>OZ012545.1:40241941-42641941 GCA_963935595.1 Schoenobius gigantellus
GCTTCGAATATATGTTGTATTAACTCAACACCAGCATCGGTTGTTGAGCGACCCCTCCTAAAACCAAATTGTTTACAGTGTAGAAGATTATTCCTATTAAAATAACTTTGCATTTGCTCCAACATTATTTTTTCAAAAATTTTGCTAAAAGTAGGTAGCACAGAGATAGGTCTAAAATTACTGGGGTCTGATGTGCTACCAGATTTATGTAAAGGAATAATTTTACTTAGCTTTATTAGATCAGGAAATACACCACAGTCAATGCAATCATTAAAAATGTTAGCAAGTATTGGAGCTATTGTTTCAATTACAGATTTAGTAACATCAACGGAATTGCCCCACAGATCCGCAGTTTTCTTTTTATTTAAAGTTTTAAATGACTTTGTTATATCAATTCCACTAATGTGTACAAATTCGAATTTATCATTACAAACTTTAACATGATCCTTCACTATAGATTCAGCAATAGCGGGGGATGAATCCAAAGACTCTGTGATTGAGACTGGAATATCAGTAAAGAACTTTTCAAATTCTGCAGCTACTTCTGTGTCAACTGTTACCCTTATTATCATCAACATTCAAACAATATTGATTATTAGTAGTTTTAGCTTTTCCAGTTTCATTATTTATAATATTCCATGTCATTTTAATTTTATTATTACTGTTTTTTATTTTTGAACTTAAATAATTAGATTTAGCAAGCTTGCAAACTTTTTTGAACAATTTGGAATAAGTTTTTACATAAAGTTTAAATTCATCACTAGTATTGAATGAGCCTTCATTGTAAAGTTCAATAAGTTTTATTCTGCTTTTGTGAATACCTGGTGTAGCCCATTCACTAAAAGCTAAAGTGCCATCAACCGATATAGTCTTTGGAATAAAAATATTTTTAAATTCAGAACAAAATGTATGAAAAATTTTTTCATATAATTTATTTGGATTTTCTTCATAACTTATATAATTTAATTTAATACCAATATTATTTTTCAGCCGTTCTAAGCGACCAGCAGTCTTTGGTACAACAGTGATATTCTTTTTTTCCATGCGTTTACATTTAAGTGGAATGGTAACAATTTGTCCAGAATGGTCAGATTCTAAATTATTAAAAACTCTTCTTGCTAAAGGAACAATATTTGTATAAATATTGTCAATGCATGTGGCAGACGATTGAGTTGTTCTTGTTGGCTCCAAAAATAAATTTCCAAGGTTATATGACCAAAACAGATTTTTAATCCTAATAGATAAACTAGAATTTTCTAATAAATTAATATTAAAATCACCACAAACAATGGTTTGTTTTGTGGAACTACACACTTTTTTCAATACTTCATCCATAGTATCTTCAAAAAGGTCATATAATCCTGAAGGAGGCCTGTATATACTTAAAACAATAATCTGGTCCAGCTCCACGCAGGCTATTTCTATTGTTCGCTCAATCGAAAGACTCACAATATCCTTACGATCCTTAAATTTCAGCTTTTTATCTAATATTATTAAAGAACCACCACGAATTGATTTTTCTCGACTGAACGAACTACCAACCAGATGATTGCTGAAATTAAACATAAACTGATAACTTTTAAGCCAGTGTTCAGTTACACAAAAGATGTCTACATTACTACAGTTCAAGAATAATTCCACTTCCAGATCCTTGCCTAACATTCCTTGAATGTTCTGGTGCACCAGGTTGATAAGATTTACTTTATTTTTGTTTTCAAATGGGTTTTGCAATACATTTACAAAGTTTTCAGTATCTTTTCTACCTAATGATAAGCAAGAGGATGTCTCTTTTGTCTCATTACTTAATTTAAAGATTTATTAAAAATATTATCAGTAACATTACTGACAGTCGTTTTACTACCACAGTATTGCTCAATAGGAGCAATTTCAGTACTTTGAGTGGGCTGCTCAGTAAAAGCATTGTCAGAGAAAGAATTTATAGCCATGTTTTTGGCTAAAGTTTGTAAATAAAATCTTAGCGAAATTGTTTTTTATAGAATGTTGATAGATATAATCTATCTTCTGTCAAATAAGCTTTAATACATGTCAGTTTGTTGAAGTCAATAATATGGAATTTTTTCGAATAATTTGTCATTAAATCTAATGTCAAATTAAGTTTGTATCTAATATTATTTTCATGTTGTGACAAACGATTATGGTAGGGAAGGGTAAACATTATTATTTGATTAACATGTAAATTATTTAAATGAGAACAAAAATGTTTTAGTACTTTTTTGTTCAAATTACCCCTATTTCCCAAGATCATAACCAGTTTGTCATTAATATCAAACTTATAACTATTAATTTTATTTGCAATATCATGGAAACTTGAGCCAGGCATACAATAATTAAGGACACTAAAATCCAACTGATTTGTCAATAACTGGCCCATACCTTTGCCTATGTCATCACAAAAAATAATACATTTAGGCTTAGACACAGACATCTTACAATGAAAACTAGATTGCTCATTGACTGGTGACTGACATACAATACTATGAGCGGAGGATGTATGACTGGGTGCATTGTTATTATTTGTGACATTGCATTCTGTTATTGAAATATTCTCACTTGCAGTCAAAAGTTGTTTGTCAAGAAGGGACTGATAGCGGTCCTCATTATGCTGACAGAGTGTGGCTAGTTCTCTGATAGATTGAATATGCATTTTAATATCATTTTGAGCCATGTCATAATTTTCGGAGATAGTTGACAATTTGTGTTGTAAATTTCTAATAGTATTATTGAGTTCTTCAACGTCCCTATCATACAAACCCCTGCTCTCTTTCAATTTGCTATCATAAATGTCTAATGAATCTATTAGACATGCACGCTCTTTCCGTAATTTAATATTACTCCTAAATGAGTTATACTTTTTTAATTGGTATTGAGTCCTTTTTAGCATTTTCTTGATTTTAATATTTTTTTTAAATTTTTTATTACTCATATGATTGTTCAATAAGGGCCTACCCTCTGTAGGCGAAGAGGATTCTGCTAAATTTTGTCCACCAGGTGACTGCATGAGTTCATCGAACAAGCTGTGTATGTGAGCATTTTCTTGGTTTTGTTTAAATTGTTCCAGTTCAGAAATTTGCCTATTCGCCTCACGCAAGTCCCGTTCAAGTTCTGTGATTCGATCCAATGCCTTCACATAAGTGTCATTACACTGCGTAAAACCGGTGACGGTGTGCTGCAGCTGGTGTCGCTCCTCAAGTACTTCCTTATATTTGACATCCAATTCGGAGAGCTCACTTTTAAGGAAGGTGTTTTTGTCTATGATCTTTTTGATTTCGATCTCACTTTCATCACGTTCCCTTAGAAGTTGATCGCAGGAATCCTTCAATGTCTTTATTTCAATGACAGCTTGCCTGAGTTTTGCCTCAGTATATTGGGCAGCAGCTTTGCGGGTCAGCATTTTGTTAGCTCATCAATTGCCTAAAAAAGTTGAATTTTATTTTAATAGGAAGTATAAACTGGGTAATGAAACAAGACCTAGGAATTTAAAGGCAACTGATAAGAAAGGGATATTTTGAAAAAGAAAATAAAAGTAGAAAAATAAAGAAAATAAAATAACTTGTCAAGGAATAATATTATCAAACAAAAACAGAAAAGGTGATATACAAATAGCAAAGAGAACAAAAAAAAAGAAAGAAAGAAAAGAAACAGTTTATACTGTAAAAACGTCTCCTATATATTTATATTTACAGTAAAATTTAAGATAAAAATGCAAATAAGTTCTTAATATGTCACAAGCTACTGCGCCATACAACTGCGAAGTAAATAGAGAAATGTATTTCTTATTCTAAATAATCTTAAAGAAACATATGGATGAATGACCAGTCCCCGTTGGCAGCACCTGTTCACAGGTTGACGCATGAATCAGCCATCGCTTCGCTCAACCATATTTTAGGGAACGTAACGACCCGACGCACAACGCCACCACCACGCAGACCTTCCAGTGAGCATTACATCCCAATGTTCCACAATGTAACACTATGTTTAAAATATTTTATATCAATTGCAGGACACAGCCACCGTGAAAAATCAAGAAACAATCTATGTTAAGATATAGTATGGGTTATCATTGTGATTTAGGGAAGTTAATTTAAGTCAGGGAAACTCAACAATAATACTTTTTATAGGCAAAAAACATTAATTACCTAACTATAATAGGTTAATAAGTCAATGTCAATAATAGGTTAAATAATATACTTAGAAATAAGCTGCAGCCTCTATTTAGGTAGTAAGATCTGAATGTAATATCTACATAAATTAGCATTCAGGCCTGCAATTGCTTAAATTGCTTTAGTTATTGTGTAACACAGATGTGTTTAAAAAAAAAAACAAAAAACCTTAAATTATAGGTGGACTAAACTAACAAATAAAGTTGGTTATGGGGTAGGGTACTAGGGCAATGTCACTATATGTCTGAATTTAAGGTGAACTTTACTTTCACTGTATGTAAAGTGAAACAATCAGTGTGTAAAACTGGATAAATCCTAATAGTATTTTAATAATATTGTGTGCTATGTTGCAGAGTAACATAAGTGCCTATGTTCTAAGATTTGCCTAATCATAGAATGAATGGGTAATGATAAATACAATACTCCCCCGGTTTATGTATAAGTAGGTAATCCGTCAATCACGTCTGTCACTAGCTTAAAGAATTTCTTGCTAGCGAACCACGGGTACTTTCCACAATTTCAGTTTTTCCATATATGTACTTATTTCCTCTTGATAATCAAATGGCTTGGAAGTCTTGGATCTAAGATTTTTGCCAAAACGTAATCTTCGAAAATCTTCGTTGGCTCGTTCAAATCCGTGACAGTTGGTGTTAAGCGTCGTCTTAAATTTGTCGTGACAAACATAAAATAGCACCGCGAATCGCTTCACAAACAATACAACTGCATTTCAACACAATACTAATTTTAAAAATGCATTAATTTACAGCAATTTGTTGAAAATATAAAAATAACTTAAAATTAAATACGAAGCTAACACAATGACGTCTAGTCACGACCGGGGCTGCGGTCCGTATGAACGTTATATCCTTTGAAATAAGATCATTTATAATTATAAGAAATGAAACGCATCCGATAAAAATACTTTAGATTTTTATGCCCAAAAATAATAGAGATATCATTAAGTATGGCACCTAAAATTATAGTAAAACATTTTTTAGAACTACCAATATTAGGTCGAAAGAAATCAGGGAATTCATTTATTATGCTAATTAATAATATTATGCCTTTGGATAACTGACTATGCAAAGACAGACGTTAATGTTATGCTTTTCGATGATTATGCTTAGTGATTTATGCCAAGCAAGCATCTTTATGACAAACGTAATTATGCCAACAAGAAAGGTCGGCGGGCGGTGCACTATTAGCCTGCGTAGTTAGTAACTTAGTACCAACCACTGACATCATTGTCGGAAGTTGTGTTATATACCTATCAGGGGTTTTACGGATACTTGCATCCGCATCCGCATGAATGAATGCGGAGCTATTACGGATGCAGATTTATATCTGCAACAAGTAACGACATGTAAAGAAAGGGGCGCTGTGGTCCCAGTTCCCAGTGGCACATGCCTTGCGCTTGTTAGCTGTTGTACAAACTGTTTTAATTTTGTTCTCAAAATATGGTTAAATACAACATTAAAATGAAATCCATTTTTAATTATTTGTATACTTAAAATTGATTTATCTTAAAGAAATACTGAAATCCGCGTCCGCGGATGGGAACCTCTAATAATTTCAGCATCCGCATTCGCGGATTTTCGCAAAATTTCGGAAAATTTTCGCATCCGTAAAAACCCTAATACCTACTTATTAACAGTTATTAATAATTTATATACTTTCAGTAGAAGTTTTCAAATAAAATTAAATATTGAAATCAAACTTGCTAATATTATCAGTTTACATCATTGCCTTAAAATATTGAAATCAATTATTTTTAGCCCCCACAGAGGGAAAAGACATTATACCTATTAACAAACAAAACTCAACGAATATCGTGTCTTCACTCACGATCAAAAGCGAGAACCGGCTTCTAATTATATTTGGCGCCTAATTAACTACTAAATACCAACCTTACGCTTTGAACATTTTCTGTTTGGTCGATCTCGAGACATTTTCACTAATCATCGTTTGGAAAGCACTATTCAATACGGCACCCTGATGTAGGTACTTACGTACGTACACGGCAGCCATTTCTAATTGCTTTGTTCGATAGATTAATTAGCACCAGTATATAGCGAGGAGAATTTAATCATCGATAAAATTACGTAATGTGTTGAACTAAAAGGTACCTATGTCGCAATTTTCTGGTGAATCATTAGAAACTTGTTCTGATAATGTAGTTCGAGGACACAGCTAGTTGTAAAGATCCTGTTTGATTATTATCCTAACCATGAAGCAAAAACTTCATGATCCTAACCTATCAAACTGAAGCCTACCCATGCATAGTCATATAAAAGTTATGGAGTCATTGAAAATTCGAAAGTTTCAAATCCCCCATAGAAATAGTTGGGTCTTTGAAAAAAATGTACAAGGAATCAGAAAAATAAGTTTACAGTTTCGAATTTTCAGTGACTCCATATTATCTTTTATATGACTATGTTGATATGGGTAGGTTTTGGCTTAATAGGATATTGACCAAACACCTTCCATATTAAAACTATTGATTACACTAACGAATTCAGATAGTTTTGGTCTGGTTTCGTTTTTCAAAAGTTTCCCGCAGTATTGGCCGAATTTCACAAGCCCATAGTCACTTAAAGATTAAAGACAGTGTGCCTTATTCTTCCCTAGAATCAGTTTTATTGATAGAACATAATTCGAAAAAAAACTTAACTCAATTATACAACTACAACGCAAATGGGGTAGCCATAGTGACTGCAATGCTGTTGATATTTTCGAGTGAAGCTGTATTTTTATTGTAAGAAACATAATATAAAACAAAAAAATGTCTATTTATCCTGTGACTCAAAAATAACACTGCGGCCTGCATATTAACAAATATAAATTAAGTTAATTTTACGATTAAAATTTGCACGTCGATCAATCGATAGAATATGTCGGGGTCATCTGAATGTTACATCATAATTTGTTACCATATTCTTGCAAATAAAGGTTCGATTTCGATTCGAAGAAATTTTTTCGATTAAAACTTAAGCACTTTCATACTATTTACCCAAACTTTGTGCAAGAAATGCATAATACCAGAAGAAAATCGAAAGTATAACTTGAAACATGTTCAAAACAAGTATGAATGTCTAAAAGTTTTTTCGGTCATCACTTTTATCTAGGTAAAACCTGGATAAATGAAATCCTTGGGAGTATACTGTAAACAAATTCTGCAAATCGACAAAAACCTATAATCTTATACTTGTCGAGATATAACCAAAAAGAAAGCAATATCTAGTTCGCAAAAATATTATCCGCGTCCCACCCTTCAGTAAGGATAAAGGCTACCTATTTGAATTTCTTATTCATAACGGTATTGGCCGTAATACTGGGAGACTCTCATGAAAAATGTATCTAAGACGCTACTATGATTAGCTTTGATAATTATGCATGCGAATATGGTAAGAGACTAAAATGTACTGGCCATTTTCATTTTAATAAGTGTATTATTACAGAAGGAAATTAGAATAATCGAGTTTGTCCATATAACAGATTTTACTGCATATTTTTTTTATTTGGAACAGAGATGGAGTTTATTGGCAGTAAAACATCGTCGATGGCGCTGTGAACTCGGCACTTGCCTTCCAATCGGGAGTTCCGGGGTTCGAGAGCGCCATGTGATATACCAATGTGTTTTTTGTTTTCGAATTCCATATGTACATTTGTCTGATGCTCCTACGGCGAAGGAAAATATCACTAGGCAACCTGCTTAAAATGCGAAGAAATTCAAAGGTGTGAAGTCGATCAATCCGCACTGGGCCAGCGTGGTTGACTTAAGCCTAAACATCCTAACTTAGGGTAGGCTGAAGCCCCTCGGTAGGGACATACATGAGCTATTGTAAAACATCGTCACTAATGTTCGCCTGTTGTTAAAAGGTTAGGTAAAGGGTAGTGAATGTTAAACAATGTGCGAACAGGCCTCATCAGTGTAGCGTATACTGACATTTCGCTTTAACATTATTTTAATCAGAAATAGTGAGTATTTGCTCCCTCAGAGAATATTTAGCCTGAGAGGCGGCTTACACCTATAAACAATTTTATCTACTCTCATATCGTATTTTTTTAAATAATAATAATAAAATAGTAAATTATGGTACAAGTGTGTAATGTTGGTGATTACCGCTGAGGCGCATTGAGGCCCGAGCCGTCAGGCGAGGGTCTTAAGAAGCCGAGGACGGTAACCATCAATACACACGTGTATCATACAACGTTTTTCAACACACTTGTGAATAAAACAATACTTAAATAAAAAACCATTTTACATAGTAGATAAAAAGTTTACTTAGAGAAACAATTAGTAAATGTGCAGTTAGTAAAATTATAATTAACTATTTTTGATGACATAGCGGTCTCATCAGATAGATTATTTATTGAAATACTTTCATGTTCTATTGTTATTTGTGATGGTTCATTATTCGTGTAGGTAGGTGAAATCCAATCATTGAACGTACTTGGTATTTCGCCAGTAGGATGCGTCTCAGAATCAAGTTTAATTCTTTTTGTGATTTTTGCACAAATTTCCTTCTTGTTTTGTATGGAATCTTCTACGTATGATTCTGCTACATTGCTAGATCGCCACCCGCTATGTCGCTTCAAAGTCATTATATCAGCTCCTGAATTTGCCAGCAATGTAGCTGAAGTTCTTCTGAAACTATGTCCAGTGTAGCTCTCAGCATCTACTAAACCCAAAAACTTAGCGATTTCTTTAGGCATAGAACCAAATTTGTTTATACCTATAGGCTGACAGGTACATTTACCATTCTGGTAATTTAGAAAGAAATGGTCATTTTTTGTTTTTGGCGAACGCAAACTTTCATACTTCTTAACAATATCATAGAATGGACCGTGTATGGTGAATGACCTAGGTATTTTATTTTTCGTGATAGGTATCTTCACTAAAAGCATCTGGCCATGGTTCTCTATATCTTTTACAGTTATATTTGTTAATTATTGTATCCTACAGGCACCAGTTACACCAAATATTAAAGGAACCTGAAACAAAAGAAACAATAATTAAGGTCAACACACAACACAAGCTGCTATTAAATATTTAATTAAAATTAATTTAACTAACCTTTGTAGCCAAATATTGGTTATCTGGAGCATCTTTAATAAATTTTTCAATATCATCAGATGATAAAACCTTTGATTTTTTGCTTCTAAATCCATCAGATAGTCTCTTTAGATAAGCTGACAAATTCGAGTATGTTTTTAAGTCCACTCCATTCTTTGTTCGGACTGTACTTTTTAACATTGAGTAAATACACCACAAAGAGCTAGGTTTGTACTTAGAAGATAATTCTTTAAAGTACGCCATGAACACATTTTCTGAAAAAGACTGCGTATTCTTGTTGTTCTGCCATTGTATGAAATTTTGGTACGCTAATAGATATTTTTCCTTTGAGTTTTCTGGTAGTAAACTTTCCATAACGTTCTGGGCTTCACATCTTATATCGGGCGGTGTACAACATAAATCATTTTCTTCATAAATTGTATTTGCAGACATCTTAATTAATAACTAACTAAATAACTTCAAAAGAGAAAACGAGACGAGTTGTGAAAAATGTTTCGTAATGGCGGGAAAAATTAATCAGTTTTCCTATGCGCGCGCATCGGCCATAGACTAATAAATTTCGTAATGGCGGGAAAAATTTATCAGTTTTCCTATGCGCGCGCATCGGCCATAGACTAAAAAATGAGGTTTCTTTTTTTTGGGCTTTTCGCGGATAGCATTTTAGCGCAAGTGTAAGCGTAACTCAACCAATAATATTAAAAAAAACTATTACTCACTCGTGAATAATAGTAATGAAAAAGTCACAGTTTGATTATAGATGTCATTATGTGCCTAATTGCCATGGGATTAGAGCCACTTTATGAGGAAGTGTGTTGAAAAATCATTTTATTTGCAAAAATATGGTTACAGAGGTGATATAATAAACTAATCCAACATACGATACAACGTACGATATGATATCATACTGATGGACCACAATAATAACAGAACGCCTAGCTTGTGCCATAGACTATTTTTCCTTCTCAATTGCATGTGGAAAAGTATTATCTTTCCGAAAATATGAAACCTAAAAATAAAATTGTCCAAGCTGGAAGCAAAATAACTACTTAATTGGACGGAGCTGTCAAAGTCAGGAATCATAAAAGCATTTCCATATTATTCTATTATTATGTCGGATATAGAAATAGCTGACGTTGTCTCCTGCTCCTGTTTGTGAGTCCTAATGTGTATTCACAATGCATAATGCCACATGCTTAATAAACAGAATATTTTGTCTTTGTTTGTTTAAACACTGGTCCGTCTTGGATTGGTCCTGAAACTAAGATTATTGTGTATTTTTTGTAATTGTAATGTAATAGGTTGGGGAAAAAGTTTCTTCGCATTTTTTAAGAAAATTCAAAACATTTTTTAATATAGTTTATTTACATTTAACTAAAGTATGTAGGTACCATTTTGTTCGACAACTTTTTGCCATCTTGTAGGTAGGGACATGATCCCATTGCTATAGAAATTTTGGGACTTCTGGTCAAAATACCGCGACAAGTGGTTTTGGCAATCCTCTCGTGATGTTAACCTGACACTGCCTAAAGAATTCTCAAGAGACCGAAACAGGTGGAAATCTGAAGGTGCAAGGTCAGGACTATACGGCGGATGCATTAACACCTCCCAGCCAAACTCTCTTAATTTTTGCTGAGTGGCTAAAGATGTGTGAGGTCTAGCGTTATCATGATGAAAAACCACACCCCTTCTGTTGATTAATTCCGGCCGCTTTCTCTCAACTTCTTGCTTTAATCTCATCAGTTGTTCGCAGTAGAGTTCAGAATCGATGGTCCTGCCTGGTGGTAACAGCTCATAATGAATAATGCCCTTCCAATCCCACCACACACACAGCATCATCTTGTTGCGAGTTAACCCGGGTTTCGCCACAGTCTGTGAAGCCTGACCGGCCTTTGACCACGACCTTTTTCGCACGTTCTTGTCGTACGTGATCCACTTTTCATCACCAGTTATCAGCTTCTTCAAAAATGGTTCGGTTTCATTATGTCGTAATAAAGAATCACAAATGAGTACACGGTTCATTAGGTTTCTTTCAGTGAGCTCGTGAGGTACCCAAATGTCGAGCTTTTTTGTGTACCCAGTTTTTTTCAAATGCGCCAAAACTGTTTTGTGGTCAATTCCCAGTTCTTCAGCTACGTCGTAACTACTGACATGCCGATCCTGCTCCACTTTTTCAAAAATGGCATCCATTTTATCTGTAATAGGGCGACCAGAGCGACGTGCATCTTTGACATCAAAATTTCCGGATTGAAAACGCTTAAACCAAATTTGTGCTACTCTCACAGACACTGCACTAGGTCCATAAACATCGCAAATTTTTTTCGCGGCTTGCGTTGCATTTTTACCTTTTTTGTAGTACAATTTTAAAATGTATCGAATTTCTTCATTAGATTCACTCATCTTGGCGGTACGAAAAACAAATGAAAATCACACATTTTCCTAATTTGAATTTGGAATTATGTTCTTTAAAATTTAAACTTTCAATGATACCAAAACCAGCCAGATACAAATAGTATAGCCAAAGAGATTTTATTACAAGTTTATACATACTATAATGCGAAAAGACTTTTTCCCCAACGTAACAGAAGGGCTACTCTATTACCCGGGTTCTATATTCAAAGAACGATTCATTTTTCTGCGAACAGTTAAATTTTGACATTTATTCTATGGGAAATATGTCAATATATAACTTTCCGTAAGAAAAACGGATCGTTTTTGAATATAGAAACCGGGCATTTGTCCGTAATAAAAGTTTTGATCTCTAAGTTCACTATTGCTGCGTTGTATATAGCATACAGCGCAGCTACGAGTATAGTGCATGCTCTGGCATGTCAGCACATCCGTCTATCTATGTGATCACATCAGAAATTATGAGATCCGTGAAAGAAACAGACGCGTGACGGAACCGGGAGACGTAGTGTTGCTAGGCAAGACAATCTGGGAGATTATTGTCTAAGAAAAAATCTTCCGCGATCGCTTACAATTTGACAGTTGCAGTCCATCCATCACCCCTTTATAAAAGGAAGTTAGCGCAGAGTGTTGTGTTCACGGGGCAATCGCTGTCAAATTATAGGCGATCATGATGGATTTTTTCTTAGACAATAACCCACCGGGTTATCCACCCTGGTCGCGAAACCGCTGGATGCGTAAAACTCAGAACATCGGTGTGGAGATCTCTGGGGGAGGCCAATGTCCTACAGTGGACATCTCTTGGCCTCAGTGATGATGATGACAGCACGCAGAAATAAACGGCAACTTTGGCAGTCAATAATTACAATTTAATCTTGATAATATGATTTTCCGAGGACGAAACCAACAACGTGAAAAATATTGATTGTAGAAAATACTACTTTTTTTAAACAACAAACACAAGCAATCAATTTGCCCACTTACTGGTAAGTCCAGACTCGTAATTTCTTAAATGTAGATATTATTATTTTAAATCTTGACAACAAGTGGGAAATAGCTCGTAAATCCTTAAATAAAGGTCATAACTATTTTAAATCTTGACAAGAGGCGGGAAGTAGCTCAAGGAACAAATATAAGTATAAGTTAGTATCAATAGAGGCATTTACTATTTGAAAAATGTTTTTAATAATCAAAATATTTCCTTTTTTTGTAATTAAATCAATAACTAATGATAGCAATAGAAAACAAGTAATTTTTTAATATACGCTTTTATATCATCCTAATATTACATTGTCACGCGATATACATACGCATACAAAATTTCAGCTCAATCGGAAACCGGGAAGTGGGTCAAATTCAACTTGCAAGATTTCATTACAGACACCGGAAAGTAAATAAAAAAAAGCTTGTAATAAAGAGCTACTCGCGCAGACAATTTACGTAACGAGCCAACATTACAGGGACACCTGTAGTGTAGTTGCATACATAAACTAGTAAACTTTTAAAATAACCGTGAGCGTGCTACAGCACCAGCAGGCCTATTCGCTAACTACGGTCGGTATCTAGAACTCTCATTTTTGAAAGACACTTTCTTTATATCCATTACTGGTTTAGTGATCTTATGTGTTACAGCGGCGTTCATGATAGCAGTAATGGATGTTATTTTCCTTTCAAAATGATAGCAGTAATGGATGTTATTTTCCTTTCAAAAAAGGCCTATTCTGCAACCGAATCCGCACTGCGCCAGCGTGGTTGACTAAGGCCTAAACACCCTAACTTAGGGTAGGCTCGAGCCCCTCGGTAGGGACGTATATGAGCTGATATCATGATGATGATAATGACAATTTCTTGATAAGTCAATGGCGACAAATGTTTTAGTTAGTTACTGCTTAACAAACAATAGCTTCCTCAAAAAGCAATGCTTTTGAAGCGTTATTAATAACACGCAACAAAATAATGCATTAACGATAGCAGAATAAGGCCCCAGATATTATGCATTCCACGGCGCATCCAATAATAGACTTCTCTTTTTATACTTACGAGTACGTCACGTCTACTTTGTAACCCCTATTATTTTGCAAATAAGTGACATGAACTAATAGGGAAAGTGCCACGGCTTACAAAGGAAGAAGCTCAGGGGGCTTAGACAAGAGGTAATCGTTTCATAGCGAAACGATGACTAAATTCGTCATCGTCTGTGAGATAACGAAAACAAATTCCTAGCCAACGTAAGGATTAGCGATCGCTGTGTCGAATTGTTCCTTCTATTAATGGTTAAAAGAAATGGTAAATAAATGATTAAAATTAATATTTTCATTTCATTTTAATGAAAAATGAGTTGTCTTAAGTAGTATATATGAAAGTTATGAAAAAATAATTCGCTACTTCATCGATTCGTTGCGAATCAGTTTGTCTACCAACTTATATATCGATGACTTTGATCGATTCGCCATATTATTTAGCGATGACATATGTCAGTACATTAGATTTTGTTTTAATCGAACTTCGTTGTCGTTTTTGATTTGTCACTTTGTCTAGGCCCCCTGTTGTCGTTATCTGTGTTATAATTGGATCTCAAATACATCATATTTTTTTACACAATAGATTGGTATTCGTCTTAGTGATTCGTCGTATGTCTTCTATACTTATATTATAAAGTTGTATTTTTGTATGTTTGTATTGAATAGGCTCCGAAACTACTGGACCGATTTGAAAAATTCTTTCACTAATAGAATGCTATAGTATCACTGAGTAACATTGGCTATAGAATATTCTCCTACGGGTAATATGAAATTCCTACGGGAAAAACGACGATAACGCGGGCGAAGCTGCGAGCGGAAAGCTAGTCTGTGATAAAGTTGACATGGAATCGAGCTTTGCCTGGATTTACCAAGAACTGAAGAAATGGCTATCAGTATTTAATGCATGTATAACATGTCCAATAAACCATTTTCTTTCTTTCTTTCATCTAATTATCGGAACACAGCAGTCTTAGTCCAGTTAGCATTTATGGCGTCAAACAAAAATATATTAAAGGATGGTAGCTAGCCAGGCGGGGTCATCAGCTCTCTCAATTGTCAATCACAAGCTCTACCACCAACCAAACAAAACAGAGAAAGTTCTGGAATCGAACCCTCGATCTCCAGAACTCAACTCTAGGTGGTCTTAATGACTAGATCACGAGGCGATAGGTACTTTAATTTGTTTATTCTGCTAGTCTTTGGTTGAATAGTATTATAAAAAATTAGACCTTTAGAGTTTCTTGCCTGTTCTTCTCGAAAATACTCTGTGTACACTGTGTAGAGGCAACTTTTTTTTCATTCTACTTATATTTTCATACATCTTGATTATGATTAAGCTATGTGTACATACAAGGTTTAAATAATACATACATTATCTTAGTTTGTTACATAAAATTAATTTGTTGGTTAATTAGATTCTTCTATTATGTTTGATGATTGACGTCAATGCCTCTCTCGGGTGGTAGATTTATTTATTTCAACCTTTCCTGCACTAATATAGAATACAAATGGCAAAGATTTAATGCGGCAAAGGCATTCTTTACAGTTATCCGAACGGCGAGTTATATTGTTAATCGTGTTTGGCGCAGACAAAGATTAAAAAAATGATAAATACACTTACCTGCAATAAAATTATTGTCCCACCTCATAGATGTCGATTTGCAAATATCGTTATATAAAAAATAAGATTAGACAAACAAAAACTTTAAATACAATTTGAAAGCATACCTCAACGTGGATAAAAGAAGGATTGCTAACAATAGATTTATTTCTTTGGAAAACCCTGTTTTTCATTTTTCCGTTATACGCAGTCTCTGTGACTGTACTGAAAGTTAATTGAATCAATGTTTATTCAAAAATTGATTATTCCTACAGATTTATTGACCGTTTAAATTGAGCTGATTTTCCCCAAAAAAATTAGGTATTTTTTATAATTATAGTTTTCACTTTGTATAAATAAATCTAAATCTGTCACAGCAAAAGCTGGTCTAATGTAATTTTAAGCTCTTGTTTAATAAACAGGGTTAAACGATATTCTTTATTGATGGTAGAATTTGATTTGTCGATCTCTGAACCTAGGCGTAAAGGTGGGTGGATTTAATTGCAGGTAAGTGTAAACTTACTATTAAGTGATTCCAGACAGTGCTCACGCACCAGCCCCTTGAATGTCCGTTTACTGAAGGTCGATTTGGTGATAAACCAAACCACACTTAAGTCCGACCGTAAGTACTTAATATCTGTGACAGATGACATTACCTAAGTGCTCGCACTACCAGAGACCACTTCACGAAAGTTGGAAAAGATAAAAATTCCTCCCAAGGTATGGTATAAATTTAATGATATTCTTTTAGCTCTCGCAAATCCAATTTGACGCAGTCTTTGTCGGACTTGGCAACAAGTCGGCTCGCTCACAAGAGCTCGAGGCTCCAGGCTGGGCTATCATCTTGTATTTTTAAAGCGTATGCCTCGCATCTCTCCTGAAGGCTCTTTAAAGAATAATATTGTTAAGGGCATAACAGATCTCCAAGATGTTCATATTTCGCTCTGAAACGTTTCTCGTTTCTCAAAGATATTATGATTGAACGAATGTATGGTATAGATTTCTAAATTTTACTTTTGTGCCATTACATTTTGTTTGGAAATGCAAAATAAATTTCTGTTCTTATCCAGCCCGTTTATTCAAATATTGGACTATTACATAATCACTTTTAAAAAGAGAAAAGCTTATTGCTTACTAGCTATGCCCGCGACTACGCTTGTTTACGCTCGAGGAAGAGCGAGTGGCAACACTGCATATAGTCTGTGCATGTGAGGGCCTGTGGCGGCCGGCCGCATGTGACATGTCAGTCGAGTCGAATTTGTAATGACATTGAGATTGAAACAGGTTACCACGCGGCGCGTTTTTGAGAAAATCTATAATTGATTGTGTTTTGCGCGGCGCACCTAATATTGGGGTTGCGAAAGTCCGCTTGTGAGTGTTTGCCAAAGTATTATCGTCGCGAATATCGCGAGTGATCGGTCCGTTAATTAAACGAGTCGTGGTGGCCTAATAGGCCCAAATGTTCCGGTCGTGGTTCGGTGGATTGACAGCAGCCCTTCAGGAGCCGCGACTTCCTTCGAGCTAGCTCAGGAAGTCCACCGGCTACATACGGAGACCGGACCGGATTAAAGGTAAATAATATACCATTGTAGTCGGACTTAAAATTGAAATCATTAATCGGCGAATCGCCGACTTGGTGGCGTCGACTTGAGGCGCCATCAACGCTATTAAATAAAATGGAGATTGGTGATAGAAGGGTGAACATTTAGGGTTATAAGTATTTTTTGATGTCAAATCTTGAATAAATAAAAAGAAATATCAAAAAATCTGGAGAGAGACACCCTTATCACTTAGGGATATAAAAATAGCCTACGACCTATTCTCAGACCTACAAAATATACACAAAAAAAAATCATAAAGATCGGTCAAGCCGTTTCGGAGGAGTTCGATAGCAAACACTGTGACACGAGATTTTTATACAATTAGAAGATGACATTTATACGGCTGGTTCACCTATCCCCAATGGCACCTATTTATGTCCGCTACATTTTGCTTGGAAAATTTGACTTATGATGATGAGGCTATTGGTCGGTGCTTCGAAGAGATTAGTAGATACTAAAAATTCGTAACTTACGAACATGTTATTCAAACGTTTTTTTTTCAAACGTTGCAAATTTTCGCCAAAATCAGCCCACAAAATGTGTAATTACTATATGAGTGACTACAATAAAGTGTACTTAAACTGAAAAAAAATTGTTCTTTTCCTTGTTGATGGACATGATGGCATGGGGAATTCGCGCAAAATGTCTAAAGACGCAGAAAGCTAAAAAACAACATAATCCATAATTGATCGAGAACTCGCCTTTCTGTCAATTACACGGCCTTTGGACTATTTCCGTCCTATTAACAATCTCCCGGAGAACCGCCGCGGGCTTCCATTAATGCAATGGTTATTACAACAATGGGCCGAAGTGACTCTTATTTTTCAGTCCGCGGGAGTCTGACGGGCGGATCGCCCTAAAAATACAATTAAAACTTGTTTAAAAGCGTCAGCAATAAAAGCGGGCGCCAATAATAAAAGTCATTGTGCGCGGACTCTTGCGTTGCATACCTCCTTATTTCGCACTCTTTTAAATGACAACCGGTAGGGCTGGAAGCGCTGAGAAAATAAGGTTTACTAAAGTCATTTTTTATGTTTATTATTACTATGTTAATGTTTGATGATAATATTTTTTTCAAAACTTCCTTTTCAGCATCACCAAACGAGTATTTTTGACTTATTCGTCAATTTTAAAAGGTTTTATTTACCTTTCCCTGTTTGTTGTTATTGTTGTTGTTAGGAAAAATTTAGAAGTTAAAAAAATTGGGTACACACACACCTTTAATTCTGACAATATAATGATATAAAATTTTATTCAGTATCATTGTAAGTCGCTACCACAAAATGGCGGATTACATTTTTTATCCCGTATTGGTATCAAATTATTTCAGACTCAAAAATAAAATCGGGGGACGAATGAAATTTCAGTCAACAATCAACTGCTTATTATCATGATTAAAAATCGCAAAAAGACGCAAAATAAAATTATGTAACGCTACGTCCCATAATTTTATTTTGCGTCTAATCATTGATCAATGCCTTAGATTATTGAGGAGAGTGATTGATGATGGTGCCTAGGATCTACCTAATATTTTTTTAACTTTTTAATAATTAGGTATCAACATCATCATTTCTTTTAGTACATAATCTACATCATTATTTTTATTCTTTTCTTTTCACCATGACCGTTTAAAAAAACACTATGCTAAAGCTAATGCTATAAAGCTATAAAGAGATTATAATAATCCAATATGAATAAAATATATTGAATTTGAATTTGAATAAACAATGCTATTAACATTGTTATTATAGCGACAAACTTAGGTAAGACGGTTGCAGCTAACAAGCTGACTATTCTGAAGCCCTACGATCAACCAAACCTAGCAGAAACCTTCTGCCCCAATGGGGAATCGAACTGAACCTCCCAGTCCACACCTAGTGGTCTTATCCACTAAACCACGGAGGCGGTTTCTTGCCTGGTCTTGTCGTGAGGGTTTCTCCCAATTTTCGAACAGCCAAGTTATATTTGCAACCAAATTATATTTGCAGACAATATCTTGATTTATGATTGAGATATATGCATAAAAAAAGGTTTATAATAATACGCATTAAATAATAATTCGCATTTGACGTCAGTATAAGGTAACCTGAGTTACCTTCATATATCAAACGGTTTCAGATCAGTGCCTACCTTTTTGGCTATGCAAAAAAGGACGACACGGTTAGCGCAGAGATCGAGTGGTCGCCTACTGCGCAACGAGTCGCGGGTTCGATTCCCGTACGGGACAAATGTTTTGTATGGCCTACAGAATTTTTTTCCGGTCCGGGCGTTTGTGCATGTGATATTCTATGTTTGTAACTACACCCACAACAAAGAAGAAAATCCTAGTGTGGGGCGACATTAAAAAAAAAAGATTTAGGACTTTTTTATTTATTAATTTAATAATTTATTGTACACTAAAAATATATGTGGAAATATTACTAAGTGAAGACAGTACAAAAGGTGAGCTTATTTCACATAGAAATCTCTTCCAACTCACCCGCAATGGAAGAAGTGCATAGATATATAAGATGTCCGCGTACAATATAAAAAAAAAACTAGTAATGAAATAAACTACATACATACCTAAATATTGCAATAGCTTCTTATGGATAACCAGGATAAACGGATTTAAATTTGTGACAGATAGTGCTCCCTCAAACGCCTTCTGAACGAAATCAGTGTTTGCACATCTCGCACTGAAGACGGTAATGAGTTCCACAGTCTAGCAGCGTGAACAGTGAATGAGTATTTCAGAAAATTCGTCTGAAAAGGCTGACAGGTATACTTTAGGAGTGTGCGTAAATGAGGTCTACAGAGCGTATGAGGGGAACGAGCATACTCAAAGCGCTCACGAAGATAAGGTGGATATGTAGGGTTATGTATGATATTAAAAAGAAGAAAGAGAATACGAGAGTTTCTACGAAGTCGGATAGGAAGCCACTTGAGTTGTGTACGAAATTTAGAGATATGATCATACTTACGCAACCCAAAAATAAAACGAATACAGAGGTTTTGAAGTCTTTCAAGCTTATCTAATAGTTCCTCTGTAATATCCAAATAACAAGCATCAGCGTAATCCAAAATTGGAAGAATTAACGTCTGTGCCAGAGATATTCTTGTCGGAACTGGTAGATAGTACTGCAGTGACTTAAGAGTGTGAAAAGAATGAAACACTTTCCGACTAACCTCATTCACTTGATCCCCCCAGCTCAGATGTTTATCAAATATCACGCCAAGATTTTTAGCCGAATCAACAAAAGGAATTACAGTTCCGTCAATAATAACAGGAGGCAACGAATCTAAGTCAAGTTGGTTTATCATGTACCTACTGCCAATTATCAATGCTTTAGACTTCAAGGGATTTACCAGCAACCCATAATCCTTAGCCCATTCCGATACACCTCTTAGATCCTGGTTAATCGCTAGGATGTTGTTAACGGCTTCAACGGCAGTAAAGTGACGATATAGCTGCAAATCATCTGCATAGAGATGATAGTGAGATGAAATCACCTTAGTAACTGTGTTGATGAAACAGGAGAAGAGAAGCGGTGAAATGATTCCCCCCTGTGGGACACCAGCTGACAGCTTACACCAGTCATAGAGTTCGTCATTAATTTTGATGCATTGGGATCGGTCACGGAGGTAAGAATCGAACCAGCTAACGGCTTCGGGTGATAAGTTGAGCGAATGCGAGCGAAGAATACCAAAGAGAATATCGAAATCAACCGAGTTAAAAGCGTTACTGAAATCCAAAAGCAATAGCAAAGTCAGGGACTTATTCTCCATGGCCAACCTGATGTCATCGGTTACTTTTACCAATGCAGTGACGGTACTGTGACCAGGACGAAAACCAGATTGGAAGGGGCCAAGTAGATTATTAGAGGACAAATAGGATGATAGTTGTTTGTGGGAGAGGTGCTCGAGGACTTTAGAAAGGAAAGGTAAGATAAATATTGGGCGGTATTGAGAAACTGATGAGGGGTTAGATGTTTTGGGTAAGGGTATAACATGGGCTAATTTCCAAGCAGAAGGGAAAACATTGTTTGAAAAAGAAAAATTAAATATGTGTGTGAGAGCGACGCAAATTTCAGGAAGAATATGGATAATCATTTTAGAGCTTATCAAATCATCACCACAAGCAGTAGAAGATATAGCCAAAATCGCCTTCTCAACATCATCGTATGAAACAGGTTTAAATAGGAAAGGGGTACAAGAAGGCAAAGGAAGCTCCGATAATTCTTTTAAGATTTTCACCTTGGTGCTGCTGTCCAAAGTTGTGGGTGGCGTGGAGAAATGTCTGTTAAGGCTGCAAGCATCAAGGTCGCAGGAACTCTGATAAATGTGTTTACCTATGCCAACGGATTTTAGAAATTTACATATATCTGAGGGAGATTTTCCAGTCAGAGACTCATGAAAGTAACTTCTTTTTGCATCTCTACACAGATGATTGCAGCGATTACGAAGCATTTTGAAACGTGCCAAATTACCATCCGTTGGGAAGCGTTTCCAACGACATTTTGCGTTGTCTCTTTTTTTCATAATTTCCTTTATTTCAGGAGTGAGCCAAGGTGCAGGGCGATGCTTTATTCTTACTCGCTTCAGCGGTGCATGCTTATCATACAAATTTAGAATGATAGCGTTAATGGCAGATACCTTGTCATCAATAGAGTTAGTGCTATCGATCAGAGACCAGTCAACGAGAGATGCATCATGCTTTAACGATTCTACATTGAGGGCTTTAAAACTACGAAAGCAGCGATATTGCTTTTCACGTTTAGGTGGTCGAATTTTATACGTAACGTATATTAAATCATGATACGAAAACGGGGCAGTTATCTGACCATATGTGACAACTCTGTCTGCGTTTGACGTCACTATAATATCTAAAAGGGAGGGCGCACAGTTTGGGAAGAAGTGAGTGGCAGAAGATGGGAGGATATGTAAATTAAATGCTGCAACAGTATCACGCAGGAGAGCAGCTCTGGCATTGTTTTTAATGAGACATGTATTAAAGTCACCTGCAAGAATGATATCTGAGTATTCAACACATAGTTCGCCCAGCAGCTTTTCGAGGGTAGGAAAATAATGTATATTGAGATTTGGACTATAAAAGACGCCAAGAAATATTTTACGGTGGTTGCTAGTGACCTCAATGAAAAGATATTCAGCAGATTCACTGTATTGACTGGGCGAGGAACTCACTACTTTATAAGATAAATTAGCACGTAGGTAAATCGCCACACCCTCTCCACCCTTTCCAATGCGGTCATTACGAATTAGAACAAACCCTGGAAGAGAGTAAGAGACAGAGGGAAGGGAGGGTTTCAAAAATGTTTCAGAAACAAGAAGTGCGTCGAGGTTTATATCAGAAAAGGTAGCCAATAAATCATTATAATGGGATGGTATACTTTGTACATTGATATGAGCAATATTAAAGGAACTAGAGTTCTGTGAGAAGATGGCGGATAAATGATCTTGCAAAGATAAGAAGTCGCTCGAGGAAACACTATCAGCACTCACGAAACTGTCACTAGAAGAGGTGCAGGAAAAGAAGCTGTTATCCAAATTATTTATATTACCATCCATAATTAATAATATAGTATATTATATTTATAATATAGTATATTATAAATAAATAGATCAAAGTTATTATTAACCAAAACTAACGACGATTCTACGAAACAAAAAAAAAAGGTTCTTACTACCGGCACTCACCACAGTAGTTAAGGGGAAGAGATAACTATTACATGTAATTCACAAATCAAAGAAACAATCAATCAAAACTTATATAAAGTGAAATTGAAAACAATCAATAAAAACTGACACAAATATTATGTACCTACTTTGGCTGCCTATTTTACATTGTAGCTTGCACAACTTATGTAGGTAATGTAAACGAAAAAGGAAAAAAAAATCATAATAATAAAAAAAACAGGAATAAATTAATAATTAAATATATTATCTAAGACAGTGCTTGAGTATGCCAAGACTTTATTTACTTGTGTATATTATTATGTTTGCTGCAAAGAGTCTCGCTTATTAGGTGAGGAAATTATGATCACCCCCGCCTTTATTGTTTTCTTCCTCCATTAAGAGGAAACCTTTCCTCATGAACGCGTAGAGGTATTAAATTTAAATTCATAAAAATACCATAACTATGACTCGATTGTCGTGATGGGTGAACTTTTTTTACTTATATACCTACAAGTTTGTACGGAACCCTTGGTGCGCGAGTCCGACTCGCACTTGGCCGGTTTTTTGTATGATGAAAGTGGGCCTTTTCATCTAAAGAACGCATGACGCTGGCATCACGCGGTGCAGTCAGCGGTGAGTGGTTTATTGTTACGGCCTTTGATGTTACGGCTTACCTTCGCCTAATCTCGACCCCCCGCCACTGGTATGCAGGTTGTCTTCTTCACTTACACCTTTGAATCCCTTCACGTTTATGCAGGATTTATTCCTCAGGATGTTTTCTTTCACCGTAGGAGCGTCGGACAAATGTTCATAAGTATAAAATTCGAAAAAGAAAAAATACATTGGTACATGGCAGAATATGCTCCGGACCTCCCCCCGATTAGGGGCATTAGTCGATTTCCAATGCTTCCTTAGACATGTCGCCGTCTCATCCAACATTAAATGAGGAAACGTCGTTTGATAACTTCAAAATTGCCGCCAGCCCTACGCCAGCTGGATCGTCGTAAGAATATTGAAAAGTTTGAGTAATTCAGCAAGTTAACACCGTGAAGAGCCCTTAAAGAAGTGAACTCTCGTAAAGACGTCGTAAACACACATTTGGAATTGTAACGGCTGGATCTTTGCGGAAACATTAGAGCGTTCGGGCGTGCATTTTATGTTATTTGAGGACGATTCCTTGACGCCATAATAAGGAGTTATGTATCGTCAGTCTTCGCTCGGATGATTGTTCAGCCGGACCGAATGTTCCGTAAGAAGCTTTTTTATGTTTCACTTGAAAAAGTTTGAGATTTGCGGTTCCTACACTTAGGCCTCAAAATACTAGAGGTTCTTTTATGGAGAAACGTATAGCTGTCTACGACGGAGTTCCACAATGTGTTGCTGCTTTGCCTCTTCATAAGTTTAAAGAGCACGTAAAAATACTCCTAAGTGAAAAGGTCATTACAAAATCAATGATAATTTGATTATTATACCTTGTAGTTAATCTGTATCAATTAAAAACAATTTCAATATCAACTTTTGTTATTGTCACGACATAGCTTATTGTAAATGTCGTTACTTTTGATAAAGCTGATAGGTTGCCTGTGCCCATTTTTCTTGTCTTAACCACAGAACACAGAAAGAGGTTAGAAAGGCAATCATGCACCGTTTGTACGGGAACCGCTGTCGCCAGTTTTGCTCCCACTTCTTTTCCTTGCACCGCCCATGCAAAGTCGCGCGAAATTGGGCTGAACCAATCACAACGCTCACTGGGCTCCTCATTCACAGAAATTCACTGACGTCAAGAGCCGCGTGTACAATTAACATTATTTTAGTGATTGACATCGATGAATAGCTATCGATATTAAATATTGCCAGCAATTTAACCATTTGAAATATTTAGAAAACCAAAAAATAATTATTACTTTCATTATACGTTTATAATTAATAATATTCAAGTAATATTTTGTTTCTATGTAACAAAATTAAAACTTTTTAGCTCAAAAATGTTGTCGGTTAGACGTAAAATAAAAGAAAAACTATAATACTATAATGCACCGGTCCGAAAGCATAAACTAGAATGGATAATCTGACAAACGGACGTGCGGTAGTTTAGTTGTTAGGATATTTTAGTTGGATGGAGAAGTAAATATTTGTAAAGTAAATATTTGAAGAATGGCATCGGAGGCGGTGTTACGAAGGGGCAACCCAAATACTCTCTTCCTTACCTTTACTCAAGACGAGAAAGAAGCGTATGGGAGGGAAGGGTTCGGCACCGGAGAACAATCTAGACTGCTGACGATCCACGAAGCACAGGGACTAACGTACGATCACGTGGTTGTACTCAGAGGAGCAGAAAGGAAGAACCCTGTCCACGATAGTGTCCCTCACGCGGTGGTTGCCATTACCAGACACACGGTATCCTGCACCTACTTCTACCGGGAGTTGAAGGAGGACGACGCAATTAGACATCTCATTGCCCTTCCCAGCATAGCAACAGATGAAGTGGTCATGGAATACAATAAAAAAATGGTGCTCAGGGCCCTATCAAGCGGAGCGACCTTGGTGTACCTAAAAAAAAACAGACGTAACATATATTATGCCAAATACGAGTATACTAACTGTCCAAATCTTATGAAATACTCCATACATAAATTATTAACATATAGTATAATATTATTAAGATATTATATTTGAGTATAATTAAGTATATATAAGTATAAATAGATATTATTAAGATATATATTAAAATTTTTAAATTGATTGAGTTGCGCAACTCACCTTAGATTAGGAGTAAAAAGTAGTCGTAAGTCTTAATATAATAATTATAATAAAATAGATCACAATGAGAAGATTCCATGAAAAGAGCACGGACCACGAGTCTGTGGAGTGTTAAATTAGTAATAAAAAAAAAAGTAAATATTTACCTGTAAATTTGTGTTTTTTAAAGTACTCAAATCTTCATCTCTTAATGAAAACTTTTTCTGTAAATCGTTAATAATATCTTCCATTTTGTATACTTTTTTTTTCAAACGTCGATTTTGTGCTTGTATTTTTTAATTATTTTTCTTTGTCGTTTTATAAGTCTCTTTAGAAACAAGTATTTTTTTTATCCTGGGTGTTGATGCATTTGAGATATTACTTGACGGTACATTGAACTGAAAATAATTACGGATTTATTAATTGACTATTACATTTTAAATTAATTTTTATGTTGTCGTTATTTTTACCTGTAAGATTTTTTTGGGACTGTCTTTTATTATCAAAGAGGTTGATGTTATTGAATCCAAAATGTCCTAGAATAAATCAAGTACCTTATATGTAATGTATTTTCTTAAAACTTTACGCTACATATTTTACATAATATTCATAAACATAGCTTTACCTGTCTCATCCGTTTTGTTAAATCATTATCGTTTATGTTATTTCTCGCTTCTGTAAGACTACGTTTTTGTGATTTACCATTGTTTAATTTCTCTTTGATTAACGACGAAGTAGAACTTCTCGCATCATTTATCTTAAACATAAAAGAGTTGGCTTACTGATATTGCAATCATTATTTGATATCATTAAAAATTTATTATACATACTGCAGAATACAAATACACGACTTTTTCATGTGGTATTACACTGCTTTTTAAATACTTGTTCCCAGATTTTTTTATATCAAAATCATTTTCACTAAAATGTTTTGAGCAAATGGTGCTTGACTTAGTAGGAATCCATTCTTCTCTACCTGTTGCGTCAATCCACTTTTTACGTATATCCGGATCTTTAGGAAAACTAAAATAATATGTCCAAAAACAGTTATTAAAAGGGTATAATTGATAGTAAAATATATTTAAAATAAATAAATCAATACAAAAACCACCAACAGACTCTTGAACAAATGTTCGTGCTTATTACACAAACTAACGTAGAAATAAGAACAAGACTAACACACACATTTCGTTGGTCCAGATGAACAGGGTATTAACTCAAAAAATCCTATTTTTCAGGAGAGCGATTTGAAGTTTTCAAATCAATATATTTCCATTTCTGTAAATAATTGGTTAACCCCACCTATCTATTTTTTAAACTAACTTTATTGATAAGGTTTTTGTTCACTTCATGACTTTGTCAATTTTGCTATTACTGAGAAAAAATAGAAATTCTACAGGCAAGAACATAATAATACCTTTTTACACAAAAAATACTTATAAACCAAAGTACTAACTAGAAAATTATATATTTTTTAAATGCGATTTTAAGGGGATTGTAGGTAAAACCTTCCATTAGTTTTTCAAGACATTATTTTAACATTATGTTTGTTTTGCTATGCCATGCTATTCTTTCATGATTTGTCAATTTATTTAGTTATGTATAAGGAGCATTCATAATACTACCATGTTCCTCAAATATTAAGAATAAGTTTTTAAAAATAATACAAAATAAAAACAGAATTTTCATTATTCAATGTTTATTTATTTTAAAAAATAACATGAAAATATCTTTTACATCTGTTTTTTAGCTTTGCTTATTATTTTAAACTAATTTAAATCACTAGCTACACCAAACTTGAGCAGTTGAGCACACAAAAGGCTGTCGTAGGCTTTGTACTAATTTTTAACAGTTTCTTATGGTTAACTTATAATAAACAATATTAAATTAGAGCAACATTACAACAATTTCACTTACTTTACTAATCGTACTTAGTCTCAGATTAATTCGACTAGGATTAAAGGAACCAGAATAGTCATAATGAAATCACAAAATCTTATACTAAAGAAAAATCAGACTTATAAAAACAAAGATTACTTACTTCTAATTAAAATTAAAAGACACGTAACAATGATAAACAAGTAAACAGTTTTAAAACAATCAAGTAAAAGTAAACTAGGTTTTATATACTTAAACAAAAAAAAACATTTAAAGGTTTTCATAAAAGCTTTTATAATACTTTTTAATTTTTTTCAATTAAATTTATAAACCCGTTCTTTTTTTGTTCCGATATTTTAATTTTCTCACTATAAAGTTGTGCAAGAGAGACTATCGACTATTCTGGAGGAGGACGATGATGACGAATCAGAGTCATTTCCGGATTTTTCAATCTCCTCTTGAACATAGGTAAATTGATTTGCTTCTGGAAAACCAAACAGTAATTTAAATAATACATAAATGAAATAGATACCTAAACATTTCAAAATTCACCATTTTTTAGAGATATTTCCAACAATTGAGAACTCTTTAAATGTCCCATTGAAAGCAGAACTTAAAGCTAATGTATTTCCAGGACTATCTTCAGGCACTGAGACTGGTTCTCTTAAAGGCATTTCTTGATAAGTCGCTATAAATAATAATGCAAATAGCTATTTATAGCTAAATAAGAAATACTTATAGATTAAGTATCTATAAAAATATATAATTAAAAAATACCTTGCGTAGACCTATCCAAGGTCCCATCATGAGAAACTAAGACCGGATTCTCCCTCCCTTGGATCAGGTGGTTTAACAGCATTTCTGATTAAGGTAAGTCTTTGCGAAATCATTCTGTAAAATGAAAACTTTGAAGTAGGTAGTTTAGTAGAAAAGAGTTCTTTCCATAATTAATTCAAACAAATACACCACAGATTATGTTGAATATAACACTTTTTAGTTTTAATACTATTTTTTTTATATTTTTTTCTAAACAATAAAGAATCATTACCAAAACAAACTCTAAAAATCAAAGTTATTTTAAATTCACATAATATTATTTACGATTAATACTTTTTCATCGAGAAAGAATTGCAATAAATTCAAAAAAACTTTTGTGAATATGGTAGTATCTCAAATAAGTTCTTTAAACTCGAAACAGCCGTTACTTGCCAAATGCAACAACTTATCGTAAAGAAGGTATTAACTTGAAATTATAACCCTATTTCACAAAATAATAGTATTCAAACAGAACTCACCTTTTAATGAATATAGCGTTTTTCTAGGTTAAAACTCTCTATCACAAACGAACGATATCCTTTCCCCACAACTCAGCGAGTAAGACTGAATAGGACAGTTTTGTTCAAACGGACACTCAAAAAAGTGCGAAAAGGACGAAGATACTACCCCGCACCCTCGCTAATCTGACGTCATATCGTTATGCAACCACGTTCGTCAGAAAGATCGCATGATTTTTATTAGGACTGTATTTTTAGGTTAATAATCGTAAATTTTGAGTTAATACCTTGTTCATCCAAACGAACGATTTGTTCCCGCCAGGATTTGAACCTGGACTGCTTGATGTAAAGCTCCGTTACTGACCACTTTACCACGGCGGCGCGGCGTCCTAACGGCGTGTCTAGTATTCATGATATAACAAGCTGGCCACCTACCTATGCTAAAATAGTCATATAAATATTATGGTGATATAAAAAATTCTAAGTTGTAAAATTAGTTTAGAATTTGCCCATAATTTTTTTACTAATCGAACTAATTGTATCGTGAAAATTGAAATTAATTTTACAATTTTAATCTTTGATTACATCGCCGTACTTATATGAATAGGATGTTAGAAAGGGTAGGTGTTAGCTTCACCAAACATTCTGTATTATCGATAAGTAATATTTATTATTATGGCATTTTAAGTGACAAATAATATGTTATTTTTACTTTATACAAATATTTAAAAATATACGTTTATCGATAAAATGTAATGCGTGCGTTTTTTGATTAGCACGGCACTATCCCTTGTACTGCGACTACTGCGTTAATGCTCATTAAGCCAAATGCGTCACTACCGGAAGCAGTGTGCGCTCATTATGCGCTCTAAGTAATATGGCAAAAATCGCGTGCGTACATTGCCGGTAATGTATATTTTTTAGAAAAATATTATGTAACTTATCGTTATGATGGTCATTATGATTAATTTACTACTTACCGATGAAAATAAATTCCTTCTTTAGCTACACTTGACACCTGACTTCTTGTTTTACAAGTAATTATAGCACAAGAAGGCATTTTTTTATATTTATAGCGCCGCGCTTCGCGATACACTCACTGTTGTTGTCCGTCAGTGATTAAACAACGCGTTCGTGTTGCGGGGCCACAAGTATGAGCATTTAGTGGCTACACGTGCCCCGCCCACATAGCCCTTCTAACCTCTTTCTGTGTTCTGTGGTCTTAACGATGTCCGGATTGTCTTGAGAAGGTAAAAAAATTGGGCGATTCAAAAGAACATAATGTCAAGTCATATTTGAATGAAGATAATTTTGATTTTAATTCTGATATGTGTGAGCGAACAATAAACACGACGGTATTACAGCTTTGAGAGAACTTAATAGAATTACCAGAGTGAGACTCTAACAATATCTTACCTATTTCTGTCGCCAAACAGCAGCGCTTACATGGCTTTAGATGTAAATCAGGCAATGTATTACTGCGTACTCTATTATTGTGTATACTTGCAACTCTTACAGGAACCACAGGTACTACTGTAGCGCCTTACCACCAGGTGGGCAGCAGGTTTGCCAATTTAGTTATTAAAAAATAACTAAATACCTAAATACAACCAAAAAAAACTTAATAAATAAAAACCATTAAGAGTGTAAAACTTGCAAAGAAATAGAAACATCACAAATTATTTTCTAAGCTTTCACAATTCCAACTCGGACTTGAGACTACAGGTCGCCGCTCGGAGCAGTCCCCATTTTCGCTAATGATCCAAACAAGACGGCTACTGACTAATGGATGCCGGTATCGCTTATTGGTCCTGCCCCGCGGCACCAATTAAGGAATATCAGATACGCCGCGGATCCCGAAGACCCGCTTATTAGCCCCCGGGCGGGTCTAAGTATTTGCAAGTACCGAAAACAGGCGACCGAATTAAGCGCCGCGATCATTTTGTCGTGACAGAACAGTTGCGTCTGTGGACACGGCTTTATTTACAGGGGGCGGGGGCGGTGGCGTTGTGACGTGTACACCCAGTATGACGATTAAACTAAAGTCAAGCAGCTTGCCCTGTGGTCAGTGCCATGATGGCGTATATCTATCGTATCGGCGTAATCCTAAATAAGATTCGTTAAGCAGTAGATCCTGGACCCGATCTCGCTTAGTCCTGTCAGTTAAACTTCTCTTCTCAAATGAGCTCAAATGAAGCAATCTAGAATATAATTATAAATTGAAAACATTCTGGTCTTCTAGCGCAGATGGCGAATATCTATGGAAATTTGCGGCACGTGATGGAAAGTTGGTTTTAAAAAATGCTGCGATATAAAATTAACTAAGTATATTGACTTCATGGCACGCCTATTAATCACTTCATTCGCATTAGTTAAATTGTTTTGTTCCATGATGGTTGTAGTATATTGTAATTGATGGTAGTTCCTTAATTACATTTTATGCAGGTAGTCTGTATTTTATAATTATAAAATGTAGGTAATGTAATAACTGCAAGCATATAAATACAGTGTACTAATTAACCAATATTATTCGACAATATACCATCATCTACGAGTTGTGTCTTATTGCTGCCGATACCTTAGTGGCGACGAGGAAAATTGCAAGATGTCGTTCGGAAAAATCAACGAGTTTGACGTGAGCACCGGGAGCTGGACATCTTACGTGGAGCGACTGGAGATGTACCTGCGGGTGAACAAGGTGGAGAAGGAGTTGTGGCTTGCAACTTTGATAACGGCGGTTGGCGATGAGGCGTACGAGCTGTTGAGCAGTCTTGTGAGCCCGGTCAAACCAGCGGAGTTAACGTACACTGCCGCGGTGACGGCGTTGCGGGACCATCTGCAGCCTAGAACGTCAGGGGTAGCGGAACGCTACCGGTTTCGGCAGAGAAGACAGCGGAGCGACGAGAGCGTGGCGCAGTATGTCACGGAATTGCAGAAACTTACAAGATTTTGCGACTTTGGGAACAATCTGGATGACAATTTGCGTGACCAGTTTGTATGTGGGGTAGGCAGCGATATCATCCGCCAACGGTTGTTTGCGGAGGAAGGCCTGACTTACGCTGGAGCCGTGAAGTTGGCTACTGCTTTAGAAACGGCAGAGCGGGATGCGGCTTCCGTGGACGTGTCTAGCGGGATGTTCACGGGGAAGACAGGAACTTTGCATGTTGTGAAGACGAGGAGGACGGAGCGTGGCCATTCAAATTTTGGTACCAGATCCGGACGTTGCGCGGCGTGTGGAGGTAGCGGGCACAGCGAAGAGACGTGTCGGTTCAGGGAGTTTGTATGCAGCCGGTGTAAGAGAACGGGGCACCTGAGACGTGTGTGCCCAAGCAAGTCTATTAGCAGTGGAGGCTGGAGGAAGGTGAACAATGTCGAGGCTGCTGGAGTTGATGAGACTTTGCACCGGGAAGAGTTGGAAGAGGAGCTACATCAACTCAGTTTGAACAGTTACAAACCGGTGAGTCTTCCAATTTCCATCGATGGAGTTAGGCTACACATGGAAGTAGATACTGGTTCCGCGGTTTCTTGTATAAGTAAAAAAACTTATAATAAATATTTTTCATCCAGACCAATAATTTCAAATAATGTTATTTTTAAATTTTATGACGGTAGTTGCATAAAACCTTTAGGAGTCATAAAACCGACAGTAAATTATAATAAAAAAAGTACCCGCTTGGAATTATTTGTAATAGATGGGGGTACTACGTCTTTGCTAGGTAGACATTAGCTAACAGAGTTGGGTATAAAAATACCTTTGTTTAAAAATTTCATGTGCGAATTAGGAGAACAAAGCAATTCCTGTACTGATAGGAATAACGATTTTGAACATTTGATCAACAGGCATAAGGAGTTGTTCAGTGGTGGGCTCGGAAGGTTTACGGGGGGCAAGGCTCGACTGCGGGTGCGAGAAGGTGCAACCCCAGTGTTTTGTCGCGCGCGGCCGCTGCCCTACGCACTCCGGGACCGGGTGGATGCAGAGCTAGACACCATGCTTCGCGACGGTATCATTGAGCCAGTGGACTGTTCCGACTGGGCGACGCCCTTAGTACCGGTACGTAAAGCGGACGGAGGGTTACGAATTTGTGCAGACTATAAGGTTACATTGAATCCCGTTTTGCTGGTTGATAGGTATCCTTTGCCGAAAATAGCCGATGTTTTAGTTAATTTAAATGGGGCGCAATTATTCTCGAAAATCGATTTGTCACAAGCGTATAACCAAATCGAGTTGGACAGTTCGAAAGATTACACCGTAATTAATACTCATAGAGGTCTTTTTAAATATAACCGATTAGTGTTTGGGCTCTCTTCGAGTCCGGGAATTTTCCAGCGCATTATGTCACAGTTACTAGGCGATATTCCGGGGGTAGAAATTTTCCTGGATGACGTAATTATAGGGACTAAGGGATCGCGGGAGGAACATTTAGATACCCTAGGAAAAGTATTTGAACGCTTACAATCGCACGGTTTGAAACTAAAAAAAAGTAAGTGCTCATTCTTAGTCGAAGAAGTAAAATATTTAGGCTACATTATATCAAGTAACGGTGTTAAGGTGGACAAGGACAAGGTCGCAGCTATCGCTGAAATACCTCGACCAGACAGTGTTACACAGTTACGGTCGTTTTTAGGCTTAGTAAATTTTTATGCCAAGTTTGTACGTAATATTAGCACAATTCTATTTCCCTTATATGAGTTACTAAAAAAAGGCGTCGTGTGGAAGTGGTCAAAAGAATGTGAATACGCATTTGTTAAGATCAAGGAGATTTTGACTAGTGCGGAGGTACTGGCACACTATGATCCGAACAAACCGCTTACGTTGACTTGTGATGCCAGCGCTAGAGGCATCGGCGGGGTACTGACTCAGAGCACACGGTCCGGGCCCGGGGGGGAGGAGCGCCCGGTCGTGTACGTGTCGCGCGCGCTCACCGACGCCGAAAAACATTACTCGCAAATAGATAGGGAAGCCTTAGCAATTGTATTTTGTTTGCAAAAACTTCATCAATATTTGTATGGAAGGCGTTTCACTCTTAGAACGGACCACAAACCGTTAGTGAGTATTTTTGGACCGAAAAATGGTATTCCAGCGATGGCGGCCAGTCGAATGCAACGCTGGGCTATCATAGTTTCTGCCTATAATTACGATATAGAATACGTTAATACTAAACTCAACGGAGCGGACGGGCTGTCGCGGCTGCCCGTCGCGCACGCGTGTAGGGATGACTCACTCGATCCACCCGAGCAAACATACTTACATTTCGCTCAGAACGCGTTGCTATTGGATTATAATAAGATCAAAGAACAAACGTTGACAGATCCCTTGTTAAGCCGAGTTTTATTGTACATAAGGGATGGCTGGCCAGATAGGAATGAAATTAGAGAATTGCAGCCTTACTTCAATAGAAGGAAGGAGCTGTATGAGGAGCTGGGCTGTATCATGTGGGGTCATAGGGTTGTGATTCCGGACAGTTGTAGGAGTAGGGTGTTAGATGAGTTACATGAATCACACATGGGTATTAGCAAGACCAAGGCCATGGCCCGCAGCTACGTGTGGTGGGCCGGCGTCGACGAGGCGGTGGAGGAGCGGTGCGCGCGCTGCGCAGTGTGCGCGGCGGTGGCGGATGCGCCGCCGAGGCACGCCGTCTCAGCCTGGCCTTGGCCGGATAAACCATGGTCCCGGGTACATTTAGGGCCGATTCAGGATAAAATTTATTTAATATTAATTGATGCTAGAACTAAATGGATCGAAGTATTCCCCGTACCGAGTACAGCAGCTCGGTTTACCATCAGTAAACTAAGTGAAGTATTTTCTAGGTGGGGTTTGCCAAAACAATTGGTTACCGACAATGGCCCACCATTTACAAGTACAGATTTTTCCAATTTTACTCGTGGGAATGGCATTGAACATTTATTTTCGGCGCCTTATCACCCGGCTTCAAACGGTGCAGCAGAAAATGCTGTACGTACTGTTAAGCGAGCAATCCGAAAAGCGATACGTAACAAAGAGAACATTGATATGTTTTTAAATACATTCCTGATGCATTACAGAAACACTGTTCATTGTACAACCGGGGAAAGTCCGGCTACATTAATGTTAGGTAGACACTTACGCACGAAATTGGATTTACTTAGACCTGACAGGGACAAGCGGGTTCGAGAAGCACAAGCTCGGCAAAAGGGTACAGGGACCAATGTAGATAGGTCTTTCGAGCACGGAGATGAGGTATGGCTACGCCAGTACCAGGGCGGGGACAAATGGATACCAGGCAAAGTAGTGGAAAGACTAGGTACTACGGACTATAGATTGCTAGATTCAGTAGGAAAAGAAACACATAGACATATCGACCAGCTAAGACGGAGGTCTGCACGCAATTCTTTAGGAGTTCCGTTACCCACTAGTGACGATAACCCTCCGGAAGCATTACAGTCACCGGCGGAAAATAATAGTGCAGTCCAGCCCACGGCCGCTGGTCTAGCTCAGTCTAGCTCTCATATTTCCTCCCCGGACCCGGAGGAGAAAGGCGAGCAGAATAAATCACCTGCACCCTCTTTACCCGCAATCGAGTCTTCACCTGAGTTTTTCACCCCACCTCCATCCCGTTTAATCCGTACATGTCGATTGAATAAACCTGTGTCTTATAAGGAATAATAATTATGTTTTAGTTTGTGTAAATATTTGCTTTTCATTTATTTTAATGTTTATTTAATTCTTAGAACCATTATTGTTTTAAATTGTATTGGGATATTCAACATTGTATGTTATTTAGTCTCTGAGTTGATATTTGTTATTTTATAAGGTAGTATCACAGAATACTTAAAATTAGTAGGAGGGACTGTAGTATATTGTAATTGGTGGTAGTTCCTTAATTACATTTTATGCAGGTAGTCTGTATTTTATAATTATAAAATGTAAGTAATGTAATAACTGCAAGCATATAAATACAGTGTACTAATTAACCAATATTATTCGACAATATACCACCATCTACGAGTTGTGTCTTATTGCTGCCGATACCTTAATGGTATAGCAGCGATTTTTTTCCTTTTTAGAACTACGGCGAATACTAAAAATAGAATGCTCAGTTGTACCATTATGTAAATTATAGATGGATGTTAAATTCACTGTAGTACCATCATGGAACAAGTCAATGGAACTAATGCGAATGAAGCGGAGATACGACGAGATACACTTCCCTAAAGCCGCTTAGCGTGGAAAAAATTGCTTACAATAGGTAATTTTAAATAGCAATAAAGGTCGGAGATTTGCGTTGCAACATAATGATAATTTACTGTCAGATAGTGACAAAAACCCGATGTGATATTTTATTATTAGGTGTGTTCTTACGGTGTATTTCTTATAAATTAACCACTTTGTTCCGTGCGATAGCGAATTTAGAATATTCGGCAATGAACTCTCTCCCTGAGAGTATTAAGAGAGAATCAAGCTCGAAATCACACCCTATCCTTAAATCCTTAACTAAATCAGTCCTTCATTGTCCATAATTATCAGCCACTGTACCCATCTCCAATTTAAATTTCCTTTGTGTCCATTTCCCTGGTTGCCTGGAAGAGATTGCTTATTAGCAATAAGGCCGCCTGTGCTGTACATCATTATTGTTTTTGAAAATTTTCTGTCTGTATCTCTTTGTGTGCAATAGTGTTTTATTATTATTATTAGAATAAGCCCTGTTAAATTTAAAGAAATTGGTCCATCCTCCCATCCTTGCAATGGAGGCTATCTTGAATCTCCCACCACTCCACCTGTTCATACAGGGCTAGGATGGCAATACTCCGAGCTGTGGAGGGAGGCAGATCGAGATGGAAATAACAAACCATGAGGAAGCTACAGGACAGCCTAATGGTTAATCCTGTCATGGCAATGCCAGCCGATGCCATGATTGAAACTTTGGAGTTCAAGAAGAACTACAAAGTCATGATTCCTAATAGGGATGAATGGGACAAGCAAGTCTCTGAGCCCTTTAGGAAAGCTAACCAGATATGGTACACTGATGGCTCTAGAAAAGAGGGCCAGTCAGGTGCAGGTGTCTTCGGAGGTAGTGCGAAATCCAGGAGAACCACGTGCCTGGGCGCATATGCCACCGTATTCCAGGCAGAAATGTATGCCATTATCGACTGCGTTCACGCAAACATGTCGAATGAGGGTAAGAACATCCTCATCCTGTCGGACAGCCTAGCTGCTCTAAAAGCGCTTGATGCTGTAGAAATCAAGTCCAAAATCACCTTAAAGTGCACGAAGGCCTTGAATGAATTGGGGACCAGGAACTCGGTAATGATTGGCTGGGTTCCAGGCCACTCCAATATCCGAGGCAATGAAATTGCCGACGAACTGGCGAGGGCTGGTTCCGAGAGCGCTCTCATATTACCAGAACCAGCTTGTGGCATTTCGAGGGGGATTAAAAAGAGAGTCTTCAGAGATTGGGTACAAAGTCAAACACAAGCCCGACTCCAGTGGGCCCATTCCCCTGGACTACTGCACTCGAAATTGCTCATTAGGGAATTTTCACCCGGGTCGCAATACAAAACCTCCAAATAAGCAGGGGCCAATTAAGGGCGCTCTAGACTAGAGCCCTAACTGGTCACTGCAAACTCAACAAACATCTGCATAGAATGGGCCTGACTAATGTTTCCACGTGCAGATTTTGTGGTGAGGATGATGAGACACCATTTTACATCCTTTGTGAATGTCATGCTCTCATCCACACAAGGAGCTCTGGGTGGACCTAATCTGCCACCACGTGATGCGAAGGCTCTGTCTCCAAAGAAGGTTATTGGCTTTTTCAACGCCGCGGGCCTATTTGGAGACCTTTAAAATAGAGGGTTTGGCCACAATAGATCTGTACAGGTCGCAGTGACCCGCTGGGGGACGCCCCTCCGTCGCCCCTAGTATCCCCTCGAACTCGAGATAGATAGATGGTGTAGTAGACCAGTTACTCCTTATCTTATGAGATACTCATGCCCAAAACTGGGACGTATATGCGATCAAGCTTAAGCAGCCTCAGCTTTCCGCCCACACCGTAAAATGAAGACAGCACAATCACCTTAAAGGGACGGCCGCAAGACATAAATATTTATTTGTACACACGAACAAATATTACCGGCCATATTTGCGGTTGATTACGGTAAAAATAAACTCAATTTGGCCCAAAAAATTGGGGTAATTAAGTTTAACGCGCGGCCTGGTCAAGCTTTGTATTAGCGTAGTATATGTAATCCAGTAGGTCAACTCGGATTCGGACACCCGTACAGGCGATAATAGCCCGATGACAGAGCTGCCGCTCTAAGGCTCCTGGTGCTCTCAATCATATAAAAATCATTTAAAAGGAATCCATTTTACTTCAAAAATATTGTAAAAAAAAACGAGCGAGCCATACAGTAGTCGCATATTTTATTTATTTATTTCATTTATGCATAGCAGCATAATCACGCCTCGCGCCATTTCAACAACAAATTAATAGTGTTATTGCTTGCGTGCGGGTAATGTGTCTCTGTCTTGCAGACAACACAAACTACGTTCGCTACGTACGTAACAGACAACCTACTTGTTTGCTTATACTATGGTATTAGCGCGGTCACAGTATTACTCGGGTCACAGTCAAAAGTTATGCTTGTCATTTTGATTTTTGTGCACTCTGGTCGTTTGGAGGGTTAATTATCTTTGGTGGAGTCGTTCCGGGACAGTAATTTTTAATACCTAATACATAGCATAGGTCGGTACCTATATCTTACTTAACATAATTCTGAACAAAGACTAATTTTGTACGAATCGGTTCTTTATGAATTCTTTACAAATATCCCAAAATCATTTTATCATGACTATTCCAAGATATTTATTTATTTGTTTATAATTTTTGTACAGGGGCGGACTTAATGCCTCAAACATTTTCTTCAAGTTAACCTTGACCGTACTCACTATTAATAACTACTTCATTTCAGCTAACAGACGCTTACTGTTGGACATAGGACTCCCCCAGAGATTTCCAAACCGATCGGTCCTGCGCCTCCCGCATCCAACTAATCTACATCTTAATTTAATCATAATAACTATTATCTTCATCTAATTTAAAAAAATACAATTTTCCGTTTTCAAATAAGTCATTTTTATTCGTTTTGCGTCTTAACTATCTTCTTAATATTAAGTACTGTGTTTAAGTGCACAAAATGTTTATGTTCCCTCAGGCACTCCGCACTACCTACTAAGCCGCACTAATGGTAGCAGTACAGTTTCATCTTTATAACAACTTAAATCTTAATCGCAAATTAACATGCTTAGAGATCACGCTGTGAATAGCTAATTCAATAGCAAAACTTGCTTAGGTACTCGATTCCCAATACTTTAAGTCAGCACGCTCTATATTCGCGCAGTTCGGGATAAGTGCGAAAGCGATTCGCACGCAACAAGCTCCTTATTATGTTAAACACCGACTCGTGTGTAGAACGTTGATTTCCTGGCGTTCATTTGGAGAGCCTGCCAAGTCAAGTGTATCGGAATATCAACTCTGGCCCCGCGAGATAGCGATGAAATTCCCGGATCAAGTCCTGATGGCCGGCCAATGCAATTAAAAGTTGCCCCACGAAATACTGGACCCGGTATATAAAGTAGATCATCTGCCAGAAGATATTAGATTTACGTGCCTGGCTTATACGCTCTTTAGACTCGTTATGGCTTAAGGCCGCTTGATCGTTTAATCTTGACCCTCTTAAGTGAGGTTAATATGTTTTCTTTTCGGGTGTCGCTTAATCAGGATTTAGAGCAAGTTCTTCATGCATCTGGGTCTGGGCTGTTATGATATTCTTTTGAGGATGTGCTGTGTAGAATAGGTACATTAAAAGAAAGTATTAAATAAAAACAAGACTCTTTTAAATATACAACGTGTCTCATATCTCCCCGTAAAAAATATAATATTTAATTTTATTTAATCTATCAAAAGTGCCAACATGAAACTGTTCTAAAATTTAATTTTCTTAAATTTGTCAATTAAATTTGATTGACAAGTTATTAAGGTTGACACTTTCTTTTCGGTTAAATAAATATTATAATTTTTATGTGGAGTTTTGAGACACGTTGTATAATCCAGTCCTTTCTAGAAGCTACAAATAGGATATAGAGCTATGTGATCTGAAGTTTTTTGAAACCTACTTTCGATAGCAAATTATTGTCGAAAAGCTAATCTAAGTAAAAAGGGTGATAGTTGATAATGTGTTTCGTCGCACATTACCAACTATTACCCTTTTTACTTAGATTAGTTTTTCGACTTTTCATCTAAAGCTACGCCTGTCAAAACATTGACACCGACCGGAAACAGACAGCCGTTTACTTGACATCAAATTCTCGAAATAAAGGTATTCTGAGGTATCCTGTGATTCTATTTCTGTGCTGTCTCGAAAATAGTATTGTGATTATCACAGTTTTGAAGGATTGATTTTTGAACGGACTGATGTGAAATATTGACTAATGTGTTTCATTTATCTAATGAAACACATTAGTCAATATTTCACATATTAATGCTATACGATTCAGTTAATCATGTATTTTTCGGCTCAAATATAAATGCTGGAACTTCTAAAACTAGAAGTATCCCAAAAAATGTGCTGAAATATCCCAAAATATATACCTATATGAACAACGCAGGTGGATGTTGCCCATAACAATTAATGATCCTATGGACAGTTATTTCTTTTGAAAAGAAAATTAATTAGACCTTTTTAGATTTTTATACAACTATCAATATAACCAATCGTTGAAACGAACTCTTTCAGCGTCTATTGATAAAAACTATGGAGAATTTGATTTGTTTGACATACAAACCTGCCAGCGCTGGAAAGAAGCCGGAGTTGGTTTCAAGGATCCGCTAAATTGTTCAGATCAGACACAACACAACACTAACTGTGTTGTTCTATTTTTAAATCCTTTTAAAATGGCAAAATCGCTAACTCTCGATGCCTCAATCGATCCACATTAGAGTTTATGGACTCTGTCGAGTCTTCATTTCAATGCAGGAGTATTTCAAATGAGGCTGATAGAAGCGCCACTCGGTACGTTGTTAATAAACCAAAGTGTTAAAAAGTACGGAAACTTTCTCAAATCTATCCCTAAAAAAGTATTAATGCTATTTCTGTCATAATGAAGAAACATTATATTACCTTATTAAGTATAAAAATCTCGTGTCACAGTGTTTGTTATTAAACTCCTCCGAAATGGCAACATCAATTCTATGTTTTTTTTTTGTGTATATTTGGTAGGTCTGAGAATAGGTCTTAGACTATTACCTAGGTGATAAGGGTGGACCTCTCCAGAAATTTTCGATTATTGAAAGCGAAACGTAGTTCGCGGGCACAGCTTAGTAATAGTATTAATAGATTGGTTTCAAAAGCATATGGCGACATCCACCGAGCTATGAAGAAATATGGTCGTGACTCAATCAAATCAAATCAAATCAAATCTAATGAAACAACAAAGGTCAGATTCGGTATCACAATCCGGGATTCCTCTCCGCGAATGCGAATTAGTCATTCGTCGACGATGACGGCTCAGCCAGAATGGGATCGCAAAATTATTCTGACTAATTGAACGCAAACAGCTGGCGTTCTGCGAGCTGATACGGCTTAAAGGTCGCAATTGTTCAATCATCCAAATTAGAGTTGGTCTGTTGATTGAAGTCTGTATTCTACAAAGGTTTTTACAAATCGCATATACATAACGCATTAATGGGATGCAAAGACATCGGTATTATTTCTAGAAGCAATTTGTTCCAAGTCACTTTTATACCTACACATATTTTTTACTCACATTGAGGAAGTTCTTGATTTTAATCTCACCTAATGGTTAGTCACGGCAAGGCTGATGATGGAAATAAGCTTTACTTAGATTCCTCAGAGCGTCGGTGGCGCTGTGGACTCGGCACTTGCCTTCCAATCGGTAGGTCGGGGTTCGAGACCCGCCATGTACCAATGTGTTTTTCGTTTCGAATTTCATATGTGTACTGTATGAAGCTAGCTATAAGCGGCGCGGCTGCGACCGCGCCTTATAAGTCATTATACAATAAATGCACTTCAGTGCGCTGAAAGTCTTGCCTTTTACTTTTTCTGATGATTTTTGCATGCATTGACGTGCATTTATTGTATAATGACTTATAAGGCGCGGTCGCAGCCGCGCCGCTTATAGCTAGCTTCATACAGTACATTTGGCGACAGATCTCGCACTTCCGAAGGATTTACGAGATGTACCGTACGAAGACATTATTTGTCTTCTCGACAACCACTTTACACCGAAGCAGGTTGGGTTTAGCGAGCGGCATCGGTTTTACGCCACTACTCAACTGCCATCGGAGTCTCCTACCCAGTGGGCGGCCAGATTGCGTGGCCTTACGTCTCACTGTAATTTTGCCAATGTAGAAGAAGCGCTACGAGATCGATTCATAATGAGCATGCTGCCGGGAGCCGAAAAAGAAAAAATGTACGTGCAGGTTTTAATGGGACTGACACTGTCGAAGGCAGTAGAGAGAGTAGAGCTCGTGCTGAAAATCGGACGGGCAACGAATGCCGGGACCGGGAGCCAGAGTCGAGATCGTATTATTAAAGTGAAGTGTGCGGTGTGCGGTTATACTAACCATAAGTCGGAAGTGTGTCGTTTTGCTAATTATACGTGTAGGAAGTGTAATAAAAAAGGTCACCTGTATCGAATGTGTAGAAAAGTGAACTACGTAGGCTCAGTTTCGGATGAAGTAAACGAAGGCGACAGCGATGACGGTGAGTTATTTAAAATTCGTTCTGTTAAAGGGGAACCGTTGACTGAAACTCTAAATGTTAATGGTATTGACCCAAAAAACGAAATTTTGATTATAACATATAGACGCTACCGCAACCACTGTAATTCTCTCATTAAAACTTTAAAACAAAATTATAGTAGAGACCAACTAAATAAAAATAAGAAGAATCCCAAGTTACTTTGGAGAGCTATCGATAACATCACACACCGTATAGTAAATAAATCAAATAATATAGAACTATTAAACACTAAATCACCCCCTAAAGCATCTGTAGATCATGTAAACTCATACTTTGCAAATATTGGTAAATCCTTAGCTGATAACATCTCATCGCGCCAATCAAATCGGGACACTTTCTCTGATAACTCCCCCGTTCCGCAGCTCCACCTCCTCCTTTGTCTTATTAGAGACCGACCCAGACGAAGTCTATAAAATAATAATGGGACTAAAATCAAATAGTGCTGCGGGCTGGGATGGAATACAGATCGAATTTCTGAAGCATGTTGGCAAAGAAATAGCCCCAGTTATTGCTCACTTAGCTCACCTATGCATAAGAGAGGGTATTTTTCCTATCCCACTCAAACATGCCATTGTTACTCCTGTCCATAAGAGTGGAGACAAAGGTGAAGCCAGCAACTACAGACCAATCTCAGTTCTTCCAGCACTTTCAAAAATATTGGAAAAAATCATAAACAGTAGATTAACCAGTTTTCTAAGCAAATAGCAACTAATATTCAAATGCCAATTTGGTTTTAGGCGTGGGATTTCTACGGAAGATGCTATAATTGCTTTAACATCTCATATATCTGGATGTGTTGACAAAAACAAAAAGTGTATTACAGTCTTTCTAGATCTTCAAAAGGCTTTCGACAGCGTCTCTGTTCCCATCCTTATGAGCAGACTAGAATCGGTGGGTATCAGGGGTACTCCTCTGGCTCTGTTCTGTGACTATTTGCAAAATCGTAAACAGAGTGTTAGAGTTTGTGACTGTGTCAGTGTACTTGCAGATATAACGTACGGTGTACCCCAAGGAAGTGTACTGGGACCAACACTCTTCCTAATTTATATTAATAGCTGTAACTTGGATATTCCAAATGGTAAAATCTTTTCATATGCAGATGACACTGCAGTAGTCTTCTCTGGCTCGACATGGGATGAAGCTCATAGCCTTACTCAAAAAGGTCTAGCCCTTATTGCTAGCTGGTTAGATAACAGTCTATTGACTTTAAATGCCTCTAAAACAAACTATATATGCTTCACAAATTATAACAGTTCCCAACCAAATTTAGATTACAAAATAAAAATTCACTCATGCAATAACTTTACCAGTCATAATTGTTCATGTTACACCATAAATAAAATATCTAAAATTAAATATCTTGGTGTAATGGTTGACCAGCGTCTTACTTGGCACGCCCACATTGACTTATTAATTGGCAGAACTCGTAAACTTTCATGGATTTTTAAGACCCTAAGATATGTTGCCAATGCAGAGTTATTAAAACAAATATACCTATCATTAGCACAATCTATCCTTAACTACTGCATCATAATTTGGGGTGGAGCCACTAAAATCAAATTTCTAGAATTGGAACGAGCACACAGATCCTTGCTTAAAGTAATTTATTTTAAACCATATAGGTACTCAACGGCCAGTCTATACTCTCAAAGTGGCCTTTTATCTGTAAGGAAACTTTACATACTACAGCTGATTTTAAAACTGCATAAAAAACTCCCTTACTATCCTATTTTACAGAATAAGAGAAGAAAACTAAATGTTGCCCCTGTAACCCACGTTAAAACTGCCTATGCCAGGAGACAATTTCAAAGTCAATCAGGTCATATCTATAATAAAATAAATAAAATTCTTAACATTCACCCCACAACAACACGCAAATGTAAGAGTACAGTCCACAACTGGCTTCGAGGTAAAAATTACAATGAAGTGGAAAACCTCATCGCACAGTAACTAATTAAAAGGTAAACAACACAATTAACTAAGGAAAAATTAATTGTAACACAAGGGATGAGTATTCAGTAGAATTTTTTATTATTGTTATTTTTTTACAACTGAATTGGGTATTAATACTTTCATTAATCTCTGGCTACAAGTGCTAAATTACAATACTTACTTAATTTAGTTTTAAATTGTAACTAATAATAGGGTAAACTTATAAATCTTGACAAGTGAAAGTGTTAAATTTTAACCTATTAATGTCCTTGTTTGATAATCTCTTATTCCTAGTTTAGTACTACAAACGCATGACAGTAAAAAAGTAAAACAGTGTTAAATTTCAATACTAATATTTATTAAAATTTGCCTGAAATATTCGTAATTAAAGGGTAAATTCACAAATCTTGATGTAATTGGTCAAATATTTATATCTCTAGTTACATTGTAAAAGTGCAAAACTATAATGCTATATGTTACTCAATCTGCTGTCAACATTCTTAATTGTAGGGTAAACTCATTATTCTATATCCTACATACATGAAAGTGTAAAATCTTAAATCTGCTAATATCATTGATTCACAATATCTAATTATATCTGTATGTCAGTGAAATAACAAAAACATTGTATTCTAACTGCCTTATACTGTTTATTAAGGGATACATTCATAAATCTTGGTGTGGGTGTTTTTTTGTTTTTAATGTCTTGTTACTAATGCTCATGTGCAGTGAGCTCCCACCCAAGCTTTACATTTACATTGTGAAAGCCGCCACTACTCTTTGTGATTGATTGTCCATAGGGTTTGTATCTAGTTTTCATATGGAATTGTTGCCAAATGTATATGCCTATGAGTCTGTATTTGTGACCTTTAATTTAATTAAATAAGTTTTAACCGTATAATTGCAGAACTGTATCTTGGAACTTTGGAAAGCGGGGTATCCTAACACAGGCATTACGCTTAAAAGGAGATCCCTGCCACTCAAAATGACTGTAAATAAGATACTGAATAAAGATTTTTTTCATTTTTTTTTTCATTTTTTTCATTGATTTGCGATTTGAAATTGATAGCGGGTCGGCAGTAACCGTCATGTCCGAGAGTACATTTAAGTTGCATTTTAGTAACCTTCCGCTAACAGCAACTAACAAAAGACTAGAAGCTATATTAAAGGCTCCTTTGCCTAGTAATGTGAATCAATTGCAGTCATTTTTGGGATTGGTAAATTACTATAGGTGTTTTGTTCCAGACGCATCTAGCATTTTAGCCCCACTTTATGAGTTACTGAGAAAGGGAAAGAAGTGGGTATGGTCAGCTAGTGAAAATAAGGCATTTTCACAGATAAAAAATATTCTTGCATCCGATCAGGTCTTGGCCCATTTTGACCCTAATGCTAAAATAGTTTTGACAGTGGATGCATCACCTACCGGCCTAGGGGCCATCCTATCTCAAATCGGAGATGATGGTTGTGAAAAACCAATTTCTTTTGCGTCCCGTACCCTCAACAATGCTGAACGTCGATATTCACAAATTCAAAAAGAAGCCACTGCAATAATTTTTGGCGTAAGGCGTTTTCATCAATATTTATATGGGAGGTCAACGCCTTTTATTTTACGCACCGATCACAAGCCACTTCTTTCTATTTTCGGTCCACATAGAGGCATACCAGAAGTATCAGCAAACCGTTTACAACGTTACGCATTATTTTTAAGTGGATATAACTATACAATACAATACATAAAAAGTAACCAGAACAGCACCGATTTTTTGTCTCGGGCTAGTTTGAATGTTTCGACCTGTGACACGGTCGAGAGATCGGGTAGCTGCAGCCTGCCACCGATAGACCCAGCTGCATATGTGTATTTCGTTGTGGACGAGTCACTCCCAGTAACAGCTGATGAGTTACGCAACGAAACGGACAAGGACCGCTTGATGGCCAAGGTCATCCGTTGTGTTACAAGTGGTTGGCAAAAAAAGATTTCCGATAGCGAAATAAAACCTTATCATGCATGCAGACTAGAGCTATCATATGAGAATGGATGTCTCATGCGTGGTCATAAGGTGGTGATTCCTGACTCGTTGCGACAACGAGTTTTATTAGAGTTTCACAGTCACCCCAAACACATATGTACATTTGTCTGACGCTCCTACGGTGAAGGAAAACATCGTGAGGCAACCTGCATACATCTGCGAAGAAATTCAATGGTGTATGTGAAGTCGACCAATCCGCACTGGGCCAGCGTGGTTGACTAAGGCCTAATCACCCTAACATAGGGTAGGCTCGAATCCCTCGGTGGGGACGTAAATGAGCTGTGATGATGATGATAGATTATATTCCTCAACAATTGAAGAACTTTTTTTTTTTTTTTTTTTACGAGGGGAATGCGTTTGCGCACCGTCCAAGCCCCCGCAGGGGCAAGGGTGTGTGGGACTCCGCAGCGAGCGACTATCCACTAAACCCCTCGATATGCCCTCTTTGGCGCCTAACGCAGCCACGTCCAAAGGACGCGCCGCTGTCGAACGAGGTCGTGGGAACCCTTACAGACCGACCATAACCCCGTCCGCGGCACCTGCCCACCAATGGCGGGCCCCTCACGCCCTCTCCAAGGTGGAGATGGAGAGGAGTTCCCGGGGCATACTCCGGGTGGTAATTTTTTACTGTGGTTTTCTTCCACGCGGCCCGACGCTCAGTGCGCCAGGCCCCCGGCCCCGCTCAGTGCGGGGTAACGGGCTTGCCCGACGGCAGATCCCACTGGATCCACCGCCGCGCATACGAGCCGAAGCTCAGCGGTGCCGAAGCGCCGACCCACCGCAAAAAGCGGCCACGGTGGCCACACGAGGTGGCCCGCCAAATAGCACTCGGCCATCCCACGCCCCCTTCATGGGGGCCTCACAAGTGTGCCGAAGCCACACAGTGATCGGATCAGCCTCAGTCCTTGGAACAACGACACGCCGAAGCTCAACGAGCTTGCACCGACTCGGAACAACGACATGCCGAAGCTCAACAAGGACCCGCACCGACCCGACCAAAGGGGCAACGGCACAAAGCGCAACGCGCCATGACCCGCGAGCGGGTCCCCAGGCGACACACAACCCCATCTTCACAAAGAAGGGGAGGTGACGCCCCACATGGCCACGTGAAGTGGCCCGCCGGGTTAAACCCGGCCACACCACGCCCCCTCCACGGGGCAGCTGTCAGACTCTTAGCCCGCGGCAGAAAATCTGCCGGGTTGCCCAGGGTGCACCACGAGGAGGTGTTCTGACATCGCACCCCAACAATTGAAGAACTGGCTAACTTACCTCTAAACATCGTCAGGCTTATTACCGACTAGTTTTCCGCTCGCGACTTCGTCCGCGTTATGTTTGTTTTCCCGTGGGAATTTTATATTTTTCCGTTGTAAAATGACCCTATGTCCTTCCCCTGGTCTTGAACTATCCCTATACCAACTTTCATCAGAATCAGTTCAGTAGTTTCAAGCCTATTCAATACAAACAAACAATCAAATCTTTCCTCTTTATAATATTAGTATAGAGTATAGATCTATAGAGACAGTAGCATTTGCTGCAATTGTACAATTATTGCTTACAAATCGCAAATTCGTATTCTGAAACATGGAACTGCGCTACGATAGCACACGATAGCGCCACATGCGAGCGACTGACGAACTAAATCGCACGTCAGCGCTTGGGACCACTTAGAGATACTTTGTTGATCGCGTTGCCAGCAACCGGTTGCTTTTTAGGGTTCCGTAGTAAGCAAGGAACCCTTATAGTTTCGCCATGTCTGTCTATCTGTCTGTCCGCGGTTTTACTCAGAGACTATTAGCACAGAATAGATAATAGTACTAAAGTACAGAAGGATCACTCTCGAAGAAAAGCTAAGTTTAGGTATGAAAATGTACCTACTCTTGCGACCTTCAACTGATTTCACGGGAAATTGAAATTTATTGCAGGACACGAGCGTTCTAATTCCGTTACGAGTCGCTGACCCGATACCGAGTTGGCGACAAGAGCGCAGGGTTCCCACTCACCGATATATTTACGAAAATATTAATTAATTAATAAAGAATAAAGTGTGTATTAATTAATTCAACAAAATATATTTCTTGTCTATCTACTAAGTTCTTAGTTTCAAATTTTTGTATTGTCAAAAGAATAACATGTTTGTCAGTTCAGAAAATTGTTTTTGATGAACCAATTAAATAATTTTATCGCAGGTAGGAAATTAGAGGAGCAAAGAGAACCACCGGTCGCCGTAGTTGCCGTTGAACGAGCTTCGACGCGGCACCATAATTGTAGACTAAGAGCTTATTATTTAAGTTTAAATAAATAAGCTCTTAGATTATTTAAATTTAAATTATGAAATTTGAGGGTTGAAAATATTCGAATCCTTACAAACAATCTTATTAAATAGTCCACAGGAAAATACGAACATGGCAATGTAGGTAATTGGATTTCTTGTAAATGGTGCTCAAAATTATGTGTAAATACTGTCTCTAATTTCTGAATATACTCATTCATTTCTTGAGAGGGCATCTTTAAACTTCCATATAATGATTTTCTTTTATTATGAGCTTTATAGTGAGTAATAAAATAAAACAAGTATGGTCCATATAATCATCTACCTACTTGACTGCGTAAACATAATAAGCATAATTTATCAAGTATAAAAATTATTGTAATTTTTTTAAGTAGGTATTTTTACTATTATACTTATTTCGCATTCATTCATTTAAACGCCCTAAAACACTTACCTATTTTTAACAATTTTATCCTTATCATGTGGGTAGGTACCTACTATAATAACAAAGTAGTTAGGATGTGATGTGAAAAATAGTCAAATAGCTTTCCTTTCAATATCTTTTGGTATATTAAAAAATGATAATTTTGCATCCTTTTTCTTCCGTTTAGTTATACACTCATAAACAAAACAGTACCTATTATACAGATGACGTGATTATTTCGAATTCTTTGTTCGTTACAAAAATCACCGAGAAAATCTTAACTATTACCACCTATTACGTGCGACGCGGCTAGCGTGCGAGCCGAGTGGCAACCCTCTGCCATATAGCAGCTGGCCGGGGCACCCGGCCAAATGTACCTAAACTGCGGAGTGAGACCCCCCTGCTATTAGTAAGTACTAGAAATCTGTAATTTGGTATGGCTATGTATATTAATCATACCAAAAAAGTGGTAAAAAAAATATTGAAAAAAAATTTTTTTAGGGTAGCTCCCATACAAGTAAAGTATTTGTAATTTTTTTTTCTCGACTAACCCATCGTGTGGGGTATTATTGAATAGGTCTATAAAATTAATGTAAGGTTCAGAACATCATTTATCGATTTAGGGATCCGTTTCTGAAATATTTGGTCTCAAATCTGTAAATTTTTGTTAAATGTAAGTGTCCGCCCCTCTCTATCTGCTAAACGGTTATATATGGACACGTGAAAAAAATTTGAACAGTAGTATATAACGAAGTTTAAAGGAAAAGTATCAGAGTTGAGTACTAGGTACAAACTAAAAAGTTATAGACGACCAACTTATAAAATGTACTCGGAAAAGTAAAATTTCATTAAAAATGAGTACTGAATATAAATTTGGCCCGACACGCACCTGGCCGATTTTTTCTTAATAAGCCTGTCGAGCACAACAATGTTATCAACATAGTTATTTAAATCATTGTTAACATGTAGGTTAATAATCTAAGCATGAGTTTATCCAGGTCCAAACAAACAAACTTGCTAGTTCTCTTTCTTTTGCTGAATAAGGCGGATGATCGTGACTCGAGATACCAGGCCAGCATAAGCAGCAGACACGTTAGCGATTCAAACGTAGCACTTGCTGCGCTTTGTGCCGCCAGCAGGACGCACGGCCGGCTGTTTGTTTTTAATTAGACAGAGCAATTGTCTGATCCTGTGAAGCCCGGGTACTGTGATACTCGCTCCAGCTTGGCTTTGTTACGCAAATTCAGGGTGAATTCAGATTCTGCGTTCACAGACACAGTTCAGAGGAACGTTGAGTTGAACGTGTATTTTTACTTAAGTATTTTTTCGTACTTACGTGTTCTTTTGGTACCGCGTGTAGTTCTCTATGGCTATTGTGGCAATACTACAGAAAATAACATTTTCAAATGATCGTTGACTTTTATTCATATAAGTCTTTTTACGTGGCTGTGCTGAAAGCTTATAAAAGGCAAGTTTGATATTGCGCAACATTATTGTAAAAAGTTAACTTTCCTTCATAAATGAGCCTCTAGTTTTGGAGCCTGTTCGTTAGAACTGCAAGTTTATTTCTAGTTCTTGTGTTTAAATAATGAATTTGATAATTTTCCACATTTACGCAATAGGTGTATTTAATTTTAAACAATTTTGTTAAAAATTGATTACAATTGGGACGAATAATGTATTTATTTTGAGAAAGAATAATATCATGTTTACAAAAACACCTTCGCAAATAATGCATTATTTTAGAACAAATTTGATTACCAAAAAGAGGTTATAGTGAGTCAGTCAACCTTACAAGAGAGACATAAATGCTGTCGCGGACTTTGTTTAGAACTCTTACAGGAGAATAATTGCGGAATATAATGATGTTTGCGCAACTTTAACCATTTACGCAGCGCACACAACGAAAGCTCTGAAACTAAATATTTTTTTTCCGTTTTCGCAACATTTTTCATTGATGCTCAACTCCTATTAGTTGTAGCATGCTGTTATATAGCCTATAGGTTTCCTCGATAAGTGGAGTATCCAACACATAAGGAATTTTTCAATTTGAATCAGTAGTTCCTGAGACTACCGCGTTCAACCAAAAAAACAAACAATCAAGCAAAGTATAGTATTGATCACACAGACAAAAATTTCAATAATTACATATAACAGAACAGAGACTTAAACATAAACGGCGGCCTTCTAATATACATATTTATACGTAATTAGGTATACAAATATGCATTTACCTGATACACATTAACATCTTTAAGAAAGATGCTACGAGTATATTTATTGCATATAGCAATAAAAATACTCGTAGCATCACAAGAAAATATGAGTCATGAGTCCTGCTGTTGTCGAGGAACCCCCAGAAAACAGCCTCGCTAGCGCATCATTGTGACTTGTATAATATGCGAAATCTTACTAAATTTGTTTTATTCACAAGAGCCGAGTTTGGTGACACAAGAGCATTTTCAATAACTCCTTTTTTAATACAGACTAACTTTCGTACGCATTCTTGTCAACTAAGGCCTACTGTCCACGGAGGCGTAGCATTATGGACGCTTCAAAATATGCCGTGCAGCTTGCGCAGCCCGGCGTACTAAACTCTGTCCACGAGGCGTATTGCACGCGTACGGTTTCAGTAATTTGTGACGATGCAGATGAACGACGAAGACATTATTTAGGCTTATTACTACATACAGTAGTGTGATTCTGTAAAACCTCACTTTAAATTTCGAATCTGATTCCGCAGTGAGTTCTTAGATTGGCATTCTCAAAATTCGAATGTAGATTTGAAAGTAATCTGTGCTACAGCGCTACACTTGCGAGCGTGGCAGCGAGTGGAACTAGAGTGACCGTGAGATTTTGACATTATAAATATGGGATGACGTATGAAGTGGCATTCCGTAAAGGGAATTCCTTTATCACTTCGAAGCTCACTTCGAAGCTCACTTCGCACACGAACTCGAAACAAAGTGTCAAATAAAACGTTGCTATTTTGTGAGTGAAAACAGGCAAAGTTTATTATCATAGTTTAAAAATACATTTAAAATTATTTCTGAAGGTGATAAAAACTAGTTCTGAGGTATTTATTAGAATTTTATCGCTACTAACTCGTGATAATGACTATGTAAGGGTATCTTGTATCTTATGCGAAGTGAGCGTGAATATCGAAGTGAGGTGCGAGCTATTATTTGAATTTTACAGAATCGACATGCAGTGACCTTGAATAAATGTTATGTTATTAGTGTTATTATACATATTAAATAAGTACAAAATAAATAAAAGTAGGTGCTCACTCGTTCATTTAATTTCATATACTACTTCATATTCATTATTATTGTGCTAAGGACAGATGCTATTGAACAAACACGGGAACTTTTTTACTATATGAACAAATTTGGCCGCCATTTTTACAAAACTAAACACGTGCGTTTACTCGGTGTACGCCCAGGCGTATAACATGCAGTACGGCAGAAAGCGGACGAAGTTTATAATGACGAAACGAATATGCGTCTGTGAAGCTAGTCCTCCGTGGACAGTGACGCTAAAAGTCGTCTTGAATGGGTAGTAGGTAAAAAAAAACGGACGGATCAAAAGAGCTTTCTATCAAGTCACATTTGAATAAAAATTGTTTTGATTTTGGTATGCAAAAGCACACAATGCCTTAACAAGCGATACTGGAACAAGTTAAAAATGAAGATATTCGTTCATTAATTCTTGACGTATTCTTCAAAAGGCTTTTAGGTCCGTAAAAATGGCTATCTACTAAACGCTCTTCTTTCAGTGCATATGGCGCTATCTTTTGAACTAATTATAACAACAAAATTAAGACGGGTGTAATATATCTAACACACATCATGGTATTTGACTATAAGGTTAAAGATGGAAACTTCAACTCCTCTATAAGTAAGGAACAGGCAATCTCACCTCTAATTCTTAGAACACATAACTTATTAGCCTATGTTATTATGGCGAGAAATGTTATTATCACGTAAGACAGTGGAGACAGCTATAGCTGGGCGGGCTCGGAAATCCTACCACCAATTAAACCACGCGGAACAACTTCGAACCTTGAACCTTCAGAACCGGACACCCTGTAACTTGCAAGTAATTGGAGCTCATCCAACTTAGTCTTAGACGATATTCTCAAAAGATTCACTGCATCTTAGTAATTCCATTGAGGAGCGGCTTCATCCGACGCTCACACGGGAGCGTATCGATTTTTAAATGGACTGGTGTATAAGCCTGATTAGAAATTGTGACTTGGCGCATCTCGGCCAACGGTGGTTACTTACGATTAGTATTATCCTTATAATGCAGCTCATCCATTTATTAATCTCGGAGTTGTTCAACTAAGCTATCTAGCGATTGCAGTGACGTATTTTGAATGTGATTCCTTCAAAATATATCACTTGAAACAGTTAGCTTCACGTGTGATTTGCCTGCGCACCCTTAGCATGCTTATAGTTAATGAAATTTTTATATGGTCACTAGCTGTGCCCGCCAAAAAAAAACCTGGGGATATAAAAAAATGGTCTACGACCTATTCTCAGACCTACCTTGGTGTATATTCTCAGAAATTTCAGACACAAAAAAATTTCATAAAAATCAGTTCCAAACAATAATCGCTTGGAAAGTCTTAAAAAAATTAAGAACAATATTGATGTAGTTAGTAAAGATTTGGCACCGACTGTGATGTATGAAACTGTGATGTATGTGATGTCTGTCCTATATTATTTATGACTTTTTGGTGTTTTTTAAAGTCGGTTTTAATTTTTGTGATTTTTTTAACTCTAACCTTTTCTATTTCTTTCTTTATCTCATATTCAATTTTGGTGCCTTTATATAATAAGTCAAGGAATCCGTGTTTACTTGCGTGTGAGGTCATCAGAGTCACGTCCAATCATAGGCGTTTCCGACACAGATAAAATAGAAAAAATCATTAGAAATTTATTTCGTCAAATATCAAAAAAAAATATACATAAACGAGCGTGAAATAAAATAAATATGATTTTTTATTCTATTATCTAATAGAATAACCATAATTTGTAGTACATTTTCGAGTAGTATGTTGTCAAATAAAATATGCTATTTAGTTGTAATATTAGTATTTTACAAGGTAATTAAAATGGTATGGTATTCGAATATAATTTTAATCAAAACTCATTCTAAAACATTTAAAGTTATACTCATATAATAGCCAGAATAATTTTAAAGCATTATTTAGAAGACACGAACCAAAACCATTTTATTACGACTGATATTGTAATTGTACAATTGAACTAGTGTAATTTGAACGATAAAAAGCGAACAATTTCAAAGTTTGCATATAAAATGGGAAAGGCACTCGTTATCTGGCGAGGATTGCCAACTTTTATAATAGCAGTGGATAGGCATTAAAATTGTAGGTGTAATTTGGAAACATATGCAAATTCCAGTTCGTGTTGAAAACCGAAGGATTTTCACATCGAAATTCAAGAGTGAATATGTTGAATCCCCGTAATTTTATAAGTGTTCTTAGAATGCAGCGCGTGTCTCTAACATGACCAGCACTCTGGGCTGATGAAAACTTGCATGTAAGTGCTCAATGCTAAGCGAATCGTACCCAGGTTATTTTCCGCGTGTCATGTTTTTCAAAGCCACTGCCACTTCCTAAACTGTGAATCTCACCAGGCAATCCGACGTAAGTACCCTCAGAGACGATGATTCCCCGGACGATCCCAGTGACGACTCGACCTGAAAGTGACTCGTAAAAAGCTTAGCAATATCTTTAGGGTCACTAACACCTTCAACACTCACCCGTAGACTCGATCTAAGGCTGAGTTTACTCGTCTGTTTCTCTCTCTGCTGCCAAATTGCTTGTCAAAATGATGAGATTTTAAACTCTAATGTACTGGCTAATGTACCAAAACTTTTATTTTATAAGCAATCAAGACTTCATTCATAGATATTAGGTCATGGAGATTTTAATGAATAATGAAAACCTCTGAGAGTTCCATTGAGAGACGGAGACCCATAACCTACTAAGGCTACTGAGTGCTGCTGAATTGTAACATCAATTTTCTAAATCCCCATTTTTTTAACAGACCCAACTATTTGTATTGAGGAGGGCGAATTTTCAATGAAGCCATATCTTTTATATGTCTATTATAAAATGTTGATTCGGAGCGCTCGGTACGTATGTCCACTTAAACGGTTTTTTCTAAATTAAATTGACTTTAATACATTTGCCACAACGATGTTTTTAAAAATTCCAAGCGCTCGCTAGCTCGCTCCACCGGCACCACGGCGAGCCGTAACTTAAAATTATTAGACTTCTGTTGCGAGCGGCCACAACTTCTAATAAGACATATACGTGAGTCCATTTTAAAATCGATTTTATCTAGGAAGCCGAGGCGAGTAATAAAACGGCCATTAGCGATGCAAGTAATGAAACGATAGGAACTTAATCTCCTTGAGTACCCACACACCGATTTGTCTTTCATCGCTCGACTTAGAGAGATATTAAGGGAGTGGGCATTTGGCGATATTGAATTGTTATTGCGTCGAGTGAGGTATTAGTAAGGCAGTAAACGATTATACCTAATCGTAAAAATCCGACCGCTGACACCTACCCATGTTAATAGAGCCATATAAAAGTTATAGCGTCATTGAAAATTCGAAATTGTAAAATTAATGTATGTTTTCCCGTGGGAATGTTATATTTTCCCATAGGAAAATTACCCCTGGTCTCGAACTATCCATATACCAACTTTCATCAAAATCGGTTCAGTAGTTTTGAAGCCTATTCAATACAAACAAACAAACAATCAAATCTTTCCTCTTTATAATATTAGTATAGATGTAATAGTATAGCGTCAGTGGCGCTGTGGCCTCGGCACTAGACTGTGCTCCGAGTAGAATCGGGAGGCCCGCGATCGATTCCGTCATGTACCAATGTATTTTTCGTTTCACGAATTTCATATGTACATTTATCTGATGCTCCTACGGTGATGGAAAACATCGTGGGGAAACCTGCATACACCTGCGAAGTAATTCAAAGGTGTATGTGAAGTCAACCAATCCGCACTGGGCCAGCGTGGTTTGACTATAAGGCCTAATTGCCCCTAGTTAGGGTAGGCTCGTGCCCTCGGTGGGGACGTATATGAGCTGTGATGATGATGATGATAGTATAGATAAAATAATTACAATCACATATACGAGTATATGACTGTACCTAACCTACGTTGTTATAAAGTTATAAGTATTTAGTGTATGCAAATTTTTAAATCGCGACCTTTTTCTTTTCTTTATTGAATTCCAAAGAAGTTCCTCTAGAAAAGAAATACTGAACGGAAAACAATAAGTACAATTTTCTCTAATGACGCAACAAATTCTGTGGGGTCGGGTTGGGTTAGAGTCGAGTACATCTTGCATTTTTATAATACCGATTGATAGAGTAATTCTAAGAAGGAGCAAATCTCACTTCAGAGCGGGTTAAGCGAATTAAGAACTCTTTCTCTATCTCTAACTCATTCAAGACACTAAAATAATCAGTATAAATATCTCACTTCAGAACTGGTTAAGCGTAATAAAAAAGGCAGCCTTTCTCGAGCTCATTCAAAACACAAAAATAATCAGCCTAAAATGTATAGAGCGCTCTGTGAACGTCGGAACTTCTCACACTAGCGTTACATAAGCGGTACGAATTCCAACATCTTCGTTTTGATACAACTGTGCGGTCGTGTTCCAGTTAGTTGAAGCTAATTAAATCTATGTTCAAAGTTTAGTACGGCGCCGCAAACCTTCGAACCGAATAGTCGCCAAGACGTCTTCATGTTGTATTTTGCGAGCTCCCGGCAGTGTTCAGCTGCATTAATAAAACTTTTCGTAATAATGGGTTCTTAGCGTGGGAAATGAATAAATCAATACGTGAAAAAATTTGCCTCTGGCAGTATTGAAAACTTTTTCGTGTATCGAGGATGTTGCAATGCGTAATTTTTTATTGAGTTGAGACCTTATGGTTAAGGGATTATAAAAAGGGGAAATTTAAAAAAATGTAAAATGTATTGCTATCGCGGCTGAACCCGAACAAATAACCTAAGCGTGATAGAGACAACTGCAGTCGGGACCGAAAATAACTAGGAAAAGTACATGAAATAGACGTTTTGTATGTATTCTCATCTATGTTTTCTCATCTAAAACTAGATTGATTAAATCACTTATTTCATTCAAATTTAAACAAAGGCTATGGCTGTATCGATGCGTTTGTTTTTTTGTGTGTATATGTTATGCGATAACTCCGCCAATTGTGGACCGATTTTCAAAATTCTTTTTGTATTCAATAGAGTATACTCCTGGGGTGGTCCCATTGTTAGAATGTTATGATGGGATCCAATGAAAATCGAAGGAAATCCATACATTTTATAGGTACGGCTAACGTGTTTTTTCCGAAGCTATTCAGGTATTTGCATCTGGTAGTCATGACCCGATCTGATGATGGAAGAATTTTTAACTTTTAGGAGTTAAGGGTAAATTTTTTAAATACAATAGGCACGTATAATCAAGGAAATTTAACAAAAAAATAAAAATATTAAAATAAAAACCGAATTCAAAAGCATTGACAAGTTAAAAATATTGAAATCGGTGCCAAATTTAAAATTTTCTAAGGAGATCATCGTTTGGCAAATTTTAAGACTTTTTAAGAAGATCATCGTTTGAGACTGACTTCGATATGTAAATGTGATGTTATATCTCTACCTGTTCTTGTATTAATTTTAACTTTTCAGTATTTTTGAAGTCGTTATTTATTTTTTGTATTTTTTTTTGTAAAGAAACAACATAAGAGCATGATAATAGAGCGCATATTTTTTTTAAATAGAGCAACTATTGCTATCAGCCAGGAAGAAAACAGAGTACTACGCTTGTATGGAAAAAGGGCCGAATGATTCTCCCTTAATAAGGCTGTTATTGTTTTGCCATATCTATTTACGGAGATATTGTATTTCATAGGAAATTCGGCATGGTGCAGACATGATGCTACGCCGGGGCATATCAACGTTCATTCCCTGCGATGTATAGACAGTGATAGGTTTGCCTCCGAGACCCGTTCTGCATGACAAGACGTGTCAGTGCTGATTAAACTGCGGCAAAGCTATATTAACTGGTCAACGGCATATCAGAGACTATTCCGAAGCTGACGCTAGGCCTGTTGTGGTCAGCTTCCTAAACGTGATTCCAGATTCTCAGCCCCAAAACCTAAAGTTCAAAATAGATTGATGAAAACTCACTGTAATACGTTGCGTTATCTGTCTGTGTCTCGTTTACTTGTGTGACAACAGATCGAATGTATTAGTTATATTTTCAGCTTTCTATGAAAATAATGAATTACGAGTATATTGAGTGTAACCAAAAGTTGAATATTTCTGAGGCATATATTTAAGATATTAGTACTTGTCTTTTTTTTATAGAAGGCCAAGCAAATGACTCCATTCCACCTGGTGCTAAGTGGAAGTAGAGTCCAAATGCGAAGATAGCTAGTACGGAAGAGAGCTTAAACGCCGCACTAGCAGGTCGGCAAGGTGAGGGTCACCTTGCCGACCTGCAAGGTGCTTCTTCACGCCTCTTTTAAAGGGCCCACCCTCACCTTGCCGACCTGCAAGGTGCTTCTTCACGCCTCTTTTAAAGGGCCCGGGATTATAGGAAGGAGGGAAACACATGCGCTGGCAGAGAGTTCCATTTTTTAATCGTGCGACATAAAAATGAGTTACCGAATTTCTTGGTACGCGTTTGAATGGTAGTCACAGTTAGACGGTGACAACGCAGGCCAGCACATGTTGTTCTTAAATCTGGAAACCTCATACTTTCCGAATTAATTGATTTTAAACTGAAAGCGTGAGAACCATAGTTCAGCTGACTATGGAATTTACACAAAAGAAACGAAAACACTGAATGGAGGAAACAAGGTGAGGCAGAATTATATGAAGGCTTGATTAATCCAATATTTTTCCTACAGAATCTCCACTTCTGATGGATTATTATTAAATATATATTCAATTCAATATTATAACGACATTCCGGTCCACTTTCTATATATCTGCTCGGTTTAGTTGGTGGTAGCCCTGGCTTCTACGCCCACCTGGCTAGCTATACCACCGTCTTACCCAAGTTTTTCGCCATAATAACAATGCTGAGGGCATTGTTGTGTTCCGACAATTGGAGTATAATTAAGTCAAGGTTGGCCTTAGTTGTTGTTGTTGAAGTCCAGGTGAAACTCGCTTCCATCTTGCCTTGTATCGTCACTTACCATCAGGTGAGATGAAAGCCCTGAGCTTCTCTGTTGCATGTACAAAATAATGAAATAGATTCTATGCAGATAAACTGAATTTTTAATCGGTGAATTTTAGTCTTATGGAAATAATCATATACGTATATAGATTAATTTTCGTTTTATTATAAAATAAAAAAACTAAAAATATGGCAACGCAAAGTTCTGAAACAAAAGTAGGTGTAAGTGGACACGGCGTATTACACGCGCCTTCGACACGCGCACCATGTGTTCTTCATTCATATTTTGCGCGAAAAGTGTAGAGTTTTCTAATTTAATGCGCTACTTCCCGTTTTCGAACAATTTCGATTTACTGTACCGCCACAAATATTAAACATGCAGTTCTAAAATTCATAATATGTGACATTATTGAACATTTCATCTAAACATTCTTAAAGACAGAAACATGATTAATAATATTTCACTCAATAGAAATAAAATCCAAAGATCACTCTGTTCAATATTTTAAAACTGCTGTGAATCAGAAAATACAATAATAAATGACATAACAGTTTTACTAATAGAAGTGCATTTATATTGTCTAGAAAATTGCAAAAGTACAATTTTTATTTTGTACCCCAGTTTTCCAAAAATCTAACGTGTAAAAAGTTACGTTTCAGTTCGCTCACCGCGCGTAAGCGACATTAGAAGCTATGCATAAAGCAACTTTAGTACTTTGCAATAAAGCAGTCGCCGTGCACGAGTAGATTTTCTGGGAAACCTCGTCTTAAGTTTCGTTATATGCTTTATTAATGAATGGTGTCGTCATTATTTTATTTATTTATTTATTTATTTATTTTTTGCTTCCATAGGTATATACAATGGTGGTAGGTACAATAAGTTACAAGCACATCTATGGACCCTGTAGGGCACTGCAAAGAAGAGAAAAGAGGAATAGCTAAATTTAATACGACAATGAAGACCTTTTGAAGTGCCTTCTTTTTAATCGTTTTAATTGTTAAATTTTTATTTAAATATGACGTTGATAGAAATAATCTGGATTACATGTTATGTAATTTATTTTATCGTATCATAATTATTATTCTAAAATTGTAATTATAATTATTATCATTAAAAATAGATTATTTATTATTTTATTATAATATTTTAGTAGATACCAAATCTTTGTTTAAAATATCGGATAAAATGTTTAATTAGAATTAAAAATATTTTAAATAATTTATTAAATTGATAAAGTTATTTAGTAAGTATATCAATATAGTTAAATTACCATTACGATTATTTAAAAATTATTTATTCATTATAAGGTTACACACTTTATTAAAATTTGTTATTAAAAATATCGTTCATTTTTATAATTTCTTGTATTAAGTACTTATAGTATGTAAATGTTGTGTAATAAGAGTTTATTGTATACTTTCTTAATGAGTTATTCATGATTTTATTTATTATTATAAATCTTATTCTTTAAACGTTATCGAATGAATCAATTTTACATTTTAAATCAAATTATTGTTAAAACTACTTTTAATATTGTATTTGTGTTTGCTTCAATAATTAATCAATTAATATAGTTTAAAATTGTTGATATAATAATAATAATTATTTTTTTTTTTGTTTGTGCAAAATTATAAATATAAAACTTATCAAAATTAGTTAGAATAAATTATTGTTTCATTCTCACAGTTCTGTTAAATATTCGTTCAAAGAATAATAGCATTTTTCGATTAGCAATTTTTTTACTTTATTCGTGAAGGTAGTTTTATTTTCTTCATTCCTAATCAATGTTGGCAATTTGTTATAAATTCTTATGGACATGGGATATGTACTCGAGGAGTGTGTTTTTAATCGAGTGTGAGGTATAATAAGTTTATTTTTATGGCGCAGTGATTTTCCGCGTGGTCCTTCACAACGCTTTGTGTATAAGTCGGGATATTTGCGAACAAACTTGCAAATTTCAAGTATGTAGATACATGCAGTGACAGAATATTATATTTTTGGAAATATGGTTTACAGCTATCAGACTGTTCAATGTTAGCTAAAATACGGATCAATCTTTTTTGCATTATAAACACTGTGTACGCATCTGTACTGTTTCCCCACAAGATTACTCCGTAGCTCAACCACGCATAGGCATACGCGTAGTAGGTAGTAAGAGCAGTTTCTATATCAGTAGTTTTTTTTACTTCTTTGAAAGCATATGCAAAGCTCGACAACTTAGATCTGAGTTTTTCATATGTATTTTCCAATTTGTGTTTGTATCTAAAACTAATCCAAGCAATGTGAACTCATTTACAAACTCAATCTCAACACCGTCATATTCAAAGCATACATTTAGGGATTTTTTTGATATGGATGGAATTGTATTAATTTAGTTTTTTGGAAATTAATTTTTAAATTGTGTTGCTGTAGCCAATATGTAATTTTATCTAGTATTGCTTTTAATTTTACGTTAATTTGTGAGCTATCCTCAAAATCGAGCAGAATCGAGACATCATCTGCAAACAATACACAGAATTCTTCCATTATTTTAGGCAAATCATTTATATATAACAGGAATAGAAGGCACCCAGCGACACTTCCCTGGGGGATTGACGCGTTAACAATTTTACAATCTGAGCGAACGTTTATTATTTCTTTATTAGGGTTGTCATGGTGGGGTGCGATGTCAGAACACCTCCTCGTGGTGCACCCTGGGCAACCCGGCAGATTTTCTGCCGCGGGCTAAGAGTCTGACAGCTGCCCCGTGGAGGGGGCGTGGTGTGGCCGGGTTTAACCCGGCGGGCCCACTTCACGTGGCCATGTGGGGGCGTCACCTCCCCTTCTTTTTGAAGATGGGGTTGTGTGTCGCCTGGGGACCCGCTCGCGGGTCATGGCGCGTTGCGCCTTGTGGCGTTGCCCCTTTGATCGGGTTGGTGCGGGTCCTTGTTGAGCTTCGGCATGTCGTTGTCCGAGTCGGTGCAAGCTCGTTGAGCTTCGGCGTGTCGTTGTTCCAAGGACTGAGGCTGACCCGATCAACATGTGGCTTCGGCACACTTGTGCGGCTCCATGAGGGGGGCGTGGGATGGCCGAGTGCTACTTGGCGGGCCACCCTCGTGTGGCCACCGTGGCCGCTTTTTGCGGTGGGTCGGCGCTTTGGCGCCGCTGAGCTTCGGCTCGTGTGCGCGGCGGTGGATCCAGTGGGGTCTGCCGTCGGGCAGCCCGTTACCCGCACTGAGCGGGGCCGGGGGCCTGGCGCACTGAGCGTCGGGCCGCGTGGAAGAAAACCACAGTAAAAAATTACCACCCGGAGTATGCCCCGGGAACTCCTCTCCATCTCCATCTTGGAGAGGGCGTGAGGGGCCCGCCATTGGTGGGCAGGTGCCGCGGACGGGGTTATGGTCGGTCTGTAAGGGTTCCCACGACCTCGTTCGGCAGCGGCGCGTCCTTTGGACGTGGCTGCGCTAGGCGCCAAAGAGGGCATATCGAGGGGTTTAGTGGGTAGTCGCTCGCTGCGGAGTCCCACACACCCTTGCCCCTGCAGGGGCTTGGACGGTGCGCAAACGCATTCCACTCGTAAAAAAAAAAAAGGGTTGTCATGGTATTCAACCTCAACATACTGTTCTCTTTTGGTAAGATATGACTTAAACCATTTTTGTGCGGGTATACACGCGACTACACATTGCCTTCTCAAAAATTTTTGAAGATGTTGGCAACAGTGCGATGGGACGGTAGTTATTGGGGTCCGTTTTATTATTTTTCTTATGAATTGGTTTCACCAAAGCTATTTTTAACAGGTCTGGAAATGTTCCTTCGTCAAATGATTGGTTGATTAATTTTGTTAATGGCAAAGTCAATTCCTCAGCGCACTGTCTAAACAATATTGGTGATAGTTCATCTATTCCGAAGCTATTTTTGTTTTTTAGTGACATTATAATTTATGTAGTTTCTTCGTAGTCTACCGGGCGAAGAAACATTGTATTTTCGATACATTGCATTACTGGGATACTAAAAGCGTTTGAGCTAACGGCAGCGGGCTCTGCGCGGCTATCATCACCCATGGACGCGAAAAAATCATTAAGTAGGTTAGCAAGTTGTTTAGGTTCTGAATATAGTGTTTTGTTAAAATTTTGTTGCAAGTTATTCCTTTGTTTTCTATTTCTTTTGTTTGTTCGTTCATTTATTATACTCCATATGGCTTTTACTTTGTTACTAGAGTTTTTAATTTTTCTTTTATATTGTAGTTTTTTAGCGCCAATTATTGCTTTTTTTAATATTTTTTCATATTGTTTATAATGTTGTTTAATTATTTCGTTATTTGATTTTAGAGCTAGAATTTTTAACATTCTTTTGTTTCGACATGATTTCTTTATGCCTACAGTTAGCCAGTATTTTTTGAAATTTGTTTTTAATTTAATTTTTTGTTTGGGTATATGTAAGTTCAATAAACTAATCAGAGTGTCATGAAATCTCTTATAGTTTTCGTTAATGTTGTTTCCAGAATTTATTATATTATGCCAGTCTAATTTTTTTAAATGTGTCTTAAAATTTGCGATATTGCTTTTAGTAAAAAATCTTTTATTTGAAAACCAATATTGTTGTGATTTTTCGTTAGGGAGTTTTAAGTTGATAACAGTTCCAGCGTGATCTGAGAAACCTAACTCTTCAACCGTTGTATACATATCAGTACTACTAAAATTGGTGAAAATCAAGTCCAGGCAAGTTGACGTATTTTGATTAATATGTGTAGGTTTATTTATTTGTTGTTTCAATCTGAATTCTAACATGAATTCCAAGAATTGTAGGGTCTTTGAATTTTTTTGAAGTATATTTATGTTAAAATCACCGCCTATAATTATTTTGTATTTAGAATATTTATTGTTAATATAATTTAGAACTTTTTTTATTTGATCATAGAAAACACTTTCCTCTCTTCTATTCCAATACATCGTTACTAATAAAATATTATACTTGACTAATTCTACTGCACAAATTTCTAAAATATATTCGATTGACATGCTGTTAATATCACATTTTTCTATATATTCTATATTTTCTTGTAAGAAAATGCAGACACCGCCACCGGGTCTGTTTTTTCTGCAATACGATGTTGCATTTTTGAAGCCATTAATATGCACACAATTCATTTTCTCTTGAGATAGCCATGACTCCGAAATACATATTGCTTGATAGACTAGTTGATTTTGTTCTATAAAAGCTTCTAATAAGTCTTGTTTGTTAAATAAACTTTGCATGTTTTGAAATAATATTTTAAAAGGTTTTTCGGTAGTCACGAAAGGTATTATTTTCCTTTGAGTTGCCGCCTTCATTTGACTGTTTGTGGTTCTGACCAGATCCGGAATTCTTGTCATTTAATGATAAATGGCTAGCAGTAATCTCTTTAAGGTTTATTTTTTTACCGTCGATATATAATTCACTGTTTCGTATAACTGCATGTAACCCTTCCTTTCGCGCCCTTAGCATTTTTTCATTCATAATCTTCCGCTGTAATAACATTGGTTTGTCCAAAAATTCTGAAATCCAATAGCCAGTTCCTTGTAGATAGTATTTGTGGTCGACAATGTATTTAGTCATTCGTTTACTAATTAATTCAATTGCAAGTGGCCGATTATTGGTATTATTTCTGCCAATCCTGTAAGTATCCTCGATGTATCCTGTCAGTTCAACATTAAAATTTTCACGAAATATTTCAATTACTCTATTGTGTAAGCTATATTCAGATTCCCTGTTATTTTCCCGGAGACCATACATTACGATTTTTTTATTTTCATTTCTTGCTAGTGATGGAATTTTTATTTCTATATTTTTCAATTCATTTTTAATTATTTCGTTTTCTTTTATTAAATTATTTATTTTTTTATTTATGTCTTCTATTTCGAATTTCCTTAAATCATTTTGTTGGTATAATAGTTTAGTTTCCTGTTGTATTTCATTTTTTAATTTATTTATAGCTTTAGTTATTTCTGTCTGAATCGTATTCTGTAACTTTGTTATTATATCTGCGTTATTTTCTTTAAGCCTTTGCATAATCATATCACTCAGGTTTTGAAGTGTAAGTTCAGCTGTATTTGAAATATTCTGATTGCCCACGCCATTTTCGGTACATAATGTGTCACCAAGTACACTGAGATCTTCAGAGATGGATGAGTCATTAATTTGTGTCTGGGTCGGTTTTCTTATAGTAACATTATTGTCCTCGCCAGAGCATGGTAGATCATCAATGTCCCTGGAACGAACTGGGGTATGTATGTTTCCCGATTTTGGTAATTTACAGTAACAAGCTTGGCACTTCCAGCTTAATTTATGTTCTGGGGTCATCGTATTATAAAATCTTTTACTCGAAACGTTTGCACATTCCAAGTCGTACATTTTATTGCATTTTGTGCATTTTAGGTGTTCTCTTTTAGGTAAATTTTGATAGCATCCTGCGCATACTGTTGACATTTTTAATAAATCTTAATATATTCCTTCTACTATTCTCCACTCCACTAAATTCTCTTCTTTGGAAAAACGATAATAAAAAAAAGAAGTTTAAAAAAATTTCAAAAAAAAAACAAAACAAAAAGTTGAGGCCATCGGGAGTCTCGAACCGCGTTATCTCGATTGATTGGTACAATGTCGTAGCTATAATGGCTTTGCACTGCACTACACTGTACGTAGTATTCTTTATAAATTTGTGGCCACTATTATCGTGTAGATTGGTACTGATTCACTCGGTTGTTAGACTTTGAAAAGTTCTTTAGATCACCGTCCACTTTTTTTATCGAAAACAGGAACCACCGGCACTGACACTGAAGAATTTGTATTTTTTAATCAAAAATACGGCAATATTCACTTCAAAATTATGCAATTGAACGCAGAGCAATTCAAAAGACACGAATAACTAAAATTCATTCACTGTTGAATGATTTTAACCACTTTAAGAAATATCTTTTGTAGCAGCAATAAGTAACACGTTTGTTTTGAATCACTCGTCGACGTCGAGTATTTTATGCGTTGAATTGTGAGCAGTATGGTACAGGTTTACGTTTACACAATGTTTAGTTTACAATCTCGCAAAATAGATTATAATCTAACAGTATTTATAATATTACGGTGAAATATCATCTGAATTAGATGAATTAGTTAGTTAGTTTCTAGGTATTAAGTTATTGACATTTTAATAATTTGTTTCTCAATTTGACATTACAAATAATGAAATGCATTCTCTTGTTATTTTAATATTTTATAATCGATATTTTTACGTAGTACAATGATTTTAATTGACATCTTATGATCTAATATTTTTATATAAAACAAATTGACTTGCAATTATAAACATTTGCACGCCATTTGCATATGGTAGACATGTAATGGAACTTACGAATTTTTCACTGCAGACCTATTGTTATACCACATGTTTAGCAAATAATTCTTTTCATTCATTCATCATCATTTCAGCCAAGAGACGCCCACTGCTGGACATAGGCCTCCCCAAGGATCTCCATACTTGGTCCGGCGCCTCCCGCATCCAGCAGCTTCCCGCGACCTTCACCAGATCGTCGGTCCACCTTGTGGGGGGCCTACCAATACTGCGTCTCCCGGTACGCGGCCGCCACTCGAGGACATTTCCGCCCCAACGGCTATCAGTCCTACGAGCGACGTGTCCTGCCTACTGCCACTTAAGGTTTGCAATTCTTTGGGCTATGTCGGTAACTCTAGTTCTTCTACGGATTTCATCATTTCTGATATGATCACGTAGAGAAATCCCGAGCATAGCCCTCTCCAATGCCCTTTGGGTGACTTTGAGCCTTATTATGAAACCCATTGTAAGCGGCCACGTCTCAGTTCCATATGTCATCACTGGCAACACGGTGAAATATATGTGAAACAAAAAACTAACCTCTAACTCTTAAGTCAAGGATCCTTCCATCATTAGCTTGGTTTATGACTACCAGACGCAAATACCTTAGCTTCGGAAAAAACATGAAACACGTTAAAATCAACTATAAAATTTAAGGGTTTCCCTCGATTTTCCTGGGATTCCATCATAAAATCCTGATTTTGGTGACAATAGAACCACCGCAGCAGCAAACTCCATCGAAAACAAAATAATATTAAAAATCGGTCTATAATTAGCGCAGTAATCGCGTAACATACACACAAAAAACATTCCCATCTCATCCCTTTTTGAAGTCGATTTAAAATGGGTAATTCATATAAGTAAGTTTGTTATACAGATTTCTCTTTAACGAGAGTAGAGAACTCCTGAAAAGCTCGACAATGTCAAATCTGGAATAGGATTTCGGAAATATGTAGTAACTAAAATAGAAGTTTAGCCAAATATCGAATAATGCAGTCCCAAAGCACACAACAAAGCACCCCCAACCCGCTCCTAAAATACTCTCGACAGTGGCAACTCGACCCGATTTCGGAAATAGAAAACGTGTAGACTATTATCCGTTGACCACTAACTCGGGTCGCCGACTATGATGGTAAATACAACCGAGAACAAGTTAGGGCAAAGTGCGCGTCCGGGATGCCTGCGGGTCAGCTAACTCGATGGTAAAGTCGTTATTTCGGCCGGGTGGCACAGCGTCCGATTTGGACACTGTTCCTTTGATTCTACGTTATACACTTTACTATAGTTAATGCCAATACGCGCTTATTATACTTTTTATAGACAGAAAATGAATAATTAACTAGTACATTGTGGTGGTCTAATATATTTTATGTCCTTTACCTATTTAACTATTTATAAATAGCATGCAAATTATATTGTCTATTTTAATATTATTAAAATTAATTTATCTACTTAATCATTATCTTTATACATTTTATTATCAATTCTTGAATTAATTTTAGTTACCATGTTTTGTTTAATATTTATGCATTTCCTAAGGTATTTCATTTAAGTGTAAGTAAATTTTTTTATGTAAGTAATTAAATACGTTATTATATAATCTTAAGATATTTTCATTTTAATAATAATATTCTATGTCATCAATAATTACAAATTTTGTCAATATCACAAAGTAGTAATTAATTTATACATATCATGGTTTCGTTGCCTCAACTTTACGCTACGGGGTCATATTTTGGGGCATTTCTAGTTATCGGGATATACTATTAAGAGCTCAAAAACGTTGTGTTAGAGCTATATGTGGTCTAAAACCTACCGAAAGCTGTCAGCCATATTTTAAAAACATAAAATTGTTAACGTTGCCATCGTTATACATTTACGAATCATGCCTATTTGTGAAGTCTAATCCAGATCTCTTTGAAAAAGAAAAGCCTGTACCAAACCTTCGTCCAAGAAACTCCAAAATATGCACTAATATATGTAAAACTGCACTTATGCGTAAAAGCGTAATCAATATGGCGCCAAGAGTGTTCAATAAGCTTCCTGAAACATTTAAACACTACAATATAAACAAATTCAAACGGGTGCTATTTGAGCTATTGGTTGATAAATGTTATTATAATGTAAGTGACTACTTTGATGATATTGACATAAAATTGTAATTGCTACTGACATATAATTTTACTGTAATAATTATTATCAAGTTTTATCACAATTCTTTAATTATATGTAGTAAAAACGTTATTCATGTCAAGCGCGGTTTTGCGGACTGTCATGTAGATGTATAAAGAGTTTTGAAAAGGAATAACTTGGTTAATAGACTAAAATTATGAATGGCTCACGTTTTTAGAGTCCTCGATTTTGTGTCGAGATATGATTGTATGCGATCACGTAATTAAATAATATTGTAGCCGGGTAAAGAGAACTGCGAGACAGTAAGAGAGTATGATCGGAGAACAAAAACTTTTTTTAAGCTTTGATATAGGTTTTACTACCAGGTGGGTTATTGTCTCAGAAAAAATCTATTTCGATCGCCTTCAATTTGAGAGCCATTGCGTCGTGAACACAAGACTCTGCGCCGCGACGTCCTTTTATAAAGGAGCGATGGATAGACGGTGACTGTCGAACCGTAAGCGATCGCGATAGATTTTTTCTTAGACTATAACTCCCCCGGTTTAATAAACATTCAAGAATTTCAAAGGTAAGCAAGTAAGGTAACAAATTACGCAAGCTAGGTATATCAAGCAAATTATCTTGTTACCTAATTGCGGATAATCTTCTAAAAGTAGGTTAATTTAGTAGGAAAATATGTATTAGTTTATTTAACTTAAAATATGTATGTATTAGTATTTTACGTGTATTAGTTGTTTATTACAAGATTATTTTAAATCTCATTGATATTTATATATATATTTTAATGTTGCTTATAATTAAGGTCAGGGTGGCATACTTTTTTGAAACCTAAATTTGATTGAGCATAATAAACAAACCTTCTAAATATCTGCTATATTTTTAGTGGCTATCAAATATAATGTTATGTAACTTCTTGTTAAAGTTACAATTTTTTCTAATCACTAATAACGTTTTAAGATAAACGGCATTTTTTAAAAACCTTCCCATTAGACGGATTTTCCCGCAAATCGGGGCAAATCCGTCATGTAGCAATAATTAAGCCAACAACAAAGCAATTTGAGACTACACCTAAGTGAAACATTTATTAGTGAACGACAGTCAATTATGTAACTTACACTTGTAGAAATAGGGTCTAGATCTCATTTTAAGCGTAAAAACATTTTTTGGAGGCTATTCCGGCATACTGACGAAGTCCAGGGATAGGAAACCTACTTAATTTATACGATGTATGAAATGAAAAAAAATCTTTACATTTAATTTCAAACCATTTGTTGCTTTATTGCTGATATATTAGTTTTGAGCACCTGGTTAAATCTGAATCAGTGTTATCAATGTATGTACCTATTTAAAATAAAATATTTTTTTATAAATTCTAAACATATCTCAAATACCTTTATTACCAAATTAACGACAGTACCTACTACAATATTAACTTAAATATTTATGAGGAGCAGTCACCCTATAAAATAAAAATATTTATTTTATTTTATAACTATTACAGCAAGAAATAATAAAGAATAAATTATTGTAATCGTTTTTATTATAAAAAAATTTTTCAAGTCTCTCAATCAGTCTTATTATTTTAAAATCAACATAAATATTATAGGATAAATTCTTTCTTATACTTTATCACTAGAAAAATTTTAAAACTATTTGTCGTTTAATAAAAATTAGCAAAAAGCTAGACAATGATTTTTTATTTAAATTAACATTGTGCCAGTACAGCTTGTATGTACCTCTATTTATTTTAAGACCTTTTTACCACGTACTTTGCAAAAAGTAGTATATAATAATAGAAGCACCATTACATATTCTATATGTATTTTTTTCATGGTAGCCCTTTAGATCTTTAGTATAATTTGTAAAATAAATTAAATCTAATAACATTCGGTTTGAAAGTATGTTATTTTGTTTCACATAAATTTCAGGGGTAAAAAAGGTTTACAATGTCTGATTTAGGGAAAATCCGGTATATGACGAATTTGCCCCATTCAATGTAGACGGAATTCGCCACTTCACGATTTTGAGGATACAAATGTTTCAGATACGATTATTAACTGTTTAAACGTTTTATTGCAAAACAATAACATACAATAGCATAAGCATGCTTTAAACTATACACTTAGTTGTCTTTTATTACAATAAATCGAATAATACCATATTCACGTTTGATAAAATGTTCTCACAACTCACTCACATAACACTTTTGAAACAACTGAACTTTCTGACATGATTAGAACGGAGATGCTATCCTGTTTTACCCACATTACATAACAAAAGCATAGGTTAGTTCTGGCAAGAGTAATTCGAAGCAGACGGTGATGCCCCCTAGACGGAATTAGCCACCCTGACCTTAATGTAAAACCGGTTTTATTTTAATGTTGTACATCTACTTCTTTTTCTCTGAATCACCCAAAGGTTGACCGGTAGATAATGCCTTCGGCATTAAGTCCGCCTCCGTACACACATGTACTGAAAGTATTAAATAAATAAATAAACAAGGCAAACATAAAACTGGAGGTGACCCGGTCCACCATCGTCGCCAGTAGTCTCTACTGAACATATTAATGTTCATCAAGTTGTTGAGTTGCTCACTATTCGAATAATGTGTATACGTAGATCGTGTCTTGGTTATGGTTATTTCCTGATTAGGAAGTTGTGCATTTTACTTAATTTTTTAACCCTGAATGTTTTGTTACGTCTATTAGAAGAACAAGTTAAGTTGCTTTTACTCTTAAACGCGCTCGGTGTAACCGGCCCCCGCTTTTTAGCAAGAGTTCCTTGTGAACAAAGTTTTTGTTTCTGAGCTAACTCGTTTACTATGAATTACCGAAACTCTTCGGCTCAAGCACGAAAACAGCTTTTAGCGAGATTCAATTTTGGTTCACATTCGCCGCAGCGTTTATCGAGAGCGACATCTTTTAGTCTTCTGGATTTGTTTGGACTTGTTTGGATAATTGAGTGAGCGGACATTTTAATGCGTTTTGTAAACACAAGTTCTCCTTCACAAGGGCTTTAACAATTTAGGTGGCGTAATAGTTGAGATAGGCTAGCTCAGTTTCTTATTAGCTGAAAGCTTGGTGCTGGGATTGGCTATTTATACTACAAATTTAAACAGGTGCTCGTAATTGTAATATTAGTAAGTAGGTATGGAAGTAAGTAAGTATAGATGGGATGGGCTAGATAGCTGTTTTTGTATTTGATCGGGAGTGTAAAGAAAAAAAAAGAATGATACACTTATTCATTTTGTAGTATTTAATGATATTTGTTACTTTTATACCTGTTTCCATATTTAGATTATAATTTATGTCATGTACAAGTGAATAGATTTGCGCTGGTGCACAGTGATGCTGTCTTACTCATTTTATATATTTTATGTATTTTTGTCTGGTGTTCACGGAAGATCAGCGTCGAGGCGTCTTACGAAGTCCCGATATTCTGCTGAGTGGATACCATTTCACAACCGCAATAAGTTGTAATTAAATTCAACTGTAATATTAGATTTAAGTGTTGTGGATAAATAAATTTGTATTCTATTCTATTCTAATTGGAAAGGGCCGTCATTTGCTTTTGACTTCAATAGTTACTTGCAACGGCATATGTTGAACAAAGATTTTTGTATTTGAATCTGAATCAACTCTGCTGTTAAACCCAACGGTTGAATGGTAAAAAACGACATACCTATGGCTATGGTTCTCGAAAAGTTCATACTTTTTTATAAAGATTTAAATGAATAAATTTTTAAACTGTATATTTAAAATAAACTCTCTGAGATTTGTTAATTATATTCTTATGCCTATACCGCTCTTTAGGATAGTAAAAAATTATAAAATATTGGATCAAAAAATATAATTATGCGAGACATGTTTCGGTAAAGCTTACATTAAAAAAAAACGAATAACAAAATCAGGCAGTCTGTTAAATGAATCTATACAAATAAATAAAATTGAAGTGTCTGTTTGTAATGTCAGTAATGTCATGTAAGTAATGTCAATAACAAGTTTTTACTAAATGGGTATGAATGTATATCGGGTACCAATAACAAAAACACAATTTAAAAAATTTTTGTCTGTCTGTCTGTTTGTTCCCGCTAATCTCCGGAACGGCTGGACCGATTTCGACGGGACTTTCACTAATAGATAGCTAATTATATACCATAGGTAGCCTATGGTATATAATTAGCTATCTATTATATATATTTTTATCAAGATCTTTAAAAAAATTGCCTACAAAAATCAAAATGCTGCCAAAAGTTACTATTCCACGCGGACGAAGTCGCGGGCACAGTAATGAATAAAATCCATAAAGAAAAAATTTCGTCTCAAGCGGGATTTGAACCCGCGTCTCCAACATACTGTGTTGACGCCTTGACCAACTAGGCCACCGAGTTCTTACCAGCCCCGGGAAAATTCTTAGCCTTATTGATCTCCTTTATTCTTTGTTAAGCCAAAGTAGTCTTTATTCACTGCTAATAACTTCGTATCAACGTCCAATTTAGAAATCTATACAGATTTCTTGCAAACTGGTTAAAAATAAAGCAAACTTATAAATTTTATAATATACCTTTGCATTTTCTTTAGAAATGCTAAATAAATTGAAGAAATTAATAAAGAAAAAATTTCGACTCGGCCGGGGTCTGTGTCATGAACAACATATTATTATAAAAAACAAAAACTCAAAAATAAGGTTTTACAACAGTATACTTGTTATACTTTAGTGTATAAATAAGCTCTATGAGCCCTACAAATACGTGTTTCCATATTCTCTTTGAAAACTTTACTTGTTGTGACTCACGTGAAGTTGTCAAGCAATAACTTCAGTTTATAAGCAATGGATATTACGTGCTGTTTTCAAGTGCAAACTTTTACAAAGATTCCGATACTATGACCGGTGAAAATACAATTTCCGTTGTTAGCTCGTGCCTTTACAACATAATGCCGTTACTAACCTCAATGTTCGCTCACGTTAAGATTTTCGCTGAGGCCGATAAAGGAGATGGAACATGGAATAGGCGTTGATTCAGGTGATGTTCGACTTGTTAACGCGGGCTATTATAACGTTGAAACATCCTCCAATGGCCATCATAAGATTTGTCAGGGAGAATTTGTCGTATTATGTTAATATTGACCACGCAGATGTAGAGAACAAATTGAAATTGCCAAGCTTTATCGCAATGTGGTAGTTTAGAATCAAATATGAACTGCTAAATTGGATATTATTTTGGATAATTCATTCGAATTCAGACGACGCTGTCGTATAATTATGGTAGAACTGGAAATTAACATGTTTTTAACATAATTCATATAAAGTAACCCATTAAGCTTCTATTCTCTTCGCTTCCGGCTCTGCTCAAGAGAGCACACAATCAGATTTATCTACGTAAAATAATTGTAAAATTATCGCATTTACAAACTCAGTGTTCGGTCAGTGTGAGACAGTGATAGTCTCATTAAATAGTATAACTAGTTCAGTTCAGTATTTTAGTTATCGCCACCAAGACAAGAAGAATTCTAACCCACTGAGCAAGGGGTCAGGATGACAACGTGGGGAGGCGCTTCGAACCCGCCACCGACCCACGATACCGTCAACAGCCCCATTGTACCATGAAACATAAATTTAATTAACGGCTTACAAAAACATTGTTGTAATCAACATACTACTACTAGTTGGTCTCAATCAAATATTTAATTTGTTTATAGCAACTTTGTAACACGATCTTAAACAATACTATTCAGTTGTAAACAATTTATTAGCTATGGTATAATAAATAGCACAATAATTATGTAAAATATTAGTTTAAGTTTAGCGAACTGTATGTTATTAAATACCTCAAGTTTGTTCAATTATAGCAAAGTACTGTTATGTTACAAGGTACCGAAGTCGAATTTGACAGTAAATAACAAAAACTTTAGAAGTTCATAACGAAAATTAAATAACTGAAATGATTTTGTAAATTGTAACACAATTAGGTGATCTAACCATAAATGAAATTGATTTAAAAGTTAACAAAGTTTTACTAATCTTTATTTAACTCAACTAGTTTAGTTAATTAGTTTTTTCAGTGCACGTATGTGATGTAACGTCCATCAGAAGACATCGGTCTTAATAGAAAATGTATGAAAAATAATTATTTAGAAGTACACCTTTAGCTTTACGGCCTCTGATATAGGGTTCGCCAGAATTGTTTGGACAACTTCTAACCTAAGCCAGATACGTTTAGATGCAAATGTTGCAACAACAGTAGATTAAGTTGACCTGCGGACTTAAAAAGGCCTTACTTCTCCTAATTGACACTTAAGCAATTCCTTTTTTTGAATATCCGCAAAAGCGGATATTCAAATAAAGCTCTCAAGAATATAAGCAATTGCCTAAGATGAATTGCACTCCATTCATAATACGAATAACCACATTGATGGCCCTTTTATGACTACACAAATGAATCATATTAATGATCATAATTATGATTCTGCCGATGCAGCCCTTTTAGGTCCGCTAGTCCCGTTAGCTTATAACGTTAGGAAGCTTATTCGTTTTTCATATTAGGTAGATTAAACGTAGGTAGATATATTAGGTAGACGAAACGTAACCAACAGCGAAATCACAATATAGAGAACGATACAGTAGCCAGACTTCATATAAAGGGACGAATCGGCGCACGCACACATACAAACGTCGTTTACACGGCCGCCAAGCATGCTCAGCCCACCTAGACAAGATGTCTTTCGATAATCGTTATCGCAATCGCTAAATGGTCAATGTATGAGATTTGACAATTGCGCTCGAAAGCTAAGCGAGGGCTTATGTCACATTTTCCTTCGAGTGATTGCGATATCGATTATCGAAATGCGTCTTGTCTAGGGGGGCTGAACGGCATAGCAACGCAGTGTCACGCCGCGCGCCGGCCGAGATTGTTGTGCTCCACGTACACGCGCGGCGTGTACGTATACCTACGTTCACCGAATTTTTGGAGGCACCAACCCTAGCGCCCAGCCCCCTAACCATGATCGCCTAAAACAATATTAAAACCGCACTGAGGGCGGGATGGCGCTATACGCAGCAAGAGCGGTGTCTCTGTTTCAATATTGTTTTAACCTTGCTATAAGCGATCATGGTAAGGCCCCAGTTCAGTTTTAGGTATAAATTTCAAAGACACGCCTGAGTCGGGCTACTGTATCGTTCTCTATATTGTGGCGATATCGACGTGCGGGTAGTTACAGAACAATGCAACTTTCATCGCGCGCTGAGTTGCCAATTTGCCAGAGCACTACACTCCGCCAACAGCCAAACGTCAACGGTGACGTGGAATAAATCAATTTGCGTCACCGACACGGACGGACACTCCGAAATAATAGCGGGCGAATTTTCAGGGACGATTTTTACTTTAGACGTTAGTTGATTTATGTTGGTGGAGATTTTTTATACAACTAAATTGACAAACAGGCTGCCCACCTAATGGTAACTGGCTATAGTCGTCTGTACTATCAACATTATGGTTCCTGACCAGTGCTCTAGCAAACCGTATGTATTCAGTACTGGGTAAGGGGCGCGCTGTCAAATACCGAGTAACGTAACGTTACTCACGAATGCATTTCATTACTCGCATTGTTTGTAATTTGGGTACAACTGTTTCAGTTCGCGCAAGCACTGTTGATGCGTGTATTGAAACCGTTTTTTGATCGTGTATTTTGCGCATATAACAATCGCAAAATATATCCTCTCAAAATATTATAGTAAAATCAAACACAGTTGGAAAATAAAATTGAGAAACTCTAGTAGAGTGTTCCCTTTTACGTATATTTCATCATGATCTTCATCGCCAGCTCATATACGTCCCCACCGAGGGGCTCGAGCCTACCCTAAATTGGGGTGTCTGGGTCTTAGTCAACCACGCTGACCCAGTGTGGATTGGTCGACACTGGGTCGACCGACTTCGCAGACGTATGCAGGTTGCCTCAAGATGTTTTCCTTTACCGTAGGAGCGTCGAATAAAATGTACATAATGGAATTCGAAAAGAATAAAATACATTGATACATGGCGGAATCGAGCCGCGGACCTCCCGATTAGAAGACCAGGGCCAAGTCCACAGCGCCTCGACGCTTCTTCTATTACGTATATTTACTAAGGAAGATATCCGATGAGACGGTGAGCCAAGCCGGAGCGAGATCAGGTGCAGGCCCCACTGTTGCCTTTCGAAGCACGAAGGAGCTCGAGATGTTTCACATTTTTGGTCACCCATCATAGCATAACCAACGTTGCTTAACCATAACGTTCGTTAGCCAAGCGCTCGCCCTACTCTATAAAATACCGAACTTCCTAAGTAGGGAAGAAAGAAGGACAAAATCAAATTCCTATTAACAATATTTAATTAGATAATTGCTATCGTAAGTTGCTAACGTGCTCCATTGCATACATATACAATAATTTAGCACTACAAAGGCTCCCAGCGTTCCGAATTAAATATGTAAATCTGCAACTATTAATCAATTAACATTTGAATGTAGCGCGACCGCGATCACTCAGCGGAACAGAAGGCGCTCGCCGGGATAATCTGCAACTATCCCCCGGGATCATCCGTCTCAGCCGCCGGCCGGCTGTCATAACTCTCCACTGTTTGATTAATTTCAGCTCAAAAACAAAACCACGGGCTGTTGAGATTCGGTGTACTCACAGATATGCTATACGATGCTACTACTTTATATTGTTGTAGAATAAAAATTTAGTTAAGAGGATTGTGAAGCTGTAAATTTTCATACAAAAAGCGATAACGCTTTTCTCCCACTAAACATAGTCCAATTTTCATAATTTTTGGAAATGTTGTAGATATAATGAAGATCTAGGTTTGTACGTTTTGATTTTGAAGAAATATTGCTCAGAATATAAATTATTAGCATCTAAATATCTATATTTTAGACTTAAAAACTACCTCGAGCATTTTTATCTTTTTTTGACTAAATTTTACTGAATTACGAAAAAAGCGTCTAATTTCGTAAAGGTTTAGGGGGGTAAAACAGTTATCGCCCGAAACAATATTTCAAACAGGAATTGTAGGCAATTTCGACCAGTTCTTGCAACTCTCTCTATCGCACGATACGGGTCGGGGGCAGGGGTATAATGGGGTATAATCTACTAGTGATGTGACATAATGTTATCGTAGTTATTGTCGACTAGGGAGGAGAAAGTAATATCGATATATCGATCAATACTGAAGTTTATTACTCAAGTCTACACAAATACCTTCTACATCAAAAAGTAAATGTCTTTTCGAATACGTTTATTGATTTTAGTGTTTTATTTTAAGGATCTTATTTCAATACAAACCTTATTTAAGGGTAAGCCTGTAGCCTGTTAACTAACTGTAAATTCCCAAAATCAAATAAGGAAATAAATTGTAAGTATGTAGTTGTTTGTTAACCGACTTCGAAAAAAGGAGGTTACTCAATTCGACCGTATATATGCTTTTTTATGTTTGTTCGCAGATAACTTCGTCGTTTATGAACCGATTTTGATGATTCTTTTTGTATTCGATAGGATACTCCAAGGGTGGTCCCATGGTCATCAAAGTTAGGATCTTATAATGGGATCCCATAAAAATCGAGAAAAGCCATTAAATTTTTACGTGTGCCCAACGTGTTTTGTGTATATGTTACGCGATTACTCCGCCAATTGTTGACCGATTTTCAAAATTCTTTTTGTATTCGATAGAGCATACTCCTGGGATGGTCTCAAGGTCACCAAAGTCAGGATCTGATGATGGGATCCCATGAAAATCGAGGGAAACCCTAATTAAATACCAGTTTACCGAAAGTGAGCTGGTATTATATTAGGGTTTCTTTCACTAAAAAGACTTCATTCACTAAAAAGTTAAAAATAAAAAATATTTTACAAAAAATAAAAACCGACTTCAAAAACACTGAAAAGATAAAAATAATTATAAGAATAGGTAGGAGACAACATCACACTTCTATATTGAAGTCGGTGACAAATTTTAAGACTTTCTAGGAGATCATCGTTTGGCACCGACTTCAATATAAAAGTGTGATGTTGTCTGTACCTATTCTTATAATTATTTTTAACTTTTCAGTGTTTTTGAAGTCGGTTTTTATTTTTTTATAATAGATATGTGCCAGAACGACACACAGTCAAAAGAAATTAGTTTTTTGTTTCTTGTGATAGGTATTTGTTATGCATTGTATGTTCGTTATCGTATTCTCAGTTGCTCACAAACTATTTTTCGTATAACCAAGTTGGAGCAGCTAAAAAACGTGTAACAAACTAGGTATATGCAAATAGCGTTATTTTCAATATTATTTTATTTGTACTCGCGTTATGGAATCTACGAATGTATAACAAATACAAACGACAAAGTAAATAATATATGTAGGGTAGGCAGGGTAGACATATATTTGGAGAAGGCACCCTTCGTACGGTTTTGACGTTTTTTTTTTCATTTTAACAATATAATTTAAAGCAGCTGATTACATATAATCCTACTAATAGGTATTTTTTTTTCATACGACAGGGAAGCTCTTGGCCTTATATCGGAACACAGCAATGCTATTAACATGTTATTATGGCGACAAACTTAGGTAAGACGGTGGTAGCTAGCCAGGTGGGCTTAGAAGCCCTACCACCAACCAAACCGATCAGAAAAGCTTCTGTCCCCGATGGGAATCGAACCTGGACCTCCCGATCAATACCCGGTGGCCTCAACCACTAGACCACGGAGGTGGAAAAAAATAAATTCTAAAACTATTAGTATAACTAGTTATTTACTTAATAAAACGCCTGCGTTTTTTAATTGTGGATATGTCAGTCCAGTCTACTTTTTTAATGTCATCTAGCCACCTTTTCCTTTGGTATTCCGGGCTTTTCGAGGAATCTTGGGTTTGAGGATCAATTATGGAAACTCATAGAGGGATCAGTCACAGAGCCCTGTTGTTAACCCTGATTCCACCGACGACGTACATCACTTCTGTTTTGCTGCTGACTAATTTCAAAGATGGATGGAGATGGAGCTAGTTGCAGATGATGTTACGTTTGGCTTATTAATAAAGAAATTGAGGTGAACATCACCAACAAAAATAATCATATAATTATTAAAAAATATTATTCATCATCTAAGCCTTTTCTTCTACCATGGCGGTATAGGCCTCCTTCAACTTTCTCCATTCCGTTTTATTTTGGGCTACTCTAATCCAGTTCGTGCCCACTATCTTGACGATGTCGTCCTTCTTCTGCATCCGTGGTCTCCCGTTGGGTCTTTTACGGTTCCATGGCCTCTACTCTAAGATAGTTCTGCACCACGAGTCCGGCTTTCTGGCTATATGTCCAGCCCATTGCCACTTGAGCTTTGCTACGCGGTGTGTAATGTCCAAGACCTGATGCCGTTTTCGGAGCCAACAATTCGTTTTCGTGTCCCGGAGTGTTACTCCTACCAATTTTCTTACCATTGCTCTTTGTGCCACCTCTAGTTTGTGGACGATGGCCTTAGTTGTTATCCATATCTCGGCTACATAAGTAAGCACTGGTAGGACACACTAGTTGAAGATCCGCGCTTTCTGTTGTAGGCTAATGCTCATATTAAAAGCAAAGCCAAGTTTTGCAAAAGCTGCCCAGCCCAATCAAAAAAATATTATTTATTATTACTTTTTATTTTTGTATCCTTGTTCCTATTTAGTTTGTATGTAAAAGTATTATTATATGTTTAATGTTTTTTTTTCAGAAAAGATTCACATCTCAAATGCAAGTTATTTTAATTCAGTATAACACTCATCTTAAAAAATGGCATTTTCCTTAGACAGGTAAATATAGGATACATACTTTCCTAACAAAAAATCCTCACCCTCAATCCTATAAGGTATAGAGGGATACCAAGTAAGTGCCTTCACAATTAATTTCAATACAGAAATAATTGACGAAATGTAAATAAATTCTGTATTCCGAAACTCATCTACTAAAATATTATGAAGAAAGAAGATTAAGTACGTTTGTATTTTTGTTTGTAATGAATAAACTCAAAAACTACCAGACTGATTTTAAAAATTCTTTGGCTAATAGAATGCTACATTATCACTGAGTAATATAGGCTATAAAATTATTTTTTCTGTGTGAAAACATAACATTCCCACACGAAAAATGAAAGTAACGATGGCGAAGTTGCGAGCGGAAAGGGAGTCAGAAATATAAGCAACGCAAAACATTACGAACGATAGAATAATAATTTCGAGCTCTCGCGCCGGCCGCCGCCGCCGAGTATCGTGGCCAAGTCGCGCGCTGCTGTGTCGTAGTGTGCGTGAAAATTTGCGCATGTTGTATTTGTGGTGTAAACGCCAGACCGGAGGCAGAGCGGTGTGAAACAGATAGCATTTTAGAAAATACCTACTCGCGCCGCGCACGATTACTTCACAATCCTCTTAACGCCACCGTGTGTTGATTGGGAGATCCGAGGTTTGATTCCCCATAGGAGCAGAAATTCTTCTGCTTGGCTTCTGAGCTCGCCTGGCTAGCTACCAATATCTTACTTAAGTTTGTCGCCATAATAACAATGTTAATAGCATTGCTGTGCTCCGATAATTAATTAGAGGTAAGATAACCAGTTCCTCAGTTGTTGAGGAGTACAGGAGAAGTTCACTTTCACCTTCGGCCTTATCTTCACTTACCATGAGTTAGGATGATAGCCAAGAGTTCCCTGTCGTATGTAAAAAAAATAGTATAGCACTGTGCACATACTGGACATATCTGTTTTTAATAACGTGGGTTTCGTAATTCTGCTACAAAAACACTATTCATTTTAAAATTATTAATTAATATGTTTTTTTTGGTACATGGGGTTCGAGACCCGCCATGTACCAATGTGTTTTTCGTTCCTAATTTCATATGTACATTTGTCCAACGCTCCTACGGTGAAGGAAAACATCGTGAGGCAACCTGCGTAGATCTGCGAAAAAATTGAATGGTCTATGTGAAGTCGACCAATCCGCACTGAGCCAGCGTGGTTGACTAAAGCCTAATCACCCTGACATAGGGTAGGCTCGAACCCCTCGGTGGGGACGTATATGAGCTGTGATGATGATGATGATGATTTTTTTTATTTGACTGCTTCATGCTTTCAATCGAGTAGGTGGTAACCTTTTGTGTGACCTTTTGTGTTATAGATTTTTTCGTCGCGATTCCAGACTTAGTCCCATAGCTTTTATAACTACAACCTTTGAGCTTTCACTGGACAACAATCCTCATGCTAACTACACCCATCTTATTGTTTTGGTGAAGTTGATCTATCATTGGAAGTTGTTAACAAGGCCGGCGGTGGACATTTGATCCCACATTCTTCATGAATTTAACTAATCCGTCGAATTAATTGCGCCTTTTGCGAAATTAACAAGCGGAATGATCGACAAGAGGTTTATGTAATCTTTCAGATTTTATCTCGTTTTTAATATAACACGATTACAATTCATCATCTTTTATCGCGGCTGGATCTATGATAGGTGGAAAAAATTGACGACATTTCAAACTCCTCCTGCTTTAGATGGAGCGTTAAACAAGCATTGTACCTGATGGTATGTGGTAACAGTCACCTAAACTCGACAAACATCTGCACAGAATAGGATTAGCAAATGCCCCACGTGCAGATTCTGTGGTGAGGATGACGAGACACCATTTCACATCCTATGTGAATGCTATGCTCTCATCCACACAAGGAACCGGGCTCTGGGCGGAACTTCTTTGCCACCTTATGACGTAAAAGCTCTGTCTCCAAAAAAGGTCATCGGCTATTTTAACGCTAATTTGGAGACCTTTGAAAGAGGGGTCAGCCACAATAGATCTCTATAGGTCGCAGTGGCTCGCTGAGGGTCGCTACTCGTCGCCCACAGTTACCCCCAAATAATAGATAGATAGAACAGTCACCTATAGTACATGTAGCTATTGTGACGTTCGCAGCAAAACTGCAACCCCCACAAGAACCACAATGTATACGTTATCAACTTGTGACATAAGATGTAAAATTACGGTACCCAGTAATTTCACTGCCATATCTTACCCTTCAAACCGGAACACAGCCATGCAAGCACTGCTGCTTTACGGTAGAAATAGGTAAGGCGGAGGTAATAATGAAGCAGGTGAGCATGGCAGACTAGGCTTTGACTCTGAAGTCAAAGAGAGAAAAGAATTCAAATCCTCATAGATCTCCCGTTGCTCCATAACATCTGTTATTGTTCCAAATCCACATCAAACGGCCGAAGTATATAAAAACGAGGGCCGAAATATAATAACTTTAACAAAAGCCGCAAAGTACTGACCGGTGGCGAGCTCGGGGCGGCGACCGCAACGACGCTGCGGCCGAAAGTCGGGGAATGTCAACAATGGCGTTTGAACGGTTAGTGAACACAATTTTGAATGGCAGAATATCGAGAATTATATTCGGATTTGCAAAGTTTCGAAATGTTTCATTAAAATGTTTGCAGATTTTCGAGCAGGCTGGGGGGATTCTAAATTTCATTTGGTGACCGAGCGAGGGTTGGAGCAAGCTTTGTTTTTATATCGATAATTTTATTAATAATAAATGAAAAAAATGAGGAGGTAAGTTGCTTATACTAATATGAGCAACGTACCACCTCCTAACCGATATTCGATCACGGCGGTCAGTCTCAACACAGACTAGCCATCTGCGCAGGATATATTATAGTGCACAAGTGACTGCGCAAACACGAGGCACTCCCTGTTTCTTCACTTGCCCAGTCTTAAGGCGCATAGTGCTCCCAATGACCTTGCATCGATCGTCCCGCACTGATTACATAGGAGTGAGTGAGTGAGAGTGAGGGAAATATTCAAGCAAACCTTTACGCGTAAGATGAATTATTTCAATAAAAAATTAATAAAGGCGAATAAGAAAAATCTAAAAAGACCATCCCCTAGAATATTGTTCACTCTATTTATTGAAATCGAAAGTATGTGATTTAACCTAATATTTACGAAGCGATTAGGTTTATAGTTTTAAAATCGAGGCATGTTTGGGTTACATTTTAACCAAATTTTAATTAATTTATCAAAAAATTAAAAAGACCATCCTCTAAAGAATGCGTTGAATAATAACATATCTTTTTTAAAGATTTTTTTATTCAATATTTATGAAGAGAACCGGTTTTTTCTGCAGTGATTTTTTATGATTGACGTTACTATGCGCCTTAAGGAACGGTTAGTCGAGACGACCGCGGCGAGATCAGGCGCAGGACCCACTGCCACTGTTTAAGAGCGGGTATAAAGCTAGAAAAATATCAGATTTCACCCGCGCGCCTCACACGTTCCGGTCTCGACCATCGCAGCGATAAGTTCGCTCCCTCTTCATGTTTTGTATGTTCGCGCACAGTATAACCTACCTTAGGCAGATAAAATTGGCTAAGTGCGAGTCGGACTATTTATCCGTACTTTGAACTATGAATATAAAATACTTTTCACTTGTGATAAGTAAAACAAAAAGGTAGGTAATAAATATTATTATTTATTTAGATAGGTATTTAACATAATAAGTGCTTTATTTACATTTACCTGCTAAGCACTCGTCGGATAAGCATAGGCGTAAACATATTTCAAACACCAAAAATACTTGGAGTACAGATTGAAATAATACGAAAAGGTAGGGATTAATATATTTATTTACCTCTCTTATAATGTCACTTTCAATTTTTGAAATTGTTAACCCTAAGAATCGCTTTAATTTACAATAATTAATGTTTGTATGTTAAAATTATTTTTTTTTCAGAATACGGTCTATACCTTGGCTATGAATGATAAGTCGTTCACTTGCATCATACATACTTTGGTCTTTGGCTTCCTTAGCTTTCCGTTTTTTTAAAGCCGTCTTTGCCCGATTAACCGATAAACCCGTGGTTCGGTGTTACTGAAATCAAATAATTAGTGTTAAAATTGAGTGTGAATATGGTGGCACCATTTTATCATTAGATATTACTTTTAGTATGGAGCCTAAACAAATCTAGCCCAGTGTAAAAATCATGATGGCACTAAAATCAGAAAATCACTTAGATGTCGCTATAGTACAGTCGCGAAAGTTTATGCTCGACTACTGTTTGACTCTATCGGGTAGGAATAAGGACAAAAAGCAACCGATCATAAACTTTCGCGAATGCACCTACAATCTTAATTAAGATAATTATTCTAGATTTTGTTCATAGTTGAACTATGAACTTTGAATGTACCTAATTGCAGTAAGCTCCCTAAGTCGTATCTTATGACATTCATGGGAAGGAAGTTAGCGGCGACTTATGTACAATGAGTATTATAGAGTTTGTTTATAATTTATAATGAACTTTTAACTATAAATGTACATATGTAATTGCACTTAATTATCTTAGTCACAAATTTTTAGAACAAGTAAAACTTTGAAAATTTTCAACAGATTTTTGTATGGAGCCAGGTACTTTAAAAAATCTACGTATTTAGTATGGATGAGTTCAATTAATATTCGCACCCCCTTTGCTACACCAGGTGGAATCTCTACTAAATTTTATATAAATATCAAAATTTAGGATGAAAAAAAAGTCAAACCCACACTTGACCATTTTTGTAACTCTATTATGTGTGTCCTCATTGGCTGTGGGAGTGTACGGGGGTCAAAAATTTCGTTATTTTTAACTTCGCTGCACCGTCTTTGAGATGTAAGCATTTTTGTAAATATTTTTCTTGAAGTTATGTAGGGTTGAAATTCCTTATTTGTCTGACAAACTCCGACAAACTGCCGCATATCTATATCAGCAAACAAATTTTTGCTATGCTATGTTTTTCCGTATTCGATATTCGTGTGACTCAGGGTCAGGTAACATTGCCCAACCTGAGCCACACGTATCTCTGAAACGCGCAAGCGACAAACTCTGATGCCAACAAACTCAGACATACTATACCTATCTCTGGACATTATAGCGGCATACTCAAACAATCTATTTTTCAGTTTTTTTTGTGGCCTAGCTGGCCGGTCAGCCACACCAAGACTAAGTAGTCTGGGTGTGGATGACATAGATAGTCGTCTCTTACGACATACACAGAAAGAAAGGTAGTGGCGTCTCATATATTCGAGAGTTTCTTCATAGTCAAGAATGAACTATACATAATATGTACTTGTGCATACCTAATCGCACTAAATTACCTTATTCGTCTCTTACAACATACACGGGAAGAAAGGTAGTGGCGACACATTTACGAGTATTCTAGAGTTTGTTCATAGTTTAGAATGGACTATGAACTATAAATGTACTTAATTGCACTAAACTCCCTTAGTCGTCTCTTACGACATACACGGGAAGAAAGGTAGTGACGACTCGTGTATTCTAGAGTTTGTTTATAGCTTAGAATGAACTATGAAATGAAATATAAATGTATCTCATGGCACTAAACTCCCCTAGTCATCGTCGCTACTTTTCGTCCTGTGGATGTCGTAAGACAAGAAAAGTAGCGACGACACAATTAGAGTTTATGCGTAGGTAGTTGAAAATTAACTATGAACGACACATGATTTCAGGTTATATTACTGAAATCATTCATTTTGTGTTGGTCATAGTTCCATCTCTAAAAATAATTCTCATGTCAAATCAAAATGATCAAAGATTTGTAAATTTTGACTAACCTACGTTTCAGAAACTCGAACTGATTTAACACTGCTGTCAAATGTTGCAGCATGTTAGTTGAATAATGATTTGATCAGCCTTTCGACTGTATTTAAACTGTATTTAAAATCATCGTTGAAACCAATATGGAATAACAAAATTTTTAGGAGAGAAATCGGTACTAACTTATTTTGTGCAAAATTTTTTTTTAGACTTTAGACGTCGGAATATTGTCTAAAGTTGAAGATGATCTGAAACAAAAAACAATATAAATTTTTCGTCCTATTCACTTAATTCACGTAAATTCATTCATTATTATATCATGGTGCTATTTACGTCTATAATATTAAACTCTATCTCTCTCTCTCTCTATTAATCTATCTATAATTTTATAACAAAAAAACAATAATTTGAACGTCTAAAGAAATGAAATGCCTCAAATTTTAACCGAAATTTTGATGTAATTTTGGTTAGAAATAGATTTTCACATCAAAATATATTTTGACAGTAAATTAAGTAGATTTCAGTCCCCAGAAAAATCTACAGAACATTTATTAATGTCCTAAGTTCAACAATTGCAATAAACTTACAAATTTGATGAGAGCTTTCCGCTTACGGATTTGACTGGATTGTATTCGTCAGCTTGTGTGATATTTCGTGTTGCAGCAGCTCTGAAATACAAAATTACTATAAATAATTAACAATAATAAATAAATAAATATTTTTTTCCCATTCACCCCAATTATATAACCCAATAAGTATCATTAAGAATTTGTGGTATGGATAAGTACTAGATAACGGATAAACATAAATAAATAAAAAGGAATAGAGCACAAGTAAATATAAATAAACATACACGTCCATGGTTCAAGCACATACATATATTCATATTTATCACGAAAAATCTGCTCCGACCGGAATCGAATCCGGGACCGTTGGCGCCTAAAGCGCCAAAGGTCCACGTTCTAGCCACAGCGCCAGACGGTCGTCGCTTAATTTAAAGTGTCACAGTAATGACACTTTTAATTACTTAACGAAGTATGATGCGATAATTTCGCGTCTTTATATAATCACAGTTTCGCTTCAAATTGATTTAATTTATGTTAGCACTGTAAAAAGTTTACATACTGTCTGTCACCTACGTCCAGCACGCGAGTAGTCAAAAGCATCAATTTGTTTTACATACACTACCCGCGCCTACGTTGCACCAGCGCTTGTGCATTGTTTTGTGTTATTAAAAGTCAACGCGCAAGGGTCAATATTGTAAGGTGAAACTACTAATTAACGAAAAAATATTACGTAAACATAATAAAAGTAAAATAATAGGTACATACCTTCTACAATACGCCATAAGTTGAATTTTTGACTTCTTAAGGTCTTTTAGACAATTTTTTTTGTTTTTTCATTCGCCATAATTTGGTCGATGTATTTTCTCGGGCTGGAGCACAGAAGCACAGCTTACTCGTCTCAACGGAGCGATCAAGACTGATTGATGAAATAAAACATGCCTGTTACCTCGGGTCAGGTGCGACAGACAATAGCGTTCTGCGCGGAATAAGAACGTTGTAAGCGCCGATTTAGTTTTATTTTAATTACTCGTAAAATATACATTATTTTTGAAAATCGCTAGTACAGTCCCTAGGTAATATAGTTTTATATTATATATAAAAAATTTGACGCAGTTATATGCATCACATTGAAAAGCAATCGATTTTGCTTGAAAATTAGACGTATCTTCGCGATTTTTTTCTATCGATAAAATATTATTATTTTATGTTTTCACTCAGTGCGTTCACTTACAAATATAGTTAAATATCTATTTAAAAAAAATGGGGTAGTTCATTATTCAATTTCAAGTGTAGATATCAAATCTACGATTAGCAATTTAGCTTTATACCCCCTCTTAACGTGCCTTCCAAAGTACGGAGGAGCTCGAGATGTTTCGTATTTTGGTCGTCCATTATAGAACTGACCACAGCCAACAATCGTTCGCTAAGCGCACGCGCCAATGCGCCACTAAGCTCCTTATAATAAGCGATTTGCTTATAATCCAATCCAATCCAATACAAATTACTTATTAAAAAGTAATTAAAGTACAAACATCTTCGCACGTTCAATCATCAATGACCTACCTGTGTGACCTACACACAACATTACTTCCTTTCCATTCGTTTATTACTGCAGATTCAATTATCATCCTATTCGGCGATTTATTATATAATATTATAATATGTTATTCGTATGTATATTACTATACTATATTATTTTGTATGTATTATTTTATATTTATAGTTTGTGTAATTTTATTTTATAATAGTGTTCATCAAATTTATTAGTCACATTTATTTTTTACATCTTCCTCATGATTCTCAGATTCACCCTAAGATCGACTGGCAGAAAATGCCTTTGGCATTAAGTCCGCCTTGTACACCAATGTACTAAAGAATAAATAAAGTAAGGTATGGAATTATTTAAAGCTTACAAAAGTTAAAGCAACCTCCCCCGCTAGCGGTGATCCATGCCGACCCAGATCAGGCGTGGTCGAAGATAGCCTAAGCCACCATTCTTTTGAAGGGCAGCAGTTTAACTGACTTCAAAAAAGGGAGGAGGTTCTCAATTCAATGCGTATGTTTTTTTTTGTGGGTATGTTACGCGCTTACGCCGCCAATTGTGGACCGATTTTCAAAATTCTTTTTGTATTCGATAGAGTATACTCCTGGGGTGGTTCCAAGGTCGCCAAAGTCAGGATCTGTTATTAAATTAGGGTTTCTTTCACGAAAAAGATTTCATTCACTAAAAAGTTAAAAATAGTAGTACATTATGGTACAAGTGTGTAATGTTGGTGATTACCGCTGAGGCGCATTGAGGCCCGAGCCGTCAGGCGAGGGTCTTAAGAAGCCGAGGACGGTAACCATCAATACACACGTGTATCATACAACGTTTTTCAACACACTTCTGAATGAAACAATACTTAAATAAAAAACCATTATACATAGTAGATAAAAAGTTTACTTAGAGAAACAATTAGTAAATGTGCAGTTAGTCAAATTATAATTAACTATTTTTGATGACATAGCGGTCTCATCAGATAGATTATTTATTGAAATACTTTCATGTTCTATTGTTATTTGTGATGGTTCATTATTCGTGTAGGTAAGTGAAATCCAATCATTGGACGTACTTGGTATTTCGCCAGTAGGATGCGTCTCAGAATCAAGTTTAATTCTTTTTGTGATTTTTGCACAAATTTCCTTCTTGTTTTGTATGGAATCTTCTACGTATGATTCTGCTACATTGCTAGATCGCCACCCGCCATGTCGCTTCAAAGTCATTATATCAGCTCCTGAATTTGCCAGCAATGTAGCTGAAGTTCTTCTGAAACTATGTCCAGGGTAGCTCTCAGCATCTACTAAACCCAAAAACTTAGCGATTTCTTTAGGCATAGAACCAAATTTGTTTATACCTATAGGCTGACAGGTACATTTACCATTCTGGTAATTAAGAAAGAAACGGTCATTTTTTGTTTTTAGCGAACGCAAACTTTCATACTTCTTAACAATATCATAGAATGGACCGTGTATGGTGAATGACCTAGGTATTTTATTTTTCGTGATAGGTATCTTCACTAAAAGCATCTGGCCATGGTTCTCTATATCTTTTACAGTTATATTTGTTAATTCTTGTATCCTACAGGCACCAGTTACACCAAATATTAAAGCAACCTGAAACAAAAGAAACAATAATTAAGGTCAACACACAACACAAGCTGCTATTAAATATTTAATTAAAATTAATTTAACTAACCTTTGTAGCCAAATATTGGTTATCTGGAGCATCTTTAATAAATTTTTCAATATCATCAGATGATAAAACCTTTGATTTTTTGCTTCTAAATCCATCAGATAGTCTCTTTAGATAAGCTGACAAATTCGAGTATGTTTTTAAGTCCACTCCATTCTTTGTTCGGACTGTACTTTTTAACATTGAGTAAATACACCACAAAGAGCTAGGTTTGTACTTAGAAGATAATTCTTTAAAGTACGCCATGAACACATTTTCTGAAAAAGACTGCGTATTCTTGTTGTTCTGCCATTGTATGAAATTTTGGTACGTTAATAGATATTTTTCCTTTGAGTTTTCTGGTAGTAAACTTTCCATAACGTTCTGGGCTTCACATCTTATATCGGGCGGTGTACAACATAAACCGGCGTCGAGCTGCAAGTCAGCAGTTTGCTCGTCGAGGCCGGCGCCCCGCGCCGAGACAGCCGCGCCCCGTCCGCCACCGCTGACTGCTCGTCCGCAGCCCGCAGCTCAGCGATCGTCAGCGTTTCAGACAGCGGCAGCGCAAGTCACCGAGTCCAAGGTCACGAATTCGTCTCTCCGTGACTACGCCATCATTACGGCTCAGGTAGTACCGGAAACAGAGAAACAAATCTCCCCCGCTGAGTAACGTGATGACGACGGTTTCGTCAAGGTCCAGAAGAGGAAAGTGCGCCGACAAAGAGGGACACAGAACCGCTGCGGCACCGCACCTACATGGCCCAACTTCCTGCTGCGAGCCGCAATACCGACGACGGCCGTGTACCTGTCCCGCCTGCACTATACCACCACTGAGCAGGACGTCGGACAGTACATACTGAAGAAGGCCAACTACAATCTGAGGGTGCAGCCATTGGAGTCGCGTCATAACGCTAGTTTTAAAGCGTTTGTGGTGCGAGTTCCGAACTCTGCGCTGGACACCTTTATGAAGGAGGACTTCTGGCCGAAGGGAGTTGTGTATAGGAAATTCCGTGGAAGGATTCCTAACACCACCGGAATGGCGCAGAATACGCCTAAGAAATAATTTTACTAACATAGCCTATTAAGTACTATATACTAATAAAATTGTATTTTATATTATTTATGTTAGCTTATAAGGTATGTATCTATGAGCCTAAGTTGTTCGAGTATAAATAAAATAAATAAAAAAAAAATAAAAAAAATAAATCATTTTCTTCATAAATTGTATTTGCAGACATCTTAATTAATAACTAACTAAATAACTTCAAAAGAGAAAACGAGACGAGTTGTGAAAAATGTTTCGTAATGGCGGGAAAAATTAATCAGTTTTCCTATGCGCGCGCATCGGCCATAGACTAATAAATTTCGTAATGGCGGGAAAAATTAATCAGTTTTCCTATGCGCGCGCATCGGCCATAGACTAAAAAATGAGGTTTCTTTTTTTTGGGCTTTTCGCGGATAGCATTTTAGCGCAAGTGTAAGCGTAACTCAACCAATAATATTAAAAAAAAACTATTACTCACTCGTGAATAATAGTAATGAAAAAGTCACAGTTTGATTATAGGTGTCATTATGTGCCTAATTGCCATGGGATTAGAGCCACTTTATGAGGAAGTGTGTTGAAAAAAATATTTTACAAAAAATTAAAGCGACTTCAAAAACACTGAAAGTTAAAAATTATATAAGAATAGGGATAGACAACATCACACTTCTCTATTGAAGTCTGTGACAAATTTTAACACTTTCTAGGAGATCATCGTTTCACAACGACTTCAATATAGAAGTGTGATGTTGTCTGTACCTATTCTTATATTATTTTTAACTTTCAGTATTTTTGAAGTCTGTTTTTTTAAAGTCGGTTAATATCAAAATCAATAAAGATACCACCAGCACTGGGGGATCACTCTTGGTATTTATTCCAAGGTTTTGGACAACAAAGTTGCCAGTTTATGTGTTGAGTGGAAGCACAAATCAACCCTGTAGCTAACCCCGTTTATGAGTTTTCACATTCTAATAATCGGGGAATTTGAACCCAAAACTGTTCTTCTTAGTGGTGGGCAGAGTGGTGTTATTGGCTTGCGAGGGACTCTCGACGGAACGCGCAAATTAATTAGCTGCAATATTTCTGGACAATCAATTTTGTTAGTTAATATTTTACTTAAAAATGTTGCATCGTTTAGTTTTCGTCGTTTAGTTAAATATTGTAGCCTTGCTTTGTATGATATAATAATTTTACATTTACCCAGTGAAAACATAATAATATGCCATAAGAATCTTTTTTGTATGCGTTATGCGTTGAATAATGCGGCCGCCATACAACACTGCAATATTCAAGGGTATTTCGCACTAAGTGATTATTTATGGTTAATTGAACTTACCTTAAGTGAACTTCAACCAAAATTATGCGAGTTGTAGCATCCGTAGAGATTTAACAATAACGTATAGTATGTTTTCTAATGTACTGCATCATCACACGAATTTTAGATATATAAAGTAAAAAATAAAAGACGATCTATTGACTATTGCACCTAACGCCCCGAGTTGCCGCCAGGGGCGCTCATTCATTTTAGAGTAATATATGATTCTGCAATTATTTCTAGGGGCTCTAACGGAGGGCAGGGTTATTAAATCTCTACGGATGCTACAACTCGCATAATTTTGGTTGAAGTTCATTTAAGGTAAGTTCAATTAACCATAAATTATGCTTCGTTGTAGCATCCTAGGAGATTTAACAATAACGTAGATGTTTAGAATGACAAATTGCAGAATAAATAATAAAAATGGTTCAATTTTGACCATATTTATTTATATAACTAGTTAACAAAACTATATTAATCAGCATGTGACACGAGGTAAGTAAATAGCAACAATCTTACATGAGTATTGCGTCAGCGAATGTCCTGTCTTGTTCTGCATCCACCAGAGGTAAGTTATAGAATTTAGCGAAGCAGTTAGAGGAGGCGCTCCAGCCCGCGGCACGCCTGATGACCTCGACGGAGACGCCCGCGCGGCGCGCCGCCGACGTCGCCGCGTGCCGCGTGCTGTGCGATCCGTACTCGCTTATGTCGATGCCGCTGTCTGCAAGAACTTGCTTTATCCAGCGGCTTATCGACTGCGCACTAGCACTTCTTACCGGCTTTTTTATCGTGAGTATTAATCTATCTTCCCCTGAAGTCTTTCGAAGTTCAGTCGTTTTGTTTATATAAACAGAGAGGGCATTCGCTGGGCAGATAGCAATATTATCAACATAACTTGGAATTAACAATTTTGGATTCGCCCTGTTGGGCGTCGATGTTTTAATGAGATCATTAATCACAATACAAGCACCAGTTTCATTGAATGAAATGTTGGTAACCTTAATAAGACTTAACGTTTGCACACGTTGTCCAGTCGACAACGCGAGCAAAGTTACAAGTTTCTTAGTAATAACACCCAAGTCTAACGATTCATTAGGGAATTGCTTAGATATATGAGAGAGTACAATATCTGGGTCCCAGGAATTTTTATATTTAAGTAAACTCGGTCTTATCCTAAAAACCCCTTTTAAAAACCTACTAACACACTGGTTGACACAAATTTCTGTACCCAATATTAAAGACAATGCAGATCTAAATGAATTTAACGTGCCATACTTGGCTCCCTTCTTGAAATGTTCAGATAAAAACTTAAGTACATCACGAACAGTTACCTTGAAAAAATCTAAACTATTACATTTGCAAAAGATATACCAACTTTTATACGCCGTATTATATTGTGACTGTGTCCTATCAGACAGCGAACGTAGCATTACATCAATAGTGTCACTATCTAGTGATTGTCTCGCGAACGCTTGCCTGACAACTTCGCGGACACCAGGGTAAGGTTGGACCATAAGGGATGCGGCGTTCTGCAAGGAGAAAGTAACAGATTTTTATGCGGGTTAAAATACAAAACTTTAGAAATAGTTAATGACATCAAAAGGGGGAACCAAGGCTGACTCGGCCAATATGGCACAACAATAACACCAGTTGCCTTATCATTTATTATTTTACGAATACATTTGAGTATTACCGAAAAAGGAGGAAAGGCATAGAAAAAGTATTTATCCCATCTCAAAGTAAAAGCATCGATATTAAAAGCTTCCGGATCTCGTTTCCAAGAATCAAAATGTGAACACTTTTTATTAATACGGGAGGCAAATAAGTCAACCTCCGGTTGGCCGAACACATTAACTATTTTTTGGAAGCAAGATTGGTGCAATTCCCACTCTGTATCAATGTTAGAGAACCTGGATGCCTTGTCAGCCTCAGTATTCTCACATGATTTTATATATGACGCAAAAATATAAATTTTTCTTTGTTCACACCATTGCCATAACTCACGGGAAATCTTATTCAAATGTGGGAATTGAATCCCACCCATCCTATTTATATAGGAAATGGCCGTGGTGTTGTCTATCCTTAACAAAATTTCAGAATTAGTAACATTTTTGCAAAAGCATTTCAGACCCATAAAAGCAGCAAGTAATTCTAGATAATTAATGTGTTTCTCTTTTTCTTCATGTGACCAATAACCATGAACAGTTTCTCCTTGACAAAACGCTCCCCACCCAGAAAGTGAGGAGTCAGAAAATATCTCCATAAGAAAGTGATTTGTATGAATTGTATGAATTATTATGGTTATTAACATGTTCAATGACATTTTTCCACCATAAAAAATCATCCCTTAACAAGGGGCTAATTATCATTTTGGCTTCATAGCTTTGATTACGTAGCAAGGATAAATATTTTTCTCTTTCGAAGAGTTTTGTATAAAGCCAGCCATAAGACACGGCTGGGCAAGCAGCAGTTAGGGTGCCCACAAACTTAGCAAATTCCCTTATTTTTACTGAGGATCTGGAAGACATATAATTAACCATTTCATAAATCTTACGGCGTTTATCTGCTGGTAATTCCAAAGTCATGTATTTTGAATTAATGTTAAATCCTAAGTGGTGATGCCCAAGGTAGACACCACCACGTCGGCGATTCACCGACTTATATTGCTTGCTGATTTTTGTACCCTACTACCAGCTCATAGAAAACATTGGTATTACTTACCCTGGATCCGATTGGTCTCCGTATGTAGCCGGTGGACTTCCTGAGCTAGCTCGAAGGAAGTCGCGGCTCCTGAAGTTCTGCTGTCTGACCGAACCGGATGGTACACTTGCCTATTAGGCCACCACGGCTCACACATGCGACGATAACACAAAGCGGGCACTCTTTTGCACAACACAAAGCGGGCTTTCGCACCCCGATATTAGGTGCGCCGCGCAAATCACTATAATGCTTAAATATTGTGTATTTTATTTTATGGATGCCCGGACATCATCCTAACCTAATTCAATGTCGTGACATTTCGACTCAACTCAACTGACATGTCACATGCGGCCGGCCGCCAAAAAGGCTCTCACTGCACAGACCACAATGCAGTGTTGCCTCTCGCTCTTCCTCGAGCGTGAACACTAAGAATTTACAAACTTTGCTAGGTACAAAAATACTTTTTTCATCATTAATAACAAGGCCCAACTTATTTAAGGTACTAACAACCGCTCTTACAGTATTAGAACATGAAGCTTGATCTTCAGACGTGCACCACAAATCATCTAAATACGCTACCAACCGATGCCCATCTTTGCGTAAACTAGTTAGTACCGGTTTCATTAATTTTGTAAAAACAAAAGGAGCTGAAGAAAGACCGAATGGGAGGCATGTAAACTCATACAGTTGGTCAAACCGAAATCGCAAATATTTCCTGTAAGATTTATGAATTGGAATTAAGAAATATGTCTCTTTGAGGTCAATTGTTGCCATAAAGGAGTCTTGAGATATTAGCTTCAATGCTGTACGAACATCCTCCATTTTAAAATGTTCATGTAAAATAATTTTATTGAGGGCTTTTAAGTTCAAAATAAATCTATTAGAACCATTACTTTTTGGGATCAGAAATATAGGTGATACAAATTGCCCCTCAGTCTCCGTACATGGCACAATTGCTCCCAATTTTCTGAGTTTATCTACAGCATCAAACATTTCACTTTCTAGAGTGGGTGGATTGAGCTGTTCAAAGAGTTGAACAGGGGTGCTAGTAAACCTGAGTTTATAGCCTTTGACTATTTCTATAACCTGGGCATTTGAGGTTATGTTGAGCCAATTCAATAAAAAATACTGAATGCGACCAGCGTGTGGTACCTCTAGCGGCGACCTCGTCTGTCCTGCTGGCGTGCTGGCGGGGCTGGGCGGCGCTGCGGCGGCGCTGGTGGACGGCGCGCAGGCGGCGGCGGCTGGTAGTAGCGAGCGTGTATCTGGGGCGCGCGCGCAGCTCCCGGGCCGCTCGCTTGGCGAGGAGGCGCTCGCAAGTTTCCCTGCGAGGTTGTAGGCACAGGTCTTCGATATGCAGAAGGTTGAGGCGTCGGCTTCTTTATCTGGAGACTAGACTTTTCAATTGTTTTGGTTGCTTTGATATTGTCGCCCAAATTATCACCAAACAAATATTTATCTCGTTTCACTCCTTGAATCATACTTATAAAGCTTTTATCCAGCATGGGAATAATAAGACGGCGACGATTCATTGTCTCTTCATAGTGCAAATCTAATAGTAGCTGATTTATTTCCGATAGTTGTTTGATAACATTCATATTATCTAGATCCTTTTTTATCAAATCTGTTGTGAGATTGGCTAAGCCTGCGATACCTGCACCCAACTGGTTCTGGATTTTCTCCAAACGTTTATCCCTGTTCTTTGCAGATTCTATGAGAATTGAAGCCACTTCGGTGTTCAACTTAGGAGCTTTAGCCAGCTGAAAGTTTTCTGGAATAAGGGTTTTAGCCAACAACGATTCCTTCTGCTCTTTCGCTAGGCCCTCCGTTAGGATCCTACCCCAGCGTTCAGAGATTTCTACTGGTATCTTTGCTCCAAAGGTTTCATTTGAGGTTTTGGCTTCCCCAAGAATTGCTAAAATTTCTTCAGGCACTGCTATATCTTTCGCCTCTGCCTCTTTCGGTTCGGAACATGCGTCGATTACTACAGACTTGAGCTGATGATCAGGGGCTGTCGCGTGTGGTGTGCAAATGCACGCGTCGTCGCTCACCTCGAGCGGGCCCGCCCGCCGCCTCGGACTCCAGACTCGCGCCGCTCACGCCGACAAAATCGTCCACAGCGTATTCGCCGAGCTCCTCACTCTCATAGTCATAACATGACTCATTTTCCAAATCTGGTAAAGATACAAACCATAATCAGTTTGATTCCGTTGTAAGTGAACACCAAGACCACTTTAATTTACTTTTTGGATGCCATCGCGTGACACCACATTAAAAAGTAAAGGTTTATTTCCGGATGACATCTCGTGCCACCACTTAGGAAATATTTAATTGAATGTTTATCTAAGTTTAATAATTTATTTCCGGATAGCATCGCGTGCTACCACTGAGGAAATAAAAAGTAGGTAGGTACCTACCCACACCGTGAGTCGTGACTTTAAAATATGTAAAATCGATGTCGTATCAGTCTAAAACCTTACTTTATGTAGATCAGTAGGTACATAAATGCAATAAACACTTTATAGGTAAGGTCTCATTACTATTGTACACAATTTAGCACTTCATTAGTAATAATTTGTACTAACCTTCATTTTGACAAAAAGATCGAGTATCCGTCAATTTTTGTCGTGAGGTTAATTCTTTTTCCAGTCGTCTGATTTTTGTTCTTATCTCGTCCTCCGATTTATCTTTCGTTCTTTTACCCATTTTCACCTTAATAACTACACAAACTTAGTTTTATCCTAGAAAAAACTTTTAATTTAACGGAGCGTGCGCGGATGATGCAACACACGAAAAAACGAATGAGCGCCCCTGGCGGCAACTCGGGGCGTTAGGTGCAATAGTCAATAGATCGTCTTTTATTTTTTACTTTATATATCTAAAATTCGTGTGATGATGCAGTACATTAGAAAACATACTATACGTTATTGTTAAATCTCCTAGGATGCTACAACGAAGCATAATATAATATTTGAAGTATTTGCTTTATGAAATCATTACTTGACATAAGCACAGCTACAAAGGTATGAGACATTTCTCAGTTTGACTTATTCTCTTCGAGAATTAGGCTTCACGCGCACAGGGAAGCTCTTGGCCTCCACCTCACCTCTGATTCTCTAATTGTCGGAACACAACAATATAGTAAACATTGTTATTATGGCGACAAAATTAGGTAAGACGGTGGTAGCTATCCAGACCGGTTCAGCCCTATCACCAACCAAATCAAGTAGAAAAACTTCTGCCCTCAAGGGGAATCGAACCCCAGACCTCCAGATCCATACCGGGTTGTCTCAACTACAAGACCAAGTGGTGGTTAAAATACACTAGTTTCGCTTTATTTTATTGCAGTATTTATATTCATTTATTATATCTTTAATACACAGTAAAAATAATATATACTGAAATTCAGTATCACACTGAATTTCTGTGTAATATTTTATTTATTTATTTATTATTTATATACACAAAAATAGCATAAAAATAACACATAAATGAAGACGTATAACGCGGAGATCGTCTCGTACGTAAAGACCACCAGCTCGCTATCACTCGCCCTAATCTTGGTTTCCACCACTTGCCCTCTCATATAACCATTTTATATTATTTCTCATATAATCATTTAGAATAGTTTTTACTTTTATAGCGCCCTACGCTAGAAGTGGCACCCAACTCGGGGTGCCAATTCTAGCGCAGGGCACGCTATTATATTGTGTTTAAGAAATAAACTCGGATTCGATGTTTAAAAGCAACTCTATTTCAAAATTATATTAGTTGTAATGTTATTCTACTAGTAGCAATCAAAAACTAGTGGGTAGGACCGCTCAGTGCGGAATTCACGGAATAAAAAATTCAATAATAGTAAATTTCGAAATTCGTATTCAAATCTTACGATTTCGAATGCGAATTTAAATTCTATTGTTTGAAAATGCGTCTCAAGGTCTGACCACATGATCTGACCACTTGATCTGACCACTTGTGAAGGAATGGGGATAAAACCACAGCTTAGATAACAGTAACTACGTAAGTAAAACTCTGAATTACCGCTTTTAAAACTAAGGGTTTTGAGGTGAAAAACGGTATTTGGCTTTGGTATTCGTATTGAAAACTGAAAGCCATTAACCGCTACTCGTGCACCATCATACTATTTCTATGGGATACTTATGAATTGTGAATTGTGTGTTTACACACCGCGATTCAAATCTAGCAAGTCAATCAAAAGCTGTCACAGACATAATATTTCGCTTATGCGCGCGCTTTTAGAAGGCAACGTGTGACTTTGTTGGGATTTTGGACATACGTGTGCATTGAATTGCAATGCGTGGTAAGGTCTTACATTCGAATTTGCTTTTACCATTGGAGAAAAGAAATCGATATGGCTCTCTCACTAACATTTAACATATTCGCGCGCGCGTTACTGAGGCTGCAAATCACAAGTAAATTGCCGAAAAACGAGCAAGAGTCGTTCGGGGAAACTGCAATGAAATAATGTACAAAAAAGCGACTCCAAACGGCTCAGTTATAAAACTTTAAACGCTCTAATTGTAACAAATGAGTCGTATCTCGCCAGGAATGTGGAAAAATTTCACGGGAACGCTCCGAAACTAGATATGAAATCGTTTTAATCATGAGTTGTTATATCATACGAAAGATGTTTAGAAGAAGGTACCTAGAGGTGCCTAAAGCTTAGTTTTACTTTTCATGAACATATAAATTGCATAACATCTAAAGCCACCAAAGCTCTCAGATTTTTGATACGCACATCCAAACTCTTCACCAAAACGTTTACTGTTCGCTGGTTCATAGTAGGTTGGAGTATGCGCCTCAACCTCAACTGTGGATTGTACATAAATCGATAAGAAAATATTCAAAAAACTTCAAAAACGCCGTACGAGATACGTGCGTATATTGGTTACACACACTCGGCTCTATTACGCCCTCGCCTTCGGCTTGGGCTGAAATTCCGCCTCGTGAGTTATGACCAACATACCGCACTTATATCGTAAAATGTACTATTTCGTTATCGGTATGCACTGGTATATCATGGGACTCCAACAAATATGGCCAGATATGCAAAAAATTCCAATTTCTCTCATTGCATGATAGACGTTCTATTGCTGATGTATTTTTTTAAATAAAATTGAATCCAGTATAATAGATTGTCCCGAGCTTCTCTTATTCTTCCAATTTAGTATCCCCTCAAGGCATCTTCGTGTTTTTAAATCATTTTACGTACCTAGCTCGAAACTCACTACACAAGAACTCATTACAGATGAAATTCAATTACTACTACGTGCTACATAGTAGCAATTGCAATAACTTATGTGAAAAGATTGATATTCATGTCTACCCCGTAATTAATTATAGCTTTGATCCAAGCTATAATTAATTATGGGGTAGACTGCTCAAACTGTTTGAATAAATATTAACAATAGTTTTACGTAATTTTAAGTGTATGTTTTGAGTTTATTTGATGCAACTTTTATGTTCTCTCAAGCCTAACTAACATGATATGATATTGTCTCTCTCTTTTCCTGTGTAGATCTATAATTCAGTTTATTGTTGTTATTGTTATTTTTATACAAGTGGGTCTTAAAATGAACGTGGACAAAACCAAAACCATGTTATATTCCCATGTATATATACCCACTCCTGTAAAGGTTGGAAGCTCTACACTGGAAGTTATAAACAATTATGTTTACCTGGGGCAAATAGCTGGACTATTTGCCCCAGGTAAACATAATTGTTTGTTATAAACAATTATGTTTACCTGGGGCAAATAGTCCAGCTAGGTAAATGCAACTTCCAAAAAAGAGGTAAATCGACGAATTCAACTCGGCTGGGTAGCGTTCGGGAAGTTCCGCAGCATGTTCTCGGCCAATCTACCGCAGTGTCTCAAGGCAAAAGTTTTCAACTCGTGCATGTTGCTAGTGATGACGTACGGAACAGAGACGTGGCCACTTACAAAGGCTCAAAGTAACTCAAAGGGTAATGGGGAGAGCTTTGCTCGGGGTTTCTCTACGTGATCACATCAGAAAGATCCGTAGAAGAACTAGAGTTCCCGACATAGCCCAAAGAAATGTGTGGGATACTTCTTCTTAACTTCGGGATTCGAATCAAAGACGTTAAATTGATATTTACAACTATAATACATATAATAATAGCAAGTTTACAATTCAATATACAAAACCAAGGAAAGATCTATTATCCGAATAATAACTCCATGGCAACGCGAAACACTTAAGGCTAGGTCCATGTGTGCGGAAAACTGTTAAGCGTAGTCGCCACAAATGCAAACCTTAAGTGGCAGTGGCCAGGACACATACCTCGCAGGACTGACGGTCGTTCAGGCGGAAAGTTCCTCGAGCGGCGGCCACGTACCGAAAGAAGCAGCGTTGGTAAGCCCCCCATAAGACGAACCGATGATCTGGTGAAGGTTACGGGAAGCCGCTGGATGCGAGAGATGCAGAACCGATCGGTTTGGAGATCCCTATTTCCAACAGTGAGCATCTCTTGGCTGAAATGATGATAATGATGATGAATTTTGTTACTATTATTAGCTATAATAACTGTTAATCTACCATTAAAACAAAAAAAGGTCGTATGTAGCTGATGATTAATTATATTAGGTACAGTCTGACCGCAGTACAAAACAGAAAACTATGGGAGCTTGTGGCGCACGTTTTCGTAGCGGCCTTTCGCGTGTGGGTCGAAGCAAGGAAGGGGGCCCACAGGTTGGCTCCAAGAGAACGGGTTGCTACCCGGGAAGGAGCACGTGAGGAGATGTTCCGCCTATGGCAGGAGAGTCTGGGTGAGCCAGCCTCCGGAACTCTCTGGAGAACCGACGAGGCATTGCTCCCCGTACTCAAGCCATGGGCGGAAAGGAAACTCGGGTCGCTCACGCATCATATGGTGCAGATCATGAGTGGTCACGGCTGTTTTCGCCGTTACCTGCTTAAGATCAGATGTGAGCTGATCGCTCATTGCCATCACTGTGGCGCTGCGGAGGACTCAGTACAGCACACTCTCAAGAAGTGTCCTGCCCTTTTCCTCGCAGCGCAACAGTCTGATTTCGAGAGTGAGGAGGCCTGGGACACAACAAACTCCTGCTGTGTGAAGGTCATCACACAGAAGGAGGTGGCGGAACGGGCCAGAAAGGGGGACTCAGAGGCAGATCCCTGCCGTGGGAGGAGATTGGGACGGAGGAGGCGGCAGTTTGCCGTCTTCTTCCTCCTGACGGTGACCAGTGGGACGCGGGCTTGGAAAGCCCGAGTCCTGCATTGCACAGGTCACCGCCAGTCGTCAATGGTAATTATGCCCAGGAGCATCGCCTGCCTTCCCATCTTGGGGAGGTGAGAAGGGCTCGCCGTAGGAGAGAAAACGCAGACAAGGTCATGGAAATGTCAGAAAGGGTTACCATGGCCTTCTCCGGCGACAGAACATCTCTCGCCGACCTATCCTCCTCATCTGATGACGAGGAGGATGCGGCGGTGATGGGCGTCCTCGCGCCAAGGCATCTGTGAGTTGGGTTTTAGTCGATAGGCCGCGGTTTCTGGCTGGCACTCTGCCCCCAGTGACCGCGGAGAGTCTGACATAACTTCGCGTTTTTCCAAGCACGAGGTATACGTAATGCATTTTCCAACGTTAAAAAAAGGTGAGGACGCAGACACCAGTGAAGCAACACTATACGATAATTGGTTTCACTCGATTTTTTCTAAACTATATAAGGTATCGGAGAACTGATTACTGATCTTGAAAATCCTTTACGAGATCAAATGTTTCCACGATGTTTCTAGCTTCTATACATCTAATATGCAATACCTATGTGTTTAATGACGTACATACAGCAACACGTCAGACTTGTACATTGACCTTGACACCGCTATTATGTCGCTCGTAATAGCGAAGTGAAGCTTAACGTGTTGCTGAATGTACATTGCTAACTTCCCTAATTTTTGTTTTCATAAATGAAGTCTATCCTAAGGTTGCCTAAAAGAAATAGCTCATGACGATAAGGTGTCTCATTGTACCATACTTGGTGGCGCATTGGAGCGTGCGCTCAGCGAACTATCGCTAAGGTTAAGCGTGGTGAGTCCTATGATCAAAATACGAAACATCTCGAGCTCTGCCGTTCTTCGGAAGGCACGTTTAACAGAAGGCCCTGGCGCCCTGCGCCTGATCTCTTTCCGCTCATGTCGGCTAACCGTGCCAATCCCATCGGACTGAGAGAGTGCTCTTGCGTTTGCGCAGTCACTTGTGCAGTATAATATTTCCCGCGCAGATGGTTAGCCTCTGTTGCGATTAGCCGCCGTGGCCGTATATCGGTTGGAGGATATTATTTTTTAAGCTTTCTTAAAATGTATAAAAAGTGTAGGTAAACCTATGTAAAGTGTACCTAAATACAATAAAGAATTTATTATAATAATTTATTTATTTAGCACAACAACATTCGGCTTAAGTGTGCACCAGTCTGGAAGCTAATACAGCACAATAGTTTCTAATAGCATCGCATTATTCAAATGTATGCGGTCCCAACGGCGGACAGGACACCCCATCTAATTCTAGATGTAAAATAAGTTGGGCAAAATTCAATATTCCCAAAACAATATCGCAACACCTGCGCGACCGATTTCCATCCTCTGTCGGGGTTCTGTATAAATTTTCAATTTGGGCACACCCCTCCTGAAGCGCTCGGCAGACACTTGACGCTGTGGGCATCATGTTTTACTGCTGCTGCCAGTTATTGGCAACAATGCCGAATGAGGCTCCATCTTGAAATGGTCTATTCAATTCGATAAATGTAAATGTGATGGGTACGAGAGTAAATAATTTGATGAATATAGTGAAGTTGATTAGTTTCTTTCACCCATTCCTCTTATCACCTGTCGTCCTGAATGCATGCTAGGTTAAACCTTTGGACTATTCAGAGCTTTCTATCAAGTCATATTTGAATAAAGAATATTGTAACGTTTAATGAAACGGTATCATAAGAAATATTGCATCGATGAAGTTGAGAAACCGTAAGTGAGAAATTTGTACAAGAGAAAATAATCTCTGGCAGGATTAAATTGTTCGTTTTTGAAGTTATTGATATTTTTGCATTTGTAAGGAAATGCAAAGTCGCAAATATTAAATTCAAATCTGTAAGCTTAACCATCTCGATGGTCCAGAAGTTGAGCCAACCAGATTTTCTGGTTTGGACGGCGGTTTCAGATCCCCTCTGGCTAGCTACCACCGTCTTCACTTATATACGTTATTTAAGTGAATCTTCACTTATATACGTTTATCGCCATAATTACAATGTTAATTACATTGTTGTCTGCCGACAATTTTAGGGTCAGAGAGCCAGTTCCTTAGCCTCTGGTTACACCATCAGTATTTCATCAGTTTGATCCATCAGTCTGGCATCAGTATTTTTTCAGTCTCCGCTGGACTAGCGAAAATTAATCAGTATTTCGTCAGTCACTGGGTTACACGATCAGTCTGGCGTCAATCATACCGGACTGGTGGATCAAACTGATGAAATACTGATAGTGTAACCGTCCACTTAGTGGATGATGATTCCAGATGAAACTCGCTCCCATCTTCTGCCTTAACGTCGATCACCATCGGTAAGATGAAGGAAGGAGCTTCCTTTTTGTATGAAGGAATTAATATTTATCATCATCAGCACTTCAACACAGTTACTTACTTACCACTGGTCACGTTTCGAAAACTATTAGACCTATAAACATGACAAGGTAGTTTATGGATTGGACATGTCAGTTAAGAATACGAACAATATGAAATTCAACCCGCAAGGGAGTATTAAGGGATGAGAATTTGAATGGAAATCGTCTAGAAGCACGAAATATTATTTTTAGCTGATAATTACAAATTTGGAAATGGGTGAATACGTGTTTAAGCGTTTTCGAAAATTCCCCCCCTAGAAATGTGAAATAGGAAATGAAATTTGTGTTTTTTTGTTTAAGTTCCACTAACAACTGCTTAATGTATTTCAAGGGGACTTATTTTTAAAAGCTTTTGATTTATAGTTTGAATTCTTTTTACAACAGGAAAATATATAGAATTCCCGCGGGAAAAAAATAACTTGGGTAAACCTACGAACGAAAATATAATATTTAAATAGAACTGAATCATTAATACATAATAATAACGTATTATACCATAATGAACCATTACCGGAGGAAGACTCTGTACCAGGGTCGCCTGCTTCAATACCTTCATCTTACCTATTTCTGCCACAAACCAACCAATGCTAACATTGCTGTGTTCCGGTTTGAAGGGTAAGTTATGGCAGGGAAATAACTGGGAACCGTGACTTTAAATCTTAGGTCACAAGTTGGCAACGTACACTGTGGTTCTTGTGGGGATTGCAGATTTGCTGCGAATCTCACAAGAGCCACATGTACCTACCTACTATAGGTGATTTGCTGCGAATCTCACAAGAGCCACATATACCTACCTACTATAGGTGACTGTTACCACCAGGTGGGCAGAATGCTTGTTTACCAACTTAGTTGTATTAAAAAGAATCTTATTTCTAAGGTCAGTAATGAAAATCCAAAGCTTGTCTCAAAAGTTAGACAACAAGTATCTCTTAATTTTCGAAGTTTTCCCAACTTACATTAATTAGTTTTTTTTTTGTTTTGGATTCTTGAAAGTAAGTTACACTTTTTGTTATTTGTATTTTTCGAAACCTCGCCGTCGCTTCTAGGAATTTGCACGAAGGCTTATTAGAATTGAGGCAAGCCTAATAAAGTGGAAAAATTCACAATTACCTTGATGGAACAAACTTTTAATTTGGTTTCAAAATTAAGTAGCTATGGGTAATCAAATACTAAAATACACTTTTGTGCTATTTATAAAAATATTACTGAGAAGATTCTTAGAATATTGATTAATGCCATTCACATTATAGATTTGATTGGCAACAGCTCTTCAGTATAGACACGTATACATAACTATTCCATGGGGTGCTGTAGCACCCCAGAGTAGTAATAACGTAAATTTTTAAATCAATTTTTTTACAAAAAATAAAACCGACTTCATAAACACTGAATATTTAAAAATAATAAAAGAATAGGTTGCAGACAACATCATATTTTTATATTGAAGTCGGTGCCAAACGATGATCTCCTAGAAAGTATTAAAATTTAGCACCGACTTCAATATAGAAATGTGATGTTGTCTGCACCTATTCTTTTATTATTTTTAAATTATCAGGTTTTAGTTTTTGTAAAAATATTTTATTTTTATCTTTTTAGTGAATGAAATCTTATCTATTGTATCTAGCTATCTATTGTATTTAAAAACTAACCTTTAACTCCTAAAAGTTAAGGATCCTTCCATCATCATCTCTGTTCATGACTACTAGGCGCAAATACGTGAATAGATCCTGACTTCGATGACAATGGGGCCAATTTTGGGCTATACCCATTCCTATAAAAAAAGAATTATCAAAATCGGACTACTCTGTAAAAAGTTATACGTGGTCATACATAAAAAAAGTATCAAAATAAAGAATCGTATCAAATATGTTTAGGCAGAGAGAGGAGCCGGAGTGGTGAAGGTGAATGTTGATGCATTGTAAAGTAGCTACTTAAACTGCACCTGGGTCGTAAGCCCCAGGCTCTTGGCTCTTTTCTCTACAACGCGATGGACCCGGCACCCGCACGGTGAATCCATGGAATGCTAAGTTATCGTCTCTCTATAGGCGACGAATTGACTCCTCCTCCTTTTTCGAAGTCGGTTAAAAATAAAGAATTCTATTTTTATAGCGATTATGGTTTTATTATTGCAATAAACTTAAAGACACTGTCGGGAAAGTGTTTTTTACAATAATATAATGTCTAAAATACTATTTACGAACAAAATTTGAACGACGGAAAGTCGTTCGTATGTGTCGTAGTCCGTCGGGCTCCGGAGCTCTGCAAATACAAGTAAAATATTATGTTGACTGTAAACACATATCACCTAAAAACGAAATGCCTAATAACGTTTAGCCTAAATAAGTATGTATAAAGTCGAGAATACACATAAAGTCGTTACTGGCGCTTCGCCGGCCGCTGCCGAGGCACGCTCGCTTCGCTCGCTCGGCTCGCGCGCTTGGTTCATGTTCAAACCTACGCTCGTCGCTTCGCTCCTCGCAACCTATTTTTGACGTTATTAGGCATTTCGTTTTTAGGTGATATGTATTTTAGGCCAAACGTTATTAGGCAATTTGTGTTTAGGTTTTAAGTATCGGACATGATTAATTTTCGTGTCTTCAATCACGTGACAAGACAAGAATGATATACCAACATATATGTGAGTGAGTTATATGATGGTTACATGTTCATGTTCTCTTAACTCCGTCCGCCTTATTATCTAAGTCCACGTATTTTTTATTGCTGTCGATACTTTTTCACGCCTCTTGATGGAACCCATGTTTTAGGTTAAAGGAAACACGTGTAGGGTAGTACGAGTATGCTCATAGTACGTATAGTTCCACACGGGCAGTATGCTTGTTTGCCAACCAAGTTATATAAAAAAATACCCGAATACTTAAGTGTTTCTATTTATCCAGTGACAGACAGACAACATCAATTTCAAATAAAGCGACATCATATTTTTAATAAAAAAATATTTAGATAAACGAGCCGAAGCTGGTCCTTGGGCGCCGGGCGATAAATTAGGCGGACCTCATTTATTGTGAGAGAGGTAACATTAATAGGTAACGTTTAGAGGTTTTGATTAATGTTTTCCTGAACGCTGTTTAAGCTAGCTATCAATCTTGAGACGGGTCCCCGTGAATTTATATACTTTGACCATTTCTTTCAATTACTTTAATGTAGTACTATGCTGTACTTATAAGGGGTCTTCCCAGGGCATGATTAAAACAGGGACACAATTTTTTCACTTTCTTGCACTCGATGCCTTATAAATACTGATTAAACCGCACGTTTAATACATATGCATGCAAAATTTCCCCTCTGTCCACTAGGATCCACCATCTCGATCCACCAGTGGATCGAATAGCGCTTTGAAGTTCACTGTGATCCACCATTGGTCTTGGTGGATCCTATGATACTCCAACTCATTTTAATGCTCCACCAGCGGACAATAAGTTTTTTTCCTCTTTATTCAATAAAAACTATCTATACTTTATTTTCTTTTATATTATTAAATTATAGATAGAGGCTCCACTGTGATCTACACTATCAATGACAATAACTAGCTAGATACAATAATCATAACATATGCTCCACTGGGATCCGTGATGGATCTTACGAAACTATCTGAGTGCTGTTCGATCCACTGGTGGAGCATTAAAATGAGTTGGAGTATCATAGGATCCACCAAGACCAATGGTGGATCACAGTGAACTTCAAAGCGCTATTCGATCCACTGGTGGATCGAGATGGTGGATCCTAGTGGACAGAGGGAAAATTTCAGTTCAATCGGAAACCGGGAAGTGGGTCAAATTTAACTTGCAAGATTTCATTACAGACACCGGGACATCTGGTGAAAGTAAATACTCGAAAAAGCTTGTAAAAAGGAGTATTACAAATACTACCAACATTTTAACTAAGTTTGTCACCTTGACAAAAATAATAACGTTTTTGTGTCATCATCATCATCAACAGCTCATATAATGTCCTCACCGAGGGGCTCAAGCCTACCCTAAACTAGGGCGGTTAGGTTTTAGTCAACCACGCTGACTAAGTACGGGTGGTTCGACTTCACACACAACCTGTAAAGAAATCCTTTCTTCACAGGTGTGTGCAGGTTTCCTTACGATGTTTTTCTTTACCGTAAAAGCGTCGAATAAACGTACATATGAATTCAAAATTTCAAAACACATCAAGCGCGGATTCACCGTTGTGGGCACGATGGACATGCCCACAACCCTAATAGACTTTGATGTCACGCTTTAAAGGTCTATTGAGATCGATAGGCTGACGATATTTATTAAAACGAATGACGATTTAATTAAAAAAATGAATATTGGTCAGGAGCACATGTTTTGTAAACACTTCCTTTGTAGGAATGCACTATATCGATCGTGAGCAAGATCATAATTCGACTCGCACTTGCCGATTTTCGGGTGGCTGTTACACATTTGTGACCACAACCTTTTTTGAGGGCTGGATCCGCGCCTGAAACACATTGATACGTGGCGGGGTTCGAACCGCTACCTCCCACTTGGAAGGCGACGGCATTACGCACTACGACGCCATCGACGCTTTCTGTGTTCCGACAATTAATACCAAAAAGTTGTATTTAATAATAGAAGTAATTAAAATTTTCCACTGAGCTTCGCTTAAGCAATTCTCCAAGGTATCAAATATGATTACAATTATTAAAAAAGAATATATCAAAGATACCTACTATAGAACTTGCTCATTCAGCTTAAGAAAATTAATAAAACAATTCTCAAGGGATTTTGAATATTATTATAGGGATTTAATTCGCTTAAATAATTATCCGATCCACTAAGACGCCATGAATTTTCATGTGAAATCATTAGTAGATTTCAGTTTGACAGTTTTATTGTCATGAACAATCGTTATCAATTATTCCAATGAAAAAGTATTTTTTACATGCCTACAGTATACTATTATAATAATACATCATAGTTCACATCATCACATAAAATATGAAAGAAAGAAATAACAAATAACTGCAATAGACAAACTTATTGCTACACATCAATCTTTTTCAAGCTACCATAAAATATTAAAATCAACAATTAAAAGAAGGTGATATACGAGGGCTTATATTTATATATCCGGAACTGGCCACGTACATTAAGCAATATTTAAAAAATAATGTTACATTTGAAGATGGAACTCATTGGCTGTAGAATACAGTTTGTTTCACAACTGTCAATTGTCTTTTTACATTTTGACGCCATTTCAAAAGTTGCGTGGTACATATATATCGATGGTTGCGTGTCGATCATCCTCGTGAAAATTTTCGTGCGATGATTTATTACAATAATTTTCGGCGTTGGTTAACTCAAAACAGTGCATCGATCAACTCCCTTCGACTTTTGGGGATGAAGCACCATCAAAAACCACAGTGAATCACTGGTTCAGTGAGTTTAATCGTGGCCGTCGTATGCTCACGGACAAATTTAAAGATGGTCGCCCTAAAGGCAAACGCACACGACCAACTTTTGTAGGTCCGACCGACTCAACGCATAATATGTTTATCACTTTGTCGCTGGCCGACTTTTTGTAGTTCTTGTGCATTGCAACGTAGAACTCCACAATATGTTTCATTTTGTTAAAAGAAAATACATAATATCGACATGAATTGAACGATTTACAAGAAAATTACTGACTACTATGAAACTATTGGTGCAATGCAAGGCAGGGGAAAATACTAGAAAGAATGATAATAAAAAAATTGATAAACGGTAATAGTGAACGGTGAGTAAAATCCAATGCCTTGAATCTTCTAATCTAATATATAAAATTCTCGTGTCACAGTGTTTGTTACCGAACTCCTCCGAAACGGCTTGACCGATTTTTATGAAATTTTTTGTGTATGTTCGGTAGGGCTGAAAGTAGGTCGTAAACTATTTTTTATTATGGCGAAACATAGTTCGCCGGCACAGCTAGTCTAATACGAGTATATAAAATTCTCGTGTCACAGTGTTTGTTACCAAACTCCTCCGAAAAGGCTTGACCGATCTTTATGAAATTTTTTGTATATATTCAGTAGGTCTGAGAATAGGTCGTAGACTATTTTTTATTATGGCGAAACATAGTTCGCGGCCACAGCGGCTAGTATACGATAAAAATAAGAAAGAAAGTTTTCATCCAAACGATGAGATTCAATGTATCAGAACACATTTCAATGCAGGTGATCTAGCGAACCGGTGTAATCCATTTACAAATTGCAATTTAAAAGGAGCACCACTCAGAGTCCGTTCAGCTGTAAGATAACACTCTAAAGCTGTAATCGCCATGTCGAATACGTGGATTGGCGTATATTGCTGCGCGATATCCTAACGTCACAAATTAAATATCGACTTAAGGCAGCTGTCCTACCAACGGCGAGGAAACGACTAACTATCGGCTATTTTCTCGCTCAAGAAACGTACAATAGATATACATTCCGTGTAAACAAAAGAGATGCATATATAAATAGTTGATCGCTGACTGTTCATACTGCCGGCGAGGACTCGCTCCACTAGTATGTCGCTGAGCGACAGGAGCTATCAAAGATAATACTCGCTTAGCGATGCGGCCTTTTTAGGTCCGCAGAACTCACGCCGAGAGAGCAACCAACGGTTATTTCTTTACAGTGCGGATGTGCAGGCCAATTATTGATCTTTCATCGTATGACATGGTATAAATTTGAGAAAAAGAAGTCATGAAATGCTGCATTTCCTATTACCGATCTCCAATGATATCATCACTTTGGCATAATTTCAAAGATGTCATCATTAAATAATAAACAAATGATCAAAAATCTGACCGGAAATCGTATTTTTCGTTTTGCACTATGATATCATTTGCAAAACCATGAGATCGGTAATAAGCCCTCTGAAAGTGCACGTATTTTTATTTATTATGAATGTCAAACAATCATTTGTAGTATTACCATTGTTGTCTAGTTCCGACGACGATGATGATGTATTTTATGAAAGATAGCATTAGAGTAGTGGCAGCGACTATTCTGAAAAAACGTGAGTGGCGCGAGTAATCGCCCGTCTAACTCGCACACTCGCTTATAGCCCAGGCGACAAAACTATTGGAACTACACACTCCCTTCCGCTGCTCGGCAACTCGTTTCTAATTCTAGCTCTGCTCGCTTCTCGTTTATTGCCGGCGGTGGGACAATTGCCTATGGCCCACACAGTGACGTAACTTAACTTAACTTCAAAAACATTTTTAATGTCGTGGTTGTAATAATTTTAGATTTTTTTTATATTTGTCACCTTGCATTTTCTTTAATAATCCTAAATTAACTGAAAAATTAATACAAGAAAAACCTTTCACTGCAAATTTTCATCCTGTCGGAGGTAAACGTTTTGAAGCTTGTAACCAAATGCATGATGAATTTTTAAATCATTTAGTTTCTTTTTCAATAAATGTAAACAATATTTTAATATTATGGTTTAGTTTTACCAAATTCTCATTTATTTCCCGCGTGTACCATCTTACAAATTTCCCTCGTTCGCTCTCACCCATACTATGATCTCAACTATTAATATGAATAGTGCTGGACGATCAATCCAAGGGCATTGAGACTAGTAGTAATTGGGATGACGACAAAATTTTGTTTTAATGTCCGTCTCGTGTATAATTAAAAAAGTATTTTTCAATTTAATACCTAATCAAAAATTAATGATGTCAGGCGTTATTTTTCGGAAGTCCATTAGTAATTGATAAGGCGTGAAGAAGCACCTTGCAGGTGAGGGTGGCTAGTGCGGCGCTTAACCTCTCTCCTGTACTAGCTATCTTCGCATTTGGACTATCTACTTCCACTTTCCACCAGGTGGAATGGGGTCATTTGCTTGGCCTTCTATAAAAAAGGAGTAGTTATACAAGTTAATTTTTTAGTTACGAAAAAAAAATTGTGTGCTTTTCTACACAAGCAAACTTTGTTCAGACAAACAAACAAATGTTCAACATTCACTGAACCTAGATATAAGGAACAGCTAATTTTTTTTTTGCGATTTCAAAGATGGTCCCATAGTGAATGTGGTTCAGTTTGCTTGTGTGAACAAGCACACAAAATTTTTTTAGTCACAAAAAAATAACCTTGTATAGCAAAACTTCCGACACAAAAAACCTAATCAAAAACTTGAGACGATACATTGATTTTATATTGTCACGTGACGCCACGCCGCCGGTGTTCTACGCTGTGACTACGACGTAGCGAGCATTTTAATTCTCAAAATGACGGAATTATTTAATTTTCATTTTTCATACCCACGACATTCCATATAGCTCATATTCCATTCAACAGCGTGCACTGCCGCAACATTGTACGTTGAAATTAATGGAACATTACACTACGAACATACAGAGTAGGCCTTTGACCGTTTATTGCTGTAATACAGTAGCTTTATCGCCGCGGCTACCGGCGTCTAGGTTCTACGGAGCTGCATCTAAGATTAAAGATTTAACATAAATATAAAATTTTAGTACGATTTTGTTTTTAACAAGCTGAATACTGTGAAAAATTCATAAAAAAGTAACACTATCTGCAAAAGGGAATGAAAATGCAACTTTTGAAGTATTTAACTTCTAAGCGAAAAAAAATATTAGTGCTGTATGCGAAGCCACAAACCAAGAAAAGTATGCAATATGTAACACTTTTTTTACTACAGAACATCGACAATAGTACAAAGGAAACATAATGAACAAGGGTGGACGTACTCGTATCTCTATAAGAGATCTGTTCCAGCCAACACAAGTATTAGTAGTGCGAAAGGTTGAAAATTATAAGATATTACCAGAGAAAGACTATGTACCTATATCGTCTGCATGGGTAATACCTCCAGCTATTTTACCTATCACTGTGTTCGCGTTTGAAGAGCTAGATAGGCAGGAAATTAATAGGTTATGTGACATTACATCTAATGTCACAAGTTGGCAACGTATGTACATTGATAATATTGATATCCTTGAAGGGTTAGGTGTTTGTGAATTTTACAGGAAATACATTTACTAAAGTGACTGTTTCTCATACATTCAGGTGGGCAATCTGGTTTGTTTACCAACTTAATTGTATGTTGTACAATAGTTACAAATATTGAATTTAACTGAAATAAATGAAATGACAGTTGAATTAAAATGAATTACCTAATATGAAATAAATTATATTGAATTAAATTAGATTAGGCTGGATATTAATTTCATTCTAAATAGAGCGACTGGCTTGAGATTGAATTAAACAAGCTAATTTAATAACTTTAATAAATAAATATAGTTATGGAATTAATCAAATTAGATATATTAAATAAACAAGTTAAATTATATGAAACATAAATAATAAATAAAACATTTTATTCGGTTAAGGAATTCCTAGCACACAAGTAGAACATGGATTAATCTAAATTAAATTAGGTAAAATTAAAATGATTTCAAATTTAAATTAAATTAAATTAAATTGAATTGAATTAATGAAATAAAATATTGCAATTAACTAAAATGAATGAAATGACAGTTGAATTGAAATGAATTACCTAATATGAAATAAATTATATTGAATTAAATTAGATATAGGTAAGTAGTATATAAATTTCAATCTAATTAGAGCGACTTGGTTTGAGATTGAATAAAACAAGCTAAATTAACCACTTTAAATATATATAGTTATGGACTTAATGAAATTAGATAAATTAAATTAACAAGTTGAATTATATGAAACACAAATAATAAATAACGTTATTATAATGCTAATTGCGACTCCTTATAATCGATGGGTCACTGATTTTATAAAACCTCTTACATTTGCATGCTGATATTGTTATCTGCTAAATAGGTTAGAACTAATTATATGTTTAAGAACGCAATGTACCCTGTTTATAGCAAATAAATGATTTGATTTGATTTGATTTACCTAATTTTCTCTCTTCTTCTCCCTCTATCTCTCTGTACAGACTCTTATCAACTTTATGTTTGATACTCGTCGGTATGTGAGGCTTACTTCATCGCAGTGCATAACTTCTGAAGTTTTGGCCGAATACTTGAAAACGACATCATAAGACGCAATCTTTTATTATCTGTGGCTGCAATCTATCGAGCGTCTGTTTCGTCAACCAATTAGCGCTGCGAGTCTAAGTCCTCGGCTTGAAGCCTCGGTGAGCACCAGGATCGGCAGATAGGGCACGGGACCTTCAACTCACCTGTAAAGTACGTCATTGAAACCACGCCTCTTGTCTGCTGGAGTAATAATCGATTTTATTCGCAAGAGAGTTACATATACCTGGTAACAATATTTTTAATCTAGCCAAATTTGAGTTACGTTTGAAATTAGAAAAAAATATTTTTTATTCAATTTAATTTGTCATTTAGAGCCGAATGATAGTTTACTTTAAACTTATTGGTTATATAAACTGCAAAACGACTAATAAAATTGAGGAAAATCCAGTTGTTTATAGAATCACAGTTTACAGACAGGTAAACTGTGATTAAAAACACAACTCATAATTGATATCAAAAATCTACTCTAGTAAAGGAAATAACACCATTACTGTAACACGATTAGCTTTGTTCAAATCAAAACAATATTAGTTTTCCGTATACAACCCTTGTCGGTGAAAACGGAATTTAGTCACAGGAAATACGGCTTGGAATATGCGCGTTCATAAAACGATAAGTCCTGTGCTTAAATGTGCTTAAAGCTTTTATTTCATTAGGTTAGATTTTAATAAGTTTGTTATGAAACAATTAAAAATAAAGCATGGTGTGTGAGTATGGCCACTTAAATAGAATCGGTTCAGCAATTCAATCTTCATCATCATCACCACAGCTCATATATGTTTCCACCGAGGGGTTCGAGTCTCCCCTATGTTAGGGTGTTTAGGGCTTAGTCAACCACGCTAGCCCAGTGCGGATTGGTCGACTTCACATACACATTTTGAATTTCTTTGCAGATGTATGCAGATTGCCTCACGATGTTTTCTTCACTGTAGGAGCGTCAAACAAATCTACATAATGATCAAAAACAGATCGGTACATGGCAAGTTCAAACCCCGGACTTCCCGATTAGAAGGCCAGTGCCGAGTCCACAGCGCCACCGACGCAATTCAAGTTTTATTCAAAATCCATCCCGAGTGTATATTGTCAACTAATGACATAATAATATGATGTCAAGTCACAGCATCCTTTTCTACTTGCTTTACTAACCGGAACATAGCAATAGCGTTTAAGATAATGATGCGTCCTGGAGATGCTCTCTAAGAGATTTATTTAGAGAAATTAATATATTGACTTTAGCAGGACAATACATTTATGAAAATTTGATTTTATGTGTATAAAAATACATTTGAAACCAATTTCCAAGTTCACCAGTTAAACACAAGAAATAAAAATAAACTTGCCGTTCCAACGTACAGGCTCCAAAAAACTAGAGGCTCATTTATGGGGAAATGTATAACTTTTTTCAACAAAGTTCCACAAAGTGTAACTGACTTGCCCTTTCATAAGTTTAAAGCGCATGTAAGACTTTAATGAGTAAAGGATATTATAAAGTCAAGGATTATTTAAATGATGCCAATGCTTGAATTTAATGTGAAGTTATGATTCGTTATAATGCAAATAAACGATTTTGAATTAGACCAACTTACCATATCTTTAGTAATAACAAATTATTGTATACGTTTTTTTTTACATTTTAAGTATATATAAGCATACAGATTGTATTTTTTAAACTTGTAATGACTATGTAACAAAACCAAGATTGTAAATGGCGATTTAAAAGAGGAGATAAAAAAAATTTGACCTTTCGAGTTTCTTGCCTGTTCTTCTCGAGAAGGCTCTCCCAATTTCCGAAAAGGTGTAGATTCAACTTTTTTTTTTCATTCCTACTTGTATTTGCAGACATCTTGAGTATTTTCAGAATGTATGCACATACAAGGTTAAATATGTTTTCTTTAAATTAGAATGTTTTGCTTTGTTTTGACGTCAATAAGTGCCTGTAAAGGCCTATGTTGAATAAAGATTTTTGAATTTGAATTTGAATTTGTTGCGGCTGCGTCGCTTCTGCAGCGCATCTGGAAAGTTCGCTGAAACCGGTATTGATGGCTTTCACACTATTATTTATGCAGGCAAAACTGCATTGCGGCAGAAATAGATAAATGTGTGATTCCAATCGGAATCAAACCTTAAGGAATAGGTACCTGCCCAGATGATTGTAGAACTGAGTCTCCCTCTACGTCATCATGGTCCATACCTTCGTCCTCACAAACTGTTGCATTTATATTTTATTCACGGGATATGTCTCAGGATTCAACGCAGATGGTATCACTCAACAGAAGCTTACCATCTGCCTAAAATATACGAGTATTATAGTGAATGAATCAGTTCATAAGTACTCGAGTTTAATTATAATCTGTTTTTATAAAAGCCGCATAAAATCTATCATAATAGTCACGATGCCTATTGAACAATTCTTACGACGACAGTCATCTCCGACAACAAGCCCAAGAATATGAAACCGCACAGAAATGAAGGTTAGGATTAACATTGCTGTTCAAACATTACATTTATTACCATTGTGGTTGTAGTTTCAATACTCGTATGTCTATTGCTTGGCATTGAGCGATGGTTATTCAAGAAGACAAAATGAGACCTTCCGTCCGAGTTTCTTGCCTGTTCTTCTTGTAAAGGAAATTGGGAGACAATTTCCAAACAGGTGTAGAGTCAACTTTTATTATCTTCTGTTTATTTGCAGACATCTTAGGACGTGTATGCATAGCATACAGAGTACAATAATAATTTCAAGTAGAATTTAAAAAAAAATTTTGACGCCAATAACTGCCTGTAAGGTCTACGTTGACTAAAGATTTTTTGATTTGGATTCTTGAGTGCTGCACGAGTCCGCATGCACAGCGTTTATTGATTTCGATGTTACTCGTGTTTTGAATTATTGTGTATTCAAAATCTAAATTAATTTATATTTTGAGAAATCGTGAATTATAGCTGACTATTGGTTCCACTCACAAATTGAAAATAAAGCAAAAATGTAATAAAGAGCCAATCAGAACGGATTACAAAGTGCTATGTGATAAAAAAGCGTTCTGATTGGTCTTAAAAAGTTTTTATTTGTTGGTCAATAATTATATATGTGTATATACATACATGTATGTACTTATGAACTGATTCATGTATATACATGTGTTAGGATGTCTATTATTCTTAATTTATATTAATGACCTACCAAAAATCATGGAGGAACCATGCGTAATGTTTGCTGTTGATATATCTTTGTTAACTTCGTGCCAAGATATTAATCATATTGAGGAAAATCTAAATTCGCTACTTACAAAAATAACACATTGGATGTCTGACCATAACCTAAAAATAAATTTTGAAAAAACTAAATTGATGTATTTTCACCCTTATCAAAAAACTGCTCTTAATTATACATACAATTACAAAGGCATAAATTTGGAATGTGTGAAGGAATTTACTTTACTCGGCATAGTTATTGACACAAATATTAACTGGAAAGCACATATAAACAAAATAAAAAACAAGTTATCTAGTTTTCATATGCATTACGCGAAATAAAAAAGACAACCAGTGTAGAGGCGGCAATAGTAACATAATATGCATATGCGCATGCGTGGCTTAATTATGGCATAGTGCTGTGGGGATATAGTAGTAGTACATATAGATTTCTCCTCATTATTCACTTTTCAAAAGAAGTTGATACGAATTATTGCAAACATAGAACAAACTGATAGTTGTAAGCCATTTTTCCTCAAGTATAAAATCCTGACTTTGCCCTCCTTGTACATTTTTGAAATTTGCAAATTTGTGCGTAATCATAAAGATTTCTACGAACTGCGTGATGATAATAATATGCGGACAAAACATTGCTTACGAAAAAGACATAAATTAATATTACCAAACTCCCGTTTGAAATTAACCTCTTCGAGTACTTATATGCTCTCTATAAAAATATACAATAGACTACCTAATAAATTTATACAAGAAAAAAACGATAATACATTTTTAATAACTTAAAAAAGTTTTTAGTTGACAAATGCTATTACACTATTAACGAATAATTGAATGACACTAAATTACTTAATAAACAACATTAAAAATAATCGGTCTACTACACAAATAAATAAGTACATAAAACTTTATCTACTAAAATAAATGTTTGACGACAAGAAAAAAAACATGATTTTTAATTTGATGATAATGATGATTGACAATAAATAATCATAATATTTACATGCATGACATTTCAATAATATTTTTTACAAATAATTTATTTACAAATATTTTTAATTAAGTAAGTAATATTTTGAACGACTCGAAAGTAATCGATGAAATTGACATGATGAATCTAATCTTTCTGTTTAATTTCCTAATGAATTTAACCAAATCAATGTAAAATATTAAAAAATATAAATTTAAACTATACTGAATTTTAAAATTAATTATGAAATACAATAATAATACCATATTAAATAAAAACCTTTCATATTAAAATATTGTTTAATGTTGTCTATTTATTCAAATATTTATAATTGCCGTGATCTTCGTATAATTTAGAATTTGTAAATAAGACAATGGGTAGTTCTCGTACCTAATAATAATAAGCTTTCTCTCTCTTGTTCAACGATTGCGTGCCCAACGGGTCCATAATGATCTTATTTTTTGTGAACCACCTATTTTACACATTATGGTATGCAATAAAGATTTTGAATTGAATTGAATTGAACACATGCATATAATGAGCAAGATCTAGCGTGGCATTGTACTGCATACAACCGATAAAAATAGCAGTTTTCATAGAGTAGTCGCTTATCCTTACCGTTAATATAATTAGCTACTCTGTACGGATCCTTACTCACGCGCCAACAAGTGTTCGCAACCAGACGCTGCACACTGGCACGGTAATATTACCGTGACACTGGCATTGTTCCGCCGTTCGCGGCATTGGATCGTTTTATTTACCGCCTCCAGTGCTCAGCCCCCTTAGATCACCCAAAACAATATTATAACCGCATTCAGAGCGGGATGGTGATATACGCAGCAAGAGCTGTGTCTCTGTTTCAATAATGTTTTGACCTTGCTATAAGCGATCATGGTAAGGCTCCTGGACTTGTCATAACGGTTCGCTGGGTCTTTAAAATAAAAATGGATACACGATGAGGTTTCCGATTGCGAAGCCAATAACGCCGTATTTATCTGTGCTTCGTTTCAATTACGTTCAGTCGGTGGGATAACTATGATTGTTGGATAAGGAATATTTTAGCTATGTCATTGACATATTAGATAGATAATTTTTATTAACATACTTACTACCTTTTTATTATAAAAAAAATCTAACTACCTAATATATATTTTTATAAGTAAGTATAAAACGTTGCATTTTCTTTAAAAATGCTAAGTAAATTGAAAAAATTATAAAATCAATAATGAAAAAATTTCGTCCCGGGCAAATGCCATAAAAAAATGCAAAGTTGTATATAAAATTTATAAGTTTGCTTTATTCTTAACCAATTTTCCAAAAATCTGTAAACATTCTAAATTGGATGTTTCTACGTACTATAATTAATAGTGAATGAAGACACAGATAATATAATACTACAGTATGAAGACTACTTTGCCTTAACAAAATTCAAAAGAGATCAATTAGTCATATATTTCGTGGGGGGTGGTAAAGAGCTCGGTGGCCGAGAGGTCAAGGCGTCCATATTGACGGTATATTGACGACGCGGGTTCAAACCTCTCCTGAGACGGGATTTTTTCTTTATTGTTTTTATTCATTTTTCAATTTACCTGATACCTATATCCTAAACTAGCTGCCCGCCCCGGTCCCGCACGGGTAGGTATACTAAAAAATCTATTGACCAATCTGTCAAGTACGTCACTTTTACGTGAACATAATATTTTAAATTCATTTTTTTACTGTAATAATTTTTCAAATATTTTCTTTTATACAAACCTCGTCCTAACAATAAGGAATACATAAAAACAAGAATCATCCATTTTGGTGCAGTCGTTCTACATTTACATTTCAAAGATACATTTCAAAGATCCATATTTATTTATATAGATTCAATTCAATTCAATTCTTTATTGCTCTCCATAGTGTATATACAGTACAGATGTACTTACATACCTTTTTCAACGATATTTTACCTAACCCATTACCTCATTTCCGAAGGTTGACACAAGACCAACACAAGACCAACCCCGTCTTCAAACTGCATTTAAAGCTCCACACAGTGGAGTTCCTTATGATCTTTGAGGTTTACTTGCAGCCATGTAAAGTGGTCTCATGGTATCGAAGCAAGGTCAGTTGTTTCATTTGGGGTCAGTTGTTTTATTTGGATTTAAATAATATGAATGTCAAAAATATTTCAAGGATATTTGATTTCTTTCTGCAATCGAATTTATGTAGTGTATGAGTAATATCAGTTCGTTTCAAAGAGCTTGGATCAAAGCAACGTGAACAAAATGCGTCGATAGAGGTAGCGATATTCTGCCCTCTGCCAAGTTAGAATTCTATGAATGCGCCGAACACGCTTAAGACGTTTCGATATAATCACTGCAGATACATTTATGTGAGCCGCAGCCTTTGCCAACTTTCTCAGCTGGTCTATAGGCGCGAAATCATATAAAAATCTCAAGCAATTTATATTTATTAAACAGTAAGAATTCAAATAAATTATTGTGGTTACGTACGATATATGTGATCAAGTGATCACATTATGAATCTCTTTAATACCCATAGACGGAACTTTTATTTAGTTGTCGTCCGTGATTCATCTCTTCTGAATGTGAAATTAGAAAAAATTGAACTTGGGAAGCATGTATACCGTATTTCAGAGGTTACTGTCAGCCGTTAATATTTTTTATGAAATGCTTGAGTGCATACTATTACAATTTTGTCTGAGAGAGAGCGAAGAAGTGGTCTAAGGTGGAGCTCGCAAGCTTAAATAGTGCCTGTTCACTCCTGACTTAAAAATGCACCAAATTATATTTATTTACAGACGGAAGAAGATCGTTCCATATCCTTGCAGTTCCTAAGTAACTAATGCCTGATAATAACGGTGACCTCACGCCTTAGGACGGACTCGCTTTAAGCAAGCGAATGCCGAGGTGGAGGAAGTGTTCAGGAAAATTCTTATGAACTTGTTTGGTAACAACACATCTCTCATCAATGCATCCTCTTCATTTGTGAAGGATGCGGCGTTACGAGGTGTGCTCGTACCAAAGAGTATGTTTTAAGCAGAAGATAGAAGCGAGCTTCATCTGGATCCCTTAATGACTAAGAAACTAACTAGGAGTCGGTCTTTATACGCTGTAGTGAACGGTCGTTAAGTCTACCCACAATGGTCTTAAAAAAATGTTCTACGAAGAAAGCCCCTGGCTTGGAGTGTAGCAGATGTAACAACATTGTTCACGCTGATGCAACGTGTGCTAAGCTCTCAAATAAGCAACTTAACACCCTACGCAATTCCCCTGGAATAGAGTGGAGCTCTAACGACTGCTTAAAAAATTTATCCCGGAGGTCATCGTTCTTAATCCCGGGTGATGACGATGACGAGGGTGGTGATGTATCTGAGTCAGGATCCAATATACAACCCATCGACACACGCAAGTTGGTACAAGATATAAGCCGAGAAATGAAAAAAACGTTTAAAGAAGAGATAAGTAGCCTCGAGTCCTCACTTGAGTTCTTGAGTGATCAAATATCGACCATGGAGCAATCCATTAAAAGGCAGGATAGTGTCATCAAAGATCTTGAAAACAAAAACCAGGATTTACATAATAAAAATAAAAATCTGGAGCTAAGAATTTCTGTGCTGGAACAAGGAATGAGTACTTTCGAGCAAAAATCTCTTTCGCGTACTTTAGAAATAGCGGGATTACCCGATACTCCGTTGAAAGAAATACCTAAAATGCTCGAGGTGGTAGCAGATAAACTAGAGATGGACATTAGTGATATCCAGTCCTCTACACGATTACCCGGATCAAAAGATAAACCTGGAGCCATTCTTGTAGAAATGAAATCGAGCACCATACGTAGCCAATGGATTCAAGTGAGTAAACAACAAAGTCTCACTGTTGGAGCTCTAGTATCTAACCCCCCTCAGGACAAAATTCAGACACGGGTATATTTCAGGGAAGCATTGACCAAATTCCATAAATCGCTTTTATATACTATACGGTGCAACCGTGCATTTTAACAAAATCATCAATTTTACGTAATACGCGTTCTCTGTCGATTCAGTGCCCGTTTACACCCAACCGCGGCGGACGCGTACTCACTATCATATATCATTAGCATTAAAGTTATAATCAATACACGTGTGTCATCTTATCAAATCATCTTTTAATACAACAAGCAACATATCCCCAACATCTTATGGTCCTTCGAGCTTCCGAACAGGCGGGACTGATCACGCGTTAATTGGTTTGTGCCACGTGTTCGTGTGAGTGGTTTCACCTTACCAACCTTTGAAAGCAGTTCATCATCATTGTTAGCACAGCATCAGAGCACCCACTTAGCGAGCTAGCTAAGTATCAGCAGCGGGTATCCGGTACAGCATCTGGGTAACCACCTAACCTCTACGGGTTATCACGTGGAGTGGTTCGAGCAATACACAAGTAAGATCTATCTATTATTCTATCATTAATATCAACAATATGGAGGATTTACTTGCCACTCAATCTCAAATTATGGGAGCAGTAATCCAGCTCCTATCTAATTTTAAAAAAGACGGCGCGGATCGTAAGACCGCCCCTTATATCAAAAAGCGACTGGAAACTCTTGACATCTATTGGAAAGAATTCCAGTCTAATCATAGCAAGTTGTGTGAGTGGGAAGATCATTCTCACCAATATTTTACAGAAAATTGGTATCAAAAAACTTTTACCTATTACAATGACACGCGTGCGTACATTGAAAAGCATATGCCCCTGGAAACAAGAGAAGATAAACCGTTTCTTAAACCAGCAACTCCTTTGAGCAAAGTTATAGAAAGCCCTATAATTATGTCACCTATACCAACACAGGAGAACAAAACATTCGAATTTCCTTTTGTGGCAGCAGCAGGTACTTCCCACCCTCCTCAATCAGTCTCCAGAGGTAACGACAGCAAATTAACCGACATGTTGCGTAAACAATCTAGCAATTTCAAAGCCTTTGCCCGAACTATCTCGAATCTAAACATTGACGCACTCTCAGAGAAATGGGAATTAGAAGACATTCTGAAGGCTGTAACTTCTCGATGGTCAACAATAGACGACCTCCATTGGGAAATTGACAGCATGCTCATGGAAGAAAACATAGAATATGAAGAAGCATATAGCAAATACGAACAGAAGTATAACGAAATTAAAAAACAGATCAACATGAAGATGTGGTCAGAGTGTCATAGGGAGAGGGCAACTCCTCAAATAGATGTACCGATTTTTAGCGGTAGCTATCACAGTTGGGTATCATTCAAAGACTTATTTACGGAGACCATACACAAAAACAAGGCGTTATCAAGCGCTCAAAAAATGCAATATTTAAAAAGCAAACTTCGCAATGAACCGGAAAAACTGATACAACACCTACACATCACAACAGAAAATTATCAAGTCGCATGGGATATACTCAATCAACGCTATAATAATACCAAATTAATATTTAACTCTCACATAAGCATCTTAATGAATATCCCAATAAGTCAGATACAGTCAGCAGCCAATATAAAACGTCTCCATGATACGACAAATGAATGTTTAAACGCTATAAAGAACCTAGGTGTTGACGTCACAACCTGGGACCCCCTTATAGTGTATCTTCTATCACAAAAACTAGACACTTACACCCATAATGATTACATAGAATCAATTAAGAAACCAAGAGAGCTACCATCATTGCAAGAATTTTGAGACTTTTTAGAAGGCAAGTTTACAGCGTTAGAATCATCAAAAAGGAAATTTGAGACAAAAAATAATCAAAACAGTTTGTTGTCATCACAAGTCAAGCAAAACATACAAACATCAAATGTTCAAAAATCATTTTATAGCCCTTCAAAACAAATATTCACTAAAAGTTTTATTACCTCAAACTCTAAAAATAACCGACCTACTTTACAAAAATGTCCTATGTGCAAAAATGAACACGGAATATTTCATTGCGACGCGTTCCTCAAATTACAGCCTAGCGACAGGCGGAGTACAATTGCGAAATACAACTTATGCATTAATTGTCTACACGATCACCATGGTAAGGAGTGCATATCAGACAAACGGTGTCGCGAATGTCAAGGTCGTCATAACACGATAATGCACGATGCATTCAGCAAGCAACAAAGTACGGGATCAGAACAGCGTGTGAATGTATCCCACGCATCCCAAATCGACATTAAGGAAACATTATTGGCAACGGCCTTGGTGATGGTACAAGCTACAGATGGGTCATATATCAAGTTACGAGCGCTCATAGACCAAGGATCACAAACATCATTAATCAGCGAAAATGCAGCACAGAGATTAAAACTACGCCGTAAACATTGTAAGGGAGTTATTTTCGGAATAGGCTCTACGGAAAACAACTGTAAAGGAAGTAGCAAAATAACTTGTACATCAACTTATAGTGATTATCAATTTTCTGTAGATGTCTTCATAATGAAAAGCCTAATCAATAATTTGCCTAATCACACATTTAACAAACCCAATTGGCCATTTTTAGAAAATATTCAGTTAGCCGATCCCGAATTTCATATCAGCCGTCCCGTAGATATTTTGCTAGGAGCCGACGTATACTCAACAATTATTTTAGACGGTATAATTTCATCAGATCAAATACAAACCGTTGCCCAGCAAACTAGACTAGGGTGGATTTTATGTGGCAACGTAAAATCATATCAATGCAATGTCATCATAAATAATATTGAGCAAATTCAGCGTTTTTGGGAGATAGAAGATATACCTGAAGAAAATTCTATGTCCAAAGATGATGCTGAGTGTGTTAAGCATTTCCAAAACACAGCATCGAGACAATCAGATGGGAGATATATTATTAAATTACCACTAATGCAAGATGCAGAAAAACTTTTAGGAGAGTCGAAGATAAAGGCCATAAATGAAGAATAAACTAGGCACATCGTGTCAGTTTATATGGTTCAAGGATGGAAAAGTGTGTGTACGAAAAGCTAGCAACAGTAAAATTTACTACATTCAATCTATTCAAGACTTCAATCGTATTCAAAACCAATTACTGGACTCTCAGGTTAACTCTTAGTTCATACCGACATTAAGAATGTAAGTTTTTGTTTATTCTTTAGCTTAATAAGTATTGTGTATGGTAGTATGGCTATGAACATAAAAGAATTAAGAAATTGTTATTCCTTAAATAAGTTCTTCAAACAGCTACCTAAATATCAACATTTAAATATGTCATGTATGCATATCAATATTCGATCTATGATAAAAAAATTTACTAAATTACAACAAGTCATTCACACTTGCGCATTTCCACTTGATGTAATAGTTATAACAGAAGCCGGTATATCGGAAAAAATTGTAAACTTGTACAATCTGGCTGGCTATACCATGTACACACAGCTACGATCAAAAAGAAAAGGCGGTGGCATTATTATATACATTAGGAATCATCTCAAATTTACCTTAGTCTCACAACAAACCAAAACATTTGAAAATATAACCGGTATTATAAAGTTAAACTCAGGGGTTGACGTGGTTGTGTGCGCAGTGTATAGACCACCGAAAACAAATAGGTATATTTTTGTGAGGGAGTTGGGTAAATGTATTTCTGTGTTTGACTCTAAAACGAACTTGTACTTAATCGGCGACACAAATATCGACCTTAAAAAGTCCTCACCGTATAAGGATTCATACTTAGAGATGCTTAGCGAGCACGGGCTAATGTGTGGTATATCAGAGTACACCAGAATAGAGAAAAAACTAAACATAATCACTATGTCGTGCATTGACCACATATTTGCTCGCTTCCCCACACTATATCCGCACACGGCAACGTTAGACATTGTACTAGCTGACCATCGAGCTATAGTGCTCGCTTGCGCCTGTGATAGTAGTGGGGCTTGTTGCGCTGACACACGGGAGGTTTTTAAACAAATTATAGATTACGATATTTTTCATAATGAACTAAAAAAAGTACGATGGTTACAGACAAATGACATGGGTTCTCCCATCGAAATCTACAGTTACATTAAAAAATCATATCAAAATGCTTTAAATGAAGCTACTAGCTCCAAAAAATATGACGTTAAAAATGACAATGCCCTTCAATTTCGATTGCCGTGGATTGATGATAATGTTTCTCGATTATGCGAAAAACGTGATAAACTATTTAATAACTGGAAAAGGAAACCGTATGACTTAAAATTAAAAGTAGAATATAATGTGGTCAGAAATAAAGTTCATAAAGTGTTAGAAACAAAACGAAATAAATACTATATTAAACATATACAAGACAATTTTAAAAACACAAGAAAAATTTATCAAATTATCAATAAAATGCTAGGAAGGGTAACGTTTTCATTAGATGCAGCTGTCGTAAAAGCATTTGACGGGCAGAGTACTAAAGATATTGTGGAAAATTTTGCAACCGAATTTCGTAAGGCAGTGAAAGACATAATTCCTAACTGTAATATAAAGCTCTTGAGCTCAGAGTATGATCCTAGTCCGAATGTCTCTAGTATATATTTTCAGAAAGCCTCTGACGGAGAAATTAGTGAAATAATACGGAAATTGAGTATTAATAAAGCTTCTGGTTTTGACAATATCAGTGTATCCGGTATTAAATCTATGGGGAAAGATGGAGTTACGGCTATTGCCAACCTAGTTAATACTAGTGTTAAAACTGGTATTTACCCTGATGAGCTAAAATTAGGCTGCGTTAGACCAATACACAAAAAAGGTAGGCAAGATAATTTCTTGAACTATCGGCCAATTACATTATTATCGTCCATTGATAAAATAGTGGAGAAGTACGTTTGCGAACAAATTAATAAATTTTATAAAATTCACGATGTTATATACCCAAATCAATATGGTTTCCAAGCGGGCAAAGGAACAAATGATCTTTTAATGAAATTTACAGATAAAGTCAATGAATATCTCAATGATAAAAAACATGTTGTAGTCCTATTCATTGACTTCTCGCGAGCATTTGATACACTTGATCATGGGCAACTCATCTCAAAGTTGGACAGTTGTGGGGTGCGTGGGCCTCTTCTAACCTGGTGTAAAAACTATTTACAGAACAGAAGCTACTCTGTAAAAATAAATGATACCTGTAGCCAACCGGTAACAATGTGTCAGGGCACGGCTCAAGGGTCAGTGCTGGGCCCTTTGCATTTTCTAACATATGTCAACGATATGAACTATTGCATTAAACATTGCTCATGTTACCAGTTCGCTGATGACACATGTTTAGTAGTCGCTGACAAAGACCCGAACAAGGCATGCGATCTCTTACAGGCAGACTTTGATACTCTTGCAAAATGGTGTCATGATTCCGGATTAGTTATAAACTGCTCAAAAACCAAAATGCTGGTAGTGAAGTCGCCTTATATAAGAGATATCCTTTAAAAAATATTGTTGCCCACGACCATGGCTGTCTCCAATCACCAATCAATACTACTACTTGTGATTGCTCCTACATAGATATAGTTAACGTTCACACATACCTTGGATTGCAGATTGATAGCAAATTTCATTGGAGTAATCACATTGAGTACGTGTGTAATAAACTGCGACAATTTCTAGGCAACATTATAATACTTAAGAATAGAATTCCCTTCAATGTTAAAATGATGTATAATTCTCTGGTCGAATCACACATACAGTATGGACTTTGTAGCTACGGACGTACTTATACGAGTTACTTAAACAAAATATACAGGCTTCAACTGCGAATTTTAAAAAACATTGTTTCGAGTAAAATTAGACATCAATTCCACGATAATGATATTGGGCTCTTTAAACATTGTAATGTACTAGATACCTGTTCATACTCAATTTAAGTATTTATTTTTAAAATCACATTATTTTAATTTGGAGATTCAGCATGAAACAAATCATCCTGTGTGTACTCGCGCAGTTTCTAGTCGTATGCTGCAAACGAGCGGGGCAAATAACGTCTACGGCGAAAGAACAGAAAGGTACCTGATTCCCAGATTCATAAATTCGCTACCCGCGAACTTGCGCGATGGCCTTAATACTAAAAACATTAAAAGTAAACTAAAATTGTACTTTACTCAGACTATAAATTAATTTATTTATCTAACAACTAGAAACGCATGTACTCAGTCCCACAGAATATGTATTTTTATTTGCATGTTTTGTACATTTTATTGATTTTTGTTATTTATTGTGTTAAGTAGATAACTCTAAAATGTAAATTGACTCAAGTCACATTATACAAACCTCAGTGGTTTCAGAATGTGTCTTATACAGATGATTTAAATGTGTTTTTTTAGATGGTAAATAAATGAAAAAAAAAACTATCTTAGGTCTAAACTATGAGAGGCATCTCTGACGTTTAGTAGTTAGTTTGTTGGTTAATTAAATATTCTTGTCAGCTCCCTTCCTAATGAATCTTCCTAGACCCGATATGCGTGCGCGCTTTTTGTATTTAAAACCTATACTTTTCTCAATTGAAATTTGTGAAACACATTTCTTTGTGTCGTAATCTGTCTTTGAATACCCTTTTTCCACAGAACGCACGCACAAGGTATTCCATTGCACAGTACATATATTTTCATAGAAGCTTTTAAATCACGCACGAATGACAAACAATCCCGAACACCATGTAAATACGTCAAGTGTCCCAACAATTGTGACGCTCCTATGCCCCGGCGTCGTCTAGTCGCGGATTCGAATCTGGGGCGCACTTAAGCCGTCAAACAAGGTGTAACGGGCCGGAACATTGGATGCGACACCCCCTCGAACTTGAACACTTCATTTGTTAAAAGTCCAACACACGCTTGTGCACAATTTAATAGAGATCTTGACTGATATGCCAATCTTGAACAGTGTGAACGCATTATTCGAATTGTTTGGCACCGAAATGGCGGTATCAGTCTAGATTCTGGATCCTAGGGTAATGCTGCAGGAATCCAAGGGTATTGCTTAAAGTCTTGAATTTATCAGCCATTGGATCAATTGGAATAAGATAGGTCGATTTAGCTAAACCATTGGAGGGCTCACTTTATCGTGTTTGTAGTACGTACAGCCTTGATTTTTCTTTTTCGTAGCGGAGTAGTGAAGAGCAATGGGATATGATTTCCTAATCATTTAAATAAATAAGTGGACTCATGGATAGTAGAAAATTGATTACAACAATAATAATACGTATTGACAAGAAAGACAAATAAAACAGAACGATAAGACAAAATATAGCAAAGACACTGACAGATCAACTTTACCATAAAAATTACAAAAATATAAAAACAATAAATATTTTTCAAAGAGGTATAATGGCTCGGTACAACAATAACATGCGTACTGCGGTCAACTAAGATTTATGCTTAGGTTTTGTAAGGCCACATCATCTTCGGGTTTAGCCCACATTTATGTGAGATCGAAGCAACACGTCTTCCATTCGTCTTTTAGACGTCACATCAATGCATTCAGGTGTTTGTTCTTCACACAAGTCATACACACATTCTTGAGTATGATAGTATCCTTAGGATTAACTAAAATCTATGTTTGGAATTTGTAAAACCACACCATCATCATTAGCAAGTCTTGGAGCATATTTATGTTGGGTCGGAGCAAAACGTATTGTGCTTCCATTTCTTTGTCAGGCGTTATTTTAGTATACGTTCTCTACAGGCGTTTTCTTCTTCACACAAGCTATCCATACATTCTTGCGGGTTCTTTTCGTTGTCATTTCTGTCCACTATAATTTTCAGACTCTTCCCTCCTCAAAAAATTCGTTATACTTCAATAGCCTACTTCATCTTTGGTTTCCTCTTATATACGAGTATTTATTCCTCATCTTATCCAGCAACAGCACACGACCTCAACATTGTCATCTCTATTGTGTAAACCCCTTCTTTCATCCATCTCGAAAATATACAACTAAAGTCAACATTTAGTTTTTTTAACCGATTTCAAAAAAGGAGGAGGTTATCAATGCGGTTGTATTTTTTTTATGTTTGTTACCTCATAACTCCGTCATTTTTAAACCAATTTCCAAAATTCTTTTTGTATTCGAAAGAGTATACTGCAAGGGTGGTCCCATGGCCCACCAAAGTCAAGATCTGATGATGGGATCCCATAGAAAATAGAGGAAAACAAAATGATTTCATTCACTAAAAAGTTAAAAATATTTTTTTTTACAAAAAATAAAACCGACTTCAAAAACACTAAAAACTTAAAAATAATATAAGAATAGGTACAGACAACATCACACTTCTATATTGAAGTCGGTGACAAATTTTAACACTTTCTAGGAGATCATCGTTTGGCGCCGACTTCAATATAGAAGGTGATGTTGTCTGTACCTATTCTTATATTATTTTTAAGTTTTTAGTGTTTTTGACGTCGGTTTTATTTTTTGTTATACCTGAGTTAGTTGTAAATAATTCCAAAATTAAGCTTTGGTAGCTTTTATTTTCACCCGCCAAATTTCACTGGACTCTAATGAATGAAAGCGGCTATAGTCCGCACAAAGGCATTCAGTTAGCAATTACAGGTTAGTCGGTAATTAGAAGGCCACTTGGCAAGCAAAAACGGGCTTAATCGTCCCCCTAATGGAACTAACGTGCTAGTGCTGTCGCTATCGTATCCGATACTGTATCCGGAGATTTTAATTTTTTTATTAATTCCTCGTGTACAAAAGTTTTGTATAGAGGTGGACTTATTGCTTCAGGAAACCTTAGGATAATGCAGTGATAGAGGCACCGATATAAAAATTACTTTTTTTATAAAACGAAGTTGACAAAAAAGCAGGCTGCCTCCCTGATGGTATGTGGCTTCAGTCGGCTACAGTACATATAGCTTCTGTAAGATTTGCAAACATACAATCCCACAAGGCCAACAATGTAACAAGGATTGAGGACGTTGACCAACTTGTGACATGAGATGTCAAGTCACAATACCCAGTAATTTGGCTACCTGCCTTAATCTTCAAAGCGGAACACAGCAATGTGAGCAGCGCCGCTTGGCTGCAGAAATAGGTATCTGTGTAGACGACTTCAGTACTGATTCTACGTCTGGTATGAAATAAAAATTGACTTAATCATGTCTATTATTATAACTACCTATATAAGAATACTTAACTTTAAAATCCTAATGCAGACATAAAATATTAAAATAAACTAATATATTTTTGCCTAAAACGTCTACGTAACTATCTCCGTGTATTGCCTGCATTTGCCTATATATTCCTCTCTCCTATCTGCGTATGTTCGTTTTATTTAAACGGCCAATATACAGCCCATGTCCACCCTGAAGGTGCATCCCAAAATATTTTCCGGTTATTCCGTCCGTTGGTAGCAAAATATTTCCACTTTGAGAATTTAAAATGTAGCGTTCATCCTGTAGGGTAGATAGTAAAATTCCATTCCTGATTTTCGAATCGTAATTACAATGTATTGGAATAGTGTGAGTGTAGTATAGTTTTTTGGTCGACTTCAAAAAAGGAGGAGGTTCTCAATCTAATGCGTATGTTTTTTTTGTGTATGTTATGCGATTACTCCGCCAATTTTGGTCTGAGTTTCAAAATTCTTCTTGTATTCGATAGAGTATACTCCTGAGGTGATCTCATTGTCACCAAAGTCAAAATCTGATGATGGGAAACCCTTAAATTTTGTAAAAACGGTCATGGTATTTCATGTTTTACCGATGCTGAATAACTTAGGTATTTGCGTCTGGTAGTCATAAACCGAGATGATGATGGAAGGATCCTTACCTTTTAGGAGTTAGAGGTTAGTTATTTAAACATAATTGGCACATATTGATCCTTTATCGTATTCCTTAAGTGAATTTAATACCAGCTCACCATATTAAATTCACTAAGAAAATTAAAATAAAGAAAATTTCACTAAAATTTAAAATCCGACTTTAAAAACACTGAAAAGTTAAAAATGATCTATGAATGGTTACAGCAGATAACATAATATTATTATTTCTGTATAGTGAAGTCGATGCAAAGCGATGATCTCCTGGCACCGACTTCAATTTCCATATGTGATGTTGTCCTATTATTATATTATACTCGGCTTCGTCCTCGGGATTAGCAAATAATACTTGTAGTAACGCCTAGTGATACGCCAGTCACGCACTTTATTTGAGGGTATAAATAAAATTTAAAATGAGTCTCACGTCAACAAGGTGGGCGACCTATCCGCTCGCTTCATTCGCTTTTTAGTGCTCGCCACGATCACACTCTCGCGTCTTAAAAGTTTTTACTTTAAGTGAGGTAGTGTTTATTTATAATGCCTAAGCGGAAAAGTGAGGAGGATTGTCAAATCTGTTGTGTAAGTTTAAAAAACTCGAAGTGTTACGAAGATGCCGTACGCGGAGTCTCAAGGTTAGTCATTGTGTGAATAAGTGCATTTATTAGTGACTATGGCCGAAAATGTCATTTTCTATTTGCTGCCCGTACAATGCTCGTTTGATAACGGGCAGAAGTATGATAAGTCAGCCATCTTGTTATATTCTCATAAGTACTAGAGAAACTTAATTAGTTAATGACGAATTATACCTATAATGGTAAATTTGTCACGTTTTTATTTTTTACTGGTTTCCTCTGAAATGAAGTTTTATAATCCAATGAAATAGTTTTACGAAAACTGTTAAATAAGATTTATTTCATACCTACCTAGTGGGCTTATTTTGTATGAATTTTTATGACACTATATCTCTTAGAAGAAAGTTTACTAAATAATAGTTATTGCTACAGTGATTATTCACTAAACTAGGCTTGCGTACCTCTCTTTGGGGTTGCACTACCCAATAATAATTTTGCGAACAGTATTTTAGGATTGTTCCTTAACTGATTAGCAGTAATAATAATTATCCAATCGTAACATGCACCTACTTTTTATGATTATATACTAAAGAACAAATACAGTATATACATAGTGGTAATGGTTACCTATCCTGGTTTGCGAACTTCTCTTTGGAGCTGTACTACCTTATGGTAATGGTAACCTCTCCGGGTTTGCGTACTTCTCTTTGGAGCTGTACCACCCTATAAATTAGTCTCGCGAACAGTACTTTGGTCTGTTTCATGACTAATGGAGATATCGGTGTATTCATAGTGGCAATGGTTACATATCCGGGTTTGCGTACTTCTCTTTGGAGCTGTACTACCCTATAAATTAGTCTCGCGAACAGTACTTTGGTCTGTTTCATGACTAATGGAGATATCGGTGGTTTTCAGAGCAAGAACGTAATAACAACGTTTTAAACCTGCAGGCCTATTACGATCTCACGGTTTTCAAATAATATCATATGATATCATAGTGCAAAGCGAAAATTATTATTTTCGGTCAGATTTTTGATCATTCGTTCGTTATATGATATTGACATCATCGAAATTATGCCATAGTAATGATATCATTGGAGATCGGTAATACGAAATGAAGCATTTCATGATTATTATGCCATGTCATACGATGAAAGATTTATAATTGGCCTACTGCTCGATGGGATTATTGGTTCTGAGCCACGTTCGGAGATGCAGGTCGACCTCGACCCAGAACCCGCGAAGTGGCTACGCCCGCCGTTTATATCTTCTGTGCCGTCATGACGGTCACCCCCGTGGTGGTCGCCACCACCGCCACCACCGCCACCACCGCCGCCGCCGGCGCGCCTGAGCAAGTGACGGATACCGACGAGCCTGGGTCAGCTAATGCGATGCTAAACACCACAATACTTGAAATATTGGGCGAGGATCCAACTATTTCGAATACTTTTGGAGCCAACATTCACAAAGACTTTGCAGTTAAGTTGGAACACACATTAATGTGAAATACCTTTCGCCGACTAACTGCAAACTAATTAATGCTCCCGTAGGTACTGAATGCCGAAATTAAGGTGGCTATCTCCGATATAAACGCTAAACGTTATAAAAATATCGAAATTAGGCAAAAATAAGTTTCTACGGCTATTTCATGCTTGAACCAAGCTATTAATTCGCTGACCTCGAAAAATAACAGTGACCCAGAATTAATAAAAATGTTGATGGACACAGAACGTATTCTCTGTGACTTACAATACCGGATTCAGTCATACGACGGAATTTTATTGTCTTCCCTTAAAAAGGACATGAAAGACCAGCTTCAAAATACTTAACCATTTTTTATTCATTCATTAGGCGAAAACCTGTCAGAAATTATTAAGACTGCAAAGGCGATAAATAAATAGGGTGCAGAGTAAAAAAAAAAAAAAAAAACTTTAATAAATTTATAAAAGCAGATCATTTAAAAATTGAAAATTTACGCTCAGTGCTAAAATTTAAAACAAAAAATTGTTTCATGACAAAAATAGATTTAAAAGATGCCTTTTGACCCTAATTCAAGAAAATATTTAAGATTTCAAATTGAACAAGAACTATTTGGCTTGAGTACTGCACCATCAAGGCAATAAAACCAATTGTCCGATTACTCCGTTCTGCGGACCTAAAATCAACTAATTATTTAGATAATTATTGGCCAAATATACAAACCAAAAAATTAATTACCTCTCTTTGATTTTAATTAACGAGGCCAAAAGTTTAATGATACCTAGTAATATATGTACATTTTTAAGGTTTCGTTCTAATCTAGACTAAAAATTTCCAGATCACAAATCAGAAATTTAAAAAAAAAAAAAATGGTTAAAATACGTCAATTCGCACAAATAGTCGAATTACTAGTCTCAGTTTGCCCGGCTGTAGAATACACTAGCCTTATACTAAAAATTAAACTTAAAATCATCATTAATGATAATTATGATAAATTTATAAATATCCCTAGGAATGACGCAATACAAATACCGTTTTGTAAAATCAAACATGATACACATGATCTGGAAATTTTCTCAGACGCCTCAAATACGGGGATGTACGTGGCAAAGAGAAGGTTAGCGGGTTGTGGAGCATTCAGGAGAGAACACAATACATTAATTACCTAGAAATTCTAGCTGCTTTTCTAAGATTAAAAGTGTTCGCCAAAAATGTAAGTACCTAGTTGTCAAATTTCTCCGCATCGACAACACTACAGTAATCTCTTACATCAATACAATGGGGGGTATTCAGTTCCCCCACTTCACTGACATCACTCGTCAACTATGGCAGTGGTGTGAATGTCGCAATTTGTATGTTATGGCTTATTACATTAGCTTATCAGATAATATAACGGCAGTTGCCGAATCAAGGCGGGTACATCCTGACATAGAATCGACGACACGTTTAGCGCAAAGGTCGAGTGATCACCTACTGCGCAACGGGTCGCGGGTTCGATTCCCGTACGGGACAAATGTTTTATGGCCTACAGAAATTTGTTCCGGTCTGGGCGTATGTGCATGTGATATTCTATGTTTGTAACTGCACCCACGACACAGGAGAAAATCCTAGTGTAGGGCGACGTATTAAAAAAAAAAAAAAAAAAATTGGAGTTAGCGGACTGGGCATATCAGGAAATTGTCTCATCGTATGGGGCACCTCAAGTAGACTTATTCGCTAGTCAAATAAATACTAAATGCACTGATTATGTCTCCTGGCATAGGGACCCAGATGCATTTCCTGGGCCGATTTTAATTTTTATGCTTTCACCCCGTTCTCTGTCATTGTATAGCGGGGAACTTATGCGGACGGCGTGGAGTGTACCGCCGATATTAGCATCTATATTCCAAAGTTCTTTTAAACAATATAATGTTTATTTACGGCGCTGGTTCAATTACTGTAACGACAATAATTGTGACTTGTATAATCCTTCAATTCAACAAATAATTTATTTCAACAAACTATTATGAAGAGGGAGCTCAATATGGCACGCTTAACTCCTATAGATCCACGCTCGCCCTGCTTAGGGGAAAATAATTTACGAGAAGATGACAGAGTAAGAAGATATTTTAAAGGAATATTTCGGTTACGCCCTCCCTTGCCCAAATATGTGGGATACTTCAATAGTTATTAATTATGTCAGCCAATTTTACGCCAATGAAACATTGTCTTTTGAAAAACTTTCGAAAAAACTCATCACTCTCATTGCGCTGTTGACAGCACACAAAGTACAAACATTGTCCTAGATTAATATTAAAAGTATTGAAATCTTTCCTTCTCTTCATAAGTGCTAAAAAGCCTTGTAATGCTGTCGGTTCCCAAACCTTAAGTCAGTGAATAAAGAACACACTGCGCGATAGCGTTTTTGATCTAAACATATTTACCGCGCACAGCACGCCGCTACATCCGCGGCTCATCACCTAGGTGTCGGCCTAGATCAAAGAAGACGAACCGCTGGATGGAGGGGCTCTTCAAGCACATTCTATCGATTCTATAATAGAACCATAAGTAATGTCAATACTAATGGAAATAATTATTTTGCCAGAACAATTGTTAATAATACGAGTAATTCAAATGATGATTGATGTTTATTCTTATTAACATAAATTAATGAAAATTCAGGAATAAACAAAATATTTCACACTATTATCTCTAAAAGTCTACAAGTATTATTTGCTAATCCCGAGGACGAAGCCGAGTATAATTAATGATTAAACGAACTTACCTGTACGTGAAGTTCAATCATAATTATACGAAGGCTTCGTCCGAAGGGATTAGCAACCCTCCCTCCCAACTACAAGTCCCCATTTTTGTGTGAAATATTCCGGATGCGGCTACTCTAAACTAAATGAAGCGAGCGGATAGGTCGCCCACCTTGTTGACGTGAGACTCATTTTAAATTTTATTTATACCCTCAAATAAAGTGCGTGACTGGCGTATCACTAGGCGTTACTACAAGTATTATTTGCTAATCCCTTCGGACGAAGCCTTCGTATAATTATGATTGAACTTCACGTACAGGTAAGTTCGTTTAATCATTAATTATTTTTAACTTTTCAGTGTTTTGAAGTCGGTTTTTATTTTTTGTATTTTTTTTCCTTTGAATGTTTCTGCATCAAGACTATAGTGCCGCTGCTAGTTGGTGATAATAATATATATTGAAATCTCTTATACTTAAGAGAGTTGGCGGTAAATACTGTCAAACGTTAGGTTATGTATATTAATAAAGACTTTTTATTTTGAATATAAAATATATCAATGAAATTATGAAATAATCTGTTATATGAGAATTGGGATGATGACTGAATTCAATTTTTTACGTCTCGTCATTAAATATTAAAATACTGTAGAAAAAGACGCAGTCCTGTGAAATTAGATATAAAATCTGCTTAGAAATACCTTAGATACAAGCATTTTAGGCGTTTGGTAGTAAATCAATGATTTTAGGTTGTTGATTTGAAAGCGATTAGACAGAGAGATCCGACATCAACTGTGACGTCATCATTGTTGAGTAAGGCCATATTGACTCCTTGTAAATTGCCGTTTTGCCAGAAATAGATGGAGAAAAATTTTTAATACCTTATATCTCGGTTTTTTTTTATAGTTATTCGAAAACCGATTTTTTCTTTATGTTTATTATATGAATGAGCTTCTATTAAAGCAAATTTTTTTTTTGTCATCTAGCCAATTATTACAAAGCACACGTTTCTACTCAAACAATGTGCACTCTCTATTTCATTACTAGCATGTCCAACGGGACGGTGAACCCACACGTGTCTGACTTCTGAAACACGGTGGAGCTCAAGATGTTTTACATTCTTGGTCACCCATCATAAACATGATCACAGCAAATGTTGCTTAACTTTAATAATCCAACGCTAAGCGTACAAATCTCAAACGTAATCATAAATTAGTACCTACATGAAATTATAACGTATACGGGAAAAGTTGGGGCACATCTCTACATTCGTGGCACACTCTTCTGCTCAAACAGAGACGCTGAAATCTGAAGCTCTAGAATTAGATAATGTGCATAGGCGGATTAAACGCGCGTATAATGATGTTTGCCTCCAAAATTACATTTATTTCGGAAACCGTTATAATTTGTAATGTGAATATGTGATAACGGTCGTGATAAGATCAATCTTTCTGTTATTATATTATTAAGTTGGCTTGAGTTACGTCTGCGTTTAGTTTTACGCATAGGTGAGTATTTTTTGGTTAATTATGACAGGAAAGCTCGTGGCCTTCATCTCACATGATTGTAAGTGACGATAAGGCCGAAGGTGGAAGCGAGCTTCACCTGGACTCCTCAGCCACTGAGGAACTGGCTATCTTACCTCTTATTGTCGGAACACAACAATGCTATAAACATTGTTATTATGGCGACAAACTTAGGTAAGACGGTGGTAGCTAGCCAGGCGGGCTAAGAAGCCCTACCACCAACCAAACCAGATAGAAAACCTTTTGCCCCCACTGGGAATCAAACCCCGTACCTCCCGATCGAAACACGGTGTTCGAAACCACTAGATCACGGAGGCGGTTTTGCCATGGAACTTTGATAGGTATTTGCTAGGAAACTTTGATATTTATACCCGAAAGAAAAATAATGGCTATTCTTAGGGTTCCGTACTTCAAAAGGAAACAGCGGAACCGTTATAGTATAATCACTTCGTTGTCTGTCTGTCTGTCAAGACCCCTTTACCTGGAAATGCGTAGAGATATCAAACTGTTTTTTTTTTCGATATATACAAAAGATATAATTTTGTCACGTATTTTCGCATACTTCCCGTTGACCTAGAACCATGAAATTTGGCAAGAAGCAAGCACATCATCACCACTGCTCATATACGCCCCCACCGAGGGGCTCGAACCTAACCTAAGTTAGGGTGTTTAGGCCTTAATCAAACACGCTGGCCCAGTGCGGATTGGTCGACTTCACATACACCTTTGAATTTCTTCGCAGATGTATGCAGGTTGCCTCACGATATTTTCCTTCACGGTAGGAGCGTCAGACAAATGCATATATGAAATTTAAGAAACGAAAAACACATTGGTATATATTATGGCAGTATCGAACCGCAGACTTCTCAATTAGAAGACCAGTGCCGAGTCCACATCGCCACCGACGCTCCAACACTTACGTATATCAACATCCAATCGACACGGTTAGCGCAGAGGTCGAGTGATCGCCTACTGTGCAACGGGTCGCGAGCTCGATTCCCGTCATCATTATCATCATCATATCAGCCAAGAGACGCCCACTGTTGGACATAGGCCTCCCCCAAGGATCTCCATACCGATCGGTCCTGCGCCTCCCGCATCCAGCGGCTTCCCGCGACCTTCACTCTCGGTCCACTTTGTGGGGGGGCTACCAACACGATTCCCGTACGGAACAAATATTTTGTATGGTCTACAGAAATTTGTTCCGGTTTGGGCGTATGTGCATGTGATATTCTATGTTTGTAACTGCACTCACGACACAGGAGAAAATCTTAGTGTGAGCCACTTTTTTTTAATATAAAAAAATCTATAAATTTTTCAGTTTGCCTAAAAGTTGCTGAACCATAAAAGCAAACTTACAGATACATTTTAATTTTGTTTTCTAATATTGATTTATTTATTTTTCAATTTATTTATCATTTTTAAATAAAGTGCAAAGTCACAAATATAGAATTTTTTATTTATTTATCCAATCGAGTTCATCTAATATTGTCTTTGAATTGACGAGTTCCCAATACATGGTAGGTACTACGCCACCGATCTTCCTCCGCTGTGCCAGTGGCAAACATAATTTCTAGCACAACATGTTATTTTTTATTTAGTACCAGAAATCTTCCGATTTTGGGTATCAAATTCCTGTCAGCTTAACCACCTGCAGGCTAGAACATCGGCAGTGGCATTGTAGATGCTCCATACTTTCCTTTTCTTTGCAGACCCTTTTATGCGTGACCGCTCCGTACTCGCCTTTGGCTAGATGACGAGCGTGTTTGGGGCTCTCCCGGCAGAGAGCCGGGTCTACCCACTAAACCCCCCGGTGTTCTTCCTGCCCTTATGGACGCGCGTGGTAGGGCCAAGATGGTCTCAAACCCTACAGATTTTGGAACTGGCAAGTCCCACCCTGGTAAGCGCGACCCTTTGTAGCGTGGAAATTTTAATAAAAGAAATTGCAACGCTTACAATTTTTCTATAAGTTTTATTGTCGTAAACATATAAAATTATTCCGGCTTTTGGGGTTGTGTTTATTTTTGCCTAACGAATTGGCGTGGGTCGTTCGACCAGTTCAGGGACTTGGATTGCCACACAGAATGGTACTGCCCTGGTGGTTGGATGACACGGCAGCTCAGCGATCCACCTCGTTAGACTTCCCAGTTCAGTTTGTACTCGTACAGTGAACCCTATAAATAAATCAATCGCGATTAGGACACATGTAAAATGATGGTCCATGTATGCCACCAGACTAGCCTGACCTAAGTTCAAAAAAAACTATAATAAAAACAAAAACTAAGTGTTTGTCTGTGGCGGCATACAGAGACCGGAACGGAGCTTGATAGAAGTGCGAATATAAATATGAATAATACTAATTTTCTTAATGTTTAAAAACTAAAAGGAAAAATTCCGAAAGTACTTAGTACAAGATATAATTAGTCAATTTAGCATAAGTACTTTGGCGCGACGCGCCAGTGCAATATACAAATAGCCAATTTACAACATTAATCCTTTGCGTTATAAACGATACTAAAATACAATGAGAAACTAAAGCTATTAAATGTGATCTAGTGATGATAATGCAATTTCGCTACTACGCCATCTTAACTTGCCGTTTGCGTAGAACGAAGCGGTTAATGCAACAACAGTCTGAACTACCTAATGTAATTAACACTAAACATTTGGTTAATAATATCGTTCACACTTACCCAATAAGCGGGGGAAAGACACTCACTGATTACTACTGTTTAAATATTAGGTAAATATATATATTTTATCAGAAATGTTGAAAACTATTTATTAACGAAGAACGTAAGACCGGAAGGTTGAGAGCGCGGACCATTTAGGGGCAGCGGCTACTCAACTCCCGAGTTCCAAGGCGAATCTGGCGGCGCTGCGCATGCACACACCACACACCGCATAGTGACGCAGCTACTTGACCAGTATTGTTAGGGAAGCGGGTCTAGTCGATAACGGCCTGTTATAGACATCGATAAAAATTATTATCGATAAAAATTATTTAATATTTCTTTTAATTGACTTTAATTAATATTTAAATAGTGCTTTGAGTTCTCAATTTAAATAACGTTTATTAATTATTGTAAATAAGTAAATATAACGTTACAAGTACCCCGCTCGCTCATGAAGGATTTTTGCTAAATTCGAATAAAAAATCCGTTGAACTTGTTACTAACGCTGATCTAGATGCACGTAAAAAAAAACATAGTAATTAGTAAATAGTTCAAGTTAGAATATAATTCACTTATTGCGTCATGTAATAATCAATATTGTTTAATAATTTTAAATCCTTAATATGCCAAGCGCCAAGATCTTTCCCAGTCATATCAGATAATTCATAGACAAGCGGCGAACGCTTACCAGTTATAAGGCATTTCACAAATTTAGGAGCAAGTTTTTTAGTGAAGTACTGATCTTTGTCACTTTGGTAGTACGTCTTTTTCCATACAAAATCATTAACCTGGAATTCCGCAGGCTTACGTCTCAAGTTATACCGAGCTGTATTTTTAGAATGCGCTTCCCAGAGACGTTTTTGTACCTCATCAAAGATTGTAGCTAGATGACCAACATTTTCAGCATACAGGTCTCGTGGAAGAAATATAACCTCATCTCCAAGATCGGAATCTAAATAATGTGATCCACAATAGACAAGCTCCCTCCCATACACTAGGAACGCGGGTGTATAGCCTGTTGCCTCATTTACTGAGTTATTGATAGCGAACAGTATTTTAGGCAGCTTCACGTCCCAAGCTCTTTGGTCATTGTCAATGGTTGTGGAGATGCAAGTTATGATGGTTTTATTATACCTTTCCACTGTATTAATCTGAGGTGTGTAGCGAGGTGTAAAAAAAATATTTGGAATTTTATACTTATTAAAAAAAACTTCTAGATTTCTGCTAATAAATTGGCTACCATTGTCTAAAATAATAGTTTGGGGAACACCATGAACCAAGAATACCGAATCTTCCATGTGACGTATAACTGCATCAGCATTGGCTCTACGAAGAGGGAATGCGAGACAATACTTTGAAAAGCAGCAAACAATTACGAGTAAATATGAATGCTGTTTCCTACTCGTCGGTAGGGGTCCGATAAAATCTATCGATATCATCTGGAACGGACGAGAGCATTGTTTTGGTCTTCCCATAACTCCTAATGTTGCATGGTTAGGTAATTTGTATGCAAGACAAGTAGGGCAACTAGATATAAATTTAACAATATCAGCGTGCATACCCGGCCAGAAATAGCGTAGAGCCAAACGGTGATAGGTCTTGTGTATTCCTAAGTGACCGGCTGTGGGCTCCGAGTGATTAGCTGAGATTACTTGTTGGCGTAGCTCGTTTGGGACTACTTCTTTCCAGGCAAACTCTGATGTAAGACGGCACTTATTCTTTGAAAGTCTATACAAAATATTATGATTAATGCAAAAATTAGGCAAACTAGAGGGGGAATTCAAACAAGTTTTATATTTAGTTTTGTACCAGTCATCATTAGTTGCAGAATAAGCGTTTGAACTATTTATGGTGCTTACGGGAATGGCGCGTGACAGAGCATCAGGAATTACATTGTCTACACCTTTGCGATGTTTTATTATAAAATTAAAAGATGACAATCTGACGCCCCAACGAGCGAGCCTACCTGTTGGGTTACTAAGCGATAGGAACCATTTGAGCGCAGAATGATCGGTGTAGACAATAAAAGTTTGGCCGTTGTCAATGTAGCAACGCCAATGTTCAAGGGCCGTGAGCACAGCTAATGTCTCTCTTTCGGTAATACTATAATTTTTCTCTGGACCTGAAAGAGATTTGCTCATGTAAGCAATGGGATGCTCCTGGCCGTCAATAGTTTGACAAAGCATTGCCCCGATACCATAATTACTGGCATCCGTATGCACTTCGAACGGCAAGCTATAATCCGGGCAAGAGAGAACCGGGGTGGAAGTTAACAATTTTTTAAGTTTTGCAAAAGCAATATTCGCCTCGATTGTCCAAGAAAATTGCGGGGCACCTTTTCTGTTTGAAGTAAGCTTATTTAGCGGCCCAGCTATTGTACTAAAGTTTGGTACGAACCTTCGGTACCAGGAAGCAGTGCCCAGAAACCGTTTTACCTCCTTCTTAGATGTTGGAGTGGGGTAATTTGAGATGGCTGTTACCTTTTCAGGGTCAGTACGCAGCCCTTGAGAGTCTACAACGTAACCTAAATACTTTAGACTGTCTCTGAAAAATTGTGTTTTTTCAAAATTTATTGTGAGGTTCGCATCCTGTAGTTTACTCAATACGCGACGCAAGAGGGTAACGTGGCTAGCAAAACAGGTACTTACGCAAATAATATCATCTAAATAACAGAACACTCTTAGATCGAATTCAGGCCCGAACAACTTGTCTACTAATCGCTGTTGAGTAGCCGGAGCGTTAGTTAGTCCAAAGGCCATAGTTTTAAAGCAGAATGTGCCGCGATTAGGGACAAAGAAGGCGGTCTTATTTCTATCCTCTGGGCAGATAGGAATTTGCCAAAAACTTTTCGACAGGTCGATACTAGTGAGGAATTTAGCGTCTTTAAGGTTATCTAGTATCTCCGATATATAAGGTAAATTGTACGCGTCTTTGATGGTAACCGAGTTCAACTTACGGCTATCTAGGCAAAATCTCGGTTTGCCATTCTTTTTATTTACGACTAGCACCGGAGAAGACCAAGCGCTCTCACATGGTTCGATGACATCTAACTGTAGCATTTCATCGACCTGTTCATTTATAATTTTGGCCTTCTCAGGCGACATACGATAATAACGTTGTCGTATTGGCATTGAATTTCCAGTATTTATTCGGTGACTAATAAGACTAGTCCTTCCTAAGCCTTTTTGTTCAAATGAGATGTTTTTAAACTCGTTAACCAATTCATCAGCGATAGTACGCTGAGAGTTATCTAAATTTTTATAGGGGGTAATATGATGAATATTTGTACAGGCACTTGTTGCAGAAGATTGAGTTATGTTCATAGAGCCAATATATTTGGGACATAACTTGAATTTACGCCAGAAATCGATACCGAGTATGAGTGGAGTATCAATATCTGGAATTACATATCCTTTAATGATGTGGGAACAGCCTTCGAAGGTTACCGGCAACTCAATGTAACCAATGCTACCAAGGGTTTGACCACCAGCAGCGATAATATGAAGTTTATCATCAGTATGTAAAACAAGGCCCATATTTAGGAAATCTTTATATAACTTGTCACCAATAACTGATATTGCGGCGCCCGAGTCTAGTAATCCAAAAATATCAACATTATTAATATCAATTGTAACATAAGTGCGCATATCATTATTGGGTTTAGCTTGCAGAATTGAAGTTACTTTATATATACTAAAGAAATTTTTAATGAATGACAACCACTCTTGCCATTCCTTTTTAGTTGTGTAACTGCAATTCTGCATTACTGGTTTTTTGTTTCTTCGAAGGAAGACGGCTTTTGACAGTCAGGACAGTCAAAATGACGAAAACCAGGACGACCACAACGGAAACAGACGATAATACGTTCGGCTGTGCAATTTCTTAGTCCGTGAGTATCTACCCGGCAGCGAGGACAAAATTTAAGTCTAGTGCCAATGGCATGAACAGGTTTTGGGTTGTTTCCCGCATTCCATTGTGATTTTCCTTTATCTAGATTGGAATAATTGTTAGATTTATAAAACTGCTGGTTTGTATTTTGTGAATAGTTTTTATTATAATTATAATTAGGATAATTTGATTTTTGTAAATAGGTCTGATCATTACTTGTTGTTTTTATTGTTTTATTACCAGATTGGGACTGAGAATAAGCGAATTCAGGTGCAAGGGTATCCGCTGTAATTTTAGGGGGCTCCCGAAACTGTGACAAACGTGCCTGAACATTTTCGAAGTTTTTACATAGAGACTGCAGGGTATCTATATCCTTTATATCTGGGCAAGATGTCAGCACATTAGCGTAGCAAGGACGAATATTGTGAAGTATGATATCTAGTTTATCCTCTTCAGAAAGCTGCTTGTCAAGCTGAACAAACATTTCTGACATGATCGATAGATAAATTGTTATATTTTCGCGTTCACCTTGCGTACGTGCTCTGATCTCGGCTAGAAACCGATAATCATAATCGGAGTGGCTAAAATCAGATTTAAGATGTACACAAAGCTCATCCCATGAGCCTATTTTGTCTCGAGTGCTGCGGAACCAGTGTAATGCATCACCTGTAAATATTTCTGTTGCAAAAGACAAAATTTTGTTAGAAGAAATACCTCTTGCTTTTATAAAGTCATCAACATTAAGGATGAAAGCGCGCACGCATGTTTTGCCATCGAATTTAAGTTTCGAAAGTTCGGAAGACAGGCCACGATCGCAGTTAACCGTAACAACCTGCGTTGTAACTTCAGAGAGATCAGCTGACACGGATGATGGTTCTTTAGATAGTTGAGAGAGTGTTAATTTAATTGCTTCGAAGCGCTTCGCACAGTTATTCCAAGAGTCCAATGCTTCAGGTTGAGTGGAACAATCTACTCTATTTAATCTGTGGTATATGTGACACATTAGATTATTAGTTCTTCCCAGCACATTTTTATCCAGACCAACACTTAACTGTTTAATGTTTTTGTAGACTTTGTCTAGACTTTCATTTATTGATTTAATATCATCAATAGGTTCGAAGGGTGATGTTAAAATATCCTCAGAAGGAAACAATTGGACCAGCTTCACGATTTGTTTACGAAGATCCTGAACCGTGTCAGCTGGGCTCTCACCTCTTATTTCAACTTCGTAAGCAAGTTCGGATTTATGAAGTGATAAAAATTTAATGTTGTGTGCCATGATCACTTATGGAAAATTGATAATTGGGTAAATGTGAACGCAATAAATACGACTAACTACTACTAATTACTATTTCTCCGTCCCGTTACAGAATCGACTAAAAACAGAATTGTTTTCTAGAAGCACCCAGTCTAAACACGATAAAAAGCAAAAAAAAAGGCGTAAAAGCAAAAAATAAAAGAACAAAATACAGCACAGAACTAAAAATAAAAACAGTAACTAGTGTCTTAGTGTGACAGATTAACAATTTTGGCTTAAAATTATTTTCAACAAAATAAGGAATTTCAAAATTATCGACTATCGATAAATTTTTTCTCCACACTAGACCCTAGTTACAAAGCACAAAATAAAAAATGGGTAGCTAAAAAAAAACAAAGCTTAACATATAGCACGCTCACAAAACAAACTATAAGGCAATCCAAAATATAAGTAACCACTGAACTTAAACCGCGTTGAAGGCGCCACTTGTAGCGTGGAAATTTTAATAAAAGAAATTGCAACGCTTACAATTTTTCTATAAGTTTTATTGTCGTAAACATATAAAATTATTCCGGCTTTTGGGGTTGTGTTTATTTTTGCCTAACGAATTGGCGTGGGTCGTTCGACCAGTTCAGGGACTTGGATTGCCACACAGAATGGTACTGCCCTGGTGGTTGGATGACACGGCAGCTCAGCGATCCACCTCGTTAGACTTCCCAGTTCAGTTTGTACTCGTACAGTGAACCCTATAAATAAATCAATCGCGATTAGGACACATGTAAAATGATGGTCCATGTATGCCACCAGACTAGCCTGACCTAAGTTCAAAAAAAACTATAATAAAAACAAAAACTAAGTGTTTGTCTGTGGCGGCATACAGAGACCGGAACGGAGCTTGATAGAAGTGCGAATATAAATATGAATAATACTAATTTTCTTAATGTTTAAAAACTAAAAGGAAAAATTCCGAAAGTACTTAGTACAAGATATAATTAGTCAATTTAGCATAAGTACTTTGGCGCGACGCGCCAGTGCAATATACAAATAGCCAATTTACAACATTAATCCTTTGCGTTATAAACGATACTAAAATACAATGAGAAACTAAAGCTATTAAATGTGATCTAGTGATGATAATGCAATTTCGCTACTACGCCATCTTAACTTGCCGTTTGCGTAGAACGAAGCGGTTAATGCAACAACAGTCTGAACTACCTAATGTAATTAACACTAAACATTTGGTTAATAATATCGTTCACACTTACCCAATAAGCGGGGGAAAGACACTCACTGATTACTACTGTTTAAATATTAGGTAAATATATATATTTTATCAGAAATGTTGAAAACTATTTATTAACGAAGAACGTAAGACCGGAAGGTTGAGAGCGCGGACCATTTAGGGGCAGCGGCTACTCAACTCCCGAGTTCCAAGGCGAATCTGGCGGCGCTGCGCATGCACACACCACACACCGCATAGTGACGCAGCTACTTGACCAGTATTGTTAGGGAAGCGGGTCTAGTCGATAACGGCCTGTTATAGACATCGATAAAAATTATTATCGATAAAAATTATTTAATATTTCTTTTAATTGACTTTAATTAATATTTAAATAGTGTTTTGAGTTCTCAATTTAAATAACGTTTATTAATTATTGTAAATAAGTAAATATAACGTTACACCTTTTGATTCATGACGAGTTTGAAGGGTAGGGCAGGCAGTGATATTACTGGCTACTGTGACTTGTCCTCTTATGTAACAGTAGGCAACGTACATTGTGTTATTCTTGAGGTTTTATATTTGCAAGTCTTACAGGCGTCTGTGCTTGCCCAGCAACTTTGTTTTTAGGGTTCCGTATCCAAAGGGTAAAAACGGGACTCTATTACTTAGATTCTGCTATCCGTCTGTCTATCCGTCCGTCCGTGTGTCTGTCACCAGGCTGAACCATGATAGCTAGGCTAGACAGTTGAAATTTTCACAGATAATGTATTTCTGTTACCGCTATAACAGCAAATACTAAAAACAGAATAAAATGAATATTTTATCCCGTACAATAAACATGATTTTTATGCCGTTTTTTGCTCTATATTCATAACGGCAACACGTCAACGCTTGAAATATTTACAGAATAAGATAATGGTACGGAACCCTTCGTGCGCGAGTCCGACGCAGTTTTTTAAAGAAATCACACAGGTCTGACGTTTCAGCACAAAATAAAGCAAATCCAAACACATAGAGCGTACGCGCATGAAGTCTTAATAAATTCATGTCACCAGCTCTGATGAGTCGCGGCGGGATATGATTATGCTTAAGCAAATTCATCGCGGAAGCGGCGGCGGCGGCGATAACAGGCGACATGTTAACGCAATTTGTTTTGCTGTTTACACTCACTCCGCAGCAACGTTCAGAAGCCGAGTTTAATATTTGTTTCAATGTAGAAAACGTAATCGAATTCAACAGAAGAGGAAGGGAGCAGGGGGCGGATTCTCGCGGATTTGAATTCGGAATTCGAATTTTTCTCCAGCGCTTGTCACAGCTCAGCCAATAAGAGCATAGGCCGTGTCGAGCTCCGCCATGTTCTGAAGAATTGTTACTTGATTTTTCTCGAGTAGTAGGAGAGGTTTTTCATTTCTTTATCTTTCTAATAAACCTTCAATAAAATAATTTCAATTCGAATAAATATAGTTTGTAGTGTTTATTGAGACAAACAAAATTATATGCTAAATTCTACAATATACTACGTTCAATGTTATTGAAAATAAGTAAAAAATTAAAAACGACAGTAAGAGAAATAAAAGCCACACTACGCCTCGCCTAATCTCAAGTATTCGAGACAATACATGCAACTACATTTTCATAAAAAACCGGCCAAGTGCATGTCGAAAATTATTACTAGAACTACGTAAATTGTTACTGCAACTACGGAACCCTACACTGCGCGTGGCCTACGCGCAGTGTAGGGTTCCGTAGTTGCAAATGCCAACTTTGAGTACACACTCACACCTCACAACACGTTGCTATTAAATTAGGCATTAGTATTATTATTGAAGCTGCAACGATTTTATTTCTCCTTAAGTTCACGTGGTTCGTAAATTTATATTCAGTACTAATTTTAAATAAAATTTTACTTTTCCGAGTACATTTTATAAGTTGGTCGTCTATAACTTTTTAGTTTGTACTTGGTACTCAACTCTGATAGTTTACCTTTAAGATTCATTATATATACTACTGTTGTAATTTTTTTCACGTGTCCATATATAACCGTTTAGCAGATAGAGGGGGGGACCACTAACCTCTAACAAAAATTTGCCTTACATTATTTTTAAAGACCTATTTAATAATACCCCATACGATGGATTAGCCGAGAAAAAGAATTACTTGTATGGAAGCTACTACTACTACCTTAAAAAAAATTCAATATGTTTTTTACCACTTTCTTGGCATGAATAATATACATACCCATACCAAATTACAGCTTTCTAGTACTAATATTCTCTGAGTAAAACCGCGGACAGACAGACAGACAGACAGACCAACATGGCGAAGCTATAAGGGTTTCTTGTTTACTACGGAACCCTAAAAATGGCGGAGCTCGACATGACCTGTGTTGTGATTGGCTGAACTGTGATTACCGCTCGAGAAAAAACTTGAATACGAACATTTTGATGAATTGTACGTAAATCAGCCGCTAGGGTTTCACCGCCTCCGTGGTCTAGTGGTTGAGCCCAGTATTGTCACGAGGCCCGGAGTACGATTTCCCACGGGGATATATGTTTCTCTGCTTGATTTGGTCAGTGGTAGGGCATCTCAGCCGGCCTGTATATCTTCCACCGCCTTACCTAAGTATGCCGCTGTAATAACAATTTTAATTAACATTATCGTGTTTCGGAGTTCACTAGTATATTTGTTCCAAACTCCATTTCAATACTGTTTCCAAACAAAACTCGAACATATTCACACAAAGACTCAATGTGGATACCATCGGGAGCTCATTTCATCAACGGCTTACCACGACCGCCAAAAGCAACGTCAAATTGTGTTGAGAACGGGATGGCGCTATACACCCACTATATGTTCACACATTATCTTAAGCTGCTATAGTAAGGCTATGCGTCCAAACTGGAAAACACAGGTTTTAAGTAAAACAGCTTATTACCGCACTCGGCGGGGTGTGAAGCGGCCGCCACGTATGACGCGGCAGTAATGTACGCGACAGGTAATTTTCTGGCCGAACAAACTTTTAACATAAATCCGAATACCCACAAAACACCGGCGTCACCTTAATTATCTCGGGCACAAGGGGTATTGTGGGGAGACGTCGCACAATCAATTTTGCTCGTTGAACACGTGTTATTTTATTGGATTTGCATATTTTTGTGGTGAAGTTAACAAGTCAATGGTTCGCATCCGGCTCGAAGGACCACATTTAGTTGAGTTTGCAGATTACTAACAATGTATAGTGCTCAGAAAAATACTATTTTTTTTTGTTTTCGCATTCCAGATAAATTATACAAATCATCTTAATTTATTCAAGACTCTCCAATAAAACTGATAAGTAGACAATATAGAAACTATTTTTAAAGTTTTGAAACATTAAAAATAATATCGCACTCTTAGAAAGACAACAACCGAATCCAAAATTTTGACAAAACGAGTTACAGTAAGATATCGACCTAAAAAAGCAAGCTCTATAATATAATCGATATTTTTTCAAAATTCTGTAATTTCTGAAAATATTAATTTGCTGATGTCTATGAAAACAAAACGTTGAATTTCCTCAATTTCTAGGAATAACTGACACTCTATAATAATAATGTCTATGACAAAATAAAATCGATTTGACACAAAAAAAGTGTTAATGGTTTCTTCATTTTCCGTCTCACGTTAGGTTACTTTCCTCATATTGACCCGGTAAAAAGTATACAGCACATCATATTACTAACATTGTGAAAGCAAATGACCGCAAAGTGCAACCAAAAAATTAAGCTCACCATCCTATAATATTCCATACTGCATGTAAATATTTTAAAATGAAATAGCGCAGTCTGAAACACTTCCGCCGGAAGTGCTCGGCAAATAAAAGTCACACATGCGCGAGCTTGCATCGGGGCCTGTTTTATTTTTAAGCAATATGCAAGTGTAAATAATATTCACGTGCGGCCCGATACGGCCGTAAACGTCATCGGACGAGGTAAACGGCTCCGCTGGGGGCTACGTCAGCTGACGCCAGCGGCGTGGGGTCAAGTTGGGAGAGACGCGCGTCAGGAATTTTCGTCGCATCTGGAAGTTTTTTTTTTGCACAAGACAGGGAAGCTCTTTGCCTTCATTTCACCTGATGGTAAGTGACGATTAGGAAGTTACAAGACATGTGCGACAATATTTTCTTAGTCTATACGGGCGGTGGATTTGTTAGGTAAGCGATGGATAAACTAGGATACTCCACCTTGACCGTCATCGTATGTCAGGGGTCTGTTCTTGGGCCCCTACTGTGGAACGTGGGTTACAATTGGCTGCTTAGGGGAGCTCTCCCGGCGAGAGCGTGTTTATTCTGTTATGTCGACGACACCCTCGTCACGGCAAGAGGTCAGGAGCTTGAGGATGTCCTTCGGCTGGTGTCGGTAACGAGCACCCTAGTGGTCAACCGAATTGCCATGCTGGGACTACGGGTAGCGCTATCCAAAACGGAGGCCCTCGTGTTTTATAGCCGCCGGCGGAGACCCCCTGCGGGTACTACCATAGTGGTGGATGGCGAGACCGTCCATCTGAAATATCTGGCTTATTATTGATGGTAGATGGGGCTTCGAGGAACATTTTCGGCGATTAGAGCCCAAGTTGCTGGGTACGGCAGACGCCCTGGGGAGACTCCTCCCAAATGTGAGAGGACCGAGCGCCAGCTGCCGCCAACTGTATGTGGGAATCGTACGCAGCATGGCACTGTACGGTGCGCCTGTTTGGGCCGACGCCCTCAGCGCGTGCGCCATTGCCTCACTGAGCCGAGCGCAACGCGCCATGGCTCTGAGGGCTGTTCGTGGATACCGTACAGTGTCCCATACGGTAGCCTGCATTCTTGCTGGTACCCCACCATGGGAGCTGGTTGCCCACGTTTTGGTGGCGGCATACTAGCTGCGTAGTAGAGGGAGGATGGCGGGCCGTGAGGTGGCTACCGCATTGGAGGACGCGCGGAATGAAATGCTCCGCCAGTAGTATGAGGAGCTCGAAGGGATAAGCGGGTTGGCCTCCGATACTCTTACGAGGACCGTTGAGGCCATAAGGCCCCTCCTTACCACTTGGTCGAACAGACGGCACGGGGCGCTCTCTTACCACCTGGTGCAGATATTGAGTGGCCACGGTTCGTTTGGCCACTATCTGCACCGAATAGGTAGGGAGACGATGCCCCGCTGTCATCATTGTGACGCCGATGATGACGACGCCCAGCACACTCTAGCGACGCGCCCTAGTCGAGGTGGCTGGTGAAAACCTTTCCCTCTAAGCGGTCGTTCAGGCCATGCTAGAGAGTGAGCGCTCGTGGGATGTTGTAAACTCTTTCTGCGTCGATGTCATGACGCAGAAGGAGGTCGCGGAACGAGCCCGGGAGGATGATCCACGGGCTGATCCATGCCGCCGTAGGAGGGTAGGACGGAGAAGACGGCAATTTGCACGCCTTCTTCCTCCTGACGGCAACCAGCGGGTCCCGGGCCCGAGTCCTGCATTGCACCGGTTGCCGCCAGTTATCGATCCCCTGGATGCCCCAGGGAATCGTCGACCTCCCCATTCCAGTGGGGTAAGAGGGACTCGCTCAGAGAGAGCAAACGCCGACGAGGTCGTGGAAGTATTCATTCGAGTTCCCATGACCTCGTCAGGTAGTGATACGTCCCTCCTCGGCGTGTCTTCTTTATCTGATGATGGGGAAGATGCGGCGGTGATGGACGTGCTCGCGCCAAGGCATCTGTGAGGGGCATCGGTGGGTTTTAGTCGGTAGGCCGCGATTTCTGGCTGGCACCCTGCCCCCAGGGACCGCGGAGAGTCCGAGATAATCTTGCGTCTTCCCAGGCGCTAGGCATGCGTAAAGCATTTCCCACCGTTAAATAAAAAGGATACTCCACCTTACAATAGAGGTTGTGAGGTTTTGCACTTTGCCGCAACCTGTATGTTGAGCGTCGCCGATCGTGGCGAGTTGAGATCCCTTCAGTTCGGTGTCACATATATATAAGTATATTTATAAGCTATCCCTTGGTCCGCGGGGGGACATACCACCCGCGGACCAATCAAAGGGCCCGAATTAATTTATGACGCGGTTCGTGGGGAATGGGGCGCGCATAGACTTCGCCGACGTCCACTGGTTAGTTCCGGGTCCCCGGCACTTCGAACTATCGTCAACACTGTACCTACCTACAAGTAAGAATAAGAAGTAGAAGACGGTGGTAGCTAGCCAGGTGCGTTCAGAAGCCCTACCACCAACCAAATCAAGCAGGAAAATTTCTGGCCCCATGGGCTACTAATGTTACCATTTATCGTACTTTAAGGACGCTTGCAACCAGAAGCACTTGCGCGTCGCCTACGCAAACTCCACGCAACTTACACAAGAGTACTGACAATACATCGCTGACATGTACATTTGCTGTTACCTTTTAATTAGCAAACAAGTATGTGATCCTGGTAACTTGAATTTAAACAGTTAACGTAGCTTATGACAGTAACGTTTCATACTAAAACTACGGCGTTGTTCATTACAGCAGCCACGTTAATAGTATTATACTCGTACTATTACCGTGCAGCAGCTAAGTGTTATGAATTTTCTATAATCGAAGCTGTGTTTCTTGTTGCATTACTTTAAATGGAACACAATAAACGCTAAATTCGACAACGCTCTGTAAAAGCCAGTAACATCAAGTTAGACAATTCACTCATTTCCAAATATGTATGTTAAAATAATATAATTAAGACAGCATCTGTCAGAATTTGCGCAATCGATAATCGCTTATAACATGTGCCAGGCCCGGCTATGGCAACATCAAAATTTACTTTATTAAAAATTTATCGCGTATATCGGTATAGTTCCAGGAACGTTCCAGCGTTATTTTCGAAAATGTCGCTAACACGAGTAGCATTTCCCCACGTGTATTTCTATCATTTCTGTCAGGATGCTCGAATTGGATGCAACTTTTTTGAATAAGTGAAATAGACTGATAATTATTATGCAGAGTGCCTTGGAATCTTGGAGGATTTAAAACTGAGTTTTCATAACATTTCTCTTCTTTCCAAGGAACCTTACATAGTTTCACTCTGATTTGTTCCAATAAATTGAATACTTGGATCTATATCTCAAGAGACCTACGCCAATTTTGCCTGCGCCATTTTTACACACTGGACCTGAGTGGTAGAAGACGTCTCAACCCTCTTCCCCTTTCTTGGACCTATGCCCAAGAGTGGGCGTATTTTAGCTGAGATGATGAAAAAAATCTCATCATAACAGTTTATACACGGTTATTTTTTTATCACCCTGGAAAATTTAAGGGACGCTTCACGGCATGGTATTAGCATGATTTAAATATGATTAAAAGAAATAACTTACTTAATTGTATATATTTTTTTTAAATATCCAAAAATGCTGCACTAGTTGAGAGCAGCATTTTTATTTTTCATTTTTTTTTATAATAATAGAGTTGTCCTGAAGCGTCCCTAAAATTTTCCAGGGTGATAAAAAAATAACCGTGTACTTATACGTCCTCACCGAGGGGCCCGAGCCTACCCTATGTTAGGGTGTTTAGGCCTTAGTCAACCACGCTGGCGCAGTGCGGATTGGTCGACTTCACATACACCTTTGAATTTCTTCGCAGATGTATGCAGGTTGCCTCACGATGTTTTCCTTCACCGTCAGACAAATGTACATATGAAATTCGAAAAACACATTGGTAGATAGCGTTTTTGAACCCCGGACCTCCCGTTTGGAAGGCAAGTGCAGAGATGACAACGCCACCGAGGCTTCAAAAAATCTATGTAATAAAAAATCTGCACAAAAGTAGGTTCTCACCGTTAAAATGATGTAGGTATACTCTTACAACCACCTTAATGCCAATGACATTGACGTTCTACATAACCCCGAACGATAATATAAAAAAATGTATTTAACTGTTTGCCTAGTCAGATTCATCTACTTGCATGTCAATTATTAGTCAAATCTTTTTTTAATAATCAAAATGATCTTATTCAAATTTGACTCGATAGAAAGTTCTTTTGAATCGACCAATTTTTTATAACTACCACCCATTCATGACGTCTTTTATCTGATAAGAATTAAAATGTCGGTGGCGCTGTGGACTCGGCACTTGCCTTCCAATCGGGAGGACGGGGTTCGAGACCCGCCATGTACCAATGTGTTTTTTGTTTCGAATTTCATATGTACATTTGTCTGACGCTCCTACGGTGAAGGAAAACATCGTGAGGCAACCTGCATACATGTGCGAAGATATTCAATGGTGTATGTGAAGTCGACCAATGCGCACTGGGCCAGCGTGGTTGACTAAGGCCTAATCACTCTAACATAGGGTAGGCTCGAGCCCCTCGGTGGGGACGTATATGAGCTGTGATGATGAATTAAAATAAATAAATTATGCTCTCAATCAAGTGACAAGGGACAACGGTACAAAAAACATCATTCGTAGCCTATTATCTGCCGCACATAAACTATCTGACCTCTTAATACATCTTAAATTCAGATTCATATCAGGCGAGTTAAAGGCGCCAGTGCTGAGACTGAACACTGAACTGTACCATTCCATCAATTCATACCAGAGTAGGCTTTACTCTTGAACCATTTTCAATCGATCGACATTGAGATTGTGATTTTTTGTACGCTTGATTTTCTACATTGGCACAAATTTAGAACCGTATTGTGGTGATTTTGAGTGAACCAAACTTGGTGCTATCTAATTTTCTCAAAATACGGATCCACTTTGTCGCTAGTTTAGCGTTCGACAAATCACAATCTCAATGCCGATCGATTGTGTTTGGTTCAAGAGTAACCCTACTGTACTATTTACACGATGTTAGTATCAAGTCTGCACTGACATAGGAATTCGATTAGTATGAACACGCCTCAACGCTGTCACCTCACCAAACTGCTCCTCGAAATGTCGAGCACTCAAACTTAATACGAATTTAAATCTCACAGCAGCGACTAAAGTGTGTTTACGGCTCTCAAATAAGAATCTTTTAAGAAAGTTTGGGCACCGCGAGAATTATCAATTCAAGGCGGAGCCGCCTGTTTGCTCTGTCTAATGTAGCCCTATTAATATTCAAAGTTCGTGAGGTTACATAAAAATCGCTCCAGTGCTGCTAGGGTCTCCAGACGTCTCTTGGGAGCGCCTGAAAGCGGTTAATGAGTTTGTTCATAAACTTTTATGCCCGAGGCCCGCTGTCGCCCTGTGAAAGTGATTTCGATGTAATTAAAAAACGAACGAAGTTTAATCGAATTTAGGGTTTTGTTTTGCTCTATCTACAACAATTCGAACAATTCCTGTTTGCGCTAAATGATTTTCGATACAGCATTTCGGATTAACCCATATATGCCCGTAATTATTTAGGTCATGAAAATATCTGATACTCACAAATGTTGCTCAAAATAGGAACAAATAAAGGCCTTGCACATGATTTTTGAATTTTTTTTTTGAAAAACTAGTTTTTTTGTCTGGGTCGCTAACGACCCACTGGGATAATAGATGTCCTAAAATGTATGAAATGAAACGAACTAGTAAAATGAAATGAAAATTATATTGTGAAATTAAAAAGTAACAGAAATAGAAATCTCGTGAAGTATTGTTGGAAACGCTTATCATGGAGATCTACTCCGCGTTTCTTGCACATTTTGTTTGTAATATTTACTCGATTGTTTTAGAAATAACACCCCGTAGTCTCCTTTACTTACATAGTAAAATATGTTCGATATATTGTGTTCAAACAGCAGAGGGTATAGATCGCCTAGTTGTGGTTGATGGTTCTGGAGCTTCTCGAGTTGAGGGTCAGGAGTAGAGCTGAAGCCAAGGATCCACGAAAATCCAATATCTACAGGGGTGTTCCTACTCAGCATTTATGACAAAATCTTATGGGCTTACCTATGCTGTTTGCATTGTATTCATACCTTCTATCAGAGGAAATCCATTGACTTATCTACACTTACGTGCTCGTCGTTAGCTGCGTATCACATGGACCCTTATCGCACAAGATCTTGCCTCCGCATTTTTTGGGCAAAATTCAGACACTCCCGTTACAAATTTACATTTTCATTACTCATTATTTACTGAATGGAAATATGTAAAAATCGTTGTCGTCGAAACGATTTCGTCTCATTGCAGTAGATACACAAGTATTGTGGCAATCTTCATTGTATTCCCAGTACATCCGTCTTCGAGGAACAGTGTTATATCCCCATAAGATCATGAGCCCTAGAAAAGTGTCAAGAATCATCCCAAGAATGAACAAAGTGCGGGTTATTTTTTGTACGGCTTATATCATTGTCTTCTTTACCAAATATTCTCTTTACGTCAAATCCGATAAACAATTGCAAAAAGTCAATAGCCTTACTTTCAAGGCCGAAAGGGTAAAGGCTGTGCCTAAACTTTTCGGTGCCATCTTGCTTACCCACTTTCGCACTGATTTTATAGGCTTCTTGTATTCTAATCAAACTGAATCTCAATTTCTTTCCCAAGTTATAGAGATTCGATTGATTTATTACCATTGCATTGGGTTGTAGCTACGTAGGTGACAGTCATATTTATATCCGAGCAGTCCTCGTCTCCCAGTCATCTTCAGACTGCTGACCATCACCAGGAGGATCCAAATACAGATCCAATTGGCCAAAAACATCATCTCCAATCGTGTACTCTAAAACTTCCAAAATGAAACAAAACATTTGAAGTGTTCAAGCCACGTGACGAACTGTGAAAGAAAGGAAACAGGTAAGGGATTATCCCAGTGGGTCGTTTGCGACCCAAATATTTTTACGGCGCTCTGATATAGTAAAAACAGCTTTGTAACTCATTGGAAATACTTAACTATTATCAATTATCTATCTAACTAGCATGTTACATTATTTATTTTTTATGAATATAGGTGAAAAAATAAATACTTACATTTTTCGTAACTGCGCACACAGAAAATTTACTCCAAATAAGAGTCAAAAACTACAATAGCTCTCAAAATAAATTATATCACTCAAGTAATTCGTAAATCAATGTTAAACGTTCTTCATACTTTCAAGTTATTGGCGGAATACAAAAAATTACAGATTATTATTAAAAATAATAATATACATCTATTTAAAGGTAGTTACCAATCTTGGGTCGTTAACGACCCAATGGGATAATATAGGTTAAAAGCACCGTTACGTCAACGAGATAAGGCGTATTCGCATTAGCCGAACGCTTCCTAGTCCAACTGCAAATGTAAATTTGTCGCGCGCAATACTTTGTTGATTATTTTAATTTAATTAGTTTGCAAGAAAACAAACAGCTAATTAGTAGTGTTTAGATTGTCTAAATGATAGCGGGTGCGGCAAATAATGGAGCTCATAGATCGAAATAATTATTCTCGTATTGATATTCCGTTAGCCATTTAAGGAGACATATAAAATTTTTAATTGTACACAACCAAAACAAAAACAAAATAGTGACAATCAAACGACGTACAAGGGCGAGCTTATCTCTTTAAGAGATCTCTTCCAGCCAACCCTAGATGATGTGTGAAATAATATTAGATAGGGAAGATAGTGTACATTTACATGAAAATACAATATATTATATAAATAAAAAGCAAAACGCGTATTATAGAGAAGTATCAATGTCTGTTATAGAGTAAAGGAAAGTAAGAAAAATATATAATAGAGCGTATATATAATAGAAATACATAATATGATACACACGTGTAATTAATAATTATAGACTAATAACTCATGATTATAAACGAATAATAAATAAATTACAATTAGGGCAGTCAATGAGAGTAAACATAGATTAAGTGCTGTACTCTGGCTCAAGGAAATATTTTCGCAAAAGCAGAGTAATGAAACTAAAAATATCTCCATTCCTGTACTAGACCCAGACTACTTGCTGGCAAAGAGATTCCTTAATCATGTCGGATAAATTGGTTTGTAGGAGATCAAGCGAGCTTATTAATTATTAAAACGATTATATAGAATGTCCTTTTTGTATACAACATCTGATAAAAATAACGCTGAGGCATTTAGTACCAGGCATCGTCGATGTACCGATAAAACAAAGCTTTTAGAAACTGCATACTAAACAATTCAGAGTAACATTTACGTTTAGAAGACAAAGAAATCCTTATTAATAATACCCAAAAAATTTAATTACTGATGGAGATGATCTGGGATTTAATTTATAATCTTACCCGGTTCAAGATTTCGTTTCGTTTAATTCGCCAACTCAAGCCTCTCTCTCGTTGAGGGCTTTATGCAAATTTTCAGATCAAAAAATATTACAACCATTTACCACTTCTTATCCCGTCCCGTTTGAGAATCGGGCACACCTTTCTGGAGTCCATCATTGATCCCTGATAAGATAGGGATAGAGTAATAAGCGAGGGAGAAACGATAATCCCCAGATTTAAATAATCCAACTTAAGACCAGTTGGGAACTCAGGGCGGTACATGGAATGTGTAATTTTTCGGGACAACATCTGAATTTTGATCGCGTATCGCTTTAGTCCCATTTTGATAAGGTTAGGGAGGATCAAGGTTCCAGGGATATTTTTTCGTGATACGAAACACGGGTAGTTTTATCTAACTTCAATAGACAGACAGGTAGACATTCAACTGACAGATTTGTAACTTACAGACACAGTGTTTGTATTTGAGCGTCGTTGGTGCTGTGGACTCGGCACTGGTCTTCTAATCGTCTGGGGTTCAATCCTGCCATGTACCTCATATTTTCATATTATGTAGGTACATTTGTCTGACGCTCCTACGGCGAAGAAAAACATCGTGAGGCATTTGCATATATCTGCGAAAAAATTCAAAGGTATATGTGAAGTTGACCAATCCGCGCTGGGCCAGCATGGTTGAGCAAGGTCTAAAACAGCTTATAGGGTAGACTCGAGCTCCTGGGTGGGAAAGTATATAAGCTAGTTATTTAGTTTGGCTGAGCTCTTTCGCACTTAGCCTCATGATTGGGGCATTGTGCGTTCTGACCTTACGTCATCCTCTATCCTACGAGTACTCCATCCATCCCAGGTCCTCTCTCTCTGTGGGCTACTACATGCTTCCGGCATGGATGCCGGGGAGTGGAGAAGTTTCGCCCATTGATCGGCCACGCTTGTGCATTCCATAAGGACGTGCTGTGGCGCTTCCTCCGCCTCCATGCATCCTCTGCATAGAGGGCTGTCTGTCACCCCTATTGTGAATAGGTATTTGTTTAGGAGACAGTGTCCGGTTATAGTAGCTATAACTTTTCGGATTTTGTCTCTATTTAGTCTAATGAGGGAACGGGCAAGCTTTTTGGATGGTACCGGGATTGCGACTTTTGTTTGCTTGCATTCCCCATTGGCTCTCCACTCTGTTAGATGTTGTTTCTTGGTTTTCTCACGCCAGGTATACGTACGTACGTATATGAGCTGTGATGAGACACAGTGTTTTGCAGAGTGCGTAATAACAATTGCTAAGCCAAAATTCTTCGCAGTTGTTTTATTCACTTCACTTTACATTATTCCTTACTAGCTGCACCCGCGAACTATATTTTGCCTTCAAAGTTCAAAGAAAAAACTGTAAATCTACTTTCCCGCGGGAACTACTTACGTTACCGGGATAATAAGTAGCCTATATGTTAATCCCTGTCGTAATCCGTATATCTACACAATTTCATCCAAATCCATTCAGTAGTTTTTGCGTGAAAGAGTAAACATACATCTATACTTACAAACTTTCGCGTTTGTAATATTTGTAAGGATTTTAGTTTTTTTTACATACAACAGAGAAGCTCGGGGTCTTCATCTCATCTGATCACCTGAACAGCATCTCAAGATTCTTTTGACATACGTTTATTAATATCTAATCTGTGGTTAATGAGGAGGCCAGTTATATCTCAGCTGAGAAGATACACGTGGTCAGCAAGACACGTGTATGGGCTTAAGAAAACGTTACTTAACGCATATTGTAAAGTCTGGAGGTTTTGGACCCACAGAGACTTTTGGTTCGAAGAGTAAATTTTAACTTTGGCTAGAAGGAGGCGGGGTGATTTTTGAAGTAGGTACTAAAACCGCTTTTTACCACTTCAGTGGTCTGGTGGATAACATCACCATATTTTGATCCGAAGGCTCGGGCTTCGAATCCATTTGGGGGCTGAAGTTTTTGCTTGGTTCGGTTGATGGTAGGACTTCTGAGCCCACCTGGTGAGCTTCCACCGTCTTAGCAAGTTTGTAGCTTTAATAAGAATGTAAATAACACTGCTGTGCTCCGACAATTAGAGGTAAGATTGCTAGTTCCTCAGTTGTTTAAGAGTCTAGGTGAAGCTCGCTTCTACCTTCGGCCTTATCATCACTTACTATCCGATGAGATTAAGGCCATGAGCTTTCCACTCGTTGTTTAATTGTTTAAAAATCCACAGGAACGACACACGTATTCTTAATGCGTCGACACACGGACACTCAGTAACGCAAACGCATAGAACGGCTATGGGAATGATAGTCACTTTCTGAGGTCAAAAGACAGTCTGTGCCGAAGTCCCTTTCTGTAGAGTTTTCTTAATATCAAATATGTATAGAACTGACAATCGCAATATTTGTCATAGTTGTTAGTGCCATGACAATCGCAATAAGTCCCATACATTTTTTTCAATATTTTCTTCATAATCGACACAGTGGCCATGGTTTCGCTGACGAGGTACGTTAAGAGATTTTCATGACTCTTTCCACTGTAATCCCCTTGCTCACTCGCCATTGGTTCGTAAGTCTCCCGAAGATTGTTCTCTCAGCGATGTGCTTCTATTATAGAAAACTTGAAAGTGACTTTTCTAGGCCTACACTACAGGCGTCATTATACAGGGTTGTATTGCAACCAGGAACCAAACTTAGAGGAGCGACAAGAAACATACCGTGTCGTGTATTTTCATGATGGGTCCTAAGCAGTTGGAATAATTAAATCCCAAGCCCGTCAACAGACTACTAAAGCAATAAATTCCGTGAGCTTTGTTTGCGTGAAACGGACCCTATAAATAATAAATGGGATGATGGTTGTACAATTATAAATGAGATGTGGATCTATGACACCCACCAGCATCAATCATCCCGTGACAAAAATTGTTTTCAATGAAAATAGAAAGTATGGATAATTTAATATATTTTATGTGGTTCTTGAAAGGAAAAGGTTTCGTACGCCACAGTAAATAGCGACATCTGTGCACTATCTCCTGATTGCATATTTACCTGTATATTGTATAAGCATCAAATGCCTACGTAAAAATAACAAGCTATCATTTCATTCGCTTTCATTTCCAGCTCATATCACCATCATTCAATATACCTACTCCGAAAAAGGATGACGAAACAAAACAAAACACAATAGGAGCCCCTCGCACATTTAGATAACCCGCGTCATGGAGTGCATCCGGGAGTCGGCGGCCGGAAGCGGCTACATCTGGCGAGTGGCGTCGCCGGAAACGGCACGCGGCCCTACGCCACCCGCGGCCGCGGCCAGTTTCTGCGAAATCACGTTTTTTGCTAGTGCTGTGCGAATCATACTGTGCTCTATCGATATTACCCATTTAAACACTTTATCGTTGAGCATTCACCTGTACAGTTCAACTGTTGAAGAGGAACTGACTCTTTTGTTGGCGAAGCGCTGCCGGACAGCAATGGTGGAAATATTTTTACAATGGTAGTATCCCGAGGTATTTTTGGACTTAATAGTTTACAATAAACCGACAAATCTTTAGGAATCGAAATTTTAATCTGTAACTACTCAATTAATAATTCTAGAATTACACCATTAGAATGCCACAATTTCGGAAATATATGTAGACGTTGTAGACGGTGAAGGAAAACATCGTGAGGCAACCTGCATACATCTGTGAAGAAATTCAATGGTGTATGTGAAGTCGACCAATCCGCACTGCGCCAGCGTAGTTGACTAAGGCCTAATCACCATAACATAGGGTAGGCTCGAGCCCCTCGGTGGGGGCGTATATTATGAGCTGTGATGATGATTGTAGAAATAAACATACATGGATACTTACACCACACTTTATTGCATAAAGGCACATACTACATACATAAACATAACAAATGAACAGCAATAAGCAGTATAAGACTGCTTATTGCTGTTATTTTGTTATGTTTAGTACACAGCAATTTTTATATGCAACCATAGAACAAGGCAACATTAAAAGAAAATAAACAGAAAAAGACAGTAAAAGAATAATCCTATATCATTTTAAATTGACATTTTATTCCAATAGAATATTATTAAACAAGTACTTACCTAAGTCTCTAACAACATGCCTCTAGTATATATTTATATTACGGCCCTAAATTATATTTATAGCAAGTACATACACGTGAGTATCCTTTGGAAGTAACTTTACATATTATTTCTAAAATTATAGTAATGAGAATCTCCATCAAATTATGTTAACATCAAATATATAAAAATCTCGCCTCACAGTGTTTGTAATCGAACTCTTCCGAAACGACTCGACCGATTATTATGAAATTTTTTGTGTATATTTGGTAAGTAAGATCGTCAGCGATTTTTTATATTTTATATAATGGCGAAACGTAGTTCGCGGGCACAGCTAGTAATGTTACATCCATCGTATCGTAGGGCTGCGCTACGACTGTTCAATACGGCTACGATGTCTCAGTCTACGAATCGTTTCGCTACATTCACAAACTGAGACGCTACAATACATAATATACACAGTCAGCAACACGTCAAGTTTGCATTACGAAAGCCGCCGCTATTACGAAAGACATAAGGGCGGTCTCAAGGTCAACATGTAAAGCCTAGCGTGTTGCTGTGTGTACAAGTCCCTTCCTAAAAGATAACGCTTATTTAGCAAACTTCGATAAACGAATCTCGTTTAGTGTGATAATAAAGAATCTGTTTTACTACATGTATGTAAGCGAGTGGTCCAGACTTGTATCATTTTAGTAAATCAGATCTTCATAGCGTGGCATCAACTTAATTCATTGTCGCTTGACAGTGTGAACCCAGATAAGTGTCGTGGTCGCATATCATTTTGCATCCAAATCCTGAGCACTTGCAGACGAACGGCACTTAATCAACAGCAAGACTACTTCAGCCGTCGACGCGTTGGCGGCAGCGGTCAGCGAGTCAGCGGCAGTCATCAATGAGTCGACGGCAGCTGTCAACGAGTCGGCAGCAGCTGTCAACGACTAGGCAGCAGCTGTCAACGAATCGGCGGAAGCCATCACAACGAGTCAACGAAAGTGATCAATGAGTGACGGCCGCCGTCAACGAGTCAGCGGAAGCTATCAACGAGTTGACGGCAGCGGTTAACGAGACGGTGGAAACCATCAACGAGTCGACATCGCCGTTTGTTTCGTAAAAAGTATATCGCAGGGGCATCACGTAAAATATGCAGTAAAAGCATTATAACGAAGCTTCCTTTTTATAAAGTGAATGTCAAGTCGGCAGCGCATAACTAGCGATGGATCGATGCAGTCCGAATTCCGCTCACGTGCGCTTCAGAGATCACGGGGATTCTACTTTTCTGTTGTTACTAGCTAAGGAATTATTTTATTTCTTTATAATGTTGCATGTTGACTTCGTGTTTTTAATTTGGCTGTTTTAAATCTTGTCTTTGACTGCTGATGTAAAACCCAATTTTTTTAGTTTATGTTTTTGCGAAATAGAAGTTTTACCGAAACATGTCTCGCATGTAATTTATTATCTAATATTGTATAATATTTTACTCTCTTAAAGAGTGATAAGTATATGCATAAGATTATAATAACTAAAACTCAAAGAGTTTTATTAAAACATGAATTTAGAAAACATATTTTGTCAGAGTTCCCTTTGTTTCCGTGGATATCGAACGAGCCGCATAAAGGGACTTAAGCATTATACGGTAACAGTATACGTGTGGCGACGAAAGAGGTTCGCTCTCGTCTCCACTGTCATTTGTTTTTTAGGAAATAAAAAATTTGACAGAACGATTGTCAAGAGAGAAAAAAATTTCACGGAGTTCTAAAAGTATAGCTGATAAACTTATTTTAATATATATTATGTCAGCAATTTGTATATATTACAAACATTGAAAACCACTATGTGTTTCCTTCACCACCATCCGTAAAAGTGCGGGCCAGAAAACCCGTACATTGGTGACCCCGGCGTGATTTGAACACATATGCGGTATACGCTGCGAAGTCAACCAACGGATATTTGTCCGAAACGGAACACGGCGCGGCCCGTTAAATGGTGCAGTCGCACTAAATAAGTAGAATAAAATCTAAATCAAAGAATGTTGCATTTTATTTATAAAATAAGCTAAAAAAAGTATGTTAATGTATATGAAGCGATCGAAATACCAGGCAAAATAATACAAGTTGAAATATAAGATCGCGAATTGATCCAGAAAGCGTATTTCATTTAAGTGTTCAGGCAAATAAAACAGTATTGTGTATATGTGCGTGTGATATTCTATGTTTGTAACTGCACCCACGACACAGGAGAAAATCCAAGAGGGGCGACGTATTTTTTTTTTAAATTTACAATTCCAACATTATTTCATACATTAGAATAGATGACCTCTTTTTTAAATGTCTTAAAACAAATAATACATTATTAAGCACATCGATTTAAATATATCACTTACAATTTTCCTATGGTACGAGGTTTTCATAGTGAACAGAGAAATCAGGTTGACCGAGCGGCACCACAGATGGACCCGTAAATGTTTGGGGAAGGTCGTGGGTTCCAATCCTTCAACTAACATTCCTGTGGCGCATGCCCTCATTTCTTAAAATAATACTTTCATTTTGTAGCTTCACTAACATAAAAAGAATGTTGTGTTTGTCAGTACATGGTTGTATGGAAGAAAAGGGTGAAATATTATGCGGTTTGTAGGGTTAAGTTTAAAAATTTAGATTACGATAAAAATTTTACATTTTTTAATTCCATAAAATAAATTTAAATTGGTAGTGAGAACTTTGAAAATATTGGCAGATTGATAAGTTTTTCAGTTTCATACGAAATTTTATTTGATGGTTTAAAAGGGAAAATTTAGTGTCATTTTCTTAATTATCATATCAACTCAGAAGACGAAAGCACATAAAATTATTCTTAAATTTTGCGACTCGCACAACCTATACATGATTTATGTTTTGTACTTCTTAACGGTCATATTTGGAAATCACGAATTTAATTTGTTAGATTACCATAAGCTTGTGTAAAATACCAAGCACTTCACCAATAATCAGGATTACCAACACCTCACGCCGATCAATCATGCCGCGCCGGGGTAGCGCCTCCGCCGCTAATGAGACGCAATTAAGATGAGGTCTATTAATTATACCATCGGAATTGCTTCATTAGCCATCGGAAATTTGATCTACGACTTCAAAATATATTTGACGTTCGCTCGCTCTGATTTGCTGCATTGCCAGGCTCCGACAAATATGGCTGATCAGCGCGACGTGAGGGTAATACCTGAGCTTCACCCTTCGTTTTTATTAATATTTATGTGCATTATGGCCTACGTCGAAAACACAGGAGATACAAATTGATAAGGTCGATATATCTTTTTCTGAGCGCAAATATTCCGTATATGCAATGGGAAAACAGCTTTGACACAGGATTTTATCATAATAATATGCATGACAATCTTTCCCTCTTTCACCTGCGCTGCTTTTCGTTTTTTTCCGTGGAAACTCTATATTTTTCCGCAGTAAAAATAGTTAAAAATATAAAGCAGAAGCTTTAAAAAAGGTCTCGTGTGAACACGATAAGTTTCGTGATATATTCAAACAAAAGAGTCAAGAGAGTCACCCTAACATAGGGTAGGCTCGAGCCCCTCGATGGGGACGTATATGGGCTGTGATGATGATGATGATGAATAAAAACCTGAAATCCACAAAAAATCTCATTTCAATGAATAAGTATTATCTAACTATCGCGTCTCAAGGGCGCGTCGAAGGATGTCCTAATTCAAAAATATTGTGCAGACTTAACATTATTTTGACATTAAGTACCTAATAAATTGTACAAAATATGGTAAGCTAAAGAAATAATGTTCGTTGCTGTCAAAAACGGCAGTAACCGTTAGCGGTCGGTTGATGACGAAGGTAGCTAGAGACGTTCCGCACGCTTATTCACAAATTATATTACTGTTACAGATAGGAATCAACCCCTCTAGCGGCCGTTTCGTAGTGAAATGACAGCTCCGTAATGATAGTGCTGCAAAACTATCGACTGCTTATTATCGACATACTGAAAATTATCGATATAAATTTACAGCCCTAATCTACTTTTTTAATTCTGATAATATTTTAGGTTATTAAAAATCAAAACAACGAAATGCGATTATCTTTTTATTGAATTTAACATACAATATGACAAAAACGTACACAATGGAACTTATTAGAACCCACAATTCTCCGCCATGCAACGCTGTGCTTACTCTGCGATTCTGAAAAGATAAATAAGCATTTGTATAAAGTGTGACGACTCTAAAATGAAAAACAGTGAAAAACCTAGTAAAAATAAATAACCTGCCTCTCCATCTGATCTTAGTCTCTCCACTTCTCAATATCTGTACACCTGTTGATACAAAAAAGATAATTATATAAGACATTACTTTGTTTTTGAAAATAATTTTGTTTTATTGATTATTTACAAAACTTCAGATTGAAGAATTGAACTCTGCAGACAATGGCAAATAGTTTAAAACGTTTGAATACATTTTGAAGAAGTTAACATTAAAAGCAATTAATTTTATAGTAGGTAATCTAACCAAACAAATCAATCTAGTTTTTAATTTTGATGAATATGTTAAGGTCAATAAGAAATGTTTTCCATAAATTAATGATATTCATTCATATAAATGATTTTAATTAGAGTTTGAAAAAGCATTTAAAAGGAATGGCATACCCATTCCTTTTGTAATGCTTTTAAAATTATGTTTATCAAACTTTCACATTCTCTTAAATAATTGTGTCAGAGTTAAATGTTCCAAATTGGTTCACTAAACTCAAATAAAACTAGATTTATTAAATTCTCATGGCCAAATGTAAGGAAAGTGGATACAATCGAATCGTTGAACTCATCAATTGTAGTTACAAAATTTTTGGGTATTACACTTGATGCACGTTTGTGGGATCAACATAGTCCTTCGCGAACAGACCTAGTTCTGTTGTATATGTAGTAAAACAATTCAAGCATGTTACTATGTTGATACGGCAAGATAAATTTACTTAGTTATTTTCAGTGTCATGTAATTGGCTATTACTGCTGGGTTTCGGCTGCTAGTATAGAAAGTATTTTTGGACTTCAGTTGGTGCTATTTATAATTCACAAGCAAAGGTTTCTCTAAGAAATATTTTTAACTAAATTAATATATTGATTTAAGCTGAACAGTCTAATTATGAAAATTTGATTTGTCTATAAAAATTATAAAACCTTTGGTACCAATTTTCGATTTCATAATCTAAACACAAGAAATAGAAAGCCACTGTGAACAAGTGTGTATTGATCTGCTCATCACGTTCTAGTCATTTTCTGATATAACCATAAAAAGTAGGTGTTATAATAGCAACGTAACATCCCATTTTTTTTTTCGTCGTGACTATTGTGATTTTCAAAGCTTATTTACTCGCAAACTATAAGACTTGAGAGAAAATTGACATGAATAAAAAGTGTTAATTTTAAAGCTATTCTATATGATACAACCATAAAAATTAGGTGTCCTAATATCAAGGCAACATCCCAAAATATCCCATCCAGTTAAATATAATTATTTATAATTCTGATAAAATATTTGTTTAATTAAGTATTTATTTGAGTCATGAATCGGAACTTATACTTTACACAAACATTTTATTTTTAAACTTTAGAATTATAATTTTATTTAATTAGGCTGATATTCTTGTTTTTATTTAATGTGGAATTAATTATTACATTTTTGATAAAAATAACCTAAGGAGATAAATTATTTTTATTAAATACATTAGAATAATAATACATTAGAATAATTTTATTAAATACATTAGAATAATAAGCGTTCTGAACTCTCTGTATACTTTTCAGTGTTTTTTTGTAAATGCATGGGGTGAATACTAAATCACAATAGTTCAGTTGTGACAAGACCAAAGAATTACATAATAACATGCGGACATCACAGCTCAGAAACTTTCTGATTTTATAAATCATACTAAGTGTTCCAAAACATCTGCCGATCTTGTTTTGGATATGTTGTTCAAATTTTAAGTTTTCATCCAACATGAGCCCAAGATTACGCACACATTCCTCGTAAGGGACAACGGTATTACTTATCATAATTGGCGGTTTGCACTGGTTTATTAATCGAACCTGTGACTTAGTTCCGAGTGTGATCGAGACGCTTTTAGTTGGATTAAGGACGAGACCATGTCTATGTGACCAATCGGCAACGGCTTCAAGATCATTATTCAGATCAGACACAGCACGTGACACCTCATCTTTAGAAGGCAAGGTGTGGACATAAAGCTGACTATCGTCTGCGTACAAGTGAAGATGTGCGTGAGTGACAGTATTAATAATATTCGCAGTAAAGACGGCGTATAACGTAGGTCCCAACACTGAACCCTGTATTACTCCTCTATCGAGTCTGAGTTCACTAGAAATATCGGTAACTCCATCTCTGAGACACTTGACTCTCTGTGAGCGATCGCAGAAGTAGGACTTGAACCAGCGGCATGCGTTTTCACCGAATCCATAGAACCTGAGTTTCTCTATCAGAAGCCGTATATTTACACAATCGAATGCCCGGCTGAAGTCTAATAAAGTAAGAATTGTGCCCTTCCCCATGTCTGACGCGGTGAGTATATCATCCGTAATGTTCATGAGAGCTGAGAGTGTACTGTGATTTCTTCGAAAGCCAGATTGCACAGTTGGAAGAATACCAGTGTTCTCCAAGAAAGGGACTACCTGTATCTGTACAGACTTTTCAACAATTTTAGACAGCGCCGGCAGTACACTGATGGGTCTGAGGTCAGACATACTATTGACATCTGATTTTTTTGGTATTGGCGTAACCAATGCACATTTCCAGGCCTCCGCGAACACTCCGGTCATAATAGATGTATTGACTATTTTGTGAATGGCTTTGAGTGAGTATGGAAGAGTCAATTTAATCATTATCATCGATATGCCATCAGCACCCTCTGAGTTGGAAGATGAATTAGTAATAATTTTTTCGATCATGCTTTCCGTGACAGGCTGAAAATTAAATTCCGCCTCTGTAAATTTTTTTCCATTTAATTCCTGAAATAAGTTAACATCAATTTGTTTATTAGGTATACTACTAATAAAGTATCGGTTTAATCTATTCGGTTCAGCGAGGTGAGACGGTACTGACTTGTTAACATTTTTACCAGTATAGTTTTTAATGTGACGCCACATGACAGAAGAATTTGCTTTATTATTATTAACGAATTTATTGAAATAAGCTTTCTTTTCACTATTCAGTGCTCTATTATAATAGTTCCTTAAATCGCGATAATACTGATAACTAGAATCCGAACGACGAATTTTTGCTCGCGAACATGCCCTGTCACGTAAGATTCTTATTTCCCTAAGGGTATCTGTCATCCAAGAGGCAGGTCTGTGCTTAAATTTACGTGTTCTTTTAGGGGCAAATGTATCTATAAGATCTAATAAAAGCTTGTTGAATACATTGACCATTTGATTAATTTCTGAGTATTGTAATATGAGATCCCAAGGCGTGTACTGGGCAGCATTTTTTTATTAAACTGGAGGCGTCCATGAGTGGCCTATAGGAGACTAGCGATGGTATGGGTTTGTTGATTTCGAGCGGAAACCGTGTTAAAATGAGGGCATGATCACTCATGTCATCATTATCTGTGATTTCGATTGATGAAGGGGTTATATGTTTCCTCGAAAAAACCACATCTATGAGCGACTTAGTGGAGGCGGTGACGCGCGTGGGTTCTTTGACAACCTGATGTAACTGGTGTGTGGCGATTATAGGGTTGAAGCATTCTGGCGTCATGGCACAACCGCTCCGATCCAAACAATTGATATTAAGATCGCCACGCAAAAACAAATGTTCAAATTGTGGCGAAAACAAAGACAACGACTCGCCAAGACAGTATTTTCATATAGGTATATGGTGGTGCCCAAAGTAGACTCCACCACGTCGGCGTTTCACCGAATAATGATGCTGAATTTCATAACCGACTACCAGCTCCTAGAAAATTGGTATTACTTACCTTGGATCCGTTCGGTCTCCGTATGTAGCCGGTGGACTTCCTGAGCTAGCTCGAAGGAAGTCGCGGCTCCTGAAGGGCTGCTGTCTGACCGAACCGGATGGTACACTTGCCTATTAGGCCATCAATACCCGGACTCATTAACGGACACAAAAACTTTGGTACACTATTCACCGACACTAAAACTTGGCGGAACCTCGCACCAACAATCACTTGGTGCGCCGCGCAAGACCTATTTGTTATATATTTCTCGAAACGAAAACGCGCTGCCCGGTCCTAAACTATTTCAATGTCATCACGTATTCGACTCGACTGACTGACATGTTACATGTAGTGTTGCCACTCGCTCTTCCTCGAGCGTAAACATCCCCCCGCTCCGGACAGTCCCGGACTGTCCGCCAAATCAGTCTAAGGGGAGGCGAGAAAGAGTAGCGACCGCGCGCTTCAAAACAGAATCCCCAACTAGGACCTCGGCAAACCTGGGCACACCATCAGACCCTAGAGTAAGTTGGACAATGCGTCCGCGACGCCAACGTAGGGGTGGCAGGTTTAGGTCGGGAAACCTAAACCTTAGGGGTCGGGAATAAAAGTGGGTAGTAAGCAGTTAACACGTGAAATTGGTGGGCTCTTATTTTTTTGCTGATTTTGCTAGTATATAATAGTTTTTACCATAAGTGTTGCATACCATTCGAAAGCTGGAAGACTAAATTAATGAAAGGTGTAAATAAAAAAGTGATTGATATTGTGATTTCGGAATAATAAACTTGAAAAAAACGTTCCGGCCTGATCAACGATAACTCACAGCGCTCGCTTTGTTCCCGTAAAGCGATTTGTACGCTGTGCATTGCATCTTGCAGTTGAATAGTGTTTGAATCACTCACGCACCGTTAGCGCTTCTAGCGCGGATAAGTTCCAATTTGGATTGATAAAATTGCATCGTCTTTTTTTATGATTTAAAATGCCCTACGGAGTATGTGCGGGATGTAACACCAAAATACCAGATAAGCTGTTCTTGTCGTGTTGCTTGTGTAAGTCGAGGTATGATCTTGAATGCATTAAATATACTGAAAATCGCTTTCAATTGATGGATAAAGAACGTAGGGCAGCTTGGACCTGTTTGGCTTGTAATAATCGGCTGCCTAGGGCAGACAATCAAAACACGCCGATAAGAGCGCCTCCTTTGGATACAGAGGCCATGGTGCATTCTGATGTGATGAACGACGATTCTAAATGTGACAATGTCACGCTAAGAAACAAGACTTCACGGTTGCAGGGTGGGACGGCAAAGCGTTCCACTCCTGCTACAATTGAGGAAATTGGCGAATTAATTGACAGAAAATTATCGCCGTCATCATCTATCATTAATAGCATTCGAGCGCTCCTCCGTGAGGATATAAAAGTTATGATAGCGGCAGAGCTAAAGAAGATAACAGAGCAGTTAAAAATTGATTTTAGTAGCACTACTGATTTTTTGTCTGCTGAACAGACTGATCTAAAAAATAAACTTGACCGAAGCTCAAAAGAAATAGCCTTATTACAGAGCAATGAATTACAACTTCAGAAAGAGCTGAGTGCATGCAATTATCGTTTGTCCACATTGGAAAAAATATCCCGTGACAAAAATCTGGAAATTCATGGCGTTCCCGAAAGCCGCAGTGAGGATTTGACACGGCTGTTTAAGACCCTTTGTAACACAGTCAACGCGATGGTCCCTGACAATGACATTTACAGCTGTCGCCGTGTTGCCAAGCTTGATCGAACATCACAGAAGCCACGCAACATACTTGTCACCCTATCGTCATCACGAATGCGCGACCACGTCCTTGAATCAGTCACTAAGTTTAATAAAACACATAATGATAAACTCAACTCTCTACAACTAGGACTAAGTGGTGCAACTAATAAAATATATGTGTCTGAGCATCTTTCAATGGAATGCAAAAAACTTTTTAAAGAAGCTAGGAAAATTGGGAAAGAAAAGGACTTTAGATATGTTTGGGTCAAGAGAGGATACATATATTTAAGGAAGAACGAAAATACAGGCGCAATTTTGATAAAAAGCGAAAACTGTTTAAAAAACATTAGTGTTGTGTGATCAGTGGTTTTTCTATGTTAGTTTACCGCTAAATGTAAGCTGTTATTAATGTTTGGATTTGTTACTGTTTTTTCTCTATGGGTAAGTTGAAGAACAAAAAGTTTTTAAAATTGGGTTTATTAAATATACACTCTCTAAATACGGGTTTTGAGGAGTTACGTGATGTCATTGCCTCTGCCGATTTTGATATTTTGTGTTTGACAGAGACCTGGTTAAAGCATAACTCAAATCTTGATTTATATGCGGTCCCGGGATATAAACTGATGCACATTCCTCATTTGGGCCGTGGCGGGGGAGTGGGGGTGTATATTAAGTCTGTGCTCAATTGCAACCGATTAGATCATCCTGTAGGTGAACTTGAGCAAATGTGGCTCACAGTTAAGCTTGGACGTTGTGTGGTGATTGTTGGCATTGCCTATCGGCCTGAATCTGTAGGTATATCTACGGCTATTGACTGTCTTGGCGAGTCGTTGTCTTTGTTTTCGCCACAATTTGAACATTTGTTTTTGCGTGGCGATCTTAATATCAATTGTTTGGATCGGAGCGGTTGTGCCATGACGCCAGAATGCTTCAACCCTATAATCGCCACACACCAGTTACATCAGGTTGTCAAAGAACCCACGCGCGTCACCGCCTCCACTAAGTCGCTCATAGATGTGGTTTTTTCGAGGAAACATATAACCCCTTCATCAATCGAAATCACAGATAATGATGACATGAGTGATCATGCCCTCATTTTAACACGGTTTCCGCTCGAAATCAACAAACCCATACCATCGCTAGTCTCCTATAGGCCACTCATGGACGCCTCCAGTTTAATAAAAAAATGCTGCCCAGTACACGCCTTGGGATCTCATATTACAATACTCAGAAATTAATCAAATGGTCAATGTATTCAACAAGCTTTTATTAGATCTTATAGATACATTTGCCCCTAAAAGAACACGTAAATTTAAGCACAGACCTGCCTCTTGGATGACAGATACCCTTAGGGAAATAAGAATCTTACGTGACAGGGCATGTTCGCGAGCAAAAATTCGTCGTTCGGATTCTAGTTATCAGTATTATCGCGATTTAAGGAACTATTATAATAGAGCACTGAATAGTGAAAAGAAAGCTTATTTCAATAAATTCGTTAATAATAATAAAGCAAATTCTTCTGTCATGTGGCGTCACATTAAAAACTATACTGGTAAAAATGTTAACAAGTCAGTACCGTCTCACCTCGCTGAACCGAATAGATTAAACCGATACTTTATTAGTAGTATACCTAATAAACAAATTGATGTTAACTTATTTCAGGAATTAAATGGAAAAAAATTTACAGAGGCGGAATTTAATTTTCAGCCTGTCACGGAAAGCATGATCGAAAAAATTATTACTAATTCATCTTCCAACTCAGAGGGTGCTGATGGCATATCGATGATAATGATTAAATTGACTCTTCCATACTCACTCAAAGCCATTCACAAAATAGTCAATACATCTATTATGACCGGAGTGTTCGCGGAGGCCTGGAAATGTGCATTGGTTACGCCAATACCAAAAAAATCAGATGTCAATAGTATGTCTGACCTCAGACCCATCAGTGTACTGCCGGCGCTGTCTAAAATTGTTGAAAAGTCTGTACAGATACAGGTAGTCCCTTTCTTGGAGAACACTGGTATTCTTCCAACTGTGCAATCTGGCTTTCGAAGAAATCACAGTACACTCTCAGCTCTCATGAACATTACGGATGATATACTCACCGCGTCAGACATGGGGAAGGGCACAATTCTTACTTTATTAGACTTCAGCCGGGCATTCGATTGTGTAAATATACGGCTTCTGATAGAGAAACTCAGGTTCTATGGATTCGGTGAAAACGCATGCCGCTGGTTCAAGTCCTACTTCTGCGATCGCTCACAGAGAGTCAAGTGTCTCAGAGATGGAGTTACCGATATTTCTAGTGAACTCAGACTCGATAGAGGAGTAATACAGGGTTCAGTGTTGGGACCTACGTTATACGCCGTCTTTACTGCGAATATTATTAATACTGTCACTCACGCACATCTTCACTTGTACGCAGACGATAGTCAGCTTTATGTCCACACCTTGCCTTCTAAAGATGAGGTGTCACGTGCTGTGTCTGATCTGAATAATGATCTTGAAGCCGTTGCCGATTGGTCACATAGACATGGTCTCGTCCTTAATCCAACTAAAAGCGTCTCGATCACACTCGGAACTAAGTCACAGGTTCGATTAATAAACCAGTGCAAACCGCCAATTATGATAAGTAATACCGTTGTCCCTTACGAGGAATGTGTGCGTAATCTTGGGCTCATGTTGGATGAAAACTTAAAATTTGAACAACATATCCAAAACAAGATCGGCAGATGTTTTGGAACACTTAGTATGATTTATAAAATCAGAAAGTTTCTGAGCTGTGATGTCCGCATGTTATTATGTAATTCTTTGGTCTTGTCACAACTGAACTATTGTGATTTAGTATTCACCCCATGCATTTACAAAAAAACACTGAAAAGTATACAGAGAGTTCAGAACGCTTGTATGCGTTTATGTTATGTAATACCAAAAAGGGACAGAATTACACCTCATTTAGTACATAGGAAAATATTAAATATGTCAAATAATGTAACTCTTAAATATGCATGTTTCTTGCACGAACTATTGCGAACAGAGACACCATTATATTTGTGCGATAAATTAATAATCAAGTATCGTCCGTCAATGCTTAGAGATGGTGGTCGCCAGTTGTCTCTGCCCATAATAAAATTATCGTCTACCAGGGGTTCCTTTAAGTATGCTGCTGCTAAAATATGGAATGACTTGCCACCGCCCATTCGGACAGGTTCTGGTTCGCTTCTTACTTTTCGAACTAAATGTCGTGAATGGCTGCTTGAACGGCAATCCCTGGTAGTCTCGCATTGATAATGTTTATTAAGTTGTTTTTCACTTCTCGTGCTCGCAAAGTTCGTCTTTATGTCGTTTATAGGCTGCATAAAATGGCTTTTAATGTTCTAGAGCATAAAGTAAAATTTTCTTTTAGACAATGATTCTTAGGCCCAACAGCCAACAATGCTCAATAAAACATCACAGAATAACTTGCGATAATTTATTTATTTGCTTTAATGGTTCATTTTGTGCCCTTGTTGTGCAATCTACTATTTTATGTTAGTTTTGCTGTTTCTTGTTTCTACTCCTTATGCTATAGCTATGAACATTAAATGGTTAAAGGTTGCGACAGAATAACAGAGGTTGTCGCTAGTCGGTGACCACTGAGTTGTAAGCCGTTTTGTCTTTGTAAAATACTTATAAGTAGTACTTAAGCAACAATATAATGTATGGAAAGACAAATAAATTAATTTATTATTATTATCCTTTATTTTAAATAGTTCTTAAATATAATTTTTTTTATAACATAAATATAAAAGATATAAATATTATAAAAAAACCTACACTTAGCGGGTCCATCGGCAGCGAGACAGTATCCAAACTACCGGTGGTTAGGGCTGCAGGGTAAGGAACCTCCTAACAATTCGTGCCGTGCCAAGGATTACCGCCTTCTGTATCAGGCCCTTGATCCATCCGCCCAGCGAGAGTCTCTCAAGATGTTGGTCAAGACTCTTCGCTATTAGACCATTCACAGACACCACTATCGGGATAATGACAGTCGAATCCACATCCCACATGGCGGTAACCTCATGAGCCAAGTCAAGGTACTTGCTGAGCTTGTCCTTCTCAGCTTTCACGAGGTTCTCGTCATGGGGGATGGTGACATCGACTATCATTACCCGGCGTTGGGACCGGTCTATTAGCACGATATCAGGCTTATTGGCTGCAATAAACCTGTCCGTGATGATAGAGCGGTCCCAGTAGAGCAAGGCACGACCATTCTCAAGAACTGGCGCTGGTGTGTATTTATAATACGGCACCTCAGTCTCAACAAGGGCGTATCGGAGAGCAAGTTGCTGGTGAATGATCCTGGCTACTTGGTTATGCCTGTGCAAATACTCACTGTTAGCAAGATGCGAACAACCAGAGACTACATGTCGGAGGGACTCCCCAGGGCGGTGGCATGCTCGACAGATGTCGACGGTTCCGTCCTTCATTATGTATTTTCTGTAGTTGTTCGTCTTGATAACCTCGTCTGCAATTGCACAGGCAAACCCCTCGGTTTCTCCAAAGAGGTCCCCAAAGCGTAGCCAGTTCATTGACGCCAACTGGTCCACATCAGGCCCAGTAAGGGAACGATAGAACCGGCCGTGCAGCTCCTTGCTCTTCCATACGTCCTTCCGGTCATCAGTGCTTAGCACCGATGGTTTGCGCCAGTTCTCCTTCGCCATGGAGAGAGGTGTGAGGCCTTTATCAACTGCTACTACCTCTCGATGCACACCATTCTCGCTGTTACGGAAATACTCCCTGAGACTATACACCTCGCGGTTATGGAGGTTCTTGGCGTTTAGAAAGCCACGACCCCCCAGTTTCCGTGGGATGTATAGTCTCATAACAGACGATCGTGGATGAAGCATGCGATGAGATGTTAGCAGTTGACGAACCTTTCTGTCCAGAGCGTCTAACTCAGTTTGAGTCCATTTCAGTATGCCAAAGGAGTATATCAGTAGAGGCATCACCCATCCGTTGAAGGCACGCGTTTTATTGCCTCCCGACAAAAGGCTGTTAAGAACTTTTGTCAGACGCCAATAAAAGCGCTCCTTCAGAGACTTCTTGATATCAACTTCCGATACACCCAATGACTGTGACATACCAAGATATTTGTAGGTCTCGATCTCGGAGAGGGATTTGAGCGTAATTGTCTCTGAAAGTTGTAAATTTTCAGAATTTACAACTTTCCCTCGCTGTACATGCATGACCGCACATTTATCCACACCTAACTCCATCTTGATAGCACTGCTAAAAACCTCTGTTGTTTTTAACAGTTCTACTAGATCTTGGCGATTATGTGCAAATAACTTAAGGTCATCCATATAAAGTAGGTGAGATATGATCTCACCACCTCTACGGAACCGATAGCCTAATCCTGACTCCTTCAACAACGTGCTGAGAGGGTTCAGGGCCAGGCAAAACCACAAAGGGCTCAAACTGTCGCCCTGGAAGATGCCCCGCTCAATCCTAATCAAGTCCTGCGGGTCAGAGGGGCCCGATGCATCGCCTGGTTGACAAAGAATTGTGGCCCACTGCCTCATGCACGTGCTTAGAAAAGATTTTAGACCTGCATTTATTTTATACAGATCTAAAATCCTCTCCAGCCATGAATGAGGCACCGAGTCATAAGCCTTTTTGTAGTCAATCCAAGCAGTGCAGAGGGCCCCTCTCCTCCGCCGGACTTGTTGGCTAATGGTCATGTCAATGAGGAGGAGCTCCTTAGTACCACGGGACCCAACCCTACACCCATTTTGAGTGTCAGCCAGAATTTTGTTCACAACAAAGTGTGCATAAATTTTTTTCCTCAAAATGGATGTAAGGAGCTTATAGATGGTTGGTAAGCACGTGATGGGTCTATAGTTTTTTGCTTCCATGGTACTACCAGACTTATGGAGCAGGAAGGTCATACCGGTGGTCAGAAGATTGGGGAGAGAACCCACCTCCAGGGCTTCTTGGAACTGTGCTGCCAAGCGGGTGTGAGAACCTCGAAACCATTTTATCCAAAAGTTGTGCAATCCGTCTGGTCCAGGACTTTTCCAGTTCTGTGCCATACGTATTGCACAACTAACGTCATTTGGAACTATGGAGATTGGTTCCATCGGCTCGATTGGTTCACACTCCCGCGCGACAGCACGCGTCCAATCTCCCTCCGTGTGTTCAACAGGCACCGACCAGATGCCGCGCCAGAAATCATTCATGGTATCAGCATCCGGCCGCTGCCCTCCACTTCCACGCTGGTCAGTTCCCTCCCAATCTCGGTATATCTTCCTTTGATCGCTATTGAAGAGACGATTTTGCCAATATCTATTGACACGTTCTCTGTAGCGACGAATACGGTTAGCCCACGCATACACTTTCTGCTTCAGATAATCAATGCGTTCCGTGACATTGGCATAGTATTGCTGAGGTCTGATACCAGTCCCAGCAAATGCCTGTGTCACGAAACGCATTATTCGAGGGCGTCTGTTTCCTCGACTGAAGCAGATTAGCTTTGCAATGAGAGTCCTAAACGTGTTAATACGACGCTCTATCCGCTCTTGCCATGCCGGTACGGTCCCGGTATCCCGCATTACACGTTCTGAGTCCGGGAACCGAACACGTGCCACGCGACATACCGCGATCGCACCACAGTACATGATAGAGTGCGTATCAACTAAATCTTCACTATCCCGTAGATATGGGAACAGCAAAGCGTTCACGACTCCCATTAACGCTATATTTCGTTTATGAGTGGGCAAACGAGGTAATCGAGGCCTAGATTCCCGTGCAAATCGATATTGGGAAATCGCATCCTCCAAAGCCCCCCTCAATTGCTCTCTTACCTGGTCAGTTATACTATTGCTTGTCCGATCACTCGCATCGATGACAGAATCCACAGGGCCCGCAGGTGTCTCGTTCAACTCCATTATAGGAGCAGGCGATGCAGCCGGTGGGTTCCGCAACGAGGTAGGGCTCGGGTAAGCAGCTAGTGTCTCCAGGCGTAGCCGCTCAAGTGCAGAGTCATCCAAAAGCCTAAGCCGTTGAATTACTCGCACCTGATCCGATAACCGTTGTGTGGTCACGTTGATGGTTGGTTCAAGAGCCTGAAACAAAGTCAGCATCCTAACACGGTAAGCCGTCAGGTTAATTCCCCCTCCTGTAGCCCCATAGTATGCTCGCATGCAGTTCTCGTTCATAATTTGAGACCATCGCATGCGGCGCACTACACCACCGGTAGCGGGAGCCGATTGCGGGGCAGAAGGCCCCGCCAGCCCCAAGCGTGCCGACAGTGGGGGACGTCCTCGTCGCGTAGGTGGTCGTGGCGGCGGCGTCCCGGGTCCACTCTCATCACTCGACGAACTGCGTGCACTCGATACGTTGTATTCACTACGCACTGCGCTCGGAGATGATGACGAGGGGGCGGGTGATGTTGGTTGTGCGCTTCTTGGGTCCGCTCTTACGTCTTGTGATATCAATGTTTTTGATCTTGTTATCATTTTGTTGTATTAAAATTTCGTTCTTGAGAGATTTTTCCAAAATTGTTGTTGACATGTTGACATTTGGATGTCATATCGGTTTATTTTGTAGTTTCGTTTTCTTTTCATTTAATAGACTTTCTAAAACATGCGGATGTTGTTGTATTTGATTTAATTTTGAATTTTGTTAAATTTATCCACATATAAAAGCAATAAATTGTAAAATGAACAAAAAATATCACATCGATACGATTGACGTCTTGTCGTGGCAGCGGTTTTTTTTTTTTTTTTAGGTTTTGTTATTATTATTATTATTATTAGGTCCTTCACTAACACGAGGTCTCCAACCCTCGGTGGGTTTGTCTTATCTGACCACTTAACGCGCTGTTGCAAAATGTGTAAGTATTCAAGGTGCCAGCGGCGCCAGAAGCTCTGGGTAAGCTGCTGGAGCAACTCAAACCGCGAAAGGCGTCCTGGATTGACATCTCTATAAGGATACTCGGGCAGGGCGTTAAGTGGTCTGCCTATCAAGAAATGGCCCGGCGTGAGGGCCTGCAAATCGTTCGCGTCGGTAGACAACGGACATAACGGACGCGAGTTGAGAACCGCCTCAATCTTATGAAACACCGTCGCGAGTTCCTCGAACGTGAGAATAGTCTCCACAATAACGCGGCGAAGGTGAGTTTTGGCGGCCTTTACAACAGATTCAAAAATCCCTCCCCAGTGAGGGCAAGACGGCGGGGAGTATCGCCATGTTACCCCCCTACGGGAGAGTGTGGATCCGATCTCAATATTATTTTTATCTAAAAATTCACAAACTTCTCGTATATGTCTATCAGTGCCCTTGAAGTTCGTCCCACAATCGGACCGAATTAGAGAAGGCAGTCCCCGGCGGGAGACAAATCTGCCTTACGCTGCTAAGAAAGCGTCCATGGTGAGTGCACTCACCACCTCCAAATGAACGGCTTTAGTGGCCAAACAAACAAACACACACAAGTAAGCCTTTTCAGTCTTAGCATTACGGAGTCGCGACGTTTTTATAGTGAACGGTCCCGCGAAATCAGTTCCAACTCCTAAGAAGGTCATCGATTCATTCACACGATCAGCAGGCAAATCACCCATTTGGGGCTGCATCGTCTCGGGGCGTAAACGATAGCAGGGCAGACATCGAAAGATAACAGATCGGATTATTCTTCGCGCTGACAAAATCCAAAACTCCCGTTGGAGGAGCGCGGTCAATGCATTACATCCGGCATGAGCATTCTTCACATGGCGATCAATGATCAACAATCGCACCAATGGTCCGTCCTTGGGGAGCAACAGGGGATGACGTATAAGGCAAGTTAGCGTGCCTCAATCGGCCTCCTACACGCAACAATCCCTTATCATCCAGAAAGGGAGTCAAACGCACCAAGGGTCCCTTCAATTTGGACGTCCCGGTACGGAAAATCTTCCGTCCCGGAACGGAAAAGTTCCGGTTCAAACGCTCTAGACTGGGTCATACGCACCCAATGCAAGAGAGCATCTTGGCGCTCCTGCGGTGAGAGGACCGGACACGAATCTTTGTCCTGAGGCCGGCGACAATTTCGTATAAATCTTCTTATCCAAGCGGTCACGCCGAGCAACTTGTCCAGAGAACTGTAGCGGTCTAATAAAAATTCCCGCTCTGGAGCCGCCATAGTCTCGACAGCGTGAACACGCAAGCCCGGATTTGGTACCTTCACCACAGCTGGTGTGGAAGGCCAAGACGGCTGTAACAACCATTCGGGACCCCACCACAGAGTGTCGTCAATAAGCTGAGGGGCTTCGCTGCCACGTGATGCACAGTCAGCAGGGTTTATTTCACCTGGCACGTGGCGCCAAATCAACGTGGCCTTCGAGGCCTGTATTTGGGATACCCGATTGGCCACAAGTACTTCCAGGGAGTGGACGGAGTTCTAAATCCAACACAGGACAACCTGACTGTCGGACCAAGCAAAGAGCGACTCAAAGTCCACACTACGTCCCAGGGTGTCAACAACGTGGTTCATCAACCGAACCAGAAGAGTAGCTCCAGACAATTCTAACTTCGGAATCGTTAATCGAGTCCGAAGTGGAGCAACCTTACTCTTAGCAATTAACAAGTGGAGCTTAACAGCTCCTCTATCATCGACTGTCCGGATATATACGACGGCTGCGTATCCACTCTCAGACGCGTCACAAAAGCCATGAAGGCTGGCCGTAAACCGTCCCTTAGGCAGTATATGTCTAGGGATACTAACACGGGGATAATGTCGGGGAGAGACGACATGAAGGACTCCCAATCTCGCAGCAAACGGCCCGAGAGGGGCTCATCCCACGACATTTCGGCTGACCAAAGTTCCTGTAGGAAGCACTTCATCCAAAACACTACGGGACTAATCCAGCCATTTGGGTCAAAGGTACGAGCTACTGTAGACAAAACCAACCGTTTCGTCCAGACCTTGGGGCTTGGCAGCTCCAATCGATAGGTGAACGTGTCCTGGACAGGTCTGTATTGCACTCCCAAAACAGATAGTAAATCTGGAGTGTTGGCATTCTCAAAAATATGAGGCTCCTGCTGGTGGTCGTCTGGCAAGTCACACAAAAGCTGAGGTGAGTTGGACATCCACTTCCTCAATTCATAACCACCAGCCCCGAGAAGAGCAATTAGTTCATCTCGCAAAATCAAGGCTTCCTCGACACTAGAGGAGCCCGTACAAATATCATCCACAAATGCATCCTCCTTGAGAACCAAGGATGCGCGAGGGTATCGTAACCGCTCACGTTCAGCGAGTTCCACAAGTGAGCGAATTGCCACAAAGGGGCTCGAACGCAAACCGTATGTATTGGTGTTCAGCTCGTAGCCTAGCATGGGATCTCTGGGATCCTCCCTCCATAATATGAGCTGATATCGTCTATCGTCCGGGTGAATCACAGTCTGCCGAAACATCATCCGGATATCGGTCACAAAGACGACGGCATGGCGACGGAAGTTAGTCAATACATCACCCACCTCGTGGTGCAACTTCGGTCCAGCATGGAGACATTGATTCAGCGAAACTCCGGTAGACGTAGGAGCTGACCCACCAAAAACAACGCGTATCTTCCCGGTGGAAGGTTTCAAAACCGCGTGGTGAGGAAGAAAATTATGTTCCTCGTTTCGCTAGTCCAGTCGCGAGACCGACATGTGCCCCAGTTGCTCATATTCTCGCATGAAGTCGACATACTTCTGTTTGAAGTCGGAGTTCCTACTCATACGACGCTCCATGGACAGCAGCCGCTTCTCGGCCAACGGCCGGGAGCTGCCAAGTGAGGGGCGAACTGACAAAAAGGGCAAACGAGTGATCAGCCGTCCCGAGTGAAGGCGACCTGTATTGTTCTGGTAGAACAACTCACACTCCTCTTCCAAGGGGTTCACTTGCTTCACGGTAGTTGGCTCTTCCACCTCCCAAAACCGTTGAAGATAATCCGATAAGGTGGAGCTAACAGTTATGTAACTGTCCACCGATGGAGATGGTGGGTTATGCCTAACTGGTCCCATCACTACAAACCCAAGCGATGTAGATAAGGCTACCAGCCCACCCTTCTGTAACTCTCTCCTCTTCCCACAATACACGCGGCCTAGAACATCGGCACCGAGCAATAAGTGAATCGGACCGGTTCGGTGGAAGGAAGGGTCAGCCAAGGTCAATCCTGATGTCACATCAACGACAGCGCGCGAAACGTGCTGTTGCGGAAGCTGACCAACAACCTTCTCAAAAACAATCGCGGTAGCGCCAATTTTGGGCGCTGAAGAGAAGTGGGGGGAAAAGGAGAACAAAACCTGACCGATCGGATCCGGGATCCGCAGGTCTCCGATTCCTCGTACCGATTCAAGGTATGGAGATGTGTTCAAACTCAACTGCCGGACCAGCCAGCTGGAGGCAATGCAACCCTGAGCTCCCGTATCCAAAAGGGCGCGAACTAAAACAAAGGTGCCCCTCGGGCCCCACACCTGTACGGAGGCTGTTGGTAACAGCACCTGCTCCTGTGGGGGGGTTGCAGCCGACAGTTGGTTTAATGAAAATCCTCCCGCATTCCCCGCAACGGGGGGGAAGGGGGGTTCAAGGAAAAATGCGTGCGCGGCGGAGGAGAAGGGCGCTCAAGGCGCTCGAGCGGGTCCCAATCCGGCACGTACTGGCCCCGATCAAAGCGGCATCGGGGGGCCGGGCGGTGCCCATGATGGGCGAAAGTTGGGGGAGCCCGTGACAAACGAGGTCTCTCCATCATAGGGGGAGAGAAGCGTATCGGCTCCCGACGTGGCTCCCTAATAACCGCGGCCCAATCCCGCGGTGGCGCCTCAGAAGCGTCGCGTCGATCCCCCCCGCCCGTAGGGGGGGTGGGGCGCCCAATCCTCTCACGGGAGGGGGGGGGGGGGCTCTCCAATCTCCGCGGAGGAGTGGCACGCCCCTTTGATCTCCTCGGAGATGTGGGTGACCTACGAGGGCCCCCGCCCGTGTGCGAGTCCCTCTCTCTCACCACCTCACGAGTGTCCCTACTGTTGAAGCACAAAAGGGTGTGATGGGCCCCTCCACAACAGTGGCAATCTCGTGGGTGGGGGCAAGCCGATGCCATATGAGCCCCCAGACAGCGGTAGCACCAATTCCGCTGCTTGGCCATATTCCTACGCCCCTCGGTGCGTAGGCCAACAAATTTGGGACAGGCCGGCAAACGATGGCCATCGCGCTTGCAACACTTGCAAGGCATCGGCCTCTCCCCGTGTGGAGAGTTCTGCCGCACTGCAGTATACTGCTTGTACGGGCGGCGCTCTCTCCGTGGTGCTGCCCGGGTCGCCTCATAGCGGCCTGTACTCGGTCCCGGTATAGGAGCCAGATCCAAGTGGTCGGTCATCCGACACTCATCCTCCAAAAATCTGAGGAGATCCGAAAAGGGGGGTAGGTACGAGGCACTATTGCCCCCATACCTTTGTTCAAAGCGCCCCTTCATCTCCATGGGAAGCTTATTGAGGATGAGGTGGAGCAATATGAAGGACCACTGGTCCACCGGTAGGTCAAGTCGTTTGAGCGCGTTAATAGCGCTTAGCAGCGGGTTCAAAATCTCCTTCCTCAATGAGGAGACCCGCGATACTCGTGGCAGCCCTAAAATGGCAGCCACATGTGTGTCCGCTAGCAAGCAAACATTCTGATACCGGGCGGTCAACAACGCCCTTGCAATATCATAACTGTCATCATTGACAGGTAGATGCTGGACAAGTACACCAGCCTCTCCACGTAAGGCAGAGAGCAAATAGGCCAATTTCTGGCTAGGGAACAGGTCATCCCTCGAGTGGACCAGGCTATCAAAGAGGTTAATGAACCCCATCCAAGCAGCCAAGTTCCCATCAAAGGTTGGGATGTCCAAAGTGGGCAGTCTACCCAGCAAGCCGGCCGGGGTAGGCTTGACCTCCCCGGGCGTGCACGACTCACCCCTCCGGGCGGATAGGATTGCCTGAGCCTTGTTTATAATCACATCCGCCTGTTCAAAACATTGATCATAATCCGCATTAAATTGCTCGACTGCCCGCAACTCAGCGGCACCCTCGGCTGGGTGGTCGAGCAGATATTGTTGATGAGCAACGAAAAGCTGCTCCAATTCCTTCAAGCGAGCAGGTACTCCCTCATGCCGAATTAACAAGGCCTGTTCTCGGTCTGGTCGGTCTACCAAAGCGACGGCACTAGCAAACCATCTTAAGATCTTTTGTGCACCCGCGCGGGCACCACTAAGCGGGCTGACTGGCGGGACCATTTTGCACCAAAATTAATATACACTATAATAATACATAGACAAACAGACCGACAACCGCAGACAACAAAACAGATCGGGAGGAACTTCAAAGGCAGAACAAAATATATAAACAAACCAAAATCAAGTGTAAATGCTAGAACTTAACTAGAACAACAAAGGCATTCAACAACAGAATTTTTCAAACAAATTAAATTCAAGTATTAAGTCAATAACTTAACAAACATAATATTCAAAGGCAAACAAAACAAAATCAAATGTAAATGCTAAAACTTAACACAGCAAAATAGTGTATTACAACAACAGCAAAGTCATTTAGCAGCAAAATTTTTTAAACAAATTAAATTCAAGTATAAGTTTACAACTTAACAAACAAAATATTCAAGGGCAAAACAAAGATATGAAAAAACAAACCAAAATCAAATATAGGTAAATGCTAGAACTGAACTAGAACAACAAAAGAAATTTAACCCCAATTTTTCATATACAATGACAATGACAACTAGTTAGGGAGATCGGTCCACAAATGAGATTGTAGTCGGTTTAAAATCAGCAATCAAAAACAATTAATATGTATTGCCCGTTTGGACAACCAACAAGATTACAATATTAATTGTACAATATTAATCAAAATACTAATCAATCAATCAAATCTAACAACTACCACGCTCTGCTACCAAGATATGGTGGTGCCCAAAGTAGACTCCACCACGTCGGCGTTTCACCGAATAATGATACTGAACTTCATAACCGACTACCAGCTCCTAGAAAATTGGTATTACTTACCTTGGATCCGTTCGGTCTCCGTATGTAGCCGGTGGACTTCCTGAGCTAGCTCGAAGGAAGTCGCGGCTCCTGAAGGGCTGCTGTCTGACCGAACCGGATGGTACACTTGCCTATTAGGCCACCAATACCCGAACTCATTAACGGACACAAAAACTTTGGTACACTATTCACCGACACTAAAACTTGGCGGAACCTCGCACCAACAATCACTTGGTGCGCCGCGCAAGACCTATTTTTGTTATATATTTCTCGAAACGAAAACGCGCTGCCCGGTCCTAACCTATTTCAATGTCATCACGTATTCGACTCGACTGACTGACATGTTACATGCGGCCGGCCGCCACAGGCTCTCACTGCACAGACTATAATGTAGTGTTGCCACTCGCTCTTCCTCGAGCGTAAACTATATATATTATACTTTATTGCGCACAAAATCTATACTATATAAAGCTGGATTACAAAGCGTTCGCCGCGTTACAAAGGCGGACTTATCTCTATTAGAGATTTAGTATATACCTAATTAAAACTAGAACGAGGTGATTAGGCCTTAGTCAACCATACTAGCCAAGTGCGGGTTGGTCAACTTGACACACAGCCTCTTAAGAATTTTTTTCTTCACAGGTGTATGCAGGTTTCCTCACGATGTTTTTCTTCACTGTAAAAGCGTCAAATAAACGTACGTATAAATTCAAAATTTGAAAACACATTGGTACGTGGCGGAGTTCGAATCGCTACCTCTCGATTGGAAGGCGACGTCCTTCTCCTTACGCACTACGCCATCGACGCTTCACAACATGTACAGTCGGCTTCAAAAGTAGATAAGCATTTTACTACCATATTACACCAACTATTAACAATGCAATATAGGTGTAACCATACTATATAAAAGGAATAGTTGGCTTGACATGGTACTATAAAATATCCATCTACTTCTGAGGCCGACCGTAGGTACTATAGACTGTAACTACTTATCACCAGCCCTCTAGACAAATGCTACAAGTAGGTGTATATTGGGCATTCTAAAACAGTTTTCATCAAAACACCGCAAACGAACGCAGTGAGATTTGAGCTACGCTTCGCTGCGCTCTAGCTCCGCAAATCTCACTGCGTTCGTTTACGGTGATTTGATGAAAACAGTTTAAGATTGCCCAATATACATTATATAGGGTTAAATGGAAAAGAAGATTTTTTATTTCATTTCATTTCATAATGTTTCTATTGTGTTGTGTTGTTTGACTGTAAACAGTATACTTTTGATTGATTGCGATTTACTAAACACATTTTCAAGGTTTTCTATCTCAGAATATTAAGGCATTCAACTAGGTAGCAGTGCAATAACAACAGAAATTAAACAGGTTGAGGTTTCGTAGCTTCAGGACTCAACTCTCGGATAAGTACCGTTCTACACTCTGCCTGCCATACAGTTTCAAAGCATTCCCACGAAATTCATTTATCAGCAATAAATTTATTGCACATTATTCATATATCCAGTTACGAGTGCTTACTCAAATAATAAGGCTTCTTTCACACGTTAATACTTTTATTTGTTTATTAAATTACTTCAATTAAATATATTCTTTATTATAAAACAAAGTATAAAATTGTTGATTTTTACAAAATATTTAAAAGGGCGGGCTAATCCCTGAAAGATGTGTTCCAGTCATCATACGAATAAAAAATAGAAAATAAATATTCCAATAATTTAAAAAATGAAAATATAAAAAATATTAAGAACATTTTAACTACCTACCTTGGCTGACTAAGGTCTTAACATCCTAATTAAATAGGGTAGTGCGGTGGGAACGTGTATGAGATGCTGCCGATGAATACCACCTATGTATTATTACAATAATTTTCATAAACTTCTATGGTTCTGTCCTCATGTCGTATCAATATCGTTATGCTATAAATACATTCGGTTCGCCTAATAGAACGATATACCTATTGTTTATCTGTTTTAAATAGTAGTATCGAAAAATGAAAATTAGAAATCGCATCCGTTATTACAAAGAAGACTTTTTAATTTGGAGATAATATTCGTTAGTAATTGTAAATATGTATGTACATGTATAATTTAAATAAATATAATAAACCCGAAATGAAAAAAAATTTGGAGCATGCAGCCTTACACGAGATTTCTGCATCAGCAGAATTAAACGGTTACCAACTATTTTGCTGTATATGCACAGTATTGTATTGCAAGTTTGTGGAAATAAACGACAAACAATTAATTTGCTGATTATTTCCGCGTCATATTGCACATTGGTAGAATTATGGGTAAATATCAAATTTTGCTAAATATCATGAAAGTCAGAGGTGCAAAACGTTATTAAGTTTTATATTTCGAGTATGGAACCGACTTTTTGAAAGTAAACTACCAAACTATAATCTTCTCTTAGATGTTGTGATGCTGAATAACGATCTACTACTACCTCGAAAATAAAAATCCAATACACGTAATTGCGTCAGTTCGTCGTTTTGTTTCTTTCTTGCTACGTAAGTACTTTTTTTTTTATATAGCTGACGAAGTTCAGCCGATGATCGGACCGTTTTTGGATCATACGCAACTGCGGATCAAAAATTTTGTTGCAGACCTGAGAACTGCTCCACTCACACGTCCCGGGTACCATAGTACCCAGAGCGCTTCGCGTCTCCTTTGCCTAAAACGCGCGGTGTGATAAAAAAATCACGAAAAAAAAAATATATTCTCTAAATAAAGTGTCAGTTCTTTAGTGTTTGAAAAACGAACACTGACCATGGAAGTGGAAGTGAATGCATTAGGATTCTCGATAACGTATAGACATCATATCCGTGAATGCATATTTGTTTTCTTATAAATATTTTGTGTGGATATGATTTGGACGGAAATTAATAATTTTATGATTATATATATAATATTTTATAATATTACTTACTTATTTAACAATATAAAAATTAATGAGCATTCTTTTTTAGATTAGTCATGTTAAATAAAAATGATTATAAAGATAAGGTATAGGTTGAGAACCTCAGTAAAATTATTACTTGCATTGCACTTTTCTTATATAAAATCCGGAAAAACTGTAGTCACAGTACACTCCAGTGCTATCTCTGACCACTAACAGTGCTTCAGTACCTCCTCATCAAAAAATCTCAAGACCAAGACAGCTGAAAAATGTTCGTAAGTTTTTATACTTTATTGCTATACTTTATATCTATTCTTTAATTGTCTATAAGTGGTTGATCATCTTCATGCTTCAACAAATTGAGCCGTTGGACCAGGCTGTATATGACGTGACCTCTCCAAGTGCTGTCTTCACGAGGGACCATCAAGCCCAGCAGTGACATGCTGATTGACTGATGATGATGATATTTTTTTTATCTTATGAATTGAAGATGTGAATCTTCAACTCGTTTTCTTGTAACCACTCTTAATACTAATATGACATTTACTATTTTCAGGTCGGATAGCAAGCAAAACAAAAGGTCAGCCAAGAAGAGCTGTGAATCTGACCTTTTCTTTGATACCGACGACGAAGACATCAGGTACTTTTATTGCTATATTTACATATATCTAAATTTCAAGTGTTTAATGTGTACAATAATCGTGTATCCTTTTTCTATCTCCCTAGTCCAAAGAAGAGAAGCAAGGCGATAAAGTGCCTATCGAAGGCGAAGAGTGCAGAAGTGAAGAATACATCGTCGTCCAATACTTCTGAGTGGTTGTTCGACTCAGAGTCGGACAGCGAGGTTTCGCGGCCGCCAAACCTGCCAAACAAGACCACCAGTATCCTGACACGCCGAGTACCTGGTGGTGTAACGCGTCGGACTGCACAGCTCGACGGCGACTTGCTAGTGGAGCTACGCCTCTACAACCAGAAGGAGGTATCTAATCTCAGCGGCCTTGACCGGTGCGAGCGCGCTATCGTTTGGGTACGCTTGCAAGGCGAAGCAGAATCTCCAGAATTTTACGCATTAAAAAAATTTGTAAAATTAGCTAAGGCAAAGTTTACCACAGAGGGGATATTTTATAAAGATAAAGTTAAAAAATAGGTTCTCTTTTGTTTCTCTCTGCGTAAATTATGTTTTAGCTGGTTTACTTATTGTTTATCGTTAGCAAACTCAAAGATTAGGTACTTACATACTTAAGCCTTTATTACTTTAACTTTGAGAATTTGTACTGTCCAAATCATAATGTCGAGGTCTACTTTCTGTTCAGTTTGTGACGTATCCGTAAATAACAAAGTTTTCTCTGCACATTTGAAAAGTATTTTACATAAGAACAACAGTTCGGTCGTTGATAGTGAGGGGGTTGAAAAAGTTCATAGCGCTTTTCGTAATCGTATAGCATCGTACCGTGTTCGATATCAAGATGAGGGTCATGATAGTGCGCGTGTTCGCCCGCCCGCCGAGTTTTTATGGCACTTGCGCTCTCGCGTACGCCTATTGCTCATAGCGAAAATTCAAGCTCACACTAATGTTAAAGCTAATTTTGAACTTTTCTGTGAATTCTTTCTGCTTAGTAAGTATGATTCGATTTCAATCAAGTCATTTGCAACGGAAAACTTCATCTTGCATCAAAACTTCAATTTTGAAGATATGTTTTCAAAAATTATTCACTTAATTTGTAAAAAAATTGAAGAATTTGAAGAAAGAGATAGTGGGTGGGCCTATTTACAAAGCCTATATCTAGAAGTAAATATAAACAAATATAACCCGTTAAGAGGCTCCAGTTTTATAGAATTACCAAAGTCCATAAAATGTAAACGAGCATGTATCAACATTCAAAATTCTGATAATTATTGTTTTTTATGGTGTGTCATGGCAGCACTATTTCCTATAAACAGAAACGCACATCGAACGTCAGCTTACCCACACTTTAAAAATGTACTCAATATCAAAAATATGATTTTTCCAGTTGGGTTTGCGGACATCAAAGTTTTTGAAAAGAATAATCCTCGCATAAGTATTAATATTTACGGCATTCAAAAGAATGGTAACATTGTTGGACCTTTATACAAAAGCGAGATTCGCAAAGATCATCACATTAATATGCTTTTCCTGGAAAACAGAAAACGCACCCATTACTGTCTTATTAAAGATTTATCTAAATTACTTCGTCTTCAATTAACTAAACATCATTCTAAAATATATTTATGCGAGGATTGTATGATATTCTTTGATAGTAATGATAAACTGAAAGCTCATGTTTGTGGTGGTGTATCGACAATATTACCCGGTGATGGAACACGAATTCAATTTAATCATTACGAGCGAATGCATGACATGCCCTTCGTCTTATACGCAGATTTTGAATCATTATTAAAACCAACTGAACTCGATTCTGGATCAGGCTGTACAAAGATATTGCAAAAACACGTACCATCAGCATTTGCTTATTACGTTGTGTGTTCTTATGATAAGTCGCGTAATAAATATGTATCTTATCGAGGTCCAGCCTGTGTAGAAAAGTTTTTAGAAAGTCTATTATTGGATATAACCGATATTTATAACGTTTTGCAGTCGCCAGTGGCTATTTGTTTAACAAATGAAGACAAAGCGAACTTTGCTCGGGCTACAAATTGTTTTCTTTGTGATAAAATATTGTTTGACGATAAAGTTAAAGATCATTGCCATCTTACAGGACGGTATCGTGGTGCAGCTCATTCTTATTGCAATATTAGATATTGTTTGCCTAAGTTTGTTCCTATATTTTTTCATAATTTAGCGGGTTATGACAGTCATCTTTTTATACGACAGTTGGGAAAACTATCAGGAAAAATACAAGTAATAGCAAAAAATAAGGAAAACTACATATCTTTTACAAAATTTTTTCAAATTAATGATAAAGATATCATACCTGTTCGATTTGTTGATTCTTTTAAATTTTTAGGCACAAGTCTAGAGAAACTTGTCGCAAACTTAAAAAATGACGACTTTAAACATCTGCGGCGTTATTTTCCTTCTCGTGAGCATTTTGCTTTAATAAAACGAAAAGGGGTGTATCCATATGAATACATGACTACTTGGAGTTCATACGAAGAAAAAGTACTTCCGCCTCAGGAGTTCTTTTTCAGCAAATTACGCAATAGTAATATATCTAAAGTAGATTATGATCATGCAAAAAAAGTCTGGCAAACGTTTGAATTATCGAATCTCGGTGAATACACAGACTTGTATCTTAAGTCAGATGTTCTTTTATTAGCTGACGTTTTTGAAAGTTTTCGCCAGACATGTAAGATGAATTATAAATTAGATCCAGCCTTTTATGTTACAGCACCGAGTCTCAGTTTTGATGCCATGCTATTAAAAACAGATGTAAAATTAGAATTAATACACGACCTGGAAATAATAAGAATGATTCAAAAAGGTATTCGCGGTGGAATATGTTTATGTTCGACAAGGTATTCAAAAGCCAATAACAAGTATTTAAAAACTTACGATCCAAGAAAAAGTAATAACTTTCTAATTTATATCGATTGTAATAATCTCTATGGATATGCAATGTGTGCTTATTTGCCTCATTCCAATTTTAAGTTATTGAATGACTTGGAAATCGCTGGAATAGATTTTATAAATGTGCCAACTAACGGAGACACTGGTTATATACTAGAAGTAGATTTAGAATACCCCGAACATTTGCATAATGATCATAACGATTTTCCATTCTGTGCTCAAAAATTTACTCCGCCAGGTTCTAAAACTTCAAAATTGATTCCAAATTTATACGATAAATATTTCTATGTCATACATTTTGCTCATCTGCAAACATGTATAAAACATGGTTTGTTGTTAAAAAAAATACATAGAGTTATTCAATTTAATCAGAGTCCTTATTTAAAGCAGTATATTGACATGAATACTGAATTACGAAAAAAAGCTAAATCTACATTTGAACAAGATTTCTTCAAACTTCTTAACAACAGTATATTTGGCAAGACGTTAGAAGACACAGAAAAGAGGGTTAATGTGAAATTAGTCAATAAGTGGAATGATGATAGTAACAAAACAAAGAAAAGTTTCTGTGCAGAGCAAATGATAGCTCGACCAAATTTTCACAGTGTTACAATTTTCACTGAAAACTTGGTAGCCATTCAAATGAAGCCTGAAACAATCACTTTGGATAAACCTATATACATTGGTTTTTCCGTTTTGGAAATATCTAAGAGTCACATGTTTGATTTTCATTATTCTATTATGAAGCCTTTTTATAAGGAAAAGTTAAAACTTTGTTATACGGATACTGATAGTTTTTTGTATTCAATAGAAAGTAAAGATTTTTATGCTGATTTAAAATCAAATTTTCTTCCCTATTTCGACACTAGTAATTATTCTGTAAATAACGTATACGACATTCCTAGTTGGAACAAAAAGGTGCCAGGTCTCTTTAAAGATGAGCTAGGAGGAAGTTTGATTTCGAAGTTTGTAGGATTAAGGTCCAAGTTATACTGTATTAAAACGGCAGAAGATGAATTAAAAAAAGCAAAAGGCATACAGAAGCAAGTATTAAAAGATGTACAATATAAAGATTATTACAAGGTATTAAATGAAAATACATTTTTGAAGAAAAAAAATATCATATTTAAATCTCTTAAGCACGAAATATTTACTCAAGAACAGAACAAAATAGCTTTGTCAGGTAATGACGATAAACGTATCATATTAAAAAACAAAATTTCTACTTTATCATGGGGTCACTGGGATAGTTTAGTTTAATATCATTAGTTTTTCTTTAGAAGCACCGTATTGTATAGTTTATTATTATTTTAATGGTAATCATGAATCAAATTGTAAGTTGAGAAATATGTTACCCCATCATCTATTTATTTATTTATTATATGGCTTAAGTAATGAATAAGTTAATAGAATAAAAACATACATGAAATTGTATAGTATGTACCGACACGGCACTTTATATTGTAAAGTTATTTAATTTTAATATTGTTATCCATCAGTTATTTGTTTAATAGTATTATACATTGTTTTTTAATGGTAAATAGGTAAATTAATTACCTAGTTTTAATCAAATACTTAATGTTGTATTGTAACGATGAAAATATATAACGTTATAAACCAGCTACCATGTTTTTTTTTATTTCATAATCCATAAAATATAAAACTATTAATAAAATAGCACACGCAATGAACAATTCGAAACTGGTTGGGACATGTTATTGCTGATTTAGGTATTCCAACTTATAGTTCATTAGTAATTTGTCCAATTGCGATTCCGTGCGAATGCTTTGTTGTTATGTCAGCATTATATTTACACTATAAATAGCTATTAAAGTCGAATGTTTTTAAAATTTGTTTCACACATAATTAATCAAGTGACAACTACGGTCACCCAAATACATCATGGTAAGTCGTATAAATTATTTTTCTTCAAACTCTTTTCTTGTGTAGTGGTTAGATCACTAGTTAATGTTTATTTGTATATTTGATTTAGTTGGAAGATAATGTTGTTGTTAAAACCTTATGGTTGTGATGCTGTTATCGTGATTCTCATATTCTATCGGTTCCGTATAAGATAGTCAGCCTCCTTGTGGATCCTAGATATACTCTTCTACCTCCGCCACTATATCAATCATTTCTTCGATGTGAAATTATTTTTGTTGCATAATAAATTAAATTTCAGAATACCCAAGAAATCTCGCAGTCGCTACTCATAAGCAAGGAGGCAACAGAAGATTATCCTCCTTGCTTTGAGCAAAATGCGCAAGATATGTTGGAGGGCTTCTCTGAAGAATTTCCACATTGGAATGCTAAAGATTCACCGCTGCATGCCAAGGTGGTTAAAAGTCTTTTTAATAAAAAGAAGCCCATGAAGAGGAGAAGCAAGTTACTGCAGAATACGAAGGGGAACGAACCTTCTTATTTAATTAAAACAATACCTACTAAAGGGCGGCGATTAATTAAATTAGAAATATTAGATCTGGAATCAACCAGCAATGATCCATTAATAAAAACACAATATGTGGTAACCGAGCATATTGATCCAATAATGGATCAAGCAGAAAATATTATAACTAATATCTCTAAGAAAATATGTGGTTACAGTTATAGTTTTTAAATAACTATTGCTGACCTAAAACATTTGTAGATGTATATTAAAATTCTCTAATGTGCTAGATGCGTACCTACTATCTTTAGTTACGTGTACACTCACGGAGATACATTATTTCAACAACATTATTCTTCTGAAAAATTATAGTAATGCTTATAAATTTTACTAACTAAGACTTATGTTATTTTAAATAGTTATGTTAGTTTAAGTCTTGTATTGTTTTCAATAAATATTATTTAAAAATAAAAAAGACTTGTATGAAAATATTTGTTTTTATTTTAACACCTCTATAATGTAATCAAATATTTTGAAAAACATTCATTCAGAATTACCTCTATAAATAAATCTAAGATAAAATTTATTAGAATTCAAATACATAGTTTAAAATAATGGTAATAAAATTAAAAATATAGTTTTATTTATTAAAGAACGCAGTGTATTACTTTGTTAAAGTAGGGATGCAAGTAATTAAACAATGTTTATTTTTAAGCATCGATTCCTTACTCATATCATTTTTTATTGCACGATTCGAGAGGGGTGAGAGCTCTTTCTTCTCTCTCCATTCTTCTCGATGCTTTAACATTGTGTGTTCTAGACACGTCCAATAACTTAATATAATGAGTGGTAACAGTATCCAAATTCTTCTACTCCTTGCTATTGTTACCGCCGTCGAATGCTTAGTCTATATGGTGGAGTGAGTGCACTTACAAGTAAATATACTGCTAGTTCTCTTATTATTACGAACGCAAAGTGTTATATCCATTTTGTTCAAAGCCACGAATCAAAACGGACAAGTTGCTATGAAGTTCCTCAAACAAAAGGAAACGTTAAAATTAGATTATAATATCTGTCCTGCATCATTATGTGAAGCAAAGCGACATGGCAACTTATTGCCGAGCACTATACGATGTATTGTTTGTGGACCATCAAATTGCGGCAAGACAAACTTAGTAATAGGTTTGTTATTACATGAGAATGGTGCACGTTTTCGTAACTTATATGTATATTCTAAATCATTATACCAACCAAAATATGTGTTCTTAGAAAAAGTATTAGATTTAGTTGCAGACATATCTTATAGTAAATATAACCATAATAATGATATCATAAGCCCACACGAAGCTTTGCCAAACTCCATTATAATATTCGACGACGTAGCTTGTGAAAACCAAAATAGCATTCGGGATTATTTTGCTATGGGTCGACATAAGAATATTGATTGTTTTTACATTAACCAAACATACAGTAAAGTACCTAAACAACTTATAAGGGACAATTCTAACCTCATTATTTTATTTAAACAAGACGATGTAAATTTAAAACACGTTTACGATGAGCATGTAGGTTCAGATATGTCGTGGTCTCAGTTCCGTGAAATGTGCTCAACTATTTGGAATAAACCATTTAATTATGTTGTGATCAATAAAGACTGCGAAAGAAATAAAGGATGTTATAGGATGGCATTCGATACTTTTGTAGTAGTAGATTAATATACATAAGTTATTGTTTCATCAATACACAATCACTATTACTCTGGATTTTGCATTGAACGGAATCCTTGTCAAAATGGAAAAGCAACTTAAAAAACAAATTGTAAAAGCCGCAGCTGCTGTAAAAAGAAAGGTTGAAATGATAAAGGATATGAAAAATACAAATGATGCCACTCTGGAATCCATATTCAAACCTATAACCGATCCACTGAAACAAATAGCCATTAAGAACAATGAAATTTCTCATGAAGATGAGGATGAGTTTGAACATTATACAATAAAAAAAAATAAACATAATGACAGCGAGGCAACAAATTTTTCTGATGACGATTTTAATGAAGAAGAGGAACAACAGTTCTATAAAAAATTTAATTCCGAAAAAACCCTTGTCGTATCACCTTCTGACAACAATAATATGAGTGATGCTTCCTTTAAGTCCTTTCAATCATCACCAAATGTTTCACTTAATAGTTTATCGTGGTGTGCTTCACCCGACGCAAATATCCCTTTTGGAATAAAAAATGAACGAGGAAAACTTATGCTCGGCCAAACACGTGTTTTCGACGACGGAAAAATTATAAAAATTGGAAATCGAAGTTTAAACAAAACTCTTGGATTAAAAGAATTACTATTTGAAAAGACACCAAATTTGGATGTTATCACAGATGAAGATTTGCAAAATTATAAAGAGCTTCTAATAGAAACGAATGCACATAGGCGTAATTGTGATCCACGCAAGCCAATTAATAGTTACAAAGGGTTTAAGTACATGCATATTATTAAACCACTGTTTAAGTTCTCTAGAAATAAGTATGACAGCACAGAAAGTCTTACGGTAGGAAAAGGAATAAATCTTTTAAAAAGTGTAAAGAAAGATATAGATTACGTTTATTGGGATGATCCAAATGAATTAGTAGATCGATTGAAATTACTGTTTGCATCTCGTGATGCTGGCAATACCGGCTTAGATAATGAAATTATTGCGATTATAGAAGAGCTGTACGAAGCAGGCATCATTAAAAACACCAAATATAAGGAACCTAATTTTAAAAAACTGATCAGTAGTTATACAGCAAACACCGCATAGATACGGAAATGAATGTAGATAAATTTGGTCATCACGTTCATAAACGTTTACGATTAGAGGAATATATTGGAAATCTCAACGATACATTAGTGAAGTCGGAAACAGGTGAATATGATTTAAAATCATCAAGATTAAAAGGGCTTATATCGCCAGGCAATGATGACGAAGCCGCCAATAAAGCTTACGTGGATGAAAAGACACACGAACTAAGAACTAATATTTTAAGTGATGTAAATATTCGTTTAAATGATTTTGAAAGTTCAATACTTAATAAGCTAGCCACCTTGTTTTACACAAGGACAGAAATTGATCACATGCTTCAAGAGAAACCAGATAATAATGAGCAAACAAGACATAGTGAATGAGCTTCACAAAGCAGCAAGAAGGAATTTTTCCCGGCGATGTACGATCATAAAAGGAATAGATGATTTATGGCAAGCCGACCTCATAGATTTGCAAAAATATTCACAGTATAATAAAGGGTATAAATATATTCTTATCGTAATTGACACTTTATCAAAATATGTATGGATCAGATCTTTAAAATCAAAAGCGAAAAATTATGTTACAGATGCAATGCAAAGTATTTTAACTACATCATTACGAAAACCTAAAAATTTACAAACTGATTTAGGCACAGAATTCTACAATGATAATTTTAAACAATTAATGAAAAAGTATAATATTAATCATTATTCAACATATTCTATTAAAAAAGCATCTATAGTAGAAAGAGTTATAAGAACAATTAAATCTCACCTTTACAAACTATTTAGTTTGAACGGAAATTACCAATGGTATAAAAATATTTTAAAGGACGTTGTAGAACACTACAATAACACTTTGCATAGAATAACAAAATTTAAGCCTGTGGAAGTTAACAAAGTAAATGAGCTTATAGTCAAAGGTTATATTATGAATTCTCAAAAGAATAAAACAAGTCGGGGATATACATTTCGTGTTGGTGATTATGTTCGCATAAGTAGATATAAAGCAGATTTTTACAAAGGCTATACGCCAAACTGGTCCACCGAAATATTTCGTATAGTAAAAGTTAATCACACTAACCCAACAACTTATCAAATAGAGGACAGACGCAATCAAAGAATCCTCGGCTCATTTTATGCATACGAGTTACAAAAAACTAAGTTTCCAGACCTATACCTCATTGAAAAGGTTATAAAAAGAAAAGGAAACAAATTGTTTGTAAAATGGTTAGGATTAAGTAATAGCGAAAATAGTTGGGTTGATAAGAATAAATTGGTTTTATGATATAAAATAGCTCAAGATATCTTTATTGATTCACTTTTTGTTTATCAATGAAGAAAGGAAGTGGTATCATAAACAGCTTAATAAATAAGATTCCGTTTGAGTTACATTTACCGGGCTACCAATATTGCGGACCCGGCACAAAGCTTCAGAAACGATTACTTAAGGGTCAGCGAGGAATTAATAAATTGGATAACGCTTGTATGCACCACGATATTGCTTACATAAACAACGACGCTAACGTAAGGCACAAAGCTGATCTAGATCTATTAAATATGGCTCAAAGAAGATTGAAATCAAAAGACGCTGGAAAGAAAGAAAAAATTGCTTCATGGATAGTAAAAAATGCTATGAAGGCCAAATTAAGAGCTGGTGCAGGTGCTCGGTCGTTTATGACGGCTGTGAAAAAACTCAAATCTAAATTAAAAAAAATAAAATCTAAAGACACAAATTCTACTATTAAATATGCGGTCGCCGCTGCAAAAAAACTATTTAGAAATAAAAATAAAATGAGTTTACCTCGTTGTATTCCTATTCCAAAATGTGGAGGACTGTTACCGTTAATTCCTATTTTCGCGGGATTATCAGCTTTAGGTTCACTGGCTGGTGGAGCAGCTGGCATAGCAAAAGCGGTTAATGATTCAAAAGCAGCTCAAAAAGCTCTTCAAGAATCGGAACGACATAATAAGATGATGGAGGCGGTTGCTCTCGGAAAAGGATTATATATTAGACCTTATAAAAAGGGTGCAGGTCTATATTTGAAACCCTCAAAAAACTAATAAAGCGGCTACCTAGGCGGGCATTAACTAATTGGGATATATTAGAACATGCTAGTGATATTCCATTTTTTCGTGGTGTTTTCATGAGGGATACGTTGCCCTCAAAACCTAGGAAGATAGAATGCGGTATTATAAATTTAGATACTTCAAATAACATTGGAACACATTGGGTAGCCTACGTGAAAGAAAATAAGTATGCTGAATATTTTGATAGTTTTGGTAATCTGAAACCTCCGTTAGAACTACTTGATTACTTAAGAAATGTTTCTTTAAATTATAACTATGAGCAATATCAAACATTTGACTCTGTTAATTGCGGCCACCTTTGTATAAAATTTTTAAAGGAGTATTGGAAAACACATTTATATAAAGCTTGAAATAAAATTCTTTATCAGTAGTAAAATGTCTTTCACTGTGTCTATAACTGGAAAAGGATCCTCTCTGATAACAAACTACTCACCTACTTTGGAATTAAGTGGATACTATGAGTGTGGATTGTTGTATTTTTCAACATTTAATTCTATACCCAACATAGATAAAAGAAATAATAAATTCTACTATGACGATAACGAAGTAATCGAAATACCTGAAGGAGCTTATGAACTTCAAGATATCTGTGATTATTTAAAGACATACATTAGAAATGCAATGTTAAAATTAACTTGTAATAATAATACTTTAAAAACTACAATTTTTTGTACTAAAGATGTTCATTTCAACAAAAGTGACTCACTTGGAAGGATTTTAGGTTTTGGTGGAGAAACAATAAAGGCATTAAAAAGGACCGAATCTCTGTATCCTGTCAGTATATTGCCAACAACCATTGTGCGCATCGAATGCGACGTAGTTAGTGGGTCATTCGTGAACGGATCTGCAAGTCATATTATTCACGAGTTTGTTCCTAACGTACCACCTGGTTATCGGATCATTGAAGTGCCGAAAAATCTAATATATTTTCCTGTAAATAAAAGTTCTATAAGTGCAATAACTATACAATTATTAGACGCCGAGAATAAACAAATCAATTTACGAGACGAAGAAGTACAACTGTATCTACATTTTCGTAAAAATGATAAATTTCAATAAAAATCATGACACAGCTTGCATTCAAGTTAGTACTAGAAGATCACCTCATAAAAGCACACCGCTTCACATAAAAAAGAAGCTCACCAAAAACAATAAGGAATTTTTGAAGTTGATTGGCTTGTTAAAATGAATATTTTAAATATATCTCAATCAACATCATACGACAATAGTATTGAAAGTTTCGAATATCATTCTTATAAACCGTACGTAACAAGTTTCAACAAGAATGATGAAATAAGAATACCTATTAATCAACAAGATCTATGTCTGTTACCCTCACTCAGCACTTTGTATATTGAGGGTAAAGCCAATGTTTATAATAGTTCGACTAAAGAAAAAATATCAAATGTGTATTTCATCAACAATCCAATACTATATTTATTTCAAGATATTCGATATGAGTTAAACGGAATAGAAATAGACAAAATAAAAAATGCTGGCATAACTACAACAATAAAATCGTACCTCTCGTTAAATGATAATGAATCTAAATGCTCACGTGTATGGGGATGGTCAACTTCTGGTACAAACAATCTTAACGGAGGAATTTTTTCGGCTTCTGTGCCGTTGAAGAAAATTTTAGGTTTTGCAGAAGATTATGAAAAAGTTATAATTAACTCCAAACATGAATTGGTGCTATTAAGAAGCAATACGAATCTCAATGCTTTGAAATTAAATGTCGGAGAGGTGGTCGAAGATATAACTATTAGCAAAGTTGTTTGGCGAGTTCCGCACGTTAAAGTATCAGATCGTGAAAGAATCAATTTGTTGAAACATCTAGAAAAGGACAGGCCTATTACACTAGCATTTCGAAATTGGGATTTGTATGAATATCCATTATTACCGAAGACACGTAAACACACTTGGTCTATCAAAACTTCGTCACAGATAGAGAAACCAAGATTCGTTATTATAGCCTTGCAAACCAATCGCAAACACAATGCGGAAATGTCAATGGCATGTCAATGTTCGATCACTGCAATGTACGAGATGTAAAAGTATATTTAAATTCATCGTATTACCCTTATGAAGGATTGAATGTCAGTTTCTCAGAGGATAAATTTAATTTATTATACGAACAATATGCAAGATTCCAACAGTCTTATCATGGACGGCGACCAGAGCCGTTGATGAGCTTGAAGGAATTCAGAGACGTTGCCCCATTATTTGTTATTGATTGTTCTCACCAACAAGAAATGATAAAGGGATCAATCGATGTCAGAGTGGAGATTGAAACAGACCAAGAAATCCCGGATCAGACAGCAGCATATTGCTTGATTTTAAATGACTGCATTTTTGAGTACAAACCTCTGAGCAATATTGTGAAGAAAATATCTTAACTAAATAAAGTGCAATCAAAAGGTATTTGAAAGAACAAACTTCAACTTTATGTTAAACAGTGGAATACAACGAAACAATGAGTGCTGATAAGAGTTCGATACTTTTTGTTGATGTTCAAGGATTCAAAGACTGCAAAAATAATTTTATTATTAAGGAATTTGCGTTAGCCACAAAAGAGTTTACGCAAGTCTTTTTAATAAAACCTCCATATTCGTATCTAAAATTATCTGCCGAAGAAAAAAGAGCAGTCAATTGGATTGAACGCAACAGAGGAATATACTGGAGTCAAGGCAATATAGATTTCAGAGAATTTAAGAGATTAATTATTCCAATTTTAAAGGACCAAACCATAATAATGAAAGGTGTTGAAAAGCAAAAATGGATTAAAGATTTGTGTTCTGACTGCTTTTTGATAAATGTTGAAGGCAAAGGTTGTCCTAATTTTGCAACATTGCGCAATAGTTATGCTAAAGGTGGAGCTAACTTCAATTGTATAACTCATAAAAAAGAGTGCGCTCTAAGGAATGTTTTATTCATAAAAAAGTGGTACTTAAGCACATGTAATTTATGACTTCAGTAAATTGTACTTGAATGAAAATTTGTATTTAAAGTATTGTTCTAGTTTAGCTATGATGATATTTGTTACTTGCTTTATAATAAACAAATATTTTTAACAAAAATTTCTGCGTTTTATTAATGAAAACAAATATGGTGATTCAATATACTCGCATAACTCTTTATTTATCAAAAATTACAATTTAATGGTATGAATAATTTAACCCTGTATAATGTATATTGGGCAATCTCAAACTGTTTTCATCAAATCACCGTAAACGAACGCAGTGAGATTTGCGGAGCGTAGCGGAGCTAGAGCGCAGCGAAGCGTAGCTCAAATCTCACTCCGTTCGTTTGCGGTGTTTTGATGAAAACTGTTTTAGAATGCCCAATATACACCTACTGCTACACAATAACTTTTCCGTAGTCGTTCCGCAGAAAAAAATTATGGAGATGACATTAGCTGCGTAAAAAAAAATATTTTACAAAAAATAAAAACCGACTTCAAAAACACTGAAAAGTTAAAAATAATATAAGAATAGGTACAGACAACATCGCACTTCTATATTGAAGTCGGTGCCAAAAGATGATCTCCTAGAAAGTCTTAAAATTTGTCACCGACTTTAATATAGAAGTGTGATGTTGTCTGTACCTATTCTTATATTATTTTTAACTTTTCAGTGTTTTTGAAGTCGGTTTAATTTTTTGTAAAAAAAAAATATTTTTAACTTTTTAGTGAATGAAGTCTTTTTAGTGAAAGAAACCCTAATATAATAGCAGCTCACCTATGGTGAGCTGGTATTAAATTAGGGTTTCCCTCGATTTTCATGGGATTCCATCATCAGATCTTAACTTTGGTGACCTTGAGACCACTCCAGGTGTATACTCTATCGAATACAAAAAGAATTTTCAAAATCGGCCAACAGTTGGCGGAGTAATCGCGTAACATATATTATACACAAAACACGTTGGACACACGTAAATATTTAATGGTTTTCCTCGATTTTTATGAGATCCCATTATCAGATCTCAACTTTGGTGACCATGGGACCACCCTTGGAGTATCCTCTATCGAATACAATAAGAATCATCACAATAGGTTCATAAACGACGAAGTTATCCGCGAACAAACATAAAAAAGCATATATACGGTCGAATTGAGTAACCTCCTATTTTCGAAGTCGGTTAAAAGATAGCGTGAGGTTGTCGTAAGCTAATGTCATTTCCATACATTTTTTCTGCGGAACGACTGTAAAAAAGTTAGCGTGTGGCGGCATTTGTCTAGGGCCTCTGGTCGGTAGCCTGCTTGGTATGCTGACTTGGCTGCTTGTTTGTTATCTAACTTGTAAAGAATCGACTGTTTTGACAACCGCAACGGTAAAAATATACGAAAGTCGTGCCATTCCCGGTGCTGATGAATAGAAAAACATCGCATATAAGGTGCGTTTTAGATAAGCATCACCATATTTTGGTGCTTATATCTAGTGTTAACCGCGTTTTGCGTTTCATTTGAGAGGACTGTGAAGTGCCAATTACGAGTGCTCGAGTATGCACTTACAAAAATGCAGTTTTTTGCACACCGCTTAGTTACATTTCCGAGGCAAGTGCCTACGTTTATTATTGAAATATTGTTTCGGGCGATAACGGTTTCATCCCCTTTAATCTTTACGAAATTAGACACTATAGGTCTCATTAAATTTAGTATACCTTAATCTATGTTTGTACGTTTTGCTTTTTGTAATTCAGTATAATTTATTCAAAAAAATGCTCGAGGTAGTTTTTAAGTCTAAAATATAGTTATTTAGATGCTAATAATTTATATTCTGAGCAATTTTACTTCAAAATCAAAACGTACAAACCTAGATGGTTATTATATCTACAGCATTTTCACAAATACTGACCCGCGCGGCATCCCGCCTAGCCTACAACCAGCGGCCGGCGAGCCGTAAGCGCGGCGTCGTCGGTCGCCTAGCCGTAGCCGAGTCGACTCGGAGCTGCTGATCGCTTGGTAACGCGCTTACCTTGCGCTTATGTTAGGCTGACGCCTGGTTGACGGCGAACCGATACGGTGACGAACCCTTTCCGAGTTGACATGTGTGCTACGGCCTTAAGAAATGTTAACATGTTCAGCCGTGCTACTTGATTCAAATGAAATGGGTTGGAACTGATATATCATGCTAAATTTTTACACCTTACCTACTTATTCCAGTAATTTAAAATTACAATTAGTAGAAATCAGAATCGACGAAAACTATATAAATTTGATTCTCTTTATTTTTAAATCTTCGGAAAAACTGTTTTGAAACTTTTGATTTGATTCATGAGAAACGTTTTGAAATGTCAATATCAATTTGAATGCTGTCAAATAGTGGTATTAGAGGATCCATCTAATAGCCTTGGTATTTGATGCTAACTTTTTACAGCAAAAAGGTTTAAATGGAACACAAGACACCAGCACGAAAATTTAACATCAAAAGCTTATCAAGCGCGTTGAGGCTGAATATGTTGTAAATTCGCAAATCCGTACTCATCTGGAACTATTTGCTTCACTTCGATGAAAAAACGGCCATCCGATAGTTTTATTTTGCACAGACTATTGTGTTCCAAATACAAAATTATCCACTGACATGTCAGTGTGACAAAATGTCTATTTACAGACAGAAAAATCTTAGAAAAAAGTGAATCTGCCGATATTGGCCAATCAGCGTGCTGAGCCGGCTGATCATTAGCAGCGTTGGGGATTCGCGCCACGTGTCGATAATCAGACAACTTGGCAACGCCACGCCGCGAACGTGACGCCCGTTCCGCCAACATGGCGGCCACGCGGACCGGAAATATGTCTTTACTTAACATTTAAGATATAATTCCTAGTCCAATTAAATTGTCGAGTACTACTTCTTATGCATAATAACTAATGTTGCTTTTAAGAGGAGAAGCTAAAAGGTATCGAAATGAAAGTAGGTATGAATTACGGCGTTCTATTTGAGGTACTCAAGATGTATTTGATGCTTTTTCTTCTAAAACATGCGGTTGTTTGAAAATGTTAACAACATTTGTTACCAACACATTACTCATCAAAAGCGACATAATTTATTTTAAACTAGCTTAAATATAGCTCAACACTGTAGCTTCCATATTTTTTGGATGGTGGTTTCTCCGCTTCCTGTGGGAATTTTGAAAAATCCTTCCACCTACATAAGCCAACCGTGGGCACCTACATAAGCCAACGAACCCCTACGGCCCTGTACCAAATTTCATGCTTCTACCTCCAGTAGTTTGGACTCAAGATCGATATTCAGTCATTCAGTCACTGACCAAAGCCTTTTTTCATTGTATTTAACTTGATGTGCCCGCGAACTACGTTGCGCCCACAGAACACAGAAAGACCTCTTTCTGTGTTTTGTGGTCGCGCCAGTAAAATTACTTATATCGCTGTTGAAAGGGTGAACATTTAGGGTTGTATTTTTTGATGCCAAATCATAAAATGAATAGAAATGTCCACAAAAATCCGGAGGGGGCCAGTCGTATCACCTAAGGGTAAAAAAAATAGTATACGACCTATTCTCATACCTACCAAATATAACACAAAAAATTATAAACATCATTCAAGCCCTTTCGGAGGAGTTCGATAACAACACTGTGACACGAGAATTTTATATATTAGATATCAATATATACTTGTAATAATGCCAAGTTTCTTGTATGCAATCTTCTTATCAGCTAAAAAACGTCTTGAAAGGGTGGTAGCTAAAAAAAATTTAACGATTCAAAAGAGTTTGCCGTCATGTCATATTTGAATAAATACTATTTTGATATGATTAACAAAATATTAATTTGTCTCTTATTTTGCCAAAGCTAAACATGGCGTCTGCCACAGCTTCGGAAATGTTTATGTGTGCGTTAGTATCACCATAGACGAAAAACAGAAATGGCGATATATCATCTCTTCGGAGTGAAAGTAAAAACGATATACTACTTATGAAAAATGTGTGAGTAAAATTAAGTTAAGTCTGCTTCTCTTTATACGTCTGTGGTCTCACCCTTTAAACCAGAACCACAGAATAGATAATAGTATTACGTAACAATGCAAGCACCATTACTTGGCAGTAGATGTAGGTAAATGGAGTACCCGTGCAGACGAATCTAATAATTAGATGAAAAATAGAAGTTTTGTTTAGTTACCTTGATAGAGATTATCGTCTTTTAACATCAAGTGCCATGAAGGCCAAGAACTTCTTTGGTGTTAATAAAAAAAATAAAATTAAAAACTTTAAAAATCCCCCGACCCAAAAAATCACTAAAAAGTATGAAAATAATATTTTTTAGCTCCCTTTTATAACTTGATTAAAAGTACCTATTTATATTTTTATGATGAGAATCGCCGCGACGGGGACTGCTATATATTATGAAGAAGTAAAATTAATCAATCATCTATCAATTTTGTTGAGGGATGATGGGAGTTCCACAGGGTTCAATTCTTGGTCCTTTTCTATTTTTAATATATATTAATGACTTGCCTGATTATGTACAAGATAGGCATGAGATAGTATTATTTGCAGATGATACTTCACTTATGTTTAAAATTAAAAGACGATTGCAAATTTATGACGATGTAAATAATTCTATCTCAAGAATAGTTTACTGGTTCAATGCGAATAACTTGTGCCTCAATGAAGGGAAAACTAAATGTATAAAATTTATCTTGCCCAATGTCAAAGAGGTTCACACCACTGTAAACATAAAGGATAAAAATGTGGACCTTGTGGATACCGTAGTATTTCTTGGTATTACTTTAGATTCTAAGCTTCAGTGGGGCCCACATATTGATAAATTGTCGAAGAGACGGCAGAACTAATCTGCAGCTTACGCTGTATGGAAAATACGTCAGCTGACTGATGTTAATACAGCAAGACTTGTATACTTTGCCTATTTTCATAGTGTGATGTCGTATGGCATTTTGCTGTGGGGAAATGCTGCCGACATTCAGACTGTTTTTGTGCTGCAGAAAAGGGCTATTCGAGCTATTTATAATCTTAAAATAAGAGACTCTTTGAGAGAAAAATTTAAAGGAATCGATATAATGACAGTTGCGTCACAATATATTTACGAGAATGTAATATATGTCCATAAAAACATTCATTTATTTTGTAAAAACAGTGATATTCATTCAGTGAATACTAGGCAAAAGAATATGTTAGCGTTACCAAATACTAGGCTCAAAAAAATTAATAATTCTTTCAAAGGCCTTTGTGTACGTTTCTACAATAAAATACCAAATAATATTAAAGCACTTAGCTTGAATAAATTCAAAGTTACAATTAAGGGCGTACTTATGAAAAAAGCATATTATAAAGTGTCTGATTACATGACAGACAAAACTGCTTGGAATTGACAAACAATGTGATAATTGACGATCAATGTGTATTAATACTTTGTCATAATTATTGGGATAAATATCATTCACTTGAGTAACTGTTCCACTCACTCCGACAGGCATTTCTAAATTATTTTTATGAAATAAAACTGTTTGTGAAATATAATCTTTGTAATGTTGGCAATTTAAAAGAGGAGAAAAAAAAAATTACAAGACCTTCCGAGTTTCTTGCCTGTTCTTCTCGAGAAGGCTCTCCCAATTTCCGAACAGGTGTAGAGTCAACTTTTTTTTTTTTTTCATTTTACTTGTATTTGCATACATCGTAATCATGGTTGGGGTGTATGTACATACAAGGATTAAATAATTAGTAAATTAGATTCTTGTTTAATAAGATTTTTATGTTTTGTTTGACGTCAATAAGTGCCTGTAAAGGTCTATATTGAATAAAGATTTTTGAGTTTGAATTACTACGTTTAATGAACGGTTTCAAATTATTTCTTTATTTGTATTTTGGGTATATTAAACTTGATTGAGGTAAGAATTTAGCGGTCCCCCGACGCGGTGATTCTCATCTTATTATTTTTATACTTTTTAGAGTGATTTTTTGGGTCGGGGGTTTTTTATTTTTTTTTATTTCATTCTTTTCAAATGTCTAATTAATTCTAATAGATACCAATTGAGCCAAAACGCAGCTAATAAAAAGTAGCTACCTCGTCTTGGCAAAGTGCTTGTAGCTCTTGAGCTGCTAATCCGATTTGCTAAATACATACCTAAGAACCACCGCGATGAACAAGGCTTTTGATTAAAAAAAAACCGCACTCAAATCGGTTCATTAATTCAGGAGCTACGGTGCCACAGACAGAAAGGCAGCTAATAAAAAATAGCTACCTCGTCTTGGCAAAGTGCTTGTAGCTCTTGATTTGCTATTCCGATTTTCATAAAACATACCTAAGAACCACCGCGTTGAACAAGGCTTTCGATTAAAAAAACCGCACTTAAATCGGTTCATTAATTCAGGAGCTACGGTGCCACAGCCAGACATACAGACACACAGACTGACAGGTCAAACTTATAACACCCCTTTTTTTGCGTCGGGGGTTAAAAATAGATACCTAACTATAGTAATAAATTTTCTAATACATGCAGCTATTAATTTTCTCATTTAAATAACATTTTCTTATAACATTATAACATTCATATAACATTATAACAGTTTCTCCTGATGATTAACCAATATTTAAAGAAATATGGCAACAGTACACCCCACACAAGACTTATCATCATTTCCATATTTCGCAAAAAAAATCCTTCAAATTAAGTATATTCTTTTCGAAGTAATAAGTAACATTAAAAGAATTCCAAATGTTATAAGTCAAATTGCTTCTTCGAAATACCAGTCGGGCTATAAATCATAATTTGGATAGACATTATTGTAAGGAATATTATGTTTAATCTTTTTTAATGAGATGTTCATAAAACGAATGTACAAAATCTGAGTGAAAGCAATTCTTCTTCATTATAAATGTAGTGTAACAAAATGTTACAAATACCTAATAGCAACTTTTGGCAGCTATTTACATTTCTTTATAAGCTATTTTATGTACCTAATCACAACAAGCTGAGCAGCCAGGACATTATAATTGTGTGTAAATTCACCCATAATGCAGTGCACCTGTGCCTAATTATTGCAGACAAGACACTGGACCCAATTATTTTTTATTGTATCTTCGCTATAGAGAGCATCACAAATAATACACTCACAAACACTCGATTCGTAGTTAATTTTTTTTTATTTTTGCCTGTATGTTTCATTAAATTTAACTTACTTCTCTGACTTTGGTATCGTTATATATACCTATATTTTCCCTTCTTCTTAACTTTTTCTTTTCTTGATATTGATTTTTTTCTATTTCCACGTTAATTTTAAACAGTATTTTCGTCATTTTTTATTCTAGCTTTTATTTGACGTTCAGTTTTAATAGCTAAGTTATTCAGGTTGCAAAGAAAAGAGAATAGTCACAATACTGATGTTATCAGGTCAAGTTTATCCTTTGATTGCTATATGGTTGTGTTCATAAAACTCGAATTTCTATTGTCAGCCCTTTTCACACATGATATCACTTGGCCTACATCTCACTTGATGGTAAGATGATGATAAAGTTTAAGATGAAAGCGAGCTTCACCTGGACTTCTCCATAACTATACTTTAACGAAGAGCAGTGTTCCTCATATTGGCCATACTAGCTATTTTGCCTCTAATTTTCGGATTACAGCGATGTTATTAAAGTTTGTTTTTATAATGGCAAACTTATATAAGACGAGGGTAGCTAGCCCTACCACTAACCAAACTAAGCACATAACTTCTGCTCCTATGTGGAATCGATCCCCGGGCCTCCAGATGAATATCTGGTGTTCTCAACCACTAGACTACTTAGGCGGTGTGCTCCGAATCATCATTTCTTTCAATAACATTATTTACACTTTTCCTTGAACGTATACCGGTAGCCCCACGTATTAAAATACCGAAATTTTATAATAACTATGACTAAAATACCGACGTCCAAATGCCCGAATGGACGAAATACCTATAGAATTAATAATATGATTGCAGTGGTATAGATTACCATATCTTAGAACACGCATAGTCATGTTCTGAACCTAACCTAACCTACAGTAGGCAATTTCGTCACCTATTATCTTTTGTGATGGCGGGGAGCAATAATATTTATTTCGTAAGTAAATATATGACCAGGATTTTGTGGACTCGACTGATTACGACGCGACTTCCTCCGCCGACTTTACTGGGTTGATTAAAGAACAAGAACACATACTTTGTACAATACAAAAGTTTTGTGACTTTTTAAATTTTTTAAGTAATATAATATTACAAGCTTTTGTTTATTTTCACCTGTCCCGCTGTCTGTAATGAAATCTTAGAAGTTATTACAAGCTCTTGTCACATATCTGTCAAAGTCGATCAAATCAACTCCATAGAAAATTGGTGTTTAAAAATAGTAAAAGCAGTTATATTTTGAAAAGGCTCTATTAAGTGTTTAAGAATAAACGTTTTAAATGTGTCAAACTCCGGGGATCAACATCTAAACCATAATAACGAAGAAAAAGGATAAAAACTTACCTGTGCGATCATACACGATTTGACTACTGAGAAATAAGCCGAACATTTACAAAAACAAAAATAAAAGTGCGAGTGCAATATCAAAGTAATATTGTAAGAAATTTGTACGTGTTTGAAGGTTTGTTTATGAAAATTGCTATCCTACATAACCTCAAAGTATAGAAAAGCAAAAATTACCCGAGTCATTACTAAACTGTTCGAAACACTAACCCCATCTATCACAGATTGGACGAACTAACTCACTTAGACCGAACTATTGCTTTACTGCTTAAGCACATATCTGCTAATTGGATAACTTCTGAATAAACACCTGCTGTGCTTTAACGGTCAGAGATGGCGTTGAATTGCGCCGGCTGTATGCAACAAATACCAGACAGAGAATATTTAACCTGTAACGAATGTAATAACGCATATGATTTGCTTTGCGCGAATGTATCCACACAGCGCTTTTATAACACCATGGAATTAGAACATAAAAAGCAATGGAAATGTATTACCTGCCGTAGCAAAAAACCAAAAAAAGACAATACGAATACCCCAGTACGTACAAGAAATGATGATACTATAATCCATGAACAAATAACACCGTCTAGCCGGAATAATATCACTATCAGGAAAAGGCCTTCACCGCAGGCGAATGACACAATCAATACGGTAGATCTAAGCTTACTGGGAGACACTATCTACCCAGAGGATGTAAACTCCAAAAGTGAATCCCTTTCAGAAACAAACCTGCAAACAATTATAAGTGAAATAATAAGTAAGAAACTGCAAGAGAATAATAAATTATTAATTTCAGAGTTAAAAACCACCATTAGCTCTGACATCAAAAATGCTATAACGAAATATACGAAAGAAATAACAGAGAAAACAACAACTTTATTTCGAATTTATGAACAAAATAAAAAAGATGTGAAAGAATTAAGCAATAAAATAGAAAAATTAGAAAAAGACAACAAAGTACTGCAAAACGAAATAAAAGAACTAGGAAGGAAATTACTATCCTATAAAAGCCAACAAACACCTGAAAATAATAAAAAGAAAATAGTTTTGTACGGTTTTACAGAAATTAAAGACGAGAATGAATACGATTTGCATAATAGGATAGATGAGATGTTCAGAAATCTTTTTGGTATAAATGTGTTCAGTTATATAGAAGAAACTCACAGAATGGGACGATATAATTCAACGAATAGACCGCTAGTAATAGAACTCATTAGCAAAAAAATGGCAAAGCACATTGTTCAAAATGGGCACTATTTTAAGGGAACTCGATTATCAGTCACAGAATACCTGGATGACAACGCAAGAAAAGAGAGAAAATTACTTAGAGATGAAATGATAAAAGCACGGAAAAAAGGACAGCATGCCGTATTACGTAGCAACAAATTATACATAGATGGTAAACAATATGTAATGCAAAATGAGACTCAAAACCTATCGCAAGCGAACATCGAAGAAAGAGAAAGTAAGTGCATAGAAATCCAGGAAGATGATGCGGAAGCTTCAGGACTAAGCTATAGTGAAAATACAAGCAACAATTCCTTTCGTAGAAACAGAGTATGATTTTAAAATATTATACCAAAATTTCCAAAGTGTATATAATAAACAGCACCTTTTGGCAGAGTTTATTGACGAGAATCCCATATATCAAGCCATATGCATGTCAGAATCCTGGTTAACACAAGACAAACTAGAATTAATCCAATTTGAAAACTACAAAATAGCAGCTTCTTATTGCCGAAAAATCAGAATGGGCGGAGGCGTCTGCATACTACTGCGAGAAGAAGTTGACTCAATTCATTTGGAAGAGGTTACAAATATGTCAGTAGAACACGTTTTTGAGGCTTGTGCAACAAAACTTTTACAGGAAAATTTAATAATAATTACAATGTATTGGAATGGAAGGGAGGAAAACGTATTTTATAGCCAGTTGAAACAAGTACTAGATTATTTAAGTAAAAAATTCTATATGTGTGATATAGTGATGGGAGAAGATTTTAACATTAACATTTTGAATGATAATATAAAAACAAATACATTTTTAGACTTAATGTCCGAATATAATCTTACTCAATATATAAATCAACCAACACACATCACCAAGTCAGCTTCAACTTGCTTAGATTTAATATTTGCTAATTCTTATAATATGCAATTTTACACTACTGTGGAAGAATTTGGTTTTTCGGACCATTTCGGAACTATAATACATATTAATATACCTAAAAAAAGAAAACAACATATTTGGACATTAGAAAAAAGGAATTATAATAAATTAGACATAATAAAGTTTAAATCGATTTTAAGTAGCATTGACTGGTATAATGTTTTAACACCTGAAAAAAATACAAACGAAAATTATGAAATGTTTCACAATATTTTACAAACAAGTTTTAATCAATATTTTCCAAAGAAAAAAATAAAGCTAAAGCCACAATGTAAAAAATACTGGCTTACAAAAGGCATTAAACGTTCCTGTAAAAATAAAAGGCTACTGAAAATGTTAACCATGAAAGTAAATAATAAAATATTAACTCAGTATTACAAAAAATATGAAAAAGTACTTAAGAAAACAGTAAACATAGCAAAAAGAATACAATACATAAATAAAATTAACAAATCAAACAACAAAGTAAAAACTATGTGGAGAGTCATTCATGAACGATCAAACAAAATTAAACAAAAAAAGAAAAATAACATAAAACTGCAATTAGACAACGGCCTAGTCTCTGACTCATATAGAGTAGCAAACATATTTAACTGATTCTTTTCATCAATAGGGAAGCCTGACCCAACTGTCGCACCCCCCAGCGGTCGGCAAATACGGAACCCTTCAGTAAATTCCATGTATATTAAACCAGTAGACACTGCAGAGGCCCATAAAATAATAAAAAATCTTAAGAATAAAAGTAGTCATGGAATAGATGAAGTACCACCATTTTTAATAAGACAATGTGCTAATGAGCTAGCCTTACCCTTTAGCTTACTAATTAACCAATCCTTTGAGGAGGGTATGTTTCCGGACTTGTTAAAAATAACATTAATAAAACCAATTCACAAAAAGAATGCAAAAACGGACCCGAATAATTATCGCCCTATAGCTCTACTTCCAACCGCATCGAAAATCTTTGAAAAAGCCATGTGTAATCGTGTATACAAATATTGCGAACACTTCAAAATATTTGATGACAATCAGAACGGTTTTCGAAAAAGGCGGTCAACCACCTTAGCGGTATATAAATATATGCAAAGTGTACATAATATAATTGACGAAAAGAAATATGCGATAGGATTATTCCTAGACATGACAAAGGCATATGATATGGTACAGCATAATATTCTGCTAGAAAAGCTTTACGGAGTAGGGATCCGCGGCGAGGCACATAGATGGTTTAGATCATACCTCACTAATAGGAAACAGTTGGTTGAGTTGGAGAGTTATAATACTGAAACTTGTGAAATTAAAAATATAAGATCAGATAGTGTGATAGTTAACGCATCTATCCCACAGGGTAGCGTCCTGGGATGTTTGCTGTTTCTGATCTACATAAATGACCTGCCTTCAGCCATAGGGGAAGAGTGCGTCCTGTTCGCGGATGATGTATCTATTCTTACAAGAGCCGAGAATTGTAGTAATTTTAGTTACCATCTCAAAGACATATTTGATAAAGCAACAGAGTGGATGAACGACCACAATCTCAGGATTAATTTTAATAAAACAAAACTCATAACCTTTCACCCACATCAAAAGAAATCCCTAAACTACGATTTCCAATATAAAGGCAACAATATAGATATTGTCGAGGAATTTAATCTTCTCGGACTTACTCTAGATAAACATATTAAATGGAAGCAACATGTCAAAAAAATCAGATCAAAAATCGCCAGTTTTACATATGCTTTCAGAGAAATTAAAAGAACCACTAACATTGAAACTGCATTAGTCATGTATTATGCTTATGCTTACTCATGGCTGAAGTACGGAGTAATCCTCTGGGGAAATAGTACCGACTCGCCTACTGTGCTGATATCACAAAAAAAGTTAATAAGAATATTGGATAATTTACAAAATTCTGAAAGCTGCAAACCTCTTTTTAAAAAATACAAAATCCTTACCTTACCGTGTATCTATATAATGGAAATATGCAAATTTGTCCGCCAACAACCGGAATTATACACTATGCGCAAGGATGCACCATTAAAACATTCCATGCGAAATAAAAATATTTTAATGTTACCCATTTCAAGATTACGCCAACACTCGTCTAGTCCTTATATAATGTCAATTAAAATTTATAATAACTTACCAGAACAAATTAAAAATGAGAATAATTTTAACAAGTTTAAAAAATATTTAAAGAACTTATTATTAAATAAAAATTACTACACAATAAATGAATACTTACACGACAAAGAATTAAAGCAATATACAATTTAAATTTTAATGACAATAATATTAATTTAGGTATATAATACAACTTTAATATAAATAGTATTCAAATTAATATAAATAAAATTTAGTAAGTACATTATTTACAATGTATAATAAAACAATATAATTATTTACAATATACAAGTAATTGATATTTACTCACCAAAGAATTAAATCGTTAAATTAAAATTCAATGAGAATATTTAAAAAAATTTAATATAGATAATATTTAGTGTAATAATTATATTTATATGATACTATTAATAAAAAAAAACATACATAATATCAGTACAAAAATTATAATATATAATAATAAAACAATATAATAATTTATGATGCAATTACATAATACAAAATATTAATAAAAATACAATAAATGAATATTTACACAACAAAGAGTTAAACCGACAAATTAAAATTCAATGACGAAATTAATAATAAAATATAAATAATATTCAGTGCAATAATTGTGATTTACAACAATAAATCAGTAAACATTTCAATGACATATTAATTCATATACGAGAATAGTAAAAGCGTTAATGATCAATTCAAATCGATTGTCCTAATAACTATGTTATTAACACATTACTGTATACTATATACTGTATACTATAAAAAAAAAGAACTATTATGACGTTATCCTCTCTTCTATATTGCTGTGCCCAACAGGGTCCAAAATTGTGTCAATAATAATATTAACCATCAACCTATGTAACATTTTGGAATGCAAATAAATTGAAATTGAAATTGAGCTTTTATTTTTACCCGTCCCGGTGTCTGTAATGAAATCTAAAGTTAAAATTGGATCACTTCCCGGTTTCCGATTGAGCTGAAATTTTGCATGCATATGAATATCGCGTGACAATGCAATATTATGATAACGTGGAAATGATCTAATGCTGGAGCTGGAAGGTGGTCATAGGAACTTCACAATTTAACGACACAACCCCATCGAGTTTGGGCTTGTTTGATTCGTATTAACGAGTACTAAAATCTTGTATGTTTATGTTTGTTTTATGTTTTTTTTTAAAAACGACGCCCCACACTAGGATTTTTCTCCTGTGTCGTGGGTGCAAACATAGAATATCACATGCACATACGCCCAGACCGGAACAAATTTCTGTAGGCCATACAAAACATTTGTCCCGTACGGGAATCGAACCCGCGACCCGTTGCGCAGTAGGTGATCACTCGACCTCTGCGCTAAACGTATTTAAAAAAGTTATATTTTTTTTTTACGATTCAATAATATTAATTAATATGATTTTTTAATAAATGCTGTTTTATTTATGTATGCTACGTTCAGGACTTAATTTATTTAACATCCTCGTTGCGCCCGTGATTCAAGTCTACACCCGTGACATAAGATACTGCTTTATCCCCTTAGTAACTAATCTTCTATTATAATACACACAGCTGTTAAATTTTCTAATTCGTTTTCTCCTTATCATCATCATCATCTCAGCCAAGAGACGCCCACTGTTGGACATAGGCCTCCCCCAAGGATCTCCATACCGATCGGTCCTGCGCCTCCCGCATCCAGCGGCTTCCCGCGACCTTCACCAAATCGTCGGTCCACCTTGTGGGGGGCCTACCAACACTGCGTCTCCCGGTACGCGGCCGCCACTCGAGGACCTTTCCGCCCCATCGGCCGTCAGTCCTGCGAGCTGTGTCCTGCCCACTGCCACTTAAGGTTTGCAATTCTTTGGGCTATGTCGGTAACTATAGTTCTACGGATCTCTTCATTTCTGATGTGATCACGTAGAAAAACCCCGAGCATAGCCCTCTCCATTGCCCTTTGAGTGACTTTGAGCCTTCTTATGAGACCCATTGTAAGCGGCCACGTCTCAGTTCCGTATGTCATCACTGGCAACACGCACGAATTGAATGGGCCGAGAATATGCTGCGTAGCTTCCCAAACGCTGCCCAGCCGAGTTGGATTCGTCGATGTACCTCTTTCTGGATGTTGGACTTACCGAGCTGGACTATTTGCCCCAGGTAAACATATTCGTCAACAACTTCCAGCCTCCAACATTTACAGGTGTGGGTACTACACGCGAATTCGACATTATTTTAGTCTTGTCCATGTTCATTTTAAGACCCACTTTTTGGGAAACTCTACAGAGGTCTTCGAGCATTGTTCCTAGATCCTCCACGGTCTCAGCCATGACTACGATATCATCAGCAAAACGAAGGTGAGTCATGTACTCGCCGTTTATGTTGATGCCGAGTCCCCTCCAGTCCAAAAGATTTTCTCCTGTTTTAATAAATATTCAAAGTAACCTGGCAACCCACAAAAGACTTCTCGTTATTTTTATATTTCGCGAAGAATCCTTCAAAGGAGATGTTTCAATTTCGGCCATGAACATGTACAGTACATTAAAAAATGTAAAAAAATGAATAAAACTACTACAAATTACATTGCCTGATATTTTCAGCCGTTAAACCGTGTACAAAAATATTTTATATCATCGAAATAAAACCAAACCTGGCAATAAAGGATGCCATACTGTTTCTGTAATCTGTGGCTGTGTTCTGTGAATAAGCGCGAGTACACACGACCGATAATCGGTAACCGATTTTTTGTGTGGTAACGTATACATTTACGAACGTTCCATTTTTCATCGATAATCGGGGTGGCTGCGATACACCGATATTTTTATGACCGACTTTTTGTAGTTTGCGTGCGTTGCAACGTAAAAATCCATGTCTCATTTTCCACCGTCAATAAATCGGTCACCGATAGTCGGTCAAGTGCGAACGCGCCAAGTCTGTCAGTGATATATTTCTTGACTTGATGACCTGCCCCCCTAGCACGTCCGCCAAAACACGATATGATAAAGCGGTTTATCGCGGTGAACTGTCAAAATACAATAGGGTTTCGTCGTATTTTGACAGTTCACCGCGATAAATCGCTTTATCATATCGTGTTTTGGTGGACGTGCTACGGGGGCTGGCTTTATTTATTATTTTGGACTTTTGTATGCTGCTAACTTGTTTACCACGGCTTAAGGATTATTTCAACGAACTACGATATAGCTCTAGCGACTTAGATTTTGACGATTATCATCATTTCCTTTAGCTTTTAAAACGGTGAGTATTCTTGTGTAAATGTGTAAAAAAGTTAACAAATACTTGACCACAATAGTTTCAAAACGTATTTAAGTTTTATCTTAACGATTTAATTGCGATTTCAAATAAATATTTATTACTCTTTTTAGTTCATGTACATAATAGATATTAACGTTTAATATTGGTGGGGAGTTTAACGATAACTACTACATGTGTTTATTTTCAGGCTCACAATAACTCGCTGTGTGAATTGTGACTCCCTTTTCAATGAAAATGGTAACCAACATATTTATCTTCTGACTGATATTGGAGCAGAATTAGTTTCCATCATAGAGCAAAAAATGGGTCATGAGGTAATTAGTGTTTACTAATCACCCTTGATTTTTCACAATATGTATAATATTAAAGTGTATCTGAAAAAATGGTTCTTGTTTTTTTAATATGACATTGCTTCATTCTTTTATTTTTAGATCGATCTTGCTGGTGTTTTGTCTGAAAACTGTTTTAATTCGGCATTACAAGAATTGCAGACTGTATCAACAACATCTCACACACATCAATTGCCTGAAGTGCAGTCTGCACCAGTATATCATGACAGATATGTTTGTGTTTGGTGCAGGTCAGTCATCATATCAGAGAAGAACTCGATTCTCTTTTAAGAAGGCCCAGAGAGAAATGAAATCACTTCAAGAATATATCCTATAGTGGTCAGTTGACTTATGATAGCATTGCCTGCAATTCTTTGCAAGATGTCACACATGTACAGTAAGCTCCTTATAAAGCTGTTTGACCTTTGGACCGTTCTTATGTCGCTCGTAATAGTGGCGGTTTTTGTAGGGTAAATGTATGCTTGAATGGGAGCTTACTGTACCTACAAACAAATCTGTATCTCAAAATATTAATCATGTATTTGTGCAAATTATATTCATTTTATAAGGTTTTTTTTCTATTAATAGATTCCAGATAATGCATATATCACGTTGGGTCCGAGTTAGATGAATTGTGCAGCAACACATGAAAATTGAACCAACATCAAGTCAATATTCAGTCAGTTACACCAACTCATAATATTAATGTATGTGTATGTTGTGGAGTAGCACTAGTCAATGGCGATCACATGCTCTGCCAGATGGCTCTGAGTGGAATGTAATAGCATCAAGAATTTTTCCCAGAGAGGTATGGGGTAATTTTAAAAAAATCATGCATGCATGAGTGATTTAAAAATTCATGGAATATTGTTTTGATCTGAATTTGTTTTTTGTATTTCTTTAGATAGCAGAGTTTGCTATGCATGCTGGGTGTCTGCTCAGCGGAATGCTCATTGATAGACTGTCCAAGACGAACAGGGTAACTAGAGTCCACTACAATAAGATCAAAATAGGAATAATTGTGTTTGGTGGAGGTCTTCATTGATTCGAAGGCGTACACATTTATTGCGACCTGGACTTGAGATAGATTAAATTGCCACAAGGATTTTTCCTAGAGAGGTAACACTGTATAATTTAGTCTAACCAAAACACTAACATTGCCAAATAACTAAAGAAACACTGTACTTATACTATACTTTTGAAATTCACTTTGCCTAACATTAAGTTCGTTAAGTTTTTAGATGTCAGTTATTAAGGAATGTCATTTATTTCACAGATAGAAGATAATGCACTTGCAAGTAGTGAGTGTTGGACCCAAGCTCAACAAAATATACTTCTACACAATGTGGCACAGGAGGACAATATACCCACAGATTATATTGATTTGGATGAGTTCACACATGCCTGATTCCAGTAGCCAGTGTTTTATTCCTGGGTGTTTACAACCAGAATTGTAAACACTGTTGTGAAAGATTAAATGTTCCAGATTATTTAAGAAAGAGAGTTGACCACAAATAAAATATTTATTACTAAAACTGCTAGTCTATGCCAAACATCAGTCAGAGTATAATTGGAACATATTGGATGAACATATATTTAGTAATTATACTCGGCTTCGTCCTCGGGATTAGCAAATAATACTTGTAGTAACGCCTAGTGATACGCCAGTCACGCACTTTATTTGAGGGTATAAATAAAATTTAAAATGAGTCTCACGTCAACAAGGTGGGCGACCTATCCGCTCGCTTCATTCGCTTTTTAGTGCTCGCCACGATCACACTCTCGCGTCTTAAAAGTTTTTACTTTAAGTGAGGTAGTGCTTATTTATAATGCCTAAGCGGAAAAGTGAGGAGGATTGTCAAATCTGTTGAGTAAGTTTAAAAAACTCGAAGTGTTACGAAGATGCCGTACGCGGAGTCTCAAGGTTAGTCATTATGTGAATAAGTGCATTTATTAGTGACTATGGCCGAAAATGTCATTTTCTATTTGCTGCCCGTACAATGCTCGTTTGATAACGGGCAGAAGTATAAGTCAGCCATCTTGTTATATTCTCATAAGTACTAGAGAAACTTAATTAGTTAATGACGAATTATACCTATAATGGTAAATTTGTCACGTTTTTATTTTTTACTGGTTTCCTCTGAAATTAAGTTTTATAATCCAATGAAATAGTTTTACGAAAACTGTTAAATAAGATTTATTTCATACCTACCTAGTGGGCTTATTTTGTATGAATTTTTATGACACTATATCTCTAAGAAGAAAGTTTACTAAATAATAGTTATTGCTACAGTGATTATTCACTAAACTGGGCTTGCGTACCTCTCTTTGGGGTTGCACTACCCAATAATAATTTTGCGAACAGTATTTTAGGATTGTTCCTTAACTGATTAGCAGTAATAATAATTATCCAATCGTAACATGCACCTACTTTTTATGATTATATACTAAAGAACAAATACAGTACCTATATAGATAGTGGTAATGGTTACCTATCCTGGTTTGCGAACTTCTCTTTGGAGCTGTACTACCTTATGGTAATGGTAACCTCTCCGGGTTTGCGTACTTCTCTTTGGAGCTGTACCACCCTATAAATTAGTCTCGCGAACAGTACTTTGGTCTGTTTCATGACTAATGGAGATATCGGTGTATTCATAGTGGCAATGGTTACATATCCGGGTTTGCGTACTTCTCTTTGGAGCTGTACCACCCTATAAATTAGTCTCGCGAACAGTACTTTGGTCTGTTTCATGACTAATGGAGATATCGGTGTATTCATAGTGGCAATGGTTACATATCCGGGTTTGCGTACTTCTCTTTGGAGCTGTACTACCCTATAAATTAGTCTCGCGAACAGTACTTTGGTCTGTTTCATGACTAATGGAGATATCGGTGGTTTTCAGAGCAAGAACGTAATAACAACGTTTTAAACCTGCAGGCCTATTACGATCTCACGCTTTTCAAATAATATCATATGATATCATACTGCAAAGCGAAAATTATGATTTTTGATCATTCGTTCGTTATATGATATTGACATCATCGAAATTATGCCATAGTAATGATATCATTGGAGATCGGTAATACGAAATGAAGCATTTCATGATCTATTATGCCATGTCATACGATGAAAGATTTATAATTGGCCTACTGCTCGATGGGATTATTGGTTCCGAGCCACGTTCGGAGATGCAGGCCGACCTCGACCCAGAACCCGCCGAAGTGGCTACGCCCGCCGTTTATATCTTCTGTGCCGTCATGACGGTCACCCCCGTGGTGGTCGCCACCACCGCCACCACCGGCGCGCCTGAGCAAGTGACGGATACCGACGAGCCTGGGTCAGCTAATGCGATGCTAAACACCACAATACTTGAAATATTGGGCGAGGATCCAACTATTTCGAATACTTTTGGAGTCAACATTCACAAAGACTTTGCAGTTAAGTTGGAACACACATTAATGTGAAATACCTTTCGCCGACTAACTGCAAACTAATTAATGATCCCGTAGGTACTGAATGCCGAAATTAAGGTGGCTATCTCCGATATAAACGCTAAACGTTATAAAAATATCGAAATTAGGCAAAAACAAGTTTCTACGGCTATTTCATGCTTGAACCAAGCTATTAATTCGCTGACCTCGAAAAATAACAGTGACCCAGAATTAATAAAAATGTTGATGGACACAGAACGTATTCTCTGTGACTTACAATACCGGATTCAGTCATACGACGGAATTTTATTCTGTCTTCCCTTAAAAAGGACATGAAAGACCAGCTTCAAAATACTTAACCATTTTTTATTCATTCATTAGGCGAAAACCTGTCAGAAATTATTAAGACTGCAAAGGCGATAAATAAATAGGGTGCAGAGTAAAAAAAAAAAAAAAAACTTTAATAAATTTATAAAAGCAGATCATTTAAAAATTGAAAATTTACGCTCAGTGCTAAAATTTAAAACAAAAAATTGTTTCATGACAAAATTAGATTTAAAAGATGCTTTTTGACCCTAATTCAAGAAAATATTTAAGATTTCAAATTGAACAAGAACTATTTGGCTTGAGTACTGCACCATCAAGGCAATAAAACCAATTGTCCGATTACTCCGTTCTGCGGACCTAAAATCAACTAATTATTTAGATAATTATTGGCCAAATATACAAACCAAAAAATTAATTACCTCTCTTTGATTTTAATTAACGAGGCCAAAAGTTTAATGATACCTAGTAATATATGTACATTTTTAAGGTTTCGTTCTAATCTAGACTAAAAATTTCCAGATCACAAATCAGAAATTTAAAAAAAAAAAAAAAAATGGTTAACTCTTAAAAGATGTTGAATACGTCAATTCGCACAAATAGTCGAATTACTAGTCTCAGTTTGCCCGGCTGTAGAATACACTAGCCTTATACTAAAATATTCGAGCGCATTAAGTAATTAAACTTAAAATCATCATTAATGATAATTATGATAAATTTATAAATATCCCTAGGAATGACGCAATACAAATACCGTTTTGTAAAATCAAACATGATACACATGATCTGGAAATTTTCTCAGACGCCTCAAATACGGGGCTGTACGTGGCAAAGAGAAGGTTAGCGGGTTGTGGAGCATTCAGGAGAGAACACAATACATTAACTACCTAGAAATTCTAGCTGCTTTTCTAAGATTAAAAGTGTTCGCCAAAAATGTAAGTACCTAGTTGTCAAATTTCTCCGCATCGACAACACTACAGTAATCTCTTACATCAATACAATGGGGGGTATTCAGTTCCCCCACTTCACTGACATCACTCGTCAACTATGGCAGTGGTGTGAATGTCGCAATTTGTATGTTATGGCTTATTACATTAGCTTATCAGATAATATAACGGCAGTTGCCGAATCAAGGCGGGTACATCCTGACATAGAATCGACGACACGTTTAGCGCAAAGGTCGAGTGATCACCTACTGCGCAACGGGTCGCGGGTTCGATTCCCGTACGGGACAAATGTTTTATGGCCTACAGAAATTTGTTCCGGTCTGGGCGTATGTGCATGTGATATTCTATGTTTGTAACTGCACCCACGACACAGGAGAAAATCCTAGTGTAGGGCGACGTATTTAAAAAAAAAAAAAAATTGGAGTTAGCGGACTGGGCATATCAGGAAATTGTCTCATCGTATGGGGCACCTCAAGTAGACTTATTCGCTAGTCAAATAAATACTAAATGCACTGATTATGTCTCCTGGCATAGGGACCCAGATGCATTTCCTGGGCCGATTTTAATTTTTATGCTTTCACCCCGTTCTCTGTCATTGTATAGCGGGGAACTTATGCGGACGGCGTGGAGTGTACCGCCGATATTAGCATCTATATTCCAAAGTTCTTTTAAACAATATAATGTTTATTTACGGCGCTGGTTCAATTACTGTAACGACAATAATTGTGACTTGTATAATCCTTCAATTCCACAAATAATTTATTTCAACAAACTATTATGAAGAGGGAGCTCAATATGGCACGCTTAACTCCTATAGATCCACGCTCGCCCTGCTTAGGGGAAAATAATTTACGAGAAGATGACAGAGTAAGAAGATATTTTAAAGGAATATTTCGGTTACGCCCTCCCTTGCCCAAATATGTGGGATACTTCAATAGTTATTAATTATGTCAGCCAATTTTACGCCAATGAAACATTGTCTTTTGAAAAACTTTCGAAAAAACTCATCACTCTCATTGCGCTGTTGACAGCACACAAAGTACAAACATTGTCCTAGATTAATATTAAAAGTATTGAAATCTTTCCTTCTCTTCATAAGTGCTAAAAAGCCTTATAATGCTGTCGGTTCCCAAACCTTAAGTCAGTGAATAAAGAACACACTGCGCGATAGCGTTTTTGATCTAAACATATTTACCGCGCACAGCACGCCGCTACATCCGCGGCTCATCACCTAGGTGTCGGCCTAGATCAAATAAGACGAACCGCTGGATGGAGCGGCTCTTCAAGCACATTCTATCGATTCTATAATAGAACCATAAGTAATGTCAATACTAATGGAAATAATTATTTTGCCAGAACAATTGTTAATAATACGAGTAATTCAAATGATGATTGATGTTTATTCTTATTAACATAAATTAATGAAAATTCAGGAATAAACAAAATATTTCACACTATTATCTCTAAAAGTCTACAAGTATTATTTGCTAATCCCGAGGACGAAGCCGAGTATAATTAATGATTAAACGAACTTACCTGTACGTGAAGTTCAATCATAATTATACGAAGGCTTCGTCCGAAGGGATTAGCAACCCTCCCTCCCAACTACAAGTCCCCATTTTTGTGTGAAATATTCCGGATGCGGCTACTCTAAACTAAATGAAGCGAGCGGATAGGTCGCCCACCTTGTTGACGTGAGACTCATTTTAAATTTTATTTATACCCTCAAATAAAGTGCGTGACTGGCGTATCACTAGGCGTTACTACAAGTATTATTTGCTAATCCCTTCGGACGAAGCCTTCGTATAATTATGATTGAACTTCACGTACAGGTAAGTTCGTTTAATCATTAATTATTTGCTAATCCCTTCGGACGAAGCCTTCGTATAATTATGATTGAACTTCACGTACAGGTAAGTTCGTTTAATCATTAATTCTTTCAGTAAAAATACTTTGGAGGCAATTTTAAAATTAAGTATCTAAGGGGGTAGATACTTATCTTTAAAATTGCCTCCAAAGTATTTTTACTGAAAGAATTACTAAATATATGTTCATCCAAAATGTTCCAATTATAATTTGCAATGATTTGATGAGTGACAGTATTTTGGTACTTTGGGTGGGCTCGGCATCAAGCTAACATAGAAGGGCCGGCATCATTTCTAGATGGAATATTAATAAATGAAATAGACTAAACATTTTTAAAACAGTGTTTTATTTATCAGATTGAACCCTAACACTTTACACACTTTACTACACTTAAAAGGCAATCACTCGACTTCAACTTTAAACCTTCCCAATAACACAGGACATGCAAACAACTTTTAACAAAACTGAATATAATCAACACAATCTGCCTGTTGTGTACCATATTATTATAATATAAGGCTTCTTTAGCATTCACATACTTCAATTAGAACTTTGGTTATTGGGTTCAAGTTATGCACTAAAAATAGATTTAAGTACACTTTTCTGAGTGCTGGATCATTACTTGATCTTTTACAGTTTTGCGCTATAACTTTTAATAGAAGCACAAGCAGCTTTTCTGTAGACATAATATTGGCTAAGGTGGTTTTGAATAACTAGTCCTATTTCATCATAAACACTTTTTACTACACTTGAAAGGCAATCACTCGACTTCAACTTTTAACCTTCCCAATGACACAGGACATGCAAGCCACTTTTAACAAAACATTCAATATAATGAACACAATCTGCCTATTGTGTACCATATAATATAATACTTCTTTAGCGTTCACTTACTTCACTTGGAAGTTTGGTTATTGGCTTTTGGTTATGCAGTATAAATAGGTCTAAGTTCACTTTTCTGAGTGTTGGGTGATTACTTGATCTTTTGCAGTTTTGCACTCAAACTTAATAGAAGCTTAAGCTGCTTTTTCGTTCACATATCGTAAGGTTGTTTCGTATTCGTAATAGTCACAAGAACTGTTTAGTCATATTTCAGGAAGCTCATAAAGAAATCCGTTGATATAGGTATTGATAATGATTAATTATATAAATAATTGTATCTATTTACGTTCAATTCAGTTCAATTATAAGAATACGGAATTGTTTGTAAACTCTGTAGTGTCCGTGTGTTAGTTTTTTTTCCCAATTATTTTTTTACGTTACTGTGTTGCCATTATATTGATGTTATAAAACTGTCATTGATCATCAAAAAGTATAATGTACACGAAAACAACAAAAAAATAACAAAAATTAATTGCATAGTAATGTTTTATTTTTATTTCCCTAGCATAAAAACCACTGTACATACTCATGGCCGGGACTCCATACAAACCTGAAACATCTCCTTTGTATATTCTATCCGCAGTATTAAGAAAAAAAATTCAAATGTTATAGGCCAAAACAGCCTCTTAGAAATACGAGTCAGGCTATAAATCATAAAGTTATAGCTGGGGCCCATTTGAAACAGGGCGGATCTACATTAACACCACTTAATTTTCCCAGTGTCCTAGCAATGCTCGCTGCAAGAAACAGCAACTGTTAAGGCTATTTCACAAGATCAATTTAACACACAATCATATTCATATTCATATTCATATTCATTTATTTCATAATACATGGGTATATACATTGGTGTTCTAAATAATGGGTAGTGTACAGCCATGATTCGCCTTGTAGACATATGAAAATTACAAAAAAGAAATACATAGGTACATAGAAATATAAACAAATTCAAAGACGTATCCGATTGGTATAAAAGCCTATTAAATTATTTATAATTAATGTCAATAAAATCATAGTATTTAATATCAATGTCAATGTCAACTACAATGTCTGTCATGTAAAATAAAATTGAAAAGAGACTAACAGTACTTAAATATAATAAATGTCAAAAATGTATTACAAATTAGATTTAACAATGTCAATGAGCGGAATAGTAAAAATTAATTGATTCAAAATGCAGAAGTATAGTACTTAATATGCTAAACACTATCAAAATTACCTACAAATTAGATTAACAATGTCAAATTTATATTAATAAATGTCAAAAAAAAAAATAAAAAAAATAGATTAACAATGTCAAAATAATACCAAGTTAAATGTAAAAATGTCAACAAATATTGTCATTATTTCAATTACCATTATTTAACTGTCTTATCATTTAAGAAACTTTGAAGATTATAGTATGCTTTGCCAGCAAGAAAACCATTGAGGGCAGTTTTAAATTTTTTATTATCAGTTATTGACCTTATAGACAGTGGGATTTTATTATATATTGTAGGTACCATATAATTAACACTAATTTTTCGAAGTGAAGTCTTATAACTATGAGCTTGTTTCAGTTTGCCCGCTAGACGGCTTCCGCTGGGATATGCTTCAAAATAGTGAAAATTGTTTCTCGCAAAGTTTGCAATCTCGCTAATATATAAAGATGTAACCGTCAAAATTTTATGTTTGCGAAAATAGTTTTCACATGAGTCTTCTTGGTTTAAGCCGAACATTGATCTTAGGCACCTCTTTTGAGCCTTGAACACACTTTGTTTGTCAGTGCTATTACCCCAGAACATTATACCATATCTAAGAATAGATCCGATATATCCATAATATGCTGTTAAAAGTGTTTTAATTGTAGCAACTTGTCTTAATTTATACAACGCATAAGAAAATTGGTATAATTTTTTAACTAGAATGTCAATGTGAGGTTTCCATGTCAATTTACTATCTATTGTTAATCCTAAAAATTTTGTAATGTCCACTTCTTTTATTGGAATTCCTAAATGATTAATGTCAAATTTTGATTGAAAATTATTCCGTAGTTTAAAATTCATTAAATATGTTTTAGTCAAGTTTATCTTCAAATTATTTAATGTCAACCACTTAATAACTAATGAAAGAGTATTATTAATGTCCTGTTCTGTATCATGTATGTTGTCGTATGTAAATAATATAGTACTGTCATCAGCAAAAATAGTCATAAAATGTTCAGTTACATTAGAAAGGTCGTTTATGTAAATATTAAATAATAGTGGACCCAGAACACTGCCTTGTGGAACACCAAAGGAAACAGACCTTTCTTTTGATTCATAAGTATTGTTGTTACCACTCTCAGGATTGATTCTATTTATATGTGTTATTTGTCTACGATTATTTAAATAAGATCCAATTAGTTTGTTAACGTTTCCTCTTATACCATACGCTTGGAGTTTGCTGAGCAGTATTCTATGATCAACATTATCAAACGCTTTGGTCATATCCATGTAGATGGCGAATGTCGGTTTTCGTTTTTGTACATAACTAATGATTCTTTCTATAAACTCAAATATTGCCATATTAATAGACTTATTTTTTCGGAATCCATATTGGTGCTTTGTAAATATGTTGTTTATTTCGAAGAAATTGTATAGTTTGTCGTATATAACTTTTTCCAGGATCTTTGAAAAAATGGACAAGAGAGCAATAGGTCGATAATTTATTAACAGTTTCTTGTTATCTTTTTTATGTATTGGAATTGTTATTGTGATTTTCAATCTATCAGGAAAAATTCCTTTCTCCATACATAAATTTACTATATGGCTTAAGATTGGTGCAATTATATGTCCTACTTGCTTAATAGCTTTAGTTGATACATCGTCATAGCCTACACTGTATGTATTTTTTAAAGCGTGAATAATTTTTAAAATGTCATGTGGTGAAGTTGGTGAAAGAAACATTGATTTGGATTGATTATATTGAATATTATTTAATTTTGGGTCAATATTATTAGAAGTATTTACGGAGTCAACGAAAAAATTATTGAACGCATCGGCTATTTTTGTCGGTTCGGTTATTTCCACGTCATTGTTTAAAATACAAGAGATATTTTCTCTAGGTGTATTTTTATTGTACTTATTAATTACTTTCCATGTCGCTTGCGATTTATTATTGGATTTACTAATATAATATTCGTTTTGCACCTTCTGTGTTAGTTTGATAATTTTTTTATATCTCTTAGTGTAACTTTGAAAGGCTGATTTATTATCTAAAGTTGGAGATATACGGTATTTCCACAAAAGGTGACGTCTTTTTTTGCTACACGTCTTGATACCCTTTGAGACCCATTTAGGTTTTCTTTCAAATCCGACTTTTACTCTCCTGTTAGGGAAACAAAGATTGTAAAAAAGTATAAAGTGATTATGAAAGATATCAAAGGCGGAATCTGGGTCATCTGTTTCATAGACATCATTAAAAGTAAGATTTTTAATGCAATTTGTGAACTTCCGCATATTATCGCGAGAGAAATCTCTACGACAAGTAGTCCAATATTTTAGTCTGCATGTTTTACTGACAGGCACTTTAATTATTTGAGATGTATGGTCGGAGAGAGCTAAGTCAATAATATCTCCTTTAGTGCCACGTATGTTATGCATTATATTATCTATACAGGTTTTACTACTTAGTCTTGTAGGCTCCTTAAATTGAAATTTTAAGTCATATGAAGATAATATTTGGTCAAGATGTCTGGTAATTTTACTATTTTTTAAGATGTCAATATTAAAGTCTCCGCAAATAATTATTTTATAGTCAGTATTGGACGTCGGTTTGAAAATTCTTTGACTAGACTATAGACAATCAAAGAATTTTTATATGATAACATGAAACTATTATGAAAACAAAAGGATTCTTAAGTGAAAATTTGCTATATTCGTTACTAATAATTTCTCATAGAAATAATATCACACTATGTTATCGCTTTGATTTCGACATTAATTGCGTTTAGGTACAAATAGGTACATTTATAATGGTATTAGATGTGTTTTAATATACAAAAAGTTTTGGTTCTTATAAACGCTAAATTCTGAGTAAAAAACACTTTTTTTACTAAAAGTATCTGTTTACGCTCGAGGAAAAGCGAGTGGCAACACTGCATTATAGTCTGTGCAGTGAGAGCCTATGGCGGCCGGCCGCATGTAACATGTCAGTCAGTCGAGTCGAATACGGAATGACATTGAAATAGGTTAAGACCGGGCAGCAATAAAATATAATATAAAATATATAACAAATAGTATTGCGCGGCGCACCAAGTGATTGTTGGTGCGAGGGTCCGCCAAAGCTTTAGTGTCGGTGAAAGTGTAAATGCACCGAAGTTTTTATCGGTGAAGTTCGGGTATTGGTGGCCTAATAGGCAAGTGTACCATCCGGTTCGGTCAGAGAGAAGCCCTTCAGGAGCCGCGACTTCCTTCGAGCTAGCTCAGGAAGTCCACCGGCTACATACGGAGACCGAACGGATCCAAGGTAAGTAATACCAATTTTCTAGGAGCTGGTAGTAGGTAATAAAATTCAGCAACATTATTCGGTGAAACGCCGACGTGGTGGAGTCTACTTTGGGCACCACCATCTTTTGGTAGCAGAGCGTGTTGTTGTTAGATTGATTGATTAGTATTTTGATTAGTATTGTACAATTAATATTGTAATCTTGTTGGTTGTCCAAACGGGCAATACATATTAATTGTTTTTGATTGCTGATTTTAAACCGACTACAATCTCATTTGTGGACCGATCTCCCTAACTAGTTGTCATTGTATATGAAAAATTGTGGTTAAATGCCTTTGTTGTTCTAGTTAAGTTCTAGCATTTACCTATATTTGATTTTGGTTTGTTTTTTCATATCCTTGTTTTGCCCTTGAATATTTTGTTTGTTAAGTTGTAAACTTATATTTGAATTTAATTTGTTTAAAAATTTTTGCTGCTAAATGACTTTGCTGTTGTTGTTATACACTATTTTGCTGTGTTAAGTTTTAGCATTTACATTTGATTTTGTTTTGTTTGCCTTTGAATATTATGTTTGTTAATTTATTGACTTAATACTTGAATTTAATTTGTTTGAAAAATTCTGTTGTTAAATGCCTTTGTTGTTCTAGTTAAGTTCTAGCATTTACACTTGATTTTGGTTTGTTTATATATTTTGTTCTGCCTTTGAAGTTCCTCCCGATCTGTTTTATTGTCTGCGGTTGTCGGTCTGTTTGTCTATGTATTATTATAGTGTATATTAATTTTGGTGCAAAATGGTCCCGCCAGTCAGCCCGCTTAGTGGTGCCCGTGCGGGTGCACAAAAGATCTTGAGATGGTTTGCTAGTGCCGTCGCTTTGGTAGACCGACCAGACCGAGAACAGGCCTTGTTAATTCGGCATGGAGTACCTGCTCGCTTGAAGGAATTGGAGCAGCTTTTCGTTGCTCATCAACAATATTTGCTCGACCACCCAGCCGAGGGTGCCGCTGAGTTGCGGGCAGTCGACCAATTTAATGCCGATTATGATCAATGTTTCGAACAGGCGGATGTGATTATAAACAAGGCTCAGGCTATCCTATTCGCCCGGAGGGGTGAGTCGTACACGCCCGGGGAGGTCAAGCCTACCCCGGCCGGCTTGCTGGGCAGACTGCCCACTTTGGACATCCCAACCTTTGATGGGAACTTGGCTGCTTGGATGGGGTTCATTAACCTCTTTGATAGCCTGGTCCACTCGAGGGACGACCTGTTCCCTTTTTTTTTTTTTTTTTTCTCGGGGTGAAATGCGTAACCGCACCGTACCCGCCGTTGGCTAGACGGCGAGCCTCCACTACCCACGCGCCCGGAGGCGCGTGGGTAGTGGAGTCGCAGTGTGGACCTTACCTAGCGCGCCCATAAGTGCAGGGAGAACACCGGGGGGTTTTAGTGGGTAGACCTGGCACTCTGCCGGGAGAGCCCCACACACGCTCGCCGTCTAGCCAACGGCGGGTACGGTGCGGTTACGCATTTCCCCCCGAGAAAAAGTGTGGACCTTACCTAGCGCGCCCATAAGTGCAGGGAGAACACCGGGGGGTTTTAGTGGGTAGACCTGGCACTCTGCCGGGAGAGGCTGGTGTGCTTGTCCAGCATCTACCTGTCAACGATGACAGTTATGAGATTGCAAGGGCGCTGTTCACCGCCTGGTATCAGAATGTTCGCTTGCTAGCGGACACACATGTGGCTGCCATCTTCGGGCTGCCACGGGTATCGCGGCTCTCCTCACTGAGGAAGGAGATTTTGAACCCGCTGCTAAGCGCTATTAACACGCTCAAACGAATTGATCTACCGGTGGACCAGTGGTCCTTCATATTGCTCCACCTCATCCTCAATAAGCTTCCCATGGAGATGAAGGGGCGCTTTGAACAAAGGTACGGGGGCAATAGTGCCTCGTACCTCCCCCCCTTTTCAGATCTTCTCAGATTTTTGGAGGATGAGTGTCGGATGACCGACCACTTGGATCTGGCTCCTATACCGGGACCGAGTACAGGCCGCTATGAGGCGACCCGGGCAGCGCCACGGAGAGAGCGCCGCCCATACAAGCAATATACTGCAGTGCGACAGAACTCTCCACACGGGGAGAGGCCGATGCCTTGCAAGTGTTGCAAGCGGGATGGCCATCGTTTGCCGGCCTGTCCCAAATTTGTTGGTCTACGCACCGAGGGGCGTAGGAATATGGCCAAGCAGCGGAATTGGTGCTACCGCTGCCTGGGGGCTCATATGGCATCGGCTTGCCCCCACCCACGAGATTGCCACTGTTGTGAAGGGGCCCATCACCCCCTTTTGTGCTTCAACAGTAGGGACACTCATGAGGTGGTGAGAGAGAGGGACTCGCACACGGGCGAGGGCCCTCGTAGGTCGCCCACATCTCCGAGGAGATCGGAGGGGCGAGCCACCCCTCCGCGGAGATTGGACAGGCGCCCCCCCTCCCGTGAGAGGATTGGGCGCCCCACCCCCCCTACGGGCGGGGGGATCGACGCGCCGCTTATGAGGCGCCACCGCGGGATTGGGCCGCGGTTATTAGGGAGCCACGTCGGGAGCCGATACGCTTCTCTCCCCCTTTGATGGAGAGACCCCGTTTGTCACGGGCTCCCCCAACTTTCGCCCATCATGGGCACCGCCCGGCCCCCCGATGCAGCTTTGGTCGGGGTGTGTACGTGCCGGATTGGGACCCGCTCGAGCGCCTTGAGCGCCCTACTCCGCCGCCGCGCACGCATTTTTCCTTGAACCCCCCTTCCACCCCGTTGCGGGGAATGCGAAAGGATTTTCATTAAACCAACTGTCGGCTGCAACCCCCCCACAGGAGCAGGTGCTGTTACCAACAGCCTCCGTACAGGTGTGGGGCCCGAGGGGCACTTTTGTTTTAGTTCGCGCCCTTTTGGATATGGGAGCTCAGGGTTGCATTGCCTCCAGCTGGCTGGTCCGGCAGTTGAGTTTGAACACATCTCCATACCTTGAATCGGTACGGGGAATCGGAGACCTGCGGATCCCGGATCCGATCGGTCAGGTTTTGTTCTCCTTCTCCCCCCACTTCTCTTCAGCGCCCAAAATTGGCGCTACCGCGATTGTTTATGAGAAGGTTGTTGGTCAGCTTCCGCAACAGCACGTTTCGCGCGCTGTCGTTGATGCGACATCAGGATTGACCTTGGCTGACCCTTCCTTCCACCGAACCGGTCCGATTCACTTATTGCTCGGTGCCGATGTTCTAGGCCGCGTGTATTGTGGGAAGAGGAGAGAGTTACAGAAGGGTGGGCTGGTAGCCTTATCTACATCGCTTGGGTTTGTAGTGATGGGACCAGTTAGGCATAACCCACCATCTCCATCGGTGGACAGTTACATAACTGTTAGCTCCACCTTATCGGATGTCCTTCAACGGTTTTGGGAGGTGGAAGAGTCACCTACCGTGAAGCGAGTGAACCCCTTAGACGAGGAGTGTGAGTTGTTCTACCAGAACAATACAGGTCGCCTTCACTCGGGACGGCTGATCACTCGTTTGCCCTTTCTGTCAGTTCGCCCCTCACTTGGCAGCTCCCGGCCGTTGACCGAGAAGCGGCTGCTGTCCATGGAGTGTCGTATGAGTAGGAACTCCGACTTCAAACAGAAGTATGTCGACTTCATGCGATAATATGAGCAACTGGGGCACATGTCGGTCTCGCGACTGGACTGGCGAAACGAGGAACATAATTTTCTTCCTCACCACGCGGTTTTGAAACCTTCCACTGGGAAGATACGCGTTGTTTTTGATGGATCAGCTCCCACGTCTACCGGAGTTTCGCTGAATCAATGTCTGCATGCTGGACCGAAGTTGCACCACGAGGTGGGCGATGTATTGACCAACTTCCGTCGCCATGCCGTCGTCTTTGTGACCGATATCCGGATGATGTTTCGGCAGACTGTGATTCACCCGGACGATAGGCGATATCAGCTCATATTATGGAGGGAGGATCCCAGAGACCCCATGCTAGTCTACGAGCTGAACACCAATACATACGGTTTGCGTTCGAGCCCCTTTGTGGCAATTCGCTCACTTGTAGAACTCGCTGAACGTGAGCGGTTACGATACCCTCGCGCATCCTTGGTTCTCAAGGAGGATGCATTTGTGGATGATATTTGTACGGGCTCCTCTAGTGTCGAGGAAGCCTTGATTTTGCGAGATGAACTAATTGCTCTTCTCGGGGCTGGTGGTTATAAACTGAGGAAGTGGATGTCCAACTCACCTCAGCTTTTGTGTGACTTGCCAGACGACCACCAGCAGGAGCCTCATATTTTTGAGAATGCCAACACTCCAGATTTACTGTCTGTTTTGGAAGTGCAATACAGACCTGTCCAGGACACGTTCACCTATCGATTGGAGCTGCCAAGCCCCAAGGTCTGGACGAAATGGTTAGTTTTGTCTACAGTAGCTCGTACCTTTGACCCAAATGGCTGGATTAGTCCCGTAGTGTTTTGGATGAAGTGCTTCTTACAGGAACTTTGGTCAGCCGAAGTGTCGTGGGATGAGCCCCTCTCGGGCCGTTTGCTGCGAGATTGGGAGTCCTTCATGTTGTCTCTCCCCGACATTAACCGTGTTAGTATCCCTAGACATATACTGCCTAAGGGACGTTTTACGGCCAGCCTGCATGGCTTTTGTGACGCGTCTGAGAGTGGATACGCAGCCGTCGTATATATCCGGACGGTCGATGATAGAGGAGCTGTTAAGCTCCACTTGCTAATTGCTATGAGTAAGGTTGCTCCACTTCGGACTCGATTAACGATTCCGAAGTTAGAATTGTCTGGAGCTACTCTTCTGGTTCGTTTGATGAACCACGTTGTTGTTCCCCAAGGACGGACCATTGGTGCGATTGTTGATCATTGATCGCCATGTGAAGAATGCTCATGCCGGATGTAATGCATTGACCGCGCTCCTCCAACGGGAGTTTTGGATTTTGTCAGTGCGAAGAATAATCCGATCTGTTATCTTTCGATGTCTGCTCTGCTATCGTTTACGCCCCGAGACGATGCAGCCCCAAATGGGTGATCTGCCTGCTGATCGTGTGAACGAATCAATGACCTTCTTAGGAGTTGGAACTGATTTTGCGGGACCGTTCACTATAAAAACGTCGCGACTCCGTAATGCTAAAACTGAAAAGGCTTACTTGTGTGTGTTTGTTTGTTTGGCCACTAAAGCCGTTCATTTGGAGGTGGTGAGTGCACTCACCATGGACGCTTTCTTAGCAGCGTTAGGCAGATTTGTCTCCCGCCGGGGACTGCCATCTCTAATTTGGTCCGATTGTGGGACGAACTTCAAGGGCACTGATAGACATATAAGAGAAGTTTGTGAATTTTTAGATAAAAATAATATTGAGATCGGCTCCACACTCTCCCGTAGGGGGGTAACATGGCGATACTCCCCGCCGTCTTGCCTTCACTGGGGAGGGATTTTTGAATCTGTTGTAAAGGCCGCCAAGACTCACCTTCGCCGCGTTATTGGGGAGACTATTCTCACGTTTGAGGAACTCGCGACGGTGTTTCATAAGATTGAGGCGGTTCTTAACTCGCGTCCGTTATGTCCGTTGTCTACCGACGCGAACGATTTGCAGGCCCTCACGCCGGGCCATTTCTTGATAGGCAGACCACTTAACGCCCTGCCCGAGTATCCTTATAGAGATATCAATCCAGGACGCCTTTCGCGGTTTGAGTTGCTCCAGCAGCTTACCCAGAGCTTCTGGCGCCGCTGGCACCTTGAATACTTACACATTTTGCAACAGCGCGTTAAGTGGTCAGATAAGACAAACCCACCGAGGGTTGGAGATCTCGTGTTAGTGAAGGACCCAAACCTGCCACCCTTACGTTGGCGTCGCGGACGCATTGTCCTACTTACTCTAGGGTCTGATAGTGTGCCCAGGTTTGCCGAGGTCCTAGTTGGGGATTCTGTTTTGAAGCGCGCGGTCGCTACTCTTTCTCGCCTCCCCTTAGACTGATTTGGCGGACAGTCCGGGACTGTCCGGAGCGGGGGGATGTTTACGCTCGAGGAAGAGCGAGTGGCAACACTGCATTATAGTCTGTGCAGTGAGAGCCTGTGGCGGCCGGCCGCATGTAACATTTCAGTCAGTCGAGTCGAATACGGAATGACATTGAAATAGGTTAAGACCGGGCAGCAATAAAATATAATATAAAATATATAACAAATAGTATTGCGCGGCGCACCAAGTGATTGTTGGTGCGAGGGTCCGCCAAAGCTTTAGTGTCGGTGAAAGTGTAAATGCACCGAAGTTTTTATCGGTGAAGTTCGGGTATTGGTGGCCTAATAGGCAAGTGTACCATCCGGTTCGGTCAGAGAGAAGCCCTTCAGGAGCCGCGACTTCCTTCGAGCTAGATCAGGAAGTCCACCGGCTACATACGGAGACCGAACGGATCCAAGGTAAGTAATACCAATTTTCTAGGAGCTGGTAGTAGGTAATAAAATTCAGCAACATTATTCGGTGAAACGCCGACGTGGTGGAGTCTACTTTGGGCACCACCAGTATCGAACAATTTTGTTGTTGTTAAGTATGGAACAAATAATGCACGAGCAAATAAATATAATCAAACGCTGTTCTGTAAGAAATGTGTAACATAATCAGCCAGTACTTTTAAGTATTTAATGAGTGTCTAAAAGTTATTTCACTAATTTCATACTATTTCACTAATTTCATTTTATAAAAAAGAGTGGCTTTATTTTTGAGTTAAGTATAAATCTGCCATTGTATTTTGCTAGTAGCTGGGAGCTGGCTGGGACAGTGCCCTTATTAATGGAGCTGGGCATCAATGATTCAATTTACTGCAGTAAATTGGATAGAAAATGTGATAATTATTCATTAATATTCATTAATGTTATCCATACACTAGTTTATGAATGGCGTCGTTAACAAAAGCTATTTCAGGATCGAATCTACGGGTACAATATTGTGACTGCGATATTTTTCTGAATTTAGAATAGTACTAAAATACTGATTCTAGGTACTTCGAAAAATGAATGACCATAATATATCATCGTTTTCATCATTTTAATACGTATCACTGCAAAAAAAACCACATTATTGTGTCAATAAACGAATTCTAGTCCAGTTTCGGAAAGAACAGCAAAGGTCGGAAGCGACTATTTATTTATTTATTTATTTGGAACACATATGTACAGTTTATATTAATACATATAGATTTGTACATAATTATGTTACAGAAACCAGTGAAGTGTTCACTTATATGTAGAATTTTGGTCTGAGCTGTCCAAGGTACATTATCTTAATCAAATCAAGCTAAAAAAAAAGTTTAGATAAAAGCTTATTAACACAACAAAATAACTAATGACAATACAATAATAAATAGACTAATAAATAGAACAATAATATAATACAATAATAGATAGAATAATTAGAAATAAGGGATAAGCGGGTATGGTCAAGCAGCCCGTCAAGCCCCACAGTTGCATTGCGAAAGCCGTCGCTAATTATAGAAGCTGTGTATGCACGAAACATTAACACATAGGACGTTACTTATATTTTGGACTTCAGTCGTATAAGTGATTTGAATTTACATATATTCAAACTGAAGTCCAAAATATCTATATCCGTAAAAAGCTTATTATATGAGTAACATGCACGGGACAAAAATATATTTCTGGCGTACTTGGTTTTGGTGGTCGGAACTATGAAAACATCTCGACACCGAGCGTTAACTCGAGGACATCTAACAGTGATCTCCTTTAATAGGGTGGTTGAGTCTAAAAGGTTGTGGATTATTTTATAAAGAAATACTTGATCCCTAAGTTTTCGACGTGTTTCCAAAGATAACATATCCTGCGGTAAGGATTGCCGTGATCTATTACATTTATATGTTAAGTATTTTAAAAATTTCTTATTAATAGATTCAATGTCATTAATATATGCGTGGTACTGTGGGTTCCATACAACTGATCCGTACTCAAGAATAGATCTAACGAAACAGTTGTAGAGTAAAACTGGGGTTGAGCCATTTCTGAACTCCTTGCCCATTCTAATTACAAAACCTAGCATACGGTAAGCTTTGACGACAATTGAGTTCACGTGTGAGTTAAAACTCAGCTTGCTATCAATAATGACGCCTAAATCTCTGACTTCATTTTCACGAGATATGGGAATATTGTTGAGAAGATAATTATAACAATATGGTTGCTTCCCTCTTGTGAATGTCATAACTTGACATTTTTTTATGTTTATGGAGAGGAGATTAAGCTCACAGTATTTACAAAGAGAATCCAGATCTTGCTGCAGTTTTAAGACATCCGAAGGCAACCGTATCTCCTTGAAGATCTTCATATCGTCTGCATAAAGTAAGATGTCACTATGTCGAACACATAGGCCTATATCATTAATAAATAGGTTAAACAGTAAAGGTCCCAAATGAGAGCCCTGAGGTACGCCTGAAGTGACAGGAACAAAACTGGAACAAAAACCCTTAATAGTAACAGCCTGACTACGTTCTCTTAAATACGAAGTCATCCACCGAAGTAAGTCACCATGGATACCAGCTTGCTCAAGTTTACGTATGAGTAACCTATGAGAAATTTTGTCGAAACATTTGGCGTAGTCCGTGTATACAACATCGACTTGATGGCCCCGGTCCATAGACCCGGCAACACTATGAATAAATTCACAGAGGTTCGTCTCAGTGCCTCGTTTTCCTCGGAAGCCGTGCTGTTGGTCGATTATTATTGGGGAAAGACATGGGTACAAAATATCGTATACGATTTTTTCAAACATCTTAGCAACTGTACACAGTTTTGAAATAGGGCGATAGTTAGTTACCAAGTGTTTATCACCAGATTTGTGAATTGGTACCACATAAGACTGTTTCCATAAACGTGGCATTACACCCCGTTCTAAAGATAGATTAAATAAATACGTGAGTGGTTTAACCAAACTCTTACTACAGGATTTTAGGAATATGGGGGGAATACCGTCCGGACCACACCCCTTGTTCTCAACCAACTTCTTTAAATATTTCAAAACTGTGTCACTATTCAAAGGAGCAATACTACTAACACAGGACACACTGTGCTGATCCACAATAGCCTCAAAAACAGGACTCTGTCCAGGAGGAGTGCGGTCGCTTGGTTCGAAGACGGACTGGAAATATTCGTTGAAAAGACTACACGCATGCTCTCCATTAACGGATTCCACGGAGGTAAGATAAACAGTATCGGGAAAGGAGGTAGTTGCTTTCTTTGATTTTACAAATGACCAAAAGTATTTACTATTTGAGCGTAATTTCATTTCTGAATTATGTAAATATGTATTATAACATTCAGATTGAACTCGCTTTTGTCGATTGCGTAAGAGTGAAAAAGAATTGTAGTCAGATATTCGACCATACAATTTCCATTTTTTATGATATTTTAATTTTTCTTTAGTTATCTTTATCAAAGCTTTCGAATACCAACGAGGAAAGCCAGAATTACACTTAATGATCTTTTCAGGGACATGTCTTGATATAACACTGTTTATTTTACTATAAAATATGGAGATGGCCACATCAACATTATCACATTCACTAAAGCTACTCCAATCTATCCCAGATAGTGCAGTATTGATAATACTGTAGTCCGCAGTACGAAATGATCGAACCGACCGTGATGCTTCCAGAAGTTGATTATCACGCGAAAAATAAACTATTATTTCCAGAGCGGGATGATGAAGATCCTCAGGAACCAAAGGCTCAGAACAGTGTTCCACTTTACAGGGTGTATTCGCCATGATAAGATCTAAACATCTGGAGTTTTTGTTGTGAACATGGTTAAACTGTTCAAAACCTGTCACGGCCAAAAAACCGTTTAAGGCTTGAACCGTGTTATTACTAGTTCCATCATAAACTAAAAGAGCAGAAGACCCATCAAAATTCCAATTAGCATTACTAATATTAAAATCACCGACAATTATAAAGTTGGAATTTGAGTCGTTGATCGAGCTGTTGGTTACACACTCAAAATACTCGCATAAACAGTCGTATTGTAACTGGCCGTGAGGAAAATAGCAACAGTATATTCGAGTGCATCCCGCGTCCGAAGAAGAGCTCCGGAGAAACACTTCAATCACGTCGGCAGCTGCACCTGGTAACCGAAATTTAGCACACGAACGAACAGGAAAGGTGTGACGTACAGCAATGAGGACACCTCCACCGAGCTTAGCACCAGTATGCAAGTAATCACGGTCTGCTCTATACACCGTATATCTCCCATCAAACAGTTCATTATCATAAATACCATCGAGTAACCACGTCTCACTTAAACAAACTATATCATAATTGGCTTGCAATAAGTTACGAAAAAATACGTTTGTTTTAGTGCGCAACCCACGAACGTTCTGATAGTAAATAGATAATTCATTTGACTTATTCATAGATAATTACAAAAACTAACACATAATATATTAATAATTTACATTTGATTCTCATTAAATTAAATATTATATTAATTAATTTAATTTTGATCACAGCAATCCCACACACGACATACCTCAATAAACATGTCAACATTTTCATTTCTATCAGACGAACTTCACACCGAACCACCATCACCAAACAATACTCTACAATAAAAAAGACGCTTAAAAACATAAAAAACATAAAACAAAAAGATTTAGCCATAAGCCTAATACAAAGAATGATACAAGGAACAACCTCCCACTCAAGCTCCACTACTAGATACTGTGTCACACAAATATTATAATTTATCGTACCATGTGTATTTTCTAGTAATAATAATACATATCTAACAAATTCAAATAACCATAAATAAAAACAAAATACAGCAGAGGACAAACATACGGCATAGATGGGATTCATCAAACTACTACTTATCATCAATGATATAAAGCCACAAATAAGCAACAAGTAATAATTCCACAAATGCAAATAATCTACACTTACTGCAGCTTGTTTAAATCGTCGGTGTCAGCTATGTGAATAACTGGAGAAGAGTCAGAGCGACGCGCCATTATAAAACAGTTCTTAACCCACACATAAGTATAGTTTTTTTCCTTACAGATGGCTTTCACGCGTTTTAATAATACTTTATTGTTATTCGTAAGATGCTCATTGAAATAGATTCTTTTAGAGTCCCCAGGAAAACCAATATCTGACGTAACCAAGTTCATTTTCTTTATCCGAGCAAGAAAATCATCCTTCTTGTAACGCGACAGGAAACGAACAACAATAGGCTTAGTCTTTCTATCAGTACTATCTTTCTGACTAACTCTTGTTATAAAATCTATATCATTTGTGATATTTAACTCAACTCCAGACCGCTGCACTAAGGAACTTAAAATGTTTAAAAGATTTTCTCCTTTTCTCTCAGGAATACCGTATATCTCGATATTTGATCGTCTAGCCCACTGTTCCCGTTTATTGCTTTCAATCTCAATAGTTTTGATAGACTTAGTGACATCATTCAGAGCGGATGGTAAATTCAGGACTGGCTTTACCTCAGTATTGAGCTTATTGAATCCCTTCAATACATCCTCGTGCTGGGAGTTAATGAAGTTTACCGCCTCTCGAAGCTCAGCAACATCCTCCCGAATCAACTTCAACTGATCACTAAAAGTATCAGTTAGAGAGTTTAGCAAATCAAGTCTCATTTTTTCTATTTCACTTGCAACAATAGAACGAATGACTTCAGCAGATGTGGTAAGATAATCTTGTCCACAGTCCAATCCAGACGAAGGTGGCGATGAGTTGTGGGAAGTACCTCCTCTCTTTGTGTTGACATTGCACGGCTTAGTTTGCCCGCCGCTATTGTTACATCTTACAGGTGTATTATCATTGTTGTTACGCTTCGGCCCATTAGCAGAACATTCGGGACAAATCCATTTCTTCTTTAGTTCGGACGTAATATTATTTCGAGAGTTTGTAGGAAATAAACATTGGATATGAAATTTTGATTTGCATTTTACACATACCAAAGATCCGCTACTTCCCTCCTCCGCCGACGTACAGCAAGAGAATTTCATTGTAATAAATTTTGTAAAAACAAAAAGTCAGTGCACGCTCGCAGTTTCGAACGTCGGACTTTTGGCGATCTACGACTGTTACGCTACGCACGTTACAATGTGCGCCACAGAAGACTTAGTTTAGTTGACGAAATAATAAGCAAGTAGTGTCAGAAATTTCTTCAAATAAGTTGGAGGGTATTGTAAGTATTACTTCGCAACTCAAGATTGCAATCCAATAAATTAAACGCAAATTATTCTTCGGAAAAGCAATTATCGTCACAATTAAGCACTTACTATTATGCACTGATGGTTATTGAAAGTAACTATCACTAGCAAGAAGCTGCACAAACTGATTAGACTAATAATTAAATTTTAAACAAGGACGACGAATGTACGTGACTGCTCAGAACCACTGTTGCGCGGGTTATGACTTTATTTGTACCTATTCGTTTTGTGTCAAAATTGTTATTGCGATTTTCTGGACTCTTCGTACCACTCGCACAGTGTGAAGCGCCCTTACAACAATGGCAAGTTGTGAAAAACATGTCGGCTCCTCATTCGTTAGCGATGCAAATCTTAGTGGCGGTGAAGTTGATACAATTACTGGCGCTGACGGTAATGTCGCGCGCTGCTGACGATCTTAATGATCTCTTAACTGGAATTTGTAATTTCACGGGAACTCAAAGTTCCTTTGTTTGATTCTAGTTTGAGTAACACTGATAAATTAGAAATGCCAACAGTATTTTTTGTTCTTTGAAGTTACTACTATATATACCAATAAAAAATAAAAGAAGTAAGCATTCCAAGAGATGCTAATGTGACAAAAGAAAGTAAGATTATGGATCCAGACAAGAACAGGTACGAATGGCATATGGCCAGATGAAGGACACAGACACAACAAAATCTATCACACGAGAAGAGATATGACAGTTATTGAATAATCAAATAATTATGTTAAGTGAATACCTTTTACTTTCAATAAAGAATTTAAAGTAAAAGACCTTAGGTGCCTTGCACAATTGAATTCATTCAATGCCAAACATGACCTCTCAACTTCAAACAGATAAAAAAGACAAAATGATTGCTTAAAAACACATTTAATGAGTGTTCTGTAAGCCGCCCTTAACAATCCCTACTAATATTATAATTTCGAAACCGTATGTCTGTCTGCCTGTTTTTCTGTCTATCTACATCTTTACACCTAAGGCGCTGAACCTAATTTAATGAAATTTTATTAAAACATAGCTTAAACCCTGAGAAAAGTCATAGTAGTTTTATACAAATATTTAATGATTTCCCAAAGAAATCCGCGATATAACTTAACTCACGATTTAACAGAATTTTAACGGATGAAATAGCAGGTTCGCTTGTAACACAATAAATGCTAGAGCATATAGAATAGATGGATATTAATGAGGTTTTACTTTATACAGTAAATAACTGGAATCTATTACAGCTGCAGCAAACTTTACTCACTATTAATGTCTACGTATCAACGTAGAAATTTCCTTAAAACGAAATCTATGAAGATTTCCGAACTGACAGCTTTTTTAAAGAAAATACAAATCATATATATAAAATTTGTATGCTTTATTGCCTTCTTACCCATTTTTTCGAAATCTATTAAGATTTCTAAATTGAGTGTTGATTCGTAGTTAGTAAATGTGAGTAAAGTTTTTTTTCAGCTTAACAAAGTAAAAAGAGTTAACATTTTACTTAGGTTGGATACATTCCCGGTGGCCTTCGTTGTCATGGCGTCAACATAGCATGTCGAAGACATACAGTCTTACTACAGAAAGTTATCTAAAGCTAGTTATGATTTTGATTTAAATATAATGCTGTTTCATTTGTGTCGATAACGGTAAATAGAGACAGTATCCTAAACCTGCCTGAAGTAAATTTATTGCTAGTTTTAAAACAGAATAACTAACATTAATGATACAGTAGGCGCCAAAGAATCAGTTTAAGCCATGTTAAAGCATAAGTTTAATACTCAAGAATTCATCTTTATCGCAAACATTCTGTTTGGCGACAAAAACAATTACAGAAGAATAAAGAAGCTTCATACTCGATAAATTTACCCTTAAATCTGAGCAAAACTAAGAACTACTCGAAACTTTTCTCGGTGAAAGATACGCATCGCCCCGATCAGAAAACGCTGACGTAACTGACTCAGGATTTCACGAACTTATTGTTTACCATGAGGGAGTTGTTCAAACGTTCAGAATTCAATTTAAGCGATTGATCGACTTATCCGATGGACTAAGTTGATTAATTTCATTCGGCAACGCCTGAATCTCGTCAAACGAACAAGCTAGCTCTTCTGAAGAATTTCAATAAACGCCATTACGACAGCTGATTCGTGGACGCTTAATTGTTCCGGAATCCAGGAGTTCGCTTCTAGTACCTGAACCGTTAGATAGTTCGAGTTTAGCAACTTCAGACTCCAAAACCTCGTCGGTTCCTAAAGTAAATTTCGAGCTTCCAACGAAACTGAGCGCGTGCTTGCATTGAATTATTCGGTGCATATTTAACACTGCCGCCCTGAACTACATCAAAGTTTCTACGAACGTACTTCAGAAAATCTTTAAGGATAAAGTCTTGGGTTGTTGGGGAACCGAATACTGAGGTTGTGTCAACTTTATGCTGAGTGTGGATCTGCTTTGCGAATAATTTGCAATTTTCAAACTAATGTTAGAGTGACATTGGTTTCTTAACTTGTGTATTATTATTTATCATGAATAGGTACACGAAAATATGACAGAACAATACATGGGGAAACAGAAGAAGAAAGGTGCAACCGCGCGGCTTTTACGAGTAATATGCAACCGCTAGTGATGAAACCACGCATGACGGTTAAGTGTCTACGATCACTAGCGACAGTTATAAAATTAACGACCTTAATTTTTTTTAAACGCAAAAAAAATTACAATAAAAGTCACGAATTTTGCCTAAAAAAATCATTTTTGTTAATTAATCTTATGTTTCTAATGTTTTAGCTGTAAAATATATCATTTTTGTCTTTTTTGGAGCATCGGTGATCGCTGTGGACTCGGCACTGGCCTTCTAATCGGGAGATCCGAGGTTCGATCCTGTCATGTACAATGTATTTTCGTTTTTCGAATTTTATAATGTACATTTATCCGACTCTCCTAAGGTGAAAAACATGGTGAGGCATACACCTGCGAAGAAATTTAAAGGTGTATGTGAATGTGGTGGTGGTCTTTTTTGGAGTTTTACATGGGCTAATATTGCGAAGTAAAAATACTCCATATATGTTTAAGCTTAAATTATTGCTTTAATGGTTTTACCTGTAAATGGTTGCCATTTCAATATTGGTGTGAAGAAAATTACAAATGGATTGTATTATCCGTGGTATTATCTACCATTAAAAGCTCCGACACCGCTAACCAAATAGGTGCATTCTTAAGATATTTTTTAAATGTTGTCAATTATCACAAAGATAAGCAAGAAACAGTATTTCTATATTTTCCGCCTCAATTAGCAACACATCTGGCTAAAGTCAAATTGTGCCCAATAACTGGCAGAACATTTGCTGACAACAAAATATTTTTAATAAACAGAGATCGGGCTTTATTGAACATAGCGATGTCTAATCGTAAAATAATTTAATATGACAAAGCGAGAACTTCGCGCTCGTCGAATTAATTTCGTGTGATGAAAATTAATATTTTGACATTGTATTATGAATTTCGTCTTGTCTCCGTTGAATTCCGATGATTTTTGTTTGTTTACTTGTTAAAGTAAAATTAATGGCGTATCGATGCTATTAATTCTTTTATTATATAAAACTTTTTAAGTAGTTACGTAATATTTTTTATACACAACGGAAAATCTTTTGGAAAACTGCACCTGCATTTTCAACTGGCTTTCTTACCTCTAACTTCCGGAATACAGCTATGTAATTAACATAATTATTATAACAATAAACTAGGTAAAACAGCGTCTTCGGCAATGAATGGAACTTAAACCCTAAAAATTTGGACTCTATTCCCACTTGTCACCAAGTGGAAAGGAATTATTTGCTAGGTCTTCTATAAAAAAAATTACAGCTCGATTACGGACCGCAATCACATCAAGCCATTGCTTTGTAGTTGTAACAAGAAGTGATAGATGACTTTTAAAGTGTTATCTGAATAATCGTTTTGGTTTGAATAATATGCCAGACCCCTTAGACAAAAGCCACGCGCTATTTTTTCCGAAGCTATATTGTCATCCATTCATTTTTTCTACGGAACCACTGCGGAAAACTTAGTGTGTGACTTTTGTCTAAGGGATCTGTTCCTCCAATTCCAATAGGTGTAGAGTCCCCTTTTTTAGTTTAACTTTTATTTGCATATATCTTAAATATGGTTGAGATGTTATATGTGTACATATAATGATAAAATAATTGTGAAATATCTTAGTTAATTAAACTCTCGGCTTATTAATGTTTGTGCTTGTTTAACGTTAATAAGTGCCTGTAAAGGTTTAATAAAGATGTGAGTTTGAGTTTGCATAATTTTGTGAAGTATGTACCACATACGTCACTAAAATAACGACATTAAAAGGTTGACTGGTAGCTAGGAGATTATTTTAAAATTCAACAAGGGAAAGCCAATAGGAATCGTGCTATTATGATCCTTTGCCACTTTGTAACAATGTTATTTGTTGACCAGGTAAATATCTCGGCGTGAGGTATCTGTGCGAAAGAGTTGCGCAATATCATAGAGAACTAGATCAGCCACATACTAGCACATCCTGGGAGGTAAAAATATGGACTAGAAAACCTCATTTTTATCTAGTTTCCACCCATTATCAGCGTGCCTTCATAAATAGAATGACGTTGTTCCCATGTGAAGTGGTTCTAATTTAAGCTGTGTAAGTCCACGACGAACAGTTCCTATTCGTCGATCATTCCAATCATTAGCTACACAGATACGCATATTATGTCTGGTGGGAAAGCTGGCTAAGGCCGTTCTACTCAGCACTGTACAATAAACGCATCCAGGGACTCAGCACTCAGGGATATATTCCAAGCTGCGCAAATCCACGTTATTAACTGAAGGCAATCGCACCGTTAATGAACGTTTGAACCAATACCAAATCATCACCATTCCCATATAATTTGACATCTGACAGCTATCGATATGTATGGGAACAGAAACGTATCTGATTGGGTAAAACCGTGTAAATGGTGCGATAGCCTCTCTGTTCTTATACATTAATCATCCTAACTATAGGCTACAGAGTTACGCATATCTCTTGCGGGCTGCCTAACGCCTCTCCACTCAGCACTGTACAATAAACGCGTCCAGGAATCGCAACAGAGCCGCACTCAGGGATTAATATTGGCAAAGCGCCCGCAGGTGGCGTCGCAGCCAAATTGAAAATAGCTGACGCCGAAACAGTCGCATTCGGTCGGCCGGCAGCGATGCAAACACGTTGCAATTACACGCGTGCCAGCTGGGATTAGGTGTTACAGCGGGTATTGCAGTCTTCGGACGTGACTTACGAAGCGAACGGAGCGAGCGAGCGTAATAGTGCATTGATTTTTAGGGACCGGTAAAGTTGAAATTTCATTTGTTTTTTTTTTCTTTGGCAGGCAGGAGCATTTACTAAGAATATTCCTTTTCATCATTTACCTTGACAATGAAAATAATATCATTTCAAATCCTGGACTAAAATATGTTTAAATGTTAAATTGGTTGTTCGGTTGTATGACTTTTCAAGCTTCCAGTTAGAAACTCACCCACACAGGACCGTCGCTTTTACTGGCAGTTTCCACTACCTACTCGTAGCTACCAAATTTTAATGTTGGAATAATATACCCCCACCTTTGAAACAGTTACAATCAAAGTTCTCTTTTAAAAAACAATTTAAAGAATTTCTTTGAAATAAACAAGTTGAGGGTATACCAAGGGGTTACTTGGTGGCGGACTTTGTCATATATAATACTGATTTTGGTGATTATTTTTCTGACGGTCTGGTAGGTACATGGTTGGAGTGTACAAGAATGCTACCACACACACACACAAACTCAACCCAAATTTCAAACACCACCTATAGGTAATCATTCTTTTTATAGTAAGAATCATTAGTCCGCGTGGTTCGATTCTGAAATTAAATCAAGTATAAAAAAAAGTTCGCTTGGTTCGATTGATCGAACTATGCGGTCGAACCACCTGGCCACAGGGTTACTTAATTTGTTTACTCCCAGTATTTTATGCTTTTGGTCTGCCTGGCACCTTAGGTTGTAGCAGAATATCAGTGCTTTGTACACATTTTTGATGTGGACGATAGCGATTACTGAGCCATGAACTTTTGCACTTCTGCAGCACACACATACTGCCACGGTACATGTAGATATCTCTATTCATTGTAATATTTTTATTGTGACGCATGTATGTGATGGAGAATTGAAATAAATGTCTATCTATTTATCTATCTATATTTTTGGTAAAGCAAATGGTTTCTTTTTGGGGATGAAGTTAATAGAGATAATGGTTGGAGTACTCCAACTGCTTAGTATGCTATCACGAAAATAATCAAATCCCCAAGCGCGTCCACAGAGTGATAAAACAAAAGATACCGTGAGCTCGGTTTGCGTGAAACGGACCACGTAAATATATGAGCTGACGGTAGTAAAGTAATAATCTGATTTTACTCTATGACATCCATCAGCTTTAGTCATCCCGTGACCACGAATGCTGTAAACCGTTCCAAACGTCGGGCTAAATAATTATTATGCGAGTAAATCTCAAAAGTGTAGTTTTATTTAAAATTAATGAATAAGTTGAAGTTAGAATGTCTAGCGTAGTGGAAGCCGACCCTAATTTTGGGTGGCCATCTTAAGCTGACATGGTGATGATAATGATTCAATTAGAATATTCTGCAAATAAACCGATGATAAAGTTTCGTTTATTATACATTTAATCTTTCGAATGTTTTCACAAAATATTTTTTAACTATTATAGATTAATAACTTTTTATTTAAATTTGACAAGGAAACTCTTGGCATTAATCTCATCTGATGGTAAATGATGACAAGGCTGAAGGTGGAAGCGAGCCTCAACTGAACTCCTCAACAACTGAGGAACTGGCTATCTACCCTCGAATTGTCGGAACAAAACAATGCATAGCATTGTTATTATGGCAACAAACATAGGTAAGATGGCAGTAGCTAGCCAGGCTGGCTCAGAAGCCCTACCACTAACCAAACCGAGCAGAAACTTCCACCATGTGAAATGGAACCTCGGACCTCCCGGTCATCACCTGGTGCTGGTGGTCTCTACAGAGGTGGTTAGAAATTTTCTGTTATAAATTGTTATAGGTTTTATGGACAGTCAACAGCAAATTAAATTTCTCAAAGCTGACATTGTTATTCAATATATTCCTAACTATAAAGAAGCAAAGTTCCTCCGTTTTTACATTCTGGGTTGCCAGAACAGATTTTTCGGATTTAACTTAAATATATTTCATCTTTTAATTTTCGAGAAAGAGCGGCCTTCTAATCCAATCGGGAGGTCCGTGGTTTGATTCTGCCATGTACCAATGTATTTTTCGTTTTTTCGAATTTCATATGTACATTTGCTGACGCTCCTACGGTGAAGGAAAACATCGTGAGGCAACCTGCATATATCTGCAAAAAGATTCAACTTATGGGCCAGCGTGGTTGACTAAGGCCTAATCACCCTAACATAGTGTAGGCTCGAAACCCTCGGTGGGGACGTATATGAGCTGTGATGATGATGATTTTTCATCATGAACCTTTTCGTCTTCGTTTTCCACGTTTTGAAAGATTCACGCACTATTTACCACATTCTTAACATGATTGCTACCAAGACAATATTGTAAAGCGACGTGACATCATTATTCTAACACCTGATAATTTCACGATGACATTCAACGCTCAAATTCACGCTCACCACCGACAATCAGTCTAAACGTGCGTGAAATCGCAACAGAGCCGCACTCAGGGATTAATGCGGGCCGCGCGCAGGTGCTGCAGCCAAATTGAAAATAGCTGACGGCGGCAGTCGCATTCGCCGTCTCCGGGGCAAGGCAAGGCAGCTATGTCGCAATTATGCACATGCCAGCTGCGACAATTCATATTCGGAACGTTAACATGCATTGCATTTCCAATTAGCGCTACACTCGAAATTGCCGCGTTCTTCGTTGGTAGCGCGTATATCAGTTATTTTTGGAAGTATGACGCTCGTCGCGTTGCAAGTTGCGACAATGTTGATTTCAGGTCCTATAGAAAACACAGTAGCGTGGTAAATTAGCTGCCAGTTGGTTAACAGTTTAATCACAAATGGAAGCAAACAAATGTTTATTTGTTAATGAAAGACAATGAATATGGTTACGGCTTACAGTGTTACTAATTTTTTTTCACTATAAACCTAAAGTACGTACGAATACAGATGAAAATAAGTTTCGCATGAAAATTTCTTGTAGTATTATTTATTCGTTTTTCTGGTTGTCCGCTTCTTTCGATGACTAAAAATAAAAAAACTAATGATTCGAAACCAGCCTCGAGAACAGACTTATCTTTTACGGAAGTTTGTACAAACTTGTATTATATGTGGCCTGGAAATTATTTCTAATCAAGCAGTAAATTGGAAGATTTTCAAAAGAAGATTCAATGTTCTTTATTAGAAACCAGCGTTGAAAACAGAATTTCCTTCTTTTTTGGAAACCGGGTTTCGATAAAAGAAAAATAATTCGAATCATTACTTTCGAATGTGGCCGAAGGGAAATTCAATAACGCAATTAAAAATGCAACCTTAGCTACTCCGAAGAGTCTACACAAATTACTCAATAAAAACAGCAATGATAAAGTATACAATCTATTCTCACCCATAAAACACTATTAAAATTAATATTATATTTTAAGCCCGATTTGTCTACCGAGTTCAGTCCTGTGATTTCGTAATGACATCGCTGGTTTTCTTGCATCTCTCTCCTTCTTGTTTCGTCCCTAGAGCTTCCGCTTGTCGTACGGTGTTGGGCAAGGAGTTGTCCGCTGTGTCTGGTACTAGGAACGTGACCAGACCGGCTATTAAAGAGGCGCCTCCGAATACTAGAGGTGGTAGACCTGGCCAGTAGTGCATCTGGGAATAATAATATTTATAATTACAGAAAATCACTGCAGAAGAAATCGTTTTTCTTCGAAAATATTATGCAGAGAAAAATCTAAGAAATGTATTTATTATTCTACAAGACATGTGTGAGGTTGAGAGTATAAAGGTCTATCCACACACATCCGGGCCGTGCCCGGGACGTGACCGGGCCGTGTCCGTGGCAAGACCGGAGATCCGTGCCACATCCGGGCCACCAACTTCAATCTGTACCTCTTAAGCACCATTTACGGAAACCAATATGCATTATGACTTTGTTTAAAACTGTAGAGATGCATATCGCTTCTATTAATAACTCGTCATTCATTTTATTTAATGCAACTCGGACGTGCACTGGTAATGTTGTTGGACGGGCGCACGTCACGGTGTCGGCTCGGGCAATAAAGCTCCGTCGTCGGCCCTGACACGGACGTGTGTGAACGAGTTCATATAAAAAGTACGCAATGATATTTTTTCAATCCACTGACGGAACACGTCCCGTCCACGTCCCGGGCACGGCCCGGAAATGTGTGGATTGAGCTTTATCATTTCTTGAACTGAATTCATTTAAACCTCCTGCACACTAGGGAAATTTTTGAGCTAAATCATGCAATTTCTTTTCCAAAAAATAAAGTGAACAAAACAAAGTAAGATATTCGCATTTATTACCTTTTTATTTGAACATTTTCGTTTACGCACGAGATTTTTTTCTTAAATCCCCCTAATGCGTTCTCACTCACACTCAAATAATTAGAACAGGACGATCGACCCATGGTCGTTAGCATTACTTAGCGCCTTAAAATTGCCTTTGTCATCCGCCTATTCTCCAAGTGATTAACTCCGATACGAACAGATCGGAGTACGAAAAGTTTTGTACTTCAGCTAAATGGGTTATTTGTTTAACTATTAATATTAATTTAATTCCCAAGTGATCTAATGTCCTGTTGCTTGAGGAATGAACAAAAAACTTGTTGTTAACAGACATGATGACTGGGTTAGATAAAACTAAAATAAAAAATAAATAAATCACCAGTAGGGGAGTCTGCGGCGCCACAATTGAGCCGATCCTTCCCAGTGACGAGCAGAGGGCGTGCATGGAGTTCCTGGTGTAGGTGGGGAACAGCTCTGATGTGAACATGTAGGTGATGCTGAAGTAGAAGGATGACATCAGCTTCGCCGCCATATAGAACACGAGGGACAACCAGGGCAGGTCTGAAAATATAAATATCTCTGTATTTATTTATCCTGTGAGTCCTGAGGATGGTGAGTTATCGACTCGATTCAGCCTTGGTGGGCAGGTTCACTGAGCTACATATTAAAGGATCGATGAGCCAGCCCATCGGGGGTGCTAGATCACTATATTTATTAATCTTGTGCATACTAACAAAGTCTATAAGTCAAATTGTTACTAACACTCTATGGATCTAAAGGTCTTAAAATACACTCAGGGACAAATTTAGAGGAACGATAAAAATTTACTTCTAGTTTTGATAACGCTGTGTATTTCAGCATACAAAACCATATTTAGTTTTACATGCTTTCTAGCCATCGGATTCGCTACAAGAAAAAAAACATTCACTGCGGAAACCAGTTGTACGATTGTAATAAAAAAGACCGCCATTAAAAATTACCGTTCTTCTCCAGGTCACAAATAGGGAAATTTTGTCATTATCCGTTATGGCCTTGATCAGGAATCCTGGATAACAATCAAACAAACGCATCAAAGGTCAATCACACATCGATATGATGTTGTAAAAGTAGCTTGAATCTATGTAAAAAGTGTAGTGTTCCTCTAACTTTGTCCCTGAATGTATTTTTTTATATAAATTTATTTATAATCTGTATTCTCTCTACTTATAAAAGGCTTCGGTGACTGACTGACTGAGGTATCAACGTAGAGCCCAAATCACTAAGGCAGAAGCATGAAATTTTGCACAGGGGTTCGTTAGCTAAGGAAGGACTTATCAAAATTCCCAAAGGAACCTGACAAATCCCCATCCAAGAAATAAGGATACTACATTATTGTGCTTTATTAAAGCGAAACCTAGTTCGCGGGTACAGCTTGTAATGTTGTGCTTAAACAACGGCAACAAACACTATTTTTTCAATCAAACTTACCTCCTTGTTAATATCTTATCTCAACTACATATTTTTATAAAACATTGAAATATTAAATTAAATTGAAACATTTGACTGAATTAATAATTGTGTGGTTTTATGAAACCACGATGCAAGGGAAACTTTTTTCGGATCGTAGGCATTTAATTGAACAATTTCGAAAAATTATGCGATTTGGGGTATTAAAATCGCATTTTTCATCTTAACCTAAATCCTTTTCTTCTGAAATGAAATTAATAATTCAAAACTAATATAAAAAACAAAAAAGAGCTTTAAAAATTATAGAAAAACAAAAACACAGTGCCCTACGCTAAGATCGAATCACTGCCACACTAATTAAAAGTAGAAGATCTAATGCATAAACCAATCTCGACTTATAGTTTTTGTGTAGTGCGACATGCAAGATGGACGGAAAAATTTAAGGCGATGTAAAAAGTTTCACTTTAAAAATTTATTAGTCTACGGAACTTGCAAGTTCGGGTGGTCGCAAAGGTTCACGATGATGCGCTCGCGCATCTCCAAATACTGGCGGAAACTCGGAAATTCCAACGTTCAGCAGGCCTATTCTGTAACTTCGGTTGCTAACTAGAACTGTCATTTTTGAAAGGAACTTAATATCCATTACTGCTGTCATGAACGCTGCCGTAACAAATAAGATCACTAAACCAGTAATGGATATAAAGTGTCTTTCAAAAATGGCAATTCTAGTTACCAACCGTAGTTAGCGAATAGGCCTGCAGACCATTTGAACGCATCGGACGGGACGGCCTGTGTCCATCGATCCAAAGTAATACTATTGCAATCTTTTCATCTAATTATGAAATTGTGCTGAAATCCCGCTGGGAAACTCACCCCAGCGGGATTTTATTAGAAGTACCTTATAAAAAAAATTGTAATGAAACTAAAATAGAACTATTTAGTTTTCTTGCACTATTTTCCGCTAGCACTGCCGCTTTCATTTTTCGAACACTGAACTTAGACCGTGCTACGTGGTCGCTGAGCCTTTGTGAAGCTGCTGTTCTTCTGGGCTTCCAGGAATTCAGTACAAGCTGTACTGAACCAACTACTGACACCTTATTGACTACACCTTCGGTTGAGAATGGCGGATCGACCTACTGCGACTCCACTTATTACCAGAAGTTGAAAACATTCCCGACGACTCGGTAGAGGAATTAAAAAGAACTGCACCCGTACACCACGGTTCAGGCCAGACTCCTTTTATCTACACCTACTATCGAGGCGTGACGGCCCCACGTTGGGCGCCACTGCTGCAATAGGCCGACTGACCTAGTCCTTAAAAATCCTTATAATATCTGCGTAAGAAGTTAATATAAAATAATATATTGTACCTTTAAATCTTCAACATATTTTTTATAATATGATTTAACTGAGTTTTCAAAAAAATAAATTTATAAAAAAAAATATAAGTCAATTTTTATTAGATATAGAACATATTTTACATTGAATTATTTTGATAAAAAATGCGAATTAGGGCTAAAGGTTCTGGCTCGCAACGTCACAAGTTCAAAACTCAGTAGATATTGTATCCATGCGTGACGTCATCAATGTATCCTTAAAGTTGTTGATTACGTAACAGTCTAACAGTGTCCAATATATTTAAGTAATCTTAAAAAATCTTTAAAAAAATTTCATCGTTCCTATTGTGAGAGGAATGCTCTGCATTACAATTTTCCAATTTCATCGTAGCCAGGACCCAGATAGGGGAAAAGCTATATAAAATACTTCCGATTTTACTGTATACCACAATACCTCAATGGTACACTCGAGTACAAAATCGAGTACACAATGGTCAATCAATGTGTACATATTTTTGTAAATTTGACAGTATCGACCTTTTTGAACTCAAGTATACCTACGCACAAGGTGGTCAGTCCCAGCGAGGTAAATCCCACTATTTGGACTGACCCCCTTTGAGTAGTCCCATATACGAGTAAACTTTGAATACTCGTACGATACTTACATGTTGGTACAAAAGGCTGCGAAACGCACAGTATCGCGCCAGCAATAAAGGAACTGATCAGCGGTATTTTCCTCTTGAAATGGTTCAGTATGTAAATGATGATAATGTTTGCCGGTATATCGACCAGCGCGGTAAGGATATAGTTTACATACTTGTTCCCTTGCAGGGACACAGAGTTTATTGTCATTCCAAAGTTAACAAATGTGGAAGTAGACCACCAGACGATGCATATCAAACATCTTTTAGCCAACATTCTAGAAGAAAATGTGATTTTGAGGAGTTCGAAGAACCCTAGCCCCTTTTCCTCTTCGTATTCAAGTTTCTCTAGCGCGTTCTTGTCTATCTCTATTTTGTTCGTCGCTGCCGCTTTCTCTATTATCTCTATCGCTTTCTCCTTCTTGCCTTTCGTGAGCAGCCATCTTGGACTCTCGTCTATGGTGTAGAGGTAGAAAAAGAAGAATAACGCTGGCGTGTAGATGACCCTGAGGAACGTTCTCCAGTGCGGGAACAGCCACGCTGCCGTAGGAAGCATCACCCCGCCGAAAACGTACCCAAAGGAACACAGGACGTAGAACAACGCTCGTTTCTTCGTTGACACCACTTCTATAGCTGTTAACAAAATATTCATTGACATTAACATAGTATATATTGGCATAATTAATGGAATAAGACGTACACGTACAGGCGACAACATATGCTCAAAAATCCGCAAACACAATAAAATGTAATAAAATCAAACAAACATTTAATCTCGCCATGTTGTTCACATTTGTATCATGACAGTTCAAACTAAAACCTACAGTTTTAGTTTTCCAAGTTTAAAAATCAAGCAGATTTAAGCACATACAGACATTTCTTCCTGCATAAATTTTGCGACTTTTTCCCTAATAAAATAATTTTTGATTTAATATTAAATTAATATGATTATCCCCTTGATTAATGATCTACTATTTTTAAACATGGTACGATGGTCGATATACGACCATATCTTATACAATCTTCTTTGAGATGTATCGAACTTGAAGTACTGGACCAGACAGCAGCCAGTTATTTATTTTCAGGCGTGCTCGAGCGGCCGGCACTGTAATTTGAAAGTAGAACGAATTTCTTTAATGCCCGCACCTGATAAGTGATTACTAGAGAGGTTACACTTAAGTTTTTTCAACACACTCACTCGTAAAGGATCTCATTTCACAAGTTTTAGATACATAAAGCTGCTCATAAAACACGCGTGGGTTAAAACGTAATTAGTGCGGCTATAAATCTTTAACCGCACTATTTGCGTTACAGTGTTATTGTTTATAGCTAGATAATTTATAAGACACCAACGAACTACATTGATTTTTCAAACGATTGTTTTCATAACATTATTTAGTTTTGTCTACAAATTAAGAATGATTTTTGTTATTTAATCCAAAAATCTAGTTTATTGAGTATTTTTGCTCACAAGTGTTTTGAGAAACATTGTACGATATCGTGCGTATATTGGTTATACACACTTTTACTTTTACGCCCTCGCTTTCGGCTCAGGCTGAAATTCCGCCTCGTGAGTTATAAGCACCATAACGAACTTACATTACATAATACTTGAATTTCGAACATACACGACAATAAGAATGTTCCGTTAATTTAATTGAAAAGAAATGTAAAAAAAAGAAATCGATATTAGCGAGCGGCTTCGCTATTGTTGTTGTGTATATTTTTGTCTATTTAATAAAATTTATTTGTACAAAATTTCATTCCAAAGAATGAGTTATCTGAGTGATGAAAATTTATCAAGCTGTGACTTACTCAATATAAACATAGGAGAGCAGTTATCTCCCACGGCGGCTTCCAGGAATTCCAGAACGATGTAGAGCCAATACCAGAGGGTGAAGCTTTTAGCGAGGCCGATGACTCCGCCCAGCATCCCGGTGATCACCAGAGTCAGTTTCCTGCCTAATCTTAGGGAAACACTCCATTAATGTTCACCGTCAACTGTGTTTCATCATTATCTGCGAGTTCAATGAGCTACTATTGTATATAATTGATGGTGTCAGGCGTTATTTTTCGGAAGTCCATTACTAATTGTTAAGGAGTAGGTATATAGCAAAACTTCCGATAAAAAATGTCGGTAGTTGGTACTAACTACGCAGACCAATGGTGCACCGCCCGCCTTCCCTCAATCGCATGCGACAAAGGAATATCAATAATTAGTACCACACCAACATGCAAATACGCCACTCCACGTGGCATCATCAGGATGTATATTCTCATAGCTTCCAGAGAAATATTCATGTAAAAAGAACTCTAATGAGTAAAGGATATTATAAAGTCAAAGATTATTTAAATGATGCCAATGCTTGGTGTTGATTTGAAGATAAAGAATCGTGTTATTGTGTCTAACTATTTATGTAATCAAATATTCTTTTATTTGGTAACGACACAGTAAGAAGGGAACTGACACATCGAAGTTGAGCTCAAACTTTTATTTGGTAACGACACAGTAAGAAGGGAACTGACACATCGAAGTTGAGCTCAAACTTTTATTTGGTAACGACACAGTAAGAAGGGAACTGACACATCGAAGTTGAGCTCAAACTTTTATTTGGTAACGACACAGTAAGAAGGGAACTGACACATCGAAGTTGAGCTCAAACTTTTGCTGTAAGTTCAGCTTTCAATTGAGGACTATAACAATACAGGGAGAAAAAATAGCCCATGCTTGTTTGCTAGCTGGTTCATCCCAGTACAAGGTCTCCCGCCGTAGACTTGTGAACCAATGACGTAGCTTCTTTGACGTGTAAAAGTGATTATGTAATAATCCAATTTGAATATACTATATTGAATTTGAATTAGTGTAAGATATACCTGTCAGAAAGCGGGCCGACTATGAGCAATCCGACCATGTACCCGAAGCTGTGCACCGTTCCCACCAAGGTTCGCTTCCAATCTTGGCATGCCAGGTCAAACTGAAGAATAAATATTGTATTGTATTTTATGCGACTTGCGAGTTGGCAAACGAGCAGATTCCCAACTGGTGGACACTTTCCATCAGCTAGACAGCTCTTTGCTGTAGTCATTTACAATATACTGGATTAGTCAAAATGGCTGTATCAAGCGCTGGGGTTCTTAACGTATTGACTATTATGATCTTGGTGGCGCATTGGCTCGTGCGCTCAATGAACGATTGCTAAGGTTAAGCAACGTTAGCCGTGGTCAGTTCTATGATGGGTGACCAAAATACGAAACATCTCGAGCTCCTCCGTGCTTCGGAAGGCACGTTGAGCAGTGAGTTCTGCGCCTGATCTCGCCCCCGTCGTGTTGGCTTACTATCCCATCAGACTATGCGAGTGAGAGAACAGAGAGTGCACTTGCGTTTGCGCAGTCACTTGTGAACTATAATATAACCTGCGCAGGTGGCTAGTCTCTGTTGAGATTGGCCGCCGTGACCGAATACCGGTTAGGTGGACATTATTATTATGCATACGTTTACATTACGGAAGACTATTATTTTTATTTACATACAAACAAAATTATTTTATGAAATTTAAAATTGTACAACCCTGACAGTGAGCAGAGCTTAAGGTGGCACTTACGCATCATTAAATGTTTGGAATGACAGATGCCTATACTTTTAAACATGCTGCGTAGATATGGACGAGGTAAATTAGTTCATTTTCTTGACCCTGGAATGACCATAATGTAAACAAACAACAGTTGACAGCTAGGGCTGCCACAGCGTAGTTTATTTTGAAATCTTAAAAAATGCTTTACTCCAATAATTGATATTGAAAGTGCTAGAACAAAAGTTGTCTACTTTTATATGTATATATACTTTCTCACGCTTCCGGCTTAATTCACCTATGTAGACTAACCCAGTATGTTTTTATGGTTTCTGCAAGTGGTGTTTGCATTCCCCTACAAAGCCAACTTGTGACATAATATGTCATGTCACAGTGTACAACGCAGGTAAAGAAAACGTGTTGTTTGATAGTTGGTTACGAAACAGTGAAAACAATTCCATTTTCGAAACTGATTATGAATATTTGTTTACGAATGAGTAACATTAAGAAGGTGGAGCCCATCCGTTTCCTGTTCCCGGTTGGGTGGAAAATCTTAACTGACATATTATTAAGAGGAAACATTGAGGTCGAGAATTCAATAGTAGATTGTATGATAACAGAGCAAAGTAGTATTTTTACGGCAAGGGCGCTACTTTGAACCACGTGCAAAGCCAAGGGTTCTAACGTAGAATCCTGAGCACAGCGAGGGATTCAAAGTACCTCAGCCGAGGTAAAAATAATTTGCTCTCGAGTCATATACTCTACCTACCTACTCCACCCTTTGCCCCTATGGGGACTTATTTATTTAGTATAGTCGGTGTTATGTAATTAATGAATACATTTATTTAAAAAAGACATGTTAATATAAGTAATAGTTATTGTTTCAGGAGTTAATGCATTGTCACTTTCATAACTCGACGTAGAACTCATTATTTTTGCAAAATACATTTGTTGTATGTATTGATTATAAGAACAGAGACTTAATTCGCGCTTTTGTTTTTTTTTTCTCAGTTACCGCGGGGCCGCCGCCGTGCAGTGCAGCCAACACGTACCAGCCAGTAATTCATACAATTCGCGTTCGATTTCTATGAATGATATATGTTCTAACTTCAAATCTCATTTCCACCCGCTATAAAGTTCTTAACAGAAAAGAGCTACTTTGCTCCCATTTTAAAGAGGAACAGAGCGACACTTTTCGAATAGAAGCGATGAAAATTTGTATGAAAGTACACAAAATATGAAACACGGTCGTTTCGTAGTCCCTTGTTTTCTCCGCCAAAACTAGACCGATTTAATTACTTTTTTCACAAAAAATTAAAGAAAGGCTTTGGCTATGTTTCTATGTTTTGCTTTTTTTCATAAAATCTCGTAAAATTGTTTGCTGGATTAATAAGATAATAAGGCAAAATTTTCTTAGTTATAAAGAATAAAGAACACAATTCTTGAAATGCACTTCAAGGCAATGCCACCAGATTTTTAATGGGTCATCAGTCATCATACTCTTGTTCGGTACTGATTTCAATATAATGATTAACAATCATGTTTTTTTTTTCACTTCTTTTTGTGCTTTATTTAAGTAATATTATTTTTTATTAATCAAGTTTATAAAAAGCCTAGAACCTCTGCAACGAAACTGGAGGGGTCGTCGTAGGTCCACTCCGTGCACCGAACCGTCGCATTGTCGTTGTTCTTCTTGTAACATGCGTTAACGTCAAAGGTCTCGTCCTTGCATCTGAAAAAAAACATCAATTGCTTTCATTATTTAAAAAAAATATTTTACAAAAAGAGAGAGCGTCGGTGGCGCAGTGGACTCGGCACTTGCCTTCCAATCGGGGGGTCGGGGTTCGAGACCCGCCATGTACCAATGTGTTTTTCGTTTCGAATTTCATATGTACATTTGTCTGACGCTCCTACGGTGAAGAAAAACATCGTGAGGCAACCTGCATACATCTGCGAAGAAATTCAATGATGTATGTGAAGTCGACCAATCCGCACTGGACCAGCGTGGTTGACTAAGGCCTAATCACCCTAATATAGGGTAGGCTCGAGCCCCTCACTGGGGACGTATATGGGCTGTGATGATGAAAAAACGACTTCAAAAACACTGAAAAGTTAAAAATAATATAAGAATAGGTACAGACAACATCACACTTCTATATTGAAGTCGGTGCCAAACGATGATCTCCTCGAAAGTCTTAAAATTTGTCACCGACTTTAATATACAAGTGTGATGTTGTCTGTACCCAGTATTCTTATATTATTTTTAACTTTTCAGTGCTTGTGACGTCGGTTTTTATTTTTTGTAAAATATTTTTTATTTTTAACTTGGTAGTGAATGAAATCTTTTTAGTAAAAGAAACCCTAATTTAATACCAGCTCAAGGTACCAGGTGAGCTGGTATTAAATTAGGGTTTCCCTCGATTTTCATGGGATCCCCTCATCAGATTTTTTTTTCGTTATCTTGGGACTATCCCAGAAGTATACTCTATCGAATACAAAAAGAATTTTGAAAATCGATCCAGTATTGGCGAAGTAATCGCGTAACATACATACAAAACACGTTGGACACACCTTAAAATTTAAGGGTTTTCCTCTATTTTCATGGGATCCCATCATCAGATCCTAACTTTGGTGACCATGGGACCACCCTTGGAGTTCACTCTATCGAATACAAAAAAAATTGAAAATCGGTCCACAATTGGCGACGTAATCGCGTAACATACACACAAAAAAAACATACGCATCAAATTGAGAACCTCCTCCTTTTTTGAAGTCTGTTAAAAATAATGTTGTAGGTACACTTTAGGATAAAGTCGAAGATCTAACGCATAGACCAAATGCTGGCCCATATGTCATGATGTTAATCGTTTATCTCGGCTACAGTTCGCCAAAAACCATTAAAGTGCTTGCGACACTTTCTCGATGAATATCACACAATACACATAAATCATATTTCCATTTTTGAGCAATCTATTCATCTTTGGAATGCTTTGCCACTGGATATCAAATAATCCACCAGCAAAAATTAACTACGGAATCATGTGCATTGGACTCTATTTGGTAGCGTCGCTTATTTGCTGGCTTTATTGATATTGTAACCTGTTTACTTTGGTAAATCCATACCAATATTATAAATGCGAAAGTGTGTCTGTCTGACCGTTTGGTGCCTCTTCACGATTTAGATGAAATTTGGTATAGAGATAGTTTTAGTCCAGGGAAAGGACATACGCTACTTTTTATCCCAAACTTTAATGAGTTCCCCAGGGGACGCAGACGAAGTTGCGGGCAGCAGCTGGTAATAATATAATATATTGGTTTATTTATTTTGTAATATTGATGTATAAGAATTTTAATAATGTCTTATTTCTTATTAATTATGTTTAATGGTAAATCCACCAAATTTGTTCTCTGCACCATTTTAAGGTTGATCGGAAAAAATTTCTCAGACATTAAATCTGCTATTGTATATAATATATATAAAGAATTAATAAAGTCCCAACATATTAACTAAAGATATTTATAATGTCACTAATTATCAGATTTAAGAAAAGTCATATAAAATATCAATCACCTGTTGGCATGTAATTTTCTACTGGAACAAAACTAAAGATATTTATAATGTCACAAATACTTGTGCCAAACCCCGATGGTTAAATCTAAAATCGAATGTGTGATTTAATTATCAGATTTAAAAAAAAGTCGTATAAAATATCAATCAACCGATGGCATGTAATTTTTTACTGGAACAAACGCAAATAAATACCTACATTTTAATTGAAAACGTGTTCAAAAAGATTACCGGGGCCAATACAATCACGCGGGACAATATAGAGCTTGTTTGAGTTTTGATAATAACCCAGGACTTTGCATTTTCAATATTGAGATTATAATTAATATCATCAATATTAATTGATTCGTTCACACGTTGATTCGTGTGTAATAATATATTTTGCGTCGTAGCCCTAAATTGAAGTCAAACTCAAAAATCTTTATTCAATATAGACATTCACAGGTACTTATTGAAGTCAAACATAACATAAAAATCTAATCAACGAAGAATCTAATTAATAATTCTTGTATGTACACACACCCCAAGCATTATTAAGATGTATACAAATACAAGTAAAATGAAAAAAAGGTGACTCTACACCTGTTCGAAAATTGGGAGAGCCTTCTCAAGAAGAACAAATTATTATATTTTTTAATGTCTCAATTGCCAACATTACAAATATTATATGAGTCAAAACTAGGGCATGTACCCGGTTCTACCCGGTTCTGAAAAGACCCGGCTTTACCCGGTTTTTAAGTTCTCGAAGAACCGGTTTTTAAAATTATATAACCCGGTTTTTCGGTTCTTTCGGTTCTTATCAGTGTCGTCAAATAAATCAATTATTTAATGATATTGTTTTCTTGTTTGCAATAAACCGAACGTGGAATATGCAAGGCGAGACATGACAACACTAGTAAGAGAATGACGCCGCACAGCAGTTCACAGCACTCATTCGCCACCATTTTTACTTCACTCACGTGACGGGCCACGCTTGCTTCAGTCAGTGCGTCGTTATTATCAAAGTGTACAATTTAAACATCCTAATCGAAACATTTTTAATACATAAATTATAGTTGATTTTGCATGGAAAAAACATTAGATTGAAGAAAAAAGATAGATAACAGATATAGATAAGAGTAACAATATAAATTCTTGAGACAGAAATTTATCCATTAGTAGGTAGGTATAAGTAAAGAAGGGGGGGACGATCTGCCCCACAGGAGGTGGAGGTGGTTCGTGTACCCAGGTGCAGAGGGAGGCATTGCGCCGCCGGGGTAAGGCTCTCGCCTTCTCAGCTGCCGGCCACCGGACGATTGAGGCGATCCGTTCCGTTCGGTGGAGTGAGTTGGGCGCCGGCCGGGCAGCCTCTCATTCCGCATGGTGCAGGTACTGACCGGACATAGTTGTTTCGGTCACTATCTGCACCGAGTTGCACGTCGTCGGGAGGAATTTCCCGAGCACACCCTGTTGGTGTGACCGGCTTGGCGACGCCAGCGCAGAGATCTCAATTCTGCGCTGGGAGGCGGAGACCTTTCACTGCCGAGTATGATTGTGGCCATGCTCCGCGGCGAGGCGGAACGGTCAGCTCCCCCCTTAGCGATAGCCCTACCAACTGGCCGAGCTAGCACGGACGCGTGAGTAGTAATATCGCATTGTGGAACCTACCACACGCGCCCAAAAGGGCAGGGAAAACACCGAGGGGTTTAGAGGGTAGGTCTGCCACTCTGACGGGTGAGCCCCACACACGCTCGCCGTCTAGCCAACGGTGGGTACGCATACATGGGTGTGCATTTCCCCCCGAAAAAGGGTAGGTAAAAGCAAATTGTTGATTTTGCATGAAAATAAATATTAAGTAACTCTATAGTAGTTTTTAAGAGTGAGATATTTTATTATACCGTTTTTTAGCATAGATACACCGTTTTATTGAGAAAAGATTATAAATTTGTGTTTACTCACAGTGGATGAGTCATAATAACTGATAATAATTATTATAATTGACATATTAATTAATTGAAAACTTTATTTTAATATAATATATAACTACTCTTCTTAGCTGTAACATTATTTTATTTCACGAACCGAAAAGCACCGAAAATAACCGGATACACGGTTCTTTGGTAAAACGGAACCGAAAGACCCGGTTCCTAAATAATGTCCGGTTCTTACATCCTCTAGTCAAAACCCTTTACCTTTCCAATAACACAAATTTTCAGCGAGCGGGCATCAAACTGCATGCTGCATGCGGCTTGCATGCTTGTTTATTTCCTTGTATGCTAGCAATCTTGCATGTATGCTTGATGCTTGCTTGCTTGCATGAGCGTGGGTGTAGGTAGGAGGTGCAGCTGCTTTGCAGGGGGGTGGGAGGCGGAATCCCCCCGCAGGGAAAAGAACTTATAGGATAACACTGTAGGTTAGGTTAGGTTAGGTTAAAAAAAACCGGCCGAGTGCGATTCGGACTCGCGCACGAAGGGTTCCATACCATTGACTAGGTAAACAATCGTAGGTACACAAATTTATTATTAAATTTATTATTAAAGTAAATATACAATGAAGTATTTTGTGAATATTTCAAGTGCCTACCTGTTATCATTTATTGATATCGAGCAAAAAAGGGCCCTAAAAAAGGTTAGACTATGTGACCACACAAAGCACGCTGCTTGCTTGCTTGCATGCTAAAAATAACAGCATAGATTAGGGATCGGAAATACTGTGCTCAAATTTTTCGAGGACTTATAAAACAGTGGTGTTATGAATGTTCGAAAACATAATACTTCGAACAAATGTTGATTCTGCTCAGCGTAACTTCGGTAAAAAGGTTTTCGACCAAATGAAACGTCGGAGTAACGAAAAACAACGAATTGATAATAGGACAACTAATACATTGTGAAACGAGATTTCGACGAAGTAAAAAACGGCGAAACGAAAATAGTCGAAAAGTTTTCTGTTAAATTAAATTCGGTCAAAAGATTTTCAATCTTATGATAGTAGTTTAGCATGTTATTTAAGTACATATCAAACAAAATGCGACTGCTGGCTTTATATTACTGTGCAATACACTTGAAATTCTTGATTGGGTGGGTATGAGCTTAAACACCTTCGACAGAACAAGTTCGAGCAAGTAGCACGTACACTTTCCCAATGTTATTCTATGCAAAGCCATAAACTGGTCGAGTCGCCGAAGGTCAAGTGTGCAGCATCTAATGTTGCAATATTTTGTTTGATTTTAAGTTGCGCCCAATATTGCGGTTCTATAATCGTTTTTTGATGTCAATAATAATATGATTAAAAATGATATTTTTTTAAGGATCTTCTCTTTTTAACTACCAGTCTCTGTACCCAGTAATTTGTGTCTTACTGTCCATCTTACCCCTTAAATCAGAACACAGCAATGCATGAACCACTGCTTAGCAGCAGAAATAGGTGAGTAAGACGACTCTTATATAGACTCTTATGAAGAAGTACAGGACATAATCTCCATGGTAACCGTAAATAATAAATATTTATATATGTGTTTTATTTTGTTATTTTGGCTACACAGCGTTGCCCCGCATTCAGCAAGGGACTCCCACATACGTCGGTCAACTCACCGTCAGCAGGTACAGTTGGCCAAAGAATCATTTACCAACCTAAATTTGAAATACAGTTTTATGTCAAAAAAAACACAGTTGACTTTACTTTGCAAAAACACTGACAACTGGCCAAAATAACTAACGATATTTTGTTTATACGCGGTATTTTGTCAAAGTGTACGTAGGTATTTAGATTACCGCATTAGTTTCAGCAAGTTCTGCTGATCAATCATTATCTCAGCCAAAATAACACCTTACACTGGTACGTCGAAAACTTTTCCGTTAACATAATTTCTTAATTACATATTTACTGGCGTTCAATAGCTATTTTTAAGTATGACTTAGTCCTTTGAAAGCGTGTACCATATTATTATATCATGGTTATCTCTAGAAACGCGTTAAAATCGCATTACAATAAGTGCGTGTACACATGCATTTGTCGAACGTAAATAATAACTAAATATTGAAAATTGTTTTAATAAATTGCATGATTTAGTGTTTTCTTTATCTCGATCCTTTGTTAAACAGCTTTTTAATCGACTTCAAAGGAGGAAGTTCTATTTTTGCTGATATTCTTTTTCGTTTATTTACTGTTGAAATATCTAAAGCTAAAAAATAATTCAGTAGGTTCTAGGTCCTAAGTCCTCACACCACTCTCCTCATTAATCTAGCGCATTGATCAGACAAAAAAAATTTATCGCGGGGCGCTTGAAATTTATATCAACAGTCAACCGCTTATATCATTTATTTTTTTATTTTATTTATAACCAAGATTTTATTTTTTGTCTGATTAATACCCTAAATAGACTGATGAGGAGAGTAGTGGAATGACTGAGGCTAGGACCGACTGAATTATGTTTTAGCTTTTAGTACATTTCCCTTTAACTTAAAATTTTGTTTACCTTTTTTTAGCTAATACATGCTAATACAAGTTGAGTGTCAAAATCGCTGTTGACATCAGTAACCGCAACATACGCGCTATCAGCCCCCTAGACAAAAGCTACACGCAGAAAAAAGTATGGAAATGACATTAGCTTGGCACATGCTCACGCTATTTTTTCCGCACCTAATGCATTTCTACACATTTTTCTACGCTACGAATGCGGAAAAATTTGCGTGTGACTTTTGTCTTAGGTCTAGGTCAGTTGTCTTTTTTAGGGCTTCGTACCTCAACAGGAAAAACGGAAACCTTACAGAATCACTCCTGTCCGTCTGTCTATCAAAACCCTTATTCTCGGGAACGGTAATGGATATTAAAATGATTTTTTTAATATCTGAAATGAAATTTTGCGATTTCACAGCAGATTCAAAAGCTATAGGGCACTTCCAGTTGACCTAGAACCATGGAACTTGGCAAAAAGCTTATGGCACCTACATACGTGCGCTTTTCTCCCTCTTTTCATAATCCAATTTTCATAATTTTTGGAAATGTTGTAGATATACTGAAGATCTAGGTTTGTACGTTTTGATTTTGAAGTAATATTGCTCAGAATATCAATAATTAGCATTTAAATATCCATATTTTAGACTTAAAAGCTACCTCGAGCATTTTTTCTTTTTTGACTAAATTATACTGAATTACAAAATAAAACAAAACGTACAGACATCGATTAAGGTATACTGAATGAAAAGTGTCCAATTTCATAAAGGTTTAGAAACAATATTTCAATAAGAAATGTAGGCACTTGCCTCGGACTTTCAACTCTAAGCGGTATGCAATAAACTGCATTTTTGAAAGTGCATACTCGAGCCTTAAATTGGCACTTCACAACATCTGAAAATATAGTTACATAGTTAGGAACTTAAATACTTAGATAATTTGCACGGAAGAGTTTTCCAACTCGCACTTAGCTCGTTTTATATAACGTTAAGTATTTCTATCATCTAATATATAAAAATGTCGTGTCACAGTGTTTGTTATTCTCAGAAACGGTTTGACCGATTTTTATGAATTTTTTTGAAGGCTATTTTTATACCCCTAGATAATAATGGTGGCCTACTCAAGATTTTTTTAAATAATTTATTATTAAGGCGTAGTTTGCGGGCACAGCTAGTATGTTATTATAATGTAACATAATGACATGTAGAGTACTTATGTATCTTAAACTAATATCTAATTTTATAGTTATAAGTATAGTAAATAAAACATATACCTATGCAGCACATACATTTATTTCGAAGCGTCGGAAACGTCAATCGCGGACAGAATTTTCGTTGGTTCGTTATTGACAGGGGACTACGGAAGGATGTACCAATTTCGCGTACTAGTGACATAGAGATGACATTTAAAAAGACGGTCAAATCAAAGAGTGGACGCACAGAGTGGACGGTACTGTAAGGGCTGTTGTGTACAAGCAAAAGCCCTTAATATAATACGCCAACCTACTTACTTACTACTTGCTCTAAACTACAACACGCCTTATATAGGTACCATTCAGAATGATTTAAATAAGTTTAAGTTTGAAATTATCGAATCATTTATTTTGAATATCAAAATAATTAATTATGTAAAAATATAGAGCCAGTACATAAAACACACGTTTTATAGTGTTTTATGTAAGGTCTGTATACTTTTAAGTGACATGAGCTGGAACAATCAGCTGCCCACGTTGTACAGATAGCTGAAGATAAAACAAAAACTTAAATCTTACAGCTTAGTTTCAATTACAAACAAAAAATGGGTGACGTTTGGTCAAAATCCAGCTCACCTATAGCCCACCTCCTCAGCAGCAAAGATGTAGTTGTTGCAGAACACCGAATTCGCGGCGAACGCCAAGAACGCGAACAGGAGAACCACGGAATGGTACCGGCCGAACACGTTGAAGCTCTTCAGCACATCATCGAACTCCGTTACCTTGTCCGCTGTCATTTCTAGCTTTTTAATAAATTAATAATTTGTACGCGCGAAAACATTTGTTCTTATCCTTTTGTAAGTAAGTCGTTCGGTGTTCGGAGCGAGCGCACCGGGACTGAGTGCCGGCGAGTTTGTTGATATTGATAAATGAAGGTGATTGCGCGCGCGTCGCATCCGCGCTGCGTGAGCCGCTGTCAATGTCAATGCAGTAACTCGTAATAAGGCCGCGTCGCCATCGCCACTGAGACGGAGTTGAATGAAGCTCAGCGATGCACCAATTGGCCTTCTCCTTTCTTCAAACTGTTTTCTTCGCTTCAGTGGCAACACTTTTCACTGTTCTCAACCCCTATCCGCCTGGCTCGTTGGAAACGCGGTATAAGGCTCCAGATAACATTCGATCAAATTCATGTGTGATGATACCGCTTACCACGGTCGTGCCATTGTAACCGACTTCAAAAAAAGTGAAAGTTTTATGTTCGACTGAATCTATCGTTTTATGTGTGTACTAATTGTGCCTGCGAAATGCGTTTCGCTTTAATAAAGCTCAACACTGTAGATTTTTTTTGGATAGGGATTTCTCTGCCTTTTGTGGGAATTTTGAAAGATCCTTCCTAAGTGGATGCCTACATAAGCCAACGAACCCCAGTGTCGAATTCAATGCTTCTAGCTTCAGTAGTTTTTGCTCTTTGTTGGTACCTCAGTCAGTCACTCACCAAAGCCGATATAAATACAGACAGAAGATGTTCAGCGATTTCTCCATCAATTGAGTACCAATTTTCAAAATTATTTTTCTTTTCAAACAGAAATACTTAAGGCAGAAACAAACTATTGTGTCGTGGTGTGTTGTGACGCGTCAGAAGCGTATCGGTTGCATACATTTAATATGGCTAGAAACACATTATTACAGTGTGTTGTGTCGTGGCGCTAATGTGTTTCTAGCCATATAAAATGTATGAAACCGATATGCTTCTGACGCATCACAACACAACACGTCACAATAGTTTGTTTCAAGCGTTACATCTATATAGGAGTCAAAACCAACAGGGTACCAAAAAAGCTTATTATTAAAAAGAGCATTAAAACACAAATAATCATCAGATTTTTATATAGAAGTATCTGCCAAATTTTAAAGTAATTTCATTTTCTTACTTTACTTTCTTAAGACCTTACAGTAGAACATCGCTTGATACCGATACATCACTATAAAAATCTGATCATTGTCTGTGTTTCATCCTATTTCCTATGTACCTAACATTTTGATGTTGTGTGTGACATAGGTTAAAAGAAATGACCAAAGTAAAAAGCGTTCCGATTCATCACCGTTAGTGATTTTTTAAGAGCTTATTACACTTTTCAATTTGTAGAGATCCTAAATAGGAACACTCTAATTAAAAAGTTGTAAGCGAGTGATAACACTAGACTAAATTGAATCCTAAATCGGACGCAGTGTTGCCTCGTTAGTGGATTTTCCACTAGTTTCGGTGGTTTGGTGTTTCTGGTGGCTAGTTTTTAGTGAGCATCAAAAGTCAAAAACATATTATGAACCTCATCTAATGAAATACTAGTCTGTCATTTCGGAATGTCACACCCGAGATAAGTTATTAGGAACCTGACCATTATTTTTTTCGAATTGATGTTTTTTTTAAATAAAAACTTTCTAACAATACATACTAATTGTGTGTTTACACATTAGTTTTTATCTATGAAAGGAGGTTTTTTTTTGAGTAAAACTTTATTTGAATATAAGTTGTGTATTTGTACCAAGTTTTTTGTTATTTCATGATAGGTCTAACTATAATAACAAAAAAACAATAGTTTTATTTGGTGTTCTAGTGGATTCACAATACATTTGACTTTGATATTGCATTTAAAAAAGTTTGTGGTTATCTGGTGGTAAAAACTACGATTATAAAACAACGTGATAACAAATTTAAAATTTTACTTACATACTATAAAAATGTCAAATTGATTTTTTTTTCAAACAAATTAAAATGAAATATAAAATTAAAAAATAGTACCATGTTCATGGAGGTAATATGTAATACCTACTCATAAGTCCATGGTAATGAGACGATGAGCATGGTGATGAGCTTGCCCTCATCCTCCCTACCACCAGGGGTAGCCGCCGGAACCGGCTTCCAGCGAGAGCCACACCTCTTCTTAACATAAGAAGAGGGGACTTCGCCCTTCTCCGCATAAAGCGGGTGGCCACACGAAGTGGCCCGCCGGGCAAAGCCCGGCCATCCCACGCCCCCCCTCCATGGGGGTCCTCTCGTCAGACTATTAGCCCGCGGCAGAGAATCTGCCGGGTTGCCCAGGGTGCACCACGTTTCATCAATACCTGATCCAAGGGTTTATAGAGAAAAATCATGCACATGGGGCCCCGGGTTTTCATAGCTTGCCATAATTCCGATATTTTTTAAACAAATCGTTTAGGAGCTCTTAAATATGACAGCATTTTTTTGTCGTCGTAATTATGATGATGATAATTAAAATTTATTGAATTTGTAATGTCATTTTAAAGTTTATTCTAATTAAACTTTAAAATAAACTTGAAATGTTTAGCTGGCTAAACACTCTTTTAACTTCAGTGTTAGACCATAGCAAGGAAATAATGGAAAAGAAAAAAAATAGGAATTGCAATACAAGAATACAATAGTATGACGCATAAAAGATCCTAACATATGAGTTTTTTATGTTTAAGAATAAGGCCCAAAAATGGAGCTCAACACACTATTTTTAAGCTAGCACATTGTAAAAAGATATGAAAATTGGCAACACTGTATCTAAATCGTGGCGTCGTGATAATACTATCCTAAATTGTTGTCAATTTAGGTAGTAGACCCTCCTGGCTTCCCAAATCGTATCCAATCTGTTCTAGCTGCGATTACACCTTCCTGTTTCCTAATTAGGATCTCTACAAATTGAATAGTGTAATCGGTGCTTTATAAGTATAAAGAACGCAATGATAAGGAAAATAGACTACATACAAAAAATAACCTTGCAACGAACATTGAACGCATTCAAAACATTTGAATTTAATATTAGATGGCATTCACGCCTATTAATAGTCTAACGATACTTAAATAAAATGTTAATAATGAAAAAATAGCTAAATCCTATTTTACGCAACACAATTGAAGTTTGGGATTATTCAGATAAAGGCAGATTCTGGTTTAGGAAGATTCTTGATATAGCAGATTTGGTTTTCGGCAGAATCAGCAGATTCGTTTTACGGAAAAAGTGACATGACGAACATAATACAATTAAACTTTTAATCCATACTTTTAAATCCATGGAAGTGTTAGTAACATGATATTCAATTAAAATTGTTAGTAATAATATGAGTAAAAAAATTATATTAATAAAGTAAAATACAAGTTTTAGCTTCCGATGTGACTACTGTGCTGAAGATATTGATAGCCTAAAACAGGGGAATGTACTCGTAGCTGCAGCCAGCGACGAAGTTTATGTCATTTATGTCAAACAATATTTTAAACTAACAAACACAATACGACATTATATTAACATAAGGATGGTTAAGTAGGTTACAACGGACGTTTTATAAAGAAGCTGAAGTCCTCACAGTTCATCAGTTGTTCATTCTTAAAATCTCTCTGATTGCTCACAAACGTTTATTATCGTCTGAAAATTACAAATAATAAAGCGTCAAAAAATAATTATAACCCTAAATTTTACCCCTTCTACCAACAAATCCCATTTTTAATAGAGTTATTAGTATTTTTAACCGACATCAAAAAAGGAGGAGGTTCTCAATTCGATACGTATGTTTTTTTTGTGTTTGTTACGCGATTACGCCGCCAATTTTGAACCGATTTTCAAAATTGTTTTTGTATTCGATAGAGTGAACTCCAAGGGTGGTCCCATGGTCACCAAAGTTAGGACCTGATGATGGGATCCCATGAAAATCGAGGGAACACTAAAAAGATGAAGAATTCTTTCACTAAAAATTTAAAAATAAAAAATATTTTACAAAAAGTATAAACCGACTACAAAAACACTGAAAAGTTAAAAATAATATAAGAATAGGTACAGACAACATCACACTTCTATATTGAAGTCGGTGCCAAATTTTAAGACTTTCTAGGAGATCATCGTTTGGCACCGACTTCAATATAGAAATGTGATGTTGTCTGTACCTATTCTTATATTATTTTTAACTTTTCAGTGTTTTTGAAGTCGGTTATTATTTTTTGTAAAATATTTTTTATTATACTGTCGAAACGTAATTCGCGGGCACAGTTAGTAATAATATAAAAGAAATAACAGTGAATATAAAAAACGTTGAACAACCGCGACCTTGGACCATACCATGACCGCCTCTAGCAAGGTTAAAATAATATTGAAACAGAGACACCGCTCTTGCTACGTATAGCGCCATCCCGCTCTCAGGGCGGTTTTAATATTGTTTTGGGCGATCATGGTTAGGGGGCTGAAATGTTGTTCACTTTATTTAGCGAGAGAGCGAGACTGCATCAGGTCTGCGCAAAGTAGCAGTGCTTACATTGCTGTGTTCCGGTTTGAAGGGTTAGATAGGTAGTGAAATTACAAGATACTGTGACTTGTGTAGTGATCTTGGCAAGTGAGTCACAAGTTGGCAAGATACCTTGGAGTCCTTTACCAGGGGTGGCATAGGGCTGGCATATAATGCGAATCTTACAGAAACCACATATAAGACAATAGTAGCCACTTATCGTCAGAGGGCAGTGTAGGTTACTGGAGGGAGACTCTGTACCAGGGTCGTCTGCTTAGGTACCTCCGTCTTACCTATTTCTGCCGCAAAGCAGCAGTGCTTGCATTGCTGTGTTCCGGTTTGAAGGGTAAGATATGGCAGTGAAATTACTGGGTACTGTGACTTTACATCTTCTGTCACAAGTTGGCAACGTACACTATGGTTCTTGTGGGGGTTGCAGTTTTACTGCGAATCTCACAAGAGACATGTATTATAGATGACTGTTACCACTTACCATCAGGTGGGCAGTTTGCTTGTTTGCCAACTTTCTGCAATAATAAAAAAAAGGTACTCATTTGCCAACATTGATGTGAATAAGTTTGAGTACCTCAAAGGAAATAAAACGGAACCCTTATAGAATCACTTCGGTGTCTTTCTGTCCATCCGTCCGTCTGTCTGTCTGTCAAGGCACTTTTTCTCAAGAACGCAACTGGAATATATATCAAATCCTCCGGTCTACGGTCTCATATTTTCGCATATTTTGCAATTTCAGACGAGAATCAAAACCTATAGGGTATTTCCCGTTGACCTAGAATCATGAAATTTGACAAGAAGCCAGGACTTACAGCAAATGTTTAAAAAAATCTGAAAACCGTAAATATGTAAGTAGTTAGGAACATATATACTTAGATAAGTTTCTATGGAATCATCGGTGCTCGAATCCAACTACCACTTGGCCGATTTTTTACCGGCATCAAAAAAGGAGGAAGTTCTCAAATCGACGAGTATAAATATATATATATATATTTCCTTTTTACGTGTGTATGTTATATAGGTACGCAATTACTCCGCCAATTGTGGAACGATTTTCAAAATTCTTTTTATATTCGAAAGAGTAATAGTCGTTCCACTGCCACCAAAGTCAGTCTGATGATGGTATTTCAGGTAAATCGAGGGAAACGCTCAAATTTTATAGACAAAACCCACATCTGTTTCTTTATCTTCACTATTATTATAAAGAGGAAAGATTTGTATGTTTGTATGTAACTAATAAACCATTAGAATGCTACAAAAAAGATTTGTGAAAGTTTTCAAAATGTAATGTTTGACAAGAGCGTGTTGCTATGGACTCGGCACTTGCCTTCCAATCGGGAGGTCCGGGGTTCGACACCGCCATGTACTAATGTGTTTTTAGTTTTTTGAATTTAATATGTATCTACATTTGTCTAACGCTCCTACGGTAAAGGACAACATCGTGAGGCAACCTGCATACGGCTGCGGAGAAATTCAAAGGGTTACGTGAAGTCGACCCACCCGCACTGGGCCAGCGTGGTTGACTAAGGCCTAAACACCCTAACGTAGGGTAGGCTCGAGCCCCTCGCTGGGGACGTATATGAGCTGTTATGATAAAGTGTTTTTGAAGTCGTTTTTTGTTTAATATCTATCAAAGGCGAGTTTCTGTCTCGCTCATTCACAGTGGCAGTCCTCCTCGCCCGGTCCTACCGCCTGGAAACGAAGTGCGGAACTAGTCAGGACAATTCGGCGCACTATACTAACCAATTCAACCATGTCAATATACTATATTAGCATGTAATGTTCCTATATCGCGCTAGAGCAAATTCAAATTCAAATTCAAATTTTATAGACACAACCCACATCTGTTTCTTCATCTTCACTATTATTATAAAGAGGAAAGATTTGTATGTTTGTATGTAAGGAATAAACTCATAAACTACTGGACCGATTTCAAAAATTCTTTCACCATTAGAATGCTACCAAAAAGATGTGTGAAAGTTTTCAAAATGTAATGTTTGACATGAGCGTGTTGCTGTGGACTCGGCACTTGCCTTCCAATCGGGAGGCTCGGTGTTCGAGACCGCCATGTACCAATGTGTTTTTCGTTTCCAATTTTATATGTACATTTCTCTGGCGAAGAAAAACATCGTGAGGCAACCTGCATACATCTACGAAGAAATTCAATGGTATATGTGAAGTCGACCAATCCGCACTGAGCCAGCGTGGTTGACTAATGCCTAATCACCCTAACATAGGATAGGCTCGAGCCCCTCGGTGGGGACGAGCTGTGATGATGATGATGAAGTCAAGCTGGTACAATCCGAATTGGTGAGGAGAGAACCTAGTCTGTTGGATCAGCACCGTGCATCATATGCAGATGAGACGGGCTCAGGCCAGATCAAAAAACCAAAATATCTCAAGGAAACTTGAAATTGTCGACATTTGAGGTTTTTGTGAAGAGATAAAAATTTAGTAATATACAATAAAATGGTGTTAATTGCTAGCACCGACCTTCTTCATTTTTTGGAGATTCAAATTTTCTGGAGTATTCTTTGGTTTGTCGAGATTCTGAAGACTGTGCAAAATGTCTGGAAAATCCAGACAAAAACCAGCCCTCTGCGACCTATAGACTTGTTCCCGTGATGCGTTCCTCAGAATCCCTTACACCTCATAATAAAAGAGCCCAACTAAACTAAAAAGTATCCAATCAATCACCCTATACGATTTTTCCTCAACATTTTGTATCCGTGAACCTTTAGGTATGCAGATAAATGGCTGAACGATCCTGATGCAGTTCTGTCGAAACATGAGGAAACAGTAAGGTTACTTACATTAATTACAACGCGTAAAAGAAACTCATTTCAAGCAAAGCAAGCAATAATGTCATCAGCAATAATAATAATGCCATTATTATTCCCCCCTTGTATATACCGGGTTAATTTTCGTTCAGAAGCCAATTTAACAGAAGCAAGACAGTATAATAACATAACCACTGATTATACACTCAGGGGCAAATTTAGAGGAACGATAAAAATTCACTCCTAGTTTTGATAACGCTGTGTATTTCAGCATACGAAACCATATTTAGTTTTACCAGATTTCTAGCCATCGGATTCGCTACAAAAAAAAACATTCGACGCGGAAACCAGTTGTACGATTGTGATAAAAAAGACCACCATTAAAAGTTGCCGTTCTTCTCCAGGTCACAATTAGGGGAATTTTGTCATCATCCGTTATGGCTTTGGTCATGAATCCTGGATAACAATCAAACAAACGCATTAAAGGTCAATCACACATCGATATGATGTTGTAAAAGTAGCTTGAATCTATGTAAAAAGTGTAGTGTTCCTCTAAATTTGCCGCTGAGTGTATGTTACCACAGTAACATAACCAATCTACGTGCGAATTTCGATACATTATAATTAGAGTGTGTGAAAACAATGTAATACCTACGTCATAGTTTAAAATAAAAATACGCTGGTAAACCGAATAACTGGAATACGAAATATGCAGTCCAATGGATACTCACTGGATCGCACAAAAATAAGCAATGTTGTGCTTATTTTTCTAACAATTTTTTTTTTTTTTGGGAAATTTTTTAATACGCGTTGTAAATACGAATACCACGATTTGAAAAATCGATTTTTCCTGGGTATAAAGTTACTTTTTTAAATTCATGAATTAAATTTTACCCAGCATGCATGCAATTGGCAAATCGATAACTACCTAATTTACAGCAATCAATTGCCTACATGTCTATAGTGTGTATACATGTACATTATTTATCCATCTGTCTGTTGTAAATGTATACTACAGGTACGTATAAACAATATAAAAGCAATATAGAATTTAATCCCATCAGCCCAACTGTTCATTTCAGTAAACATATAACTGCTGCAGTAATCTGTAATTAGAATCGTCACTATGCTTATTTGAGAGCCGTCCACTAGGATATAAACCTCCCCAACGTATCTCAAAACCTATCGGGTCTGTGCTTCTCGCATTCAGCGGCTTCCCACGAACTTCACCAGGTCGTAGGTCCACCTTGTGGGGAATCTACCAACGCTGCATCTCCCGATACACCGCCGCCACCCGAGGACCTTTCCGCTTAGGTCGTCAGTCCTGCGCGCAATATTTTTTTTCAACTTGCCACAATTGCAATCCTTGGTCTACTACGTAATCAGAATAATTATTGGAAAAACTTTGTAATGTCTTGCATTTTTTAACTTTTTCAATAAAATCGACGATATGTTCAGACTCAACTTCGCTCCAGGAAATAATATCTTATTTGCCATGTAGCGAGGTAGTTCGACTGCATAGTTCGATTAGTCGGACTAAGCGAACTCTTTTTTCCACTTGATGCAATTCCTCTAAGAAAACAGAAGAAAATATTACATTCTTCGATCGTTTTAATGTTAAATAAAATGTTCTGCTTTTTCAGTTTAATTGAATACTCAACTCATGGCTAGTAAGATTGTAGCAATAAAATCGATGCCGATAACGAGCCAGGCAGCGATGCGTAACGATTGTCTTTAGCGATTGTCACGCCATGGAGGGAGTAAGGTCATTACTCATTGCATCTTCTCTATACTTTGCTTTATTATTACTTACAAATTAACACATTCAATGCCACCGACACGCATTCAGTTACATCGACACAGCATGCTGTGCAGTAATCTTTAATGATATCTATAATATATAAAGCTCGATGTTCCCGTCTATAGACGCACGCACAGCCGTAACCGCTAATGGTAAAAAAGTGAAATTTGGACAGTTGTTTTAATTCAAAATGCGGACGCACGCTAAGAAGGGATTTAAAAAAAAATACCCTAAACAGACGAAATAGGGGTTGCAAGTTTGTATGGAAATATCATAAAATTAAAAAGCAACGATTTTGATAAAACTTTAGATTCATGCTCTTAAAAATATTTCATTGGACACGTGTTTCATGGTTTATTGGAATTATAGCCTTATAATATAGGTTCAAAATAGGGGTTGAAAGTTTTTATGGAAAATATTTAAAATCTGCGCCAATTTCTAAGAAATTTATTATCCGTGCTCAAATAGGCTACAAAATTATTTTCCTACGGGAAAATATAAATTCCCACAGGAAAACAATAATAACGCGGGCGAAGCCGCGAGCGGAAAGCTATAGTTAGAGATATTTAATAACAAGTAGAAGTAATCCTTGGGATATACTTATTACATTAATACCTATATACCTATTAAAAGTAGAATTTAGTTTGAAACTATTTGAATTTCATTGATCTCAATACGAATTTCATATTTAGAATTTTCAAATATTCATTATTTTTCATAGTTTTATAATATTATTGTTTGAGAGTATTAAGAATTGCATATTTATTGATTAAATCATACATTAAAGTTCCTATTTGTGTATAAGTAAAGTTACAAAAGTGTTTAATATATATAACTGAATTATAATCGGGAGGCTCGCGGCTCAATCCTGCCATATTCCAATATGTTTTTTGATTTCCAAATTTCATGTACATTTATCCTACGCTCTCCATCGTGAAGCAACTTGCATACGTCTGCGAAAAAATTCAAAGGTGTATCGTGAACTGGGCCAGTGTGGTTGACTTAGGCCTAAACACCTTAATTTAGGGAAGGTTCGAGCTCCTCGGTAGGGACGCATAATATGAGCTGTAATGATGCTGATGACTAGGAGAGTTGTAAGTAAATTTTCTCATAAACCTAACTATTCCTTCCACTTTTATATTAAATTTAGATACTGTATTAAATATGCTTTCTCTTATAATAAAGCTCATAAACATACGACTAATATTTGATGACTGATGTTAGTGAAAGGGAAAATTGTCATACCGCTCCTCGGTCGCCCCCACCCCTCTATACATAACGGCAATCGCGAAACCTGGAAAATTATTTGACCCATTAACGTGCAGTTTGACGGGAAGGTAAATTATGGATAGGACATATCAACTTGGAACGGATTTGAGGAAATTCAACCCTCTAGGGGGTGAAAGTTTGTATGGAAGACCGTCATTCATAAAGCTAGGAGATAAATAAAATTTTATATTCAAGCTGATAATTAAAAACGTTAAGTAATCCATATAGAAATATGAAATAGAGCTGAAAACTTTGTTTTTAGTTGAGTATCACACTAACAACTGCTTCACGTATTGCAACGGGACTCTTTTTAAAGTTTTTGCTTTGTAGTTTGAATTTTTTTTACTGCGGGAAAACATAGAAAATCCTACGGAAAAAGTGAAAATATTGCAGGCGGAAATCTAGTAAAGCTATAAATACGTATACGTCACCGTATAAAACATTGTTGAACGCTCCAAATATGAGCCACGAACTCGCGAACATTCGACGTGCCTCCGACATCGCCGCCTCAAAACTCTGCTCCGCGGCGCTTTAATATTTAGCCACCCCCGAAATTATTTCAATAACTGGTACGTACAGAAGGCGAAAATATTCCAGTCCCGAGCGGACCTGGTGGAACTTCGAAAAAGTTCCCGATAAATCCCTGAAATTCTTAGCGAGACGCAACCGAACGGATTAAAATTAAAATATGCTTAATTGAATTTTTCATGTAATAAAGGAATGCCGGCAACTTTATTTTGTTTGACGAATGATTGGTGAAATCTAATAAACTCGGCCGTTGCTGCCCGTTAAAATTGGATCGCCATTTTGGCTAATGTTTAATTAATGCGAGGAGATTTTATTTTTCTCAGTGCATTCTTCTCGTTTGACGACAACCAACAGTAAAATATAAGTTATCTACATAGTTTTTGTTCATGGACGAATTGATCTTTTATATTATATTTTTATATTTATTTATTTTATTGAGAAAACAACGTCGTATACATTAAGTTGATAACATTCAATATATATTTGAGAGTATAGTCCATAACCGGAGTACATTTAGAAGAAGACTTTGAAATGAAACATGAAATAAGCAAACCTTCGGCAGTCGAAATTGAAAAAGACTAATAACTTAATCTTTGTATGTACATACAACCCAACCATAATTAATATGTTTTCAAATACATGTAACAACAAAATAAATATAGGTCGACTCTACATCCTGTTCGGAAAATGGGAATTCTTCTTTTGTTCCTCTAAATGTCATCAGGGTCGGTCGACCAACAGCTTACCGCAACTGTAGCAATACCAGTCTGGCTGACCAGCGGATTGTAGAAGGCCAATTCATGCTCAACTGAAAGCCTAGCATTTGGAAATGATGAAGTGATCTCAGCCTCGTTACGCCTACTTCTGAGCACGTGCCTCTACAAAGACTGAGGATTTGGACTATCCTCCGCCACGCGGTCCAGTGCGAGTTGGACGAGTCTCATTTGGTCAACACAGTGAGTCATCAAGTGGAATCAGTTCGCTGGGAGCCTGCAACCCGCCTGTCGTATCAAATTTCACCTCACCCCGAAATTTAGAGCCCAAATTTGATATTCCCACCTCTCAGCGACATTGCCTGTCCAATTACGCCACTGCGAACTCCCGTCAGTCCGCCTAAAACAACACTCCGTAATTAATACACCATATTTCAGCAGTCGCGCTAATTACAAAAGGAAGAAACGGCGGCGCACACGGCCACATAATTCCCGGTTGAAGCAAAACTTTCCCGTAATATAAAATTCGTTCTAAGCAAAACAAAGCGCGCAACCGGGTATAATTTTTCATAGCAGTTGCAATTCTGGAGTTGCGTTCGTTCGCTTCGAATTTTTTCGTGGCCCTTCGCCGCTCTTTATCTTCATTGTGGCGGCGACAGAGAGCTGGAAATGTAAATATCGCAGCTTTTCGCCGTGCAGCGGCACTGGTGTTTCGCGCTTTAATTTATTATTTTTTCGTTTGGCGCTATGCTGATGTAAGACTTAAGCCTGTGCTCGAGCTAATTTGTGTGCATATTGAAATTTCACTGGTGGGATCGCCAGTGTGGTAGAGAAAGCTTTATTTTATTTATTTATTATTTATTAATACTTCATGTACATCTTGTACAAAGGCGGGCTTAATGCCTAAGGCATTCTCTACCAGCCAACCTTAGGGTGGTGAAGAAAGCGGGTGTGGTAGATGTACCAAAATAGCAGCAGACCAATTTAGCATCATCAATTTTATGATTAATAAAATACAAAACTTACAACTTTAACGGCGTATTCTACTAATATTTATTAATGCAAACGTATATCTCTATCTGTTGTACGTTTTCATTCCTTAACAGCTGCACTAATTGTAAGGAAAGGAAATTATTCAGCTTTCATCGATTTTTGGGCCATTAGTGAAAATACCGAAGGAAAAAAATTTGATAAATTGTTAGAGCTACTTACCTATTATGAACAATTTTTACTATGGCTTGAATTCTGTTGGATCACTACCCGACTTTTTATCGAGTCGTTGAAAAGTGACTTTTTCGTAGTAATTGGCATTTTTCAAATCCTAAGGTAGCAAATACAATGCTTTCTTTATTATTATTATTTCAAGTGATCAGGTTTCTGACATTCTTTTTATTCACGCACTACTGGGTATGGCTCTTATATTGAGGTTGACTGTTAGTAACTATGTCATTCTATTATGTTTTGTATGTTATCAATGGACAACTTGACTTTCTCTTTATCACCTTCCATCAAAGGGTTTCCATCTTCCAAGAGCCCCGAGAGGCCTATTCACATTTCAAACTAAGATCCCTTTCTAATCCTGTACATTTCCAGACAACCTTTTTTTTTAAAATAAAACGTCGCCCCACACTAGGATTTTTCTGCTGTGTCGTGGGTGCAGTTACAAACATAGAATCTCACATGCACATACGCCCAGACCGGAACAAATTTCTGTAGGCCATACAAAATATTTGTCCCTTACGGGAACCGAACCCGCGACCTCTGCGCTAACCATGTCGCCAAAACCTTTAGAATTTCTCCGCCAAAATTAAACCTAATAAAGTCCCCAACCACAAACCAATTTACAATGCTTCATACTTATTTGCCTTTAACTCGCACACCCAACAAACATGATAACTGAATTACACAATATATATAGGCATAAAGATAGTTCCATTGACAACGCGAGCACGTCGCCTCCCGAACGCGAACCTTCGCAAGTTAGTTAATGCAATTAGGACCAAGTAGTGACGCGTCACGTCTGATGGACTGTCCCGTACATTCGGAGGGACACGCGTTATTGAGTTTTGCGCGGAGTCTGGTGACCCGAGCCCTACCATGATCGCTTGTAGCAAGGTTAACACAACATTAAAACAGAGCCGCCGCTCTTGCTGCGTATAGCGCCATCCCGTTCTCGATGCGGCTTTAATATTGTTTTTAGCGTCCATGGTAAGGGGGCTGCGGGTCAGACCGGCTCTCTCACGGTAACTCGATTAAGCATTTGCGCCTCAACCCAATGTCATGTTTTGTTCGCCTCAGAGTTTTATCGCGTGGACATTGTCCTACTCTTTGATGTATTGGCTTAAACGAGGCTTTTCTAAGTCTGCCCTGGCAATTTAGCGGTTTTTATTTGTTTGGTGATTGTTTTAAGCCAGTTTCTGTGTAGTTGGTCCATGTGTTGCTCATTTCCACCTTATGTCATGAGGCGTTCTGTCTTATCCAATTATTATTGTGAACAAAGTAAAAAATAGGGATTGTTGCCCTGCGCCCAGAAATAATACTCGTAATTGTGCACAAAAATATGCTTCCCAGAATATTTCATAACGAGCACCTATTTAATAACGGATAGTATTTAACTGCGAATCAAACAATCTTTCTTTTATATAAACCATTTGCCATAACCAAGTGAAATGGGTAGAATTAAGTTTTGGTAAATAAAGTAAGCGTTGAAGCGTTGTGTCGGTGGCGCTGTGGACTCGGCAATTGCCTTCCAATCGGGAGGTCGGGGTTCGAGACCCGCCATGTATCAATGTGTTTTTCGTTTCGAATTTCATATGTACATTTGTGACGCTCCTACGGTGAAGGAAAACATCGTGAGGCAACCTGCATACATCTGCGAAGAAATTCAATGGTGTATGTGAAGTCGACCAATCCGCACTGGGCCAGCGTGGTTGACTAAGGCCTAATCACCCTAATATAGGGTAGGCTCGAGCCCCTCGGTGGGGACGTATATGAGCTGTGATGATGATGATGATGAAATAAAGTAATTTTATCAGCAATGCATTTTCTCAACAGGTGCAATAAATCTGGTGTAGAATCAGTAAAATAATTGATGTGCAAAAGTTATTAAATGGAAATTGATGGGCATTGACGTATAAACAAATAGTTAAATGTCGATGGGTGATAACTTGATAAGTTTTTTGGTGGGCATTTAAAAATATCCCTTTTACAACATTTTATGTTTTACACCTATTCGACCAATAAATACGAGTTTATGACTCTATTCGATCAAGTTAATGCTTTCTCAAGCAATTGGACACTCTTAGCTAGCCTATGATGGCACATGTGCTGATAATGAGCCTCTAATACGTAATTCACAGTCCATCGCTGCCTTCTCCTAACTAAACACGTAATACCGTTAAGGGGAGCAGCAAACATTGTTAAACAAGTTGACGCCTCTCGGTGCCTCGTGCAGATCAGGCGGCCGACTCAGACAAACTATGTTAGACGTTCGTAACAGTTTCGGGACTGTTGGTTAGCGCTCGCGTGAACGGGACTCAAAACTACACAAAGTGGAGTAGGCACGAGACATATGGGATAGTAGGTTTCCGAGAAAAGAATTTTGTAAGAAAAACACTTTAGAGCTTTTTTCATGCGACAACCTACATCCCACCTGATGCTATTACTTAGCATGTTTGTCGTTGAGGCTGAAAATAGAAGAGCATCATCTAGACTCCTTGACAACAGAGAGGAGCGCCTATCTTTTACATTTATGGCAACAAACTTCAAGTAAAATTATTTAAAAAAAACTCTTTTTAAATACAAGCTTTTAGAACTTGTCAATACGAATCAAACGAGCCCAAACTCGATGGGGTTGTGTCATTTTATTGCGGAGTTCCAGCTGGCCACCTTCCAGCTCTAGCATTAGATCAACTCCATATCATCATAATATTGCAATGTCACGTGACATACATATGCATGCAAAATTTCAGCTCAATCGGAAACCGGGAAGTGGGTGAAATTTAACTTGCAAGATTTTATTACAGACACCGGACAGGTGAAAGTAAATAAAAGCTTGTGATTAATAGTAAAAAAAATTTAATCAAGCTTTTATTATTGCATTGGCACGTGATATCCATAGCTCAATCGGAAACCGGAAAGTGGGTCAAATTTAGCTTGCAAGATTACATTACAGACACGGGACAAGTGTCTATAATAAAATATTGTAAAAGAAGACAATGGCACAGAATAGATAATAGTACTACGTACAGAACGGCCACTCACCTCCCCGCACTAATTTCAAATACCTCACCCCACCCGGCACTTCGTTGTAGACATCACTGATACATACACAAGGGCTCGCGCAATCGCTCGGGCGAATAGACGCGAGCGCCGGCCGATAACAGAGACAGCGCTATGCGGGTAAAAGAGAAGGCAGTCACTGCACTTCTCGCGTCATTTCGATTGATAGCCGTGCACTCAGCCCTACTAGATGCCACGCACACATTTGCACGAGTGCGAACGTCATTTGCTAATGTAGTAGTGATAGGTAATTGATTTACGAACGTTGTATGGAGTGTCCGAGGTGTGACAATGATACAGCCAGGAATCAATTTACTAATTTTATTAATTTTGTCATCGAACTGCTCCGAAACGGCTTGTGCAATTATTTGCTATGTCTGAGTTAATTCGTAGGCTATTTTTATAAGTATCAATCAATCAATAAAGTTTTGATTGCACAAAATATTATTGCTTTTGTAACTGAATGGAGTTAAAATAAACTCAGTATTGTATTTTGTGGTTTTTAATATAATTATGAACCATACAAAGTTATAAAAGCAATGGAATGTCAAAAAATATAAAAACAAAACAATACTCAAGCAAACAAACTCTTCAGCTTTATAATATTAGTATAGATTTGTGACGTTCCAATAAATTGGCGAGTTTCGGATTTTCCTTTTGATCACGTAAGTTTTTCATCACTTTTTAACCGACTTCGAAAAAGGAGGAGGTTCCATATTCGACTGTATCTAATTTACTTGCTAAAACTATCGTGAGACATACATAAAGATAATATCTAGACATCCCCGATGGACTCGAAACTGGTCGGACAGTAACCGATATACTTTGTGAGTATAGCCGTCTAGATATTACCTTTATGTATCTAATTTGTTTTTTTTATGTATGTTCACCGATTACACCGCCATTCGTGGACCGATTTTTTACATTCTTTGGGAATGGTGTTTGCCTTGGCTCAAATTCTAATACGCATATGAATTAAAACTAAAAATATTTAAAAAAAAATACAAAAATAAAAACTTCAAAAACACCAAAAAGTCAGAAATAATGTAAGAATACATGCCAAGCAATGATCACCTGGAAATTCTTAAAAATATAAGAACATTTAATATAGTTACTTAAAATTTGGCACCGATTTCAATATAAAACTGTGATGTTATATAATTTATGAATTTTTGGTGTTTTTGAAGTCGGTTTTATTTTTTTTGTAAAAGTTTCGGTATAACATTCTCAATCATAAGAATAGTGACGCAGAAATGTAACTTTATAATAGCTGTAATGGCGCTAAAATCGGTCACAAACCTGGGGTCCTAGACAAATGCCACACGCTTACTTTTCCGCAGTCGTTCCTCGGAAAAAATATATGGAGATGACATTAGCTGCGGAAAAATAGCGTGAGGTTGTCGTAAGCTTATGTCATGTCCATACATTTTTTCTGCGAAACGACTGCGGAAAAGTTAGCGTGTGGCATTTGTCTAGGGCCTCTGATAAGTTTTTAACCTATACAATCAAAAATACTTAGCGCAACTTATAAGCTTCGCGCTCCAGGGTTTGCCGTGTTGTTCAAGTCAAACGGTTTAACTAACTCGATTAGTAAAGTGGGTGCTGGAGAGAAAGTGCTGAGCACTTGTAAACTTAACTGAACGTGGCTCCGGAGCAGGTGGAAGTTTTATCAATGGATCTCTGGTTTGAAATTAATGGAAAAAGAAGTAATATCAATCTATTAGTCCATACACAGCTTCGTTAATAAAAAACGTATCGCTTTTAAATAAATTTTAACCGTCTCCTTCGACCTAGTGGTTGACCGCATCCGATATTAATCTGTGGGTCCCAGGTTCGATTCCCAATGCGGGGCGAAGTTCTTCTACTTGATTTGGTTGGTGGGAGGGTTCAGAACTCGTTTGGATAGACACAACCATCTATACAAATAAATAAAATTTAAGTGTCTGTTTGTAATGTCAAAATAACAAGTTTTTACTAAATGGGTATGAATGTATATCGGGTACCAATAACAAAAACACAATTTAAAAAAAAAAGTTCTGTCTGTCTGTTTGTTCCCGCTAATATCCGGAACGGCTGGACCTATTTTGACGGAACGGTATAACATAGGCTACTTTTTATCAACTTCAACAAAAGTTACTATTTCACGCGGACGAAGTCGCGGGTACAGCTAGTCTTACCTAAGTTTGTCGCCATAATAACAATGTTAAAACATTGTTGTATTCCATCAATTTACAGTGAGTGAGATAGCCATTTCCTCAATCGTTGGGAAGTTCAGGTGAAGCTCGCTTCCACCTTCGGCCTTATCACCACTTACCATCAGCAGGCGAAGCACGGGCTGCCAAGACTGGACTTGAATCACGCATTATCTCACAATTTCAGTGACATAATCTCTATGTTTCAGTGACATAATCTGTATGTATGAGAAGCGTCGATGGCGTAGTGCGTAAGGCCTTCCAATTGGGAGGTAGCGGTTAGAACCCCGCCACGTATCAATGTGTTTTCAGATTTTGAATTCATATGTACGTTGATTCGACGCTTTTACGGTGAAGGAAAACATCACTGGAGGGTGACTCAGTACTAGGGTCGTTTGCTTAGGTACCTCCGTCTTACCTATTTCTGCCGCAAAGCAGCAGTGCTTGCATTGCTGTGTTCCGGTTTGAAAAGATATGGCAGTGAAATTACTGGGTACTGTGACTTTACATCTGGTGTCACAAGCTGGCAACGTACACTGTGGTTCTTGTGGGGGTTGCAGTTTTGCTGCGAATCTCACAGGAGCTTCATGTATTATAGGCGACTGTTACCACTTACCATCAGGTGGGCAGTTTGCTTGTTTGCCAACTTTATGCAATAAAAAAAAACATCGTGAGGAAACCTGCACACACCTGTGAAGAAAGAAGTTCTTTACAGGTTGTGTGTGAAGTCGACCAACCCGCACTTGGCCAGCGTGGTTGACTCAGGCCTAATCGCCCTAGTTTAGGGTAAGCTCGAGCCCCTCGGTGGGGACGTATATGAGCTGTTGATGATGAATCTCCAAAAGAGTGGCACGGCGACGCGCATTTAGTGTGACGTAATAAAAATCACTTGACGCTCGTCAACGGAAGGGACACGTGCGACTGAGTTTTATTTATCACAAATTTCTTGCTCTCCGACTGCTGCTACATCTTCCAGAGTGTTAAAGCCCTTGTATCAACCACAGTAGTCGGAGCACAGGTACGACAAGAAATTAGTGAAACAACTCGTCACACGTGTTTCTTGACGAGCGTCAAAAAATTTTTATCACGTCAGTCACACTAAATACGCGTACTCTTTAAGACGTAGAGATTATGTCACTGAAATTTCAAAATAATGCGTGACTCGATTTCAGTCTCGGTGCTAGGCCTGCTGGTGAGATGAAGGCCAAGGGCTTCCCTGTAGTATGTAAAAACAGTTTATCTACTTACTGTGTGATGGTAAAACATAAAAGTCAAAAGCATTTTCATTGTAGTTGATGTAACAAAATTCGGCTTCGAAATTCGGAAGAAAAAACATTTAAAAAAGTGTTGCTAAAATGTTGAAAGTATGGAATTAACGAACCATATGGCGCTGAACAAGTTCGGAATCAAACAGCGGTTCGGCTCATGTTAATGTATTCCAAGTGCGCATTAATGTATTTCCGCGGAAAAATTGCAGGTGGCGCCAGTGTACACCCAAATGTAATATTGAATTGCAAAACCTCCCTTTTTTGCATACGTATGTTGCTGCGCCGCGTAATCACCGGGGCCTTACTACGAACGCTGAAAACGAAATAAAAACGGTGTGTGAACGAGACACCGCTATAGTCAACGCTAGTGCTTTTCCACTTTCGCCGTCTTTCGATATCGTTTTAAGCGATCAAAGTATGCCGCCATGTAAACGATCCAGCATCGCAAATATGGTGATTGTGTTTTCCAAATGTCAGTTATATTACGGCTATCCATCTATAATAAAGTGAACGTTGGGAAGCATTAATGAGAAACGATACATATAAAAAGTAAAAATTCTGAGAAAAGTTAAAATACTGTATCAAAAGAGTACCTATATTAATTACTGCTGTTATTTATATTAGGGTTTTATAGTAAAGCTGATGTAATGTATGAAAAAAGGTTATTATACTCGTACACACGCTATATACTTACGTAAAATTAGGATCCATTACCACAACAAAATCCATCAAAATCAAAATAATGAACTTAAAAAGCTTATCAGCCTTATCAGAATAAACGATATTAACAATACTTTCTTAGGTTTAAGGGTACACAAAAAAATTTAAAATGATAAAACATTGTATTAATCAATAAATTAAAAAGAGTTATGTCGTCACCATGCACAATAACATTATCTTAAACCAACGTAAATGAAAAGTGGTCAAAAATAAAGGCAAGCGAGTGAACAATATGCGTCGTATTTAAGGCTACATTTATTTTTTTATTTCATTAATATACAGCATTTTAATATAACATAAATATGACACAATAATACTTGAACATCATACCAAAATAGTTACATTTAATGTTATTTCATTATCGTTGAAGCATAAGCACACATTCCTTTCCAAATTGTGACAAACATTCAACGACAGTTACAAAAGGTAAATCATATTCAATTTACAAAATTTCTTCCTTATTTCCGAAGCGAAGGCAAACAGTTTACTGTTGAAAATACACATTTGAAAACCTATTATACCTAAGTTGCTTTTTTCTAGTAAATGAGATGACCGAACATTTATCGACATGGATATGTAGCCTACTCGTATTTAACGCACAATACCTATCTAAACGATATAAATCAGTTTGTAAATTAATACAGTCATGTAAAGTTTTTAATCTTTTCGTATGGCGCTGAGACTTGGACACTGAAAGCTGCAGACCGCAAACGCATTGATGCCTTTGGGATGTGGTGCTGGAGAAAGATGCTCCGTATCCCGTGGACAGTATTTCAGACTAACGCCTCCATATTTCGAGAACTCAAAATCTCCTCGCGGCTGTCATCTGAGTGTCTACGCAGAATCTTGGAATACTTCGGTCACATTGCAAGGAAAGATGTTGACAACCTCGAGAAGCTCATCGTGACCGGCAAAGTAGATGGGAAAAGGCCTCGTGGACGCAGCCCAATGCATTGGTCCGACCAGATCCGCACCTCTCTGGACTCCACAATCCACAACGCCCTCCACACAGCCGCAAACAGAAACAGATGGAGAAAGACCGAGAGATAGTGATACAGAAGGGAAGTCACGACCCTCAACACTGAGGAATACGACGCAAGGAGGTGTAAAGTTTTGACAGGTGTATAATCTTTTGTGTCATCTGCATATAAAAGAGCGTTAGAGTTTGTGAAACAATCAATCACGTTATTAACAAAAATATTAAATAACAATGGACCGATGTAACCAAATGCAAATAACTTCGACGAAATGATATTACAGTAAAAAATAAATACAGAGGCAGATACATTACGCGTTACAAAAATACCCTAAGAAAAGAAATTAATTGAAAAATCAAATACTACATTCAACCCTAGTAAGCTGTCATCTCAATCAATCTGAATTGGCATAGATATTATTTCTTCACGAAGTCTATTTACTTTGTGATTTCTATGTTGTTTGCTCTTTGATTTTTAGATTAGGGTTGTACTTCAAGTATAATTATTTTAAATAATATTATTTTAACATTTTCAGGGTCAGCAGCAACAGCATTCTGAGGACAATTAGTGACCGTCACGACTGTCATATCCAAAGACATTGGATAGAAGTAGTGACGGGCCAAACTAAGTAATGTTAATTAATACACTAATAACTCTACTAACATAGTTCATAAGAAAAAATGTTACTAACACACAACTAAACAAGATATGGATGTAAGTCTGAAATAAATGTTTATTATTATATTATTATTATTTTGTGAGTACGAGTATATCAAACGTGAAGTCTAGAAAACATCCTATTAGAAACTTTGGTATTCTGTAAAATGGTAAAGCCGTGGAACGTGGACTGATTGTGGTATTCATGATATTAAGAAGGCTACAAAACGTTGTCTTACGTATTTCAGAGGTGTAACAGTAATGCATCGAAAGGTTTTTGGATTAGCGACAGTTGGAAAAGTTAATAAACCCAATCTTTTTTTTTATAAAATGACGTTTGCTTTTGAGAATGAAAATACACGAAATACAATATAAGAAAAAACGGAACTTTTATTGGATAATTTCGCTGTCTGTCGATCTGTTCGTCTGTCTATCAGTCAAGACCCTTTGTTTCAGGAACGCGGAGAGATATCAAACTAAAATTACCTTCATCAAACACTTTGGTCTACGGTCTCTTTTAGCTGCGAAAATATCACACTTCTCAGTCAACGCTATCAAAATATAGGTACGACGATTTATGTCGCATATTTTGCGATTTCACAAGAAAATCAAAACCTATAGGCTACTTCACGTTGACCTGGAATCATGAAATTTGTCAATTAGCAATGTCCTAAAGCACATGTTAAGAAAAAAATTGAAACCCGTAAATGTGTACTTACTTAGGAACTCTCAGTATGCGAGTCTTGTTCAACCTTAAAAATAATTTATATACATACATACGTTAAAAAAGAAAAGAAAGCTTAGTTTATAAATGTTTACATCAGCCAGGGCTTAAATCTACTAGTAAACAAACTGCTGCAGCGAGCCAGGTTGCCATCTCAACAATGTTCTCACGCGAACAAGATCTCAGAATCGAGACTACAAGTAGCCATAAGGCTCGTTGGCTGAGTGCTCCGCGTATATGGGCTCACGTACAGAAGATTACATGCAGAACGCCGAGATTGGCCCGAGAGCCAGAGGATCATGTACACCTCGACGCTGCCCTGTACTTGAATTTACTCCAACAGGCAACAGCGCAGTTCATTTCAATGAAGATTTCAGCGAGAAAATTTTGATCAAGTGACTTACGAGTAATACTGTAACATTATGGTTTCTACATTTAATTACAGAGGAACAGAAAACTTTCTAAAATAAAAATGTACAGTGTGTACAAACTCTGTGAACCCTTAAAGGCCTACTTATAGGCTTACCAAAAAAGAAGTTACATTTAAAAAAAACAATTACTGATCAATCAACAATAATGTGCACTATTATATTGTTTTAGGTTTTTAAAGTTATACATTTGAAAAAATGCTTCTAACATTAGAAGTAATCAATTACACACACTTACGCATACACCAGGAAAAGTAAGAGATGTTTCTTGTGATTTTATATTATAGGTAGATATTATGCATATAGTGAAAAACCAAATATAACATACATTAGTTTTTAGAGTTCCGTACCACAAAAGAAAAACATGGAACCCTTATACGACCGTCTTCTTTCTGTTACAAAGTTATATCAAATACCCCGAGGGTACTTCCCGTTAACCTAGAATCGTGAAATTTGGTAAGAAGCAAGGTCTTATAGCACATGTTTGGGAAAAAATATCTCAACCGTGAATATGTATAAAGGGTGTAATTGACGGTGTCCCGTTTTTTAACAGTGAATTCAGACCATGATTGTTAATTGAAAATCACTGAAATTTTCTCCCAGAAAATTTATAAATTTTACGAATTTTTATATTTTTTCTAAATTTTCTGGTGTTATATAACCAAGTTACACAAAAAATAAACTTCGCAATTTAAATCGTATTACATTGCCATCATAATGCGCGCGGAATCAAATGTTTGGGTCATCGAACGTCACCGCGCCAAACATTGCGTAACATGAATAGAATTAAAAATCATAACTCCATTTTTTCGCTTACAAGTTTTTCCGGGAAAAATAAACATCGGTAAAGAAATAAAAAGATTAGTCTGAACTCACTGTTAAAAGAATTGGGACACCGCCACTTACACCCGGTATAGTGAGGAAGTTATACCTATAGATAAGTTTGTATGGAAACCTCGGTGCGCGAGTCTAACTCAAACTTGGTCGGTTTTATGTAGGTATTTTGAGCTTTTTGTGGGAATAACATATTTAAAAAAAAGCCATTTATTCTCCAGTGATTTTCTATGATTGAAACGACAAGGCGCCTTAAGCTTGCAAATTACTGAGTCCGCCTGACTTAGCTACCGGCACCTTGAGAATGAGGTAAGGCAACCAGTTCTTTAAAACAGATGACTGAGGACGACGTCAAAAAGTCTGTTTAAGCCATTTCCTCCGCCGCTTGCGGCTGTGAAGGAGTTAGTTCCAGAATGATTTCCCGTATACTTTCTGAGGTTTTACCAGTTATAACTCACATCTTCAATTTTTCTTTGTCCAATTACACCTTTCCATCTGCCTGGAAATAGGCATTTATTATCCCACTACCCTTTTTTTTCACGGGGGGAAATGCATAACCGCACCGTACCCGCTGTTGGCTAGACAGCGAGCGTGTGTGGGGCTCTCCCGGCAGAGTGCCAGGCCTACCCACTAAAACCCCCCGATGTTCTCCCTGCCCTTTTGGGCGCGCTAGGTAAGGTCCACACTGCGACTCCACTACCCACGCGCCCGGGCAAGCCCGACCAACTGATCGGGCTATCGCCAATGGGGGATTGCCCGAGAACACCAGGGCAATCCTCAGACGGAGGGCCTTACGGCGGCGTGCACGGAATCAACCATACACGCAGGCCTCCACGGCAGGGTCACTAGACGGGCATCGCTTGTGCGAATGCCCGCCTTCGCCTGCCTATCCGTCTGCAATGGATGGGAGCGGCTTGAGGATACCCCTCCCGCTCCCTCTCCGCGGCCTCCTTCTGCGAGATGACATTTTCTTCTGTGGAGGCAACAGCCCCCCATTCCGCCTCGTCGCGGAGCATCCCGACGGGCGACCCGGTGCAGGTAGTGACCGAAGCAGCCATGCCCGATCAGTGCCTGCACCATGCGGAATGTGAGGATGCCCTGCCGGCGCCCAACCCACTCTTATTATCCCACTACCTTTTTTTTTTTTTTTTTTTTGTCGGGGGGAAATGCGTAAGCGCACCGTACCCGCCGTTGGCTAGACGGCAGGCGTGTGTGGGGCTGGCCCGGCGAAGTTCCAGGCCGACCCACTAAAACCCCCCGGTGTTCTCCCTGCCCTTGTGGGCGCGCATGGTAAGGTCCACACTGCGACTCCACTACCCACGCGCCCGGGCAAGCCTGACCACCTGGTCAGGCTATCGCCAAGGGGGGATTGCCCGAGAACACCAGGGCAATCCCCAGACGGAGGGCCTTACGGCGGCGTGCACGGGGCCAACCGTGCACGCAGGCCTCCACGGCAGGGTCATTAGACGGGCATCGCTTGTGCGAATGCCCGCCTTCGCCTGCCTATCCGTCTGCGGCGGAGGGGAGCGGCTTGGGGATCTTCCTCCCGCTCCCTCTCCGCAGCCTCCTTCTGCGAAATTACTTCTTCGCAGAAGGAGGCCACAGCCTCCCATTCCGCCTCGCCGCGGAGCATGGCCACGACCATGCTCGGCAGCGAGAGGTCTCCGCCTCCCAGCGCAGCGTTAAGTTCGCTGCGCTGGGGTCGCCAGGCCGGGCACACCAACAAGGTGTGCTCGGCCGTATCATCGGGAGCGTCGCAGTGGTGACACCGCGGCGTTTCCTCCCGACGCGCGACTCGGTGCAGGTAGTGACCGAAGCAGCCATGCCCGGTCAGTACCTGCACCATGCGGAACGTGAGGCTGCCCTGCCGGCGCCCAACCCACTCCTCCAACACCGGACGGATCGCGTCGATCGTCCGGTGGCCGGCAGCTGGGGAGGCGAGTGCCACACCCCACTGACGCAGAGCCTCCCTCTGCGCCAGGGTACGAATCCGCTCCACTTCCTGTGGAGCGGATCGTCCCCCCCGTTCACGAGTAGCAACCCGATGTCGATACACCTCCGCGAGGACGCGTGCATCGACATGCCACGGCGTTTGGCCCGCTAGAACGCAGGCCGCGCCGTGACTGACCGTGCGATAAGCTCGCACGGCCCGGGTCGCTATGACCCTCTGCGGACGTCGCAAGAGGGCCACCGTTCGGGAGGAGAGGCACTCTGCCCATACCGGGGCTCCATAGAGTGCCATCGACCGTATTACCCCGTGATACAGTCGACGGCACGCCGATCCTGGACCTCCCACATTAGGGAGGACCCGTCCAAGTGCGGCTGCAGCGGCGCACAGCCGTGGAGCGAGGAGCTTAAAATGCTCCTCGAAACTCCATCGGGGGTCCAGAACCAGGCCGAGGTACTTAAAGTGCGCCTCGACCGGTATACGAACCCCCTCCACTCGGACGCGGAGCCCCGGTGGGATCCTGCGACGGGGGGCGTGGAATAACATGGCCCTCGTTTTGTCGAGGGCCACGTCCAGGCCCAGGAGGCGGATGCGTCGGACGACCAGTGAGGCGCCGACCGACGCAAGGTGGGCCGCCTCCTCCCCCGTTTTTGCTCTCGCCGCGACGAGCGTGTCGTCGGCGAAGCAGACGACCTTCGTTCGTGGCAGAAGGTCGCCTCGCAGAACCCAGTTGTACCCCAGGTTCCATAACAGAGGACCTAGTACGGAACCCTGGGGCACACCCACCGCCATTGTCCACGTGTGGACGCGCCCATCCGGCCCCTCGTAGAGAATGGACCTGCCTTGCAGGTAATCCTCCACGAGGGCGCGGAGATACGGAGGCACCCGGTGGAAGCGGAGTGCCTCCTTTATGCACTCGTGGGGCAGGCTGTTAAATGCGTTGCGGATGTCAAGAGACACCGCAACAACAGTGTCCCCACGAGCTGTGGCCTCCTCAGTCCACCCCTTGAGGAGGGCCACCGCATCCACCGTGGACCGGCCGGTGCGGAAGCCGAACTGGTTTTCAGCCAAGTCCGGCCCCCGGTCCTCTAGGTGCTCGACGATGCGGGAAGCGAGAATCTTCTCGAAAAACTTCCCAGCCTCGTCGAGCAGCACCACCGGCCGATACCCAGTCGGTGAATCCGCTGGGCGACTCTCCTTCCTCAACAGGCAGAGTCTGCCCGCTTTCCATCGACTGGGGAAGCGGCCCGAGGCGATACATAAGTCAAGCACCGCCCGGAACCGCTCCTCGAGGTGTCCCAGGGCGAGGGCCAGAACCCTGCTAGGGACACCATCCGGTCCCGGCGCCTTGTTTTTGCGCCGGAACCGGTCCCTCACCGTGTCGAATTCCACGTTCGACACGGGAGGGATCGCGGCAGCCACCTCCACCGGAGGAGTGTCCGGGGGGACCATTCTGGGGGGCTGGAACGGACCGGGATCGGGGAACAGAGTCCCTAGCACCCGATCCAGCAGCCCCCTGTCCATAGCGGAGGTAGGGGGAGCGGAAGCTTTGAATTTCCCATTATCCCACTACCTAAAGTGTCCAATCCTAGTTCCATAAGCCAATACCGTCTTATCTCCATCTTATCGTTCCTATCAAAAGTCCTTGAATAACTATCCTATAAACAATTTTCAAAGTTCCTGTCCTCCACTACCCAAATCGGAACAGGACTAATTGTCATAAAGCGCATTAGTATGTCTACCATGAACCACAGAGTGCATCTATTATTAACCTGACAAGGCTACACGTATGTAGCGAGAGTTCAAAGACTTGTATGTTACTCTGTCTTTCGCCATTCAATTATTCACATGACAACCTAAGTGTTAATGGATCACTAACAACGTGAACTCATCAACCGTGTCACAACTAGCAAAAGATTTTTGATTGAACTAATGAAATCTAACTATCGGATTTTACTTTATAAATATGCCAGCAAACGCCAGGGTTCCTCGGAAAGGCCTTCAATTTGGTAATGTATTCACTTTGGTAAATAATATTACCTACAAAGGAGATACATTAAAAGCGTATTAAAAGTTACAAAAAAGCAAACATTTAAGTATAATATTGCCAATATCTATGAGTTCACACACTCAGTCAACCGCAATGCTTTCAATTGATTCACTAGTGACCAACATCCCCAAACAGTGACCCAAATGTTTATTATCCTACATTTTAGTTACTTGTAACAATAATACTGGTATATATTCGAACACACATATTTTTTGCAGAGGAAATTTGAAGTGAAGGTTAAAAAAATTAAAAACCGACACGTACACATGCATCGAATTGAGAACCTCCTTTTTTGAAGTCGGTTAAAAACATAAAACACGTTGGACGTACTTATCTATAAAATTTAAGGGGTTCCCTAGATTTTCCTGGGATCCTATCATCAGATCCTGACTTTGGCAATGGGATCACCGCAGGAGTATACTCTATCAAATTCAAAAAGAATTTTGAAAATCGGTTCACAATTGGCGGAGTAATCACGTAACCGTGCGTTTGCACTGAGAAACATAAAACATGTAATGTTTTACAACTTGTTGTATGATACAAATCGCAAAACTTGTTGTGTATGTTTTTGCGTTCGCACTGCTGAAAATCGTGTTGGATTCGGAACAAATCCTAAGATTTTTTGAAGATTGCGTTAGGATCGCCTCAAAACTTGTTGTCTGTCAAATTTTTTTTATGGATTTGTCAATGATTACGTTCGCATTTTCGGCTGTTAAAGTCTTAATACATGTTTTGCAACTTGTTGGGGTGTTGACAATGGAAACGCATTCATAAACATTGACAGAAACATGTTTAAATAAATTAGGTGTAAAAAAACCTTTTTAAAAACAAGCTTTTATTAAATATGCTAAAAAGAAAAAATAAACTTTTACACTAAAACTTTTACATTTGACACAATTTATGTGACATAAAAGTTTGTCGCGAGATTTACTTGTGTGTTGTAACTTAAAAGTACTTAAAAGTACTTAAAAGAGTACTTTTAAGTACCGACTTGTATTTACTTAGTTTGAAAATTGTAATGTATAAAATTATTCATATCAAATTATTTAATTTACTTGTTTATCTACAAAAGTAAATCTCGCGATAAGCTTTTGTCATATAAATTGTGTCAAATGTAAAATGACGTTATAAGTAAAAGTTTTAGTGTAAAGGTTTATTTTTTCTTTTTAGCATATTTAATAAAAGCTTGTTTTTAAAAAGGTTTTTTACATTTAATTTATTTTTTACATTTTAGTTATCACTGGACACGTTTCTCAGTCTGTTCATCTCATTCAACGCATCATTGTTGCAAGGTCGTTTGCCGGAACGTCTATACAGAATTTCAGCTCAATCGGTTAAAGATATCTACTTCAAAATTGATTTTTTAGCTTTAGAAGTACCATATTGGATTAATAGTGACATCTCTTTATTTTTTAAGTTACTCTTAGCAAGACCTTTTATTTGATACCGATATTGTAGGAGTGCATTAAAAATAATTGGTCCGCCATCTTGGATTTAGAATGACGTCACACAGTTAACCATGCATTTTTATACTGTGTGTGTATACATAATTTCAGCTCAATCGGTTAAAGATATCTACTTCAAAATTGATTTTCAAGCTTTAAAATTCCGCCATATTGGATTAATAGTGACGTCACATTATATTTCGAGTTACTCTTAGCAAGACCTTTTATTTGATACCTATATTCTAGGGGTACATTAAAAATAATTGGTCCGCCATCTTGGGTATGCCGCCATCTTGGATTTAGAATAACGTCACACAATCAACCATGCATTGTCACCCAAACTGAACGTGTATACAAAATTTCAGGTCAATCGGTTAAGGATATCTGCCTCAAAATTGAGTTGCAAGATTTCACCCGAACATACATACTTACATATTTACATACTTACATTGCAAGTTAAATAAAAGCTTGTAAAAACATGTTTTTATGTAGATGTTTCGTCAGTGCAAACGCACGGTAACATACATATACAAAAAAAGCTTGTAAAAACATACGCATCGAATTGAGAACCTCCTTTTTGAAGTCGGTTAAAAATAAAACACTTATTTGTAAATCCACTCTTTAGTGTATTTAGTATTAACCACACTAGAACCGCGTTGTCCGCTGACCCCTGGAGGTTCGCGTGCATATACATTTATGGGGATCTGCAGTCTCATCTTCGGGCCATTTGAAAATATTAAGAAAAGTAGCACCAACCTTGATACGAGTATTATATTAACATATTATTTATGAAAAAGTTTTCTTTTTATTTTTAGTACCTACTAAAATAAACGGTTTGAATTTTATTACTACTTTTCTTATTAATGAGAATAAAATTCTAGAAATTGTACTTGATTTCCTGAGGAGCATGAACTGAAAAAGGTTTAAGAAACTAGGACAACATCCAAAATAACAGGTAATATTTGGAGGAAATGCAGATTTTTTATTTATTATACATAGTTAACTCTCCACAGATTCGTGGTCCTTGCGTTTTTCATTTTTTAGTCTCTTTTTGATCCATTCTATATAATATTAAATTATATTAAGAATTACAACTACTTTTCACTCTTTTTTAAGGCGAGTTGCGCAACTCAATCAAATTAGCTATCTATGCTTAGTTTAATTTTTACATAACACATACACATATACACAAATAGATAAATCATATATTTTTTAATCTGTATCATCGCAACATTCTTATTGTACTAGTGCTCTTAAGTAACCTATGCTTAGATTTCCCTATTTATGCCTATGTATTCACTTCGGGTTCCAGGGTTGATGTTTGTTATTACACCAAGGTCGCTGCGCTTGATAAGGCTCTGAGCATCAATTTTTCATTATATTCTATCACCTCTTCATCTGTTGCTGTACTGGGATGGGCAATGTGACGTCTAATTGCGTCGTCCTCCTTCAGCTCCCTATAGAAGTAGGTGCAGGATACTGTGTGTCTCGTTATGGCAACCACCGCGTGGGGAACACTATCATGGACAGGGTTCTTCCTTTCTGCTTCTCTGAGCACAACCACGTGATCGTATGTTAGTCCTTGTGCTACATTGATCGTCAGCAATCTGGATTGAGCTCCGGTACCAAACCCATCCCTCCCATACGATTCTTTCTCATCTTGACTAAAGGTAAGGAAGAGAGTATTTTGGTCGCCCCTTCGTAGTGATAGTGATAGACGAAGAGCTGATTCGAACTTTCGCGTAAAACCCACAAGCGTGTCTAATATATCCGCTAGATAGACGTATTATCTAAGTATCGTATTTTATTATAGCATTATAGTATATATTATCACAAGAAACAGTAATGTTAGTATAAATAATATAGCACGTAAAGATATACAGGTAAAAGGAACATTTGTCAGACATATCTAAATGCTAACATTTGACCAATTTCCAATATATCCGTCTGAAGCTGAAGCCAATATAACGTCGGGGTATGGGGGACTCCGGTCTATCAGTGGCTTATCTACTGACCTCGGCTTCCACTGGGTAATCGACGACAATGGATCGAAGCGATGACCGTACCTGCCTCTCCTCTCCATGGGCGTATACCCTCAAAAAACCAACTGCCACTTTCCTTATTCGGATTGAAATTAACAGGAATCCTTAGCCTAACAATAGAGCTATTTATTCCAAAGCAGAAAAATATCTAGTAATGACATTGAGCTCCTCTAGTGGATGAATTAGATAAAAGAAACGCACTTTTCTTATTTGAATCCGCCGTAAAAGGAGACAATTCCTATCCATTTTCTTTGTCTGTTATTCAGCGGTATAATTTAGTTCTCAGGAGCTTCGTAGGCGAAATTATTTATAAATCAAAGAGTCTCTCTACCATTTTTACTTGTGAAAATCGTTTCAGTAATTCTCGTACTAAGCCTGAATAAGTGATTTTGTTGAAAATGTAAATGTTGCTAGGTTTATCATTTATTTCGTCGATCAATTTGGGAATCCAATATTTCTGGTTTAGTTATTAAATGTGCTTTGAATGTATGAACTATTCCAAATAAAATTTTCTTTGTTTGAGCATTTACTATCGGGGTAATTTTAATTAGTAGACAAAATAGAAACGACTCAGCAATATAACCGTTTTTCAACAGTTGCTAAAGTACTCACTTCAAAAAATATGATGTCATTTCGCTCAACTCAAGGGAATTCTCACCTCAAATGAGGGGTACCTCGTGAGTACCTCGCAAAGCCACACGAAATACCCCCTCATCCTCATACCAAATTGCTAAGTTATCAATTATTACTCGTAGGTTAATTGCATTCTAGCCTACAACTTTTTTCTTAGAGCTGTTGTCACTACAACAGTCCTACACCACTGTGTAGGGGATTTTCTGCAGCCTTAATTCCATCGCCGCCAGCTTATGCCACCAGCGCCAAAACAGATGAAACTCGGCCAGCAACAAAGCCAAAAGTGGCGACGGGCCAAAGGGTCCCTTTGACGGCGTTTCCTGGTACTAATTGAACACCCGGTGAATTGATTGGTATTGTCATTGAATCATAGGCTCATTTCGCCCGCAGCCGTCTTTGATCACGCACCCGTTGCCGCTGTGAACTTTATTTACACAAGCATTACCATGAATGCTGGCTGTGTGTTTATTTTATTGATTCCATTAAATGGTGTTGACAACTTTGAATGCTACGCTGTACCTACTTATTAGTTGTAAGTGCGAACAGTCTACTAGTTAATATCCTATCAGCTTTGACAAACATTTGCGTTTAATGACAATTTCATCTTCATGCTTCAAGTTTAAAAGCTGCCTCTTGCCTGTAATCCGAATGTGTCTAATTGTACAGTGACCTTTCTTCTGAAAAATGTAGATCAGCAGGCCTATTCTCTAACTTCGGTTGCTAACTAAAACTGTAATTTTTGAAAGAAACTTGACATCCATTACTGCTATAATGAACGCCACCGTAACTCATAAGATCACTAAACTAGTAATTGATATAAAGTTTCTTTCAAAAATGACAGTTCCAGTTACCAACCGTAGTTAGAGAATAGGCCTGCTGTACGTCTAGTAAGAGTTTTTAAATCGAGTAAACTACAATAGTTTTCGTTAGCTCGCCAAACTGTCAGTTTACGATGTAAACGGTAGTATGAGTTGCTCGTTTTGAATTCACGTTTAAACGATAGCGAGTTAGTTTTACTCGATTAGACGAACTTCACATTATATATTTATATCTCTCTTACACACATGTTAATGAAAAGAGACACACGATTCTGTCACTGTGACGTTTTCTTAGCCGTTTTTATTATTTTTAAAGCGAGTTGAATGAAAGAAAAACATTAGTTTTTGTTTGTTGTAAATTATATTATGTTATAATGTCGCGGACATGTCAGTCGCAATTTATTTTAATGTTAGTTTATGGAAAGGTTAAAAAATAAAATGCGTTAAATATTTTAGGAATGAAAATAGAATTAAAAATATCGGTTAAATTATGTGTATTTTTAACACTTTTTTAAGGAATGGTGATTTAAGGCGGTAGCGCTGAGTAAAGTGTGTATCGGAGATGCGGCTTAAAGAAAATGATTGTCGCAGCTTAGAATTCTTCCGTCTCTTTTCATGCGCTATTTCGACTTGCATGGCCCTCCATGCAAAGTACCACCGTGCAGACATAATTTTAATGTTTAGAAACACAAGAAAATGTACTTATGTACCAAATTCACACAAAAATGTAAGGTGAGAACCTAAACTACAATAGTTTTCGAGTAAACTGTGAAACAAATATCAAACATGTAACTCATACTGCCACAGACTCAAAAACTACTCGAACACGTACTTATTGATCGAGTAGTTTATTACTTTGTAACTCATACTGTCAATTCTAGTTCATTATAGTTTCCGATAGAGGCGCTGGTGTGAAATGTATGGAAACAAAACTATTCGATCGTTCGAATTATGGTAAAAAAACTGTCCTATTTTTATACGACAAAGTTGACAAACAAACAACGGCTGCCCATCTGACGGTATGTGGCTGAAGTCGCCTACAGTACACGTAGTTCCTGTAAGACTATGTAGTGTGATACGCACATACCTAAAATATGCTTAATTGTATAATTAATTGCATCTCAAGAATGAGATCGATTTTAAGATGCTATTTTTGACGGATGGTTCATACATTAAACGTCAAAATTGCATCTGAAGATGACCTAAAATGTAACAACTTGTATACTTATGGAAGTGCAATAAACAATTGAATTGAATTGAATTGAGAGCCTTACAGCGTGCAAAGCAACAACTACGAATCTACTACGGCAGTCGTAGCCTACAGCGTGCAAAGTGAGCGGCAGCAACAACTACGAATGGACGGCAGTCATAACCTACAGCGTGCAAAGTGTGCAACATCACAACTACGAATGGGCTGCAGTCGTAGCTTACGAAATTACTTCCTAGGATGCACTACCTAGGATACGATATTGTCTCGTAGGATGCAATTTCTGCTGAACTTTATCTTGAATGGTATTATAAAGGTTTTAGTTTTCTACGATTAGATATTATCATTAGATAATTTATGATTTGTTGTATGACTTCACATATTAAAAAACCGGGCAAGTGCGTGTCGGGTCAAACGCAATGTAGGGTTCCGTATTATTATTATTAAGAGGAAATCATACGGGGCCGTTTCCCATACAAACGTAGTTTCCTTTATGTTCTTCCTGGATAATAGCAATAGTTGGTCTATTTTTTCCAATAAAACAAAGGCCACTATTATATAGCATGTCCCTATGTTTTCTTTTTTATTAATTACTAACTTTTGCCCGCGGCTTTGTTCGCGTCAATTTCAGGGTACGGGTTGAATTTAAAAAACACGAGATTTTCTGCGCAAAACAATAAGAACAATTCAAGATCCAGCTGAATTTTAAAGATATACGTTATACCCAGACGTTGCACAGAAATTGATCAGAACAGAGAAACTTTGCAGAAGTAATAAAAAGCCTTATGAAGTGAAAACTTAGACATGTGTTTTCTCAATTATCGATAGAAGTACGTTCTTGTGAAATTTCGAATAAATAGTCTAATTTTGTTTCCCCATACAAATTTTGGACCTCTGTTTCAACCCCTTTTGAAAAATCCATTCTTATTGCAAATTCAAATTCAAATTCAAATTCAATATCTTTTATTCAAATTGGATTGTTACAATCTCTTTTGAACGTCAAAGCAGCTACGCCATTGGTTCACAAGTCTACGGCGGGAGACCTTGTACTGGAAAGAACCAGCAAGAAAACCAGCAAGGGCTATTTTTTTCTCCCTGTATTGTTACAGAGTCGTCAATTGGAAGCTGACCTCACAGCAGAAGTTTGAGCTCAACTTCCATTACAAGATTAGATGTGTCAGTTCTCTTCTTACTACTTATTACCAAAAATAATTTTTGTTTAAACAAATGTTTATACATAACAAGACGATTCATTATCTGAAAAATTAACACCAGGCATTGGCATCATTCAAATAATCGTTGACTTTATAATATCCTTTACTCATAAGAGTCTTTTTTACATGCGCTTTAAACTTATGAAAAGGCAAGTCGGTAAGACTTTGTGGAAGCTTATTATAAAAGGTTATACATTTCCCCATAAACGAGCCTCTAGTTTTTTGAAGCCTGAATGTTGGAACGGCAAGTTTATTTTTGTATCTTGTGTTTAGATGATGAATTTGGAAATTGGTTTCAAATGTATTATAATTCTTATAGACATAAATCAAATTTTCATAAATGTACTGTCCTGCTAAAGTCAATATATTAATTTCTCTAAATAAGTCCCTTAAAGAATCTCTTGCTCGTAAATTATAAATAGCGCGAACCGCTCTTTTTTGAAGTACAAAAATACTTTCAATACTAGCAGCCGATCCCCACAGTAGTATTCCATATGACATGACACTATGAAAATAACTAAAGTAAATCAATCTTGCCGTTTCAACATCAGTAAGTTGTCTTATTTTTTTAACTGCATATGCTGCAGAACTAAGTTTGTTAGCCAAGGACTCAATATGTGGATCCCACTGCAATCTAGAATCTAGTGTTATACCCAAAAATTTAGTAAAGTCGATGAATTCAACAATTTCATTATTCATTTCCACTATGGTATCCACTTTTCTTACATTTGGCAATGAGAATTTAATACATTTAGTTTTACGTGAATTTAAAGATAAATTATTTATAGTGAACCAATGCAATACTTTAGAGAGAGTACTATTTACAACGTCAGTATTGCCATTTCCTCTGTCAACCTTAAATATTAAAGAAGTATCATCTGCAAATAGTACTGTATCGCACAGATTCTTAGTGAAGTGTGGGAGGTCATTAATATAAATTAAGAAAAGCAAGGGTCCCAATATCGATCCTTGTGGCACGCCCATAACTATAGGTGCACCAACAGACTCAGTTTTGTTAATAACAACTTTCTGAACCCTATTGGATAAATAAGACTCAATAAGTCTCATTGCTTCTTCAGAGACACCATAATGTTTGAGTTTATTTAAAAGAGTTTGGTGACCAACGCAATCAAAAGCTTTTGATAGGTCACAAAATATACCAATTACATCTTGTTTACACTCCCAAGCAGCAAAAATGTGTTTCAGAAGTGCAACACCGGCATCACTAGTGCAACGACCTTTGGTAAAACCAAATTGGTTCATATGTAAAATGTTGTTACTTGAGAAATGATCAGTTAACTGATTAGATATAATTTTTTCAAATATTTTACTAAGAGCTGGTAGAATCGAAATTGGTCGATAATTTGAAGGGTCATTTTTATTCCCAGACTTAAATAGAGGTATCAACTTGCTATTTTTCATGAGGTCGGGGAAGACACCTTCATCGACACATTTATTGAATATCAACGCAAGTTGCGGCGCAAGTTCTTTAATTACAGATTTAATTATATGGGTCGAAATACCCCAAAGATCTTCAGTTTTTTTGGTACTGATCATACGAAATGTTTTCAAAACAGTGTTAGCATCAATGTGACAAAAGTTGAACACCTTGTTGCACCTCTCCACACTCCGTCCCAAAAGAGCTACAGCCTCATTGGGGCACCCCTAGATCTCATAAGGAACCTAGATCTCATAAGGACTTGTAAAATTTTTAATCTTTAGACCTAGCAGTTTGGGCTGTACATTGATTTTTTTAAAATTGTTTTTCTAATTAAAAAAAAACTTCGCCCCACGCTAGGATTTTCTCCTGTGTCATGGGTGCAGTTACAAACATAGAATATCACATGCACATACGCCCAGACCGGAACAAATTTCTAAGCCATACAAAATATTTGTCCCGTACGGGAATTGAACCCGCGACCCGTTGCCGTGTCGTCATATATGAGTCAGTCACTTGTTTTCTTCATTTCCATATTTAAAAAAAGGTCGAAAAAGATGATGGTAGTTCACGTCCGGAATGTTGGATTTTAAAATTTTTGTTATTCTCGTAATCAGCGACCCAATAAACCATATAAAGGTTATCCCCCTCTTAGGGGGGTGAATTCTAAAAAAACCCGAAACACGTGTTACCTCATTCATCGATAGGAGTAATCCTGTGAAGTTTTGAATAAAATAGTCTAACTAATCTTGTTTCCCCATACAAACTTTAGAGCCCCGTTTTAACCCCATAGGAGGTAATTTTTGAAAAAAAAATCCTTTCTTAGTGCACCCCTACGCCTTCTAAGGAATCTACGTGCCAAATTGGGAATCTCTATACCCAGTGGTTTGGGCTGTGCGTTGATATGTCAGTCAGTCAGTTTCTTACTCCATACAAACTTTGAACCCCCGTTTTACCCCTTTAGGGGGAGAGTTTTGGAAAATCCTTTCTTAGCGCACGCCTACATTATAATAGCTATATGTTTGCCAAATTTCAGGGAAATCCGTTCAGTGGTTTGATTTGTGCGTTGATAGGTCAGTCAGTCAGTAACGATTGCCTTTTACGAGTATATACTTACAGAAAAAAAAATAATCAAACCTTCAAAAACCTAAAAAATTGCCTGTTTAGCAAATTAATTTAACGAGCTTATATATATTAAAACGCAAAACATAGAAACTCAAAAATAATTGTTTTTGGCTTTCATCGTAAATGCAACGGTAGAAATCGAATGCAAGCCAGGGCTCTATGGGCATTCAACGCCAGACACATGATTCAAAATAGGACCCTTGACCCCTTAGTCAAAAGTCGAACGCTTATTTTTCAACTGTCGTTCCGCAGAAAAAATGTATGGAGATGACATTAGCTGCGGAAAAAATTGCGTGAGGTTGTCACAAGCTAATGTCATTTCCATACATTTTTCTGCGGAACGACTGCGGGAAAATAAGCATGTGACTTTTATTAGATTTTTTATACAACTAAGTTGGCAAACAAGCCTACTGCTAACACCTAATGGTGAGTGGTAACAGTCACCTATAGTACCTTTATAGTACATTGTGGCTCTTGTGAGATTCGCAGCAAAACTGCAACTCCCACAAAAACCACAGTGTACTTTGCCAACTTGTGACATAAGTCGCGGTAACCAGTAATTTCACTGCCATATCTTGTAAGATTCACAAATATGCAATACTTACAAGAATCGTGTGTCAGCAAATTACTTGCGAAACTTGTGACACAACATGTATTTCACAGTCAATTCGAAACACAGCAATGCAAGCACCGCAGCTTTTTTTACAGCGCAAAAATAGGTAAGATAGAGGTCAGGCATATGCTCATAAGTGAAAGTTCCAGACTTCAGCTCGAACTATTTTTTTATATTGAAAAATGAATGAGAATGAATGAATAAATTGATCACAAGTCAATTCCAGGAGGGGGGAGGGGCATTATTACAAGGTTCCTACTCGGGGCTGGGGTTAAAATCACAAGTATCGAATTTTTTACAAATAAAGTAACCGCGCCTTGTTCCGAACACCTGTGGAAAGGTAAGCGTGGTTTCGTCTAGCTAGAGTCCCAGCAACTACTGCCAGCTGTGGTATATTCCGAAACAAACTCATTGCATCAAATCTCTTAACAAAGTAAGACTCACAATAAGTCCATACGATCGCCCGTAACACGCCTCCGTCAATTTTTATTTAACCCAAGGCGAAATATGAAGCTATGATATAATAAAACCTAACGTATTTACTGTCGTTTTATTGACGTTTGGGGCCCTTAGACGCGCTTGTACCTGGCTGTTACGTTTTTACGAGTGGCCTATAAAAGTCTACGAAATAGAGCTGTGCCGAACTACATCGGGTCTCTGGTGGGGTGGATACCTATTCGTGGTGCAGGCATATGTGTTGCTTCAATAATAAATTTCGAGCATTGCCTAACTTGAAATTCTATTTGGTTATTTAACTTATATGCTATGCTATGCGCATGAAGTGTGTATTGTGGGATAACTTTAACTACGTAAGTCGAGTTTTTGTTATTTCGGTGGCACTTTTACTATAAGGTTTTTAAGTTTAAACTCTGGTTTATTGCAGTTCTTGAAATTTTTATATTCATACCTAAAGCAAAGTCGAGAGCGTCGGTGTCTCTGCTAATCGGGAGGTCCGAGGTTTCGATCCTGCCATGTACGGGCTCGAGCCTACCCTAAGTAGGGTGTTTAGGCCTTAGTTAACCACGCTAGCCCAATGCAGATTGGTCGACTTCACATACACCTTTGAAATTCTTCGCAGATGTATGCAGGTTATTTACGATGTTTTCCCTCACGCTAGGAGCGTCAGACAAATGTACAGTCAGCAACACGCCAAGCTTTACATTTGCATTACAAAAGCCGCCGCTATTACGAGCGTAAAGCCTAGCGTGTTGCTGTGTGTATATATGAAATTCGAAAAACGAAAACCACATTGGCACTTGTATGGTGGTCTCGAACCCCGGACCTCCCGATTGGAAGGCAAAACTGAAGTTTACAATATAAAATGAATATTTGCAATTTTCTAGATAATAAAAATGCACATCTATTGGTAAACTTTTTATCATCTATACAGTAACTATGTATCTCCGACACTTTTTGGTCGACACTTCTGCGAGATTGTGTATCTGCATAGTTCATTTATAGTAAACTAGCTTTTGCCCGCGGCTTCGCCCGTAGATTTCAAAAAAAAAATAAGGCAGGTATTTTTCGTTGGTGACAAAGAGTCTGTGTACCGATTTTTAGCCGCCTACCTTGAAAACTGCAAAAAGTCCCATATAAAATTTCACCCCCTCTTTTAAGGGGTTGGAGGCAGATTTCCAAAAAAAAATGATGCACGATTTTTTTGTAAGTCACAAATAGATCGCATACCAATTTTTAGCTTTATACCTTGAAAATTGCGGAATGCTCCATGCAAACTTCCACCCCCCATTTTAGGGAAGTGGGGGATTAGAAAGAGACAAAAAGTAGCCTATGTCACTCTCCATCCGTTCAACTATCTCCACTTAAAAAATCACTTCAATCCGTCGCTCCGTTTTGCCGTGAAAGACGGACAAACAAACACACACACACACACTTTCCCATTTATAATATTAATAATTCATAATAATATATAGTATGGATTGGCTGTATAGCTTAACATTGCAGTGTCTAAAAGCCTTAGCCCTGAATCCAAACGTATAAAATTTTAAACAGGCCCGCTTCATCAAGATTTATTCTGTTATTCACCTGCCATACTCACACTCATCACACACGCTTAAAACACATTCGTTCCCTACTCACACATACAGGAGCACATCAACCACGTCTGTCTAGATTCCCAGGAAATCCCGTTAATAAAAGAGGTGAGTCCTGATACGTTTATATCGATTCTGAAGCCATCACAGAAGGTTGTGACTTGCGACCTCTGTTCCCGGGGGAGAACTGCGGCCTCGAGAAAGGATCTGGACGGATTTTTCAATTTGCCCGGATTGTTTAATTTGAACAATTTAAATGACTGGTTAAAGATTATTATCTTTTGATAAAATCACAGCGAAAACTAGATTGATTGGAAGTTAATGTCCTTTGCGGGTTTGTTTATTAGACAATAACATTTTGTAGACTTGTAGATATGTATATATCATTAATGTAGTGTTCATGATATCCAAGGTTTAATAAAAATCATATATAAGTATAAAACAAGCTTGCAGCGTGCAAGCAAGCATGCAACATGCAGTTTGAACACACCTCGCGCGACCATATACGCGACTTTTTAGGCACGCCTAATTAAGGGTTAAGATGCAGTTTTGGCGTTTAATGTATGGAATATCTGTCCAAAACATCTCGCGATCGAACTCAACTTTCAGATTCTATTATTAATCCACTTGTTTTAGAACTATTTGCTTTTTCTTTGACATCGTTTTAATCACAAGATGGATAAATAAAAATAACGCGTTTTTACGAATAAAAATGCGAATGCGATTGTTTGATTGAAGTCGGTGACAAATTTTAACACTTTCTAGGAGATCATCGTTTGGCACCGACTTCAATATAGAAGTGTGATGTTGTATGTACCTATTCTTATATTATTTTTAATCTTTCAGTGTTTTTGAAGTCGGTTTATATTTTTTGTAATATATTTTTTATAAATATTTGTTTCGTGAATTTTGCAAAAATTAGTCCACTCGTTTTCTATTAATACCGCTTATACGAGTACGTTTTAGGTCTAGGTCTAAAATGTACTAGCGGCTTCAAGGTTATTTTTTTATAGGTAAATACTTTTTATTAGATACTGGTCACTTGCTATTTGTAAGTACATATGAAAAAACAAAGAATAAACTGTCAGTTCATGATTATAGCTTTTCGTTTTTTTTACAGCGGCTGGCCGCGACGCGTTGCGCCGATCTATTGATAGTAGCATTGTCATTTATCGTACGTTTGAGTAGCAACACTAGCGCCAAATTATATTCTTATCTTGAGAAAATGAAAAAACACTGAGTTTGGTTCTCATTTGTAGGAGTTCCACACCTGCTTGTCAACCAGCCATTGAAGTTACGCCCCACAGAACTTCTTTTTGTTCCATTAGTTACACAAACCAGTATTCCCTGTTTTGACAGTACTTTCAGTTGTATGACAATCAAGATTTGCACAGGACAGCCGTCTCGACCTCTGGGCGCAATCACCGGCCCACAGTAATGCCATCTAACTGAATGGCTTTCGGCTTCTCGAACTCGCCGATTCAATTCTCGATACAAACCGTTTTATTCTCAGGTCAGAGATGAGGCCTTGTTGGAGGCACATTTCCGCGGATGACGTGGGTTACGGAACAAGTGAACACGTTTAGCCTAACCCCTACTATGGAGACTTTTCAATAATTATTTTATTTCATCACAATTTTTAGGAAAGGCTTGGGAATCAACAGAGCTGATATGATAATTTGGATCATTAAATGACGTCACGTTGGTTTCCTACGAGTAAGTGATGTCACCGGAGGTCAGTAGAGCCAGATGTCACCGTGCTAGATCTCGTAGCAAACGTCCATAGGTCACGGAAACCGCTTAGAATATAAAATTCCTCAATCAAGACTATGCTTTCGGGGAAAGCCTTTCGAAAAGCAATTCGCAGTCTGCATTTTATCATTTTTAACAAATATACAATGAAAAATTTGCTGTCATGTGTTGGGCTACTTGAATACAACCGACATTTAGTCAGTTAGAGAATCTTGCTATATAAAAGATTACTTCCTACGTATTTAATACATGACCACCCCCTATTACAGCAAACCAAAGCAAACTTACATCTTTATAAATTTAAAATATAATTGTATGCTAAAGCTTGTTACAATGTAAAGGGTTAATTAATAATAATAATAGATGGATGTAATCGGCTTGATTCTATGACAGGCTGTTTATTGTTTTTTCCATCCAATTAACACTGGATTAATGTACTTATTTGAAAAGATAGCAACTCCCGAGTTTCTAAATCGCTCTTCTAGGGGAGCTCAGCATTTCAAGCGAGTGATAGTTTCAGATTGCTATGAATTAATTTTGACGTTTTCAAGTGTATACATGAAGTATATACTTAAAAACGTAATGCGCTGCAAAATAAAATAATCATATCAACACAAAAAAATTATTCAACGAAAATTAGGATAGTGTTAACGCTTGTTTGTCCGTGACTTGAATGACCGTGGTAGGTTCTGTGGCCACAGCAAAGGAAATAAGAGCCCACAGGGGCGCGATACACACGCATGGAACATTCCGTCTGATTGGCTCCGCACGCTAAACTATGATCTATGCAACATACGGACGTGACAATTTATGAATTTGTTATTTATTTCTGATCCTAGAAAATTTTAATTAAGAATGTAGTACATTATCGTGTTGCTGACCGTACTTTAATGTTTTGATTAAAACAAATCAAATAATAAGCAACTGTAATGATATCTTTTGCCAAAGTAGACTTTATTAACTGTTACTTATTTCGTATCAACATCCAATATATTATTATCTTTACAAATTCATGAAAATTGGTAAGGAATAAAGAAAACTTACCAATTTTTATAAGATTTATAACTTTGCATTTTCTTTTAAAATGCTAAATTATTTGCAAAATGAACAAAAATAATATTTTTCAAGAAAATGCAAAGTGTACTTACATTGTGCAACGTACACAAAATATTGTCCTTTGGCGTTTCTCTTCTGACGCGTTCAGAGGTTGACTGGAAGAGATCCCTCTTAAGATAAATCCACCTACACTATTTTTTTATAAATTTTTGTACTGATTTTACGCAATAAAGAGTCTCTCTCTCTCTCACTTCCTAACTGTTAGTCCCACATGGTAATGCGGTCAGCCTTCCGCACTTGCTTCTCCACTTCACCCTATCACCTATATCTGATTCGGAAGCGTGGCATGTCTCCATATCCACAGGGATATGGGGACATGCCTCCAGATGGCTAGATGTAGTGCACAGGCAATACATCTAGTCATCTGGTTTTAGGTCTCCCACGGGATCTTTTACCGGGTATGGAGAGGGATATAGTGCCAGGTTGCCAATATAAATATGAGGTTTCCTTACGCAATAAAGAGTAAATAATAATCGGCAGCGTTTGAACTGGTTACCTATCCGGCAGCGTAGACATGTAAGAACTCTTAACACGCTTTTCGCCTTTCTGAATGGTCCCAATGCACCCAGTTATTTAAACCCGCATTTTCAGTATTTATGTACGTCTCACAATCGACCTCTTCGGTCAGCATCCAATTGTCTTCTTACATGTCCATCTCATAGCTCTGAAATAATTCACTCTTCCTTTTTCGTACAATCCATTCTTCTCTGGAACGCGCTGCCTTTAGATATTAAGAAATCTATCAACAGGTTAAGTTTTAAAAATAAATTGCGGAAATATTTACAACAGAACTGGATGTCATAACGTCGCTTATTTGTTGGCTGTATTATTGTTGTAATTTGTTAATGTTGTGGTATAATAATATGTATTAGTTTATTTGTTATAATATGTATTAGTTTATTTGTTATAATATTTATGAATAAGGTTTGAAATATTTTTAATGATTTCGATGTTAAATTGTTAATTTTGTTTTTGGTACATCTACCACAGTTGCTCTCTGCACCAGCCAAAGGTTGACTGGTAGAAAATGCCTCAGGCATTAATTCCGCCGTTGTACACAATGTACATAAAGTGTTAATAAATAAATAAATAAATAATGTTATCCGGCGTGGTTTTCTTGGCCTTAGAAGAGTTTTCAGTAGCCCAAGTTGCCGTTGTTTTCAGGCACCTAAAACATGTTTTCAGTCCGTTTCAGGCTACCCACTATCGAACCACACCATAACCTGAAAACCCGTTTTCAGACATTTTCAGCATCTCTTATGTGTCTTTGAAGCACACATCGTTATATGACCAATTTTTTTCAATAGGAGTATGTGAGAAAACACGATAAGAAAGGGACGACAAAAGTTAGTATCTTCCAGATATAAAAGATAGATCGAAATGTACCTAGAAACTTCTAGACGTGCTGGCTGACAGAGATAGAACATGCTGAAAGAGACAGAGAACATAATCGGGCGTACCACAGAACTTTCCAGAAGGAAGACAAACAATCGATCGGGTACGGAATAGTCGATAATCGACCATTCTCGAATGCCTTAAATGTTCGCCGGCCCTGCTATATAAGCGCGTGGGTGAATGCGGACAGTTCTTTTCAACAAAGCAAACTTGGTGCGATCATCAGCGATTTAAATGTTTCATAGTGAAGTGTTCTGTGTCAATAGTGTTCAGTGTTTAGTGACGTTTTACAGTGGTATTTAGTGTTTAGTAAAGTGGTTTAATTAGTGCCAAAATAAATCCTATTTCTAAAGCAATAAGAAATAAAGGTTATTTTTTTTTTCAAATAAATAAAGCAATAACATAACTATATTTTGTTGATTCATGAAACAGTCACAACGTACCCAACGAACAAAATTATGTAAAAGACAATTAAAGGCAAACGCGAAATGCGAGCGCAATTCTAAGCCGCTACACGCGCCATCTTGGATATCAAGGTCGCGGTAAAATATTTGACTTGCTCCCGCTTCGATTAACTTTGCGTTTCGGATAGCATCCGACGGAAATTCTTATCATTAGACAGGCAAAGTAATTATTTTGAAGGACAGATATTATTATTTTACCCTTGGATAATTGTTGACGTCTGCTCCCGTAATAACTCGGAAAAATAATAAGCAACTTGGATTTCGTAAATCTCTCGGTCTCTGATGTTAATTTGTGACATCTCAAATATAGACGACTTCTTTTTAAGGAATTTGTCCTGATTTAATGATTGCCTAAAAAGGCAATGGCAAGTAAGCAGTAAGTTACAGAGTCAATTTACTGCTCAAATGACAAGTAGCAAATATCGTCAATGAAAGATTATGTTATCGATTGAAAGGAAAGATGAAGAAAGAAAAATGTTTCAAAACCCATAACATAGGTGTTACACGCCATTGTTGAATGGTAGCCACGTTGAATTTAGGGCAATGTTATTAGCTTCATAGTGCTCTACTTTTCAAGCCCTTTCATTTGACGCCCATATTACTGGGTTTGTAAACGAAACTTTCTACGTCTTATTTGAGCGGCGGCCATATTGAATTTAGGTCTATTTTGTTAGGTTTATAGTGCTCTACTCTTCAATCCCTTTCATTTCGCACCCATATTATTGAGGTTGAAAAAAATAATAATTCGCCATTTGGACCGACAGTCATTTTGAATTTCGAGCTCTATACTACTCTTCAAGCCATTTCATTTGTCACTTAGATTACTGGGGTAGAAAGTGAAATTTTATGGCACCTACTCCACCATCCACCAAACCAAACTCGATGTCAGCATAGTCAGGCCTCTCTATGTTTGGATAGCATAACTCCAAGCCAACCAATTCCAACAAAGCCTTCTCCAACTTTAGGGCAGACGAGTAACTCAAAGTCAAGAGGCGATCCAAAAAATTGAGACCCGCATAGTTCACGCGGCCGCAATGGGAACGTCCCACTTGATCCCCTGGCCGTTTAATCTGACCGCTCCACGTCGTTTTACAGAATGTGCCGGCCAAATGTTTATTGAAACTCGCTTCGTTCGAACATATAAATACTGAGATAGACCTTCCTGCAAGAAAGTATTAAGAACTTGCGTGTTAAGAAACAAAATATTGAGTTAACACATGAAAAACAATCATTGGGTAAAGTTCACTAGTGTTTTTGGCGGCAGAAACGTAAATAGGAACTAACATTACAGCTTTTGCATGAACCCCCTTTTTAGCTTGGCCCAAACTTTGGATTATAACTCTCACTCGTATCTATCACTCCTAAAATCATTGGGTAGAGTTCCCTAGTTTTTTTGGCAGCAGAAACGTAAATGGAATCTAACATTACAGTTTTGGCATGAAATTCCTTTTTAGCGTGACCCAAACCACGGTAACAATATATATTACCGTGCCCAAACTTTGGGTTATTATAACGCTTATATGTGCTCATCTATCAATACTAAAAAACAATTATTGTCTAGAATCCAGTAGCTGTTTTGGCAGCAAAAATGTAAATTGGAACTAACATTATAAGTTTCGCATGAAATCCCTTTTTAGAGTGACCCAAACTTTGTTTGGTAACGCTTATGTGCTCATCTTCCCTTCCGTCCGTCCATCCGTCTGTCTGTATGTTACATCCAGATCTCGGTTACGAAACCACCTAGAGACTTCGATTTGTCACGTGTCAACGTGTTAATTAAATTGTAAACCTGTATATAGTTTGTTCAAAATCGATAGAAGGCAATTCCACAAATAAGCGTCAGATTTTATCAAAATTAAATTTTCAAGTACATACACCGCTTTCTAACACTAACGCCAAGACAAGCCAAGCGCAACGCAAGGGCACTACCTATACCTTTTCTCGATTCGTCGTATTTTTGAACCCTCATAACTTGGGTTTGGACTGTAACCAGATAAACAAAATTCTCGGGATATGATGTCAATAGTAGATTAATTAAACATAAGAGGTTCCAATTGCATAGCTCTTATACTTTGGATTTTATTGATATCTATAAAACTCCGAGTCGTCACTAATTCACTGACTGATGATAATCAAAATTCTTGGGGTGCTTCCTGAAGTCCCAGAAAACTGAAATTTGGTATTAAAGCTAAAATTAGCACACAAACAACAAAAATATTCTAAAACATGGAACTTTCGCCCCCCAACCCCTTAAGGGATGGAACTATGGAAATTTAATTATGTGACACTTCCGCAAATTTTGATGCTAGAGGTGTGAATATTAATATAGGGACTCTTTGTTATAAATAATTAAATACGAGTACATATTTCAAGATTTTAGTAAATCAGCCCCCACCTTTTAAATTAATTGATGGAAATAAGTACGCGCAATATGCCTAATGTGTACCCGCACTTATTATAAAGGGTAAACCAACAAAAAAAGCCGGTTTCGATACATCATCTTCAGGCATCATAGCCTGACGATGATATCTTGAAACCGGTCGCAATAACTTAAATATAATAAAGATTCAAGTGGCACTAGTGAAATTGGTGTTTTAATAAGAAGATACCATGAATTTCCATCAAGAAATAAGAACAACACAAAGCTTTAGCCTCTTCTTTCATTACTATACAAGAACTATTTGTATAACAGAAGAGTTATAAACAGTGAATAAATGTATCACCTAATGCCAATGTGACGATAGCGAAACGGCCAAGCCACATATTTTGACGTAAGGTATAGAGTTTGTGAAGTTAGGTTTTGTAGAGTTAGGACGTGTAGAGTTTGAAGCTTGGCTCTACATCACTTCTAGTTTGCTCACTATTGCGGCATCAATGCAAGGCTCTGTGCCCATTGTCTTTTATGACAGAGTGATGGATTATATTGAATTTTGAAATTTAAAGCCTGGATTTCTGGATACACAATCAAGGAGGTGGGCCTCGAGAGATGTTAATTATTTAAAATCCCTTTACACCCAGAAGTTGAATGCTGCTACCTCACTAAGTCAAAACGGATTTTGCGGGAACAGTCTTTGAAGATAAAGTCTTCAAGGCAGCTTATTTCAAACAAAAAAGCATATAAACATACTCGTATATAGAATTTCTATTACGACTGTAACTGACATGTTTGCGCACACAGTGCGATACACGCACAATATCTGCAAAGTGGCAGCATATGAGAAAAGTTTCCATTGTTGATGTTCGGAACATTCTAGTTTGCTGCTAACGAAGATTTAGATGATGCTTAGTGCTACAAGCGCAGGTTGCTTTAATCTCACGTCTCTAACCTATTTACTTGGGACTAATTAAAATTTATGTGTCACTTGTTGTGCTTGAGGTTGAGGGGGTAAGTAGAAGTTAATTTGGCCGTGAATTATTAAACGGACACCAATATTGACCTAGTCTTTACGTTTCTGTATTTATAAAGTCTTTGGTTGATGACTCACTGAGGTATCAACATAGAGCACAAACTTCTGGAGCTAGAAGCATGATATTAAGTGCAAGCACAGATTACTTAATAGTTTGGGTAGCGCTGGCTTACTAGGGAAGGATTTTTCAGAATTCCCACAGGAAACTGAGAAACCCCCATCCAAAAACGGGAATTACGGCGTTGAGTTTTATTAAGCGCAACGTAGTTCGCGGGCACAACTAATTACTCGTATTATTTTCCTTATATAAAATTTAAGTGTTGAGTGAAAATGTATGTACAAGCGGAGAATGTCAGTGGTAAGACGCGCTTGATTATGTCATTGTATAATAGAGATGAATGGAAGAAAAAAACGTGTTGTGCCGTGTGATAAGAATGGATTGAGGGTAGGATGAAGATGATAAAATATCAAAGAATACCATTTAAATTTGTATATTTCATCCATCAATAAAATACTCTAACCTTGTGTACCCTTGAGATAAATAAAACCATTAAAAAACAGAAAGACCATGAAAAAAACTCTTATAGGATCACTGCGTTGTCTATTTTTCTGTCTGTCAAGACCTATTTATAGAACATGTTTTTTTTTAAATCGCCCCTTACTAGGATTTTCTCCTGTATCGTGGGTGCAGTTACAAATATAGAATATCACATGCACATACGCCTAAACCGGAATAAATTTCTGTAGGCCATACAAAATATTTGTCCCGTACGGGAATCGAACCCGTGATCCGTTGCGCAGTAGGCGTTCACTCGACCTCTGCACTAACCGTGTCGTAAAAAAATATATAAATTCCTTTGCGGCTCCAACGGTCCAACACAAGATAAGAATGGTAAATTTCATTGCTTTTGACGCACTAAAGCCGCACTAAAGCTGCAAATAAATAATAATACTACGTACAGAAGTTGCACAACATTTCAAATAACTAAACTTTAAGCATCCAAGCTGAATGGCACCCTCTGAAGCCTCACGTGTCGTTAGGAGCTCGAGCGATAGGATTGTTGCTCATATTAAGTAATCAAGCGCACGAAATGTTGCTATACTACTGCGAGTACGTATTAATTTTGCACTCTCAGAGTGCGCGGAACCATAGGTATTTACGTTGCACCAGCCACAGATTAGATAATACACTCCCGGACACCTAAATCGAGCCACCTTTGGATTACTCGTACATCGTCCATAATTTTCAAAAAATGTTTAGTCGACCATAAAGTTTTATACAATTTTATAGCTGCATATTCATAATCAGCACATCAGATTCATCATGAATATGTCAGCTATAAAATTGCATGAAAAATTTTGGGTTTTCCAAATATTACGTAAAAGTTATGGATGATATAATCTAAAAGTGCAAAGTGGCTCGATTTAGATGTCCAGGAGTGTAGTTACATGACTTACGCCTAGGCGCGTAGTGACGGTGGCCTACTGAAACTGAGGTAAACGCAACAGTATCCGATACCAAGCAATGTTAACAAATTTAGTAATTAGTGAGAACTGATTCCATGCGATAGCGCCCGTGACGTCATACCACGTTTAATCGGCATTCGCTGGTATTGGAGGCTGCGCTAATGGCCTAGTAATTGGATCTATTGGAAGGAAAGCTCTACCGAACTGCTGCAGTAATTAGCCGCTCTTATTTCTAATTCATCACTGGCAACTGGCAAAACATGCCTCTTGCCAGCAGGGGAAAGTAGTGATGTGTGGCAGACTGATTGAGTCATTGCACACAAATATAATCAGAGGTGAATTTTTAATTTATCGTTGATTGAACGATCATTCGTGTTCAGTTCACCTCTACCAAAACATATGATTTCAAATCTAAACAAACCTATCGAATATATTCATTTACAGGTATGTAAATTAGTATGGCCGACTAAAGAAGTGATGTCAGTTTTTCAGACAAAACCAAATTAAATTGGAATAACAATGTACCGGCACAACATTGTTATATATTCTGTGACAGGAAACAAATATATTGCAATATTTATTTGAAGACAGTGCACGACTATGGACAGGATATATTATGTTCTAAGTGATAGGGCTACTATACCAGTGGACAAAATGCGAGTAACACCTTACTCGCATTTGGTCAACTGGTCAACCTTACTTCGTCACTAACTGGATACATACATATAATGACTTTACCTACATAAATAGCTACAAAAACATACGCAATATTACATTATATGATTTATGTAAAATATCGGTAAGGTTTCCTTAGGAATTTTGCGTGGCAATAATCAGGAGTACTAGCTAGGTTGGTGGAGCTACGAAAAAAGATTATCCCGTCGCATACTTTTCTATGTTGCTTGACAAAAGTCACCATTTTGCATTATGCATAACAAGTAAACGAATTACGCACCTATCCTTCTGTTTCATTTTGCTGGTTCTCCATCACGTAACAATCATACGTGGCACTAATTGCCGGTATATTGGCGAGCTGACACTAATGTGCCTGTCATTATGATCTTTTCATTAATTCGTTCATCATTTAAAATGCACGACAGCGCTTCGGTTGAGTGTCCCTGCCTTTTGAAGGATTGTGCCAATAATTTTATTATATTAATAGCTGGGATATAAAATCACGCGAATAACATCTGGGACGGGAGCCAAACCAACGTCGTGTGTTGGCGGATTCCCCGGATTCCCAGGATCAACTGACGAGGACATGAGGACCAGCCCCCATATTCACAACCCTATTCGATCGCGTATTTAGAAAATCATATCAGAAGAAATGATGAAATCATTCAATACTGAAACCTTTTTGACGTAATCCGCGCTAAGGATTTTCAATTTAATAGGAGCCAAATCTCCATAACATATGACTTAACTGGCACTGAATGCGACTAACAACAAATATCAAACTTTAACAGCGTAAGTTTTTAAACTAAGAACATGTTATCCAAATATGAAACTCATCATCATCATGTCAGGCATGATAGTGAATATAGTGATAGGCTGAGCGACACGCGAACCCTGCCCTTTGTATGTTCGTTGCTCGTAGTGGCATTGCTCCCATAAGGGCCGGAGATGTGTTTCCATGGGGCTTTCTGTCTGGGTGTATGGTGCGTCAATATATTCTTGATGACATTATGAATATGATAGTGCACTTCCTAGTGTCAGATAGAAAACCGATGTACGGATTATTTTTTAAATTATTTCGTTCAATTACCCCCGATTGTGCTCTACGAGTATGTCACCGTTTGTTCTCCCATTTAGATGAACTAAATTATATACTTAGGTTTTTAAAATATTTAACTTTTTTTATAATTAAAAAATGTTCCTGTTCCTATAATTGAAAGAAATATTACCTTAGAGATACGTATCTAACTCTGCGTGCATAATCTTCACTAATATATACTATACAAAAGAATTGTTATAAATTAATTTACTTTCTTTACCATTTAATGAAAAATAAATCATTTTGGAAAAACTATTTATTTGTGTAGGCATTGCAATCAAGAAATAGTGTGATTTCCATCTACCTAATTTGTGAGCTAAATGTGTAGCTAATAATTTATAAAAATGTACCCCAAAAATAAAACTACTCGTATTTAAAAATAACCACTACCTTTGCCTATAATAAAGGACTTGGACCATCTCCCACGAGTTCACTAGAGCCTCATCAATTTAATCCAAAAATTTCAAAATAATCAAAAATATTTCAAAGACAATAAGCTCGGTATGTAAAGCATTGAACTTTTCGATTTATTTCGGAAAACAGCAAAGTCAAGCAATAAGTTTGAACGAAGCACAATTTTCGCGAAGAAGCCAATGGATTCCTCCGTTAAATAAATGTAATACAAAAAGCTTTTCTGAATTCACGTTTTCTCATTTCTCTAAAGCTCTCGTCACACACTTATTCTTTTCTCAATTTCGCTGGACCGCATCCCGGATTTTGCAAACCAAACACGGTTGTGGGACACCCAAAGCGAGGCCACAGCAAATTAGTGGACGCAGAACCTACGATTCATAACCCTATTATATCAATTTATTTATTTTTATTCATAACTCTTTATGTACAGTTTTGTATACAAAGGCGGACTTAATGCCTGGGGCATTATCTGCCAGTCAACCTTCAGGTGATGTAGAGGAAAAAAAGAGGTAGATGTACAAGTGATAATAAAAACCTTGTTTAATAAATATAAATCTATATACATATATAGATTATATATGTATAATTAAATAATCAATATATATCTATGTATAAATAAAATGCAATTCATATTCATTTTATTCATATTCATATTCATAATATATCATAATATCTTAGGAACATCACCCCAACCTTAATGCACAATGCCAAGCGTAGGCCTCCCATAAGGAGGAGGATTTAGGGGTATTCTCCCACCACGCCTACCCAGAACGAGTTGAAGGGGAGCGCCAGGATGCACAACAAATTGGACTTTGATCCCGTGAGCTCACACCCCTTCCTAGTAAAATAATCAGTAGGTTATTAATACAAAATGTTAAAGGAGGCCGCGGAGAGGGAGCGAGAGGATGATCCTCAAGCCGCTTCCCTCCGCCGCAGACGGACTGGCCGGCGAAGGCGGGCATTCGCACAAGCGATGCCCGTCTAATGACCCTGCCGTGGAGGCCTGCGTGCACGGTTGGCCCTGTCTCTTGTACGCTGCCGTAAGGTCCTCCGTCTGGGGATTGCCCGTGTGTTCTCCGGCAATCCCCACTTAACGATAGCCCGACCAGTTGGTCGGGCTTGCCCGGACGCGTGGGTGGTGGAATCGCAGTGTGGACCTTACCTAGCGCGCCCTTAAAAGGGCATGGAGAACAGCGGGGGGTTTTAGTGGGTAGGCATGGTGGTCTGCCAGGAGAGCCATACAAATGCTCGCCGCTTAGCCAGCGGTGGGTACGGTGTGGTTACGCATTTCCCCCCGCAAAAAAAAACAAAATGTGCAAAGTATCGCATAAATTACTGTTATAATGTTATAACTTATTGTAATTGTGTATTTCCTTTACATTTTCATTTTTAGTTTTCTATCTTCCCATAACCTTCATCTGTCGGTTGACAACAACCTGAGAGGAAGGCATCCTTGCCTAGCTTAGACTCCAGTCTTTCATAATCTAATTTTTATACCCTGTTGCAAATGTCAGTAGTTGTATCATTAGACTAAAGCCTCAGTTACACAAGGAGAGTTTCTCGCACGCGAGCGGCCATTTCTTCTAGGTAATAATAATATGCCCGTCTAGTGTAAACAAACTATACGAGTTTTGCCTCCCGAATAATTATTGCTACTTAAACTCTCCTTGGCCGCGAGCCTATGTGAACAAACTATACGAGTTTCTCGTACGAGTTTCGCCAGTCGAAAACACGACTTTTTTGTTCAGTCTAGAGGCGATAATCGAATGGGCAAATAATCGCATACGATTTTTCGCCGCTCGCGTGCGTGAACTCTCCTTATGTAACTGAGCCTTAAGTTAGATTGTAGAGAAAATTTGATAAAAAAGAGCTTTCAGTGACTGCGAAAAATACCTTTTTTGCGTGCGTCGACAGTAATCCCAGGCATCATCTTTATTGAGTGATGATGCCAAAAATGCGTCGCTTGCCGAAATAGCGTCTTTACCCATTATTCTTTCTATTAATGAGTTCAAATTTACTCCAGTTACTGGAGACGAGATCCATAAAATTTTTGTTTCTTTAAAATCCAAAGCCATAGGCTGTGATACAATTGGCCGTGCTATGCTATCTCTCATTATCGACGATATTATCCCCATACTTACTCATATCATTAATTTCTCTCTAGATTCTGGGGAGTTTCCACCGATCTGGCGTAAAGCCACTATCATCCCTCTTCCGAAAATCCCAAACCGCAATCTACTAAAGCATTTTCGTCCTATCTCAATATTACCCTTTTTATCGAAAATCATCGAAGCTGTTGTCCACAAACAACTTTCATCATTCGTTACCAGTAACAATCTCCTCAGCCCTTTTCAGTCCGGGTTTCGCGCTGGCCACAGTACAACATCTGCATTATTGAAAGTAGCAGACGACATTAGGGAGGGCATGGAAAAATCACAAGTATCTATTTTAGTACTCATTGACTTCTCTAATGCATTTAATACTGTGGACCACGATATTCTGTTGGCCTTTCTTCGTCATTTGCGAATCTCGTCTTCAGCATTGGAATGGTTTACTTCATATCTTCGTGGTCGTCAGCAAGCTGTACGCATTGGAGACGAGCTTTCTGATTGGTGCGAACTCAGCGCTGGCGTTCCACAAGGCGGAATTCTTTCTCCACTTCTCTTCTCGTTATTCATTAACTTCATCACTCATAATATTCAAAGCTCTTACCACCTTTATGCTGACGATCTTCAGATTTATAGACATGCGGAAGTACTGAACTTCAACCAAGCTATCCATTGCCTGAATCGCGATCTCGATCATGTGTTCGTATGGGCCAGTAAGTTTGGAATTGCAGTTAACCCTGATAAGTGTCAGGCTATTGTAGTGGGTAGCTCGTATCAGCTGCAAGGTCTAACTAACTATCGGAATAATGCCATTAAATATAATAATACAGTTATTCCACTGTCCACTGTCGTAAAGAATTTGGGTCTTTATATAGATAACAAACTTAGCTGGAGTAATCATCTTGTTGAGGTTAGCAGACGAGTGACATCAATTTTGCGCAGTCTGTATCGTTTTAAATTCTTTCTGCCATCGGCTACCAAGGTGCTTTTGGTTCAGTCCCTAGTGCTTCCGCATATTGATTATGCTGATGTGTGTTGCACAAATTTAACTCAAGCTTCCCTCGATAAACTCGACCGTCTGTTAAATAATTGCATACGTTTTATTTTCGGGTTACGTAAATACGACCATGTATCTTCCTACCGTTCTCAGCTTAAGTGGCTACCCATCCGGAAGCGCAGGGAATTACGTATTCTCTGTACTTTATTCAATATTCTCAAAGGACCTAATGCGCCTTCTTACCTAAAATCTTACTTCATATATAGTGGTGTCGACAGGCCCTATATTAATAAGCTTCGATCCAAGGGAAATCTTCACCTCCGGATGCCTCTCCATAGCTCTAAGTTTCTGTCTAGTTCCTTCAGGGTCACCGCATTAAGACTGTGGAACAAACTACCTCTGAATATTTAACAGTCTAAAAGTTTATTTAGTTTTAAAAAAGCTGTTCGCGCAGAACTTTTAAATCCCAAATATTAAGACAAAGGCTCTTCATCATGCATAGTTTTTTTAATTACCTATATTAATTAGTTAAAGTATATCTATAGTAGCTACCTATGTTATTTTTATTTGTTTAAATTAGTGTAATGTATATATTATAGTACTTATATTTGAAGGGATAAATTAACTAATAAGATTGCACCGCCATGTAGTCTATGTTGAACCCAATGGTTGACTGGCAGAAAATGCCATATGGCATTAAGTCCGCCATTTGTACATTGCTTTTAATTGTGCAAAAAAAATTAAATAAATAAATAAATAAATATTGCGCAACTTATGTGTGAGCACATGTTTGTGTTTGTTTCTTATACAACTAAGTTGGCCATCTCCCAGTGAACCCCAATCATTTCAACTCACAGGAACACAGCATGTACATGTGAGGAGTTCCCAATAATCCCACTCTGTACCTAAACACAGCACGTTTTCTCTCCTCATTTCCTAAAAAAAATTGTCCAGTGAGTTTATGGGATAAAAGTCGCCTATGTCCTTCCTCAGGGTTTTAGGTATGTCTACATTGTAAATCCAAAATGGCCGCCCACCAATATATTTTTGTACAACACCCAATATGGGCATCAAATAAAAGGGTACCTACACTATGAAAAAGTTCAATATCCAAGATGGCCGCCATCACAAAATGGCGGATTACTTTTTTGTAAAAAAATAAATCAAATCAATCGGTGAAAATGAAATGTTCTTCACCGATTGATTTGATCTCTCAAGAGAAACTTAGGGCTTAATGACAAGCAGAGTTACTGACTCAGAACGCGTCGCTCCGGAGCGAGGCTGCAACATTCCCGTCACGTTTGATTCGGCCCGAGCCACGATATTGAATCGCAGCCGCGCGGCGCGACGCGTCCTACAACGCATTTATTACGTTCGATATTCGGAGCCGCATCCGATGACGGGCTCGCGTCGCCGCCGCTGGTAATGGAATTTGATGCTCGAACTGTTCTAGGCGTTGTAGGTTGCTCGTGCAGCCACTGCCGCATGGTCCGGTAACGGCGCTCGGTTAAAGGCTAGCCGGTTATTAAGACTAGCTTTTGCCCGCTACTTCGTTTGCGTAGGTTAAAATTCGGGATAAGAAGTAGCTTTGGTATATTATTATTATTTTAATATTATGGTTTACCTAGAATTACAGTGCTTATCCTGTACTTATAAATAGGTTTTTTTATTGCAACTAAGTTGGCAAACATGCAAACTGCCCACCTGATGGTAAGTGGTAACAGTCACCTATAATACTCGTACTTACATGTGGCTCCTGTGAGATTCGCAGCAAAACTGCAACCCACACAAGAACCATAGTGTACGTTGCCAACTTGTGGCATCAGGTGTGAAGTCACGGTACCCAGTAATCTCAATACCATATCTTACCCTTCAAACCGGAACACAGCAAAGCAAGCACTGCTGCTTTGCAGCAGAAATAGGTTAGACAGAGGTACCCAAGCACACGACCCTGGTACAGAGTCTCCCTCCAGTATGTCCTTCCTAAGGTATGCTATACCTTTAATTTAAATTGGTGCTGCGGGCTTACTTAAGTTCGATAATTTTTTGCAGGAAAAAAATTTTCAACTATTTTCTTCCATCTTTTCAACTTCGTCGAAATCACGTTTGCCACTGCATTAGTTGACCTATTCATCATTTCAGCCAAGAGACGCCCACTGTTGGACATAGACCTCCACCAACCCCGAGGATCTCCATACCGATCGGTCCTGCGCAGTTGACCTGCAACACCAGCTTTCCATTTGATCGAAAAAATTTCTACGGCAGTTATGCTTAGCTGAAAAAAAATTTGCTCCGGCTGGTACACCATCCCTGCCTTGGTCCCGAACATTCATTATACCACTATTTTATTTACCATATTTTTATCACCAAACGATAAAACTGCGCAACGTGTCTCGGTTTCAATTCCCGTACGGGACACATGTTTTGTATGGCCTACAAAAATTTGTTCCAGTCTGGGCGTATGTGCATGTGATATTCTATATTTGTAACTGCACCCACGATACAGGAGAAAATCCTAGTGTGGGGCGACGTTTTTTTTAAAAATAAACAATAAACCAAACGTCTTGAATTTGAGCACACTATTTCCGATAAGCAAACATGCAAGCATGCAGTTTGATTCTCCGCTCGCTTCGCTCGCTCCACTGTTTATGGTCATAATGTCTAACCTACCTAACCTATAGTTTTATCCGATAGGTATGTTTTTATTTATATGTAGTCTACTAAATTTTGTGTTTGTATTGTTTTTTTTGTTTTCTTTCTTTTTTTGTGCACGTCATGTCACTCTTGTTTTATTTCGGGATTTCCTGTCGCAGGACTGCTGGAAGAAATTTCGTAAGAAATAAGCAGTTCCTTTGTACGTCATATTTGCTATTGTGCCTGTGTTTGTTTTGTTCAATTTCTATGTATGTACATAAATAAATAAATAAATAAAAAATTTACATGTATAGTTTCCGCCTCCGAGCCATTCCTAGTATATTAAATAAAGATTTTTGAATGCTGCTGCTAAAGAAGTCGCACACACTACACCGAATTCATCCATCCTATCTTATCTGAGCTGGGATGGATTTGAGTTCATGAAAAAATTACAAAAACAAAACGATGACTTCACATTTAATGTGAAGTCATCGTTAATTGTTTTTGTAATCGTTTCGTTTTTATCTTTTTTAAAACGTCGTTTTTAGGGGGGGATACGCAAGCCTACGTAAAAAAGATAATTGGCAATTAAAATATTTTGTGACCGTACTGCCGTCAACACTGTGTTAAAATCGATTTATTTGATTTTAGTGTAGTTACTCATGAAAATAAGAAAGTATTTTATTTTATGTTTAGGTTCGTGTAATTTCTGAAACAAGTTTTAGGAATTTTTAACAAAGTAGGTATATCTGACCGCAGCAGAAATCTTTGCAGGGCAATCGATTTAATTATGAGGCAATAAAAAGGTGCCATCAGAGTATTAGATCCGTTTTCCATTTGTTGGTAGATTAATGGTCAACTCCTTATAACGTAGAAGTTCGGAAAGTACAAGGCACGAGCAACTTATTAATTCAAGCCGCGAGTGTACAAGAGAAATAAGAATTTAATTTACGATATAAAACTACTAGTGGCAAAGTTCGAACGTCCAATTGGCGTGCACTGAATAGTTTCCAATAGGCAGTATAGAAGGACGCACAGTTAATTACACTAATAGAACGTTTGCCTAACTACTCTCCATTTTATACTTGGTAAAAGAAGGGGTAAGGGTATAAGGGGTTCTGTAGAATACATTACATATGTATGCATACTTCGAGGATTCCTTTTATTGAAAAAATTATATACTCTATTGCCGTCATCCAGAAAGGAAACGAAAAACTACGTTTGTATGGAATAAAAGCTTTTACTTTTTTTTCTTAACATAGACTCTAATTATTTATTTATTCTTAAGTGCAACGTGTACAACGGCGCACGCTTTCTCTTACAGTCAACCGTCAGATGATGACGTAGACAAAATAAGGCATTTTTATAATACTTGCACGTATAAATGTCAATTAATAAGTAAACTAGTTGCACAACAAATAAAGCCGACACATAAGCAACGGTACAGAACACAGTTCTGATGCACATGTTTCCGTAGTTCCTTTAAAGTAAAATAAGGAACACGTTTAAAGTAAAACAACGTTGACTCGCCCGTGTGGAATGAAACAGGGGAGCGGGCTCGGCTGCAGCGCGAGGATTACGGCTCATTTCAATTGCATTACACCGGTGGATCCAATTCCCGTCACGTAGGAACAAAGATGCGATGAATTGGCTTCACGGAGGCTGGGCCTGAGTACGCCTAACTAGAGGCATATTGTTGTATATTGTGCAGACGGATTTGTCCCGCGGCTCCTCGGTTAAAATGGGAGTTCCATAGGGTTCAATTCTTGGTCCTTTTCTATGTACAAGATAGGCATGAGATTGCAAATTTATGACGGTGTAAATAATTCTATCTCAAGAATAGTTTACTAGTTCAATGCGAAAAACTTGTGCCTCAATGAAGGGAAAACTAAATGTATAAAATTTATCTTACCCAATGTTAAAGAAGTTCATAACACTGTAGACATAAAGGATAAAAATGTGGACCGTGTGAATACCGTGGTATTTTTTGGTATTACTTTAGATTCTAAGCTTCACTGGGGCCCACATATTGATAAATTGTCAAAAAGACTTAGTTCTGCAGCCTACACTGTATGGAAAATACGTCAGCTGACTGATATTGATACAGCAAGACTTGTATACTTTGCCTATTTTCATAGTGTGATGTCGTATGGCATTTTGCTGTGGGGAAATGCTGCCGACATTCAGACTGTTATTTTGCTGCAGAAAATAGCTATTAAGAAAAATAAATAAGAAACTATTTGAGAGAATTTTTTAAAGAAATCGATATAATGACAGTAGCGTCTCAATATATTTACGAGAATGTAATATATGTATGTATAAAAACATTCATTTATTTTGTAAAAACAGTTATATTCATTCAGTGAATACTGGGAAAAATAATATGTTACGTTACCAAATACTAGGCTCAAAAAAATTAATAATTCTTTCATAGGCCTTTGTGTACGTTTCTACAATAAAATCCCAAATAATATAAAAGCACTTAGCTTAAATAAATTCAAAGTTACAATCAAGGGCGTACTTATGAAAAAAGCATTATTATAAAGTGTCTGATTATATGACAGACAAAACTGCTTAGAATTGACAAACAATCTGATAATTGACGATCAATGTGTATTAACACTTTGTGATAATCATTGGATAAATGTCATTCACTTGAGTAACTGTTCCACTCACTCCGACAGGCATTTCTAAATTATTTTTATGAAATAAAAATATTTGTGAAATATAATATGTGTAATGTTGGCAATTTAAAAGAGGAGACAATAAGAAAAATACAAGACCTTCCGAGTTTCTTGCCTGTTCTTCTCGAGAAGGCTATCCCAATTTCCGAACAGGTGTAGAGTCAACTTTTTTTTTCATTTTACTTGTATTTGCATACATCTTAATAATGGTTGGGGGTATACACGGTGTTTCATAATAACCAATAAATAAGCAATTCTTTATCGAAAACTCATTTTTAAAATGTGTTTACACGTAATGTCATTTAACTCAAAATTTTCATGTAAATCACGGACATGATGATGATACTATGATTTACATGAACATTTTGGGTTGAATGACATTACATGTAAACACATTTTAATAATTCGTTTTCGATAAAGAATTGATTATTTATTGGTTATTATGAAACACCGTGTATACAAGGATTAAATAATTAGTTAATTAGATTCTTGTTTGATTAGTTTTTTATGTTTTGTTTGACGACAATAAATGCCTGTAAATGTCTATATTGAATAAATATGTTTGAGTTTAAGTTTGTCAAATACCCAACTGGTGTACTTTCTCAGAGGGAAAGTCTCCCTCCGAGCAACCGACCTAACGTGAGTCATCTGCATGAAGACCAGCTGAGTGACCCTCCTCGAAGAGGAACCGTTCTCCCAATACCTCAGCTCTACCCGACACGGAGACACTAGGACTCGTGACTCGGCATCCTATGATTAATGGTGTCAGGAGTTATTTTCCTTAAGTCCATTACACTAATTGTTAAGGAGTAGCAAAATCTCCGACAAAAAATGTCGAGTTGGCACTAACTACAAAATATCACTAATTAGTACTACATCCACATGCGAACACTTAGATTCCACACGTTTCGTGGCATTCTCGGGATGTTGTTGCCTTCGCTTCGCTCCGACGTCGGACGTACCAACCAACTACCGACATTTTTTGGCGAAAGTTTTGCTATATACTCCTTAACAATTGGCATCCTATGACCCTTTCATCATCATCAGCCTTTAGTAGTCAACTGCTAGACATAGGCCTCCTCCAAGTAGTACTAGCCCGGTCTTCGGCTTGTCGTATCTATACGCTTCCAGCAGTCCGACGCAAGACGTCACTCCATCCTGTTGCAGGGCATCCTACACTTCGCTTATCTAAACGTGGTTTCCAGTACTCGCCTCTTCAACGATTGTCGGTTCTGCTACAGATATGACTACCCAATTGCAATTTCAACTTGATTATTTTCAGAGCTATTTCGGTAATAGGATGGAGTACTATTATATCTTCTGTGACTTAATAAGTCTTACTTGGACCTTCACTTGGAGGCTAGTTACAGCAGATCTTTGGAGGTCGCAGTAACGCAAATAGCTCTAATCTCCGGAAAAATCAGTGCTTTTACAGAATATGTTGTGAAAATTGTAGACGAATCACCAAAAGTGTTTAGTTGAAAAATAATAAAGGAAAGGCTAAGTTATCGAGAAAAACGGCCAGTAACCATCTTTCGGCAACCTTTTGCAGGAGTCTGAGCTTCTAATTGTCAAGGTATGAGAACTTACACAAAATCATAACCTAGATACTCAATAACAGTGAGTCATTGTCATTCATTAAACTTAATGCGGGTACTAGTAAGCCTCTCCTACTCCCCACTAGATGGCGCTTTAATGACCGCCATCTGTTGAGAGCTTCAGAAACCCACCAAATCGACCTGCTGTTAGAATAGTTTGCTACCTCACCACGAGATGGCTAAAGTATGTGCGGGCTGTCATCAAACGATACCAGATAGTAGATTTTTAAAATGTTGCGTTTGTCATGAGAATTATGATCTTAGCTGCGCAAATAGATCCGAAGAGTACTTTTATAATGTTATGACTATAGATAGTCGAAAGGCATGGAAATGCCTATTATGTCGATCAAAAGAACCAAAAACGGATAATAGCAATACCCCTATAAGACCTGAACAAAACAATGATGCTACTTTAGATTTAACAGAAAATTATAAAACATCGACGATTGTAAATAAATCAAAAATTGATCCAAACATCACAGTGCGTAGAAAGATAACCATAACAAGCCAACAAAGTATGATACATAGTGATGACGATTCGGTTACATCGCCTCAAGGTAATACACTCATTCTCACTCCTAGCACAAAAAAGATTCGAATTTATCAATACCAGCATCAGAATATATTTCCCTACAAGAATTCACATCCTTACTAAAAGAAAATAACAAACTATTAATATCTTCTCTACAAGCCTCTTTCCGCAATGAAATTGAAAATGCCCTGACGAAGATAAAGGTAGACTTCGATCATAGCATTGAAAAGATAAATAACGAACAAAAACAGGCGAAACTAGACCTAGCTGCCTTAAATGCTAAAATAAATACACTGGATCAAACCTGTCGGTCTCTCCACTTCGATAATGAGAAATTAAAGATAGAAATTCAAAATCTACAAACAAACAAACGCCAAACTACTCGTATATGCCAACCATACCAGGAAACTATTGAAAAAACGGTAGTTTTGCATGGACTTGCGGAAAATTCCTGGGAAACCGATGAAGAAGTCATGAACAGAGTTGTCAACGTTTTTTACAACCTATTGAACATTAACATACAGGGATATATAGAAGATATAGCGTTTATAGGTAGGAAAACCCAAAGAAGACCTCTTAAAATTGAACTTATCAGTAGAAGAATAAAACGATACTTAATAAATAACTCATCATATTTAAAGGAAGCAGGCCTTAGCGTGACCGAATATCTAAATCCTTCGGACTTACAAGAAAGAAGAAAGTTAAGAGAAGCCTTACTGAGAGCGCGGAAAAATGGACACCACGCAATAATAAAGAACAGTACACTTATCATCGATGGAAAAGCCAAACTATTAGATCCACAACCAAGTGAAGAGCAAACAGTGATCTACATAGATGGACAAAATAAGAAAAGCCCGAAAACAAAGAAACAACCGCTACCCTGTTCCCTATCTCCTCCTATACCATTCTCACTGACTCCTCAAAATACAAATACAAAACAACAAAAGGACTCCAAAGAAAATTCGAGCAGAAATCATATGTTTCGTAACTAACTCCAAATTAAATATAATATTTCAAAACATGCAAAGTATCGGCAATAAAATTCATCTTCTAGAAGAATTTGTTCGGGAAACACAAAATCAGCATATAATTTGTATAACTGAGACTTGGTTAAACAAAGAGAAGTTAAAGTTGCTAAAAGTAGACGGTTATATTGTGACCTCGTCTTTCTGTCGGCAGAAACATAACGGTGGTGGCGTATGTATATTTATAAAGGAAACATTAGAATATATTGAACGTTTAGATATAAATTCAATGGCCTTAGAAATGATTTTTGAAATAAGTGCAATAGAACTACCTAAGGAAAACTTGTTGATTATAAACTTGTACTGGCCCAATAGCAAAAGAGAAATAGAAGTATTTTATTCCTGCCTAGAAAAACTCTTTAAACTTATATTTACAAAAGATTCTTCAAAAAACATTGTTATATGGGGTGACTTTAATGTGGATTTTCTTACAAACAAAATCGAAAAAAATAAACTATTAAACGCAATGTTATTAAATAATTTTCACCAAAAAATAAAAGAGCCTACTAGAATCACAGCTACTAGCTCTACCTGCATTGATCTGCTTTTCACAAACTTTAACTCAAAAGGCACGAAAGCAACAGTGATGGATTATGGGTTCTCTGACCATAAAGGTCTGTTATTCTCTGTACCCAGTCTACCACAACAATTGATACAATTTTATAAAATCAGACGAATTTATAATGAATCAAATATTAATAAATTTATAAATACTATTTCAAATATTAATTGGGAAAATATAATAAATAAAAACCGGATATATTGAAAACGAACCAGCGACCGTCGTCGTTTTCATCGCAAAAAGCCCGCTCGCAAAGGGACTTCGCCTGCAAGAGACCAGAGGAGACAGAAGGAGTTCCAGGATCGAGGCTAAGACGTCGGAGGACCTGCAGCTGCAACCGCACATCAACGGAAATCGCATTTTGGTACGGCCAGCCATCCTTCCTAGCCCTATCCTCTACGCTTCATTTGTTTTAAAACCGTGCTTAATTTAAATTACAGTTCGCATTAACGGAACTTCTGGAGTCAGCATTCTGCCGTTGCTAGCACCAGCTGACTACACACACCAGGATAAAACCGTGAGTACTTCCACATATCACCAAAATGAGCCTAGGAACTGAGTCTGTAAATCGCGATAGATCTCCTCTGAGACCTACAGCGCACAATGATAGTGATAGCCGATTGCTTAGCGACTTGATCAAGGAGCGAGGCATAGTCAAGGGTAGATTGACTAGACTAACTAATTATGTCAATAGTGTTTCGGTTGAACAGTTATCTAGTCAAAAACACATTGAACTTAAGTTACGCATACAAAGGGCTAATGCTTTACACAGCGAATTTAGCGATCTTCAAACAAAAATCGAAAGAATCGTTCGCGATATTGATTTGGACACACAATTAAATCAGCGAGATTTGTTTGAAGATAGCTATTACGCAGCACTGTCTCAAGCTGAATACATACTCAGCACGACAGAGGTCACTGATGGTTCCAAAGTGTGTAGTAATAATAGCTTGCAATCAATAAAATTGCCCACTATATCCATGCCAAAATTTGACGGTGCGTATGAGCATTGGCTCGAATTTAGGGACACATTTTCATCTTTAGTGCACAACTCTAAAGAAATAAATGATATACAGAAGTTCCACTATCTAAAATCGTCATTGAGGGGAAGCGCAGAACTCGTGATCGATTCCTTGGAGTTCTCAGCTAGCAACTACATTGTTGCATGGGAACTACTTCTTGGTCGCTATAACAACAACAATTTGTTGACTCATAATCACGTCAAGGCCTTATTTAGTATGCAGAAGCTGTCTAAGGAATCACCACAGTTACTAAGGCGACTAGTTGATACAGTGCTTAAAAATCTACGCGCACTCAAAATATTAGGTGAGCCTACAGAATACTGGGACACATTAATTATTTTTATTATAACGTCGAGGTTGGACGAGTGCACAGAGCTTGAATGGGAGCAATTCAAATGTACAACACGCACACACAACGACACACAGTTATCACCCCTGAAGGTGGATGAATTGCTGGCGTTTCTCAGAAATCGGGCTGATATGCTGGAAACATTGCAGGTCTCGCACAACAAAGATACCCTCGACACTAAAAAATACAGCGCGCATAGGCACACTACGCCGCATAACTCATTTAACAGGGTCCACTGCAATGTTTCCACCAATAAGCCACAACACACTCGCACTGATGCTGTTAAACGACCGTGTTTAATGTGCAACGCTAATCATCCACTATTTTCATGCCTACAGTTTTTAAACGCCGATTTAAGCACTAAGTTACGCATAATATCCACCAATAAACTGTGTGAAAACTGTTTACGCTCTGGGCATACGTTATTTATTTATTTATTTATTTCACTAAGCAAACTTAACAGCATATAAGTCTATTTGGTTTACAATCATAAAATTAAAAACATATACAGCCAATAATAAAGTTTGTCGAATTACAATTTACAGATGACGTACTTAATTATTTAATTAGACTAATATTAAGAAAAGACATTAACGGATCTTGTGAAAAGTTCCAAAACATACATTAAAAAACAAGAATTAGATTACTGCCAAAACAGAAAATGAACGTTAGATTTTTATTATAATAGAAGAATGTGTGTCATTTTGTTGTGGATAACGTGTGTGAGTGAGTGTGAGTGTACTTGTTTATGCGTGGGATGTAATTAGTGTGACTACTCTGACTGACTGTTAGAGAACTGGGGCAAATGCTTTGAGATATGGCTAACAAATTGGTTGCGAGTCAGAAAGAAAATGTCTGTATCACCAAATCTATCCTCGTAAGTATGTATGATACGATACAATACGGAATGTTTGGCGTAATTTGAACGAGCTGACCCAGCATAAAGTGAGCTTTTTCGCCTTGTGCGCATAGTACAGGCACAAAGAGCAACCCGTGATGTGAGCGCAGGGCAGTCCAGTGCACGGAGGGACACGCTCCATACAAGGGCGGTCATAAATAGTTAAAGTCCTGTTACTATCAATACATTGTATTATTTTAGTGACTTATAGTTGTAAAAGTGTTTTAGGAACATTAACCCGGCGTCATTGTGGTATAAAACAGTTACACGGACGTTGAGGTGGGTCAATTTTACCCATATAATTCAAATCATGCTATTCACATAGTTTTTAGTAATTTGCTAAACTGTTTTATAATTTAACAATTAAATTAGTTAGGTTTTGATAATAAATGAGAAAAATAAGAATTAAGTAACGTTTTATTAACCTTAATCAACTTTTACATAAAATCACAAAAAAAGGAACAAAAAAGAGATCACTTAGGTTTTCAAATTATTTCTACAATAATAACAAATCTTTTAAGTTATTTATGGCACTTTTATAAACTTAAGACTAATATATTATAAAAAAAAAATAACAAAGCTAATTAGAGTCTTCGTTGTGAATGCAATCACTGCAGAAAGATATGATATGTTCAGGACATATATATTTGTGACAAGCTTGACACGTATGTTTTGTTTTACGGTCTTTTTTAGCAGGACACACTTCACATCTTTTACGGGCATTGGATATCTTTGCAGGTGGCTCTTCTGATGATTCACCAACAAATTCCCTGATTCTTTTGCGCATTTCTCGTGGCAAGCGATTCACATTCTGACGAACTTTCAAATGATCACCGACAAGAGCAAGACCTAAGTTTTTCAAAAAATGGCGTCGCTTTTCTTTTGGTTTGCTGTTATTTATGCGATGTATGATAAGCCCATTAATTCCTGACATGTTCAACATGGCATAAAAAATTGACAAGGGCCACCTTTTGGAGTTACGACTCACATCATATGTGCTGGAAAGTTCATCAGCGACATCAACCCCACATTTCGTCAGATTGTAATAGGTGTTTATTTCGGGTTTTTGCTTTTCTCCACTATCAATGTCAATTTTATTGTCATGGTGAAGGCTTGACATCAGTAACACCACCTTATTTTTTTTAGGTACATGAGATACAAGAGTAATATCTTTTTGGAAACCAAACCGAGATGAATACACGTCAATCCCACGAGTTTTAGTGAATGCAAGAGGGATTTGTCTTTTGTTTTTACGGATAGTACCAACCGACGTCAACTTATGTTCATCGAGCAAATGCTTCACCAGCTCATAGCTGGTGAACCAATTATCAAATGTCAGATTTCGGTTTGATTTTGAAACTGGTTCCACAATTCGATTCACAACATCAAATGGTTTATTACTTGCAGCAAATGGACCAGCAGGTTGTTTTCCAGGATAAATTTCAAGATTCGAGATGTAGTAGTTCGTAGCATCTACTAGTGCAATGATCTTGATACCATATTTCGCCGGCTTCGATGGAATGTATTGTCGGAATTTGCATCGGCCTCGAAAGGCTATCAGCATTTCATCGATAGTTAGACACTCGCCTGGTGAATAAGTTGTTTTACAATTTTCAACGAAGGCTTCAAATAGGTCTCTGACTGGTGCTAAGTTATCTAACTGCTTCCTTTGTTCGCGGGTAGTATCATCATCAAAACACAGACAGCTCTGTATGAAGTGAAAACGTTGTTCAGACATGACTAATCTAAAAACTTCCACACCTGTGCCATCGGAAGCCCACAAATCACTCAGATTCTGTCTCCCCGAACGATTTAGGCCAGCAATATATAATAGACCAATAAATGCCTTGAATTCCTCAATGCTGCATGCTTTCATATAGATGTGTTTCGACAAGTCCTCACAGGATGCAATTCTTCGTTGAATACGTACATTAGTATATGTCAAAATAGTCTGCAACATTTCATCATTGAAAAACAATCCCCAGCATTCCAACTCGGAAGTAGCCGATTTAGCTTCTTGTGCTACACCTGGCAATTGAGTGATTATGTTTTCTGCCCTAGTTCTTACATTTTGTCGAAAAGGTGTCTTTAGCCATACCGTGCCATCTTTACCAAGATAACGTGACTGCGACTCAGGAACATCGTGTTGTGCCGTAGGCGAACGATGTGCGCTAGATTGCATTTCTCTTCTTATTTCAGAGAGCGGGATATCGTCACCACTATCCGAACATTCTTGCTCCGTATCACTTGGTTCACTACGTACACTCACATGATCTTCTTCTTCGACTTCTTCATCATTATCAGGCCATTCTTCCTGCGAATCGGACTCCTCTAATGCCGCTACAATAAGTTCATTTTGTCTCCGCTCTTGGTCCATTGTAATTTACAAGAAGTACCTTTTGACAAAATAAAACAATATGCAAATCCAAAGCAAAAAGCAACAAAAAACGTATAAAACACCTCAAAAAATCAATAAACAACAAAAAAATTGGTAACGAAAAAATGGCGCAAAAATGTTACGTTGATTGTGAGGATGGGTCATAATTACCTTTTTGACAATTACACGCGTGTATCTCCCAGCGCAGTCGCCGTCGCACTGATTTATCACCGACAACGTTTCGAGCATACGATTGGCTCCAGCTACTGCCAAGAACGGCAACGTCGCGTGCGCGCTTTCAAAAATATAAGAAATTATAAACAAGACGGGTAATTTTGACCCAACCTCAATGACGCCGGGTTAAAATGAAAGAAGTACATGTATTTACGGAATAAAAAACGTTTACTTCAGTAAAAAACAAATATAAACAATAACATACTTTTACCTAAATTTATCATGAACAAACACTTAAAAATTGGAATGTAAAACATATATTTTAAATAAAATAAGAGTCAAAACATTGATAACATTATTTAATTATAATAAAATAATAGAAATAAATAAATTAAAATTAATTAAATACAAAAAAACAAAACAACTAACAAAATACAAATAAATTATTCTTATTCTAACAATATTAAACATGTAACAATTCTATTACACTTTGTGACAGAGTATTTTTCTTTTTAGGGGGAAGTTTCCGAAGACTTGTAATATAAGGATCTGAATGTAATAATAGTCGTTGTATTAAATCTTGATTGGTAACTTCACGTGACATTTTTTGAGTGTGACTTCGTCTATAAATTTTGATATACTTATTTGTCGCTTCAGCAGCTTCTTCGGAAAGTTCTCCTATAGATAACAATGCATAACTTATAATATCTGATCCATGTACGAGCACCTTGTGGACAGAAGCAGGAAGACTATACTACGGATATTCCTCGACCAGGCTGTATGCTGTTTGTAATGCATAGTCTTTAAACTTGCATTCATTAATTTTATGCCCAGAAGATAACGTTTGTAATATTACACAACAACGATCTATGAGATCCTTATTCAAACCTGTAATTTCAGCAGATACAGCTGATTCCAAAAAAAACTTCCTGGCCGTGTTTCCGTCGTTAGACGTCCCGCTTCCACCACTACGCGGCTTGTCAACTATTAAACCTAATCGTTCCCTAAACTGGGACTGTACATATTGTTTTTTATTTGATAACAATTGTTTATCACTATCTAGCCTAAATTGCCATTTTTTTATGTCTAATCTATATGAAAGATGAATAAAATATTCGAAGAAACGTATCCAAGAATGTAGTGGTGATAATCCAAATTGGTATCTACTCTCTATTACAGGTTTTTGTAAACATTCGTCTATTTTATTCATCTCTTTAGGGGTAGCATTACATATATAACATCTACTTGTAGATGTTTCACTTAAAGCACTACAAATTTTACCATCTACCATTGAAAGCTGCAACTTATGAGAAACGACCAATTCACGATTGTCGATCTGAATAAAAGTAGGTTGCAAACTTTCAATTTTATCCTTAAAATAAGCTTCCTCTTGCAAAGACACTGCTGTGCTTTCTTTCAAAAATTGAAATCGAATAGGACGGCAGTACCTAGTGGAAGAGGGTCGAGGATTTTTCCATAAAATTTTACAATTATCTTCAGCTAATTTTACAATAATTTGAAGGGGTACATAAGATGTTACAAACAAACTACTATCTTCTAAAGTTGAATCTGAAAAAAATTGTTTGTATTCACTATGTCCAGTGCTGCCATCGAATCCCCATTTCCCAAGTAAAGAGATATTAGACAAACAATCATCAGGAATCTGATCTAAGACCTCTTTTTGAGATTCAAGGATTCGAGAAGCTATGTGATCAAAAAGACTTTGTAATTCAACTTCAGCTGAAGACTCGGAAACAGTTATATTAGAAGGGTAACATCTCTGTTTCGCTTTAGTAATTTGTTGGTAACATGGTAATACATTAGGAGAAATCTTACTATTAACAAAGTTTTTAATTAATAAATACTGATGTTTTGTCAACTGAGCATCAGTCACAAGTGACAAGACATCATCAGTGCTAACTCTAGATATACACGAATCGAATGAACAGTCTGAAACATCAAGCAATGCACTCACAGTAGAATCATCAGACTTTGACAAATCAGCTACTCTCCGACGTTTAGTCCTTTTACTACATTGCGTAAAAGGTTTTCGAGGACGACCATGTGAATGACATGGCGACGTTTCAGACGGAGTACATTGCTTATTGTTTTTCACAAGTTGAATTTTTTCAATAACATTAAACCAATCGGAATTCTTATATAAAAGCTTGGTTTTATCCCTATTACATTTTTTCCAGAATCGAGCAATAGCTTTACATAAATTATTAACAATTTTCTCTAAATAATGAATATCAATGTTCTCAGCATCGTCGTTCAGAGTAGTCAACAAACTTTGTAGGACTTGACGACACTTTTCCGAGTCATTATCGGTATTGACAGTTAGCCATATTTCAAGAATATGCATTCTTGAAAACGAGCATATATATAAATTACCTAAAACAAAAAAAAAACGGTTAAAATTCAGTCACAAAACCTACACAAAGTACTAAGACTAAATAAACTAATTTCGTAGCAAATGCTACGAGATAATCTGGCAACCGTAGCACCCTTGTCATCGCCAAAAGGGCAGATAAGGGCAGCCAAGTTTTAATTTTCCTAAGATAAGAAAGTCTAAAGATTATGGTGCAATATACCTCCATAGTCGGAGCGAGTGGGAACATATTTAAAAGTTTATTCAAACTTTGAATATTAAAATATAATACTCCAAGAAAAGTCGCCTCGTAGCAATGACACACTAAAGAAAATATATACTAAGATACAATTAAAATAAAAATATTAATTATTACATACCCTGTTCTTGGATATCCATTTCAGAAAAAACTCACACAGCACTCACAGGTCCCGCAATGACAACAAATGACGTCACGCTTTTTAATGACTCACTGATAACAGTATTTACGATTAGCGATGCGCTCTCTTTGAATGCACAATAGATAATGAAGGCGCACTCTAATTACTGACCTATTTATAGTTTCAGAAGGTACCGCAACTATCCAATGTAACGACAAGGAATAAAATGTAAAACAAGAAAGCAGGTTTTTAAGATTTATGACCTATGCATGTCCCACAGTGCAGTGTAGCATTGACTACATCATAGAGTAACTTCATATCCGCGACCATACGACGGTCCTCCAGAGAGTGCATCCTAAAACCAATAAGTCTCTCCTCGTAGCTTTTATATTTTCCAAGGCGATAGTTTAAACGTCGAGTGAAACAACGCTGAACTGATTCGATGCGAGCCCTATGTGTGACGTAAGTTGGGGACCATACTGGTGAAGCATACTCCACAATACTACGCACGTATGCGAAATATAATATTTTCAGGGACTGAATTTTCTTAAATGGCTTGGAACTTCTGTGGAGGAATCCCAACATCTTATGAGCTTTTTGCAAAATAAATTCAAAATGGGAAACAAATGACAGCTTACTGTCCAACATAACCCCAAGGTCACGGACTAGGCTAACCCTAGGAATCATACAGCCATCAAATTGATAATCATACAATAAAACACTGCGCTTCCTAGCGTAGGTAATTATTTGGCACTTTTTGACATTGAGTACCAAGCGATTGCGCTTACAGTATTCAGAAAGCCTGAATAAATCTGATTGAAGATTTTCGCAGTCAGCAATACACCGGATCGGCATAAAAATCTTACTATCATCAGCATACAAAAGTATTTGAGAGTGTCTGAGACACAACTCAATGTCGTGCAGATAGATATTAAAAAGCAGTGGTCCCAGGTGAGACCCCTGCGGGACGCCTGACGGGATCATTTGAAAATTTGATTTAAAAGTGCCAATCCTCTCAGCCTGCAGACGATTACGAAGATAGGACTCCAGCCAACGAAGTAGATCGCCATGCACCCCGATGCGAAGTAACTTGGATATAAGTATATTGTGATCTATTCGGTCAAAACACTTCGAGTAGTCTGTATACACAGTGTCGATTTGTAGACCAGCATCCATATTCCGTGAAACAAAATCAGTGAATACGACGAGGTTGGAAACAGTGGATCGCTTACGCATAAATCCATGCTGAGAGCTCGGAATACAAGCAGCAGCTACCGGGTAAAGCTGGTCGTGGACAATTAGCTCGAACACCTTGCCGAAACAGGACAAGATAGAGACCGGCCTGTAATTCTCTACGTTTTGTTTTGAACCGCTTTTATGAACCGGGGTGACGAACGCTTCCTTCCATGTTTCAGGAAAGCAGCCTTCATCAATGGACCGCCTAAAAATAATAGACAACGGTAACGATAGTTCCTCCGCGCAAATCTTAATAAATATAGACGGAATCCCGTCGCTACCGGCAGCTTTAGTCTGGTCAAGGTTTTTCAAGTACTTTTTTACTATTGAAGGGTCAATGTCAATTGTGGATATAGTGTCGATAAAATTGTCAGCAGTTATAAAATTACATTGATTATTAGATTGAGAATTAGTGTAAACTGATAAGAAATAGTCCTGAAATAGCTTGCACATGTCAGGTCCTCCACTGGCAACATGGTCACGATACGTCATTTGGGCGGGCATGCCACGATCCCTACGCAAAGAGTTACTGTAAGACCAAAAATGTTTAGGGTTACATTTTATTGCATCCTCGCAGCTACTGACATGGCGCTCCCAACACTCCCGTTGTACCTGCTTCTGGCGCAGTCTAAGCAAAGAAAAAGTATCATAGTCCAAAGGGTTCTTAAATTTTTTCCATAGTTTATGGTACTTGTCTTTTTCTTTTATAATGGAAACCAGAGCTTTGGAGTACCAGACTGGGTAGCCCTGACCATTGCTTACAAAACTAGGAACATCAACCTCAACAATCGACCACAATTCCTTGTAAAAATATGAAACGGAGTCGTCCACACTACCTGTAGTTAAATTTGTGAACCAGTCAATAGAGGTCAACTTAGACTTAATAGCGGCGTAATCAGCTTTTTTATAATAACGTACCATATTTTTGGGATTTCTTAACATGTTAATCAATGATAAGTTGGGTATCTCTATTTCTATTGCAGGGTGATGAGGCATATCCTCACGAGTGATGGGAAGAGTACATCGAGACGCAGCCAACTCTAAAGTACTAAAAAACAAATCAAGATAGCGGTTATTATCGTTAATCACAGTGTTGTACTGATTAAATCCAAACAATGAAGTAGTTTGCAAAAAAGTTTTTTGAGCCTCACTAACAATATTGAATGGTATGAGTGTCGATGTGTTATCAGGATCATTCTTCCACTCAATATTCGGAAAGTTAAAATCACCTAATATTAAATAATCAGCCTCCAAATTATCCTCAATGAATCCTGCCAAATATGAAGTCAGGCTCTCAACCATAGCATCGTGCGAGGCACCCGAACCCGGTAAATAAACACAGATGACATGGAGATTGCGAGGCGCGCGGATCGTACGGGCCTGAATCACGACGTGTACCATATCAAATGAAAGGTCGCTGGGCGTGGGCAGCGCGCGCGCGGCCAGCACTCGGCGAGTCAGCAGCATGACACCCCCACCGACAGCGCGCACCCTACCCCCGCGCAGCGACACACCGCCGTTGTCGCACGGCCGGTCCCGTCTATGTACATCATATCTACTGTCGCTCACCTCTGCATCCCCAATACCATCCAGCAACCAGGTCTCGCAAATAGCAACAACATGAAAATCATGAAAACCGGTGCGCTCGTTTGCTACCCAGGAGACCGTCAACCAGCTTAAGCAACTCATCTCCCCTTGTACAAACTAACGCACAAATAAGAGAGGTAGGGCATAGCGTTTATCGCTCTAATGAGCCGCCCGACTGGGGAAGTACCTCCACCTCACAGAATACAGCAGCCAAGCAATCTTGTTGCTTTGCTGCGCGTGAGTGAGGTAGCCAGCGCTCACTGGGGTTCGCTGTCAGTACGCTTACGCTTGACAGTGCTGACAGCATGGGGTTATAGGGTTGGCATCGCAAGTTGCTCTGGTCATGGGCGTCCACTGGCTAAGGTGGCCGCTCAGCGCCAGGTATGCTTGTTGCCATTTATTTTATGTTTTTTGTGTATGTTAGTAGTAGCTTAAACGCACACAAAGCTACCTAATTTTCTTTCGTTATTTTTTCAATATTTATTTTCGGTTGTTGTTTATTTAGATACTTATTACGCTTTATTTTATTTACTCACGCATATGAATCGCTTCTTGAAATATTTTTTGTGACCACTTTTTCACATTATCATTAGTATTACCATTTTTAAAGATTAATTTAACTCGAGGCATACCGACTAGCAGGCGAGGCAATTATTAAAATTGTTATCTCAACTGGACATTCATAGATAGGAAACATTTTTTTTTACTTTCGTGTACTTCTTTTCACTTTGTTGCATTTTCGACATTGGCACAAACTTACACGCAATTTTAAAAGTACTTTCGCACCATCTGCCAGGAGATTGAGTGGCCTGTCGGTGGTGGATGTTTGTTTGTTTACAGTTGTGTTGTTCTAGCGGTTTTGAAGTAGTACACTGACTTCTTAAATAGGAAACATACCCAAGGAACGATAGTTTCTGATTTATTCTTTATGAAGTGGACTAATGCATCGATTCAATGCTCATGCGCAACCGTGGGTGACAACTGCGGAATGTTAGGTCTACCTTTTTTCTAATGTATCACAACACACGCAGTGAACTTAGAACTGGTCAGTGACCTATCAATTTTGCAGTTGCATCAACGCATTTTAGCATTTAAATTTTAAAGAATATTTATAAAAAAATTCTGTCGTTATTTTGTACACTTCATAATAAACTTTAAAAGAACCTGGATAACTGCTCAACTGAAATTCGACATCACACAATAGTTCGAAACAAAACCACTTTCATTTCACCGTATGCGCCTCATTTTGGTGGTTTATGGAAGGCTGGTGTGAGTTCTGTACACGCGTATTTAACAGACGAGGAATTCAGCACGGTTTTAATCACAAACAAAAGCTGTCCTGAATTCTGTCCTTTAAGCCTTCTGTCCTCAGCCAAGCAAAACCTTACTCAGTCCAGTTCACCTCCTGGTTGGCCGCTCACTGACTACATCTGTATGTGACGACATCGATGCAACAGCTTCACATCGACTTGTATGCAACCAACGCGCGCAGCAGCTTCAAGACCAAACCTCAGAAGTTACCAGAGTAACAAATATTCACACAACCTCTGGAATCAAATTCTTCTCACTGATGACAAGTTGCTGAGCAAGATATCAATTGAAAGCCGGTGCTTTCAAGGCCGGGGGCATGTTCACGCAGAAGACCCTTTATCTCTCAATGCCTCGTCCATAGACAGCTCCACAGAGCTGTATTAATTTTATGTACATCAGATTTTTAACCCTCCCAACACTAACCATTTTTATTATATGGCAACACGCGCAAACTGAAATGATTTCGCCAATTTCAAATTTATAAGACTAACGATCTTCGCTTTGTATCGACTCACACGAAATATACTGTTAAGCACGAAGACTTCGCATTATTCATCTCCGAGCAGCTCCTCATCTCAAACACTCAAGTAAAGGCGTAAACAAATAATATTAATGAAAATTATAATAATTTTAGTGAAGTCCTACAAAAAATTCTAAATAAATGTATGCCATTAAAACTTATAAAAAATAAAACCAAAGTGAATTATTTAACACTAGGATTAAAAATTTATTGTCGTTATAAAAGATTTTAAAAAAAATTTGTAACAAAATCCAAAAATGAAAATATAAGACAATATTATAAAACCTACTGTAAAATACTTAAAAAGTCTATTACTTTATCAAAGAAACTCACGAATAGCCGCCAATTTGAAAACTCAAATAATAAAACTAAATCTATGTGGCACATAATAAACAAATAAAAATGAAAGAAAATATAAAAATATACAACTAAAAATAACGGATACAAATACAATTAATGAGCCTAAGCTAGTAGCAAACGCATTCAATACTTTCTTTGCTTCTATTGGTAACTCGCATAAACATGTAGATACAAATTCTATAGCACCTACTACCGAATCTATTCAAAATACATTTTTCCTAAGTCCAGTCGATCCAAAAGAAATAAAAAATATTATAAGTAACCTAAAAAATAAGACATCTTTTGGCATTGATGAAATTCCTCCCTCTCTGATAAAAGCTTGTGCTAACATGCTAACCATCCCGTATACTATGCTCATAAACCAATCATTCATAGAAGGCACTTTTCCTGACGCGCTTAAAATATCTGTAATCAAACCTATTCATAAAAAAGGACAAACCATGGACATTAATAACTATAGGCCAATCGCACTATTACCGACTTCAACAATCACATGTGGATAGCGAAAAAAAGTTTTCCAAGTTGGCTGCCTACGTTAAAAAGCAATGTATTTACTGAGAAACAATGTTCATTGGTTTAATTGATATTTTGATTAATTTGCTCTGAAACATTTAAATTCATGAAGCAGTAGGTATACAATGTAGTCGTTCGGTCAATTTAGCTAGCTTCCGGTTATTTATATGTTAATTAAAAAAATGGAAAAATATCACGTAACAATGAACAATTTTTAGCGATTCTTTTTGCAGATTAAAGTCCATATCCGCGCCAATTTCGATATTCAGTCGCTAACTAACGCTGAAAGGCTGACATAGTAACCAAATTTATTTTTCGCAGAATTATGGGATTCCGTGTTCAATTGTTGTTTCCATTCGCATTTTTGCTGTCTGTGGATTTTTTGTATCACAGAATTACCCACCAACAATTATATTCATAAAAAAATATAAAAAGCTCTCATTTTTTAAAGAAAGCTCTACTTATTTGTTTTCTTTTTTTCCTTTCGAATTTTATTTTAAATATGAAACAAAGTATTTCATAACTTAAATAAGTTTTAATACATTTGCGAATAACCTAGTGTAAAATAAAACCTGATAGTATACTTGTTACTGTAAAACTTTACCCGCAGGGAACAATAATCACTGTGTAAAAGAGTCAACACTAATGGAAAACACTTTAAACCAAGAAAACGTATAAAAACCAGCATAGATTTCCCTTCTAAATAAATCCATTAAAAGTAAGACGACACGTATTACTTCCAATAATTTCCGACGAGAACTGACCCGGTATTAGTCAGCATGCTCCTTATAAAGCGTGGAAAACGCATGGCAAGAGCCACGTTCGTGTTCTGCAAGCACGTGTTCCGTCGCTGTAAAACGGAAGCTCCATTTGGCCGATACTTTAATTATTCTTAGTCATTACTTAGTCTATTTGATTACTATCTAATAAATAATAATTGATAATTATGGAAATAAGTATTTGTAGTTATGAAAATCATTTAATCTTGGCATAAATAAAGAAACTCATTTCTAAAAGCAGTGACTTCCGCTACTGTCACGCCATATTTGTACACCTCAACGTTTTCAAGCGGAAGTTACGATTGCCAATATTTTATTTATTTGTATCTTTAATAACCAATATTTAATAATATCTAAAGCATAATACAATTGCAAATAATAATATTTAAAGCATAATGAACTATCTCTGCTGCTGATTCTTGGCAGTTATCTTTAAGCAGCAATTTCTGCCTGTTTCCTTGCCAGCATGTTCAACAATAGTCTTAAATGTATGTCTTTGGTGTTTAGTTAAGTATAATATAAAGAAAAGGTTTTAAAACTCACACACTACATATGATGGTAATTCAAAAAAAATACAGAATAATTATTATACTAGTCTGAACATTATCAGAACATATGTGTCACACAACTGCTGCAGCAGTAGCATAAATAAGTCAAGGCTCAGATTCTATCTTCGCCCTTTCGAGCAATCACAGAACTACGGCCATCACCCATAGGAAAAGACCGACGAGATAAACTAAGGAACAACAAAAAACAACAGAAAAATAGGACAACTCTATACACGGTTATTTTTTTATCATACTGGAAAATTTTAGAGGCTGCTCGGTAGACGCTAGACGACTCATATCAATAAAAAAAACATGTGGTTATATTTTTTAAATGTTATCCGCCAATAATATTAAATTATAGACATTGTTCTTGTTTACTACAAGATAAGGTAAGATTATGAATGAATAAAGTATTTACTACTACGGGCTTAGGAAAATGCGGCAACGTCGCATTATTAATTCAAGCAAGATCAATCTACAACTCGTTTGAAATAAGAGTTATTATTGCACTAGACACTACAATAGTGAAAGACAGAGACAGTCGGCGCCGGCGCCGAGCGCCGGCGGCGGCGTTTTGTTGTTTGCTGTCGCTTGTCGGCACGAGCCGGCCGGCTTTAGTTCGCCTTTGACCCCGGCGCGTGTGAACGTATCGCGATGTCGCGCCCGCGCCTGACGCGCGGCAATCGGGCGCATTCGGAATTTTAGTTTCAAGTTAACACATCTAGCGAATACACAGACCTTACTCCGGTAGACCGTAGACTTTTACTTGTGAAGTGAAATTAAGTGTTTGGTGTAAGAAAGTGAACCCACAAACGTAAGACTTGGAAGCGAAAACTGCATTTCGAGACGTTAAACACTAACCAAAGTGATATGTTGTTGTGGTCATGTATAGTTTTAAACGTGCACGACTATGTATGAGTTAGAGGACTTCCTTTAAATTTAGAACTCTTTTGTTATTAGAACTAAAGTTGATTTAAATTGTTTCCTAGGTAGGTAAGTATTTAAAGTTGATTCCAATTTTTTAACTACGCCAAAACAACCTACCATAACCGTAATACCTACCTAGTACTGTTTGCTTTCTTTAAAAACTTTGTTTTGCCGGTCCTAAGTAAGCCCGTAAAGTAGGAAGGTGAAATTGTGATCAACTCAGTGATGACTTTGAATCGGCGACGTTGTTGCCAGTTCGCGTTCATTCAATGTTTTGCCTACAACTTCACTCAGTGTCCATACCAGTGCAGTATTTTTTGGATATTTTAGATAATAAATATCTAATTAAACAGGTGAGTAAATTTTATTATTAATGGTTAAATAATTCTTCTACCGTGTCCTGAAGCCACCCTTAAAATAACCAGGGTGATAAAAAAATAACCGTGTATACCTATGTCCTCGCGTGTTATTTAGTTAATGACGAAGTATATTCATTAATTCTAAATGATTGGTAGACCATATTTAGGAATAGGTATTACATGATCACATAAATAAATTTTAGAAATTATATTGAATTCACTTGAAAAAGCGTTCTTAAAGCTAGTCCCTGGTCTACTATCTACATTAAAAGTTAATCTTTTAGCTTACATTGTTATTAATTTATAAGAAATAATACTTAGAATTAATGTCAAACAAACGTGTTGTAAAAAAAGCAATTAATAAAGACTTTAAATTATTAATGACATAAATATTTTAATAAATGATATCAACTGTTACCCTAACTATCGTGCATCAATCCCTGGTCGTCAATGAACATGGACATAATAAAATATTGAATAATGTTCAAGTATAATTCACATAGAAGTGCATACAAACAATACAATTTTTTTATGTTTTTTCAAGACATTTATGTTGCTACGTAACTGTTGAAAACAACACATATTTGACTAAGTACTGACGAAAGCCCTCAAAAGTGGAATCATCCAAATAAATAAGAAAAAAGGAATTGTGTGAATACCAAACGAAATTTTATTTTAAAGCACAAGCAATATGTAAATAACAAAAATGTAGTCTCCACTATAATATTACATAATTAAAGCTTTGTTTGTTTGCATGACAACCAAGTATTTAAATCAATTTTTTAAATTCTTTCACCATTAGAAAGCTCAATTATTTCTGAATGGCACAGGTTATATTTAACTGTGATAAAGACGGGAACAAAGCTTTAAAACTGACAAAACTAAGGGTGCACTCACCCGAAAACTCAACGGTGACAATCGAGGGAATTGCCGCCGAAAATGAAATCGCCCAATAAAACACAGGAACCGCATTATTCATGCAAATACCCGCGGACAGAGTTGCACTTCGGGTCGCGAATTAAACGCAGATGCATGCGGCTGAATTTGCATTTTGATTAAAGCTTGTACGTTCAAATTGGCCAGACTTTTGACTGCCGATGAGTTTAACTGAAGCCCGTAGACGCTGTTCACTCGGCTCGATTGATTATAATACAATAAAATTCCATAAGAGATGAACCCTCAGGGGCCTTACCATGATCGCTTGTAGCAAGATTAAAACAATGTTGAAACAGAGACACCGCTCTTGCTGCGTATAGCGCCATCCTGCTCTCAGCGCGGTTTTAATATTGTTTTAGGCGATCTGGCGGAGTTCTCCCACCAGTGTAACCACAATGATATTTTTTGATGGTCACACTTGGTCACACCTAAACAAAAATAAATTACCGAAACGTATCACTCGCATTTACACTAGTGAGGGGAACAACAGGGACCTCCCGATCAGGAGGCCAGTGCCGAGTCCACAGCATCTAACACTTACCACCCACGCTTATAAAAATCATTTTTATTTCGCTCTTTCCAACAAAACTATCTACCTACTATTGTATATTTGAAAACCGTCAAAATATGCGGAAGCAGACAGAACAAAGGATCGCGCAATTGTCCCGCATTTGAAAAGGTATGTATGTTTCACTAACAAATAAAGAGCCTTTGAATGCCTTTGAGGTCGCGGAGGAAGCTTTTTTACGTATTAGATTCTCGCATATTCATAATTGAACAACTCTGTTACGTGGAATCATCCCGTCTGACTGCAAATGAAATGATATTACGACATGCAAGAGCTGGAATATAAATAATGCGTACACTCACTCTGTTAACGTTGCGGAAGGCATATACTTAACTTTTATCTTACCTTACCAGCACAGTAATATTTTTGTTGAGAACGGATTTTTTTAATATTATGTATACACGGTTATTTTTTATCACCCTGTAAAATTTAAGGGACGCTTCACGACATGGTATGTGAATGATTTAAATATGAATAAAAAAATAACTCACTTACTTAATTTTTTATTATAAAAAAAACTAAAAATGCTGCACTAGTTGAGAGCAGTATTTCTTGAGATTTCTTTTTATTTCTTTTTTTTATATTTTTTATAATGTGTCTTGAATCGTCCCTAAAATTTTCCAGGGTGATAAAAAAATTATTCGTTACGTCTACATATTCATTTTCATGGCGCTGCAGTCAGTGATGCACGGCGCTATTTGAAGTTAATATTTTAATGGCGGGAACCAATAGGTTTTCTAGAGACAACAGGGAAGCTTTTGAGCTTCATCTTACTTGATGGTAGGTAAGTAACGATAGGTAAGTAACGTAAGATAACGCAAATGCTGTTGTTATAAGTCAGAGTTATCCGATTAATAACAAATGAGGTAAATGTGAAAAAATCCTCATTCACTCAACACTCATTATCTACCAACGAAATCTTGCTCAGAACAATAACTAAAGCTTTAGTTATTCTTCTGAGAAATCTTGCAGACTATTTGACCGAGATTTGACCTACCTATGAACATGACATTTGGAGGGAAAGTTATTTATGGAAAGGACATGTCAGATAAGAACGCACTTTATGAAATCATCCCCTAAGAGGGTTAAAAGGGGAAAGTTTGTATAAATATCATACGACTATTCTGAGACTTGGATTTTAGTTTTTAGTTTTTAAGGCTAAATTCAAATCTCATAAAAGTCTAAAATCCAAATCTTTCAAGATTTTTGGAAATTCTAACCCCAAAGGGGTAAAGTAGGTGTTAAAATTTTAAGTCTGAATATACTGCGTACTTACTTACACCCATACTGTACAAAAATGAACTTTAATGACCACACTATACCTGATTACATGGATAAAGGACGAGTTAGGACAAAGCATGCGCGTGAAATAAAAACCCAGTGTCTGCTGGTACAAAGCGCTGTCATTACGCGCTACGCTACCTCCACCTGAGCTCGGCAAATTAAAAATCTCTTGCCCTGGAAACAAGGACTTGTATTTTGCTGGCTTATTACTTTATTGACATCACCAGGGGCCTTACCATGATCGCTTATAGCAAGGTTAAAACAATATTGAAATAGAGACACCGCTCTTGTTGCGTATAGCGCCATCTCGCTCTCAGCGCGGTTTAAATATTGTTTTAGGCGATCATGGTTGGGGGGCTGGTGTTGCTAAATCAGACTGCTTACTGCACCCTCCAAGCGGACTTCTCTAAGGTGAATGAATATAATATACTTTTTTATTTACTAGGATTCTAACATAAAAAGCCAAATGACAGCTTAATTTAATGGCATTAAAAACACTAATTGGTTTTAAAGTATAAGTACGATAGTGTAGTTATTAATTATGTTTACGAATAACAGCAATAGAATAATAACATTGAAGATATTTGAACTATAACTTTTTATTTTATAACAAACATTAAAATCGGTCCAGCCGTTCTTGAGTTAATAATAATAATTTCTATTTGATCCATAAAAAAAAACAAAAATCTAGGCAGCATGTCCAGCCAATTTCAAAGAAAAGAATGAAAAAGGAACTGGTGATATAGCAGCCACGTGTAATATTACCCTTTGACAACTCGAAACCTATTTAACCCACAAACACCGGAGGGAGACTCTGTACCAGGGTCGTATGCTTGGGTACCTCCGTCTTACCTATTTCTGCCGCAAAGCAGCAGGGCTTGCATTGCTGTGTTCCGGTTCGAAGGGTAAGATATGGCATTGAACTACTGAGTACCGTGACTTTACATCTGATGTCACAAGTTGGCAACGTACACTTTGGTTCTTGTGATGGTTGCAGTTTTACTGCGAATCTCACAGAAGCCACATGTATCATAGGTGACTGTTACCACTTACCATCATGTGGGCAGTTTGCTTGTTTGCCAACTTACTCGTAGTAGCAATTAAAAAAACATAAAATTTGGTACCATTGTTGAAACCCCTTAGTTTATCTAAGGCCTTACTAATAACCATTGTATAAGCCTGATTTAGTTAAACAGTGTTTTGTCACGTTCACTCGAATGACATTTCAAATTCGAACAAAAGAGACAAAACACTGCTTAACTATACAAGGCTTATACAATGGTCATTAGTATGGCCCCTAGAATCCAACATTTCATAAATGTAGCTCAAAAACCGGCATTTTTATGACTGACTCGCTGACTTGTAGATCAAACATCCAAATGACCTAGAAACTTGATATTTGGCATCAAGGTAGACTGTTACGCGTATATGTATAATGGAAAAATTCTGACAACTGAAAATTATTAAAAAATAATATCAATAAACTAATAATACTTTTGACCCCTCCACAACTCGAAACCTATTTAATCTACATATACATGAATTTTGGCACATTTATTAAAGCCTTTTAGCTTGTCTAGAATTTAGAAGTTCATGAATGTAGCTCATCATCATCACAGCTCATATACATCCCCACCGAGGGGTTCGAGCCTACCCTATGTTAGGGTGATTAGGCCTTAGTCAACCACGCTGGCCCAGTGCGGAATGTAGCTCAATCAGTTATTTTTACGTTTGATATATTAACGTTTAAATCCGGCATTTTTATGACAGAATCACTAACTTGATAATCAAAACCTAACCCACTTCCAGATGACCTAAAAACTTTAGACTTGCCATTGATGTTCATCAGTTCAATCATTTCTGTACAAAAAGTAATGATATCCCATCAAAAACATGTGTTAAAGTAAAGCCAAGTTCAATATATGTTAGGATATGCGTTGTTGTTGACTTCGCCGACAAAAGAATTGATATCTATATAGGTGCCAAGTTCAGACTAATAATTTACAGACAATTATTTACACAGTGTATTTATTTCACTTGGGATGTAATTCAGTTCAGGATTTGAATTGGCTAGTTTAATATATGGCTAGTTTTTATCAATAAACCAAAGAACAATGGCCAAATTGGACCTGACTATGGGCATAAATCAAATGTATGTTAAAAGATATGGTTTTATGAGTTAAATTTAAAAATGTAACTATTAAACCTCAAGAACTTCAAGTTTCAGAGAAAATAACGAATTCGTAAAATCAATTTTCTCGCATATGAAATCGTAATATAGTTTTTGAACGGTTTTCACCATAGAGGATAGATCTTGAAAATGACGTCAAGTTCCGTTTCACATTCTCGTATAAACATTACATCTTCGCGCTTAATAGAAAAAAAAATATTTTTTCTAAAAACAACACTTAACAACATTAAAAATGTGTTTATTTTTTGAGAATAGTATTTTAAATTGCTGAAACGAATAATACCAAGCAAACGATACATAATTCAAAGTATTGGTTCTTTTTTGGTGATTTGCGTGTAAAGGATCGTCACTCTCGAAATCGAGTGACAGATGTCTTTCATTGATTTTACACTTTACAGTCAATCTTTCTTTGCATTTGCTTAATAGGTACTGTGCGATTTTTGATTCTCCTTTGTGATGTGTTTTGACCCCTATTTTGTTTCACGGACTCTGATACCACCTGCTTCTTACGATCATCTTATTTAAAGATAGAAAATATTGTGTCTGGAAGGGAAGCTATCACAGAATATTGTTGTAGTTGTTTGGTAGACTGGAAAATAATTGTATGCTGTGCCCGTGTTATGACTATGACTGTGGCCAGGGCCAGGCACCGAGATAATACAATAGCGGTACCAGTAGATTTTTTAGACTGTGTTGTTATAAATATAAGAGATTACGTTGAATAAATCTTTAGAGAATCAAAGTGTTTTATTTCTAAACATCCTTATTGTATGTGCGTGTGGTGTGAGAGCTCTTTTTTTTAAAGTTATAATATTTTTACGAAATCAAGGAAGAATTTAGGAAATAATTGTGAAAACAACATGGTGAAGATAAAAAAATTGTGAAATCAATAGGGAGAAAAAAAAAATTAACCTCGTTAAACGTTAAAACGTTACATTTCGGAAGATTTAACTCAAGTTAACGTTAGTCGTTAATCCGTTAACACGTGATAAAAATTGCATTTTTTATATCGTTGTGGTTGTGATCTGCTTACAAAAACTGTTGTTTTGGGTTCTGGAAGTTAATAAGTTAGGTTCAAAAAAAGACAGTGTGTAAATATATAAAAAATAAAAGTGTATAATTTAATCATCTGGCACAATGTGGATATTCCCCTTCATGAACATTAGTATGTTGAAGTTCTCGTCTGAGAGTGAGGCTCGTTTCGGTGTTAAAATATCTTTGCCGGTGGAAAAAAGACGTTCAACTGCAGCGCTCGAGGGTATAGCAGTATTATATTTAATATAAGTAAACAGATTTATAAATATCTGTTCCTCGAGGAATGCCGCATCATTAAAAGAGTCTTTGGATTTCGTGTCTAGCCACATTTTGACGAGAGATTGAGCTTTAGCCTTTAATGATTTGAGGATCTTAGGTTTTTTTTACACTGAGTAACAGAATTAAAAAAGTCTTCCTCATCATTGTCATTGTTTCTCATTGCTGCCTCCGTCACTGAAACTGTCCCTGTCCTTTGAACTTTCTGAAGCTTCTTGGCGTAACGCCTCCTCTACCTTTTTTTCCAAGCATTTAAAAAAATGTGTCCGACAAAAAAATGGTCATCTTATGCATTTCTCGCTTAGAAATGTAATAAAGTTGATTATTGTTAAAATTAAACAAGCTCTGAAATAAAAAATGAGTCAAAATTTTAGTGACAACATTTTCACAATTTCTGATGTGGCCTCCGTTTGTATTTAAGTTGGGGTTATGTAAATAATATCTAAAATACGGAGTTCTCGCACGGGATGTTGTAAAGAAAGTATATTTTTAATTTTATCTCTAACTATTATGTTTTACGTCAAGGTTTTTGTTTCACAAATAGACTCTGCGTTATACTCGTAAAACAGAGTAAGAATATTAACGATTTTATTAGCCAAAGTTAGTAAGTTTTGGAACACTCCGTCTGCACCATAAGAGAATTGAGTGTTCCAAATAAACCTTTGTCAAATCCTAATAAACCGTTAAAATCTTTTGAATATTTGTGAATAGGTTTCACAAATTCAACACAATTATTCCACATAAAAATTTTGAACATTTATATCTAATATATTTTGAGACCGAGTTACGTATTTTCTCTGGTTGGCAGAGTGAGTGTTCCAGTTAATCGACCAGAACTTTCTCCCTATTGATTTCACAATTTTTTTATCTTCACCATGTTGTTTTCACAATTATTTCCTAAATTCTTCCTTGATTTCGTAAAAATATTATAACTTTTAAAAAAAGAGCTCTCACACCACACGCACATCCTTATTGTTACATACTCGTATATTAATGAAATCTTATTAAATATTATATGTTCACGTAACTTTTCTAATTATTTTAACGTAACATAGTTCTAAGTTTACTCAAGGAATAGAAAATATATTGCTCCTACTCCTAACCTAAAACGGAGTGGCTATTCAGACCCCGGGTCCCTATCCTTAGATTGTAGAAGTTGATTACTATTCGGACTCGATAGAATCGTAATCGAACAATAACTTTAGGATAAATTGAAAACTGTCGGTTAGGTAAGGTAGAAATTGTGACCACACACAGACACTTTTAATGAAACTGCATATTTCATGCTCTGGGTCCAAATCGCAATCGACTTCTATAGGGATCCGGGTCCGAATAGACACAGCCAACCTAAAAAAGGAAAAAGAGAATATCTCCCATTACTGAAATTCTTTATGAATTATTGAGCTATGGGACTAATTCAAATAATGTTAGGTCTATAATGAATAAAAAAGTAATAATGCCCATGGTTATTTAATATCAGGTCCAGCTACTATGGGGTTTTGGCCGATGTTCTTTCTGAAATTTGGTTTATTGATAAAAACTACTGAAAAAAAAATTTGGTTAACAGTAACTCAAGTTTTGGTTATTATTTACCAAAAAATAGTGACTTGCGAACTATATCTTATTAATAACAAAACCGAAATTTGCTACGGTGTGTTGAGATGCTAACAAGCAAAACAATTTGATCATAATTAATTGAACAATTTGACTATTTTTTACCAAACTGTTAAGGAATACCTAAATGTATGTTTTGTAATAGTACAAAAAATGTTTTGTATCAATTAAACAAACTCATCGTCTGTTGGTAGCTGTAGTGTCCAGTTATTTCAAGTGTTCAGTTATCTACTGTTAACAAATTTGTTTTTCAATTAATTGCTTTTCAAATGGTTACTGATACAAAAATATTTTGCTTGTTATTAAGGTACTTGGTTTGTTAACTAGTAACAAAACTGTTTGGTAATCTAAAGCAAAACTAATTTTGTAATTGTTAACCAACATATTAGTAGGTTTATCACTGTGTGTGTTTGTTGGCCTGTATTTTTCTACTCTTTTTATTTTCTGATAGCTATTTGACAAAAGAGTAGCGCTTTTCTTCAAAAATAGCCTTCATTAAATAAAAGCATAAAAATACAGGCCAATAAACACACACAGTGATAAACCTACTAATATGTTGGTTAATGATTTCATAATCAAATTTAAGGACAATTTAAAATAAAATTCTATTTCAAATCAAATAATAGTTTTATTTCTTTTAAATTTAAGTACAGTATTAACAGGATTTTGGAGTGTCTACTTCGAAAGTTAGTTATTCAGGTTATGACAGGATTTTAGAGTGTCGATAATCTCTCCCTCCAGAACGTGGTCTGTGCCATGCTGGAGGGGGAGAGGACGTGGGACGCGGTGAACTCCTTCTGCGTGGACGTGATGACGCAGAAGGAGTCGGCGGAGAGGGCCAGGGAGGAAGATCCCGAGGCCGATCCATGCCGCCGTAGAAGGACGGGGCGGAGGAGGCGGAACTGCGCCCGCCTTCTTCCTCCTGACGGCAACCAGCGGGGCCCTGGGTTGGGAAGCCCGGGCTCTGCATTGCATCGGTTGCCGCCAGTCGCTGATCCCCTGGATGCCCCGGGGGATCACCGGCCTCCCCCTTTCGGGGGGGTGAGAGGGGCTCGCCATAGGCGAGCAGACGCCGACGAGGTCGTGGAAGTGTTCGTCAGAGTTCCCATGACCTTGACCGGCAGCGACCCGGCCCTCCTCGGCGTGTCCTCTTCTGATGAGGAGGACACGGCGATGATGGACGTGCTCGCGCCAAGGCGTATGTGAGGGGCATCGGTGGGTTTTAGTCGGTAGGCCGCGGTTCCTGGTTGGCACTCTGCCCCCAGGGGCCGCGGAGAATCCGACATAACCCCGCGCCTTCCCAAGCGCGGGGTATGCGTAATGCATTTCCCACCGTAACAAAAAAAAAAGGATTTTAGAGTGTCTACTTCGAAACTATGCAAGTGAAATAAAAAATCAACTGTCCGTAATCGTACACACTCAAAAATAACATTGTCATTGTCATATAAAAATATTTTTAATCATCATAAAAGTAATTTCACCTAGGTTTCCGATGTCTTCAATAAGAATTGCCCCGGGTTTGTAAAGTGTGCCTTTAACTTCTACCCATGGTACCAAATTTTGAGAATGGTCCACTCAGACATAGCTGCAGCAGGTATAACTTCATCATGCTTTTGTTCCGTATCTGACACTGCTGGATTGTCAAGTATGTACAAGTATATTGTACTGTTGTTGTACTGTTATGTTATTGTATTGTACTGCCATATCAGTCTTCTTTGCTTTTTAATTAAGCTTGGTCTTATCCTTTAAAAAAATAAAATTGCATTAAATAAAATTACAGTTTTATTTTATTTCATAAAAGTATATTGTACTTACTGCGTTGAATTCTTCAATATTACATTTTTAAGCATTGTAAACTGTGTCAACAGTTTGACTCTATGGCCGATTACAGGAGCAAGCTCCTTAATGTCATCATTTTTTAAGATCTGAAACGTCTCCAGGTCAATGTTATGTTCTGGAACATAAAAATAATACTTAGGTAACATAACATAAGCAGGTAAGTACTATGGCGACCTTTTCGTCGACCGTCGCGTCGTTAATATTTCCTTAAATGATAAGTTGATTTCAATAGTTTTTTGGAGCTACGCCGTAACCCCAGATCTCTACAGTATCTACCTAGGTTCAGTCCAGCACACAATTAAATAAACAGTTTGAACTTGACACTCCGACCGTTTGACCTTTGAACTGAACCCGACTTGAAAATCCTGTCGGGATAGCTACGATCCAGTCAGAAGTCCGAACCGATTGGTAATACTTACCCAACGCATTACCTACCTACATGGTGTTTTGAAAACAAACAATATTACAGATACCTAGCATACCTTTGAACTTGTCAATGCATTGACACCAACGCCCCACGATTTCAAATCCTCCATGACACTTGGCTCCGTCGCGGTAAGTTCTGCGGCCGCTACCGCAAGCTCAGACTCGTTCATATTGTGAAATCTTTTTCCAACGAGATAACTTTAAACCGAAACCCCCAGGAAAACACTTTCAACTAACTAACCTAGCGGCGAACGAGCGAACGCAAGACACCGACCGGCCCGAATGACCGAGCGCGCGTTTGTTCTCTTCCTCGCCTCCACCGCTCTACTCAGGCGTTTCGTTTCGCGCAACAAACAAACTTTATATAACATTATAATCAAAAATATTGATGAACAGTAACAAAAAAGTTATGCTGTAAATTAGGAATTGGTTTTGTTGCTGTAGTCAAACAAGTTCACCAAAATATTTTTAGTTAAAAAATACCAATCATTATTTTATTACTTACCAAACAATAATTAACCTAACTAGTTCTGGGTGTTTTACAAAAACAGTTTTGTATATTTTAATTAAAGTTTGTTATCTTTTAACCAAAGTTTGCTTATTTCTTGAGTTACCGAACTAGTTCAGCTGATTCTTTTTTTTAGAGCCAACTTAAATTCCGAACTTGAATTACATTCTTCTTACACATTCAATTACATTCTTTCATACTTCTTGCCACATATTTTAACACACCTACATTTTTATGTAACGTATGGAAGAGAGTCAATTCCTCCAAAATGCATCCTAGTAATCCAAGCAAATAACCGACGCGTCCGTTTGACTCGCTAACCGCTAAGCTGCTATCGAGGCGTGAAGGGCCCACTAAGCGAGCGGTGGGTGAGGCCGCGCGCATAGTATGCAGTGTGTTGGTTCACTAGGATGAGTCATCTAAGCGACAAACTAAACTCTTGTTGCCGCTAAGCGTGCCACCTGCAGTGTAGCTGTGGCCTTAGATTCGACGCGTTTCGCCAGTCCACGTGGCATCCTGTAGGGAGGGCGGGCGGTGCACCATTAGCTTGCGTAGTTAGTACCAAGAACCGACATTTTGTCAGAAATTTTGCTATATATACCTACCTACTCCTTAACAATTATGTTGTGTAGTGTCCGAGTTATGGAAGAAAATACACAGTAGCCGGCTTCATTTATTTTGCCTTTTAAATATCAAAACTACAAGAAATAGAAAGCTATGTGTTACGTGAAAATCATTTATATCACAAGCTTTTTTAAATCATGCATTCAAACTCACAATAAAAGTAGCCCATGTACTTACTTCCTCGGGGCTTAAGTTATATCTATGCCAAAATGTTAAAAAAAGCCCCTAAAAGCTAGATAATAATCCCAATAATGGGTATATTCCTAATAATGGATCCTTGGGAATATTTGATTTGAGCTTATCTAGGTTAATGGATTACGCACGATTGCTAGAATTATATTACTGGCCTTGTTTTTTCTTTTCAGTTTTTATTCATATGTTTTATGCAGTCGGGTATTTTTAAATTTTAAATTTCATTTTTCATTTACCACATTTTTATTTATGTATAATAATTCGTTTTATTTTAATCCCTTCTACGAGAAATTTAAATTATGCTCGTGCGCACTGTCCACTTGAGTTTAACGACTACCTACATTCTTTGGACGATTAATCTTAATGAAAGATGATCAAAGAAACCTACTAATAATTTTCTAAGACCTATTAATGATACCACACATGATGTAGTTCAACGAGTTTTATTTTTTCTTTTTCCAATATGACGCCTGACGGTGATGTAGGACGCGAAACAGGCAGACAGACAAGCAGATAGATAGAGTAAATAATATTAGTAGAGATAATAAACCAGGGAACAGGGAACAGGGATATAGATCAGGGAACGTTTAAATCTTGATACTGCAACATTTCTTCTAAAAAATCGTGAATCAATATTACTCATCATCAACTTCGACCGCTTTATATTAATTTCGTACGCCGACGGCCGACCAAATCCCGTCCGGCTCATTATCCGACCGACTCCAATTTAATACGAATTGATCTCGATTTGTTTTATCTTTTAATCGGCGCCTTTCTTTTTAATCGTTCGCTAAATGCCGATGTGCCGTATCGAGAACTTTCATGGCAATCGGATCGGATTTTTCTTTCATCTTTATTATTTCAAGTTCCTTACGCGGTGTCTTTACCGAGTGATACATATGATTTGATAAAGGAATCAAAAAACTTTAATAGGTGTAATTGGATGCTTATTGCGTAAATAAAAACTGTTATGCACAGAGCTTGCAATATATTTTTTAAACCTATTATTACCTATGGAAGTACACAAAACAGAGAGACGTTTCGTAGTCCCGTGTTTTCTCCTATGAAACTAGACTCATTAAATTACTTTTTGCATAAAAAATTAAAGAAAGAATTTGGCTGTGTTTCTATGTTTTGCTTTTTCCATATAATCTCGTCAAATTTGTTTGCTGGATGTTTAAATGCAGCAGAAAATCTAGACAATTTTATAGGTTCTTGACAATTGAAATCTCCTTTAATAATTAAAACATGCTTATTGCCATTGCTATTATCCCCGAAGGCAAAAGAAAACTAAGTTTATATAAAAAAACGGCCCGTACGATTTCCTCTTAAAGATTCCGCTTATCGTGCGCCTTGGAGGACTTCCATACGTTCTACTAAAGCGCGTAACAAAAACGATATTTGTGGAATAGTATCAAATATGGTTAGGCAGAGGGAGCCAGGGCAGTAGAGGTGAATATAGATGCATCGTTAAGTAGCTACTTAAACCTATGCCTGGGCATAAATCGGATTCTAAGGGAAGAAACAACAATCATTACAATGTCCAGATTGTGGCAATTATTTTTCTATTTAATGAAAGATGTAATGCCTTTGGAGGGTTTATACTTCTAATCATAATATTTGGCTTAGAGTCTAATACATTTTGAAGAGTGGTATTTGAGAAAATGTAAAAAAGTATACTGATACGTGTAAAAATAATTTATAGAATACGACGCACACAAGTACACAACCACAGGACAACTGAGTCTTAATCATCTTCATTTGTAAGCAATCTGATATTTTCTTAGCCCCAAACTTTTATATTCGACAAGAAAGGATTTTAGCACCTTTGCAACTATAAATCAATATATTATCTAATGTCAAAGAGAGCTCCGCTAACCAATCGTCTACTGAAACATTCCTAAATGTAAACAGGTGCCAAGAATCTCCGGGGTGCAAACAGAAAATCTGGCTGCCTCGTAATTCGAGTCTTCTGATTCTCTGCCAAAAAGGAATCCGATTTAATCCTTTGAACGAATGAAATTTAAATGTAGGTACGTAGCTGAATAAAGTTCGGGAGGGGAGCTAATTGCCGATTAGTTTAGTTACGTGGGTAGGTGTGTATAGGAGCTTTAACTCGTACGTTGAAAACGTATGGTATAGTATGGTAAATTATACTCATGCTTTGTCCTCGAGATGAGAATATAAACACATGTAGTATCACGTACGGTGATGCCAGTTCATGCACTATAGTTGAGAGTCAGAAACTTTTTTTTTTTTTTTGGTAGGAGGGTACTTACATTATGTTTCCTCCAATATGACGTTTATGCTTACCTCATTCACGTGTTAGTGCTCTGCCAGTTCGCACTGTAATTTTTTCATTTAAAAAAGTACGTAGTATTTTCCTGGTAAAATGTATAAAAGGAAAAATAGTGATAAAGATTTTGATTATTTGATGGAAAACGTGAAATAAGCGGAGCGGATGGAGCGGAAATTTATACGTGCGCGATGATGTCGTCGTAAAAAGGATTCATCTTCGAGTGAAAATTACGGACAATCGCCAAAGCTGTATAACATACAAGGTACCGACTTAAAAATAATTCGTTCTTTACATGTGATGCAGTACAAGTAGGGTTTGCGGTGCTAACAATGTTGGAGTTACACCTACCCTTTTCTTACATACTAAGGAAAATTCCTTATAACAAGCTTGTACTTGCAGTACCCACAATTGCCGTCTATGAGTTTGGGAGTCACATGTACCAAATAAAAGACAGCATTTACATACATTTATAAATGTTTATTGTCGATAAATTTTGCAGTGAAAATGTTCAATTGTTGAACAAATTTATAAGTGAAAAGTCAACCACAACTTTTCCTATCTGCCACAGTAATAATACATACTTTTTTGTAAATGTATGGAAGCTAAACTGTGACCGTTATTAAATAATAATAACGTTAAGTCTATTGGTGTGCGGTGATAATAGTGTGTGTTATCACCTACCTAAATATATAGACAATAATACCTACCTAATATATGATTAAATAAATCAATATTCATTCATGCTTTATGAATTAAGTACGAATATGTATAATAAATATTAATATTGGGTTTGCGGTGTTAACAATTAATGAGTTTTCACCTACCCGTTCATCACATTAAATAAAAATAATAAGCGTCATTACATATTATAATTAAACAGCAATAATGACTATAAAATATTATGATTTGATAAAATATTCAATTTTCATGCGTAAAAGCGCATTGAGATATTTATATAAATAACAAACTGAATGCACCTTATGTAAGTGAAGCTTTCTGACTTTTTGCATTTAAAAGTTAATAAATTGTAAAGCCAGCAGATTGTACCTCGTTTGATGCACCCGTCTTAAACCCTGAAATTAAGACAGGGATCTCAGATACAATGCAAAAAAATATGTGTATCAAAGTATAAACAAGAGCAATTAGCTACGGCTATTACATGCATCTCTTGTTCAGTAACATATTTGCTTTCAGCGGAAGAAAAATATCCTATCTTTTTAAAATACTTGACGGATGCAAATCGCATTGTATGTAATATACAATATCTAGATTAATTTTATTCTACATATTTATTCTACTTTAATAAAATATAACTATAAAAGATCAGTTGCAAATAACAAAAATTGACATACAGTTATTTGGCAAAGACCTTGGTGAAGCTCTTAAAACCGCGGAAGCCATTTCAAAATCAGGAGCAGATTTAACCATCATCAAGCAGGCTATCAAGAAATTCAAACCTAAGATGAGGAGAGAGCGGTCTGCCAAGGGTCTGCCTTTTGGTAGACTCGGCCGGCACACATCGTCTTACAAAACATCGCAAACATCTGCCGCTGCCGCCGCCTCAGCAGCTGAGCTGCCATAGTTATAAAGTACTGCAGGTAGACTAAGTAATTACTATAACCAATGGTCACTTCTTACAAGAGTGACTCAATTATTTTAAAATGAATAATAGGACATGAAATTAGATTTAATAAAATTGCCAATGACGAGGTTATTATTCCAATACTGAAACACTACACCTTAATAGAGCTATAGCTGATTTATTAAATATAGGAAATATCTAACTGTGTCCCTTGTGAAGATCAGTTTCTGACATCTTTTTTTTATGCCAAAACAAAATGGTCAGCATAAATTCATATTGAATTTAATTTTGAAAGAGTGAAATAAATTCATAAACACAGTTATAGTTAGTAAGTAAAGTTAGTTCCACAAAACTCTAACAATTGATTTATAAAAGACATATCTCTTAATAAATATAAATAAAATACTGGAAATATTTAAGATTTTACTACTGTATCTGTGCTTTTACTATGATAATCTATATGAATTTAATGTGTTACCCTTTGGGTTAAGCACTGCACCTTACGTATTCACAAAAATCATTAAACCAGTGCTTGGTAACGTAGCAGTCTGTTACGTTCATGAGGTAATTTATCTACCTACTATACTACTATATATTAAGATGATTTGCTTTTAGTTCAAAGTACTTATAAATTTTGTTAAAAATGTTAATAATACTATCAAATTAATGACCTCATTAGGTTTCATTATTATCGTACTGAAGAGTCGAACAATTCCTGAAAGAGAGTGCAAGTTCCTTAAATTTATAATAAATTCAGAAATATTTCAAGTCATATTGCCTTTTGATAAAGTTCAAAAAATCAAAAATATTATACAAAGATTAAAATACATACACAGATGTAAAATTAGAGACTGCGCAATTCGTTGGTCTACTTACATCTGCTTGTTCTGCAATCGAATACGATTGGCTGTAAACAAAAACTTTGAAATATTCAAATAAGTATTTAAATTTAAAACTAAGCAATGATGATTATGATCAAACTATGACGATCCCAGATCAATTACATACTGATTTCGATTGGTGGTCGCAATCGATTAACAAATGCTTAATAATAATAAAAAAAAATTTAAAAAAAAACAAAAAAAAAAAAGATACTTACTGCCTTGAAATATTTTCTGATGCCTCAACTACTGGGTGAGGAGCTACATATGGCATGGAAACTGCTAGTGGGTCATATGGTCCTCAATATTATTATATCGAGGACCATATGGCACAATAATGCATATTAACTACTTAGGAATACTTGCTGTATTTTTTGGTCTTAAGGTATTCGCAAAAAACTTACGTTACTGCCAGATTATTTTAAGAGTTGATAACACTATGTCAATATCTTAAATAAACCGTATGGTCCAGATCCTCCATCTTACACAAGTAACAAAAAGTCTATGGTATGATGTGAGAAAGATTATCGTGTTTGCTTCATATATTAGTTCAATCGACAAAAATGTTGCGGATACTGAATCTCGGCGAGTGCACCCTGATATCAAATGGGAACTCTCGAACTCCTGTTTTCTTAGTTACCCAATTTGGTTGGCCAGATATATACATATTTGCTAGTCGATTAAACAAAAAAAATTGCACGATATGTATCATTGCATTGTGATCTAAACGCCTTTACTATTTCATGGTCGAATTTGTATTTTTATGCCTACCCACCTTTTGCAATTACTGCAAAAAAAAAATTAAGAATTGGTTCCCTGTTTTCAAAAAAAAAAAAAAAAACTTTTAGTCTCTTAATGTCTGATTTTTAAGCCACCTAAAGAAGTTATAAAGAGCGTCGGTGGCGCTGTTGGTCCAGGATTCGATCTTACCATGTATGTACCAATGTGCTTTTCGTTTTTTGAATTTCATATGTATATTTATCCGACGCTCCTACAGTGAAGGAAAACATCGTTAGACAACCTGCATACATTTGCGAGGAAATCCAAGGGCGTATGTGAATTTGACCAATCCACACAGAGCCAACGTGGTTGACTAAGGCCTAAATACCCTAACTTAAGATAGACTCGGGCCCCTCGGGGTTGTACATGAGCTGTGATGATGACGATGATGATGATGAAAGAAGTTATCATCTCTCATTCTAGTAACTGGAGAGCTATTTTTGAATTACGTATGCGACTTCGAAATCACCGATGTGACTAATAATCACCGATTTTCAATAATTCTTATTTTTGAATATCACTTAAGTGACTACCTTAGTCACGGATGTGATTTCATTACGAGTGCCCTCACCCACTCGTAAACAAGTCATCTGTGGAAACGTTATCTGTGTTTTGTTTAGAGAACATATTGACAAGTTTGAAGTTGGTGTGTGTTGATTTTTCAGTCAGTCTTCTTATATAGTTTTTTTCATCTTGAAATTAGTTAGTTGAGTAACTTTTAAGTTGTCAGCTCTGCGTTCGACTTTCAAAAATAGGATGTTTGGGAATTCGTGACTTCAAAGTCATCGCTGACTATTTAGTCAGCGGTGATTTCTAAATCGCATACGTAATTCAAAAATAGGTCTCCTGGCTCTTGCGTCGTCAGATTACTTTGATTGCAGAAGAATTATCCGGAAATCGCTGCTTACTAGACGAGTCCCCCCTTCGTCAATAGAGATAATATTGCCATCCTTATCTAATAATAGAAAAAAAAACCTTAAAATGGTATAATTTTTGTCATACTTACGTTAAGCAGAACACATCTTTGAAGCATCAGTACCACAAGTCATGTTTTTTCTTACAAATAGGTATGTTCAATTCTGGTTCTTAGTATAGTACCAACAGCTGTAGATCAGCCCGGACCATGATTTTAGGACATCAAATAGCACAAGATGATCGCAATTGGCGTTCTTTGCTAAAATAAAATCTTACGTGGGATACTTTGATAGTATTGAATTATTTATCTAGATATCACCCAAGCGAACAATTGTCACCTGAAATGTTAAGTATAAAGTTATTTACTTTATTTGCTAAAGTGTGTACATACAAGGAATAAATAATTAGTTAATTAGATTCTTGGTTGAAGATATTTTATGTTGTGTTTGACGCCAATAAGTGCCTGTAAAGTTCTATATTGAATAAAGATTTTTGAGTTTGAGTTTGAGCTCTTGTAACAGTACACAGGGTTCACACCTTCTCCAAGATAAATATTCAAAATACTGAAATGAAATGAAACAAAGTTTCTATAAAAATCCCCGATTGGATAAAAAATATCTCCCTGGTGCTTTTCAACGTATATTAAAATTGTCATTTTTTATGAAAAACCTGAAAATTGTCCTGTTTATACATTAAGCTCTTATTTTATATTATATGATTAAAAATTGTAATAAACATTCATTATTACTTATTAACGTAAAAAAAAAAAAAAAACACACAATTCTGTAACCGCCTAAGCTCTCAGCAGATGGATTAAATCCACCTTGCAGACTATAGTGGTATTGATACATCAATTTTCTCGGCTCACAGTACAAGACATGCAGTCTCATTCAGAGCTTATAAATTAGGTGTAAATCTTTAACTCATAACACCTTTGCAAATTTTTATAACAGCCATATTTTCATTTCGTGATTCACGTCAAATCTCGTTTGCCGAAAGTATAATAAATAATTATAAAAACACATTGTTTTTATATTAATTGATCAGATTACGTTATGATTAGATGTATACTATACTCATGCATTTGTAATCTTAACATTATTGATTAATAATAGCTTGAATGATTATTAGTGTTTAGTTATTATTTACATAACATTGTTTTTTCTTTGTTTAAAATCCAATAGTCTTACTTTATTTGATTTTGGCCTTGTTTTCATCATGTATAATCTCTCAAAATCTACATGTGTTTATATTCTAATCTCGAGGACAAAGCATGAATATAATTAATGATTAAACGAACTTACCTTAAGTCAAGTTCTATCATAATTATACGAAGGCTTTGTCCGAAGAGATTAGAAACCCAACCCCCCCTGAGCCCACAATTGATGAAAACAAGTCAAATTATTTTCATTATAATCTCTAAACTAAATGAGGTAAGCACAAACGTCATATTGGAGGAAACATAATGTAAGTACCCTCCTACCAAAAAAAAAAAAAAAGTTTCTGACTCTCAACTATAGTGCATGAACTGGCATCACCGTACGTGATACTACATGTGTTTATATTCTAATCTCTTCGGACAAAGCCTTCGTATAATTATGATAGAACTTCACTTAAGGTAAGTTCGTTTAATCATTAAATGTACGTGATACTTAATTACAATGTATCTTGATGATTTTTAGAGACGACAGAGAGCTCTTTCATCTCACCTGATGGCAAGTGACTACTTAGTGACGGAAGTAAGCTTCATCTGTATTTCTCAAGAACTGACGTGATCATCATCATCATCATTTCAGCCAATAGACGCCCACTGTTGGACATAGGCCTCCCCCAGGGATCTCCAAACCGATCGGTCTTGCACCTCCCGCATCCAGTGGTTTCCCGCGACCTTCACCAGTTCGTCGGTCTACCTTGTGCGGGGCCTACCAACGCTACGTTTTCCGGTACGCGGCCGCCACTCAAGGACCTTTCCACCCCAACAGCCATCAGTCCTGCGACCTATATGTCCTGCCCACTGCCACTTAAGGTTTGCAATTCTTTGGGCTATGTCGGTGACTCTAGTTCTTCTACGGATCGCTTTATTTCTGAAACGATCGCGTAGAGAAACCCCGAGCATAGCCCTCTCCATTGCCCTTTGAGTGACATTGAGCCTTCTGATGAGACCCATTGTACGCGGCCACGTCTCAGTTCCGTACGTCATCATTGGCAACACGCACGAATTGAAGACTTTCGTCTTAAGACGAAATACTGAAGTAGCATCTACCGCTCAATTCCACAAAGTTCGACGAGTTGAACTAATTGCACAAAAATATTCCAGTTGTTTCAACTTTATTGTAATCACCTATATTCCTTATAATTTTTTTTCCAATCAGTTCAACAAAAAAGAAACAAATCAAATCAAATCAAATCATTTATTTGCGAAATACAGGTCCATTTGTGGTGTTTACATTAAAAAGAAGTACATTTCCATATTTTACCGTCAGGTGTGCAAATACTTAGGTCAGTTTGGAATTATATCATGCTGAATTATAATTATTGGAATCTAATGTCAAAAAAAAATCATGTCAAATAAATCAATTAATTAAAATTAATATACATTTATGAATTGAAACAATGTTGTGCATAATAATATAATAATAACTCTCAATACAATGGTCAACTAAATTAAATAATAATAACACTCAATACTATGGTCAACTAGATTAAATAATAATTACACTCAATACTGTGGTCAACTAGATTAAATAAAAATAATATGTCATACTATGGTCAACTAAATAAAATTATAAAATCCATAGGGAGTTTTAATTAATTTCTAGCTTCCATGAATTCTTGGATACTATAATATGCTTTACTGACCAGAAACATCTTAAGCTTACGTTTAAATTTATTAATATTTGCTATTTGCAAGAGGTCGATAGGAAGCCTATTATATATTTGTGGTGCCTTACAAAATACACTATTATTCATCAGCCATGTTTGATTAGGGGGTAGATGTATTTTATATCTATGTCTAGCACTATTAAAATTCTTATATAAATGTAAATTCTTTTTGATAAATATTGCTGTTTCATAAACATACATACAAGGTAAAGTTAAAAGCTTTAACTGTTGAAAGTATTCTTTACAACTATCCGTTTGCTTTAGTTTACAAATAGACCTAATACATTTTTTCTGTGCTTTAAATACAGCGACACTTTCCGTTGAGTTTCCCCAGAAAATCGGACCATATCTCAAAATAGATGCTACGTGTGCATGATATGCGGTCACCACCGTAGAGGTACCTACTATTTTTGAGAGCATATAAAGAGCATACGAGAACCGGCTTAATTTGTTGCACACGCTCTCTATATGCATTTTCCAGTTCAAGTTACAGTCAATATTTAAACCTAAAAATTTTGTGTATTCGACTTCGTCAATCTTCTTGCCATTATAATTAACATTAAGTTGAGGGGGTTTCGACCTGTTCCGGAATGTCATTAAACAAGTTTTATCTAAATTTATTTGCAAGTTGTTAGATTTAAGCCAAAATATAATAGAATAAAGTGTATCATTAATTTCCTTTTCAAGAGTTTGATAGTTTTTATTTGTGAATATTGCTGTACTGTCATCAGCAAATAAAATCATTGGTGTTTTTACTGCTGCCGGAAAGTCGTTTATATATATTAGGAATAGCAATGGAGCCATCACACTACCCTGCGGTACACCATATTGAACTGTTCTGTAGTCTGATTGATAGTTATTTTCTGTTTTAGATTTAGGGCAAATTTTTGTGATAACAGTTGCTTGCTCTCTGTTGCTCAAGAATGATTTTACGAGATCGAGTACGCTACCCCTTATTCCATACATGTATAGTTTTGATGCTAATATGTCATGATTTACGTAGTCAAAGGCCTTGGTCAGGTCCATATATAAGGCACATACAGGATTTTTCTGATCAAGATTCGTTATAATTTTTTCTAAGAATTGGTATATAGCCATGTATATATTTTTATCTTATCTAAAGCCCACCTGTTCCTTTACTAAAATATTATGTTTTTCAAAAAAGTTATACAAACTACTATGCATTATTTTCTCAAATACCTTTGATATAACTGGGACTAAGGCGATTGGTCTATAACATGACATATTTTCCTTATCTTGTTTTTTAAACAGAGGTTTTATAATTGTCTTTTTTAATTTATCTGGATAGATGCCAGAAAGAACACACATATTGAAAATGTGACTCAAAACCGGAGAAATAACTTTACTAACATATTTTAATACTTTTGTGGACACTTCATCATAACCAGTACTATTTGTATTTTTTAGCGATACTATTGAATTTTGAATGTCAGTTGGGATAGTGGGTTTCATAAAAATAGAATTAGAAGTACTACATATATCAGAGTTTGGATTAACAGAGAAATTTGTCTGAGGCTTAACATGGTCAATAAAAAAATTATTAAATTCATTAGCTATGTCAATAGGATTTATTACAATATTTCCGTCAATATTTAATTTTTGTATGTCATTTTTTGGGCAATTGTATTTGTTGTCATTAATAATGTTCCAGCATGTCTTCGATTTGTTAGTTGCAGTTTTTATGTAATATTCATTTTGTGATCGTTGAGTGAGTTTAGTTATACGATTTAATCGAGCTGTATATAATTTTAGTTTTATTCTATCTTTTAAATGTCTCGTTTTCCTGTAATTCCATAGTAAATATCTTTTATGCTTAGAACATTTTTTGATCCCTTTACTTATCCACTTTGGACGTTTTCGTGTTGATAATTTAACGGTCAGAGTTGGAAAACACAAATTATAAAATAATGTAAAAGTGTCATGAAACTTATCAAATGCATTATTAGGGTCATCACATTCAAAAACATCATTAAATGTCAAAGATTTAAGACAGCTTAGGAACTTAACAAGATTTTCATTTGATATATCTCTTCTCTTTTTATACCAATGACTAATTGTGTATTTCTGTTTAACTGGACATTTCAGAAGCTGAGCGGTGTGATCTGACAGGGCAAATTCCATGATATCACTCTTACTTCCGTCAACATTGTGAATAATGTTATCAATGCATGTGCCGCTGACTATTCTTGTAGGCTTTTTAATAGCCATTCTCAAATTGTACTCAGAAACTAAGTTTTTAAATGCAATGGAGGTTCTGTTATTTTTCAAAATGTCTATGTTAAAATCACCACAAATAATACTTTTTTTCTTTTTAAAACATATTGCTTTTAGTACTTTGTTTATGTTTTCAAAAAAGAGTTCGATATCTTCACAATTGTTTTTAGGTGGCCTGTAAATGCAAACGACAATTAAATTATAATCTAGAAGTTCGATTGCGCAGCATTCAAAAATATTTGGAATACTAAATCTGGCTAGCTCAGAAATTTCCCTGTATTGATGGCTATCACGGACAAGTATACAAGATCCTCCGCGTCTAGTTTTCCTAGTGTATGATGAGGCTAGAGAAAAATTTGGCATCTTTAAGACTGAAACGTCATTGTGAGTCATATTATGCTCAGTGATACAGAGAACGTCAACGTATAATTTTTTGTCAGTCAATAAATCTAAGTTTACTAATAACAGGTCCATTTTATTAATCAGTCCGTTAATATTTTGGTGTATAATATTAATATTGTTGTACTCGAAAAAAACTATCAGTCGTTTCAGGTGTATGCAAAACAGGTAACACTGAAGAATCATCAACAACGATTGTTTGTGTATGATCTGTTTGTGTGCTCTTATTTATCTTTTGAATATTGGTATATGATTTGTACACATTAATCTTATTTTTGTAATCAATACTTATGACCTCTCGCAACAGTGTACGACACAAGCACAGAGTAAAATATTTATGGCTTGGAAGATACGTACAATAGTTCATGTCGATGTAGGTTGTATTTTGGAACTTACTACATACAAATCGCAGCTCATAGTTTAATTTTCGCACTCTTAAATAATTATTATAAGGAATTTCAGGTATTACGACATTAGTATGTTTCAGTGATTTACACAGATCAATTACACAGTTTTTAAATTCGAAAGGGTTGCGGTCGTTAATACCACCCAAGATGACAACAATGTCGTCCTTAGTTAGCTCTTTAAAAATATCTTGATTCCAATTTAATACTTCAAGAAGTCTGGCATTTGGTTTCCAGAAGCAGGATACTACATAATTGGAGCCTACAAGATTTTGTAGTATGTTTCTAATATTTCGTCCTCGCTCGTCTGCTAAAATAACAATTTTCTTCTTTTTGGCGTGGTAAACATTCTTTATTATATTTTTTTGCGATATGATTATATCCTTGTGACTAACACTTTCGCGACAGAGCTGATTATCGGACAGAGCAGACTTTTGTGGCGTTTTTTGTTTAGGTTTAGTATTCGATAAATGTTCAATGGTTGTGTCACTTCCAGTCTCCAATTCATTAGGATTTTTTGTCGCGTTTGTCGCACATTCAAAGTCAATTTGTATTGTATTTTGTGTCAGGGGGGTTATAATACTTCTTTTGGCTTTATTCTTAAGGTTAGCAGTTGGAGTAGTAGTTTTTATTTTAGGTGTGTGTAGTTGCACCCGTTTGTATGTCTCTATTGTTTTATAACATTTATCTAAATCACCTTTTAAACGATTAGTTTCAATGTTTAGATTATCTATTTCTTGGTGAGCACTTGGAGTTCGCAAGTAAGTTTTTTTATTGTTTCATTCAATTCTGCTATATTCTGTGTCTCATTTAGCGAAGTATTAGGTAAGCTTGTCATAGTAGCATCAAACAATGAAGAATTAGAATCGGTAAGATCGCATAGTGATGTTGATCTTCTTGGCATACGAAATGTTACATACTCGGAATCCATTTTCTTTTTATTAATTTATTTCGTAAGTATATAGCCTACGTATAATTATGTGAGAAAAAAATAAGTTGATAAGAAAAGACAAAAATAATTCCCACAAAAAAAATCAGAACAAAAAGAGTGTACACGACCAAGGATCGTTCCGTTGCCCTCTAGTATGCTATTCAGTTTCAATTCCGTCTGCAGAACTATTACGCCACGCTTGCGATTGCTTTTGTGGTGAAATTAGTGTACCGAATTAACGACTTCATTTATTTAATAATGTTGAGGAGCTCTTCACTGTTTTTAAAGTTATACCGTCGAGTTAAAAGCAAAAAAAAATAATAATATTCACTAATTAGGCTTTTTCACTTTAAAATTATCACTTTATTATTATTCTTAAGTGTTATTTGTTGGTTCACTGCTAATTGAAAATAGTATTTTGCGGATACACTGCACTCTGTTCTTGTTGTTATCGTAGTTTCACTATCACTTTCTTCTTGTTAATTCTTTCGAATAAAACTGCCGGATCAGTAATGACAATAATATCACTGATAAGTATTTATGTGTTTTACAAGTTTTTGTCAAATTTTGATTGAAATTGCACTTATTTATATTTTTAAATGTTGTTTATGCACGAGCGCAATGTTTTCTTTGCAGCGCCATCTTACGTCTTACAAAGTAATATATAATATAATATAATATAATATTCTACTTTTAACAAAAACATAGATGTTTCAACTATACCATAACTTCAAAATCAATGACTCGGACGCAAATTTTTCAAAAACAGGGGTGTAGTTATATTGCAGCTGCATGTGGATTTGCATGTCCATTATGATAGCGTCATAGATAACGTATTCTGTCTTCCTTTTTTTGAATGTCTGTTGCCTTTCAATTTCTCCTCGTTTGAATTCTGATAATTTCGCAACTTCTTGTAGCACTTTTAAGAGGAATGTGAAGTGCCAATTCATGGCTCGAGTATGCACTTTCAAAAATGCAGTTTCATGCACACCGCTTAGAGTTGAAAGTCCGAGGCAAGTGCATACATTTCTTATTGAAATATTGTTTCGGGCGATAACTGTTTTACCCCCCTAAACCATTACAAAATTAGACACTTTTAGTCTCATTAGATTCAGTATACCTTAATCTATGTTTGTGCGTTTTGCTTTTTTTGTAATTCAGTATAATTTAGTCAAAAAAGATAAAAATGCTCGAGGTAGTTTTTAAGTCTCAAATATGGATATTTAGATGCAAATAATTTATATTCTGAGCAATATTACTTCAAAATCAAAACGTACAAACCTAGATCTTCATTATATCTACAACATTTCCAAAAATTATGAAAATTGAACTATGTAAAGAGGTAGAAAAGCGTTATCACTTTTTGTATGAAAATTTACAGCTTCACAATCCTCTATGATATTTACTTTCTTTCGTTTAACAGCACTCTTTAACATTCAACCCCTCCAAATTATTGTTTGTGCGGTTTCTTTCTCCAAAAATACACTTACTACGTTAATAGCAGTCTATATACACGTGTACAGAAATCAACAGTCCCGTGACTGATAATTAATACAATCATAATACAATCATACTTGTTGCGACAAATATCGTATAAGATTTTAGCTTCCAGCAGTAGTCGTCTAAATCTTACCCTTCAAACTGTAACACAGCAATACAAGCACTGCTGCTTTGCGGCAGAAATAGGTAAGACGGAGGTACCTAAGCAGACGACCCTGGTACAGAGTCTCCCTCCGGTAGTATGTGATTTACATTGTATAGTTTTTCTAGAAAATAAATTGGTAAATAAACCATTTATACAGACCCATTTGCTCAGACACTAGATATTCAACACTTTCCTGGTCGAATCGGTTTTAGTAAAAAGACCTCAGAAATAGCGTTGTTGTCAAATAACTATGGTAAGGTACAAAACCTTTAAAATATGCAATGGTCTCTTCTCAGGCAACTTGTTATCGCCGAACCCGAAAACAAGTAAAATAAAACATATCAAAAAATATCTAAATATATTACCATCCCATCGCCGTCGGTGGACAGTGGATATCTTCCAGAATAATCGAATTTGGGACACAACTTTTTGTTTCAGAGGCTCGAGTGGCAGCAAAATATGTAAATATCAAATCCTATAGCAAGAAGTCCGAACTCAAAACCAAAGGACGCCGAGGGGAGCCTATAAAAAACTTACTATATTATCATGTTAGTGAAACTGCGCAAGTTATTTCATTTCAGTTTAATATAAACTTTCGTTGTTATGCTTGTATGTATATGGTGGATATATGGAGTCATTCATATATTCTCGTTACGAATGTTGGTAAAGTTTTGCTTGTACGTACCAGCTAAAGAAATTTACCTTATTATGTAGGAATTTAGACCCAGTTACGAGTATAACTTGCCAACCAATATTGTTTCTACCGGTTATGCGGGTTCTTGAGAGTTAAAATTAGGTCGGCAATAAGAAACCACGATAGATAATATCATCATCACAGCTCATATACGTCCCCACCGAGGGGTTCGAGCCCACCCTATGTTAGATAATATATATGAAACAAATATATAACTCGTAATAGAACATGTGGACTCGGCACTGGCCTTCAAATCGGGAGGTCCGAGGTTCGAGACTGCCATGTACCAATGTGTTTTACGAATTTCATTGTACATTTGTCCGACCCTTCTACGGTGGAGGAAACCAACGTGATCGAGAGGCAACCTTCATACATCTGCGAAGAAATTAAAAGTTGTGTGTGAAGTCGACCATCTGTACCAGAATCTGTACCAGGGTCGTCTGCTTAGATACCTCCGTCTTACCTATTTCTGCCGCAAAGCAGCAGTGCTTGCATTGCTGTGATCCGGTTGAAGATATGGCAGTGAAATTACTGGGTACTGTGACTATGATGGACGAATATGACGGATGATGGTGATGATGTAGACCGAGGAAAAGAATAAAGGACTTGGGTTCGAGAAATATAATTGTTTAATCACTTGCGTGTTGCGTGTATGCATTCAATACAAAATTCTAAAATAAACCGTTACTAAGCAACGATCCGTCACAGTCCCCACGAAAAGGCACCGGAAGGTGTAAGTTAGTCATAAGTCATAACCGTATCTACTAGGGACTTTACAAGTCCTGCCTGACCGTGTTTTGTACGAGTCACGACTATCTTTAAGGTTAAGATCGATGGTGTTGCTTGTAGTTGTGGATTGGAGTTCAAGCGGGTAAAGCTTTTGGAATGCACGTAGCTTGTAACCAGTCGCAGTACGAACATTAGCGACTCTCTCCTTTCCATCTGCTCCCTGAAATACTTCTTGGACTATTGCCAAAGGCCAGCTGGTTCTTTTTCCTTCGGCTTCTAACAATACAATGTCACCTGGAACCAACGTACTGATCTTGCCTTCCTTTGCTCTGTGTACGAGTGTAATAAGGTATTCGTTACGGAAACGCTGACGAAGATTATCTCGTAGAGTTTGACAATATCGAACACGCACGTTGAGTGATTTTCTGTCGATTTCATCTAAGTTGGGAGTGTCACTATTCTCTAAAGGATGCAGAAACATTGCTGGTGTTAAAGGTTTTAGCTCTTCAGAACTATTTTCAAAATACGTCAGAGGTCTGTTGTTCATCATTTGTTCGCACTCACATAAAATTGTTTGTAGTTCCATGAGTGAGATTGATGCTCGACCAAGTACTCTCCGTAACATTTGTTTCAATACACCAATGAGTCTTTCATAGAATCCTCCCCACCACGGAGCACCGGGAGGTATAAAATTCCAGGTTATTTTCGCTATGGATGAAAATTTCAAAACTTGTTCCCAGTCTAATATTTCAAGACTGTTTCTTAGCCCGGTAAAATTAGTAGCGTTGTCACTGTAAAAGTACTTAACCATGACGAGCTATAAATCGACGTAAAGATTGTATAAAATCATGAGTCGATAGTGATTCTACCACTTCCAAATGCACAGCACGATACGTCGCGCATGTATACAAAACGATCCAGCACTTATTTCCAGACCGTAAATAAAGAGGACCTGCTAAGTCCACTCCTATCACTTCAAACACCGCCCTTGCCTCAGTCCGGCCTAATGGTAGACTAGCTAAAGGTGTTTGACAATGTTTTGCCTTGTACCTTTGACAAATTATGCATTCCTTTATTGTCTTCTTTACTAATTTTCTAGCACCAATGATCCAATATTTTTCGCGTAAATTAACTAATAATGTTGAAGTACCAGCATGTTGTAGCCTCTTGTGTTGCTCTTGTACTAATCTTTGAATTATAACTTCATGTTCGATTGCTAAAATCATACGCAAACTATAAGGCATACATATCTAACTGCTTGCTGTAACTAGTTTTATTATGTATCGCTAGCTAGTCGCAATACAAACGTCTTAGAAAGCACCCGTGTTTTATTTCTAATAGTCCATATTAAGTGATAGTCAACCTTATTACGTTGAACAAATGGTCTAAATCGAGCCGGATAAATTACGCACGAAACTGAGGCCCAATTCAGCTAATAAGCTACAGCCGAATCGAAACTGAACCTCTGGTCGACGCATCGAAGGAGCGACCCTTTTTTTCATATGGACTATTGTTATCGCTACGCAACACAAAAGAAGACCCGAGCGGGCTGCTATACAATTTATGTTAGTGATGCATCTATGCTATTAATAACTTATTGCACGTGTTTACGAAGATTAGAACAAGTGATTTGATAACATGGAGTCTACTGAAAAATTACTGGATAGTTTGGAGAATTATTCGGATATTATTTTGAAGACAAAAACAAACTTTAAGAAATCACCTAAGGCCCGGTTAACTAAAGGTTATATAGAATCGAGAATACAGTGTTTAGAAGAATATTGGCGTTCATATCGAGATGCATACCAAAACTTAGTAAGAAGCACTAATAAAGAACAACGGAAAGATTTGAAATATTTTAAAGAAGAATTGTATACACAATGTGAAGAAACATATTTGGATTTGAAAGCAGACATGACGGATATACTTCAAACGTTGATAACACAAAGAAATCAAGAGTTACAACAAAATGTATTAACAAAATCCTTGCCCACTGAAAGAACGAGTAGCACAGAAGTTAAATTACCAAGAATTAACCTTCCTACGTTTGGCGGAGCGTACGAAGAGTGGCAATCATTTGAAGATACATTTACGGCGTTGATTCACTCTAATAAAATTTTGAGCCAGGTACAAAAATTGCATTATTTAAAATCGTGTTTGACAAATGAAGCATTAAACTCAATTAAGCATATACAAGTAACCGAGTATAATTATGATCAAGCTTGGAGTACTTTAAGAAATAGATACAGCCACAAGCGGCTTATTGTCAATGCTATTTTAAAGAGGTTATTTACAAATAAAAAAGTAAACACGCAATCACCTGGACAATTAAAAATATTAATTGACAGTACAAAAGAATGTTTGAATGGCCTCAATTCTATGAATATTACAACAACGTCATGGGATCCTCTAATTATATATATTACTGTGCAAAAATTAGATGCTGACACTCATAGAGAATGGGAAAGTTATGTAAGCAAAACATTTGAAACCGAGTTACCTAACCTACCGGAATTAATAAAATTTTTGGAAAATAGAATACATACACTCGAATTAACACAACCAAATATCTCAAATATTCATAAAAATTATAAAGAACGCTCATATCACTCCTTTAGTGCTATACAAATAATCTGCAAAATTTGCAACAACCAGCATCTTTTATGCCATTGTAAAGAATTTATACAGATGAAACCGGAGAAGAAAATAGAATTTATCAAGACCAACAGATTGTGTTTTAATTGTCTAGCGCCAGGACATCCAGTATATAATTGTAAACAAAAGACTTCTTGTAAAATTTGTGGAAGGCGTCACCATTCCTTACTACACAATAGTAAGAAAGAAGAGATTTCACACGACACTGAGAGCTCAATTAATAATACACCTGGAGTATCCTCACTACACGCTAATAACCACATACAAGAGTCCATACCAGAACAATCAATTGTATCACATTTTGTAAGCAAGAAACAGAATGCATTACTAGCTACCGCATTAGTTCCGGTCAAAAGCGACTCTGGCCGCGAAACTACACTTAGAGCTTTGATCGACCCTGGATCTCAAGCAACATTTATTAGCGAAAATGCAGCTCAACTAGTTCGTTTGAAAAAAACTGCAATACGCGGTTCAGTCACTGGTGTCGGAGCCACATCAACTCCCATACGTCATATAGTTAATGTGGAAATTTCATCACGGTGTGATAAGCAGTTCAGGCTTCCTATTAAAGCATATATTTTAGAATCACGCATAACTACAATGTTGCCCTGCTCCACAATAGAACCAAAAAGTGACTGGACACACCTGGAAGGCCTATTTCTTGCTGATCCGTATTATTTCAAATCAAATAAAATAGATTTATTATTAGGTATTGATGTATATACAGAGATAATAAAAAATAATGTAGTGAAGGGCCCACCAGGCTCACCAACAGCCCAAGACACAAAATTGGGATGGATTCTATTCGGCAATATATCGACACATACATCGTGTGACAAAGAAGCTATTGTCATGCATAATCACATAGAGATTGAGATGGATAGTCTACTAAAAAACCTCTGGAGTATTGATGATATATCTGAACGTAAATTTACCGCTGAAGAACGAACCTGTGAAGAAATTTACAACATAACCCATACACGTACCTCTGAAGGCAGATATATTGTCAAATTACCGTTTAAAAAATCACCACAAGAAATCGGTCAAACAAGAGATATTGCTTTAAGAAGATTATGTCAGTTAGAGAGAAGATTAGAAAAGAACCAAGTTTTAAAAGAAGAATATCATAGAGTTATGAATGAATATGTACAGCTTAATCATATGGAGAAGGTACCTTTGGAAGAAATAAACAAGTTAAGTATTTATTTACCACACCACGCAATTGTTCGGGACAGTGAGACAACCAAAGTTAGGGTAGTCTTTGACGCCTCTTGTAAAAGTTCCAACATGAACTCGCTTAACGACTTATTGTTAGTTGGGCCACAATTGCAAGAAGACTTAAGAGATTTGATTATGAGATGGAGAATGTATCCTATATGTTTTATGGCAGATATTCAAAAAATGTATCGCATGATACTTGTAAATAAAGAAGACGCTGATTATCAACGGGTTTTGTGGAGAAACAACCCTACCTCTGAAGTTGAAGATTATCGTATGCTAAGAGTGACATTCGGCACTGCATCAGCACCATATCTCGCCATCAAAACCCTTAAACAACTGTCAACAGATGAAAGCGAAAAATTTCCTATAGGATCAAAGATACTAGCTGAAGATTTTTACGTCGATGACTGTATGAGTGGACAATACACTTTGATAGAAACCATAGAAGCAAGTCAGCAACTACAGAGTTTAATAGAAAAGGGTGGATTTACACTACAAAAATGGGTATCTAACAGCAAAGAATTTTTGGAGACAATTCCCCGATGTCTGAGAAGTACAAGCGTTGAGAAAGGTATTACAGATGAAAGTATAATAAAGGCTTTAGGGCTTACATGGAACATGATCACAGATTCATTTAGTTATCAAATAAAACTACCACCTAAGCCACAGTACTCAACAAAAAGAAACATATTGGCTGATATTCAACGCATATATGATCCTCTAGGATGGGTATCACCAGTTATCATCATGGCAAAAATACTAATTCAAAAAATTTGGATACAAAAATTAGATTGGGATGAGCCAATTGGAGAAGAGTTAGAGGAAGAATGGTTTAAGACAAGAGATAGCTTAGAAAGTTTACACAAAATACAAAATAAGAGATGGCTAAACACAAACAAAGATAAAGAAAACATACAATTACATGGATACTGTGATGCATCAAATAAAGGATATTGTGCAGTTGTATACTGTAGAGTAGAATATTCAAATGGAGATATAAGAACAGTTATCGTTGCTTCACAAACAAGAGTGGCGCCTGTAAAAACCGTATCTTTGCCACGTCTTGAATTATCAGGTGCACTGCTCTTGGCCAAACTGTTGACAAAAACAAGAAAAGCAATGAAAATACCTGAAAATCAAGTACATGCCTGGACTGATTCCACTATAGTTCTGGCATGGCTCGCAGGAGATCCAAGAAAATGGAAAACTTTTGTCAGCAATCGTGTTGTAGAAATCTTGGATAACATTCAATTTTCTCAGTGGAGTCATGTAAAAACAAATGAAAACCCAGCAGATTTGGGATCAAGAGGCACATATATAGAAAACCTCATAGACAACACATTATGGTGGCATGGACCAAATTGGCTAAAAAATAAAAATATAAAATTCCCAAAATTAACAAATCTATTTACAGATATAGAACTAAAAAAAATTGAAGTTAACACAAAAATTTATGAAACTGAAAATGACATTAAATTTACAGAATTTGATACACTATCAGAACTTTTAAAAACTATTATCTATTGTTTAAGATTTATAAAATTTAAAAAAGAATCGGATAATATTGATAAGGTAATAACAACACTTGAATTGGATGATGCATTGAATAGATGTATAAAAATAGCTCAAAAGGAAGACTTTCAAAATGAAATCGATAGAATTTCTAAGAACAAAAATATATCAAAACAAAGTATTTTAAAACACTTAAATCCCTTTATCGATGAAAGCAATATTCTCAGGGTGGGCGGAAGACTAAGACATTCGAATTTGAATCAAGACCAAAAATATCCAATTATTCTTGGCAATAAAACGCATTTAACACAACTGATTGTTGCTGAAGCCCACCAAAAAACATTGCATGGAGGAGTTCAATTAATGATGAGTTATATAAAATCAAAATATTGGATCATTAAAGTTAAAAATATAATTAAAATACACATCTATAAATGTTTGATATGTGCTAAACAGAAAGCAATAACAAGAACACAACTAATGGGTAATTTACCGAAGTCTCGCATCACACCAAGTCGTCCATTCATTAGTAGCGGAGTAGATTTCGCAGGTCCCTTGCAGATTCTCAATAAAAAGGGTAGAGGAGCGAAAACTAATAAAGCGTATATCGCTATATTTATTTGTATGGCAACAAAAGCCATTCATTTGGAGCTAGTGGGGGACTTAACATCAGAAGCTTTTATTGGGGCATTTAAGCGCTTCGTATCAAGACGAGGACGATGCAATAACATATGGAGCGATCAAGGTCGTAATTTTATTGGTGCAAACAAAGAATTGCAAGCAGCCTGGAAAGAAGCAAAGTTGGACTTACCTGGCCATTTGGTGGACATCCTTGCAGCCGATGGCACGCAATGGAATTTCATACCTCCATATAGTCCTAACTTCGGTGGTTTATGGGAAGCCGGCGTGAAGTCAATTAAATTCCACTTACGAAGAATAATGAATACCAATCTAACATATGAAGAATTGACGACAACTTTGTATCAAATTGAAGCCTGCTTGAATTCGCGGCCACTGATTCCAATAGATATTTCTGATACAGAATTTGAAATATTAACTCCGGGTCATTTCTTGATTGGCGAAGCACCAGTTGTCGTACCAAATCCAAACCAAAAGGGTGTTAATATTAATATTATATCCCGATGGCAGCTAACTCAACGTCTGGTAGATAATTTTTGGCATCGTTGGCAAAACGAATATTTAACTCGCCTTCAGTCACGTCCCAAATGGATAACAAAACAAAAGGAATTTGAAATAGGAGATATCGTACTCCTAAAAGAAGAGCAATTACCTCCTTCTAAATGGGCTCTTGGGCGTATAGTTTCTAAACACCCTGGCGATGATAATCTTACCAGAGTGTATAGTGTCAAGTGCAGTGGTGGAATAGTTAAACGTTCCATATCAAAACTTTGTTATTTACCTATTGAAGCTCAGTAAATTGCCTAGAAATTTATTCTTTTTTACTTATAATTTATTGTCAATTTAATATGATTGTTAAGTTGATTATTGTATTGTTGATTAAAGGATTCAAATAAATCCTTTGGTGGGCGGGATGTTCGATTGCTAAAATCATACGCAAACTATAAGGCATACATATCTAACTGCTTGCTGTAACTAGTTTTATTATGTATCGCTAGCTAGTCGCAATACAAACGTCTTAGAAAGCACCCGTGTTTTATTTCTAATAGTCCATATTAAGTGATAGTCAACCTTATTACGTTGAACACTTCACAAGCAGATAATACTATCGGAGATTTAAAATCAAAACTTTCATTTCCGAGATCTAACTTAGTTCTTAATCTTATTATTCCATTTTCATCCTTCCATGTTACGAGTCTATCAATTTTCTGTTTATATTCTGTTTGTACTAACCTAAACAAAACCCTTTCTGCGTACTCGGTCTCCTCGTAGGTAAGCTCGCAATGATCGCGAGTCTCATTGCCGCAACCTTTTCGCAATCTCAGCATCCAACTTATCATGCGAACAATTTTCGAGTATCCTGAAAAATAGGTTAAACTTCCTAAAAATACCTTATCTTGACTAGTAGTCATGACCTTAACTTGTCCCGTTTTAAGCTCCTTGTTGACCTCTTCAACGTCGGCTGTAACTTCGGATGTTGGCCATTCATCACTGCTCTTGAGTAACCACTCTGGACCCTCCCACCATCTGCTAACTAATAAATTATTGGGAGTGGTACCTCTGGAAGGTAGGTCGGCAGGATTCAAGTGACCAGGTACATGCCTACAGTCGTCTACAGAAGTTGTTTCTCTTATTTCGCGAACTCTATTAGCAACGAATAAGCCCCAGTTGTTGTGATTCTTTAACCAGCAGAGTACTACGCTGGAGTCAGTCCAGTAATATACGCGGCATTTTAAACCTAAACTTTCGATTACTGTTTTACTAAGTCGAGTAGCCAAGGTAGCTGCTATCAACTCGCACCGTGGTATGGTAATCTCTTTTACTGGCGTGACCCGCGATTTAGCTAGAACTAGGCTCACGTACACATCACTGTAGTATACTGAACGTAAAAATATGCATGCCGAATAAGCTCGTTTACTTGCATCGCAAAAAACATGAATAGAATTTTCACATAAATTAATATCAAATTTTGTTAAGCGTCTCGGAAGTTTGATTTCGGTAATATTGTGTATCTGACTCACCCAGGCTTCGAATTCCTTACGTATTTTATCTGGTAACTCCTCGTCCCATGTGGTTTTCGCAGCCCAGCTCTCTTGTAAAAGCATTTTTGGTACTATTGTCGTGGGACTGCATACTCCGATCGGGTCAAATATTTTTTGTGACAGAGAAAGCACAGAACGTTTTGTCAGTTTTTCGTTGACACCTGTAATAGAACTAATATTACAAAAAATTTCGTCATGAACAGTATTCCAAACAATGCCTAAAACTGACATAGTGATAACGTCAGTGTCGATTCTCTCCGGTGCAGTGACCCAGCATCGCAAGTCAAACTTGCCGAGAAGCATAATTTTCTTAGCTTCTTTTATAAATTCGTTCATTGCTTCTACGGAATTTAAGCTTGTCACACAGTTATCCACATAAAAGGATCGTTTGAGCTTCATTGCTGTGTTTTGTAAACGACATGGAACGTGATCCAAATGATATGATATAGTGGCTGCTAAATGAAAGGGGCTCGATGTTACGCCGAAAACCACGCGTCTATGTCTATATGTGATAAGGCCCTTACCTTCATCATTCACGTCAGCCCACCATAAAAATTTCAGGTAGTCTCTATCTTTCGGAGAAAGAGATATTTGCAGAAAAGCTTTAGCCACGTCAGATACAACCCCCTACGCCTCCTTTCTGAAGCTAATCAAAAGATCAGGTATAAGCTCTATCAAATTTCTACCCTTTTCTAAACATCCGTTCAGAGAATTACCGCAGTAATCCTTTGCCGAAGCGTCGAAAACCGGCCTTATTTTTGTGGTTTGACTCGATTCCTTGATTACTGCGTGATGAGGAAGGTAGACATCTGTTGACGTGTTAGGACTGGGAGCGACCTCTATTATTTGTAAATCTAACCATTCGTTGAAAACTTTGTTATAGTCCGACATTTTATTTAGTTTTTTAAGTCTTGCCGTTGTAGATAAGAGTCTCTTTAAAGCTATCTCATAATTCGAGTGCGGAAGATGTACAGCATCTTTCCACGGTAAGCAGACTTCGTACCTAGACTCGTCATTGATCTTTATAGACTCAACAAAACTAGCTAATACATCCCTCTCCTGAGCTGATTTACTTATTTGTTCGCCGGGATCGTTAATACCTAGCGCTTCAAGAGACCACAAATCTGACAAGTCAATTTTGGATAAGCAGTGTAAAGTTGTAAATAGTAAACCCAAATAGTCAGCACCTACTAGTACAGTTACCTCGTCAGGAGTATCTTTCGTCTCAGTCAATTCAATGTCGTGTTGGATAAGTTGCTTGGTAATTACATTGGAAATTACTTTTGGTAAATAACTACAAATACTTTTGCTTTCGAGTGCACTGAAATTAAAACAGAAGTCCTTCTTCATATTTTTCATCGTAATATTGAAAACTCCTCGTTTTTCTGGTTTTGTTTCAACTCCACCGAAAAGACATTGCGAAATAGTTTCATTATTTACTGCTTTCAAATCCAATGTTTTGATCAAGTCACTTTTGACATACGATCTTTGAGACCCGCTGTCAATCAATGCTCTGACACAAATTTCTCTGTGATCGTTGGTCACTATAGCTGAGAAGGTTTGCAGCAAGGTCGTACTTTGTTGTTGACAAATTAAATTTTCTGACTTTTCAACTTGTTCGGAATTTTTGCTGTTTTCGTGGTCTGGACAAAGTAGGATGAAGTGACGTTTTGCGCATAGAAGACATTTTGGAAAACTTCGGCACCTTTTAGCACTATGATTAGTTTTCATACAAATCGAGCAAGCATTTTTCGCCGTGATAAAGTCCAACCTTTCCTTGAGAGTCATTTTACCGGCTTTATAGCATTCCGAGCTTGAATGTTGTTGCTCTTTTTCACAAAATAAACAGGATATTACAGGCGGAGATTTTGGTCCAATAGGTGACTTGTTCTTATCTCCTTTGCTATCTTTCGTCACAAAACATGCTGTCGGTAGCCTTGGTTGCGGGTTTGAATCAATGTCTAAGAAACCGCTTTTGCCATCGAGATCCTTTCTTCAGATTCTACCTCTTCCCGCAGGAACTGAATCAACGTGCTAATGTCGCCTTTATTGGTAGCCGTGATTCTGATACGGTTCCATGTTCTAAGTAGGTCTACCGGTAACACTGACTCTATCATTGGATAGAGTATAGAGGCATACTTATCTTTCACAACGCCGAGAGTCTCCAACGCTTGTAGGTGGGTCTGCAAGTCATCGTGGAGTTGCGATAAGCTTGATATGTGGCCCTTTTGTTGAAGAAGAACTAGGTTGAGAAGCCCCCTCACATACGTCTCGATGAGTATGTCTTCTCTAGCAAACCGAAGCTTGAGCGAGTCTAGGGCTTTCTTGTAATTCCTTCCACACGGCGGATAGCTCTCTACAAGTTTTCTCGCCGACGAGTTTTCCGTCATAGACTGAAGTAAATATTGAAACTTATCAACATCATCTATTTCGTCATCAGCGTCAATTTTTGGAACTGTCCCCAAAAACTTAACCACTTTTTCACATCACCATCTCTTGGCAACTGAGAGCTTCTCTGTCTTGACTTTACCGTGGACTTCCTATTCCCTTCCTTTCGTGGCTTGTGTTCTCTTTCATAGGAACTTCTAATGCTTATCCATCTCTTGCGGAAAGCCATCGCTTTTTCTTGGTCCGCCTCATATTCTGGTTCAGAGAATTCAGCAGCTTCACACCAGAACTCTCTTAATGTTAACTCGGTAGTCTGCAGGTGTTCGAATGCATCACTCAACATTGAGAAATTAACCTCGGCCTCCTCTTTGGGGCCGTTCTCGTAGCTATCGGCTAGTGATAAAAATTCTCGCCTCTGCTGCCTCTTTCTCCTCTTGAGGGCCTCCATCTTCGACAATCTCACTATACGTCGCGTCTCGCCACTCACAGATTCCTCAAATTATCCTACGGTCGCCACAACTATGATGGACGAATATGACGGATGATGGTGATGATGTAGACCGAGGAAAAGAATAAAGGACTTGGGTTCGAGAAATATAATTGTTTAATCACTTGCGTGTTGCGTGTATGCATTCAATACAAAATTCTAAAACAAACCGTTACTAAGCAACGATCCGTCACAGTGACTTTACATCTTGTGTCACAAGTTGGCAACGTACACTGTGGTTCTTGTGGGTGTTGCAGTTTTGCTGCGAATCTCACAAGAGCCACATGTATTATAGGTGACTGTTACCACTTACCATCAGGTGGGCAGTTTGCTTGTTTGCCAACTTTGTTCAATAAAAAAAATCTAGGTTTGTAAAAATCTTGTTTTGATTTTGAAGTAATATTGCTCAGAAAATAAATTATTAGCATCTAAATATCCATATTTTAGTATTAAAAACTACCTTGCGCATTTTATCTTTTTTGACTGAATTATTCTGAATTACAAAAAAAGCAAATCTAATGAGACTAACAGTATCTAATTTGGAAAAGGTTTAGGGGGGTAAAACAGTTATCGCCCGAAACAATATTTCAATAAGAAATGTAGGCACTTGCCTTGGACTTTCAACTCTAAGCGGTGTGCAACAAACTGCATTTTTGAAAGTGCATACTCGAGCCATGAATTGGCACTTCACAGTCCTCTTAATTGATGCGGATGCGAATTCGGATGCAGATATCTGAATTAATACGAATATTCCGTATTTACGGATCCTAGTAAAATTCAATTTTGTGGTTTGTTTGGTTCGTGGCCAAAACAACGTTAATAGCATTGTTGTTTTCCGACAATTAGAGTATCCACCTTCGGCCTTATCATCACTTACCATCAGGTGAGATGAAGGCCAAGAGCTTCCCTGTCGTATGCAAAAAGTGATACTTTAAAATTTAACTTAAGTATTCAAATATCGGCCTGTTGTCAACACAGGTTTGGCACTCTATGATATATCTACAAGATTACAGCAACAGGGTTGGTTTATTGTGAATACTATCCACGTGTTTGTAAAAAAAACAAGTAAAAGCCGGTTCACCGCCGTAAAGCTTATTAAATGACCAACTATTTTTATTCAGTGCCCTAAGGGTACGCAGTTTGTTTTCTTTTCGGGATATTTAAGGCCTAGGCCTGCCCGGGCGTTCGTTAGTAGTGCCTTGGGGCGGCCCTCCCTATATTTATTAGAGGCGCCATCACAGTGCCTTGTTTACAACTACACTGAGACTACTTATTTTAATGTTCCTACGAAAGACCCAGACACCAATAAATAATGAATAAAGGTATTTTTTCGAAGTGAAATTTCTACTGGGCCTGCATTCTATACAGAATAGCACATTTAGATCGGTCAGTATGGGCAAGTCTGTAACTCTAAAACATACAAAGATCTTTTCTTAGGAACCATGTCATCGATTTTTGTGACAAGAAAAACTGCATACATAACTTAGATCGGGAATCGAATCCAATCTTACATTATTTCTATTGGGATATCGATTGTGTAGGTCATAAGCAGTAAATATTACTATAAAACATATCTTTGTTCGATTTCCGAACTGAGTAGGTACAAGTTTTTCTTAAATCTATGTATGCAGTTTTTCTTGTCACTAAAATCGATGATATTGTTCCTAAAAACAGATCTTTTTATGTCTTATAGTTACAGACTTGCCCATACTGACCGATTTAAATGAGACACCTGTACACCTTGGCCTTATAGGATCACTTGGTTGTCCGTCTGTCTGTTGAGACCCTCTAATTGGAAATATTAAATACTCGAGTCTACGGTGATAAAATCAAACTTCCACATGATCAAAAGAATATTTGTAATATACGTTTGGGGGACTGATTTTAAAGGGAAATTTAAATCTCCTGGTCTTTAAAATTTGGCACCGACTTTAATATAGTGCTTTTGAAGTCGGTTTTTATTTTTTGTAAAAATTTTTTTCATGAATCGAAAAGGGGTTTCAGCAGATTTAAAAAATAAATTGATAGATATTTATAGTTTAAGCCAATTCTGATTTGTATTATTAGATGGACTAAGTAGGTGAGATGTCAAAATTCAGCACGAAAAATCAGTTCCTTGATTCCATTTCTTTTGTTACAATTAGCGCGGTTAATTTTTTTTTTAAAGAATCGCAAAACGAGGCTAACATCAGATGTCGGCACCGGCAAATAGGTGGTGCCCATCTAGAACACAGCTTAAGAGCGGGTATAAAGCTAGAAAAATATCAAATTTCACCCGCGCGCCTCACACGTTCCGGTCTCGACCATCGCAGCGATAAGTTCGCTCCCTCTTCATGTTTTGTGTGATCGCGCACAGTATAACCTAAATTAGGCAGATAAAATTGGCTAAGTGCGAGTCGGACTATTTATCCGTACTTTGAACTGTGAATATAAAATACTTCTCACTTGTGATAAGTAAAACGAAAAGGTAGGTAATAAATATTATTATTTATTTAGAATATAGGTATTTAACATAATAAGTGCTTTATTTACATTTACCTGCTAAGCACTCGTCGGATAAGCATAGGCGTAAACATATTTCAAACACCAAAAATACTTGGAGTACAGATTTAAATAATACGAAAAGGTTAGTGACAAATATATTTATTTACCTCTCTTATAATGTCGCTTTCAATTTTTGAGATTGTTAACCGTAAGAATCGCTTTAATTTACAATAATTAATGTGTGTATGTTAAAATTCTTTTTTTTCAGAATACGGTCTATACCTTGGCTATGAATGATAAGTCGTTCACTTGCATCATACCTAGATACTTTGGTCTTTTGCTTCCTTAGCTTTCCGTTTTTTGAAAGCCGTCTTTGCCCGATTACCCGTCCTTCGGTGTTACTGAAATCAAACAATTAGTGTTAAAATTGAGTGTGAATATGGTGGCACCATTTTATCATTAGATATAACTTTTAATATGGAGCCAAAACAAATCTAGCCCAGTGTAAAAATCATGATGGCACTAAAATCAGAAAATCACTTAGATGTCGCTATAGTACAATCGCGAAAGTTTATGCTCGACTACTGTTCGACTCTATCGCGTAGCAATAAGGACAAAAAGCAACCGATCATAAACTTTCGCGAATGCACCTACAATCTTAACTTTTCCACTGGGCAATAAAACTTCTCAGTGGTGACAAAATCTATATAAATCGCAATACGTTTTATTTTTTTTCCTAAATCTGGGGGCACGGCAGTGCCCCCGCCAAGTCAAGCGCGAAGCAAACACTGCCGTACCATCCTTTACTGGAACCATTTCGCCGAATTTTCTGGCCCCTATTTGAGAACCTCTGGATAAGATCAGAACGCAGAAATTTTCGTCATCTAGTAAGCTATAATCACATACTTAAAATCCAAAATTTCAAGTCTGTAGGTCATTGAGTTCCGAAGTTAAGCGAAAGCAAAGTTTCGCATTTATGACAGATACTCACTCACTCACTCACTCACTCATGATCATCAAAATAGAACTTGTACTTCCCATAAACTCAGAGAGCTGAAATATGGTTCAGAGTTAGGGTTTAATGGCCACGTAAAGGGAATACTATAAAAACTAGGATAATCGAAGATCTGGAGTACCTGGTGACCCTGATTAGAAAACACAAGAGCCCAACCAAACTATTAGAGATATCGACATACCGCCTTTACAAAAAATATTTAACTTGGTGGGCCGCTTCCAATAAAGAAAAGAAAAAAGAAAAGAAAGATTTGTAATAATAAAAAAACAACCCCTAAAAAGAAAAAAACTGTGTCAAATAAGAAAATCTAATAAAATAAATCAATAAGCTCACGTTTCTACAAAAAGAAGTGAAATCCCACCAAAAACATTCTGTAAAAAACTAGCCAAGTCTCGATGGAGCTGCTTGTTTATCTCTAAAAAGTAATGAAATCTAGACAAAGTCGTGCCAAGTCTAAGGTCAAAAAGTCAAACCCACAGTTGACCATTTTTGTAACTCTATTATGTGTGTCCTCATTGGCTGTGGGAGTGCACGGGGGTCAAAAATTTACTTATTTTTTAACTTCGCTGCACCGTTTTCGAGATATAAGCATTTTTGTAAATATTTTTCTTGAAGATTATGCAGGGTTGAAATTCCTTACTTGTCTGACAAACTCCGACAAACTGCGGCCTATCTATATCAGCAAACAGATTTTTGCTATGCTATGTTTTTCCGTTTTCGATATTCGTGTGACTCAGGGTCAGGTAACATTGCCCCACCTGAGCCACACGTATCTCTGAAACGCGCAAGCGACAAACTCTGATGCCGACAAACTCAGACATACTATACCTATCTCTGGACATTATAGCGGCATACGCAAACAATCTATTTTCCAGTTTTTTTTTGTGGCCTAGCTGGGGTCAGCCACACCAAGACTAAGTAGTCTGGGTGTGGATGACACAGATAGTCGTCTCTTACGACATAAACAGAAAGAAAGGTAGTGGCGTCTCATATATTCTAGAGTTTGTTCATAGTCAAGAATGAACTATACATAATATGTACTTGTGCATACCTAATCGCACTAAATTACCTTATTCGTCTCTTACAACATACACGGGAAGAAAGGTAGTGGCGACACATTTACGAGTATTCTAGAGTTTGTTCATAGTTTAGAATGAACTATGAACTATAAATGTACTTAATTATATTAAACTCCCTTAGTCGTCTCTTACGACATACACGGGAAGAAAGGTAGTGACGACTCGTGTATTCTAGAGTTTGTTTATAGCTTAGAATGAACTATGAAATGAACTATAGAATGAAATAAAAAAATAATTATAGAATGAAATATAAATGTATCTTATGGCAAAGAAAAGTAGCGACGACGAAGAAAAGTAGCGACGACACAATTAGAGTTTATGCGTAGGTAGTTGAAAATTAACTATGAACAACACAAAATGAATGATTTCAGTTATATTACTGAAATCATTCATTTTGTGTCGTTCATAGTTCCATCTCTAAAAATAATTCTCATGTCAAATCAAATCGATCAAAGATTAGTAAATTTTCACTAACCTACGTTTCAGAAACTCGAACTGATTTAACACTACTGTCAAATGTTGCAGCATGTTAGTTGAATAATGATTTGATCAGCCTTTCGGAAATTGGGTGTAAGTAAGCAACATTTTGCTTTGCACAAGTTAGCAGTATACTTGTTTAATTTGCAGGTTTACGCAGTCTTTGGATTGCCTCGATAATATTAAACTGTATTTAAAATCATCGTTGAAACCAGTATGGAATAACAAAAGACACAACTTTTAGGAGAGAAATTTTGTACAAATTTTTTTTAGACTTTAGACGTCGGAATATTGTCTAAAGTTGAAGATGATCTGAAAAAAAAACAATATAAATTTTTCGTCCTATTCACTTAGTTCACGTAAATTCATTCATTATTATATCATGGTGCTATTTACGTCTATAATATTAATCTCTATCTCTCTTATTCTCTCTCTCCCTCTCTATTAATCTATCTATAATTTTATAACAAAAAAAAAACAATAATTTGAACGTCTAAAGAAATGAAATGCCTCAAATTTTAACCGAAATTTTGAAGAAATTTTGGTTAGAAATAGATTTTCACATCAAAATTTATTTTGACAGTAAATTAAGTAGATTTTAGTCCCCAGAAAAATCTACACAACATTTATTAATGTCCTAAGTTCAACAATTGCAATAAACTTACTTTGATGAGAGCTTTCCGCTTACGGATTTGACTGGATCGTATTCGTCAGCTTGTGTGATATTTCGTGTTGCAGCAGCTCTGAAATACAAAATTAATATAAATAATTAACAATAATAAATAAATAAATATTTTTTTCCCATTCACCCCAATTATATAACCCAATTAGTATCATTAAGAATTTGTAGATTTCATAGAAATAACGGATAAACATACATAAATAAATAAAAATGAATAAAGCACAAGTAAATATAAATAAACATACACGTCCATGGTTTGAGCACATACATATATTCATAGTTATCACAAAAAATCTGCTCCGACCGGAATCGAATCCGGGACCGTTGGCGCCTAAGGCGCCAAAGGTCCACGTTCTAACCACAGCGCCAGACAGTCGTCGCTTAATTTTAATTTGTTACAGTAATGACACTTTTAATTACTTAACGAAGTATGATGTGATAATTTTGCGTCGTTATATAATCAAAGTTTCGCGTCAAATTGATTTAATTTATGTTAGCACTATAAAAAGTTTACATACTGTCACCTACGTCCAGCACGCGAGTAGTCAAACGCATCAATTTGTTTTACATACACTACCCACGCCTACGTTGCACCAGCGCTTGTGCATTGTATTGTGTTATTAAAAGTCAACGCGCATGGGTCTATATTGTAAGGTGAAACTACTTATTAACGAAAAAATATTACGTAAACATAATAAAAGTAAAGTAATAGGTACATACCTTCTACAATACGCCATAAGTTGAATTTTTGACTTCTTAAGTTCTTTTAGACAATTTTTTTTTGGTTTTTTCATTCGCCATAATTTGGTCGATGTATTTTCTCGGGCCGGAGCACAGAAGCACAGTTTACTCGTCTCAACGGAGCGATCAAGACTGATTGATGAAATAAAACATACCTGTTACCTCGGGTCAGGTGCGACAGATGATAGCGTTCTGCGCGGAATAAGAACGTTGTAAGCGCCGAATTACTTTTATTTTAATTACTCGTAAAATATACATTATTTTTGCAAATCGCTAGTACAGTCCCTAGGTAAGATAGTTTTATATTATATATTAAAAAATTGACGCAGTTATATGCATCACATTGAAAAGCAATCGATTTTGCTTGAAAATTAGACGTATCTTCGCGATTTTTTTCTATCGATAAAATAATTTAATTTTATGTTTTCACTCAGTGCGTTCACTTACAAATATAGTTAAATATCTATTTTAAAAAAAATGGGTAGTTCATTATTCAATTTCAAGTGTAGATATCAAATCTACGATTACCAATTTAGCTTTATACCCCCTCTTAAGTAGCTCAATAAGAAGTTTTTCTTGGACAATATCACACAAAAAAGTTTATGGTTAAAGTGAGGAGGATCATGAAAACGTGAAATAAGTTTAAGTAAACATAACCTTTTAACAAACCGTAAATCGTGGAGCGGTGCAACCGGATGTGAGGTTAGTTATCCCGTCCGACTTGCCAAGTCTGGGTTCCGCCATCTTACAGCAAACGCACACGACCGACTTTTTGTAGGATAATCGACCCGATTTTCCGCCGACTCTTATTACCGACTTAACGCACACGTCTGTCGCTTTGTCGGTGACTATAGAGAGAAGTGCACGTCATAGACTTATTGGATTTGACAGGTGTTTAGTATATCTATCGTCGAGCAGTGACACGTCCTTTCCTATTAAGCAAGCGCAAGCGGCCAACTGTCGGTCGGTGAGTACTTACTTGAGTAGGCTGGAGTATTTCTCTCTGTCACACCAGTGTGACACAAGAATTTTTTTCCTCACAGTTACACCAGTATGACACGAAAGAATTTTTTTCCTCACAGTCACACCAGTGTGATAATCATGAATTGTATACTTTACAGTCACACTTATAATTTTGATGACAAAGACAAGTATTGTTCACTTATTTAACCTACTCGATAACACCATATAAAAATCAAATTGTCTCCTTACGTACCTATGCTGTCAATGTGTGCGTTAATGTATACATTTACAAACGTTTCTTTTTTCACCGATAATTAGGTTGGCGACTTTCGCCAATTTTTTTGGTCGACTTTTCGTAGTTCGTTTGCGTTCAAATTCAAATAAGGATGATGACTGAATTCTAATTTTCACGTCTCGTCATAAAATATTAAAATACCGTAGAAAAAGATACAATCCTGTGAAATTAGAATTAAAATCGGCTTGGAAATGCATTAGACAAGCATTTTAAGTTGTTAATTTGGAAGCGATTAGACAGAGAGATCCGACAACAACCGTGACGTAATTGTTTAGTACGACCATTTGCTTCATGGTACGGCCATATAAACTCCATGTAAATAGCCGTTTTGCTAGAAAGAGATGGAGAAAAATCTTTAATACCTTATATCTTGGTTGTTTTTTTAGTTATTCGAAAACCGATTTTTTCTTTTAGTTTATTATATAAATGAGCTTCTATTAAAGCAAAAAAAAAATTTTTGTGGTCTAGCCTATTCAATATCCTTTATTCAATTGTGATTTTACAATCACTTTTGAACGTCAGAAAAGCTACGCCATTGGTTCACAAGTCTACGGCAGGAGACCTTGTACTGGAACATATAACTCCATATGTTTCATTTCCACCGTCAAAATATCGGTCAACGATAGTCGGTCGTGTGCGTTCACACATAGCCGCATTGTAGCGGGCGATTGGCAAAAACGGCTGCTCCATTAATCTGCCAAGAGCCGTTTCATTAGGGCGATTCCAAAGTGAATTTTAATGCATCTCCTCTGTTCGTGGGATCAGAGAGCGGTAAGTTTACTTTTTTGAATAAGCTCGAGCTAAAATTGTTTTGTTCATTTTAAGTATGCACTGAATCAATTGAATTTGGTTAATGAAATCTCATTTTCAATAGTTAAGTCATACCTATATTTTTTTCATTTTCAGTAAGTCTCTGGTGTACGGAATATAAATATGTAATCGCGGGAGCAGTTGACTTTTTAGAATTAGCTCGAGCTAAGGTTGTGTTTTTTAGATTGTATTGTCTATTTTAGTAAGACTCTGGGTCAGAGTAAATAATAATCTGGTGTCTCAATCGCTATATTAACAAAAGGTTGCGCGTTCGCAATCCTGCGCAATCCTCTCTCAAATAATCGTCGAGTCTTCGAGCCAGTGAACCTTTTCAAGTATTTTGTAGTTAAACATTCCAACTACCATTTGCCATTTATTTTATAGGATTTGTAGATGGCTGGAATTAACCAAAGATTTTTCACCGCACAGCTAGTTAAAGCTCCATTCGAGTCTTCGAACCAGTGTAACTTTTGAAGTATTTTACATAAACTTTTAAATTTGTAGATGGCTGGAATTAACTAAAGATTTTTCACCGCACAGCTAGTCAAAGCTCTCTTGAGATATTACACATCTCTCTAGAACAAAGCAATCTCTGGAACAGGTGTAGAGTCAACTTTTTTTTTCTTTCATTCCTACTTGTATTTGCAGACATCTTGAGTATATTCAGGATGTATGCACATACAAGGTTAATATGATTTCATTAAATTAGATTGTTTTGCTTTGTTTTGACATCAATAAGTGTCTGTAATAATAATAATAATAATGTTTTTATTTGTCCTTAAGTAAAAAATACAATTTATTTACATGTTCATATCTCAATATTTAACCTAAAAGACAAAATGGCTTATGGCTCAGTGGTTGCAGAGAGTCCACAACCTCTGTTATTCTGCCATAACCGTTTACCAAATTTCGCATTTAGTTTACATCGAGTAGCAGATACTTATAACAGTAAAATGAGAAAATATTTCCATGTGAGCTATATGGTAACAAAAAATTTAATTGGATTAAGTCAGCCTCGGGCGAGTGCCAGGGACTGCCTTTTAAGCAGCCATTCGCGACATATTTTCCGAAATGCTGTAAGTGATCGACTAACATTAACTCGAATAGGCGGTGGCAGGTCATTCCATATCTTTGCAGAGGCATACTTAAAACAACCCCTGGCAGCTGCTAACCTTACAAAGGGCATGCACAGTTGGAGACCATTATCTCTCAGTTTTGGATTTTTTCCTTTAAACACTATCTTGTCATATAGATAAATGGGACGTTTGGTATTAAATATTTTATATATGAAACACGCATATCTAAGTGAAGCTGTATTCGACATATTTAGTATACACTTATTGACAAGATATGGTGTTATTCTAGCTCTTCTAGGTATAACGTAACAGAATCGCATGCAAGCGTTCTGGACCCTTTGTACACGCTTACTTTGTTTTTTTGTATAAACAGGGAGTATATACTATATCACAATAGTTAAGATGAGATAGAACCAGACTTCTACACAACAAGAGTCGAACCTCACTCTTCAAAAAGGGTCTTATCTTATAGAGAGTTTTTAGAGAGCCAAAACATTTTCCTACTTTTGTTTGTACATGTTGTTCAAATCTTAAATTCTCATCCATGATCAATCCCAAGTTACGTACACATTTCTCGTAAGGAACGGGCGTATTATCAATAATTATGGCTGGTCTGTTTTCATTTATCAATTTCACCTGTGAAGTGGTTCCAAATGTAATTGAAACACTCTTATTAGGGTTAAGTACGAGACCATGTTGTTTCGACCATTCAGCAACAGCATTCAGGTCATTATTTAATCCCGCTACAGCACAGGTAACTTCTTCGCAAGAGGTAGGCGTGTGGACATATAGTTGGCTGTCATCAGCATACAAGTGCAGATGCGAGTTTAAGATCACTGTATTTATATTCGCAGTGTATATTGCAAATAGCGTTGGGCCTAAAATTGAGCCTTGAACGACTCCTCTGCTAAGCTCGAGCCCATGCGAAATAGTCACCCGCCCCACCGCATCCCTGCAACGAACTTTTTGTACACGGTTTTCGAAATAAGAATGGAACCATTTGCATGCACTTTCTGTGAAACCATAATACTTTAATTTTGCTAACAATATTGGTATGCTAACACATTCGAATCTGAAATCTAACATAGTCAGCAAAGTTCCATTACCCTTATCGGAAGCTCCAATTATGTCGTCAGTTATTTTTAATAGAGCGGAAGTTGTACTATGATTTTTACGGAATCCTGATTGCATCATTGGCAAAATATCGTTTGTTTCTAAGAAGGAAGCTATTTGTAATTGAACACATTTCTCTACAATTTTCGATAGGGCTGATAAAATGTTAATTGGCCTAAGATCTTCAAATGTATTAACATTTGTTTTCTTAGGTATAGGGGTGACGATTGCACATTTCCAAACCTCTGCAAAAACCCCCTCCATCAGAGACTTGTTAACGATAGAGTGTATGGCTCGTAATGAGTATGGAAGCGTCAACTTAATCATTTGCATTGAAACGCCATCTATGCCTTCAGCATTCGATGAGGATTGTGAAACAAATTTTTTAATCGTGCTTTCTGAGACTGTAGTAAAGTTAAAAACCGAATCAGAGTATTTCTCGTTTTTTAATTCGTGTATAAGACTACTATCAATTTGTACATTAGGAACACTACTGATGAAGTAATTATTGAGAGCGTTTGGGTCAGCCAAACAGGTAGGAATTGTATTTTGCTTATGAGGATTAACGACTTTTTTGATATGGCGCCACATAACATCAGATTTTGTTTTATTATTATTAACGAAGCTCGTGAAGTAAGCCTTTTTATCATTTATTAATGCCTTGTTGTAATAATTACGTAGGTCTCGATAGTACTGATAATCAGATACTATGCCCGAAACTTTAGCTCGCTGACAAGCTTTATCGCGCATACTTTTAATTTGTTTTAAAGTATCTGTCATCCAAGGTGCAGGCGGTCTTTTAAAAATACGCGACTTAACTGGAGCGAAAGTATCAATAAGATCCAATACGAGCGTGTTAAAGAGATCCACCATATCATTAATATCAGTGCGTAGCATAATCAAGTCCCAAGGTGTAAACTGTGCAGCATTTCTTATAGCCTCAGAATTTTCTGTTAGTGATCTATAGGAAACTAAACGTTTTTGGAACTTGAGTATTTCAAGGGGGAACTTTGTCAAAATGCATGCGTGATCACTCAAATCATCGTTATGCAAAACTTCTATTGATTTAAGTTTCATATGTGCTCTTGTGAAAATAACATCAATTAGCGTTTTTGTGCCAATTGTTACACGTGTGGGTTGATTTACGACTTGTTGTAAATGATAGGCTGTTGTCAAAGATGCAAAACATGAAGGCAATATTACGGTTCCGCTATCGTGTTCCATACAATTAACGTTAAGATCACCCAACAAAAACAAATATTCATATTGCGGCGCCAGTTGTAAAAGAGATTCATCGAGACTCTCGATGGCTGTACTTATACTCACCGACTCCGGACGATAGGCAATACAAACCAGCACACCGTGATGAACCAACTTAACTGCAAACCACATCTGTTCAAGGTCACTGGCAGGATGGTCCAATAGTTTTGTTTACAATGAAGCCCTAATATAAGCACCAACACCCCCGCCTCGCCCCAATCAAGGAATGTGTACCAACTTATACCCCGGTATCGTATACATGCCTAGATCGGAATCCCGGTTCAACCAAGTCTCCGTCAAACACAAAACATCGTATTTATTAGACGTTACATTTGAGGTCAATTCATTAAATCCTGTATTTAGAGAGTGAACATTTAGTAGTCCCAAAGTAAATATATTTTTTTGATTAATTCTATCCATTGAAAATAATAATAAATATACCAAACACAATTGTATAAGAGTAAAATGCTATCAAAAACAAAAAAATACTATCTAATTCACAACCAACGAATTTAAACAATTTACATTTTTTATTATAATTGCAGTGGCGTTTTCATTCTTCCTAACATATATATTTCCCCTCTTCACCCAAACAAATTTGTAATTATTTTCCCTGCCGACTTTTCTAGCTTCCTTGTATAGTTTTTTACAGTCTGGAGAAATATGCTCAGACACATATGTAAAGGCCTATGTTGAATAAAGATTTTTGAATTTGAATTTGAATGATTTGATCATCAAAGTTACATCAGCAAAAACTGGCCCAGCCTCAGAAGGCCAACTCCAGGATTTTGACAAAAACCCGCACTTCACCGACGCACGTAACAAAGTTACCAGCAGGTTGAAGTCATAGCCAACTTTGGGACCAACTTTCACGTCTGTTGTTAAGCGCGGCATAACTTTTTGCTAACGATTGTATGTAAACTGTAGCAGTATTTCATATTTTCTTGAAATCTAGTAGTCTGCGTGGTTCATTTCTGCAATTGCATCAAGTGGAAAAAAAAGTTCGCTTGGTTTGATTGATCGAACTATGCGATCGAACCACCTGGCCACAGGAAAACTAAGTATTGATAATGGTAATTTAGTGCTAATTTTATCTAACTTTATTAGCGTGCTAATTATCACGTCATAGCGTGTTACGTACTATTGCTATGCTGTATGCTAAAAGCGCTTTTAATATCGCGAACTGACGGATCGACGACGAGATACTGCATATACACGGTGTTTCATAATAACCAATAAATAATCAATGCGTTATCTAAAACTAATTATTAAATTGTGTTTACCCGTAATGTCATTCAACCCAAAATTTTAATGTAAATCGTAGATAGATACTATAATATACTCGTACATGAAAATTTTGGGTTGAATGACATTACGTGCAAATACATTTTAATAATTAGTTTTAGATAACGCATTGATTATTTATTGGTTATTATGAAACATCATGTATAAACAAAAATTTTACTTAACATTTTAGGTAATTTTAAGAAACAAATATATGTTTTTATAAAATAAGTTAATCTCGCGACAAGCATTTTCTATCCACATAAAAATATGTGTCATGTAATAAATTGATGGGTTTTATTTAACTTAAGATTTATTTTGTTCTTTTTAGAGCATTTAAACAAAATCTTGTTTTAAAAAGTCTATTACTATTAACATTGACGAATGAAACATTAAAAAAAGAACACCACACAATTATTCCGGAACACCTTAAGAGTAGGTAACCTTTCCACCCAATCACTTCATTAGCACACTTTCAAATCTCACCAGCCCCTATTATTTATAACATGAAAAACGCCACAGAAAGTCGCAGAGAGCAGTTAAGTGGGCAATAAAGATGCCATCTAGCGGAGATAAGGCGAGCCGGGGCGTAGGTACTCCTCGAGCATTTTTTCCGTCCAGTGTCCTTCGCTAACAAGATACCCGATACGAGACGGAGCTACGCAATATATTTTGCATTTCCCGGTTCCTACGCATTTCCCTGGGGGTGCAGCGCGATTTTAATAAGCTGCCATGCCACTTTTTACGTGTCTAGGGGCCGCCCGTTCATTCTGTGAAGGATTGAGAGCGCCGCTGCATTTTTTAACGCGCGATAATTTTGAAGGGAGTGAATATTTTTAATTCCTGCTTTGTAATACCTAACCGCCTCCCCGGTCTAGTGCTTTCTCAAAAACTGGGGAATCTTACCTATTAACATTGCTATTAACATTGTTATTATGGTGACCAACTTAGGCAAGATTGTGGTAGCTTTCCAGCAGGCGTAGCACGGGCTGTCAAGACTGGACTCGAGTCACGCATTATCTCACAATTTCAGTGACAATCTCTACGTCTTAAAGAGTGGCACGGCGGCGCGTATTTAGTGTAACTGGCGTGATAAAAAATTTTTGACACTTGTCAAAGGACACGTGACTGAGTTTTATCACAAATTTCCAAAAAATAAAAATCACTGAAATTGTGAGATAATGCGTGACTCGAGTCCAGTCATGGCAGCCCGTGCTACACCTGCAGGCGGCACGAACCCTACCACCAATCAAACAGAGCAGAATAACTTCTACCCCCATAAGGAATCGAACCCCGATCCAGCCGGTGGTCTAAAGCTCTAGACCACTGAGGCGGGCAAGAGGTATTTTTGACCAACTACAAAAAAGGAGGTTCTATGTTCGACTGTATATATTTTTTTATTTATGTATCTTCACAGATTACTCCGCTATTTGTGGGCCGATTTTCCAAATTTTGTAATCGAAAGAGTATACTCCTGCCGTGGTCCCATTGTCAGCAAGTCATCATCTGATGATGGGATCTCAGGAAAATCGAAACTCTTAAATTTCTTAGGCACGTCCAACATGTTTCAAGTTTGTTCTGAAGATATTCAGGTATTTGCATCTGGTAGTCATCATATTATATTACTGAGCTGATGATGGTAGGTTTCTGGTAGGTTAGGAGTTAGGGGATAATTCTTTCAGTATAATGGGAATTTACTGCCGCATAGTTCACTGCTTTACAAGTGATTCAAGTGAGTTGATACTGGAGAGTATATACCGGGTGTAACTGAACACCCCAATAACATTTAAGGGGCATATAACTTAGATACTAAATGGACCTTCGGTGCTTGTCTGAGACCTGGAACCCCAATACTTTCAGAGTTATTTGATTTCAAACTGAAAGCAAAAACTTTCAAGTGACAAACATAATCAGCTCTTAACACAAAAGAAATTTAAACACAAAATGACACGTGACAGACGTGAGCGTAGTATTCCTCCTACGCTTACGTAGGGCTGTCGGCACTTAATACCAAAACATCATTTACTAAGTTTGTATGACGTGAGCGTAGTATTCCTCGTACGCTTACGTAGGGTTGTCGACACTTAATACCAAAAAATAATTTATTTAGTTTGTATGGGAAAAAAAAGTAGATCTGTTAGCCCTAATATTTATCCCACAGAATCTCTACTTCTGATAGATACATACCCTTAAATGTTATTGGGGTGTTCAGTTACACCCTGTATAACTCCTAAATGAATAGTTTGTTAGGAGTTCGGAAATAATTCTTTCAAAACTGGTTGGAGCTAAAGACGTTTTATTTGAAATTATTTTGCTATTTGCCTTGGGTCAAATTCTAATACTAAATTTATTATATCATGTATTAAATTAAAATATTAAAATGAAAATATTTTTTACAAAAAATATCAACTTCAAAAACACCAAAAAGTCAAAAAATATAAGAAAACATACAATATCACATTTTATATTGAAGTCGGTGCCATAAGTAATGATTGCCTGAAGAGTCTTAAAAATATGAGATCATTTAATATCGTTATAGTTACATTTTTTTCAAATTTTATCTAGTGGTTATTGCTTGACATTGACTTCAACCTTAAATATGTTTTTGAAGTCGGTTTTAATTTTTTGTAAAAATATTTTGTTTGTATAATTTTAGTAAAGGTAATCATACAATACAACAGCAATGACTATATAAATGTATATTGCCGGCTTAACGGTCATTCCTTACGACTTATGAACATTTTATTCACTCTCGAGTTTGATAATAAGGTGTTGCGCTACCTGGATGGTATAATAATTGTAAGTTATTATTTAGTTGTAGAAATAATTCAGTTAATTGTCCAAATTTCACAATCAAAGATAATAAATTGCTTCGAAGCACTCTAAGACATATACTCCTCAATCTTTAACTGACAATTTTATTTGGAAAGAAATCCCAACTTCAGAATAGACGCAACAGTTTGGCACCCAACGTGGGGTCCGAACCCATGACCCATTAATAGTCTCTACTGACTGCGCTAGCCGGGCCAACCAACTAGAGCTTTTCATTCAATATTCCCAAACTTAAACTTTTCACATGCACTTCATTGAATTGCACAGCTTATTGAGAAATGTAGTTATGTGAGCGTAGGAAATGAACTAAAAGATGGACAGAGTTTTTTTATGGAATATTCTTACGGGATCCGAAATGTCAAATTTGTCTATCATTTCTTTAGCCGTTTTGGAATTTATAATGTGGTTTATGCATTTGTCTCCGACAGAGCATATAATAATATATTTCGCCTTTGCATCTTTCTTTTCAAAGTCTTCTTCTTCTTCCCCGTCTGTTCCGAAAACTGAATTTAGATCTCTAGCCGACAATAATTATTTAATTTTCTTTTTCCACATGTTATATTCATTTCATTATTTAATTTTGATTTATCATTATTTGAAAATTCGTCAGACATTTTGAGACTCTAGATTATAATTGAACTCTGTACAAAAATTTTATTACTTACATTACTGTAATCATTCTCGGAAACTCACGCTATTATATTCAAAACCACAATCATTCTCGAAATCTCATGCTGTTATAAGCCCATAACCTTTTATGGAATATTCTTACGGGATCCGAACTGAAATCTTAAACGTTTTCCTAATTAAATATTTTGTCACTTTTCAATACAAAAACATCTTGACCGTCGACTATATAAAACACTCATTTAAACTTTACTAAACATTTTAAACTAATAATTTCGTTGTAAATTATATATATTTTTCATTACTCATACTCTGAAAGTGGGTCTGAAGTTGCCTGAGGAGCGGGTTGAAAGTAATACTTTTCCGTCCTAGGGAGAATCACTTTCAACTGACACCTGCTGTCAAATTTTAAAAAGAAAATAGTGCTTTTTTCACATTTTTATTGAACCATGTTCCGACTTTCTAATACAGCCACTCAATTACAGCGTGGTGTAAAATTGAAATAACAATGTTAAGTATTTAAAGAATATATTTTTTAAATTACTTTATTATTTATTTTTAATTATTTCTTTAAAATAACATAGATTTGGGCAAAATATTTACCATTTTTTAAATTATGAAATTGAAAAGTAATGTCTGAATAGCTGGTCGGCCACAGAAAAAAAAACAAAATAAGCGGGAAAGCGGCAATGCAATCTTCATTTGTTTTTTCCATTTGTAGAGTTTTGTTAATACTTCCGTATAGCAGAGATTTGTATTCACTGTTAATTATATTTGTATAACATTGTCTTCATAATTTACATAATGAGTTCATCTGATTCAGGTATGGAGTTAACGCTAGAGTTTATAACAGAAACCGGGCTAAAGCAGAAGTTGTTTATTTATGTAAAAAAATTTACACGTTAATTCTTTAGCCAATTCATTGTTTTATTTCTACTTTTCTTGTATTCGTAATGAAAAGCACAGTGTTTACCTCGGGTTAAAGACTTATTTAGTCCCTCGAACTATTGCTGCCCTCGCTACGCTCGGGCGCCAAACACCGTCTCGGGACTAAATAAGTTACTTTCACCCCTGGGGTAACAATGTACTATTTAACACCCTTGCTCGTAAAGCTGATGTAATTCCACCGGTTTTAAATATGTAAAGCGGGTCATAAAAAACGCGTTTGTTACCAAAGCAAATAGTTAAGTTATAGTCCATACAAATTCCATAACAGTATTATTTGCCATTTCAAATATGGAACTGATCGCCGCCGCACGACTCCAGCTAGTGAGCAGCGCGCTGTTGCTATTCAAATTTCGAACTAATCGCCGCGCGGCGCCAGTCAGTAGGCAGCGCTAGCGCGCTGTTAAAATGGCGGGAAAGCAACAGTGTGCATTCACAGATTGAGTTTATGTTTATGTTTTTTTTTTCTGTTTCCTCGCAAATGTGTTAAAAAACGTCGTACGATATACGTGCGTATATATACATGCTCGGCTCAATTACGCCCTCGCCTCGGCTCGGGCTGAAATTCCGCCTCGCATGTTATAACCATCTTAACGCACTAATATCGTAATGTACTATAAAAACAATCCCAAAAACCCAATGATATTTCTTTGACACCTTTTCTGTCAAAATCAAACAAAACGTCTCTATATTTAACATTTATCAGACACAAAAACATGACAAAATTTGAATCCTTCAACAGTTATATTTAAAACTAAGAATCAAATGATTACATGAGCTCGGAACATTCTAAATAGCACAAAGTGACGTTACAAGTCGACAGCCGTTGATAATTAAACATAACATTTGACGTAAGTTGATTTAATAAGGCCTCTAAATTTAAAACAATATTTCAAACGAACACAACACAACAAAACGCAAAGGAACTATTTTCCATCGACGGCAAAGTCTGCGGTACGATCGCACGCGTAGGCATTGTTCGTTTATTTACAGGAAGCCCCATAAAAGAGTACGGTCGTTATCGGCCGACTTGAAATTGAAAATAGGCGGCATGTTGCAGGGAATAAAACGGGGACCTAAATACCCTATGGCCGGCTCTCGTAAAAGGTTCGATGGAATGGACTTTCTTTGGTTTGCATGTACTACTGTACGTACTTAAACGAATTCTTTTCTAGGGTTCCGTGACTCCAAAGGAAAAAACAAAACCATATAGAATCATTTCGTTGTTCCTCTGTCTGTCAAGAGCCTATTCTTAGAAACGCGTAGAGATATCAAACTAAAATTTATATCGAATACTAAGTCTACTGAGCGTCGGTGGCGCTGTGGTCTCGGCACTGCCCCCCTAGACAAATGCCACAAGCTAACTTTTCCGCAGTCGTTCCTCAGAAAAAATGTATGGAAATGACATTAGCTTCGACGACAACCTCACGTTTTTTTCCGCAGCTAATATCATCTCCATACATTTTTTCTGAGGAACGACTGCGGAAAAGTTAGCGTGTGGCATTTCGTCAATAAAGTTCTAACACCACGTAAGTCATTTTTGGCGGAAAAAAGACTACACGACGTTTTTCGAATTCTTCGCATTAATCACAAATTCCTACTAATATTATAACGGTTTTATTTTTCCTAATGGATCCAATGAAATGTATGTAAGTAATGGAATGGCATTATAATAGTATATTTATCTATAATTGTGCAGTTTTTTCACTCTTCGTAAAAGTTGCTATTTTGACATACGCGGTGTTAGAACTTCAACGACGATTTGTCTAGGGCCTCTGGACTGTGCGCCGCCGGGTAGAATCGGGAGGCCCGCGATCGAACCTGCCATGTACCAATGTGTTTTTCCTTTCACGAATTTCATACGGACATTGATCTGACGCTCCTACGGCGAAGGAAAACATCGTGAGGAAACCTGCATACACCAACGAAGTAATTCAAAGGTGTATGTCAAGTCAACCACTCCGCACTGGGGCAGCGTGGTTTGACTAAGGCCTAATCGCCCTAACTAGTTAGGGTAGGCTCGTGCCCCTCGTTGGGGATGTATATGAGCTGTGATGATGACTAGGCCTACAGTATCTTTCAGCTGTGAAAGATCTAACTTGTAAACCAATGCGATTGCCGTGTGTGTATTATATATAAACTAGGATAGGAACTACTAATAGGATAGTTACACTTTAGGTGATGCGCAACTCATCCTAGATATAGAGTAGAGTATTCGGACTTATTAAGTTTAAAAAAGATCAAAACGAAAATACAGCATTAATAGGGTACGGACCACGAGTCTGTGGTGATATAATTATATTAAAAAAAAAACAATGCGATTAAAAAGTTTGACCGATTATGTCTCATACTTTCGCTTAGATACTTTTGGCTAAATTCACTAACCTTGTCTTAGCTTAGGATACTCTTAAGTGGGGGTGCGATGTCAGACAACCTCCTTGTGGTGCACCCTGGGCAACCCGGCAGATTCTCTGCCGCGGGCTAATAGTCCGACGAGAGGACCCCCATATGGGGCGTGGGATGGTCGGGTTCAACCCGGCGGGCCACTTCGTGTGGCCACCCGCTTCATGCGGGGAAGGGCGAAGTCCCCTCTTCTTATGATAAGAAGAGGTGTGGCTCTCGCTGGAAGCCGATCCCGGCGGCTACCTCTGGTGGTAGTAGGGACGAGGCGAGTTTCTCGCCATGGCGCTTCGCGCCCGTTGGGGATTTCCCCGAGCTTCGGCTCACCCGCGCGGCGGTGGATCCAGTGGGATCTGCCGTAGGGCAACCCGTTACCCGCACTGAGCGGGCCGGGGGCCCGGCGCACTGAGCGTCGGGCCGCGTGGAAGACAACCACAGTAAAAAACCAGTTGCGGGGTGTAGAGCAGCGCAATTCTGCGCCGCTCCACAAAGCAGCAGAGCCAGGCGGAGAGTCCGGCAACGGACATGTCACGGGCAGGGGGTCAGCGGGAATAAGGCCTAGCTGTTGTCCCCTTCCCTCTGTCTTGTGACGGACGGAGGAGCTGCAAGGGGGTTTTTAGTGGGTAGGCCCGGGCCGGGTACGGTCTGGGGAGTCCCACATATTCTCGTGGTTTGGCTCGACCACGAGGAATGCGTAAATGCATTTTCCCCCCTCCCAAAAAAAAAAAAAAAAGGATACTCTTAAGTGGGGTGCGATGTCAGACAACCTCCTTGTGGTGCACCCTGGGCAACCCGGCAGATTCTCTGCCGCGGGCGAATAGTCTGACGAGAGGACCCTCCATAGAGGGGGGGTGTGGTCAGCGGGAATAAGGCCTGGCTGTTGTCCCATTCCCCTTGTCTTGTGACGGACGGAGGAGCTGCTGGGGTGGTTTTTAGTGGGTAGGCCCGGGCCGTGTACGGTCTGGGGAGTCCCACATATCCTCGTGGTTTGGCTCGACCACGAGGAATGCGTAAATGCATTTTCCCCCCTCCCAAAAAAAAAAAAAAAAAAAGGATACTTTTAAGTGGGGGTGCGATGTCAGACAACCTCCTTGTGGTGCACCCTGGGCAACCCGGCAGATTCTCTGCCGCGGGCTAATAGTCCGACGAGAGGACCCCCATATGGGGCGTGGGATGGTCGGGTTCAACCCGGCGGGCCACTTCGTGTGGCCACCCGCTTCATGCGGGGAAGGGCGAAGTCCCCTCTTCTTATGATAAGAAGAGGTGTGGCTCTCGCTGGAAGCCGATCCCGGCGGCTACCTCTGGTGGTAGTAGGGACGAGGCGAGTTTCTCGCCATGGCGCTTCGCGCCCGTTGGGGATTTCCCCGAGCTTCGGCTCACCCGCGCGGCGGTGGATCCAGTGGGATCTGCCGTAGGGCAACCCGTTACCCGCACTGAGCGGGCCGGGGGCCCGGCGCACTGAGCGTCGGGCCGCGTGGAAGACAACCACAGTAAAAAACCAGTTGCGGGGTGTAGAGCAGCGCAATTCTGCGCCGCTCCACAAAGCAGCAGAGCCAGGCGGAGAGTCCGGCAACGGACATGTCACGGGCAGGGGGTCAGCGGGAATAAGGCCTAGCTGTTGTCCCCTTCCCTCTGTCTTGTGACGGACGGAGGAGCTGCAAGGGGGTTTTTAGTGGGTAGGCCCGGGCCGGGTACGGTCTGGGGAGTCCCACATATTCTCGTGGTTTGGCTCGACCACGAGGAATGCGTAAATGCATTTACCCCCTCCCAAAAAAAAAAAAAAAAGGATACTCTTAAGTGGGGTGCGATGTCAGACAACCTCCTTGTGGTGCACCCTGGGCAACCCGGCAGATTCTCTGCCGCGGGCGAATAGTCTGACGAGAGGACCCTCCATAGAGGGGGGGTGTGGTCAGCGGGAATAAGGCCTGGCTGTTGTCCCCTTCCCCTTGTCTTGTGACGGACGGAGGAGCTGCTGGGGTGGTTTTTAGTGGGTAGGCCCGGGCCGTGTACGGTCTGGGGAGTCCCACATATCCTCGTGGTTTGGCTCGACCACGAGGAATGCGTAAATGCATTTTCCCCCCTCCCAAAAAAAAAAAAAAAGGATACTCTTAAGTGGCATGCTATCGCCACAGAATAGATAATAGTACTACGTACAGAACGGCCACTCACCTCCTCGCACTCATTTCTAATACCTCGTCCTACCCGGCACTTCCCTGTAGACATCACTGACACGTAAACAAGGGCACGCGCGATCGCTCGGACGAGTAGACGCGAGCGCCGGGCGATAACAGAGACCGCGCTATGCGGGTGAAAGAGAAGGCAGTCGCTGCACTTCCCGCGTCATTGCGATTGATAACCGCTCACTCAGCCCTACTAGATTCCACGCACACATTTGCGCGTGTACGAACGTCATTTGTTTAAGTAGTAGTAATAGGTAATTGATTTGCGAACGTTGTATGGAGTGTCCGGGGTGTGCTATCGCATTATTTTCATTAAAGACAAAAAGTGACATGGCGTTCGTCTTAGGAACTTCCTAAGCTAAGGTTGGAGAAATTGACCGAAGAGATTTCACAGGGGAACTAAAAATCTAAGATTACTTCCCGTTGACTAAAGAATCATAAAATATACTAAGAAGCAATGTCTCTTACAGTACATGTAAAGAAACATCTGAAAAGCGAAAATATTTAGTACTAGCTTTTGCCCGCGACTTCGTCCGCGTGGAAGGCCTTTTTTATTGATTCCCTTTTCGAATACCCTCTCACCCCTTTTTTACACCCTTTAGAAATGATTTCGATTATAATAGTACATTATGATACGAGCGCGCTATGTCGGATTTGCGCACGAGGCGATATTGTGCGCGAGCCGCAGGCGAGCGCGACAAGAAAGCAGAGTACGTAATGACCAATGCGCGCGTGTATCATACGACGTTTTTCAACACACTTGTGTGGAAAATAAAAGATCTTGTGGTATTAATATTTTTCTGAAAATGACTGCGCTTTTTTATCTATCTTCCACTGCATGAAAGTATCGTATGCCGCCAAGTATTTATCTTTTGACTTTGGCGGCAACAAACTATTACTCGCGCTTTGCGCCTCCATAATTATTTCCAGCGGAGCTAATAATATGGATTCTTCTTCACTTGGACTCGACATATTTGTAGATAATCAATTATCAATTACAACAAAAAGGCTAAAAATTTCAATAGCGGGAAAATGCCGCGCGTTTTTTTTTTCGCGCGCTGTCCGGGCATGGCTAAACTCTTCATACAGCCAACAAAAAAGGGCCAAACAGCCAAAATTCAGAACCAAATAAATCGAATATTTAAGTTTTTAAAAAACAAGTTTGTGTGAATTTTTAATAATTTATTTTAGTTATAGTTATTAATTATTGTTTTTAAATGTTTGTGTTTAAATGTCATTGTTAATTTAATATTTAAGTAACCAGGGGAAGCTACGCAGCATATTCTCGGCCAATCTACCGCAGTGTCTTAAGACGAAAGTCTTCAATTCGTGCGTGTTGCCAGTGATGACGTACGGAACTGAGACGTGGCTGTTTACAATGAGTCTCATCAGAAGGCTCAATGTCACTCAAATGGCAATGGAGAGGGCTATGCTCGGGGTTTCTCTACGCGATCGCATCAGAAATGAAGAGATCCGTAGAAGAAATAGAGTTGCCGACATAGCCCAAAGAATTGCAAACCTTAAGTGGCAGTGGGCAGGACACATAGCTCGCAGGACTGACGGCCGTTGGGGCGGAAAGGTCCTCGAGTGGCGGCCGCGTACCGGGAGACGCAGCGTTGGTAGGCCCCCCACAAGGTGGACCGACGATCTGGTGAAGGTCGCGGGAAGCCGCTGGATGCGGGAGGCGCAGGACCGATCGGTTTGGAGATCCCTGGGGGAGGCCTATGTCCAGCAGTGGGCGTCTCTTGGCTGAAATGATGATGAACCAGTAGTAGACTAATTTAAGAATGCGTACTGGACATACATTTACTTTGCAATCTTGAACAAATTAGAATTTGTCGTGTTAAGATTACCGCACTTGTGCGATTATGTAAAGTGAAAAGCACTCGTGTTTAATATACTGAATAACGGGTCTAAATGCAAGGTAGTAAGACCCACTTTACGAGCAAGTGTGTTGAAAAAACTATTTTTTATCCTTTTCCACAACTCAAACTAACTCCATACCAAATTTCATCTAAATCGGTTCAGCGGTTATTGATTCCCCATACAAACTTCCACCCCCCTTTTCTCCCCCTTAAAGAGTGAGTTCTGCGATAAAAGCTATCCTATGTCTTTTCTTAGGCTCGAGACTATCTGTGTACCAATATCAACATCACATCAACATCGACGCCGCCTGTGTACCAAATTTCATTTAATTAGTAGTTTTGGTGTGAAAGCGCGATAGACAGACAGACAGAGTTACTTTTGCATTTATGATATTAGTATGGATGAAACTTATATACTTAGATGTACCAACTTGCACTTGACCTGTTTTTTTTTAATGTATTGCGGGAAAATAAGTTGAAAATCTACTCTTATGTAAAAGTTTTCAAAACGTAAGAAAAATAGGGTGTTGAATTTTCTAAGTACTCTGTTTCCTTTTAATTTACTTACGTCATCTAAATCAGTTCAGTCAGCGGTTATTGATTCCCCATACAAACTTCCACCCCCTTTTCTCCCCCTTAAGGAGTGATTTCTACGATAAATAAAACTATACGTCTATATCGCTATATCGTACGTCAACAACACTGAGGATAAAATTTTAATTATATACATTTTTCTTTTGTGCAGGTGAAAGAAGTTGCAAAATGGCTTTGAATTCGGAGCAGCACAATACCTTAGATACAGTAATTCCGTACAAGCAATAAAATTTTAATTGGACGCCAAATTTCAAGCACAGCACTAAAATCAATACATTGAAAACTTTCGTCGCAGGGAATAAAGAAATTTATTGCCATACATGTGTCATTTTTACAACACATCAAGACGAAGCTACTTCGGTCCTCAGGCGGCCCCAGCGCGTCCCCCTGTGGAACCCGTTCGTCGCAATAAAAGCGCGTGAAACTTGCCACGGCCTCTGGGACCGAACTCTAAAACTGGGAACGGGCGTTTATTGGATTACAGTTAGTTTGTGTGTATCCATATAAAAGTTGGCATAGGTTGGTATGTGCTATCTTATTTATGTGGGGAATCACTAATCAATATGCGAATGTAATCATTTTAGATGTGGACACTTAAAGAAGCCAATGTATGAGGTCAAAGCCAATGAATGAAGTGAGAAATATCCATTTCTTCTCCCACAGGACAGGCTAAGCCTAGTGTGGAAGTTAGATCAATCCTATTATTTTTGTGTGCTAAATTGGAAATAAACTATTTACATAAATGAAGTGCGGTACATTTTGTATGAAGACTTAATTTGGAAATCGAAATTTGGTGATAGCAGATCTAGACTATTATCGAAATGTATGTACTAAGTATAGTTATCGTTCAACTACAAGGTGGGCATCTTAAAGTTAAACGATAACTTTACAACATACCACTACGTGGTATCGTAGGTCTGAAGTGATAAAGTCTGAAATTAATAAATAGAATTATGCAATAATAAAATATCTCATAATGTTCTTTTAATTTCGCGCAATGCCTACTAATATTTTATACTATACTATTCACAAGGCGATGATTAGTTCAAACCGCAACATAAACATAAAGTGCCTCTATAATTTGAAGGAAGCAATGAAAGTGAATTTCTCCGCGCCTAATTAGCTCTTCCCAAATATACGGGTATGTCCCAAACGCACGGGCTCCCCTCACACATTCACAAATCTCGTCTTAAACGGCCCCGGGAGTGGTATTAGCACGACACTCGTCTGTTCCGAAGGTTCTTCACAACTCTAAAGTTTTCCAACTGTAGAATAATTAATGCCCTTCTGGATACATAAATATCGTTTAAACTTTAGAATCTTAATGGATAGTTCATTGACGCGTAACATGGACTAAATCACTGTCGCAAGTTAAAGTTTAAGTGTGGAGAAATAATTCGATATTGCAATCAAATCATCTCAAATACTCTGAGATGATATGATTGTTCCTGTTTCAGAGTTTTTAGCAGTCAGTGAACAGGCAGTCAGTCATCATTACTTGCTTCATCGAGATATTATTCACAGATCATCAAGGTATTATTCAGACAAACACTAATAGTGATGAACACTATCGGCCGGTTGCACCAAATTTACGTTTTACGATTTCGTAAAATTAACAATATAAATACGTAAGAATTGCACCATAATCTAGTTTCAATTGTAGTTTTATTTTATCCTTTACGTTTAAAAAGGGTTAAATGTATGGCGCGAATCATATATTTAATAGTGAAACGACCTATTTTTAGGTTGTTACTTTTTACGAAATCGTATAGGTACCTATAGTAAAATAAAATACAATATAAAAAATAATTATCCGTACTTTGAATACATATTATATCGTCCCCGATGTGTCAAAAGCTTGCATTACTAATGATTATTTGGATAGTAAAACTATTTGGACATGAGGTCTACTCTACACTTTCTTTTGAATGATAATGTTAATAAAGTGTGAACTGACACATCTAATCTTGTAATGGAAGTTGAGCACAAACTTTTGCTTTGAGGTCAGCTTCCAATTGACGACTCTATAACAAAACAAAAATTGTAAAAGGCGATTTAAAAGAGGAGATAAAAAATGTTGACCTTTCGAGTTTCTTGCCTGTTCTTCTCGAGAAGGCTATCCCAATTTCCGAACAGGTGTAGAGTCAACTTTTTTTTCTTTCCTACTTGTATTTGCAGACATCTTGAGTATATTCAGGATGTATGCACATACAAGGTTAATATGACTTCTTTAAATTAGAATGTTTTGCTTTGTTTTGACGTCAATAACTGTCTGTAAAGGCCTATGTTGAATTTTTGAATTTGACACATGTACCTACCTATGTATAGTAAGTAAAACTCAACATATGAATGTGTGTTGTATAAAAAAATTAAGTGATCCATTCAAGTATTTAGACAAAACAAACATAAACAAACCGGAGGAGGAGACACGTAAGGTCAACACTCATTCCCAAATAACGTGTTGTTTCAAGAACACAGCACTAATATTCCTAGTTGGTGCACTGAAATGTTTCGTCGCCAAATAAACAGTGGAGCTATTATGATGTGACGTCGCCCGTTCAATATTGTAACAAGGAGTTGTTTGTTTACGACTGTGCTGTACACAGACATGAATTTGATTAGATGACGAAAACCTTCCCATCTGTATGGAAACCGAGCATGTAACTTTTACTCTTTCTTTTTTCTCGACTACAATTCTACGATAAACAGCAGAGGGCGAAGTTACTAGAAATTGGATAATTATATCGACAACTACGTTTGTTTGTTTTTAGGATTACCTGTCCCCTTAGTCCCCTATCCATGATCGCTCAAAACAATATTAAAGGGATTGTTAAGCTAAAATTTTCGTACTAAAAGTGATAACGCTTTTCTCCCTCTTTACATAGTCAAATTTTTATAATTTTTGGAAATGTTGTAGATACGAGTATAGTGAAGATCTAGGTTTGTACGTTTTGATTTTGAAGTAATATTGCTCGGAATATAAATTATTTGCGTCTAAATATCCATAAATTTTAGACTTAAAAACTACCTCAAGCATTTATATCTTTTTTGACTAAATTATACTGAATTACAAAAAAAGCAAAACGCACAAACATAGATTAAGGTATACCTACTGAATCTAATGAGATCAAAAGTGTCTAATTTCGTAAAGCTTTAGGGTTGTAAAACAGTTATCGCCCGAAACAATATTTCAATCTTGCCTCGGACTTTCAACTCATACAAAAGTGCATACTCGAGCCATGTATTGGCATTTTACAGTCTTCTTAATTGTTTAACAAAAATCTATCGTGAATCGTGATCGCTTTCAATTTTGACAGTGAAAGTGCATCCAATACTATTTTTTATCAGGCAGCCGACACAGAGTCTTGTATTGACGCCGCAATGACTAATAGGTAATGTGAAGGCGACCGTGATAGATTTTTTCTTAGACAATAACCCGGGATAGCGCTATACGCCACAAGAGCGGTGTAGCGATATACGCCACAAGAGCGCTGTCTTTGTTTCAATATTGTTTTAACCTTGCTATAAGCGATCACGCTAACTTTTCCGCAGTAATTCCGCAGAAAAAATGTATGGAAATGACATTAGCTTACGACAACCTCACGCTATTTTTCCGCAGCTAATGTCACCTCCATACATTTCTTCTGAGGAACGACTGCGGAAAAGTTAGCGTGTGGCATTTGTCTAGGGGGGCTGGTGTTTGTCATATTCATATGGTTTTATATTTTTTTCGTATTGCTTTATATTTTACTAGTTGCCGCCCACGACTTCGTCTGCGTCCCTAAGGAACTCGTTAAATTTCGAGATAAAAAGTAGCATATATTATTCCTAGAGGCTTAAGCTTTTCCTATACCAAATATCATTAAAACTAATAAATAGATAATATAAGAATGCATACAACGTCAGAGTTTTGTATTGAAGTTGGTCTCAAATTTTAACCAACTGCATTAATTTGTTCATATATTTTTGAGACTTTCCAGGTGAGATGTTTGCAGGTTGCCTCACGATGTTTTCCTTCGCCACAGGCCGCAGCGTCGATGAAATGCACATATGAAATTTGAAAAAGCGAAAAACACATTGGTACATGGCAGGATCAAACCCCGGACCTCCCCATTAGAATTTCGGTACCGAGTCCACAGTGCCATTGACGCACTAACGCCCAGTTTCGGCCACAGTTTCGGTTTCCGATAAAAATTTACCGAACCTTCGGCCCCGCTGAAACTCAATGCTCGTGATTGTTGTGTGTCCTCCGGCTAACTTCGGGTGTGTTCGTTACCCTTAAATGTTACGGTAAAATTAATAAAATAACATAGAAATCAATCATTATTTTTGTTGCCAATTTGTTGTTTTCGTAGTGTTAAAGATAAGTTAACTGTGATTATATCTATAATAAGTAAGTGACCAACTAAATTAACACCTCTAGCATGTTAAATAAATTTAAACACGCTAAGTATATTTTATATAAAAATTTAATTATAATTATATATCTACAGCTGTGTTTGCCATAATAATAAATTGTCCGAAAAAATCTGGAGAAGGCCACCTTTATAACCTATAGGTATAAAAATAACCTATGCATCTATTCTTAGTCCTGCCAAATATAAACAAAAAAATCATAAATATCGGTCAAGCCGTTTCGGAGAAGTTTAATAACAAACACTGTGACACGAGAATTTTATATATAGTGGGCCCGGTAGACGTTGTCCTGCCCAATTCCAGCGCCACCTACCGGGTCCAACTTTACGTTTAAACCTTCCTTGGACCTATTCAAACACACACAGAAAATTTCGTAAGAATCGGTCGAGCCATTGAAGAGTTTTTGCGAGACTAACACACAGCGTTTCATTTTTATATATAAGAAAGAAGAAGAAGAAGATAAGATAAGAGTTATTATAAGTTTCGGTTTCGACCGAAACTGAGATCAGAAACAAACGTTCGGTTTTGGCCGCATCTATTTAGATTCGTGTCTGCAGTACTGCGACCGTTTGATGTTTGCTGTCAAAACCGAAGCTTTGTTTGATGGGTTTGTGTTTTTGTGGGGCGTGTAATATACCAAATATTAATGCGTACATGCATTGTGATTTGTGTACGATACTAGTGTATATTCGTTGTGTTTGCTTTGATTCGTAATATTATAGCCATACATAACGAAAGCCTTCCATTATACCATTGTATTGACAATTTCGTGTGTTTTTTGTATTTATGACTTTTCTCAAGTCATAGTCAACAATGGATGGTCTGTTTAGGTGAGGGGAAAGTTCTACAGGACGTTGGGCGTTGGGTTTTGGATGTATTGGGGTAGGGTAGGGTTTTAGGTAGGTTAGGTAGGGGTAGGGTTTTTTTTTCATATTTCTGCACCAGTATAATTGCGGAAAACTAGTCGACCCTTACGTTACGACACCCACAGGAAAAAGGGAGCGATGCCAATGCCCATATTAGGTTATTATAGGTGTTCTTAATCACTCGTCGCTTGGACGGTTTCATGACTTCATATAAGTATGCTGAAACATTTTGGCGTGATGAGATGACAATTGGGATGATGACTGAATTCTAATTTTTACGTCTCGTCATTAAATATTAAAATGCCGTGGAAAAAGATGCAGTCCTATGAAATCAGAATTAAAATCGGCTTAGAAATACATTAGATACAAGCATTTTAAGTTGGTAATTTGAAGGCGATTAGACAGAGATCCGACATCAACCGTGACGTCATTCTTGAGTACGGCCATATAAACAAACTCCTTGTAAATTGCCGTTTTGCTAGAAAGAGATGGAGAAAAATCTTTAATACCCTATATCTTGGTTGTTTTTATAGTTATTCGAAAAACGATTTTTTCTTTCTGTTTATTATATGAATGAGCTTCTATTAAAGCAAAAAAAATTTTTTTGTCATCTAGCCTATTGCCGCGGATATTGCAATAGGGATGTTGACATGAATCGCAAATATATAAAAAGTTATGTTTATACCATAGAATGGAATAATAAAAGGCGGAAAATCATATTTTGCAAGTTTAAATAATTATGCGTTATAAATTAATTAAAAATGTTTAAAAAACGCCCAGTAAGTATCACGTAATTTCAAACGCCAATCGGAGCGCGTTACGTCACGAAAACTCCGACACTATGGTCCAAATTGAACTATTCGGCGCTATATTGGTCCAAATTGAACTATTCAGCGCTATTGGTACCGGTAGGGTACGGATTCGTGCCAACGTAAGCAATGTGACCTCATAAAGCGGTGCAATCATATCAGTGCTCATGAAAAATAGGTAGTACAGTATGTGCGTAAATGTCAAATTCAAATTTTGACGTTTAGACGATTTGAAATAAAAAATGTAAGTAAACATTTATTAAGTTCTGAGTTGATAAAAACCTAATTAATCGACTATAAAAGCTATTAAGCTTTTGCTCTGTATGCTTAACTAATGCTGTGACCAAAATACTACTTATTTAATTAATGAAATTGACAGGAGTGCACATGATCGTGCTATTAAAGTAGTTCGAAATGATTGTATGCAAACAGTACAAATATCAACGTATTCAGTTCGGTCCACGTCACCGAGGGACACGCTCCATACTAGGGGGGTCATAAATAGTTAAAGTCCTGTTACTATCAATACATTGTATTATTTTAGTGACTTATAGTTGTAAAAGTGTTTTAGGAACATTAAAATGAAAGAAGTACATGTATTTACGGAATAAAAAACGTTTACTTCAGTAAAAAACAAATATAAACAATAACATACTTTTACCTAAATTTATCATGAACAAACACTTAAAAATTGGAATGTAAAACATATATTTTAAATAAAATAAGAGTCAAAACATTGATAACATTATTTAATTATAATAAAATAATAGAAATAAATAAATTAAAATTAATTAAATACAAAAAAAACAAAACAACTAACAAAATACAAATAAATTATTCTTATTCTAACAATATTAAACATGTAACAATTCTATTACACTTTGTGACAGAGTATTTTTCTTTTTAGGGGGAAGTTTCCGAAGACTTGTAATATAAGGATCTGAATGTAATAATAGTCGTTGTATTAAATCTTGATTGGTAACTTCACGTGACATTTTTCGAGTGTGACTTCGTCTATAAATTTTGATATACTTATTTGTCGCTTCAGCAGCTTCTTCGGAAAGTTCTCCTATAGATAACAATGCATAACTTATAATATCTGATCCATGTACGAGCACCTTGTGGACAGAAGCAGGAAGACTATACCACGGATATTCCTCGACCAGGCTGTATGCTGTTTGTAATGCATAGTCTTTAAACTTGCATTCATTAATTTTATGTCCAGAAGATAACGTTTGTAATATTACACAACAACGATCTATGAGATCCTTATTCAAACCTGTAATTTCAGCAGATACAGCTGATTCCAAAAAAAACTTCCTGGCCGTGTTTCCGTCGTTAGACGTCCCGCTTCCACCACTACGCGGCTTGTCAACTATTAAACCTAATCGTTCCCTAAACTGGGACTGTACATATTGTTTTTTATTTGATAACAATTGTTTATCACTATCTAGCCTAACTTGCCATTTTTTTATGTCTAATCTATATGAAAGATGAATAAAATATTCGAAGAAACGTATCCAAGAATGTAGTGGTGATAATCCAAATTGGTATCTACTCTCTATTACAGGTTTTTGTAAACATTCGTCTATTTTATTCATCTCTTTAGGGGTAGCATTACATATATAACATCTACTTGTAGATGTTTCACTTAAAGCACTACAAATTTTACCATCTACCATTGAAAGCTGCAACTTATGAGAAAAGACCAATTCACGATTGTCGATCTGAATAAAAGTAGGTTGCAAACTTTCAATTTTATCCTTAAAATAAGCTTCCTCTTGCAAAGACACTGCTGTGCTTTCTTTCAAAAATTGAAATCGAATAGGACGGCAGTACCTAGTGGAAGAGGGTCGAGGATTTTTCCATAAAATTTTACAATTATCTTCAGCTAATTTTACAATAATTTGAAGGGGTACATAAGATGTTACAAACAAACTACTATCTTCTAAAGTTGAATCTGAAAAAAATTGTTTGTATTCACTATGTCCAGTGCTGCCATCGAATCCCCATTTCCCAAGTAAAGAGATATTAGACAAACAATCATCAGGAATCTGATCTAAGACCTCTTTTTGAGATTCAAGGATTCGAGAAGCTGTGTGATCAAAAAGACTTTGTAATTCAACTTCAGCTGAAGACTCGGAAACAGTTATATTAGAAGGGTAACATCTCTGTTTCGCTTTAGTAATTTGTTGGTAACATGGTAATACATTAGGAGAAATCTTACTATTAACAAAGTTTTTAATTAATAAATACTGATGTTTTGTCAACTGAGCATCAGTCACAAGTGACAAGACATCATCAGTGCTAACTCTAGATATACACGAATCGAATGAACAGTCTGAAACATCAAGCAATGCACTCACAGTAGAATCATCAGACTTTGACAAATCAGCTACTCTCCGACGTTTAGTCCTTTTACTACATTGCGTAAAAGGTTTTCGAGGACGACCACGTGAATGACACGGCGACGTTTCAGACGGAGTACATTGCTTATTGTTTTTCACAAGTTTAATTTTTTCAATAACATTAAACCAATCGGAATTCTTATATAAAAGCTTGGTTTTATCCCTATTACATTTTTTCCAGAATCGAGCAATAGCTTTACATAAATTATTAACAATTTTCTCTAAATAATGAATATCAATGTTCTCAGCATCGTCGTTCAGAGTAGTCAACAAACTTTGTAGGACTTGACGACACTTTTCCGAGTCATTATCGGTATTGACAGTTAGCCATATTTCAAGAATATGCATTCTTGAAAACGAGCATATATATAAATTACCTAAAACAAAAAAAAAACGGTTAAAATTCAGTCACAAAACCTACACAAAGCACTAAGACTAAATAAACTAATTTCGTAGCAAATGCTACGAGATAATCTGGCAACCGTAGCACCCTTGTCATCGCCAAAAGGGCAGATAAGGGCAGCCAAGTTTTAATTTTCCTAAGATAAGAAAGTCTAAAGATTATGGTGCAATATACCTCCATAGTCGGAGCGAGTGGGAACATATTTAAAAGTTTATTCAAACTTTGAATATTAAAATATAATACTCCAAGAAAAGTCGCCTCGTAGCAATGACATACTAAAGAAAATATATACTAAGATACAATTAAAATAAAAATATTAATTATTACATACCCTGTTCTTGGATATCCATTTCAGAAAAAACTCACACAGCACTCACAGGTCCCGCAATGACAACAAATGACGTCACGCTTTATAATGACTCACTGATAACAGTATTTACGATTGGCGATGCGCTCTCTTTGAATGCACAATAGATAATGAAGGCGCACTCTAATTACTGACCTATTTATAGTTTCAGAAGGTACCGCAACTATCCAATGTAACGACAAGGAATAAAATGTAAAACAAGAAAGCAGGTTTTTAAGATTTATGACCTATGGATGTCCCACACACGTGTCGTCAATTGCACTGATCGTAATGTTAGTAATGTTTGCGCAACGCGGACCGCGGTGCGAGATAAATTGTCAAACTGTCATGTTTGTTGACAATCTTTTTTAACATCTGCCTATAATTGAAAATTACAATAGAGCCTGGATTAATCAAAGAAAATGAAACAGTGATAGATAATTTACCAAATATAGACAGACTGATGGTGGCAAATTTATTTACTAAAAACAAAGATTTTGGTGCAGCAGCGTTTACGAACGTGAAACGTTTATTTAGATTCAACGTTAAATTGGCAGTCTCAAGTAACCAACATCTGTCAACGGGTCTTAGGGGCAATCACACTATTTACGAACGTTTGAACCAAAACCAAAACGTTACCGTTCCCATGTGTTGTGACATCTGACAGCTGTCAAGAGGTTGTCAAAATGTATGGGAACGGAAACGTTTCTGATTTGGTTGAAACGTTACCTATATACAGGGTGTAACTGAACACCCCAATAACATTTAAGGGTATGTATCCATCAGAAGTAGAGATTCTGTAGGAAAAATATTAGGTTTAACAAAAGTACTTTTTTCCCCCATACAAACTAAATAAATTATTTTTTTGTTATTAAGTGCCGACAACCCTACGTAAGCGTACGAGGAATACTACGCTCACGTCATACAAACAAAATAAATTATTTTTTGGTATTAAGTGCCGACAGCCCTACGTAAGCGTAGGAGGAATACTACGTTCACATCTGTCACGTGTCATTTTGTGTTTAAATTTATTTTGTGTTAAGAGCTGATTATGGTTGTCACTTTAAAGTTTATGCTTTCAGTTTAAAATCAAATAACTCTGAGAGTATTGGAGTTCCAGGTCTCAGACAAGCACCAAAGGTCCATTTAGTATCTAACTTATATGCCCCTTAAATATTATTACGGTGTTCAGTTACACCCGGTATAGCGCGATTGCTCCTACTGCGGTTTCTGTACCGGTTAAAGAATTTTCTTCCGCCTGATATTAAGAAAATGCTTGTACGGACCTTGATATTTCCTGTCATCGATTATCGTGATGTGTGCTATCTCGACCTGTAGGCTTACTCTTGAACTGATTCCGGTCGATCGACATTGAGATTGGGATTTTTCGTACGCTTATATTGCCACTTTGGCGCCAAATTAGACCCGTATTGAGCGGATTCCGAGTGCACCAAACTCAGTATTATATAATTTTCACAAGATACGGAACCAATTTTGCGCTAGTGTTGCTGATCAAGCATACGAAAAATCACAATCCCAATGTCGTTCGATCGGAATTTTTTCGAGAATAAGCCTACTGAATGCAGATCTGCTCAACAAATTAGACCACCATCTGAATAACTGCATTCGATTCGTCTACAACCTGAGAAAATATGACCATATATCTGAGTATCGACAGCGTTTAAACTGGCATACTATTTGGCAGCGTAGGCACGTGAGAACTTTAAATACTCTTTTCGCCTTTCTGAATGGTCCCAATACACCCAATTATTTAAACCCACATTTTCAGTACTTATGTACTTCTCATAATAGACCTCTTCGGTCATCATCCAATTGTCTCCTCATTTGTCCATCTCATAGTTCGGAAATAATTCACTCTTCCTTTTTCGTACAATCCATTCTTCTCTGGAATGCTCTGCCTTTAGATATTAAGAAATCTGTCAGCAATAACCGTTTCAAAAATAAACTTCGGAAATATGTGCAACAGAACTGTATCTAATTACGTCGCTCTTTTGTCAAGGCTGTATTATTGTCGCAACTTATTATTATTGGTGAATAATAATACGTATTAGTTTATTTATTCTGTTATATGTATTTATATATTAGGATTTGAACTGGATTTGAATATTTGCTAAATTGATTTCTTATTAGTTTTGTTTTTGGGTACATCTACCACGTTTGCTCTCTGCACCACCTGAAGGTAGACTTGTAGAAAATGCCTCAGGCATTAAGTCCGCCGTTTTACACACTGTACATAAAGTTTAAATAAATAAATAAACATCTTCGTGAGTAACATTTTTGAATTAAAAGGCACTTAAAAGAAATAAAAATTAACAATTAAACATTCTTAAATACATATGTCATATTAGCCCATTCTGTTGATTTATTAAATCTCCATCTTATGAGTTTAGGTTAGGTTATTTGTAAAAGTTATAAAAAGTGGAATTGTTTTTATTTTAGATGGTCACGGAAATTTTATGGAGATCATCTTCGTCTTGACCAACAGTTTGACAACACATTGTGACGTCATCAAGATCACGTGACAGCTTGAAGCGTTTAGGTGCAACATAAACTTTAATCATGTGATTTTTTATTTTTAATGAATAAATATTTTCATATATTTTTTCATAACAATTACTTACGTGTAAGTATATCTACAAAATGAAAACAGTCCTGAAAATTCGTCAACATCCCTATCGCACTTGAATGATCACTTGAAGAGACCTATATCAAACAGCAGCTGATGATGATGAATCACTAATGTTTTCGACTATATACATCATAAGTACCAAAAGATCCTCGCGTCGCGCATTGTAGTAAACGCTGCGGGATGACAAAAATAAATACTGTTATTCCAAGGCAGAACATGTCTAATCGCTAGTAAAAATACAAAACCTTCTTCAACCGGTAATTCAATTTCGGACCGTTCTAAAACCGTTCTGAATTCAAATTCCCGTCGCGTCGGATTGGGGCGCGGCGTGAATGACGTCACAAAGAAAAGACACCGCGGCACGGCAGTCGTCCGCGGACGTTTAGACAGAAGCTTGATTGGGTTTCTGTTCTCTGCTTTGTCCGAACGAACAATAGGTAAGAAAACTGGAGCTGTGAGCGTTTGAATGGAAATTGTGCCGTTCTGCTGAGCCGATTCAACGTGACTTTTGAAAGTAAAACGACACGAGATGGGTTATTTACTATTTAGTGCTGCACCCTTCGCTGTTCGACAGCTTTGTTTAGAGAGAAAATCTTTACTTTGTAGGTTACGTCGCTAGTCCTGGAGTGGGACGCGGTACTGTCATCTACGCGATTATAATTGCACCCTTAATAATTTATGAAGCTTATAATAATATAACACATTATTCTAAGGTAAGAAGACAATCGAAAAAGCATTATTCGGGAAAATATTTTTTTTATGTAGACTGATATTGTCATCTGTCTTGATAAATAAATAACTATAAGCCATTTAAACAGAAAAGTCATGTATGATGTAATATGTTATGAAAATTTAATCTCATGTATTGGTTTTTAACCTAAATCATTTTTTTTTACTTTCACTTACAGTTTATGTATAGGTAACTACCTAACATGAATGTAACACTTATCAACAAAATTAAATAGGTACTTATAACTTAGTTATCTAATTACGAGTGAACGAACACAGCTTAGATAATTTTGTGTTAAGGAAAATATCAAATAAAATTTATCTTTAGATAATCGGGTGTGGTTTACCAAACTCTTTCTCGTTATTTTTTAATGTCACACTTTTTTACGGTATCTGTCTTTGTCATAGCAACGTAGCTTTTCTTTGTATATTATAAATTAGCTTGGAAGTAATAGTAGATTGCTTTATAAGGGTGGAAAGGAATCAATCCCTACGAGGTTGTTAGACGCCCGAGCGCAGCGAGGGCGGCTATAGTCCGAGTAGGGTTTGATTCCTTTTACCCGTGTGTAGCACTCTACTTTTCATTTCGAATGCAAGGAAAATAAAAAATAGCTTTTCTAATAAAATTTATTAATAACAATACTCCTAACATGACATATCGACATCGTGTTTTACACTTAGTGTACTTTTAAGCATTGAATATCTGCTCCATAGCGTAGACGCCTGCACTTTATGAGATAGTTCATTAAAGTATATAAGAAATACATTTTCAGAAAATGATTTTATATTCCTTGCATCTCGCCACTTCATAAAGTCGAAATATGTATTTAAATATCTTTCCTTTGAAATTTTTGGCAAAAAAATTTCGAGTATTGTATTTGCTTCGTTCGTGACTGAATCTGGAGCCGAAATTTCAGAATCGCTTGAATTCATTGTTTTTCTTAAATACCTAAATCACACAATCAAGATTTCGGTACAGCGTAACAGATTCCCCTCCCGCCAAAATTATCTTTTTCACAGGTATTTTTAAATTTGGAACACATCGCGTTACCTGTTACTGGCCATTCAGCCAAATACTTTTATTATCATTGTACCAAAGATTGTATGTACGTAACCTAATTCAGTTCTATTTTTAAAATTTTACTTTCCGCCCTAAGGAGGGAAGTAAATAGTATGAGAATTTCCCGCCCGCTGGTGGGAACTAGCGTTTTCCTCCCAATACTCAGATCAAGGAAACGCTCCTTTCCGAGCATGAGGAATGAAAAGGTGTTTTGCTTTATGTTTTATTCCCGTGTATAATTTATCTCTATATCCTTGATTCCTCTCACATCGCGTACACCGGGTATAACTGAACACCCCAATAACATTTAAGGGGATATATAAGTTTGATAATAAATGGACCTTTGGTGCTTGTCTGAGACCTGGAACCCCAAATACTTTCAGAGTTATTTGATTTCAAACTGAAAGCAAATATTTTCAAGTGACAACCCTAATCAGCTCTTAACACTTAATAAATGACACGTGACAGACGTGAGCGTACTATTCCTCGTACGCTTACCTAGGACTGTCGGCACTTAATACCAAAAAATTATTTATTTAGTTTGTATGGAAAAAGAAGTAGGTTTGTTAGCCCTAATATTTTTCCTACAAAATCTCTATTTCTGATAGATACATACCCTTAAATGTTATTGGGGTGTTCAGTTACACTGTGTATAAGTAGGTTAGATAGAATCTGAAATAGGTACAATTCAGAAGCTTAGGGCTAATTTATGTAATAAAAACTGAAACACATCTCAAACACTGAAATCGTATTCTTCGCGCTTTCCTTTCCAGTCATCTCATTCGTATCGTTCTCATCTGAAAACTCAACTCAACACATCCCGTCCGTCCGCGTAACGAGCGTGCAATCAATCAAAGGGACCAACCAATGGCGCACGCGTCTTCAGCCCAAACAATGAGTGCTAAGGGCCCCATTGTGCCAGCGACTGCCGCCGACGCGTTCATTAATTAATTAATAATTAAAGGACACTCCATTATCCCATAATTCGGACTCTTTCTGACCCGCATTGCCCGAGTACGTGCCGCATTAAATGGATTGCGCGGTGAAAAACTATTCCATTTGTGTGCGAGTAGATTCTGGAGATAGCCGGCCCGTTAAAGTGACGATTAAAGTGATTGCTGAGGTGCTTAAGCGCACAGATTCTGTCACGTATTCACGTTGATAGTTTTGTGTATTAGTTAATGGAATGCTCCTCCTTGCGTCGTTAACCTCAATGCTGAGGGTCGTGATCTCTTTGTAGCACTTTCTTAGAAATTGTATTCTTCTTTTTGACTCCGTCTTTGCGATACGGATGTCGTTGCTAAGACTGCTGCCAAGTGCCAAGAGAATCTGGTCGGACCTACGCATATAATAGGAATCATAGGACTAAGAAGAGATAACTAAAGTGTTCTGATTAAGGACTGCAATTCCGCATCCAAATGGCAGCCTCAGCCCCGCGGATCCCGCGCAACTACGAGATCGGTAATAAGTAGAGAATAAACTAAACCATCAGTTTAAGTTGTTGAAGGACTTTTTTTTAAATTTAACAAAAATTTGGTGTAGGTAATAGGAACTTTTGAATATAACAACAGAACAAATTTACTGTTCTAAAATGTATGTTACGTAAAGTCATCGTTCAGCTATCAGAAATCCTACAAAATTTCTACCGTGTATAAAAATCCTCAAAAACAATCGTACGCCCCAGAAAAATGTCAAGGGTGTATAATTGACACGAGATCACACGCCATTATACGCCCCGAGCATTTCACGGCCCAGCAGGCTGCGTAATGTGAGCCCAAACTTATTGAATAGAAAACAGGGATCCAATAAAAAACTGTCAGATCAAGACGAGGGCAGGTGCCGTGCAAGCAGGGAGCGGCGGCGACCTCTTATTTGGCTGCGGCGGCACCGACATATAGGACAATTACATTTGAAATCTGTAAAAAACTCCCATCAACTTCATTAAATGAATAAATAACGTTTTTAACCAAAAAATAAATATTTAAAACAAAAAGGAAATACTAACAATTATTTAAAGAGTAATAAACTATAATTTCAAGAGCTGTGGACAAATAGGTCCTTCTCTCATTCTCCAGCTTTATATACTTTAAAAAGAATTGTTTCTGTATGCCACAGAAGCGCTGGTATGTCATGTAAGAAGGTCAGACATAGAAAATAACTACGTTTCTTCTGGAAAATCTGGAAAATATAGAATAAAATATAAAGAGGAAAGATTTGATTGTTTGTTTATTTGTTTGTTTGTATTGAATAGGCTTCGAAGCTACTGAACCGATTTTGATGAAAGTTGGTATAGGGATAGTTCGAGACCAGGGGAAGGACATAGGGTAATTTTTCTACGGAAAAAAAATATTTCCACGGGAAAACAAAAATAACGCGGGCGAAGTCGCGAGCGGAATGCTAGTATTTTATATAGTATGTTTAATAATCATCTTTTATCAGTAGTTCGATAATCCGAATGGCCGAACTGATGACACTTTTTCTCTGTATAATTCAACAAAACATGACGTAGGCACACGTAGGCACTTAGGATATGTTAATACCTAATGTTAGTTTATCATTGTACCTACATATCTGTGGTAATTTATATCTAGCACCTGATCAACCTGGATCATTATACATTTTCGACTTTTTGTCTGTAAGCCCCATACAGTTGCAGTATACCTACTTACACCAGCAGGCGTAGCACGGGTTGCCAAGACTGGACTGGAGTCACGCATTATCTCACAATTTCAGTGACATAATCTCTGTCTTATAAAGTAGCACGGTGGCACGTATTTAGTATGAATGACGTGATAAAGGGGTATGGGTAAAGTTGGCGTCATTTTCGACAATACACCTTTGGGGATGTAAAATAGGTCTGTCCGAGCGAAATCTAAAATTTTGGTGGTTTTAATAAATTGCATCTTATATGCTTATATATTAAATAATTGAAATCTGAAAGTATATAACTGTATCATTCACTTCATTCAGTTTAGCTCTCACGGCTAGCAAAGTCGCACATGAGCAATGTAGCTGCGTTTTTCCATCAAAAATTCAAGAAAAGCTTCTCAATGTTTTCAAACAATATACTGGCTATTAATATACTAGCGATATTTTGTCAATGACATTTTAATGAGTCATGCCTGAAAGCGTAGAGTTTCGATACCTATACTTTTAAATAGGTGGTATAGTAATTCTTGTATACATACACAGACATTTTTATTTTGATAAATTCTAATTCTGGTGCCCCAATTTTGGTGGTTTTTTCTTAAACACCAAAATTGCTCGGTGACAGAAAAATTAAAACTTTGTAATGAATTATATGGAAGTAAACTCTTCCTTCTTGTAGCCTTCGTCCTTCATGCCCTCATCAGGGACATAGGGCCTAAAAAAGGGACATGAGATGACATCGTTATATAATCATCGTCATTCTGATAAATAAATATTGAAGCATAATCTGCACACGTTGGCTAGGCTTGTACATGTGCTAAGTTCTAGACTCACGTTACAGGACTAGCACATGCTTACTACTAATTGTGTTCCTACACATAAACATTGAATTACAAAAACAAAGTTTAAGATTGAATCTTTCCTTTCATCTAAAACTTTGTTTTTGTTACCAAATTAGTTATGTTAATATGTTATTTTATATAGTAGCACTTATTTTAAGAACAAATAAAACTGTGCTTACATTATGGTTCCTTTAAAGACGTTAATTATGATTATTGATATTAGGCAGTTAAATGATTTATGTGCAAGAAGATTAATAAAGACTTTTATATACTTAGTAATACCTATGTTTCTTTTATTAGCTACACAAACTTTTTTGCCCAAAGACGTGTATTGTGACAAGACCTACTGCGTTGGTCTCACATCTTTACTAGATCATCGGTCGACCTTTCACGCTAATGTCATCCATCGGCTACTCGCATCGTTACTAGATCATCGGTCCATCTATCACACTAGTGTCATCATCGGCCTACCGCATCTTTACTAGATCACCGGTCTTTTATTATTTATCTTTTATGCTAATGTCGTCCATCGGCTATCCACGTCGTTACTTGATCATCGATCAATTTTTCACGCTAATGTCATCCATTGGCTATCCACATCGTTACTAGATCGTCAGTCCATTTATCACGCAAGTGTCATCTTCGGCTATCAGCATCTTTACTAGATCATCGGTCCATCTTTCATTTGTGTCAACAACAGCTATCTGCACCTTTACTAAATCATCGGTCTATCTTTCACGCTAATGTCATCCATCGGCTATCCGCATCGTAACTAGATCATCGGTCTATCTTTCACGCTAATATCGTCCATCATTATTACTTCATCATCGATCCATCTATCACGCTAATGTCATCCATTCAACTATCCACGTCGTTACTAGATCATCGATCCACCTTTACACTAATGTCATACATCGGCTATCCGTATCGTTACTAGATCGTCGGTTCATCTATCACCCTAGTGTCATCATCGGCTATCCGCATCGTTACTAGATCATCGGTCTATCTATCGCACTAATGTCCTCGTTACTAAATCATTGATCCATCTTTTACGCTAATGTCATCTATCAGCTATCCGCATCTTTATTATAACATCGGTCTCCCTTCAGGCTCCCAGTCGCCACCAACAGCCTATTTTTAACAGACATCAAAAAAGGAGGAGGTTCTCAATTCGATGCGTATGTTTTTTTTTGTGTGTGTTACGCGATTACGCCGCCAATTGTGGACCGATTTTCAAAATTCTTTTTGTATTCGATAGAGTATACTCCAAGGATGGTCCCATAGTCACCAAAGTTATTTTTTTTTTTTTTGGTTTTTTTTTATTATTAATGCCAATATAGGGTTACATTTCAAATAAATATATATATTTCTCGCCAAACTTCACGTTTGTGGGCGAGATGCGCTCTTTTCTTCACATAAATATAACCTAATATCGAACTATAAATAAACTTAGAAATGTAGATCATATAAATATCGACAATCTATTCAGGTACCTAATGAATAAGTGAATGACAACAAATGTAATTTACACAAACACAAAATATGCAGAACATCAACTAACCTACCAAATCGAGCAAAGCAGCTCGTAGCTTTGTTTTAGCACCGTTTTGATCTGATGATGGGATCCCATGAAAATCGAGAAAACCCTTAAATGTTACGGTGTGTCCAACGTGTTTTGTCTGTATGTTATGCGATTATTCCGCCAATTGTGGTCCGATTTTCAAAATTCTTTTTGTATTCGATAGAGTATACTCCTGGGGTAGTATGATGGGATCCCATCAAAATCGAGAGAAACGCTAATGTAATATCAGCTCACCGTAGGGTTGCTTTCAATAAAAATATTTCATTCACTAAAAAGTTTAAAATAAAAAATATTTTACAAAAAATAAAAACCGACTTCAGAAACACTGAAAAGTTAAAAATAATATAAGTACAGACAACATCACACTTCTTTATTGAAGTCGGTGACAAATTTTAAGACTTTCTAGGAGATCATCGTTTGGCACCGACTTCAATATAGAAGTGTGATTTGAAGTCGGTTTCTATTTTTTGTATGTATGATCAAAATTTTCATCAAACATAATTTTTAGTATGCAGCAATGACGCTCTCTCCTTCAACTCAAATTTTTGTGGAGCATAATTATGAACTTTGGTGTACATTATTTCTAATTTTGGTGTCATAATATCAATTTTGGTGTCCTACCAATTTCGGTGTTGGTATTACACCCGTCAAGAATAAATTGGATATTATAGGGTTTAATTAACTAAACTAACTCTCACATTTAATATAAACGATTTACATTCGTTTACACATCCAATTTCTACCTAAAAATCCAACAAACAAAAATTTTCACCAAAATTAGGCGTTTGTTAAAATTCACTCTAATAATTGTGTTTTGAATTAAAAGGTGGGCTTCTGTCTCATTATACCCGTCAGAATTACGTATAGTCACTTTTACAGTATCGCTACTGAAGTGCCCATAACTAAGCTCCGATGTTAGTTATGGCAAAACTTCCTTGTTGAATATTTTCACTTAAATTAGTGCTACAAATTAGTATAAAAATTAACGATGGCCGCAAAAACAAAAATTACGCCACTTGATGTCCATACAAAGATACCACTACCATACCCCTTTTCTTGACCATCGTCAAGTAACACGTGTGACTGAGTTTTATCACAAACTAGCTGTGCCCGCGAACTACGTTTCGCTATATAATTTTTTTCCAGTTTTTGCAACATTTTTCAATGCTGCTCAGCTCCTATTAGTCTTAGCGTAATGTTATATACCCTACAGTCTTCCTCGATAAATGGAATATCCAATATTCCTATACAAAAAGAATTTTTCAATTTGAATCGGCAGTTCCTGAGATTAGCGCGTTCAACCAAACAAACAAACAAACTCTAATAATATTAGTATAGTAAGTATAGATTTCTTGGCGTGCCTGTACGCCGACTACTGTGATTGTAGCAAAGGCTTTCTAATACTTTAGTTAGAAGATGTAGTAGCAGTTGGAGAGCAAAAAATTTGTGATAAAACTAAGTCACACGTGTCACTTGACGAGCGTCAAGAAATTTTTATCCCGTCTACTCTTGACGTAGAGATAATGTCATTGAAATTGTGAGATATGCGTGACTCGAGTCCAGTCTTGGCAGCCCGTGCTACGCCTGCAGTAATCTGTCATGCATCTTGGTAGAGTCGAACAATTCGAAATTGTAAAATTAATTTTCTAATTCCTCATACATTTTTTTCACAGACCCAGCTTTTTGTATAGGGAATTTCAGAATTAATTTCACAATTTTGAATTTTCAATGACGTGACCCAAATTTTTTATATATCGATTCTGAACATGCTTCTAAAAGGGTTCACAGGGTTTTTGTTACACACTGTATAATTTTCTTGGGTATAGCAAGCACAACATAGGTTATTAAAATCAGTATTATAGAACGTAACGAATAATTATTATCATAGTATTATAGCTGTGCCCGCGAACTACGTTCCGCTTTAAAGGTCAACACTCGAACATTTTTGGACAGGACCACCCTTATCACCTAGGGGTATAAAATATCCTACGACCTATTCTCAGACCTTTTTTAAACCCAGTTAAAAAGATGTTACATCTACAGCAGTGGGAGTGGGGCCCAACTGCGGTTATGTGGGACTCTCCCCTAATGAGGCCTACCCACTAAAAAACTGGGAGCTCCATCAAAACCGCATTCCCGACACACAAAGGGAACTTTTCTCAATCGCTTTGAGTGTCGAGAGCGATGCTACCCAGATAAACCGGCAATCAGGGTAAGGAGTGTTTGCGAAACGCCTTCAGACACTCCCTCAGCATAAAGGTCATTTAGTGCGGGTGACGGGAGCCCCACTCCGTCACCGGTAGCTAGTGGAGGGCAAAAATTCGCCTCCTCCTACCTGAACGTCGCCTGCGGGACGAGTCTGCGTTAGGATCATCTTCGCGGACTCGTTCCGCATTCTCTCCTTTTGCGCAATAACTACCTCGCAGAAAGAGGCGACCGCCTCCCAACACGTCTCACTGCTGACCATTTATTTCAAACTATTGGGCCCGGCAGAAGTTGTCCTGCCTGATTCCAATGCTACCTACCGGGTCCAACTTTACGTTTAAACCTTCCTTGGACCTATTCAAACACACACAGAAAATTTCGTAAGAATCGGTCGAGCCATTTTTGAGTTTTAGCGAGACTAACACACAGCATTTCATTTTAATAATAATAATAATATAATAAATAAATATCTTTATTAAAAACACATTTTCAGCATGGCAAGTTATGAACATCTCTCATATAAGGTTGCCCTGTGTTATGAGAGGGAGCCCCCGATACAATTGATTCGACAAAATCTAGGTGTTTTTAACATAGAAAGAAAATAAAAGAAAAAACTAAAACAATATGGTAAAGTTATGCGTGATATATTATTTATGCATGTTGTGTTTGTATTTGTGTATATGTGTGCGTGTCTGCGTGTGCGTATATAGACTTTAGGATTGCATGTTTATTTGTTTAGGTATGTTGTGTATGTTTGTGTGTTTGTGTATATACAGATCCTAGGATAAACTAGTAACTTCGTAATACATTTCTTCTAGCTTGTCATACGTGAACTGTTCCAACCATTTGTTTATCATATTCCTAAATTTTTTTGAGCAATAATGTGTGATTTCTTTGTTTGTGTTAATTATTTATAATAGAGTCGAGGGGCTACGTATGTGAAGTGTCGTTTAGCTAATTTTGAGCGAGTTGTTAGGGTTGTATATTTGAGGACTCTTTTTTTCTTGTCTAGAGGTATATGTGGAACTATCTTGCTATGAAATCGGCTCAATGTTAAAGTTATATAAAGTTTTCTTATTGTTGAAACGTTTGCTTGCTTGTACAACAATTCAGTTGGGAATCGATAGGGAAGATTCAATGCAACTTTTAGAATGGCTCTTTGAGCTCTCTCAAGTTGCATTATGTGGGTTTTTGCAGCGTTGCCACAAACACATATGCAATATGTGAGTAAGCATTGACAAAGTGATTTATATGTTGATAAGAGGAGTTTGCGATCTGCAGCCAGACATAACTGCTTAAATATAAAAATTAGTCTTCGGGCTTTAGCTGATACAATACTGAAATGTTGTTTCCACTGAAGGTTGTCGTCCATTGTAACACCTAGATATCTTATTAGCGGGACACGAGAAAGAGTTGGGCAGTTGCAGTTTGGTTGAATATTTCGATTACATGGATAGATGTGTAATCTAAGAGTTAGATTACAATCTGGGCTATTGGCTTTAGTCTTACTGAAGCAAAGGAACTTAGTTTTTTGCGCATTTATCGAAAGAAGATTATCTTCCAACCAAGAAGTTATGTAACATAAGCCCTTTTCCGCTATGTTTTTAACATCTTTCCATGTTTTTTGTGAAATAAAACAACAGTATCATCTGCAAACATGACGGTATCAGCACTCGGGACTTCTAATTTACATAAATTATTTAAATATAGTAAAAATAGAGTTGGACCAAGGGTGCTTTCCTGTGGAACGCCATAACTATATTGTGCACTATTACTATAGTGGTTATCTACCCTCACAATTTGACATCGATCTGTCAGGTAATTAGCAAACCAGGAGTAGACAACCCCCCTCACACCATAGTTTTCCAGGCGTGCAAGCAATATAGGAATCGAGACCGTGTCAAAAGCTTTCTGGAGATCAAGAAACACTCCGACACAGCTCTCACCCTTATCCAGATATTCAGTGATGAGAGAGGTCAATTTAAGTACTGCATCTTCTGTGGATTTCTTAGCTCGAAAGCCATACTGATTCTCTGTCAGTGCATTAATCTGTTTTAGATAGCAAATAAGTCTTCGGTTGACAAGCTTCTCTATTATTTTTGACATGGTTGGTAGAAGTGAAATTGGCCTATAGTTTGAGGGGTTGCTCTGTGATCCTGCTTTATATATGGGACAGATTATGGCTGTTTTAAATGCAGAGGGAAAGACCCCTGTTGTAAAGCTTAAGTTGCATATGAAAACAATTGGGGCGGTTAATAATTGCCTAAACTTTTTCAAGAATCGGATAGTTATTTTATCACCTCCACATGCACTATTTGAGTCCAATTTTCCTATAATATTATCAACCTCATAGGGATCTGTAGGGACAAATGACATTGACTTTAGCGGTGACCATTTGTCTTTTGTTTTATTTGCTAGGTCATTTTCAGTTACTCCGAGTTTATTAAGAGTAACGTTAGCAAGATCACTTCCTATAGTTGTAAAGTAGTGGTTCACCTGATCAAGTGATAACTTCGGACTGTCATTAAGAGTAAGTAATTCAGTGTTTGAGTCTTTATTTTTAGCCATATTACATAATTCCTTAATAATATTCCAGGTTTTTTTATTGTTTCCCTCTGCTTCTTTTAATTTACTTTTATAATAATTGCTTTTGGCGTACTTTAATATTCTATTACAGGTATTTCTATAGTTTTTGTATTCTATTTCTAAATTTAAATCATTCGGTGACTTTCCAAATTTTTTAAGTAATTTATCTCGTTTACGAATTGATCTTACTAATCCTATAGTGATCCAGGGTTTAAGTGGCTTGATTTTGTTAGCTACTTTAATAATACTGGTATTTTTATCAATTATATTCTTTATATTATTGATTAAATATTCCGCGGCGAAATTAACATCTGTATACTTATAAAAATTGTCCCAATCTAATTCCATAATATTTTTCTTGACCATCTCATAATCAGTTTTGCGTATAATCATTGGTGCTAACGTTTTCCTTCTAAAAGATTTATCAATTTCAAGCAATATTGGAGAATGGTCAGTGAATTCTCCAAACACTATTGTGTGGCAGGGAAATATAGTTTTTACCATGAAGTGGTCTATGCATGAATTTAACCTCGTTGGTCTATGTATACCTTGCTTAAGACCATGAAATGCCATAACATTTAAATACTCGCTTGCCATATCATCTAGGTGGTCTGGTTGTATATTAATGTTTACATCTCCCGTCAAAATAACATTCCTAGTCGCTATACCCTCAAGCAAATGGTTCAGTGAATTTATATATTTTGATGGATTTTTGAAAGAAGGAGGTCGATAAGTGCATATAATGGATATGTAATTTTGTATTTTTATTAATATGCAGTTTCCGTCTTTTATTTTTACTTCAGCGCAAGATACTTCCAGATTTGTTTTTGTATACACTACGACCCCATCGTTTTGGTTAAAAGTAAAACTACTAAAAAAGGAATTATATCCGTTGATTGTTGGCACGGCTTTATCAGTAGTTAACCAGTATTCAGATAACACTATAACATCGATGGGGATATCTAACTCGGTTAGGAAAATGAGTAGTCTATTTAAATTACAATGTATGCTTCTAATGTTGACAGATAGAATACACAAGGAGTTAGCTTCATTTGTTTTTAGGATACTTTTGGCCGCCATTGGGTAATCTGCATATGTACATGTTATTTGGTCTACCTGGTCAATCTCATGACTTATATAATTATGTTGCGTATTCATATTTTTTCCCCAGATATAAACAATGTGTATAGATTGTGGGTGCTCATCGACAACGATGTAGTACAGAATATGTAGTATATGAAAAACGAAGTGAAGATTGTGATTTTTGTCAACTTGTATTTAGTGTTTATGTATTGTGTATATGTGTTAGTAAGTGATTGGATTGGAAACGTTATTTTTGAGTTACATTGTGTTTTAAGTGTGTTCAGTGTAGTGTGTGGTGTATATTTATATGTATATGCGTGTGTTATAAATTGATACATGTTTGTGTTGCTAACAATGAATAGTTTTATGTGTAAGTACATATATTCGTGTATGTTTAGTTTAACTCTAAGGGTGGTAACATAGTTTTCGATTATATATAAACAGTTTTTGGAATATTGTAAACATAGTCAACACTGTAGATTTTTAATGACCGCCTCCGTGTTGATGCGAAGTGCGCCGTCGTTCTTGCGTAGATAAACAGATCCACGAGAGGTCCAACAAAATCTGTAATTTTGTGATTTAGCGAAGTCCCGAGCCATTGCATATAGTTTTTTGTTTTTGAAGGTGAGGTTGTCTGTGATGTAAACTGGCACAGGCGGTCCAGTATATGATAAATGAGATGTATTTAACTTGTTATTTGGGTTTCTCTTATTGAATAATTTAACAGATTTTAGGACCTCCTCTTTTTTGAAGATATTATTAAATTCAACGATTATTGGTTTGTCACCGGGCACTGCAGTGGAGATTCTGTATATATTTTTAACATTTTCCAGTTCAATGGATACATTTAGAGTATTTCCCGTTTTTTTTATTATGTCTAGAAGGTCAGCCTTACTTTCGGTATTGTTTTTTGTTGGTATATTCCTTATTTCAATATCTGTAATCCGTGCGCTTTTTTCCAGGTATTCGATTTTTTTTTCCATAAATTTGATGTACTTTTTTTCCTCTCTCCTCTCCTCCTCCAGTAAATTAAAACGGTTTGTAATTTCCTCGTATTTATGTGACATAAATTCCAGTGATTCTTGCATACCAATCATTTGGGATTTCATGTCCCGCATGAAATCCATGATGGTATCAAGTTTGGAATCTTGTGCAGCAATCATACATTTGATTGAGCTATCCTTTACTGGTGAAGCCGCGGTGCTATCATTGTCACTATCTCGACGGAAGCGTTTGTTTACATTGCGCGGAGTTATGTTGTGTGGAGCATCATTTATTCTTGCTATGTTCGGCTCTGAGCTGTAATGCGTAGGTAATAAGGCGGATGCAGTGTCTGAACCTTTATTGGGCCCCGGCGCGGTGGGTGTAGCCGTCTTTTTTTGTTGATGTTGTTTTGACCCTGGTGATTTAGTAGGTGAAGCTGTCTTTTTTTGATGTTGTTGTTGTTGTTTTGGTGAATTTGTAGGTGTTCGTTCCAAAGGCATTTTTTCCGATTTATATATCGAGAAAGGATATTTTATATTAACAAAGACAAAATTAAATACTGTCTAAATACCTCTCGCTGTGATTACGGAGGTGCCGTAGCTGTGGCCGGATCGTAGCAGATTATCGTGGCGGTGCGTAGCACAAAGAGCGAGGCATATATAGATGTAGTCGTAGCACTTGCTACGTTCGCTATGAGCTCGTTAGCTCGGGTCGGGCTCGGGATGCGTCGGCGCCGCGTGTCACACTCACTCGCTCGTTCGTTGCGCTCCTCGGCTACACTTCGGGCGGACGTTCGGGATGTTTCGGCGACCGTGAATACGTGCCACGCACAACCGCTTTTGTTTTGCCTCTTGGCCGGCGATTAAAATTTTAGTTATTTTTTATGATTACTCCGGTACTAAACAAGTGATTCACAAACGGTTTTCAGTGTGGTGTAGTACGTCGTTGTGGCATCAAAACCATATCACTCTTTATACTTAAATTGTATTTTATACGGTAGCAAAGAAAATAAACCCGAGAGACAAACGGAAACAGTGTTGACCAGCCAACGACTCAGATGGGGACTGACTTTAATATACATACTATAAAAGAAGAATAAGATACAGCCGGCAGTGAAAGGTCTAGTCCGATATTGACGATGAGGACAAACAACTGAGCAGCCCACGTCGGGCAATGCTTGACTGTATGCTGGGCATCGTCCTCGTCTGCCCCGCACTTGTGGCACCTCGGGGTGTTCTTCCTTCGAGCAATATGGTGCAGATACCTGCCGACACTTCCGTGCTCCGACAAGATCTGCGTAAGCCGGAAAGTTAGCACCCCGTGCTGTCTCTCCACCCAGTATCTAAGGACAGGCCGAATTGCCTCCACTATCCTGGGACCAGCGACCGCCTTTTCTAGGCGCCCACAACATTGCCGGCGAACGCGACACTGCGCAGACTTGCGCCAGCGCTCTACAACTTCTCTGCTGATACACTTCGGACAACACCGAAGCGTCCAGGTCCCAGCGGGGTGCCCACTAACACGCACGCCACCTCGTAGGAGATGGTGCGATACCCTGGAATGACCCTGATGGCCATTACATGACCCGCTGCGAACGTTATAGCAGGAACGACCTATTCTCAGATCTAATACACAAAAAGTTTCATAAGCAAAATCGGTCAAGCCGTTTCGGAGGAATTCGATAAATAACACTGTGACACTCGATTTTTATAAATTAGGTATTCGAATATTTTTTATTAAACTTTTTGTTTATATTTGGTAAGTTAGGTTAGGTACGTTTCGCCATAATAATTGCCCAAGAAAAAAATTCTGAAGAGGGCCACCCACCATTATCACCTAGGGATATAAAAAATAGCCAACGGCCTATTCTCAGAACAAGATTTGCAAACCTTAAGTGGCAATGGGCACTGTGGGTAGGACACATCGCTTGTAGGACTGACATGACGGCCCTTTGAGTGGAAAGGTCCTCAACGGCAAACGCGTACCGGGAGACGCAGCGTCGGTATACCTACTTCTAGTTCTTCTACGGATCTCATCATTACAGATGCGATCGCGTAGAGAAACCCCGAGAATAATAGCCGTCTCCATTGCCCTTTGAGTGAACTTGAGCCTTCTTATGAGACCCATTGTAAGCGGACACGACCTAGTCAGTTCCGTACGTTATCACTGGATGAACACTTACCTATTTTTACTTGGAGGAAAACTTCATTCTATCTCGTGTACTGATCGCGGCACATAAGTTAAACTAACTAATAATAACTTAATATGACATTTTAGACTTAAATGAAAAAAGTATGTTAAAAAATCTTTCAAAACTGGTAAACATTTTCTGCCCGCGACCGTACACATCGCGGCATATAAGTTGAACTAAAATGGCTGCCGCCTGCAAAGAGGCAATAGTAAAAATAAAAGTTATGTGAATATTTTCCTACGAAACTTAAATTGCTAATTGCTAAATCTGCCTCATTGCTACCATTTTTGGATCTCAAACGAAGTGCGACACGCGAGGGCTTTTACTCCTGCACAGACGGCAGCCATTTTAGTTCAACTGATATGCCGCGATGTGTACGGTCGCGGTCAAAAAATGTTTACCAGTTTTGAATCGGTTCAGTTTTGAATCAGTTTTGGTCGGACCTACGCATATAATAGGAATCATAGGACTAAGAAGAGATAACTAAAGTGTTCTGATTAAGGACTGCAATTCCGCATCCAAATGGCAGCCTCAGCCCCGCGGATCCCGCGCAACTACGAGATCGGTAATAAGTAGAGAATAAATTAAACCATCAGTTTAAATTGTTGAAGGACTTATTTTTTTAATTTAACAAAAATTTGGTGTAGGTAATAGTAACTTTTGAATATAACAACAGAACAGATTTACTGTTCTAAAATGTATGTTACGTAAAGTCATCGTTCAGCTATGAGCAAATCCTACAAAATTTCTACCGTGTATAAAAATCCTCAAAAAGTTCTGTTCTCAAAAAATCCTCACAGACTATATGCAGTGTTACTATATGCAATGACTCGCTCTTCCTCGAGCCTAAACATCCGCCCGCTCCGGACAGTCCCGGACTGTCCGCCAAATCAGTCTAAGGGGAGGCGAGAAAGAGTAGCGACCGCGCGCTTCAAAACAGAATCCCCAACTAGGACCTCGGCAAATCTGGGCACACCATCAGACCCTAGAGTAATTTGGACAATGCGTCCGCGACGCCAACGTAGGGGTGGCAGGTTTGGGTCCTTCACTAACACGAGGTCTCCAACCCTCGGTGGGTTTGTCTTATCTGACCACTTAACGCGCTGTTGCAAAATGTGTAAGTATTCAAGGTGCCAGCGGCGCCAGAAGCTCTGGGTAAGCTGCTGGAGCAACTCAAACCGCGAAAGGCGTCCTGAATTGATATCTCTGTAAGGATACTCGGGCAGGGCGTTAAGTGGTCTGCCTATCAAGAAATGGCCCGGCGTGAGGGCCTGCAAATCGTTCGCGTCGGTAGATAACGGACATAACGGACGCTAGTTGAGAACCGCCTCAATCTTATGAAACACCGTCGCGAGTTCCTCGAACGTGAGAATAGTCTCCCCAATAACGCGGCGAAGGTGAGTCTTGGCGGCCTTTACAACAGATTCAATCCCTCCCCAGTGAGGGCAAGACGGCGGGGAGTATCGCCATGTTACCCCCCTACGGGAGAGTGTGGATCCGATCTCAATATTATTTTTATCTAAAAATTCACAAATTTCTCTTATATGTCTATCAGTGCCCTTGAAGTTCGTCCCACAATCGGACCGAATTAGAGATGGCAGTCCCCGGCGGGAAACAAATCTGCCTAACGCTGCTAAGAAAGCGTCCACGGTGAGTGTACTCACCACCTCCAAATGAACGGCTTTAGTGGCCAAACAAACAAACACACACAAGTAAGCCTTTTCAGTCTTAGCATTACGGAGACGCGACGTTTTTATTGTGAATGGTCCCGCGAAATCAGTTCCAACTCCTAAAAAGGTTTCGATTCGTTCACACGATCAGCAGGCAAATCACCCATTTGTTTGGGGCTGCATCGTCTCGGGGCGTAAACGATAGCAGGGCAGACATCGAAAAATAACAGATCGGATTATTCTTCGTGCTGACAAAATCCAAAACTCCCGTTGGAGGAGCGCGGTCAATGCATTACATCCGGCATGAGCATTCTTCACATGGCGATCAATGATCAACAATCGCACCAATGGTCCGACCTTGGGGAGCAACAGGGGGTGACGTGATCTATAAGGCAAGTTAGCGTGCCTCAATCGGCCTCCTACACGCAACAATCCCTTATCATCCAGAAAGGGAGTTAAACGCACCAAGGGTCCCTTTAATTTGGACATCCCGTTACGGAAAATCTTTAGTTCCGGTTCAAACGCTCTAGACTGGGTCATACGCACCCAATGCAAAAGAGCATCTTGGCGCTCCTGCGGAGAGAGGACCGGTCACAAATCTTTGTCCTGAGGCCGGCGACAATTTCGCATAAATCTTCTTATCCAAGCGGTCACGCCGAGCAACTTGTCCAGAGGACTGTAGCGGTCTAATAAAAATTCCCGTTCTGGAACCGCCATAGTCTCGGCAGCGTGAACACGCAAGCCCGGATTTAGTGCCTTCACCACAGCTGGTGTGGAAGGCCAAGACGACTGTAACAACCATTCGGGATCCCACCACAGAGTGTGGTCAATAAGCTGAGGGGCTTCGCTGCCACGTGATGCACAGTCAGCAGGGTTTATTTCACCTGGCACGTGGCGCCAAATCAACGGGGCCTTCGAGACCTGTATTTGGGATACCCGATTGGCCACAAATACCTCCAGGGAGTGGACGGAGTTCTTAATCCAACACAGGATAACCTGACTGTCGGACCAAGCAAAGAGCGACTCAAAGTCCACACTACATCCCAGGGTGTCAACAACGTGGTTCATCAAATGAACCAGAAGAGTAGCTCCAGACAATTCTAACTTCGGAATCGTTAATCGAGTCCGAAGTGGAGCAACCTTACTCTTAGCAATTAGCAAGTGGAGCTTAACAGCTCCTTTGTCATCGACCGTCCGGATATATACGACGGCTGCGTATCCACTCTCAGACGCGTCACAAAAGCCATGAAGGCTGGCCGTAAACCATCCCTTAGGCAGTATATGTCTAGGGATACTAATACCTGGGGATTGCCCAGGTGTTCTCGGGCAATCCCCCCTTGGCGATAGCCCGACCGGTGGGTCGGGCTTGCCCGGGCGCGTGGGTAGTGGAGTCGCAGTGTGGACCTTACCTAGCGCGCCCATATGGGCAGGGAGAACACCGGGGGGTTTTAGTGGGTAGGCCTGGCACCCTGCCGGGAGAGCCCCACACACGCTCGCTGTCTAGCCAACGGCGGGTACGGTGCGGTTACGCATTTCCCACCGAGAAAAAAAAGGGATACTAACACGGTTAATATCGGGGAGAGACGACATAAAGGACTCCCAATCTCGCAGCAAACGGCCCGAGAGGGGCTCATCCCACGACACCTCGGCTGACCAAAGTTCCTGTAGAAAGCACTTCATCCAAAACACTACAGGACTAATCCAGCCATTTGGGTCAAAGGTACGAGCTACTGTAGATAAAACCAACCGTTTCGTCCAGACCTTGGGGCTTCGCAGCTCCAATCGATAGGTGAACGTGTCCTGGACAGGTCTGTATTGCACTCCCAAAACAGACAGTAAATCTGGAGTGTTGGCATTCTCAAAGATATGAGGCTCCTGCTGGTGGTCGTCTGGCAAATCACACAAAAGCTGAGGTGAGTTGGATATCCACTTCCTCAATTCATAACCACCAGCCCCGAGAAGAGCAATTAGTTCATCTCGCAAAATCAAGGCTTCCTTGACACTAGAGGAGCCCGTACAAATATCATTCACAAATGCATCCTCCTTGAGAACCAAGGATGCGCGAGGGTATAGTAACCGCTCACATTCAGCGAGTTCCACAAGTGAGCGAATTGCCACAAAGGGGCTCGAACGCAAACCGTATGTATTGGTGTTCAGCTCGTAGACTAGCATGGGATCTCTGGGATCCTCCCTCCATAATATGAGCTGATATCGTCTATCATCCGGGTGAATCACAGTCTGCCGAAACATCATCCGGATATCGGTCACAAAGACGACGGCATGGCGACGGAAGTTGGTCAATACATCGCCCCACCTCGTGGTGTAACTTCGGTCCAGCATGCAGACATTGATTCAGCGAAACTCCGGTAGACGTAGGAGCTGACCCATCAAAAACAACGCGTATCTTCCCGGTGGGAGGTTTCAAAACCGCGTGGCGAGGAAGAAAATTATGTTCCTCGTTTCCCCAGTCCAGTCGCGAGACCGACATGTGCCCCAGTTGCTCATATTCTCGCATGAAGTCGACATACTTCTGTTTGAAGTCGGAGTTCCTACTCATACGACGCTCCATGGACAGCAGCCGCTTCTCGGCCAACGGCCGGGAGCTGCCAAGTGAGGGGCGAACTGACAAAAAGGGCAAACGAGTGATCAGCCGTCCCGAGCGAAGGCGACCTGTATTGTTCTGGTAGAACAACTCACACTCCTCTTCTAAGGGGTTCACTCGCTTCACGGTAGGTGGCTCTTCCACCTCCCAAAACCGTTGAAAGACATCCGATAAGGTGGAGCTAACAGTTATGTAACTGTCCACCGATGGAGATGGTGGGTTATGCCTAACTGGTCCCATCACTACAAACCCAAGCGATGTAGATAAGACTACCAGCCCACCCTTCTGTAATTCTCTCCTCTTCCCACAAAACACGCGGCCTAGAACATCGGCACCGAGCAATAAGTGAATCGGACCGGTTCGGTGGAAGGAAGGGTCAGCCAAGGTCAATCCTGATGTCGCATCAACGACAGCGCGCGAAACGTGCTGTTGCGGAAGCTGACCAACAACCTTCTCAAAAACAATCGCGGTATCGCCAATTTTGGGCGCTAAAGAGAAGTGGGGGGAGAAAGAGAACAAAACCTGACCGATCGGATCCGGGATCCGCAGGTCTCCGATTCCCCGTACCGATTCAAGGTATGGAGATGTGATCAAACTCAACTACCGGATCAGCCAGCTGGAGGCAATGCAACCCTGAGCTCCCGTATCCAAAAGGGCGCGAACTAAAACAAAGGTGCCCCTCGGGCCCCACACCCGTACGGAGGCTGTTGGTAACAGCACCTGCTCCTGTGGGGTTGCAGCCGACAGTTGGTTTAATGAAAATCCTCCCGCATTCCCCGCAACGGGGGGAAGAGGGGTCCGAAGAAAAATGCGTGCGCGGCGGAGGAGTAGGACGCTCAAGGCGCTCGAGCGCCCCAATCCGGCACGTACTCGCCCCGATCAAAGCGGCATCGGGGGGCCGGGCGGTGCCCATGATGGGCGAAAGGTGGGGGGAGCCCGTGACAAACAAGGTCTCTCCATCAGAGGGGGAGAGAAGCGTATCGGCTCCCGGCGTGGCTCCCTAATAACCTCCCCGCTCCCCGGTTCGCCTCATAGCGACTTGTACTCGGTCCCGGTATAGGAGCCAGATCCAAGTGGTCGGTCATCCGACACTCATCCTCCAAAAATCTGAGGAGATCAGAAAAGGGAGGGAGGTACGAGACACTATTGCCCCCATACCTTTGTTCAAAGCGCCATTTCATCTCCATGGGAAGCTAATTGAGGATGAGGTGGAGCAATATGAAGGACCACTGGTCCACCGGTAGGTCAAGTCGTTTTTTTTTATTATTATTATCACAATTATTATACTTTACTTTTATCATAACACAGTGCTACATAAACCTTTTTAGGTTAATAGCTCTTAGCAGCGGGTTCAATATCTCCTTCCTTAATGAGGAGACCCGCGATACTCGTGGCAGCCCTAAGATGGCAGCCACATGTGTGTCCGCTAGCAAGCGAACATTCTGATACCGGGCGGTCAACAGCGCCCTTGCAATGTCATAACTGTCATCGTTGACAGGTAGATGCTGGACAAGCACACCAGCTTCTCCACGTAAGACAGAGAGCAAACAGGCCAGTTTCTGGCTAGGGAACAGGTCGTCCCTCGAGTGGACCAGGCTATCAAAGAGGTTAATAAACCCCATCCAAGCAGCCAGGTTCCCATCAAAGGTTGGGATGTCCAAGGTGGGCAGTCTGCCCAGCAAGCCGGCCGGGGTAGGCTTGACCTCCCCAGGCGTGCACGACTCAACTCTCCGGGCGGATAGGATAGCCTGAACCTTGTTTATAATCACGTCGGCCTGTTCAAAACATTGATCATAATCGGCATTAAATTGCTCGACTGCCCGCAACTCAGCGGCACCCTCGGCTGGGTGGTCGAGCAGATATTGTTGATGAGCAACGAAAAGCTGTTCCAATTCCTTCAAGCGAGCAGGTACTCCCTCATGCCGAATTAACAAGGCCTGTTCTCGGTCTGGTCGGTCTACCAAAGTGACGGCACTAGCAAACCATCTCAGGATCTTTTGTGCACCCGCGCAGGCACCACTAAGCGGGCTGACTGGCGGGACCATTTTGCACCAAAATTAATATACACTATAATAATACACGGACAAACAGACCGACAACCGCAGACAACAAAACAGATCGGGAGGAACTTCAAAGGCAGAACAAAAATATATAAACAAACCAAAATCAAGTGTAAATGCTAGAACTTAACTAGAACAACAAAGGCATTTAACAACAGAATTTTTCAAACAAATTAAATTCAAGTATTAAGTCTAGAACTTAACAAACAAAATATTCAAAGGCAAAACAACCAAAATCAAATGTAAATGCTAGAACTTAACACAGCAAAATAGTGTATTACAACAACAGCAAAGGTCATTTAGCAACAAAAATTTTTAAACAAATTAAATTCGAGTATAAGTTTACAACATAACAAACAAAATATTCAAAGGCAAAACAAAGATATGAAAAAACAAACCAAAACCATAAGAATAACTAATAATATATTATTAGTTATTCTTATGCCAAAACACAGTTGTGGACTGCCAACCATCTAAGTGATGGGCATGGATTTTTTGCCGCGTGGAACGATGCCGCAAAGAGGCGGCAGGTATAAGTCCGAACAATTCCTCAGAGCATTTCTCAGAGCATTCCCCGTAATAAATACGATAGAAGATGCATAGCGAAGCGACATCTCTACGCAGCGGCAAGGTATCAAGCCGATTTGAAATTTCCTGGCAGTCGACGATTCGAGTCGCTCGCCGTTGAATGCGGTCCAGTGGGAGAAGTTGGTATTGGGGTGCCCCAGCCCAAAGATGAGAACAGTATTCCATATGAGGCCGAAGGCGGTGCGCCGGAGTGAAATACTGTCTCGATCTATTGAGCACACCAAGATTCTTAGAAGCTAATTTAGCTTCACCCTCTAAGTGGCCACGGAACTGCACTTCGCTCGATATGTCGACACCAAGGATCCCAATATTGGCTGAGGCAGTTAGGGGAATGCCCTGAAAGCGAGGGGATACGACAAATGGCATTTTCTTTGCGGTGAACGCGCAAACCTGTGTCTTTGAGGGGTTGAAATGGACTAAATTAAGTTGACCCATGACCCCAGACACATGGACCTACAAAAAAATACGAACGTAGTGTGGCATTAAACAAATGTGAAGCATGCAAGGTAAGACAATTTCATGTGTTTGTACACGACCTACACTCACACAGATGTACCAGGTAAGTCAAAAAGCTGTCAATTTTCTACGAGCAAGTCACGCAAACATACAAATGTGCTGTCATTTGCATGCTTCACTCTTGATTCAACAACGCTCCGTCCGTCTTTTTTTCAGGTCCGTGGTTAGAATACTATATTTACACCGATGAAAAAACTTTTAAATCAAGCCAAATCGGAAGATTAACTTTATGACGCTATAATAGAACTCGGTATGATGAAGCTCATATCGTGCCTCAAAACTAGTCAGGTCGATGAGCCTCGACGGCGTCGGAGAGTGTTGGAGAACTGGCTAGGTACTGCCAGAATTATGTGTCGCTTTAGGAAGAATTGATGCTGCCTACTGTGCGCGTAGTGTATCCTGCATCAGAATTCCCACACATTACTTACGATTAAGATAATGCACGGATACACATGGCCCGTGCTATGGCGTGGTTGAACCTGCACGCACCGTGACATTCGTCCCATTCAATGGCCCGCTCGGTTTGCTGATTTAAACCCTATTGAAAATTTATGGGGGCTTTTGGTTCAACGCTGGGACTATCAAAATAAAAGAAACCCTCATGCTCTTAGATCACACTGTGCTACGTGCCGTCATAGCTGCGGAGGAAGGTTATACTAGATACCTAAGATTTTTAAAGATTCCATTTTATTATTTCTTCATATTCTTAGTTAAAAAACTTAAATATTCGTTTTTTCAAAAAAGGTTTTCTATATTTTTTGACGACACGGTTAGTCATCGCCTACTGCGCAACGGGTCGCGGGTTCGATTCCCGCACGGGACAGATATTTTGTATGGCCTACAGAAATTCGTCCCGGTCTGGGCCTATGTGCATGTGAGATTTAATCTTGTAATTGCACCCACGATACAGGAGAAAATCCTAGTGTGGGGCGAAGTTTTTTTCTTAAATATATCAAACCTTGATAGTAGTCAGTCCATCTCCTAGAGCGATTGGTTGTCATATCATTAGAAAAAAGATAATCTATGGTCCATCAAATTATTATGAATTAGACATTTAGAACTTGTGACCTAAAATTTGTGCATGCAATTGTGATCCTTAAGGTGGTAAACATTTTCTGTCCGCGACCGTACCTACGTTGATGTTTCAAACATAATATAATAAGTATTCCCTTACCTACGTACGCCCAACGTCAAACTTTCATCACTATTATAAATTAAATTACCTATATATTCATTTCGTATTATTGACAATTACAAAAAACAAAGTTGAAAAAGTATGTTTAACTTTCATTTGTGATATAGGGAATTAACAAGATAAAGTATAGTATTTAGAGACAGACATAAAGAACCACCAAAATAAGGTACCGTAAAATGGGGTGAATAGAAAATGCGGGGTGAATAGAAAAAAAACGAGGAAAGTTTTTTCAAGAACAATTACTCGTTGATGGATATAGGAAAACTACTAAATTATTATATTTTTAATATGGTAACATTTTTTTTATATGGTAGCAACGCCGATTTGAAATGAAGTATGTCAAAAGTGATTTTAGTAACGTTTTTCAAAGCACCAGTTGAGCTGTGTGATTTTGAGGTCTACAAACTTTGGGTTTTTAACGAAAACTACGTTTCTTACGGTGTTGAAAACACTTTTAATCGATCTGTGGTTCCTCTGGGATAAATTTTGTGCAAAAGTAAGTACCATTTTTATAATAGTTTTTTATTATAAACGTAAATAATGAATTGTGCCAATTTTGGTTTGTATTTGAGGTTAATAGACACGGGGAAAAGGCGAATAGACACGTAGTATGGGGTCAATAGATACGGCATACGGGGCTAATAGAAACGGGAAGGGGTAAATAGAAACGAGAAAGGGGTCACTGGAAAAAATCCATTTAGGGTTGCCACGCATGTTTAGTTCTAGTATATTTAAATTTAACTTCCATACATTCACATCCCGAATCTAATTCGAAGCAAAGTAAGCACTTACATTGCTTAGGCGTCGAGCAAATTGTCTGAGTATGTTTCAACGTAAATATTTTTTTCTTTACCTAGAGTAATATCAGACGAGTGAGTGTAGTGTGCCTACTTAGTGCACCAGGGATCGTGGATTTGATCTTCGCCCAGGACAATCCTTTATGTGATGAACATTTCTGTTTGTTTTGTCTGGGTGTTTATATTTATCTATATATAAAAAATCTCACGTCACAGGGTTTGTCCGAGATAAGCTCCAAAACAACTTAATCGATTTTCGTGTATGGCTAATGTCCAATTTAAAAGATAGGATTACCTTTTACCTCGATTATTGATTTTAATATTTATTATTGCGTTAAACTTTATTATGACAAAACGAGGATCGCGGGCACAGCTAGTTTATCTATATTAAAAATAACTTCGTTGGTAAGTGCTTAAGCTACGTATCACGGAATCAGATCAATGTTTGTGATGTTGTCTAACATTTCACTATATTTAACAAGCTTTTATTTAACTTGTTAATTTGAAGTTTATGTTATAAATCATTAATGTATGTACCTGTTTGTTCAAACAATGTGGTTTTGTTCCAGGTACATCATCAACATGCCAAGAATCTATAAAGAAAATTTGCCAACCCTACACAATTTTTCTATTCACCTCGTATACCGTATTTAATCACCCCGGGTTCGAGGAGAATAGAAAATGCGTATATTTTTGAAGTTTTTGCTAAAATAAGAAGGGAAACTTAGTTAAGTTTGCTTTTGACAGACTAAATAGTAATTATTATTCCCTAGCCGTAAGTAAATAAAAACATAGTTTAAATCTTATCTAAAGTTCAGAATTGTGTCTATTCACCCCATTTTACGGTACCTATAATAAAATAATATGGATAAGGCCGTATAGATGTTTCCTTCAACTTTGATACTGACAGCAGCATGACCACTTTTAGTAGATTTCTACTTTTTTGATAGATTTGAGGTATTGAGAACGTTGATTTAGTAGTCAGTAGTTTCAGTAGAAAATCGGTATAGTTAAGTAGATTCGGTAGAAAATCGCTATTCTAGAACATTCTTAAAATGGTAATCCAAAATGCAACTATGCAGGCCAAAAAAGGCAACACTATATCATTATAAGCAGCGTTGCCAACCATGCGATAATTATCGTAAATATACGATAGCAAAATAATAACAGGGTATCATGATAACAGGGTATCGCACCATAATTTTACTGTTTCATACCATAATTTATTAAATATTGTGATATGTTTAGTACTCTATGTCGGTAGGTACATTGTCTCACTCATTTAATTTTACCAAACCTTTGTGTGGGTGGAGTAAACAATGTGAGCGTAAAAGGGAACGCAGCTTTCATAGATTGATTGTAGATTGAATTCGAAAAAGAAGAGCAACAGGACGAAGACATACAATTTGAAGAACTTATATTTCTTTTTTCATAAATTATATTTTAGCAATACCATAAGCTTGGTTATTCTTTACTTCCTTTTTTACATACTCCAAATAATAGGTAATCCTTTACAGGGTGGCCCAAAATAACTTTGACATAGATTTTCTAGAATAATTTTTAATACTTTCAAGTTTATTACAAAATGAAATTTCAAATAAGAACATCAATCATTACACTATAAAAAACACTAACTATCTTCAAAATATCCTCCTATGGCATTGCTAAAATTATCCACAATATGCGAATTTTTGCCTACTCTTTCGTAAGGGTTGCTTTCAGGAGCGTCAACACTTGTGTGTTTAGTGGCACAGGCCCTAGTCTCTAAAATTGACCACAAATTATAATCCATTGGATTGAAATCAGGCGAATAGGGTGGCCACTCTTTTGAGCTTATGAATCCAGGAAAAATGTCTTTGCACCACTGCTGCACACTAAGTGCCCTGTGAGATGGAGCAGAGTCCTGCTGGATTATCCAATGTTAGTTACCAAAATATTGCTGACTCCAGGGAAGACTACGGCTTCAAGAATGTCTCTTTTATAGATTTCCTGATTCATTTTGACACCTTTTTTCTATAAATATAAGGGGAGTTTTACCAGTAGAGCAAATACCACCCCAAACCATCACTGAATCCGGTTTTTGGCGGTGAGGAATGATTGCGGCCTCTCCAGAACGTCTAGAAGAATATATTCTGTCATTTTGATGATTATGAGCCTGTTCGATACAAAAAAGTTTTTCATCTGAAAAAGTATATTATTATCACTTTGTTGCAGTAACATTATTATTTATTACGACATTAAAAAAAATAGATACGTAATTATTCATAACGTGCGTCAGCTTAGAGCATGTAAATTATACGGGCGAGCGAGAGGGTTCACTGTGATGTCTCACCCCTCTCACCTCTCCACGCTCGTCTACCTGTGTGTACTTGCACTCCGATCATCGTATCGTATCTCGCTCTGTGTTTGACTCGCCACGACCAACCAATACTACTAATTAGTAATTACTAATCTGTTATAATCGAGATATCTCGAGATATATTTATAATCGAATGATTTCATTAGTATATCTCATAATCGCCCACCGCTAGTATATGTGTTCTGTGTGCTTGAAGCTGGAACCATATCTCTCCTTAGTCTGTGGCTGGAACATAGATATAGAAAGTCACAGAATACAGAATAGATAATTTACACATAAATAGGATAGGTACCTATATAATTTGAGGTGCCATGCCCACTGCCTGTTTACCAGTTCACGACCTAGGCGTTTGAACCTCAGATTGGTATCCATAGGTTTGAACGCGGCTTGAACTTGAAACGAAATTCTATATTTACTTTGCGCTCTGCGTCTGCGCGAAATGCCGGGATCATGGACTTAATTTATTAAGTCCATGACCGGGACGGAGTCGGGACTTAATAATATTACCTGAATAATACTAGCAAAATATATAAAAAAAGGAATCGAGGCACATAACTACGTATTTTGATTAGAAACTGACTGCTAACTTCATATTTTGATTGAGGTTTCATAATGGATATTTTACAGAATGCAGACTGGTGAGTGACTATAACAAATTATTGAAATATAATAAAAAAAATCATGAAATGCATAATGAAATGTTTTGTTTATGAATACTCCAGTATACATATAATGCACAGCCAAACCAACAAGAACAGTTCCACCTTTATTTCAAATCTGTTTCTTGGAGTATCTACATATTATATCCCATCCGATTTTATTACCAGAAATCATGAGACATAGTGTCAACTAATGTTGTCAGTAAGGATGTAAAAACCCCAGGAAAAGATTTTGCCTTGGACATGTGGATATGTCACAGCATAGAAAGGGCAAACTCATTTTCTGTGGTATCATGTCAAGAGGAACCCTATCTAGCATATACCTGATAGGTTTTATTTCACCTAGCCTGATAACTTTCGAATCTTTTTTGTTGACCAATATGTTAAATACATCCAAGGACATACAGCCACATGCACTTCAGTAAATTACTCAACCATCGACAATATAATGTATAGCTAAAAATCTGTGGGTCAAACCCTTCATTTTAAAAATGGGCAGAACCACTTTTTTGTTAACGTTTATTGGTGTTGAAAGATTTTTCTACTCCTTTGCCTTAATTTTGTACCAATTGCACTATCAAATATCTGGATGTATGAGCATGCCCAAAGAGTCCGGTGCTTTAAAAAGTGAGAGAAAAAGTTACTTGATAATGTTAGAAAAATGCAGGTACTTCTATAATAAAGTCATATAGGTACTCACAAACATGATCAATTTTTGCACATAAGCCTTCTGATTACTGCAATAATGATAGAAACTTCTTCCGACAGCCGAAACTGTGCCTCAGCTGCTCCCTTACCGTATGTAGAGTATTTTTCAAAATTAAATTTAAAACAATGTAACTGAGAAATGGAGACATACTTGTATAGTGACCAAACATGTGATATTCATTAATCATTCAAACACAATGCTGATTATTGTTAATGAGGGTATTTAGAGACAGCATCAGATTAAACCATGACCAATTTAGATTTAGATAGTTTAGATAGTTATTAAATAAAGTTTTGTAGTAAAACCAAAATTTTACTGTCCAACAATATGTCTAGATAAGGCATGTAATATTGTAATGGAGAAATTGTTCACAGGTGTTTAGCAGAACCTGACATCTATTTCATTAATGAATTTGATTTGGATCATTCTACTACAGAGAAAATTTTGAGAAATAAATTTTACGATCCCCTGATATCTAGTGATTCAGAAGAAGAATCAAGTCCTACCAAGATAAATTGGGATGAAATATTTAATAAAAATAAAATTGTGAGTATTGTTTAAATAGTTCTAACCAATTTAAATCATTGTTAACTATTGTTATGCCTTGTTTTGATTATTTTTTATTGTTCTATATTTTGTATACTAGCATGTTGTGTCTTTGTCTTTTGTTACACATTACAAATGTAGGACCGATAAGCCGATAACTAAAACTTTGCAAGTTTGCTGTCCCAGAAGCCGATGTCAAGCCGAAAGCAGGTGATAGACTAACTCATATATGTTATCAGAAAAATATAAAAAAAATCTAAGTCACCTATTTAAAAAAAAATCTAGCATTAAAAAAAATGGATAAATTTTACACCCTGTGACGGTTTTTTCACTGTTGTTGCTACAATTCTTGACTTTTCTAAACATTTTCTTTTGTTTTGTAATCCTGAATAATGTTTCTGTATACTCTATTCTAAAATTTAAAGCCAGCTTCTCCAAATTAGAAGAATATGCCATTTTTATCTAAATTAAATATTCAAAATTAATTTTTCGCATAGCTTTAACAAGCTGTACTGAAAAAAAAAATGTACTATGCGAGTTTGGCAAGTAACTACAAAAGTTGGCGCATTCAATAAGGATTCCAAAATGGTATGATACTTGGTAGATAATTTCTACGATTTTTTTTTCCAAAAACAGGCAGTTTTGAACAAATTTTTCTTACGTACTTAAAATTTTTTCTAATGTACCCATGGTTTGCTTTAAGGCCGTAACTTTAACATTCTAGTTTGAGTGAGACCTGGAGAGTCATTTTACGAAGTGTGAGAGAGACGGATAGTGAAATAAATTAAATACACAAAAATTGTTTAACATAATTTATTTAAATGTCAAGATTTACAACAGGTGTTCAAACTGTCTTCCTTCAGCTCTAATGCAGGCTCGACATCTTCTTAAAAAAGATCGGGCTATTAAGCGGGCGAATCTTCCATTATTAACAAAATCATTTGCTTCTATTATTCTTTGCCGTAGGTCAGTCACAGTTTCGATTGGCTTTGTGTAAACTTTTTCTTTCACCGCTCCCCAGTAAAAGAAATCTAATGGATTTAAATCTGGGGAACAGGCTGGCCACGAGATAGTACCAGATTGTCCTATCCATCTGCCTGGGTATTCCTCATCGAGATATTCTCTTACTGAGCTGGCATAGTGAGCTGGGCAACCATCTTGTTGAAACCACATATCTCTTAGAATGTTAAGTGGCACATCTTCCAGTAGATTTGGTAAATCATTTTGTAAAAAATGTAAATAAACTTCACCAGTCAAGGCGTCTGGCAGCTCAAAAGGACCTATTATTTGTCCATTTAAAATTCCGGTCCACATATTGACTTTAAATCGATATTGTGATCTATCTTGCCTCATCAAATGAGGATTTTCGATATGCCACTCGTGTAAGTTGTGTAGGTTCATGTAACCATCTTTTTTAAATGTTGACTCATCTGACCACAAAATTTTTTCGAAGAATCGCGGATCTTCTCTGTGTTTTTGTAGCATTGTTTGACAAAAAGCAACACGGGGTCGATGGTCCCGGGGTAGTAGAGTTTGTACTCGCTGTACGTGGTACGGGTGTAGCTGATTTCTTTGCAAAATCCGATGGGCTGTACTTTTGGGTACTCCTGTGCTTCTCTCTATTCCACGTACAGAAATACTCCGATCTTCTTCGACAATGTCTAGTACAACGTCCTCGTAAGGGGGACGAAATCTTCTTTCACTATGTACTTGGTTCCGCAGTCGGCCCTCTGAGAAGAGTAATCGGTGCACATTTGTAAAGACTCGATGATCCGGAAAACGAGCTGCATTTGGGTACCTCTCACGATAAAGTCTAGCTGCAGCGTTGGCATTGCATCTACATTCCCCATAAATTAAATGCATGTTGGCGTATTCTTGTGTCGTGTACGCAGACATGGTGGCACTACACAATTACACAATCAACGATAAGTAGTCGGGAGCAAAGCAAAGGTCGTCGGTAGTTTCTCTACCGTCTACCGCCTGCTTTCGGCTTGACGTCGGCTTCTGGGACACCTCTATAATCTAGTGAAAAAAAAAACATATCATGTAACCAATTAACTTAATAGAATATCCTTAATTATGTCATATAATATGTGTTTATGTCTGTTATCTATTAGTAAATGCCATAACTATTTGATATACTAAAATGCTTTTTCCACATTTCCACCGATATCTCTCCTTAAATGGCAGAATGCAGATCCTTTAAAATTGTGTTACTTCTTACATCAAATGATGAATGAATGTTTTTTTATAGTTAGTATTCTAGCAACTACAAAAACGGACAAAATATTGTGTTATCAAAGGCTCAAAGGGCCTTAATTGCAATACCGCTAGCAGAATCTGGCTAGGGGCCAGATCTGGAGGAAGTGATTTTAACCACTAGACTGTAAAGATTTATAATTTCATTTGCTTTTCTAATATTCTGACTTTTCCAGGAGAGACAATTCCGATTTACAGTACAAGGAGCACATCCACTACCCAACTATCCAAAACTATCGGCACTGACGGGTCTTCAGCACTTCCAGTGCCTAAAAGTTTTGTGTTCACAAAATCCAGATGTTATACCTGGACAGCATTTTCCCAGACCTACAAAGCTTGATCAAAAAGTATTCGAGGTAAAATCAAATTTCTTAATGCAGATTATTTTGTCAAAACTACATTAACACAAACCCTGAAAATGCCCTGCAATATGATTTTCTTCATGGGGAGCAATCTCAACAGAAACTGGCATCAGCCCTTACTGCTGCCTCACTAACATAGTCTGATATTACGACCAGGGTGAGATAGGCACCAACTTCAATATAAAACTGTGAAGTTGTATGTATTCCTATAATATTTAAAACGTTTTGGTTTTTTTCAAATCGGTTTTAGTTTTTTGTTTAAAAATGCTTAATAAATATATGTATAAAACAAGTTCTACATACTATCAACATAATTGATAATAAAAAAAAAATTCTAACTTAACCTACTTTTATTATCTCCATAGGAAGTTAAGGAAATTTACGCAAAAGAGCAGAAAGAATTTGTTGAGTGGGCTAAATATCTTTGGGTAAGCAACCATTGTGTAAGAGCACTCCGCCCCAAACCAACCGTCGAAATGGTCTACGAAGCGGAGTTCAAAGTCAGAGCTAAAGCGATGCAGAGCTTCCCGAAGAACTACACAATGGCAGCACAAATCCCACTGGAGTCTCCCACATCTAAATGTGAAATTGTTCACCAAAAAGAAATCATTAAGGTAAGTTGTATTGCGGTTTCCTGCGATGTCATGTCACATTATATTTGTTGCTCACTGATAATTTTCTTTACGATCGGCGATGGCGTGTAAAGGAGACTCCTTTCCGCTTGATGTTGCTTCGCAATTTTCTTCGCTGTGAACAGTGTATTATAATGAAGGCATATAAAAATGAAAGATGGAATCAATCTGACCATCGATTTTTGTTAACGATATACCCAGAATATAAGTCACTAGACAAATACGACAGTGTTTTTATTTTTTTGATATCTTAAAAAGTGACGAGTTATAAGCGTTCAAAGTTACCGCGCCGCCGTCCGGATTTATAAAGCGAGTCGCGGAACGTTGATGACGTCACAAATCGACAGCGGGGAGAGGCACGCGCGGCCTGACGTACTTCGTTAGCTCTGTGCTACTGGTGCGCGCGATTTTACGTGGCTCTAACGTGTGAATCAACATTATGCCATATAATAAATACTATGTATGTTGTATGTATGTACTATGTGTACAAATTCAACTATTAAAACGCCTACAAAACTATTTTTTGAAGTGCCATTGAATGCCAAAAGGCGTAAAAAGTGGATGAACGTTATGAAACGAGCCCTAAGATAGATAGATACATTTTTATTTTTATTTAAGACCGTTGGATTTTGTTGTGATGACCATTTCGATGTAAGTAAAATAATAATAATAATTTTTATTTTTATCTTCACAATGGCTTACATTATAGGTACTACATACATCTTATTCTCTAACAACTATATTTTATTTAAATGACAAGCCTGTGTGACAAAATTCCGGCCCTCCGGGATTAAATCAAACTAAATAAACATATTAAATAGGTACTTAGATAATAAACATAATAAAAACATTTTCATAATAAGTTACATTATTATTATTTTTTTTATTATAATATGTAATTAGATATTCTAAGCTTCGGGGTACCTATTACCTACTAGAAAATAACCTATAACTTAGTTGTATTACGAGGTTTTTTGGTGTAATGTCTTCTTTTTAACACTTTTTAAACCACATAGGTACTTGTATGTATGATTAAATATGTTGACTTTTGTTGACGGTAAAATGAAGGTACTTACCTTCATTTTAAAGTCAACATAGGTACCCAATTTTATAGTAAAACTAGCGGCCGCCCGCGGCTTCGCCCGCTTGGTGTTTGGTTTCTTTATCGCGCCACAGCAGCGCCTTCTGGCGACGCGATGAATAGTAGCTGAGCTGCTGAGTGTTTTACGTGAATCCTGATGGAACTATAATTTTTTGCTGAATGAAATCTCTTTTTCTGTAGGTACCTCTGACAACGTGTATATGCAAAATTTCAAGATGATCGGTTGAGCATTTCAGGTGTGAAAAAGTAACAAAAATAAATCAACAAACAAATTCACTTTCGCATTTATAGTATTAGATGGGATTAGGTAGGATACGATTTATGTTACCTAAACATGTACACCTACCTATAGACACTCAACCGTTAGTAGGCACCTACTAACTTTTGAATGAGTATCTTAGACCCGCGGGTATTTGATTTGCTTGTTGGTCCTATATAGGTACGTCTATAGTATTTACCATTTCCCAGCTGTTTTTTTTTCCAGGCTGAAAACGCTTTTTAGGGTTCCGTAGCCAAATGGCAAAAAACGGAACCCTTATAGATTCGTCATGTCTGTCTGTCTGTCTGTCCGTCCGTATGTCACAGCCACTTTTCTCCGAAACTATAAGAACTACACTGTTGAAACTTGGTAAGTAGATGTATTCTGTGAACCGCATTAAGATTTTCACACAAAAATAGAAAAAAGCAATAAATTTTGGGGGTTCCCCATACATAGAACTGAAACTCAAAAAAAAATTTTTTATCAAACCCATATGTGTGGGGTCTGTGGATAGGTGTTCAAAAATCATATTGAGGTTTCTAATATAATTTTTTTCTAAACTGAATAGTTTGCGCGAGAGACACGTCCAAAGTGGTAAAATGTGTGTTCCCCCCCTGTAACTTCTAAAATAAGAGAATGATAAAACTAAAAACAATATATGATGTACATTACATTATTTATATTGTATTCGCAATTTATTTATATATATATATATATTTTACATATATATAATCTATATATATATATATATATATATTATTATTTTTACATATATATAATATATATACAAATACACATAGATATATATATATACTCATATTAAACATGTTCAAAATTTATCGTTATCACTTGTACATCTACTTCTTTATTCTCTGCATCACCTGAAGGTTGACTGGCAGATAATGCCTCAGGCATTAAGTCCGCCTTTGTATACTAGATTGTACATAAAGGGTTATAAATAAAAAAATAAAATAAAAATTACCATGCAAACTTCCACCGAAAATTGGTTTGAACGAGATCTAGTAAGTAGTTTTTTTAATACGTCATAAATCCGACGGAACCCTTCATGGGCGAGTCCGACTCGCGCTTGGCCGGTTTTAATAACTCTCCCACCGTTGGGTGCACGTCGAGATCTCCTCCTTCTCCACCCAAAAGGACTCATCCTAGAGTAAGGCCTACCCGGGTAAAAACCCCTTGGATGTACTCTCTGTCTCCGGAGGTCCAGCGGTAGGTAAACGGTACCGAGTTATTTTAACATATGAGGCGTAAAGATTCCGACGGAGGCTTTGAATTAGTGAATTAGCCACCGGCGAACCGGAGACCGGCATACGGGTACACGGGGCTCGTCACTCTTTGTGCCAGTATCGATAATCGCATTATTCCGCCTCAAAAAAAGGCAATACCACAGAAAATACACTTGATTGTAGGTAGGTACACTAAACTGTTTGACTGCATGAGTCGTAAAACATACATTTGTAGGAGCTACAAAAAAAACTATGCATGTAACTATTATTTCAGATTGAAAATGACATGAAAAATTATGCCAAATATAAACTGGTTGGAGGAAGACTATTACTAAAAAAAAGATGCTTGCTTTCTTAAGTTTTCTTGTCAGCAAAAGACAGTTAAAAAAATTAACGATATGTAGTGCAAAAACGTAGGCAAAAAGAACTGATTCACAAGATACTCCATGAAGATATCCCGAATCCGATCACTTCCGAACATATTGAGGAAATATTTTGTTTCAGTTTGAGTCCTCGCATTTCCGCTGCTATATAATCACTATCTTCGGAAAAATATTGAGCCACCATAAAACTGTCTACTTTTGGTAAATTATCTGATTGACCTTGTTGAAATCCTTTCTCCATTATTTTAATTAAATAGCTAATAAACAATAAAAGTCAAGTTACACGGAGCGCAGTAGGTATGTACGACATAAAACGCAGAGCAACTGCGACTAGCGAGCGAGCGGCTGCCGGCTGTCGATGTGTGACGTCACCTACTTAGAGCGCGCGTACTTGAAAATTTAAATAGCGACCGTAACTTTCGGCGTTAATAACTTTGGAAATACTGCATCGATTTTAATGAAACAAAAACTATTGACATGTACAAAACCATAGCTCTTATTTAATGTGTGTTTTATTGTAATTTTCAAACCTGTCGGTCACATCAAAGGAAGGAGGTCTTGAGGGAAACTGTCGCGTAAATATCTGGGAGTGCAACACATGTCTATATGTAATGAGGTACTTGTAAATAATTGATTCACAATAATCGCCTACATTTATTTTTCATTTCTGACAATCCTTGCACATTTGCTACTGATAGCGTGTGTCAGTACCTATACAGGCAGCAGTGTCGTCCGATAAGAAAGGCTGGCTATTCGTCACTGTATATGGATTGTAAACTGCGACTCGGGTGCAGAGTTTCCCTGTACACTTCTCATTTGTGTCTGGTAACACCAGTCTCTAGTCGAGTGATGATCTCATTGCTTGGTACAGGTGAACGTGTCATCACTAGCACAAGTCCAATACCCAGATATGACCAAGAAGATAAATATCACACGGACCTGCCCCGTGCCGGAACCTTGCAACAAACACCCTACCCGTTTCATGTTGCCAAGTAAGTTTATACACAATTGAAAAGAAATGGTACTCGACTAACATCTAGACAGGAATTCAGTACAGTTTAATATTTTTTTAGTAACATGCCTATACGCCTATCGCCTAATATTATCATACATTTAACACTTAATAATGTAATTATTTAATGATGTATCGATTATGTGTACTGAATTGGCGAAATTATAGAATTCGCGAATGCGACTGGTGAGACAATTTAGTACTAGTAACACCTTAATTTTTTCGGGGGAAAATACGTAACCGCACCGTACCCGTTGGCTAGACGGCGAGCGTGTGTGGGGCTCTCCCGGCAGAGTGCCAGGCCTACCCACTAAAACCCCCCGGGGTTCTGCCTGCCCTTATGGGCGCGCTAGGTAAGGTCCACATTGCAGCACAACTACCAATGCGCCCGGGCAAACCCAACCAAGTGGTCGAGCTATCGCCAAGGGGGAACTTTAGGAACACCTATAAATGCGGAATATAAATGTGAAAATTCGTGACATCTTGAAAATAATAATTTACACAGATCATAGCACTAATTTGTTTCATGTTTTTTATAATTTATAGCTTTAGTAACAGCTCCAATTAACATCTTCCACAGGTCTCGCGAAAAATAAAACACGTGGGTTCCATTTTCGTTCATTCATAATAATCAGTAGTGACCATAACGCTAATAGGGAATATGCATTGAATTGGTATTATAATTTGATTGATAACACATCATAAATCATAAACCTTAACAAATTTGTGAAGAAACTATTTGTTAAGGTTTATGATTTATTAGCTTTTGAAAATTGCTTGCCATCTGTGTCGTGCATAACAGATTTTTGTGTGTATTATTAAAAATGGCGGACGTGTACGATGACGTCACAGTGTATGTCGAATCTCTGTCTAGCCGGCAACTGCGCGGCTTTTCAAGTTATTTAAAATTAAATAACTTCACACTGAGTTGTTTGTCTAATAAAAAGCTTTTGATAATACAATAATACGAAAGGGTGCATATTGCCTATTTACTTCAAGTTTTATGTCATATAGTTTTAGTTACAACTGTAATTAGCATGCCCAGGTCTGTCGAGAAAGAAAAGGCGTGGCGTAATTTGCAAGTTATATTTTCATTGCTTTATTATTAGAGTCTTAACACACCCGAACCGCGTTACTTGGTGAACGGTGTGAGATGTTATATGAAATTTTATGGTGCAGTGTTACATGACGGGAGATCTGCAATGTAAATTGCGTTCGATGTGGCTCAGCCTTTAAAAGTAAAATCGAGTAAATATTATTTGGCAAATTCTTCAGTATCTGAAATTGTATAAAATAGTAAATATCTAAAATAGACATTAAAACTCTTCCATTAGAGTGTAATAAGACATATGTATGAACAATACAATAAAAAAAACATGCCATATTTTTCACTTTACTCAAGAACACACATTTCATTTCATTCATTTTACAGGGTATAAGTGACGGTGTCCCTTTTCTTTTAACAGTGGGTTCAAACCATGATCCTAATTTGAAAATCACTGAAATTTTCTCCCGAAAAATTCATAAATTTTCCGTTTTATTTTTATTTTTTTCTAAATTGTGTGGTGTATTGTTAACGCTTAAAAATCATATTCTGTCAAAAAACCATAACAAATACACAAAAAATTTACTTCGCAATGTAAATCGTATAACATCGAACGTCAACGCACCGATGTGAGCGGAACAAAAATGATGCCGGCGCGCCATACATTCCGAAACATTAATAAAAATTAAAACTTTTTTTCGCATTAAAAGCTTTTCCGGGAAAAACAAACATCGGTAAACAAATATAAACATTAGTCTGAACTCACTGTTAAAAGAAAAGGGACACCGCCACTTATACCCGGTATGGCCTATGCTTCTTTAAGTAGATAAATGTTTGCGACTGCGATATCTGCTACTATGTTGATGCCATGCGATTTTTTCATGTTTTATCAAAATGAGAAATAAGAAATGTCATGCCACAATATTTTGTATCACGTGAATATTACTATCATAAAAAGTTCCAAAAGCCAAGGCAGACTACCAGGAAAAATGTAATTTTGGCAGAAGTCAATAATTTTATATTTCAACTTACTGTGAATGTAATGAACCTTTACGATATATCGAATTAATTACACCTGATGATAACGAACGCCTATTGTACTTTAGCAGTAAATTAGTCACAATGTTTCGATGCTGCAGTGTAGGGGATAAAACGTGTGAGCATAGCAGAACATATCGTTTGCTCACCTACACTTACACTTATAGATCAATAAAAATGGACTTTCTTTGTTACTGACTCGTTTTAATTGCAGTCCAGTGTAGTAACTTTAAGTCTATTATATAATTTTGTTTTTTTTGTTTTTAAAAAAACGTCGCCCCACACTAGGATTTTCTCCTGTGTCGTGGGTGCAGTTACAAACATAGAATATCACATGCACATATACCCAGACCGGAACAAATTTCTGTAGGCCATACAAAATATCTGTCCCGAGCGGGAATCGAACCCGCGACCCGTTGCGCAGTAGGCGATCACTCGACCTCTGCGCTAACCGTGTCGTCAAACAGTATTTAAGTAAACAGTATTTAATGTGCTTTTCATAAGTATGCACTTTGCTTTGATGCAAAGCTTAGCGAGATAACAACGTGACTCGAGTAGTCATTATGTTCAATGAAAAAGTCGCTGGCATTAAAAGCTCGCTTAACTGTCGCTTTTCACTGTTTTATTAGGCGCGCCGCTCATTGCGACTTTTTGTCACGGTGACTTCTTGTCACCGATTTCATGTCCAATATCTTGTTTTGACTTTGATGTCTTTGAAAAAAGGTCACAGTGTGCGGGGGGTTCCTACTCTATCGCGGTAATTTCCTATGCGAATTGTGTGTAGATCAATAAGTTATTTTACTCCGCCAAATGCCCGCTGGCTTTACGTAGTGTATCGTCCCTATGTAGCTACTTGTTTTTTTTTTCAATGTATACTATTTTAGTTTTTAGATTCTTCATTTGTGATTTTCTTTCTTTCCTCTATGTGTTCGATATTCTAGATATTTTTTAGGCTACAGATTGACCACTTAATTGAGTTCGGTGCAGGGTGACAGACGAGGGTATAGCGAGAAAAGTGAGTGAACTCTCGCCACCATGTGAAACGAACAAAACCCTCTATAATTCTGTTCTAATTCGCATTCAATTCATTTAAGAGCGTCGGTGGCGCTGTGGACACTTGTCTTCCAATCGGGAGGTCCGGGTTCGAGACCGCCATGTATCACTGTTTTTCGTTTCGAATTTCATATGTACATTTGTCTGACGCTCCTACGGTGAAGGAAAACATCGTGAGGCAACCTGCATACATCTGCGAAGAAATTCAAAGGTGTATGTGAAGTCGACCAATCCGCACTGGGCCAGCGTGGTTGACTAAGGCCTAATCACCCTAACATAGGGTAGGCTCGAGCTCCTCGGTGGCGACGTATATGAGCTGTGATGATGATGATGATGCATTTATGAACGTCAAATTGTCGTATATTTTTTCTTAGCCCAATGTTGCGAAAAATGCTTGCAGCAAAAAACGATTTTCCTCTGATATTTCAGGCGACGGCACACAACTTTTCGTGCTGGAGTGACTGAAGCTCATTTAAGTTACTAACACTGCGCTCGTAATATTTAACACTCCATTTCCTTGCTGTACCCGGCGAACGAGGACTCGATTAAATGGTCAAGCTGTAACATTCGTTGCGATTAGTACATTGTTTTATAAATTGCAGTGGACACGGCAGTGACGCTGCTGCCTCTGACCGAGGTGCACGGCGAACTGGCGCAGTTCGCGTTCGACAACGGCGCTCCCAACATTGCCAGCGAGAGCGCGCTGCGGTGCCTCGTGCAGCAGGATCGCTACTGGACGCTGCCGGTGTCAGTGTGCCGCGTGTACTCCGCAGGTAACAATTTATTCATCGGTTGGCAACATAGTCAACAGAGCTACTGGGCGCTGCCAATGTCAGTGTGCCGCGAGTAGACCGCAAGTGAGTATTATTCGGTTAGCAACATTGTGAACAAGAGCTACTGAAAGCTGCCAGTGTCAGTTTGTCGCGAGTACTCCGCCGGTAAGTATTGGTCGGTTGGCAACATGGCCAGCGAGAGCTACTGGATGCTGCTAGTACCAGGCTGCTAGTCCCGATGGGTGCATGCGGGGGGGCACCGGGGGCCCTTCCGTGCCGCGTGTCAGCTCTTCACACAACCCGCGTTCCCACTTTGTACTACACTCTGCCTTTTCTTTGTTTGTCACCGGGACTCTGCCTCACATTTATCCCCTTCCCCAAAATGCTCAATTAAAACAAAACATGAAGGTAAATAAAAAGAAGAAGCGAGCTCCTACGGCGGACACACAATCCACTTTTAAAATGGATTTCTGCAACATCAGGGGTCTACATAGTAATCTTGATGCCGTCCACCACAACGTAGAGACGGCTCAGCCTGCCTTGCTCTTCTTAACGGAGACGCAAATATGCGCCCCTGATGATATTTCGTACCTGAACTACCCCGGTTACGAATTGGAACACACATTCCTACGTAAAGCCGGGGTGTGCGTTTTCGTCAGGGGCGATGTTTGTTGTCGCCGCCTTCGGGGCCTCGAGCATCGGGACCTGTCGTTACTATGGCTGCGCGTGGACCATGGGGGCCTTACCTGAATCTACGCGTGCCTTTACAGGTCCCATGCCAGTGAAATAGGGTCAGCTCAGCTTTTTGAGCACGTCCAAGAGGGGATTGACCGAGCGTTGGAGCAGTACCCATCTGCGGAGGTGGTGGTCCTTGGTGACTTTAATGCTCACCATAAAGAGTGGTTGAAGTCCCGGACCACTGACCTCCCTGGTAGGACTGTCTTCAACATGGCTTCGGCCTATGGCCTCTCTCAACTGGTCGTACAGCCCACCCGTATACCAGATATAGAGAGCCATGAAGCCTCCCTGTTGGATCTTCTGCTGACTACACGACCAAGCTGATACAGGGTTGTGGTCGATGCTCCTCTTGGATCATCGGATCACTGCCTTGTCCGTAGTACTGCTAGTCTTGCGCGGCCCCATCGCGCGTCTGCGGCTGGCAGTCGTGCAGTTTGGCGGTATGAGTTAGCAGACTGGGATGGACTCCGAGAATTCTTCGGATCCTACCCCTGGAAGCAGCTCTGCTTCGCCTCCGAAGATCCTGATACTTGCGCAGATTGCGTCACTGAAACGGTGCTGATGGGAATGGAAACATTCATTCCCAACGCCAAAATACCTGTTGGCGGTCGCAGTCGTCCCTGGTATAACAATACCTGCAGGAAGACTGCCCACCTCAAGCAATCTGCGTACATCGCCTGGGAAAACGCCAGGAAAAGTCGGGATCCTGGTGTGACGGAGAAGAAGCGTCAGTACAACGCTGCTTCCAGATCCAACAGGAAGGCTATTGCTGAAGCCAAGGCGGAACACGGGGCCAGGGTTGGCGAGCGACTAGGAAGCTATCCCAGTGGGAGTCGTGCTTTTTGGTCGCTGGCCAAAGCTGCGCAACGTAATTTCTGCCAGTCCAATCTCCCACCATTGCGTAGAGCTGATAGCAGCCTGGCCCACAGCGCAAAAGAGAAGGCCAATCTCCTGGTTGAACTCTTTGCCTCTAACTCGACAATGGACGATGGGGGAGCCACACGACCCACCATCTCTCGGTGTGAAAGTTCTCTGCCTGAAATCCGTATTACACAACGTGCGGTCAGGCGGGAGCTTAAGCTCCTGAACGTCCATAAGTCGAGTGGGCCGGATGGCATCCCAGCAGTGGTGCTGAAGACGTGCGCCCCTGAGCTGACCCCCGTACTAACGCGCCTTTACCACCTTTCCTATCAGAACAATAGGGTTCCATCTTCGTGGAAGATTGCTCACGTCCACCCAATTCCCAAAAAGGGTGACCGATCCGACCCGTCAAATTACAGGCCAATAGCGATAACGTCCTTGCTCTCCAAGATTATGGAGCGGGTCATCAACTCCCGCCTCCTACGGTACCTAGAAGAACACCAGCTGATTAGCGACCGACAATACGGCTTCCGTCACGGCCGTTCAGCTGGTGACCTTTTAGTTTATCTGACCCACCGTTGGGCGGAAACCTTGGAGGGCAAAGGTGAGGCTCTCGCCGTTGGACTCGATATCGCTAAGGCGTTTGATAGGGTCTGGCATAGAGCTCTTCTCACGGAGTTACCATCATATGGAATCCCCGAGGGCAGGCCCCCGTCACTCGCGCAATGCAGCGTTATAAATGCCTACCGCTAAGTAGCCGACCGGCAGAGGGCCGCCGCCACCCGCCGCGCCGCACGCGAGACTATTATCGAATTTTGTAATTTTTTTGTATTTTTTTTATTGTTTTGTTTTTATTGTTTTTTTCCTTTATTTAATTGCTTTTTTTTATTATTATATTAATTTGGTTTTTAATTTCTTTTAGTTTTTTATCAATTATTTTTTTTATTTATAATTTGCTTTTCAGAACTAAAAACGGGATTTTAATACCTAAATCGAATAATTTTCCGAAAATTTTCAATTAAATGTTGATGCGAAAAAAGTACACAATAATTACACACAATAATTTTAATTTAATAAACTTGATTAACAATACGGTGGTTAATTTATACTGTGAAGCTGTTGGATGTCGTTGTTAAAAAAAAACAAATAAAAATTTTGATTTTTTTTTTCATAGTCGAAATTCGAAGTAGTTCGAACTAATTAGATAGTAATTCGTCGCCATAGTAACAATCTTCAGTCCTCAGTCTAGTTCCTCACTTGCTGAGGAGTTCAGGTTGAGCTTACTTTCATCTTAGACCTTTTCGTTACTTATCATCGGCTGAGATGAAAGCCAACAGTTTCTCTGTTGTTTGTATAAAAAAATAGGCAGGCTGCTTGATTGCCTACTTAGTTTTATAAAAAAAATAATAAAGTCTCGATCAACCGGTTATTTGATTTCTTACAAAAAAAAATATTCCACCTTACTACTGTTTTTAAAAGATTGCCTATTTATCAGAATTATTCATACGATTCAGGATATTCTCCATAGTAAAATTGAATAACCGTGAGTTCAAACATGAAAAAAAACAACGATCATGTATTTTTCATAATAATTCGTATTTTTTTAATCGTTTGTAATTTGGCAAATGAATAAAATCAATAAAGAAAAAATTTCGCCTTGGGTGGGATTGGTAATTTTCTAATAATTTGTATTTTTTATAATTTTTAAATGTATTAATGACTATAAAGTTATATTCTATTCTCTTATTTTTTAACATATACTATTTTAAATTTTTAAATATATGCACACTGCCAATTTAGAAGTAAATTATGAGGAATAATGTAATGATTAACACCAATCATGTATTTTACCATATTCTTGCAATATTAATTATTAAATACTCTGGGGCTTTCCTCTCGATCACTTTATTTAATTATAATCCTATGTATATCAATAAAATAATAACATTAAAGTTTTACTTAGACTATTTTGTTTATGTTCTTTGTACAACCCTTAAGTTTTCGCTCGATGACGCAATCACGCGGTGTAAGCGGGAATCTCGACTCTCGGTGCGCGTTCATAGAGACCTTTTCTTCTTGCAGTGACTTTTGTCTGTCGGTTTTGGCTATTATTATTACAACGATTCGAGCGTTTCTATGGGAGTGATGTATCTGTTACGTAGTAACTATTATCTAATCTGTGCCGAGGGACTCTGCAAATGGATAGCCAGCTTCCTGGATGGTAGGAGCATTAAGGTCGTCGTCGACGGCTGCTGCTCCGAAACCATGCCCATAAACGCTGGTGTTCCATAAGGTTCGGTGCTCTCCCCAACCCTGTTCATTCTGCATATCAATGACATGTTGTCAATTGAGAACATACATTGCTATGCGGATGACAGTACGGGTGATGCGCGGTATACCGACCACCAAAATGTCCCTCGGAGTTCGTTGCTAGAAAGGCGGTTACAACTTGTGTCTGAAGTCGAAGACTCTCTAGGGCGAGTCTCCGAATGGGGTGCAAAGAACTTGGTTAAGTTCAACCCCACGAAGACACAAGTGTGCGCATTCACTGCGAATAAGGACCCATTTATCGTAGTGCCTCAGTTCCAGGGAGTTACTCTTCGTATGTCCGATGGTATTGGAATCCTCAGTGTGGAAATTTCTGCTAAAGTGCAGTTTGGGAGTCATTTGGAGGACAAAGCCAAATTGGCGAGCAAAAAGCTGGGCGTCCTGAACAGAGCCAAGCGGTACTTCACTCCAAGCCAGCGGCTAATGCTCTATAAAGCACAAATTCGGCCGCATATGGAGTACTGTTCGCACCTCTGGGCGGGAGCTCCCAAATATCAGCTCGACCCTTGTCTACGACATAAAGTATCTGTGGACCGAGAGACAAAGGGAATCTATGGGTGGTTGGCAAAAATCTCGTCTCCGCGTCCGCATTATCCGGTAACTTAACATAAAAAAAAAGAAGTCTCTTCCTTCTTGCGCTTGGACGAAACCGGCACGACAGACATTTTTGTTATCACTACTAAACTTAACATTATTGTAACTTTTGATACATAAAGTTTTTTATTGCAAAAAGGACTATCTACTTATTTCTTTTATGTAGAAAACCCTACATAAAATTTTTGGCGACCGTGACAGGACTTCGTTCGTTTTATTGCAACAAGCGTCACTTTCACCGGCAAGCAAGACAAGTATGGCGTCGTTGAAAAGGATGAACAGAAGTGATACCGGCGCCCTGCGAGAGGAATTATCAGACTACAAAACCTGACGAAGAGAGAAAAAATGGCGATCCACTTAATTATTCCTAATCTGATCAACTAAAATGTAATTGTCGGTGAGTGTTGCACATGCGTTGTTGGTTCTTCATAAGTCGATTGTGAAATATTTCATAAACATTTAAAGACGTAACGATTCATAATATAATCGTTAGGTAAATTATTCAGGTGAAGTGTCACCACAAAATAAAAAAATCATAGTGAAGTACATACATAACCTAATTTTAGTTTTGTCATAATAGATTTATAATAAGTACTTTAATCTTAAGTCTATTTCGTTATTTTGTTGTTTTTTAGATAGGTACTCATTAAGTTTATAATAGGTCAAGTAATTATAAGATTGTCCCTAACCATAAAAAATAAATATCTGCATAATAATAGCCAGTGATCTAATAGAACATTCTTCGGCAAATTCCAGGTCTCCATGTTTCAAGTTGCCTATAATGCGGCCGGTCCCAGCTACTTACCTGCCTGAGTCTGCCGAATCCTGATGCAGTTGCCATGCCAGTTATTTGTCACCACTGAACACCTTATGGTTTGATGCACATTTTATTATCTTTAATCGGTTTATTGTTTGCATTTCACAAGTAAAGACAGGTAGATTATTCTCTTTTTGTTTTAACATAGTATTAGTTTGACATAATCGTGTGTAATAATGTCGGAAGATAAAGAACTTAAGACATTTATTAAACAGCGTAGTTCTATAAAGGGTCGATTAACTATCTTTAAAAATTATATTTCGGTATTGGAACAAATTAATATTGGAGAGATTACTGAGGTACAATTTAGGGAATTGAGTCTGCGAAGTACAAAAATTGAAGTATTATTTTCTGAATTTGAACAATGTCAATCACACATAGAATTGTTATCCCCTGATCTTGATAACCACTTGAAGGAAAGAGAAATAGTTGAAGAACAATTCTTCACTAGTCTGTCTAGCGCACAATCTCTAATTGAATCACGCCCTTCAAATCATAATTCAAAACAGCAATGTTGTGAATCACATTCATCTCATTCAAATATTCAAAATGTTAAATTACCTGTTATAAAACTACCAACTTTTGATGGAAATTATTATAAATGGTTAGAGTTCAGAGATACATTTGAGTCTTTAATTCATAACAATGAATCAATACCTGATATAAATAAGTTTCACTACCTCAGATCTTCGTTGGAAGGAAGTGCATCACTCATCATTAAATCTATGGAATTTACTTCAAAAAATTACCTGGTAGCATGGCAACTTTTGTGTGAGAGATATAACAATAAAAAGATTTTGATTAATAATCACTTGAAGGCCTTATTTAAAATTGAACCTATAATAAAGGAATCTCATAGATCATTGCGATATTTAATAGATATAGTAACAAAAAATTTACGTGCATTGTCTACTTTAGGACAGCCCACGGATCACTGGGATGCTCTTGTTATTTATATGGTGTCTACTAAGTTGGATCACATAACAGCCAGTAAATGGGAAGAGCATAGAAATAATTTAAGTGACTTACCTTTACTGTCGGAATTTATTGAGTTTTTACGTAATAGAGCTGATATATTGGAAACAATGCAGGTTAATAGAAGTGATAAACATGATCATAAGCGTGAACATAATAATTATACAAGGGGGGATCATAATAAACACCCTGTTTCTAATAGGTTTTCAAGGGCATTTGTCACTTCTTCAGTCAGGGGTACTGAATCATTAAAATGTGCATTTTGTCATAATAATCATAGGATTTCAGAATGCGTTGCTTTTAAAAATTTATCTCTTGAAAAAAGAATGAGCGAAGTCTTGAAGTTAAATCTTTGCTCGAACTGCTTGAGAAGGGGTCATGATATATCCTCTTGTCGTCTAGGTGGTTGTAGAATCTGTAATAAAAAACATAATACTTTATTACATGAAAATAACAATGTCAGTAACTTGAGTCATGAAAATACTGAAAATGTTAAAATAAACTTACCCGTTTCTATGTCTGTCCGTTCTACTGCACAGGTTTTGCTTGGCACTGTGCTAGTAAGGGTCATTAATCCCGAAACTAATAATACTTACATGGCACGCGCGTTGCTTGACGCTGCTAGCCAATCCTCCTTTATGTCTGAAAACTTAAAACAGATATTAAAATTAGAAAATAAAGATTCCGAGTCATTAACAATAACAGGCATAAATAATATACGTACAATGATTTCTGGTAGATGTAACATAGTTGTTAGTTCATTACATGATAGTTTTAATACAAACTTAAAATGTTTAGTCGTGCCACAAATAACTGACCAATTGCCTAATTTTTATATAGACCCTACCCAGTTAAATGTTCCCCAGCATCTTAAGCTGGCGGATCCTTATTTTTTCAAGCCATCAGATATAGACTTATTGCTTGGCGCAGATGTATTCTTTGACTGTCTTAAATCAGAAAAGATAATGTTAGGTCCTGATTTGCCTATCATGCATAACACTAAATTTGGGTGGATAGTAGCGGGCCCCTTAAATGTGCCACAACTATCTCACAATTCTCAAAAAATTCATTGTCATTTCACAAAAGAGATTCATGATGACTTACAAAAATTTTGGAATCTTGAAGAAATTCCATGTAAAAAAAAACTGATCTCTGAAGAAGATGAATTTTGTGAAAATCACTTTAAAAAATTTACTAAACGTTTGCCAAGCGGTAGGTTTTTGGTGTGTATACCATTTAAAGAAAAACCAGAGTTAGTGCTAGGTGATTCATATAATATGGCTGCTAAGAGATTTTATAATTTAGAACAAAAATTACATAAAAATGAGAAACTTAGAAGACTTTATGTCGATTTTATAAATGAATATAGAGAGATGGGTCATTTAACAAAAATAGAGAAACCTCATTTTGGGTATTTTATGCCTCATCATGCTGTCATTCGTAACAACAGTGAAACTACTAAATTGAGAGTAGTTTTTGACGCATCTGCTAAAACAACAACGAAAAAATCCCTTAACGAAATTCAATATGTAGGCCCAGTTGTTCAAGACGAATTGTTCAATATTTTAATTAGATTTCGAGAAAATAAATATGCTTTAACAGCTGATATACAAAAAATGTATCGTCAAATTTTAGTGGATCCATTGCAACGCCATCTTCAACTAATTCTATGGCGAGATAATCCGAATAACCCACTTGAAGTGTTACAATTAAATACTGTAACTTATGGGACAGCTTCGGCACCTTACTTGAGCACACGATGCCTTTTACAACTTGCCATGGAATGTTCTGATGAGAAAGTTTCTGCCATTATTAAAAATGATATATATATGGACGACTGGTTAAGTAGTTTAAATTGTAAAGCAGAATTGGCGTATATTCTTAAAAATGTTCACAAAATACTAGCTTCTGCATGTTTGCCACTACATAAATTTCGTACTAATTGTCCTGAGGTATTTTCAGAGTCTACAAATACTCAATCGCTTGATTTAAGCAAGCAATCGAGTGTTTTAGGCATTCTGTGGTCACCACAAACTGACATGCTTAATTTTTCTATAAATATAGAATTAAATTTAAGTAAGGTTTCAAAAAGGACAATATTATCTAATACCTGTAAAATATTTGATCCATTAGGCCTTATTAGTGCTTGTACGATTAAATTAAAAATTTTGTTACAACAATTATGGAAGCTTAATTTAAGTTGGGATGAAGAAGTACCAATAACAATAAAAAACTGTTGGCAAAAAATTGTATCCACATTACCTGAATTGCTTACATTGAATATTCCAAGACATGCACGGTGCGCGACTCCTATGTCAAGTGAACTTCATTGTTTTGTGGATGCTTCACAAAATGCTTACGCAGCATGTGTATACTTGCTTACAAGGGATTCAAATAATAAAATTACTGTAAAATTATTATGTGCAAAAACTAGAGTGGCACCTGTCAAAATGTTGACAATACCACGTCTTGAGCTCTGTGCAGCCTTATTGGGAGCGCGTTTAGTTGCAAAGATAACAGGAGCTCTTCGCTGTAGCATATCAAAGGAAATCTTTTGGTCAGATTCTACAATCACTTTAGGCTGGATAAAAACTCCTAGTAATTCATTAAAGACATTTGTAGGGAATAGGGTAAGCGAAATACTAGAATTGACTGTTCAAAGTTCCTGGAGACATGTACCGACTGAATTAAACCCAGCGGACATGGCCTCTAGAGGGGTTTTTCCTGATTGTCTTATAAATTCAAATATGTGGTGGGATGGCCCACCCTTTTTAAAAGATGACGAGTCTCATTGGCCGTCACTACCTAACATTGATATAATTTTACCAGAAATAAAGGTCTTAAAAATAACACATAATAATGAAAATAATAAACTAATTGAATTTAAAAAATATTCTAGCATAGTGAGATTGAAACGTATTTTTGCATTCGTAAATAGATTCATAAATAATTGCAAAACCAAAAATAATAAAATTACAGGTCCTTTAAATGAAATTGAACTTAAGATGTCACTTAATTCTCTTATAAAGTTATCGCAGATTGAAACTTTTTTTGATGATTTAAACTTACTTAAAAATGAAAAGAGACTTACCACTTCAAATTTATTGCAGCTTTCTCCATTCTTGGATGATAGCGGTGTAATGAGAGTAGGTGGTCGGCTTAATAATACTGATTTTAACTTTGAGAAAAAACATCCTGTACTTCTTGATGGAAAGCATTATTTGACAAAACTTTTGATGAGAGCAGAGCACATACGCTTATTGCATGCTGGCCCTCAATTGATTTTGACTAGTTTTAGAGAGCAATTCTGGCCTCTTGGAGGCAGAGCTCTAGCTCGTAAAGTAGTAAGACAATGTGTAATTTGTACTGGACTAAGGGGAAAAACCATGGAGCCAATGATGGGTCACTTACCTTCCAGTAGAGTTACACAAAATCATCCCTTTTCAATTGTAGGTATTGATTTTGCAGGTCCATTTTTAATATCTAATAAGAAAGGCAGAGGAAATAGATTTTCTAAATGTTATATTTGCTTGTTTGTGTGCTTCTGTATAAAGGCTGTTCATTTAGAGGTTGTGAGCGACCTAAGTAGCAATGCCTTCATTTCTTGTCTTCGCAGATTCATTTCACGTAGAGGAAAACCTACTCATATATATTGTGATAATGCAACTAACTTTGTGGGAGCGAACAATCAATTGATGAAGGTATTAAAATCGGAATGTAATTCAGTTCAAGGGTTTACGGCAGACGAGGGCATTAAGTTCAGCTTTAATCCTCCCTATTCTCCCACATTCGGTGGCCTTTGGGAAGCCGGCATAAAGAGTACAAAACATCACTTAAAGCGTGTTATCGGCAATAACAGTCTAACCTTTGAAGAACTAACAACGTTGTGCACACAAATCGAGGCAATTCTTAACTCCCGTCCTCTTACTCCATTGTCTACTGACCCACATGATTTGTTCCCATTAACTCCAGGCCATTTTTTCATTGGACGAGCTTTGACGTCGCTACCATCTGCAGCTCTGGATACAAAATTGAAATTGAAGACCCGATATGAACTAATAGAAGCAATGAGGCAGAACTTCTGGAAGAGATGGCATCAAGAATATTTATCTGAATTGCAAAGTAGAACCAAATGGCAACACATGAATGAAAACATTAAAGAAGGTGAAATGGTTGTATTTAAAGAAGAAAATCTCTCTCCCTTAAAATGGAAATTGGCACGAGTTCTTCATCTGTATCCGGGAAATGATGGCGTTTGTCGAGTGGCAGATTTTTTAACTTACAGAGGTGTCGAGAGAAGAGCCCTGAATAGAGTTTGCCCCCTTAAAATTGAGAATGACGAATAAAAATATATAGCAGTTTCGCAGCATCTTGGGGGCCCCGAGAATGTCTACGACATAAAGTATCTGTGGACCGAGAGACAAAGGGAATCTATGGGTGGTTGGCAAAAATCTCGTCTCCGCGTCCGCATTATCCGGTAACTTAACATAAAAAAAAAGAAGTCTCTTCCTTCTTGCGCTTGGACGAAACCGGCACGACAGACATTTTTGTTATCACTACTAAACTTAACATTATTGTAACTTTTGATACATAAAGTTTTTTATTGCAAAAAGGACTATCTACTTATTTCTTTTATGTAGAAAACCCTACAACCCTCTTGACTCCCTGCAAAGGCGTGCATTCCGCATCGTCGGTGATCCCAATATCACGGCCTCAATGGAGACGCTGGAGCAAAGGAGAGACTTTGGTTCTCTCTGCGTGCTCTATCGTCTCTTTAACGGAGAGTGCTCTGAGGAACTGTTTGCAATGGTGCCCTCTTCACCTTTTTACCATCGCACCACCCGCCATCGCAGTAGAGTTCATCCATATTACCTGGAACCAATCTCGTCTAGTACAGTTCGGTTTCAGCGTTCATTCCTTCCACGTACTTGTAGGCTCTGGAACGAACTCCCAGCTGCGGTGTTTCCTGAGCGCTACGATATGTCCTTCTTCAAACGAGGCTTAAGAAGAGCATTTCTCTCCAGGTAGGCAGTGACAGAACTGTGCCCCTGGCATTGCAGATGTCCATGAGCGGTGGTTACCACTTAACATCAGGTGGGCCACTGGCTCGTCTGCCACCGTTAGCAATAAAAAAAAAAAAAGGGTGTTGCGGGTACACCGCAGGTAAGTATTGTTCGGTTGGCAACATTGCCAGCAGAGCTACTGGACGCTGCCAGTGTCAGTGTGCCGCGAGTACTCCGCAGGTAAGTATTGTTTGGTTGACAACATTGCCAGCGAGAGCTACTGGACGCTGCAGCCCCCCTAGACAAATGCCACACACTAACTTTTCCGCAGTCGTTCCTCAGAAAAATGTATGGAGATGACATTAGCTGCGGAAAAAATAGCGTGAGGTTGTCGTAAGCTAATGTCATTTCCATAATTTTTTTCTGCGTAACAACTGCGGAAAATTTAGCGTGTGGTATTTGTCTAGGGCATCAGGTGTCAGTGTGTCGCGAGTACTCCGCCGGTTAGTATTGTTCGCTTGGCAACACTGTCTCCGGTTGGCAACAGTGTATTTGTAGTATATTAATACGAACCTTTGTCACTGTTCCAATATTAAGGATTGGCAATGAAGTGATTGGTATTATCTACTTGATTCGTGTCCGCGATATTTGTAAAATATAGATAATAAATACTCAGTCAGTGACTACAGCACAGACTATTGATGTTTAATATGCGTTGTCAGATGGCGATGTCAGCAACGTGGTGGTCCTCGGCAGCGAGTTCCCCATGAAGCGTGACGTGTCCACCGTCAGGACTCACAAGGCGTACAGGCGTATGCTGGAGTACGCCCTAGTGACGTAAGTATTATTACTAAACATGTTTTAATCACCTCGCTACTACCAGGGGGGTCTCACTCCGCAGTTTAGGTACATTTGGCCGGGCGCCCCGGCCAGCCGCTATATGGCAGAGGGTTGCCACTCGGCTCGCACGCTAGCCGCGTCGCACGTAATAGGTGGTAATAGTTAAGATTTTCTCGGTGATTTTTGTAACGAACAATGAATTCGAAATAATCACGTCATCTGTATGATAGGTACTGTTGTGTTTATGGGTGTATAACTAAACGGAAGAAAAAGTATGCAAAATTATCATTTTTTAATATACCAAAAGATATTGAAAGGAAAGCTATTTGACTATTTTTCACATCACATCCTAACTACTTTGTTATTATAGTAGGTACCTACCCACATGATAAGGATAAAATTGTTAAAAATAGGTAAGTGTTTTAGGGCGTTTAAATGAATGAATGCGAAATAAGTATAATTGTAAAAATACCTACTTAAAAAAATTACAATAGTTTTTATACTTGATAAATTATGCTTATTATGATTACGCAGTCAAGTAGGTAGATGATATATATATGGACCATACTTGTTTTATTTTATTACTCACTATAAAGCTTATAATAAAAGAAAATCATTCTCTGGAAGTTTAAAGAATGAATGAGTATATTCAGAAATTAGAGACAGTATTTACACATAATTTTGAGCACCATTTACAAGGAAATCTTGGAAGTGAATTGTTTCAGTTACTACAAGAAATCATTACCTACATTGCCATGTTCGTGTTTTCCCGTGGACTATTTAATAAGATTGTTTGTAAGGTTTCGAATATTTTCAAACCTCAAATTTCATAATTTAAATAAACTAAGAGCTTATTTATTTAAATTTAAATAAATAAGCTCTTAGTCTACAATTATGGTGCCGCGTCGAAGCTCGTTCAACGGCAACTACGGCGACCGGTGGTTCTCTTTGCTCCTCTAATTTTCTACCTGCGATAAAATTCTTTTCATACCACCTGCTCGACAATGTTCAATTAGATCCCCCTTAACTTCAACGTAAAGCAAGACATTATATCCCAAGGGATATAATTTTGTATGAAACTCCCAAGGGATTAAAGTGTTTTAAATGTGGAACATAAAATTTGTATGAAAATTTAGCATAGATGCTAGCTTAGGAAGGCAAAGGTTCTACGCCCATACAGCAGTAGCGTGCATCCACTAGAGACAAAGACATTCTACCTGTGTAAATAATGTTTTTATAAACTCTAAATACATAATTTCTTTACCGAAATTATAAAATATTTATCTACATAACTCTGCAAGCTAAAATAAACAATTACATTTCACTTTATTTTTTATTGATAAAATACGTTTTATGCAAAAAGCGCCATCTTTTGATTGCCACCATTAACTATCGATAAAAACGAATAAAAGCAGAGTAAAGCAAGAACACTCGCTGCCAGCGGATAAACAGCATTTGGAAAAATTACGCGGCATATTTAAAAATAAAGAATGTTTCTACAATTTGTTCCATAATTTGCACCAACAGTATTCCGTTGTATTGTTTTCATAGCTAAAACTTTGCCGCCAACACCATTACGTATTTCAAAATTGTAATATCTTGTTGCTTACGTTAATAAAGTGGTTAGTGGAATGTGTTTTGTGGCATCAATAATACAGTCTTTTTAGAAGTTTATTCAGTGTTTTATTGATAAAGTTAAAAAACGTAAGTTGGTAAATGTCCAGGTGCATCAGCTTTTTTTTATTTGGGGTCAATAGGTTGTCGACTATTTGAGATTTATTTCGACAGTTGTGTGTAGTAATAAATTGCTGTTTCAAAAGTAAGTATACAACAAAGTTGAAAAATAAATGAATTTTATTTGATACCATTTTATTGTTAACAAATTAATATTCGTTCTGCGTGCTACTAAAGGTCATTGACAGGGTCCATCAGCTGATCGTATCGTATTATTAATCGATATGTAGACTAAGTTCATACTTGTTATATTATTATTATATATGTTTTAAGTTTTTGTAATGTTTTAAGCTTTGCTTAAGATATAATTATTGCATGACGTGTTCGTGCTTGAGAAAAATAAATCTTTTTTTTGTATTTTATGGTTTTCATGACAATATCATAATTTTAACCATAGTTATAGTGATAGTGATAATGATAATGTGACAGTGTTTAACCACCTAAGTAATAGGTTATAGAGCCCTGAGTTTTTATTGTCTCGCAGATGGTATGAAAAGTAGAGTATTCACCTCTGGAATAAAGCAGTGTCTTCGTCTTAGGCGACTTGAACCCCTCGCTTCACTTAGGACTCTACATAACTCCCTCGCTTCGCTCAGGAGTTCAATTTTAACTCCCTCGCTATGCTCGGGAGTTAACTGTAGAGTCCCTCGTTACGCTCGGGGTTCAATATGGCGCCCGTGACGTTAGACACTGCTTTAATCCCTTGGTGCATAATCTACTATTAATTGGTTCATCAAAAACAGTTTTCTGAACTGACAAACATGTTATTCTTTTGACAATACAAAAATCTGAAACTAAGAACTTAGTAGATAGACAAGAAATATATTTTGTTGTATTAATTAATACACACTTTTATCTTTATTAATTAATTAATATTTTCGTAAATATATCGGTGAGTGGGAACCCTGCGCTCTTGTCGCCAACTCGGTATCGGGTCAGCGACTCGTAACGGAATTAGAACGCTCGTGTGCTGCAATAAATTTCAATTTCCCGTGAAGTCAGTTGAAGGTCGCAAGAGTAGGCACATTTTCATACCTAAACTTAGCTTTTCTTCGAGAGTGATCCTTCTGTACTTTAGTACTACACTCGCGAGCAAAAGTTTGGAATCAGTTACTTGAAATTGGTTGCGCGTTATCTTGAGTAGTTAATACTTTTTTAATAATCGTAAAAATGACATCATTTTAAAGGTTCAACTCTTTACTTTTAAACTGATACCGAATTCATTAAAAACAAGCCAGTATTTATGGAGCCATTCCGCATTAAGTGAAGGTGTATCGAAAAAGACGTGTTTCAATTGTTTGATACGTCACGAGTTGCGACCTATTGACCCCCTATAAAAGCACCTGTTATCGGATTTTCTTTATCATCCATCAGGTTTGGTAAGCCAAACGAGGCTTGAGGACCCACCAAAGTTCTCGCCTTATAAATAATTAAGGTGAAGCTGTAACAGCCACCTGCGGCTAACAGCATAGGTCACTTAAAAAAAAAATTTCTTTATCAGTCGACTTTCACACGTTGACCGGTACACATCTCCGCCACTTTTGACCCTTTACCTTGTACGACAATGGAGACAACACCTACAGAAGCAGCACAAATCGTAGCCCTATTACAAGAAGGGCTCAGCCAGCGGGTTGTCGCTCGTCGGCTCCACATAAGCCAATCCTATGTTTCGAAAGTTTATAAGCGCTTTCGGGAGACTGGTGGCTTTATCCCGAGACCAAGATCTGGACGGCGCCGGTGCACATCGGAGAGGGATGACCGTTTTATCGTGTCAACCTCTCTCCGAAATCGGCATTTGACTGGTGTCGACGTCCAACAGGAGCTCCGAGATGTTCGTGGGGTAACAGCCAGCGAGTGGACAGTTCGTCGACGACTCAAGCAAGCGAATCTGACTCCAAAAAGGCCTGCCACAGGCCCGAAACTCACGGCAGCTCACCGACAAGCACGCCTTCAGTTTGCTCGCACCCATCTAGATTGGGAGGTTGATCAATGGAGGCAAGTCCTGTTCTCCGACGAAAGCAGGATGTGTTTGCACGGTAGCGATAGAAGAGGACGGGTCTACAGGCCGCCTGGGGAGCGATTTGCACAGTGCTGTGTCGCTGAAACAGTGGCTTATGGGGGCGGCTCTTGTATGATGTGGGCCGGCATTTCCTTCGATAGTAAAACCGCGCTTGTTTTCGTGCCTGGCGGGGGACGAGGAGGCGGTCTAACTTCGGACCGGTACATTTCCGATATTCTCCTGGAACATGTCGTTCCCTATGCGGGATACATCGGTGATGACTTCCTCCTTATGCACGATAACGCTCGTTGTCACACTGCCCGTGTAACAACGGAATACCTCGAAGAAGTCGGTATTGCCACATTGGACTGGCCAGCGCTCAGCCCTGACTTGAATCCCATTGAGCACGTGTGGGATGAACTGAAGAGGAAGGTTCGTTCCAGAACTCCTGCTCCTTCATGTCTGAATGAGCTGAAATCAGCGTTGATTGAGGAGTGGGAAGGTATTTCACAAGAATCAATTCAGAAGCTGATCAGGCCTATGAAGAATCGTCTTGGAGCAGTTATTAGGGCGAGGGGAGGGAACACAAAATATTGACACTTTTTTTTAAAGATAAATAAAATTTTTATTTAATAATTTTTGTTGTTTTATTCATTCATTATTTTTCCCTATTTCCTTGTTTTCCTACCTCCTTCACTTAATCCGGGATAACTCCACAATTACGGGCTCGATATGAATTAATTTTATATCGATTTAAAGTGGACAGTTGCACCTTTAACATGATGTCATTTTTATGATTATTAAAAATTTATTTAGTAAGCAAGATCACGCGGAACCAATTTCAAGTAACTAATTCCAAACTTTTGCTCGCGAGTGTATTATCTATTCTGTGCTACTACGCAGGTTGTGCGAGAGTCGCAACAACAGGTTTGACAGCTAAGTATCTCGATACTAACACTCTTTTTTATTCGATAAAAGCAATACACCACAAATAAAATTTTGCGGTGCTTGGCTTTTTAGACCAATATCGATCATTACCAATGAGCACACATTGATATAACCGAGATTCAAAAATCCACACATGCGTCTAGTCCTCACAGTTCACTGGAGGGAGACTCTGTACCAGGGTCGTGTGCATGGGTACCTCCGTCTTACCTATTTCTGCCGTAAAGCAGTAGTGCTTGCATTGCTGTGTTCCAGTTTGAAGGGTTTAAGATATGGCAGTGAAATAACTGAGTACCGTGACTTTACATCTTAAGTCACAAGTTGGCAACATACACTGTGGTTCTTGTGAGGGTTGCAGTTGTGCTGCGAATCTCACAGAAACCACATGTATTATAGGTGACTGTTACCACTTACTATCAGGTGGGCAGCTTCCTTCTTTGCCAACTTAATTGCAATAAAAAAATCTTACTTGACGTTTTGATAAATTAAATGACATACACCACACACACACACACATACACACACACACACACACACACATACACACACACACACACACACACACACAAAGACATTTGTATGTGTGGGGACAGTGAAATTCTTATATGTCGTTTCCAGATGAAATCGTAGGACCTGACTAGGAATTTGCTGTTGCACTTGACAGGAAAGATACAAAACCTGAACTAGTTATTTCGGGGAATAGAAAAACAGTTTATTTATCGACCGTGCGCTCCGTTTGACTCGTGCGTATGCCCTGCGGCGAACTGCATTCGTGACAGCCCTTGGAAGCTATTCGATCCAGATCGAAGCGCGTAGGCATAGCGCGTGTTTCGACCGTTTCTATGAAGTCATTCTACTGTATATACTATTACCATGGTTTTAATAAATCTTCTTTATACAGTTTAAGGCGCTACACCGAAAATGAATCAAACACCGTTTACCCGTGGGAGAGCCATGCTTCGGCACGAATGGGCCGGCTCGACCGGAGTAATACCACGGCCTCACAGAAGACCGGCGTGAAGCAACGCTTGCGTTGTGTTTCGTCGAGTGAGTGAGGGTACCGGAGGCCCAACCCCCCTACCCGCCTACCCCCCCTATGATGGCGCAGTTCAATAGATTGTTACCCCAGGAGGGTACCAACTGCGCTAGCGTTGGAGAATCCCTCTCTGGACGTCCACTTTCAGGACGCAATATATCTGGGCGTGGACACCTAGGCCGCCCCTCGTATTCTGGGGGGGGCAAAACCGCGCTCATCCATACCTGGGGCAAGAGCAAAACCACGGCATCCCCTGCCAGACTGTCTGTGGACTTCTGCAACATCAGGGGGCTTCACTCCAACCTGAATGCTGTCCACCACCACCTTGAGACAGCAAAGCCGGCTTTGCTCTTTTTGACCGAGATGCAGATATCGTCCCCTTGCGGACACTTCTTATCTCTCCTACCCTGGGTACGGACTGGAACACCTCTTTGCAGCTAAGGCCGATGTGTGCGTGTACGTCAGAGACGATATTTGTTCTCGGCGCCTCAGTAATCTTGAAAGTGGGGACCTCTCCACCTTATGGCTCCGTGTAGACAGCGACGACCATCCCCGCGTCTATTCGTGCCTCTATAGGTCCCATAGCGGTGATACCGAAACTGACCGACTCATCGAGCACGTCCAAATGGCTGCAGACTCTGTGCAGCAACAGATCCCATTCGCAGAGATCGTGATACTTGGCGATTTTAACGCTCACCACACCGAATGGCTCGGTTCAAGCAAAACCGATCATGCGGGGAGATCTGTTCACGCCGTCACTCTTGCATATGGCTTGACGCAACTGGTCACTACGCCCACGCGAATTCCCGATGTGGAGAGCCAGAAACCTTCACTGTTGGATCTTCTGCTGACTTCTCATCCTGATGGCTACCTCATATTTGTCAACGCCCCTCTTGGCTCCTCGGACCACTGCCTTATAAGGAGTACGGTGCCACTCACGTGCTTGCAACGACCTCGAGTTGCACGTAGTCGCCGTGTGTGGCACTACAAGCCAACAGACTGGGATGGGATGCGGTCCTTTTTTGCGTCCTACCCTTGGAGGCAGGTTTGCTTTTCGCCGGATGATCCCAACATCGCCGCTGAGTCTGTTGCTGATGTGGTGTTGCAGGGTATGGAAATTTTTATTCCATCCTCAGTAGTCCCCATTGGTCAATCCTCCAAAAAGGCTTCTCGCTGGAAACAGGAAACCTACCAAGCCTGGACAAATGCGGTGACGTCTCGGGATGGAAATACCAGCGCTTTAAAAAAGCAATATAACTATGCCTCCAGATCCTTCAAAAGAGACATTGCAAGAGCGAAGTCGGAGCACATCAGTAGAATTGGCGAGAAACTAGAGCGTCTTCCTTCGGGGACTCGTGCGTTCTGGTCTCTTGCCAAAGCTATTCAGGGAAATTTCTGCACGCCATCCGTTCCACCATTGCACAAGGATAACACATCGTTAGCCTATGATGCAAAAGAGAAAGCCGATCTTTTTGGGAAACTCTTTGCCTCCAACTCGACTTTGGATGACGGGGGCCAGGAACCGCCGACCATACCGCAGTGCAAGAGCTTTATGCCAGATATTCGGTTCCACCAAAGCTCAGTGCGTCGAGCACTATTCGCCCTGGATATCCATTAGTCTAGTGGGCCCGATGGTATCCCCTATCGTGCTAAAGACGTGCGCTCCAGAGTTGGCACCGGTTTTAACGCGTTTATTTCGGCTCTCCTACTCATCTGGCGTAGTCCCAACTTCATGGAAGACAGCTTTAGTCATAGTCATAGTCATATCATTTATTGCCACATGTTGGTATAACAGATGTTACATGAAAGAAATATCCCATAAACATGACCCTGTTAGGGTATCGCAATTCAAACAAAATAATAATCTTTTGTATGTAAAAAAGGTATGTTTAAATATAAACTATAAACGTAAAATATTATTTGGTATTTTGAGGTAATAGCAATAAATAATAATTTTCACTTAATCTAAGTACTTACCTACTTAATAATCTTTAAACATCGAAAAATTCCTTTAATGAGTAATAACATTTAGTGCATCCGATCCCTAAGAAAGGTGACCGCTCAAATCCATCCAACTACAGGCCGATCGCTATAACCTCTTTGTTTTCAAAGATAGTGGAATCGATTATCAACCGCCAGCTTCTTCAGTACCTAGAGGATCACCAGCTGCTTAGTGACCAACAATACGGTTTTCGTAGGGGTCGCTCTGCTTTAAAGCTTGTGCTCCCCCCACCGCAGCCATGGATAGGGGGCTTCTGGACCGGGTGTTAGGAACTCTGTTTCCTGATCCCGGTTCGTTCCAGCCCCCCAGAATGGTCCCCCCGGACACTCCTCCGGTGGAAGTGGCTGCCGCCATCCCTCCCGTGTCGAACGTGGAATTCGACACGGTGAGGAAACGGTTCCGGCGCAAGAAGAAGGCGCCGGGGCCGGACGGTGTCCCAAGTAGGGTTCTGGCCCTCGCCCTGGAACACCTCGAAGAGCGGTTCCGGGCAGTGCTCGATGTGTGCATCGCCTCGGGCCGCTTCCCCAGGCGGTGGAAGGCGGGCAGGCTCTGCCTACTAAGGAAGGTGAGCCGTGGAGGACCGGGGGCCGGACTTGGCAGTCAACCAATTCGGCTTCCGCACCGGTCGGTCCACGATGGACGCGGTGGCCCTCCTCAAGAGGTGAACTGAGGAGGCCACAGCTCGTGGGGAGACTGTTGTTGCGGTGTCTCTTGACATCCGCAACGCCTTTAACAGCCTGCCCCACGAGTGCATAAAGGAGGCACTCCGTTTCCACCAAATGCCTCTGTACCTCCGCGCCCTCGTGGAGGACTACCTAGAAGGCAGGCCTCAGTTCTCTACGAGGGCCCGGACGGTCGCGTCCATACGTGGGCAATGGCGGCAGGTGTACCACAGGGTTCCGTACTGGATCCTCTACTATGGAACCTGGGTTACAACTGGGTCCTGCGTGGCAACCTCCTTCCACGATTGGAGGTCGTCTGCTTCGCCGATGACACGCTAATCGCGGTGAAAGCGAAAACGGGAGACGAAGCGGCCCACCTTGCGTCGGTCGGCACCTCCTTGGTTGTCCGACGCATCCGCCTCCTGGGTCTGGATGTGGCCCTCGAAAAAACGAGGGCTATGATATTCCACGCCCCCCGTCGCAGTCGCAGTCGCGTCCGAGTGGAGGGGGTCCGTATACCGGTTGAGGCGCATTTTAAGTACCTCGGCCTGGTTTTGGATTCCCGATGGAGCTTCGAGGAGCATTTTAAGCTCCTCGCTCCACGGCTGTGCGCCGCCGGAGCCGCACTCGGGCGGGTCCTCCCCAACGTAGGAGGACCAGGATCGACTTGCCGTCGGCTGTATCACGGAGTAATACGGTCGATAGCACTCTATGGAGCCCCGATATGGGCGGAGTGCCTCTCCCCCCGTACGGTGGCCCTTCTGAAACGTCCACAGAGGGTCATAGCAACCCGGGCCGTGCGAGCCTATCGCACGGTCAGCCACGGCGCGGCCTGCGTTCTTGCGGGGCAAACGCCGTGGGATGTCGATGCACGCGTCCATTCGGAGGTGTATCGGCATCGGGTTGCTGTACAAGAACGGGGGGGACGATCTGCTCCACAGGAGGTGGAGCGAGTTCGTACCCTGGCGCAGAGGGAGGCTCTACGCCAGTGGGGTGAGGCACTCGGCTCCCCAGCTGCCGGCCACCGGACGATCGAGGCGATTCGTCCGGTTTTGGAGGAGTGGGTTGGGCGCCGGCAGGGCAGCCTAACATTCCGCATGGTGCAGGTACTTACCGGGCATGGCTGCTTCGGTCACTACCTGCACCGGGTCGCCCGTCGGGAGGAAACGCCGCAGTGTCACCACTGCGACGCTCCCGACGACACTGCCGAGCACACACTATTGGTGTGCCCGGCTTGGCGACGCCAGCGCAGTGAACTCAACGCTGCGCTGGGAGGCGGAAATCTCTCGCTGCCGAGCATGGTCGTGGCCATGCTCCGTGGCGAGGCGGAATGGGAGGCTGTCGCCTTCTTCTGCGAGGACGTAATCTCGCAGAAGGAGGCCGCGTAGAGAGAGCGGGAGGCAGATCCTCAAGCCGCTCCCACCCGCCGCAGACGGATAGGCAGGCGAAGACGGGCATTCGCACAAGCGATGCCCGTCTAATGACCCTGCCGTGGAGGCCTGCGTGCACGGTTGGCCCCATGCACGCCGCCGTAAAGCCCTCCGTCTGGGGATTGCCCTGGTGTTCTCGGGCAATCCCCCCTTGGCGATAGCCCGACCAGGTGGTCGGGCTTGCCCGGGCGCGTGGGTAGTGGAGTCGCAGTACCTTACCTAGCGCGCTCATAAGGGCAGGGAGAACACCGAGGGGTTTTAGTGGGTAGGCCTGGCACTCCGCCGGGAGAGCCCCACACACGCCCGCCGTCTAGCCCACGGTGGGTACCGTGCGGTTACGCATTTCCCCCCGAAAAAAAAAAAAAAAAAGGGGTCGCTCTGCTGGTGATCTTCTAGTTTACTTGACACATCATTGGGCAGAGGCAATTGAAGCGAAGGGGGAGGCACTGGCAGTAAGTTTGGACATCGCGAAGGCCTTCGATCGGGTCTGGCACAAAGCGCTTCTTTCTAAACTTCCTTCGTATGGGCTTCCCGAGAAACTATGTGGATGGGTCACCAGTTTTTTATTAGACAGAAGCATAAAGGTCTTAATTGATGGTGAATGCTCAGACTCACTGTCTATAAATGCTGGTGTCCCTCAAGGATGTGTGCTATCACCTAAGTAGTAGGAAATTGGGCATTCTGACTCACGCTTCCCTGGGAATGGATCTAGAGTTCCCTGAGTAATGAAGTATCTGGGTACCCGAGTACCTGAGTACTTGAGTTTCAGGCAATGAAACGCCCAAAGCAGCGCCTCTTACGAGGCGCTGTGGTACCAGCGTTTCATTGCTCGAAACTCAAGTACTCAGGAACTCGGGTACTCAGATACTTCATTACTCAGAGAACTTCAGATCCATTCCCTAGAGAAAGCGCGCGTCAGAATGCCCAATTTCCTACTACTCACATACATACATATACACATAAACTACAATCTACAATCACGTTCATGATAATTTGTGAACAATATAACTAAGTGGTGGAGTTCCTTGTGTAAATGAAGTATCCAGGTACCCGAGTACCTGAGTACTTGAGTTTCAGGCAATGAAACGCTCAAAGCAGTGCCTCTTGCGTGGCGCTGTGTAACCAGCGTTTCATTGCTCGAAACTCTAGTACTCAGGTACTCGGGTACCCAGATACTTCATTACTCAGAGAACTCCACATCCATTCCCCAGGGAAAGCGCGCGCTAGTATGTCCAATTCATTTCATAACATAATGGTGAAGTGATTTCAATGACAGAGCTTATCTCTGAGTATCTGGGTACCCGCGAGTTCCAAAGTACTCGAGTTTTAGGCAGTGAAATTTGTTTTGTAGCAGTACTTAGCAAAAGGTTAATGTTTAGGTAATATCAAACTATTTATATAATCTATTGGAATTACTTTAATAAATGCGTGTATGAAGGGGGTTTGTTAATTTATTTGTGTTTTGTTAGTTAAATAAATAGAAAAAACTTTTCTTTAAAAAACTTTATTTTCGTTACACCACAAACTTAGACATAATACATTTTTTAAAGCATATACATTTGAATGATATAAGCAAGGTTTTACTACAGATACATTTTTATACTTATCATAAAGACTTACTATACTAGGACAACCTTTATCTTCTAAATTATAAATACAACTATTTTCTAATATTTCTCGTAACCATATTACTTTTTCAGCACCTTTAGTTCGTATACATTTATCTTTTAATAATCTCACAATATCTGTGTAATTTTTGAACTCTTGATATGCTATATAACCTTCCTTCCAAAATATATTAAAGTTCCTCTCTATCCAACATACTTGTCTTCTCTCCGTTTTCGTTAAAAAGTAAAATGGATATGGAGTTCTTACTAAAAATACTTGCATTTGCCCGTTACATAAAACAGCCAACTCTTTTAATATGAAATTATGATCATCTGTTTTGAAGCCTTGAACATCTACAATCGCGCTCATGATAATTTACGAACTATATTACTAAGTGGCTTATATTCAACAATCCTGTCATTAATTATTAAACAATATGCTGTTGTATTATCTGGAATATCCTCAGAACATTCGATCTCTAGTCGTACATCAACAGGTCCAGACTTTAAATTTTCGTTCTGCCTTGAACAATCAATAACAAATAATGGAGCTCTTTCTTTAAAATTGATTAAATCAAGCAACGGGTCAGCTGCGGTGTTGTAATACGAATGACGAAATCTAGAGTACATTTCATATAAAATACTATATCGTTTTCCCTTGAAATTTAAGTTCATAGATTCATAAGGATAATATTGTGAATTTAGAAATAATGTAACATTGGAAATATTACAGTGATCAAAAATTGTACTGTCATTTAATTTATTATGCTTTCTATTAGTTTGTAAACCTAAGATAACATAACGTGGTTTTTCCATTTGAGAAGCTGTCTTAATAGACCATGAATGTTTTGTAGTTTTAGGCAACAGAGGATATTCATACAAATCCCAATTTCTGAACGCCAACTGTATTGGTTTATCTTTTTCTAATTTTCGAAGCAATAATAACCGTTCACGATCTGACACTTTTATGTGTGGCACACGCCACTGTATTTTTTTTATATTTACTTCAACATGTGTAATAAGAGGATTACTAATTTTAAAACTATTATAAATTAAACTACTTCTGTTCAAAATAAGTTCATGTTTACCATTAATAAGGATTTTGTCGTAATCTTCAGCGAAACCTAATATCCTATTTAATGGAATAAGAACGCTAAAATGACCATTGCTCTTAAAACCACTAAATTCCAACCCCATAAAGATGCAACTTTGCTATCGCCTTCATTCATAGATATTAAAGATTTTATAGTAGTTGATATTCCACAATTCTTTGTTCGATCTATCTCAACACCATTTAATTCATATCGAATGTCTTGAAAGAGAAATAAAAAAGGGTTATTAGTAAATTCCAAGTCTGCTTTAATTGGTTTTTGGTCTTTGTCTATTGGCACAGCACATCCTTCAACGAGAATAGAACTAGCGGAGGGTAATACGTATAAGTCTTGCTGTTGTATAGCTATCCTGATTTCATCATTTTCTTTGAAACTATTACTATAAGGGCTATAAGTATGGATTTCATAACTCTCAATTGTGTTATCAAATTGTGGTATATCGGAAATTTGTAAGATACTCATATTCGAAATCCAAGAGCCTGCAGAAACTTTTTATTAGATTTAGTTAATTGTTTGATATGATCGGAACGTCTGTTCACCTTGAAAGTAGTTTTATTATTGATTTTTTTCACCTTTTTATTTACTATTTTATTAAATATAATCATTTCTATTTGTTTATGTAAATGCAATAACTTTCTTGCTTCTACAAAATTTAAAGGTCTCTTAGTTTTTATTCATCAAACTAGATTTTGATAATAATAATTACTGTCTGTCTGTCTGTATTGTCAGATAAAAATATGAGAGAATCATATGAGATAATTAATGTAAGAAATATGACATTATACTAATAAATAAAAAGTATACAATTATTTATATACTCTATTATGCCAAAATTTTTTAAGGAATTTAAGACAAAGGTGACCACAGTTAAACGGATGATTCTGCTGTTGATTAATATAATTGTAGTGTATTCTAGTACCTGCGTATTTGATAAATTCTTTCGGTGGTTTTAAATTTCCATAACTGTCAAAGTATTCCACGTAATTTTTTACTTTTACATAGGCTACCCAATGAGAACCTACATTTTGACAACTATCTAAATTAATAATACCACATTCATATAATTGAGGATTTTGCGGTAATTCATCTCTCATGAAGACTCCTCGAAAATAAGGAATATTTCGAGCATGTTTTATAATATCGATGTTAGTAAGAGCTCGATTGGGTAGCCTGTGACTTAGTTTTTTTTGTTTCTATTCTTCGATAAACAAACTCTTAGACCATTTTTGTGATGCTCTAATTGCAAACCTCTTCCTATACATATTGATTCAAGTTTTTCATTATGCCTTTGGAGTTCAGAAAGTCGCTTTTTAGCATTTTTAACTTCTTCTATAACCTTAGCAATACCAGCAGCTCCACCTGCTAAGCTTCCAACAGCAGACAATCCAGCAAAAATTGGTATCAATGGTAGGAATCCTCCGGTTTTAAGTAGAGGGATCACCCGAGGGAGTTTAATATCTGAATCTAAAGTCACTTCTCGAGCAGCAGCTATCGCTAAATCTATAGCCGCTTTTTTACAAGTTGGCTTGAGATGTGAAAGCCGTTTCTTTGTATGACTTATAACACGTTTCAGATTATTGTAGAACTCAGTGCCTAAATCTGTTTGGAGATTTTTAGGACAACGTCCCTTATTAAGTATTGTATGAAAAGCATTGTAAACATCATCTTTACTTTTACGTTTGAGTGGTAAAGTCCAAGCATATTTTGAAAATGTATCAATAATAATTAGAATATATTTATGATTTGAGTTATATTGCTGAATTTTATGTAAGTCTATTAAATCCGCTTGCCACAAATCATCTATATCCTTCATAATAACATGTCTCCTTTGAACATTTTTTCTTACATTTTCATGAATTTCATTTACGACATCGCATTTGCTCATTATTGTTATTGATGCTTTCGTTAAATAATCACTTGAGTAAATACAATGGAATAATTTTCAGTTTGTGGTGAAAACTTAACTAGCATAATATGCACTCCTATCTTTGAATAATATTATGATACTGAGTTTGGATTTGAAAGAAACAATAGTTTTATTCTTTAATAATATCAGCTTCCTTTAGTTCTTCAATAATTGAGAGAATTTCATTATCGTGATTACTGTTACCAGCATTTCTAGAAGCTATTAGTATCTTTAACCGGTCAATTAATTCATTAGGATCGTCCCAGTATACTAGATCAGTATTTGGCTTATACTTTTTCAAAGTAGGCAAACTACCACCTTCTTTTTGAATAGTAGAAGATTTTAATTGAGGAACTGAAACTGCTGAAAATAGGGGTTTAATTATTTTTCGATATTTCATACTTTTGTCGCCTTTAATTTGTCCATTAGGATCGAAATCTCTTTTATGAACATTAGTGATGGCAAGCATATCTTTATAAGCTAATATATCTGTATCAGAAATAAGTTTTAAATCTGGCTTGTGTTTTAATAGTAATTCGCGTATACCTGGGGTTAATTCAAATGCTTTGTTATCTAAAGCGACATAGTATATAGGATCAGTAACAGTTCCAGATTTAGTTATTTTGAATTTAGAATTACCCATATACAATTCACTGTTTTCATTTCTAACTCCAAATGGTATATTGACATCTTTAGTGCTAACTAAAGTAGCTAAATCGTCTTTTTGTGATAAGGAGGAAATATAGCTGTTTTCAATATATTGTTTTAATTTCTTATGTTTTTGCTTATCATCCCAGATAGAATAAGACATATCACTAGCATTATTACAGCATTCAGTATCATCAGTTTCCGATATGGTCGAATTATTACCATCAATGTTATTTGATGATTCATTATTTTCTTTCAAACTATGTTCACGTTTTATAAAAGCGGTAAGCGGCTCTGACACAGGTTTTAAAATTTTTTTCATTATTAAATCTGTGTTGTCTTCTGTATTACGCATTTCCTTAATTTTAGATTTTATATTATGAACTGACTTTATTAGTTCTTCTTTAACAGAATGCTCCATTTTAAATAATTAATAATAGAACAGTTTGCAATTAAAAACAGAATGCTAATGGTTTTGTTAAGCCGATGAACGTTCTTTAAATACTTATTCAAAATCAATAAACACATCGAATCCTTTTCTATACCTTCCATTGTTAACTAAGGAATCTTTAACGATAACTAAAAACTGATATGGTTGTAGCCAGACGGTAGAGCACAGGTCTTTGAATTGAGACCAAGACATATCGTTATTCACATGCTCATTGTAAATATGTTTCAAGTTAGTATCATCTTGTTTGAATATAACTAAAACATTAGCATTATCACGTAAAAGTTGTTTCGGAATCTTCGAATAAGTTTGTGATAGATAAAAACAATCTACCAGCTTATGACGCCCCATACAAAAATAGTTACGGATATTGCTCTGATTTTCACAGACTACATCGTCAAATATCATTACTGAATTCGGTAATGCTTTATTTGGATGAATGACCTCTTTGTCGTTTGTTAAAATAAATAATTTTACATCAGGGATTTTTTCTACAATGTTCGCTAAAATACGATACTTCGGTTGAAATGAAGTCTTTGAGTAAAGGTAAATGTTTTTAAATTTTATCCCATTACGATGTAGTAGTAAACTAAGCATTACGTTGGTTTTACCACAATTAGAGGGTCCACATATTATACACCGAATAGTATTCGGCAAAAGAATACTGTGTCTTATAAATGGTTTACATTTGGAATCAATATTAATGTTTATTATTTCTAAAACATGCGGTTGCTTTACCCATTTCATGATTTCGTTTGAAAAGTAATATTTATGTGTGAGCTATTTATACTATCTGTTTGACTTTGGTAGTTTTAATAAAACAAAACGTATTTCCATACAATATAAACTGTATTTCAAATAAACATAGTAATAATGATAATAAAAAATACACACTTATAGATATGAATCAACTTTATTGTGCCATACAATAAACTCTACATAAAATACAATATCATTAATTAACATACATTTTCTTAAAATTAGCATAATTTCTTAATATTATTAAAATTCCATAAAATTATATCAGTTTAATCGTTTCTGTGTGAAACCAACCTTGCTCGTTTTATTTCAATCAATTCCGTTAAATGGGTAAGATCGTGCTTGAATCTTTTTTCAAAAAATATATCCTCTATAGGAACCGATACCCATTTTTAAAGTCTTAAGCAGAGTAGGTTGAGGAGACTGAAAGATGAAAAAGATATTGAATATATTTAATATAAAATCTATTACCCCTGTACTTGTACCTATTAGGTAAGATTTAAACTACTAAGAGATTGTATCACAGTGCCCCCATGGTAATGTGTCAATTTGATTGGACATAATGTATCTTTTATCGTCATTTCTATTTAAAACTATTTTATTAATTGTCTGCGAATAAAGAATGTGTTTAATTGATCGTATTATGTTCATTTTAAATTGATAATTTATATTGTTTTTTAAAGTTTTTCGATATTGAGACGGAGTTATACGGTTAGTTATATACTTAGAAACACCCTTAGCCTTTTTTATTTCAGCTCTTTGACTTTGTATACAATATAGTTTTGCACGTAAACCAATGAATTCCGATATTACATCACCCCCCATTTCACCCTTAAATAGTCCAGGGATTTTAGCATTTAGTAGAGGCATACCATATACATTATTTTTATCAAAATTACTGGTGTCGAATACGGACAAATTTGCTTTCATATCTTCATAAAAATCACGAGTGTTAATGGAGTATAATAGACTGTCAGTATCAGTGTAACATAGTTTAGCGTTATTTTTATATTTATTTTTAATAAAATCATAGTGAAATTTATATAAATGTTGCTTTGAATATTCCAGAACAGTAAAACCTATGTATATTGGCCTGTCCAATACTATTTTTTCGTGTCTTAGTTGTATAGCAACAAAATTGTTATTAAATACACTGATACTGTGAAAGTTGGGTCTTGCAATCAATTTTTCAGCTCCCATCCTTTTATTAGTCCTTTTTTTGGAATCTTTCCAAGTAGTTATCAATTTAATATTAACTTGCTTTCGTCGGTTTTCAATTGTTTTACCGAAAATTGAATTATTTAACAGTTTAAAAAAATCTTTCTCAAATACCGAAGTTGAAGATTGGCGTAAACGAGTATTTAATTCTATATATTTTTTCAAAAAATTAGTTTGTCGAAACTTAATAATACGATATATTTTACTTAATATTAAACCATGTTGTAAACATTGCTTTAGATAAATGTAATGTATAACATAGTTAAACTTACTGTATAAACTAGATATGAGTTTTGATGTTTTTCCTCCTGGTGGAATAAATTTTTCCGGGGCAAATGGTAAATCGCTATGTTTGCTATGTAAATAGTCTGGATAGAGCATATCAATTTGTAAGATGTATCCGAATTCTGAATTATCAGGTATTGATAAAACATCAAAACTATTAATTTCTTCTGCAGACAAAAAACTAAAATCTGAAACAGGCATTTTCTGCATCATCGCGTATCCATATAAGTTATTACTATCAAGATAAACAAGATAATTAGAGGGTTTAGATGGTTTGTAATTAGGAAGGTATTTGTTGTTAGCTTTAACATGTCTGAGACTGCACTGTGCCAAACCGCCTCGAATACCCTGTTCTAGTAGTTGATACATTTCAATATCGCTAATTAAATCTAATCTTATGCCAGTATGCAGGAGCATAGCATCCCAACTTAGTCCAGGTGAAGATATGTAATGTATCGGATCCAACTTATAATATTTTAAACTACTACACCGAAATTTTTCAAATATATCGCACAGTAACAAAACATCGCTTTTAAGATACAAATCCGTGTATTCACCTAGTGATCTTATATTGAAAATGTCCCAATTTTTTTTTGCTCTCAAGTATTCCTCATCACTAATATGTTCATCAGTTAAACTATTATAAAATTGATCTTTACGGGGGATACAGCTCATATTGTACTTAGACCATGAATCAAGAAAATCATAAGGATATACACCTTTTTGTCTTAACAGTTGAAGTTGTTCTTTATTGGTGAATGCCTTTGATAAGTGACAGAAGTCTTCTTCTGATAAGCTTTTACTTAAATTATCTAAACTAGAACTAAGAAATTGAAATGAATCTATGAATTTAGTATCCAATGAAGTGGAATCTTCTAATTCAAAATATTTAGATAATGATAAATATTTCTCTTTAGTTTTAGGGATAATTTTAATGTCGCCTTTATACTTAACTAATTCTTTAATAAATAAATGGCTATCATAGTTAGTTAAATTATGGAATATAACTGGTATAAATGGTTTAATGCGAAATAATAAATTGCACTTTGAATGAGCAGCTCCTCGATATTCTGCGGTTATGTGATCATGATCATGTACTTTGTCATAATCTTCCAGCGATTTCATGCAAATTTGACAAATAGATGCATTGCGATGCTGAATCTCTTGCTGCTTAGTAAGAGATTTCATAGCATTATTACTTCTTAGTATAGTATGAATTAATACTGCGTCTTCAAACAACATTTTTATGAACATTTTAACACAATCTAGTCCTCTGTAAGTGACAAATTTATTTAATTTGGGATCATGCGAACAACAAATGTAATAAGCAAAACATGAAGGTTTATGAAGTTTATACGATTTTGTATTTTTACCACTACTTCCTGAATATTTATACAACAAACTTTCAAAATCCGCATATATTACGAAATTATGTTTTAGTTGTCTATCGAAATTTTTAAAATAAATTTTTGAGTTTTCATCTGGTAAAACGGTTAATATATTGGAACATTGATGTGAATCTAATTTAATATTAGACGTAAAAAACTGTAAACATCTTTCACAAAAAGCGCTTTTCCCATGATGTCGACTCGCTTGCCTACTTACAAGGCGTTCAAGATTTTTTATTAGACAATAATGTCCGATTTTGTCATTTTCTATGAACAACAAATTAACATGATTAAGTTTTCGTTCTTTAGTAACATACAGAGGTCCGGATATACAAGTCTTTTTGTCCACACCGTACACACATATACTAATAGATGGGTTGTTTCTCTCAAACACCTTAATATCAATACATGAAGGGGGAAAATTCATTCCCTTAGTATTAAGCACAGATGAGTAATAAGGGTAAGAACTTGTTCTGTTGACATTTTTTTTACAGGGAAAGAGAGCAGCTACTATACTCCATACGAAACAATAATTATCGTTATTTTTGATATTGAGACAACTTTTCGTATGTTTTATAGCATTCGGCAAATCTAAGTAACTACCTCCTCTTAATGGAGAATACTTGTTAATATTTATCTCAAGATGACTAATAGACGTGAGTCACCATCCAGAATCAGAATGTTCAAACTCACTTAATTTATTTATTAAAGTATGACTCATATTTAAATACATTTCATTAAAATCTGAACTGCAAAATACCACCTCATACTTTGTATTAAATGATTTCATTTGTTGGCAAACTGCTGTGGGTAAAGCGATGTTTCTCTAATGATGAATATATTAAATACCGTACAACGTTTTTGATAGTACATAGAAATTCTTCAGGTGTTATGTGTTCAGAATTTTCTGCTGAATTTACTCTATATGTAACTATCCTATTTTTAAAAGCAGTTGCAATTATATCAACATTTTCCAATTTTGTTTTTAAACTGCAATTTTTCTTATGCAAATTAGTTCTTAAGTGATATTTGAAATTCGTTTTATCTAAACAAGTATTACATTTCTCACATCGAACACTATTAGAGAACATTTTATCTGAAAGAGAAAAGAAAATAATTATTCGAATAAGTATATAGAATGAATCCATAGCTTTATTTATACTTTAGTTAAAAATACGTTTAAGTTTTGTTACAAGTTTTTTAATGTACTACACCTAACTAGATATATGAATATAAAAGATTCTTATAATTACTATAATACTTATAATATAGTATTATTTTAATTAACATGAAACAAATTGCAGGTCAACATGTACCGGGATTACATAACAACTTGTTTTATCCAGTGACAATAATTATTATGTCATTTTCACTCGATTTTAAGAAAACAATATACCTAATCACAATAAGTGTTGAACAGTAAACCTAAATAAAATATCAGAAAAGAGTTAAAAAAATGTTAAGCATCACGGATGATTGGAAGTATTTACGAAAGACACAGGGACATCTTGGAACTCTTTTTTTATCTCTTTTAAAAATTTAATTAGGTGTTGCCAAGTCTCAGTATTATCATCGCTTTTTGTTTTTAAAGTTAAAATAGATTTACGCCACCTTTGCTTCGGCTTAACATTTTCTAACTCTTTACAGAGGTATATTTTTAAGTCTACATAATGCGTACCCTCCTGGTTATTTTTGTATTGTTTGGTATAACCATTCGGGACGCGACGATATATATAAGAATTTAAATAATCAGATTTACCGTAAGACTCGTCCTTATAATCGGCCTCACCATCACTACCCATTAAATCGTTTGCCGTAACCCGTTTTTCTTTCTTCTTTTCTTTTCTATCTTTAACTATTTTTATTGGCTGCATCTTCATGCTGAAATTAAAATATAATTATAAATTCATTACCATAGATGTATCCCATTCTGAGCACGCAACTAACTAATATAACTTTTATAATAAAATTATTTTACATATAATTAACATGACCATTAATTATTCTCTTGAATCTAAATATCATTATCATATCCAATATTTAATTAAGTTAAATCTATTTGATCCTATTGTGACTTTTCTCTAAATTGTATATAGGTATTACACACGTTAAAATTTTAAATTAATGTTAGAAGAAAGCTATGGGAATACAATTTGTACAAAATGGAAATCATACCTTTTCTGATTATGGTCCTTGCTCTCTCCCATCACTTCTATTGAAGACTGCAGCTGCATCTTTTTCTTTTTTGGTGACACCTCTTTCTTAGATCTGTAAAATTTTAAAAACAACTAAATTAATTTACATAAATAATAACTATTCCTGGTAATAAATAATACAAAAGAACTTGAGAAGTGTATAATTGATTTATAAACTAAATCATTTGAAAAAATCAATTTATCAGTCAAGCAGTCGCTTATACAACAAATACACACCCGCTGTCTTTATAAACATGCAATATACTTGTACATGTTGTATGTAATAATGAGAATATCTATAATTCAATTTTAGTAGGATATAGAATATAGATAATAGTAGGACGCATAGTAATAATCATAGCGACCGGTCACCATTGGTTTGTGATTTCACTGGGACATAATAATAATAATAAATACCTCTTAGATTTATTCTTGATATCACTGTGGTATCTTTTTTTCGGTTTTGACTTTTCTTCTGTGGGTAAAGTCGATGGACCAGGCTGTGGCTGAGTAGGAGCTACCGCCTGTTGTACCAGAGACTGCATGCTAGATGACGAAGATGAGCTAGAAGAGGATGATGAAGAAGAAGAGGAATCGTATTCCTCATCTGAACGAACGTTGGTCAAAGACCTGAAAAAAGTATTAAAACTTATTAACGAACAATAGAGATTATTAATTAATCGTATTAACTAGTTTAGATTCATTTATGTTCTCTTTTTATGGAAACGGATATATTAGTATCAATATCAGTCATCGTTGCGATCATGAGTAAGTAGAATACGAGTATTTTTATATTAAATTGAATACTAAAGTTCTCAAAGTCTAAATTTGTGAAACATTAAACAAAAAGTAATTATATTATAATTTCACTTACATTTTCTTTACTCGGGGAATAACTTGAGTAAGATAACTTTCACTTTTTTACTAATTACGATGATTACGATGCGCACTGACTACGCTGACTCTGTTAATGGTTTATTTATAGACTTAGGTAGTTTTGTATGTGTTAATTTCTATCGTACATATAAAATCCTATGCCAGATCAGCAATATAACCGAAAAAGGGGAACATCGCCAACTCACACAAAGCAGACATATAATTTGCAGTTAAAATATAGCTTTGAATGTACATCTTATTAATTCGTGTATCGAATGTTTTCTTATTAAGGCTTAGTGAAGTTTCATAGGTGCAAATGATAACTTTGTTTTGCTGTCTTCCATATATGAACGCGTTCTTCGCTGTATCATGTGACACCTATAGAGTTCGAAATTAATAGTCGTGTAATACACGTAGAGCAATTAATTTGAAAAGGTCTTAAGCGACAATATTATGCATTATCCCATATTAAGACCTGTAACGTTTAAATAAACCTTATAATCAATTAATTTTAAACTATGACTTACTAGTACATGAATAATTTTTTATAAAATACATCATTTTCATTAGAAATTTCATAGCGCGCAGAAGTTTTTTTAGTAGATACCTAAACGAATATGTCGGTGAGTACGATTAATACTATTAGTTGTCTGGGACTGTTAATATTGACTATGAATAATAATAATAATAAGCATGGAAAACGTATCATAATTAAATATTTGATTTCAGAATGCAGATGATCTTTTCCCTTTTATACCCCACCAAATGGTTCAGAGCCCTGAACTAGGATTCCCAGGAAGAGATGTCGCTGGTCCCATACGACATCAAAAACGCCAGAACAGAAGTCGTGTTTTCACAACAATGATGAAACCTTCATCGAAAGTTGCGAAAATTATAAAAATTTAAGTTTTCGATAGTTCTACACTATCATCAACTGAAAATGATGTAGCTTTATGTGAACCAGAGATAAGTGTACAATATGTTGCAGAGAGTATATTTGACAATGTATATTGCGACATTAGAAAAGTAATAAAAGATATTCAAGACACTATGTTTAATTAAAATAATTACAATAAATAGTAAACAGTTTCTGTTTTGTTTTATTTTTTATGATCCTGTCTTAATTATTACCTCATGAATAACTCTGATAGATAGATACTTCATTACTCAGTTCTCTGAGTAATAAAGTATCTAGGTACTTGAGTTCCTGAGTACTTGAGTTTCGGGCAATGAAGCTCTGGTACCGCTGCGCCTCATGAGAAGCACTGCTTCGAGCGTTTCATTGCCTGTAACTTAAGTACTCAGGTGCTCGGGTACCCAGATACTTCATTACACAGGGAACTCCGCCACTTAGTTATATAGTTCACAAATTATCATGAACGTGATTGTAGATTGTAGTTTATGTGTATATGGATGTATGTGAGTAGTAGGGAATTGGGCATTCTGGCGCGCGCTTTCTCTAGGGAATGGATCTGGAGTTCTCTGAGTAATTAAGTATCTGGGTACCCGAGTTCCTGAGTACTTGAGTTTCGAGCAATGAAACGCTGGTACCACAGCGCCTCGCAAGAGGCGCTGCTTTGGGCGTTTCATTGCCTGAAACTCAAGTACTCAGGTACTCGGGTACCCAGATACTTCATTACTCAGGGAACTCTAGATCCATTCCCAGGGAAGCGTGAGTCAGAATGCCCAATTTCCTACTACTCACCTACACTATTCCTTTTGCATATTAATGATATGCTGCAAATCAGCGGCATTCATTGTTATGCAGATGACAGCACGAAAGATACCTCCTATAACGGCCGTGCGAATATTTCTCGGGAAAACGTCATTGAGTGCCGGAATAAACTTGTGTCTGAAATTGATACATCATTAGAGAAAGTCTCTAACTGGGGTCGACTTAATTTAGTCCGTTTTAACCCTACAAAGACACAGGTTTGCGCGTTCACTGCCAAGAAAATGCCATTTGTCGTATCTCCTCGCTTTCAGAGCATTCCCCTATCTGCCTCAGCCAATATTGAGATCCTTGGTGTCGACATATCGAGCGAAGTCCAGTTCCGTGGCCACTTGGAGGATAAGGCTAAATTAGCCTCTAAGAAGCTTGGTGTGCTCAATAGATCGAGAAGGTATTTCAGTCCAGCGCACCGCCTACAGCTTTACAAGGCGCAGGTTCGGCCTCATATGGAATACTGTTCTCATCTTTGGGCAGGGGCACCCCAATACCAGCTTCTCCCACTGGACCGCATTCAGCGGAGAGCGACTCGAATCGTCGACTGCCAGGAAATTTCTAATCGGCTTGATACCTTGGCGCTGCGTAGAGATGTCGCCTCACTATGCATCTTCTATCGCATATATTACGGGGAATGCACCGAGGAATTGTTTGGTCTCATACCTGCCGCCTCTTTCTGCCATCGTTCCACGCGACAAAAAATCCATGCCCATCGCTTAGATGGTTGGCAGTCCACAACTGTGCGTTTTTCTCGCAGTTTCCTGCCTCGTACAGTCAAACTTTGGAATGAATTGTCGCCTTCGGTATTTCCGGACCGATACGACCTTCAAACTTTCAAGAAAAGAACGTATTCCTACCTTAAAGGCCGGCAATGCACTTGTAACTCCTCTGGGGTTGCGGGTGTCCATGGGCGACGGTAATCACTTACCATCAGGTGATACGTTTGCTCGTTTGCCCCCTATACCATAAAAAAAAAACAATTGGAGGCGTGGTCTATACGTAAACGCGGGGCGCCCCCCGTGCTCAAGTAGCTAGTCTTTATATCTATGGCATCAAAATTGTGAATGCGCTGCGCCCGCATGCAATCAGATCGCTTAGACATTATCGAAGTAAGCGACAAAATACAAATTATTTTATTAAAAAATAACTGTAATGGTTAGAAAAAAATGCTTCTGTTCGATTCTGAATACTGATGATGTCTACTTATTTAAGGAATTTTTTAATGAATACCTAATACCGTTTACTAATAATCTTGAATTTTCTTATTTTTAACAGGTAATTTAAAAAATAAAATGTATCGAGACAAAATCTTTAAATCGCGTTTCCGGTTCTTCTCGTGACTAGCTAAAGATATAAGGAAACACATATTTGTCTTTCAGGTCTGTAAGATCTCTCTGTTACCTATGACATTACATTAAAAATAACAATTATTTTCGATATAGCGTCTTAATTCAGGAGCCGCTCGCTGCGCCCTCCCCCCCTTTGGTTTACTCTATCCAAGTAGGGCGCGCCTGACTGTTTTTGAAACCCTGATTTCGATCATGTTTTGTAATGCGACGGTAATTGTCTTCAGGGCAGAGCAGAAGCGCGACCACCGCGAGCAAGGCACGAACGATGTGGAAGAGATGTGTGACCTCGCGCAGGACCTCGACCTCACCCTCAGCGACGACGACGGAGACGGCTTGGTCATTGACACTGGTAGGTTATTACGATTTTTTATACAGCCTTTTTTTAAACAACTGTATTTTTTTACAAGTGTTTACAAGAATCTAAGTACGTGTTATCTGTAGTGTTCACCGGAACCTACGTTCGTGCTATTGTGTTCACAAGAACCTACGTTCGCGCTATAGTGTTCACAAGAATCTAAGTTCCTGCTGTAATGTTCACAAGAACCTACGTTCGTGCAGTAGTGTTCACGAGAACCTACGTTGGTATTAGAGCCTACGTTCGTGCTGTTAGTGTTTTTTACAAACAACGAGGAAACTTGACCTTCATTCCATCTCACGGTAGATGAGGCCATGATGAGCTTCAACGGGACTCCTCAACAACTGAGGAAACACGACAACGCTATTTACATTATTATTATGGTGACAAACTTCGACTAGATAGTGGCAGATAGCCAGGTGGCCTCAAAAACCCTACCGCCAACCTAACCAGGCGGTCAAACTTCTAGCTACCGTGGGTAATCGAACCCCAGTTTGACATGCTCGTAATGGGCTAGATGAATTTAACAAAAACTATAGCTTTAATAGAAGCTCATTCATATAATAAACAGAAAGAAAAAATAGGTTTTCGAATAACTATAAAAACAACCAAGATAATAAGTTATTAAAGATTTTTCTCCATTTCTTCCTAGCAAAACGGCAATTGATATGGAGTTTATAATATATATTATAGTATTAAACAATGACGTCACGGTTCATGTCGGATCTCTCTGTCTAATCGCTTCCAAATTAACAGCTTAAAATTCTTGTATCCAATCTATTTCTAAGACGATTTTAAGTCTAATTTCACATGATTGCATCTATTTCTACGGTATTTTAATATTTTATGATGAGACGTGAAAATTAGAATTCGGTCATCATCCCAATTATAATAACTGCTTTTGCAGACTTTTTCTCTGACGACGTCAAATCGCCAGCGAGGAACGCGACGCCGATGTCTCCAAGGAGTTCGGGCAGTGTGACAGATGACTCGCCGAAGATGAAGGAATCACCCGCGCCACTACAGAACAGACGCGTCACACGGCAAAGCTCGCGTGATGCGGAAGCCAATAAAATTGACTTCTACGAGTGTACATGCAAGGGTACTATAATAATACGTTAATAGTTACGCAATAATACGTTAGGATGTTAGACCTTAGGTACCAAATTTATATGCAAATAAATTCATTCATTCATTGTTATCACTTTCATTCATGTACGTCTTACTTGTTGGGCACGGGACGTCCTGAATCACGCCGGACAGACAGGTTAGGATGGGTTTTATTTTTCGAGATTTCCAGCTCTTCATAGGGATGTGATTGTCTAGAATACTCTTAACAAATTCCCTTATACAACATACGAGAAAATCGCCGGAGTAGGAAGTAACAGAACACCGAAATAATATTTAAGGATATGTGTCCATCAGAACTGGAGATTCTGTAGCAAAAAAATAAAATTTCCGTGCCGGAATATTCAGATTGATTTACTGACAATATTATCTATTTCTTTATTCTTTTATTTGGAATATAATGACTATATTTTAGACGTTTCACCCAAACGTAATGCCATCTAGCAAGCTACTTATTTATTCTTTTATTTGGAATAAATGACTACTTAAAAGCTCGTATTAAAATTCATAATTCATTCTTCGGACAGACACGCTGTTCGAGAAACCCCCGCCGAGATCGTATCGCCGGTTTCGAGTGCGCTCCTACGAGGATTACCACGACATCATAGTGCACACGCCACACAGGCTGAAGGTGAGTTCTGTTTCGTTGAGTTGATGGGGTTTTAAGGGGTTCTTCTATGTGATAATTGACGTTCAAAGGGTGTTAACACTTTGTAATAATGGGATAAAGGATCCATTTTTTCTTCCATACAACTATGCCCATAACACGTACCTCTGGTATTATTACATTTTTCTATGTAAAAAAAATCAGTTATCCTTTGCTCATGGATAACTGATTTCCTGAGGATCAGATCGATTTGGGTAGTCATTGATGGCTGCTCGTCTGATCCCTTGGCTATCGATGCCGGAGTCCCCCAGGGATCGGTCCTCTCTGCAACACTTTTTCTGCTACACATCAACGATCTGTTGAAACCCGGTATCTTTGGGTACGCAGACGATAGCACAGTTGCAGAGAGATATATGTCCGATGCTACGCTGGGAAGACCGAAATTGAGCTGCTCGGAGCGAACATGGTGGAACGCGTGAACTCAATCCTGCAAAAAGTTTCGGATTGGGAGGAAGCTAACAGAGTCGAGTTCAATGCCTCCAAGACCCAGGCGTGTCTTTTCAGCTCCAAGCGGAACCCGTTCAACTTGGTTCCCACATTCCAAAGTGTACCCTTGCCTTTAACGGACCATTTAAGCCTACTGGGCATCGACCTCTCACCGAACCTCAACTTTGGGCGTTCTATTGAGGCGAAGGCGGCTACTGCAGCTAAAAAGCTTGGCATACTCTCGAAGGTTAGGCGGTATTTCACGCCGGGGCAGCTTCTTACACTTTATCAAGCACAGGTCCGGTCGTGCATGGAAAACTGCAGCCACCTTTGGGACGGCTCTGCTAAGTACCAGTTATCCGCCCTTGACTCGGTGGAGCGCCGGGCGAAGAGGTTGATCGGTGAAGACACTCTGAAAATTTCAATTTTCCAGAGTCTTGAACATCGCCGCGCAATGGCCCGTTTATCGGTTGTGGGGTGTAAGTCCACACTTGTTGCTATGCTATGATGGTTCTGATGATAAGATGCTAAGTATGCTATGCTGGGGTCGGATGATGCGATGCTTGAAAGAAATCGACCAGCTTGAGTGACGTCTAATTACGTACTGCTTTATTGTGAATTGCTTGTTTGCCTAAATAGCGGCGCGCGGCGTATGCAAACGCTCAGTAAGCACATTTGTTAAACACATACTTATTTAAAGTAAACAAACTGATGCTGTACGATTGCTCGTACATCTTGCCCACCAGAAAAACAGAAAAAAAACAATAACTATAACATGGTTGGTAGACAAACTTATATAAATTTAGTGCTGTTTTAAAATCTATATGATATAAAATGATGTTTAATGATACAAGGTGAACCAATAATACTTAAACTATGTTACTCTAAAATGTCTAATTGCTTAATTGATTAATTTGCTAGTATATTAATTCTTAACACTATCACACCAATCATTCACTGTCACTATGCACTTCAAATTTGACTGAATGCGGCACTATGGGCGACGTGCCCTTATCTAGGCTTACTTTCGAACCACTAAGTTCACTCCGCGCACTCACACACACATCGTTGATGCTGGCCGCGGGCGTGGCCGCGGGCGTGGCCGCGGGCGGCGCGCGGCGCGCAGGCGTCACCTGCGCCGGCTGCGCCTCTGCTGCTGGTTGGCTGTCGGATCGCGCTAGTTGGCGTTTTCTCTTGATGACAATAAGGCTGATGATACCTACTACTAGAAGCACAGCTACGATGATATATGATACAGCATATTGATGTACATCATGTATCGTCACAGGCTGGTTTGATTGTTCCTTTAAATTGTCGATTTGAGCCTTTAAGTTTTGCCAATCTATAGGTGCTATGGTGGAGAAATGTTCTTGTAATGGTGTAGTAGTGTTTATTATTTTATTTAGTATGGACAGCTCAGGAACTTCAATATTTTCACTGGTGTGCAAATTGCTTAAATAATGATTATGTCCGAATATAGTAAAGGAATCGGAAGCAAGTGTACAACCTTGACCCAGAGTGATGACACCATTATCGCTGAGTTCTTCGACCGTCCAGCCAGCTGTGCAAAATATACGTACGTTGCATTTGTTGCAACATGAGAATAGCCAGGAATTCCTTGCGTGTAATTTGACCCATTTATCGCTACAGGCTGATGTCTCCACTTTACAAGGCGAAGTATGTTTATCGTGAACTGTTCTTATGTCACACATTGATTGCATGCTATTTAAATTATATAAAACATGATCTATTGAACAGTAAAGCTTGGAATCAGATAAATGAAAGCATGCTTGTTTGTCATTTTCAGATAACAACATGACTTTGTTCTGCTTCGTGCTATATACAAGATATGGCGATGCTGGAATCGACTGGTACATAAGCGTCTTTCTCTTCTGAGGAACAGATATAATTTTATGTAATTCGAAATTTTCATTGCTCAGTATAGGTATTTTGATTTCTATAACTAAATAATTTTCTGTTACTCTTGCGGAGGCCTTTAATAGCTTATACAAATCTTTCACGTAAATGATGTCAACTGGAACAACGAGATCCCCCTGTAGATGTGCAGTGATTATAAACAATTGTTTCTTCAGTTGTTCCGGGGATAGCAGGTGAGTGTCGATGTGGCCTTGACGTATGTCGGTCACTGTGCTAATAAGCGTGTTTTGTATACGTCGGATATTTGATATTATGAGGTCAGCAGTCAGCGCTGAAGACATCATATAATAGGCGTTTTTGATATCTAGTCTTATATTTTCAACGTTTTTCGAAATATTGTACAAATGTTCTTGTATTAATTTACATTGATTGCTCATTACTTTTTCATTTCGTTTAAGGATGTTATATTCGGCTTCAATCACAAGAGTTTGATTTTTCATCAGTAGTTGTAAATGATTTTCATTCGATCTTATTTTGACAATATCTTGTTCATATTACTGAGCAAATCTGTTATCCAAGACACCAAAAAGGTTGTTTGCTAAATAACCAACTCCATCTATCAATCCTCTTTTTTGACGATTTGACTGTTTATACATGAGAATGTCATTGTAATGCTCTATCTCTTTTATATCGTGATCCATTTGTGAAATAATACCTCTGAACTGTGGATTATCTACATCATTACACAATGAACTCACGCATAGGGAATTAAGATGAGATACATAATTTTTTACATGCTTCATGCTATTCCAATATGTTGACATGTTGTGATAAACAACAAATTTCCACTCATCTCTTATAAATTGTACGTCTGAAATCTTGTCAAAAAGAAGACTTTGGTTATTCCTCAAATTCGTTATTTTGTAAGGTTGTTGCTCTTATTGTAGACTAGGGGTTATGATTATCATAAATATGCATAAAATGTTGAACAATATATTAGTTATACCTTTACGTGTAGTTTTGCGTTTTTGATTTGATTTTAATGTTTCACTTGGTGGTTTAGGCTTTTCCTTTTCATCTTTTACAGGTAGTAAAACAAGCTTGCTTATAGGTCTCTTGATGATGTTGTTTTGAGTTTTTATGCTGACAACTCTAACGTGACCATCCGATCCAGGGTGAAGGTCAACAATCCGACCAATGGCCCATTTTCCGGGATGGATGTTGTCCTCTTTTATGATCACAATATCTGATGTTTTCAGGTTTTCTACTGGTGTTCGCCATTTTGATCTTGCTTGCAAATTCTGTAAGTATTCAGATGACCAAGATTTCCAAAAACTTTTATTCATTGCTTGCACTAATTGCCATCTTTGTGATAAATTTATGTTTTCGGGTTCTGCTTGTGGTCTCGAGAGCAGCGGTCCTCCCACCAGGAAGTGCCCAGGTGTTAAACCGTTATCATCTGGATCTTCTGTTAATCTACACAGAGGCCTTGAGTTCAGACATGCCTCGATCTGATACAATAATGTGCTGAATTCTTCATAGGTAAGTTTTTGTTCACCTATTACTCTTTTAAGATGGTATTTCAGGCTTTTCACCGCTGCCTCCCATAAACCGCCTGCTGAGGGCCAAGCTGGGGCGTTGAAATGCCATTCTACGTTCATCATGCTTAAGGTATTAAAAAAATCTGTATTATTTATTGATCTAAATATCTCTTTGTACTCTTGTTTAAGCAAGCGATTAGCGCCAATAAAGTTGGTGCCGTTGTCACTATACATATGCTGGGGCGTGCCTCGTCGAGAACAGAATCGACGGAATGCAGCCAGAAATGCTTGAGTACTAAGATCCGATACTAACTCTAAATGAATAGCTTTAGTGGCAAGGCATACAAAAACAGCTATGTATCCTTTTGAAGTACGGATGCCACGACCTTTGCTACATTTCAGCTCTACGTGTCCCGTAAAGTCTACTCCAGTATGAGTAAATGCTCTTGAAGGAGTGACTCTGGCTGATGGGAGATCGGCCATAATTTGGTGCTGATTTGACTGATTATATCGTCTACATTTGACACACTTCCTTAATTGCTTTTTGACAGTATTTACTCCGCTAATGATCCAATATCTGTCACGTAAGTAACCCAGGGTTAATTTTGGGCCACCGTGTAAAGTAGTTTTGTGTGCTTGATCAATAATAAGCTCAGTGAAGCGACTATGTTTTGATAAAATTATAGGATGCTTAGATGTATAACTAATGCTAGAATGCTTGAGTCGCCCACCAACTCTTAGAATGCCATTTTCGTCTAAGAATGGATTTAAAAATGTTAAAGTGCTCGAGGGTCTGATGGAACAATTTTTGTGAAGTTCATTAATCTCTGTTTCAAAATACTTTAATTGTTCGTGTTTAATAATTATATTGTAAGCTTGACCCAGTTCATGCGATGTCAATGCACCTCCTGACGTTGCAATTGTTCGTTGTTTACACTTAGAAATGAATCGTGAAATCCAAGCTAAAATTTTTGCGACACGTGTTATTGAGCTGTGTTTACACAACAACTCGGTGATAATTGATTCATTATTTATTTGAACAATAGCTGTTAAATTAGGTCGTTTCATTTCAATTTTTGGCTCGGGAAAAGTTTTGGTTGTTTCTATGGTGGGACTAAGGAGCCACCTCGGCCCTTTCCACCATAATTCCTGCTTGGTTGCCAACTGAGTGGCTGTTATACCACGTGTGGCACAATCAGCTGGGTTTTCCTCTGATTTAACATGACCCCATTGACATGCTGGTATTATCTTTGTTATTTGACTTACTCTATTAAATATGAATTTGCTCCATTTATTTTTATTACTTTGCAGCCACCCAAGAACTACCATGGAGTCTGTCCACGCGAAAATAGTGACGTTTTCATTGGGAACAGATTTCAAAACCTTTTTAAGAAGCTGAGACAATAAAAGTGCTCCACATAACTCTAACCGAGGCAAGGATGTTTCTTTATTCAATGGTGCAAGTTTTGTTTTTGCCGCAACGATGTTTGATGTGTACTCGCCCTTATCATCGGTTGTTACTGCGTAAACAACAGCAGCGTATGCTTTTTCTGATGCGTCACAAAAACAATGAATTTGATAATTATTTATGGTAGTGCCAAGGTATCGAGGAATTACAAAATTTTCAATGTTAGTAAAATCGTCTCGTAATTTTAACCATTCTTTTTGTATTTCAGATGGTAAATTTTCGTCCCATGATATGCCGCAATTCCATGTTTTCTGGAATAATAGTTTTGCTCTTATTGTTATAGGGGATAGCCATCCCAGCGGGTCATAAAATTTTGATATTTCAGAGAGCAGATCTCTTTTTGTATGCTCTGATTTCTCAACTTTTTCCAAAATATTTTTAAAACTAAATGAATCACTTTGTGAATCCCATCGCAAGCCCAAGGTCTTTCTTGTTTCGGAACATTTAAAATCGAACGGAGTGTTCAATTGATCTGCTGGTAGATCGTTCACAAGTTCTGGAGTATTGCTGGACCACTTGCGAAGATTCATCCCTGCTCCCTTTAACATTGATATGAGTTGATCTCGCAACTTTTTTAATTCTACTATACTACTATGCCCTCCAAACAAATCATCCATATAGAATCCTTGTTCTACTACTGGAGCTGCTAACGGATATTTATGATCATCATCTTTGGCGAGCTGCTGGAGAGTACGCATTGCTAAATAAGGAGCTGCTTTCGTCCCGTACGTCACAGTTGTTAATACATACTCTTTGAGCGGTTCATGTGGCGAGTCCCTCCAAATAATTCGCTGCAGATGATGATCTGCTTCTCTGATCATAATTTGACGGAACATTTTCTCAATGTCCGCTGTTATCACATATTTATACTGACGCCAATGGAGAATGAGTTCCATGCGATCCTTTTGAAGGTTAGGTCCACATGCCATGACGTCATTTAAGCTTTTGCCTGATGATGATTTTGCTGACGCGTTGAAAACCACTCGAAGTTTCGTCGTGGTTGATTCTGAGCGTAAAACTCCATGATGGGGAAGATAAAATGGCAAATGATTAACTTGAGGAGCTTGAATCATATGACCTAATTTTCGATATTCCTCTATAAAACCTTTATAATCGCTTTCAAATGCGCTGTTTTTGATAAATCTCTTCTCAAGTTGCTTAAATTGGCTGATGGCTTTTATTTTTGATGAACCAAGCTCTTGCTCATACCCTGATAACATAGGTAGGGCAACCTCATAACGTCCATTCTCTAAGCGCCTTGTTGTTTGAGTATAAAAACTCTCGCAAAACTGATCCTCGGCTGATAACTGCTGTTCTTTGCTATCGACATCTTCCATCTCCCAATACTTGGCGATGTCGTCCAAATTATTGATAACGACATGACAATTAAATGTCTTGATATGGACGCTGCCTGATAAAATCCAACCGAGCTTAGTTTGCTGTGCTATGGGAGCTTGATTGGGACCCTTGATCAGGCCGCTCATGATGATATCTGAGTAAACGCTGGCATCTAGAAGTAAATCTATTGACCTTGATATGTTGTACTCAGGATCTGCTAAATTTATATTCTGGAGATGTGACCATGATTGCTTATTAAATGTTGAATTGGGCAAGTTATTGATGACCTTTGTAATTACAAGAGCTTGGGTGGAAAACGAGTAGTCTTCGTATATTGATAAGCATTCTAAATTGACAACCCCTTTGCTTTGTTTCGACCCTTCACCGATGCCTCTTATAGACGCATGATGACGTTGGCGTTCGAGTTTTAGCAATTGTGCAGCATTTTCGGAAATCAATGATATCTGGGAACCTTGGTCGAGTAAAGCTCTAAGAGTGATATAAGTGCCATCTGAAGATTTCACTTTTAGTTGTAAGGTAGTGAGAAGAATCTCTTCATCTTCACTGGCTACATGATTAACATTATGTTGTTTATATGTTTTGCTTGATGTTGTAACCGGCGTCACGAATTGTGACGTAGATGGGTTCACTGACTTAACGTATGCCTCGTGTAATATGGTATTGTGCATACCGTTGCATTCTTTGCATCGTTTGAGCGAAAAACATTTATTGCGATGTATGTATAAACAGTTCTTACAAATATTTAATTTAATTATTGATCGTAATTTTTGCTCTGAATTTAGATTAATGAACTCTGGACATTGATACAATGCGTGACCTTGTTTACAATAAGGGCATTTAGATGATGTCGATGTTGCGAATGCTGGATATGATTTTTGAAAATTATGTTTGTTAGATGATTGATTTTGTTGGTTATTATGATAGAACTGTTTGTTTGGTGGTGAATTTGATTTTTCTCGCTTATTAATCGTTTCGAGAGCCGTGAACTTACTCTCTAAAAATGAAAAAAACTCATCCAGAGTGGGGAGCTCTCGAGGGGACTCGCGAGCCTCCTTGTAGTCTGTGTATGTCGCCATGTCTAGTTTTTTACAAATCAAATGAACTAGCAATGGATCCCAAGTAGCAGTATCGACCCCTAAGTTGTGAATCGCATGAATACATTCAGATGATATGTCGTACAACCTTTTCAGCTCGAACGACGATTGTTTTTGTACATTAGGTTGGTTAAGAAAAACTTCTATCTGTTTTGAAAATAATAACTGAGGATTGTTATAGCGATGGTATAAAAGATCCCATGCTGTGTCATAATTATCTGCTGACACATGAAGATGCTGGATCAGCCGCTCGGCTTCTCCTCGCAATTTCCCTTTCAGATGTTGCATTTTCTGTGCTTTTGTAAGCACTGTGCTTTTATGGATTGCTTCAGAAAAAAGATCGTAAAACGTTGGCCATTGGGTATATTTCCCCATAAAAATTGGTATTTCTAACTGAGGTGTACTTTGATGTAAATGTAAAGAGGATGATAATTTTCTATTTAACGCCCGTTTTATATTCTTAAATTCTAGTTCTATTTTGCTAAATTCTGCATCGTAATTGATATCATCACCTTGCAAAAAGTTATCTATTTGTAGGTGAAGGTTATCGATGGTGTTCCACCGTGATTGGACATTGCGGAGCTCGTCTTCCAGCTCCCATTTTTCTGAAATGTCGTCTAAATTAATGCTGTGTATAAGTCTATTAAAGGCCCTAAAATTTGTTCTTTGCTGTGTCAACAATTCATCAATTTTGTCTGACCATTGCGACGCTTTATTTTTGGAAGTTGGTGGATTCTCTGTCATTAACCTATGACCTATGAGCAATTTTCGCAGTTTGCTATAAATCTCTGAAGTCTTTTGATATATGTTGTTCGTAAAGTATTGTTCATCGGACTCAGAATATTCTAAAAGTAAACGATGATTGTTTTCAAAATCTGCCCACAAGTTCTCTAATGCTTCTAGCCTTGTTTTGATATACTCCTGATTTTTGCGACTCTCTGGGTCTTTCCCAAAATTAGTCTTTATCTTGTTAATATTCTCATAATTTTCAGCTTGACGGCTGAGTAAGGCGTCCATGATAATGAATTAAATAGACAAAAATATAAAAGGAACAATCTTACTTGTTGAAATGCTGTTGGCGAAACAACTTTGTCTCACTCTGACCTGCGAACCTCCCGGCTGCCGGCGATGCTGCTAGATCACAAGCTTTAAGCTTGTAAACCAATCTTCAACTTGCTCAGTGAAAACGTAATGCGAGAGTCCTGCTTTTGATCAACCCGCGCGCTAGATCAAAATGCTCGAAGGACCAAAAAATGTGGGGTGTAAGTCCACACTTGTTGCTATGCTATGATGGTTCTGATGATAAGATGCTAAGTATGCTATGCTGGGGTCGGATGATGCGATGCTTGAAAGAAATCGACCAGCTTGAGTGACGTCTAATTACGTACTGCTTTATTGTGAATTGCTTGTTTGCCTAAATAGCGGCGCGCGGCGTATGCAAACGCTCAGTAAGCACATTTGTTAAACACATACTTATTTAAAGTAAACAAACTGATGCTGTACGATTGCTCGTACACGGTTTTTTACAGGTTACATTTCGGAAAGTGTTCCCAAGAGCTGTTTGATCTTATTCCACCATCTCCCTTTTACTACCGAGGCACCCGGAGAACGGCAAAGACTCACCCCTACGTAGTAGAAATTCCACTGCTCCGCACGAAGCGTTTCGCTTCCACTTTTTTAATGCGTACTGCAAAGGAATGGAATTCTTTGCCGTCCTCTGTGTTCCCACCTCATTACAACCCGGGTCTTTTCAGGACTAGAGTGAGTCGGCACCTAATGAGTAGGCACGCTCCACCTTAGTCCCCACCTTTGCTTACCATCAGGCAAGATGAGGACAAGTGTCTACCCATAAACTATAAAAAAAAAATACGGCCGCATATGGAGTACTGCTCGCACCTCTAGGCAGGAGCTCCGAAATATCAACTCGACCCACTTGACTCCTTGCAAAGGCGTGCATTCCACATCGTCGGTGATCCCAGTATCACGGCCTCAATGGAGACGCTGGAACAAAGGAGACTTTGGTTCTCTTTGCGTGCTCTATCGGCTCTTTAAACGGGGAATGCTCTGAGGAACTGTTTGCAATGCTGCCCTCGTCACCTTTTTATCATCGCACCACCCGCCACCGCAATAGAGTTCATCCGTACCACCTGGAACCGATCTTGTCTAGCACAGTTCGGTTTCAGCGTTCATTTCTTCCACGTACGTGCAAACTCTGGAACGAGCTCCCAGCTGCGGTGTTTCCTGAGCGCTACGATATGTCCAACTTCAAACGAGGTTTAAAAAGAGCACTTCTCTCCAGGTAGGTAGTAACTGAGCTTTGCCCCTGGCATTGCAGATCTCCATGAGCGGTGGTTACCACTTACCATCAGGTGGGCCACTTGCTCGTCTGCCACATTTAGCAATAAAAAAAATATTAAAATATTATCAAGCGACCATAACAATGACTGGTTGTCAATGTCAAACCTTGATGTCCATAACTAATCACGTTTCGTTTCACGAAGTTTCGCATTCACTTATGATTTTTTATCTAATTTTTTTGGAAAATCTATTAAGTTTGTAATTATTTTAGCCCTTGGGTCATTTTCAATACATTATTATCCTTCATTCAAATAATTTGTACCTCGGTACATGATTTGGGCAATACTGGAAAGGCAAGGCAATACTGGAAAGGCTGGAACAGTTACTCGAATGAAATGAGGTCTTCAACCTCATTTCATTCGAGTAACTGTTCCACTAACTCCGACAGGCATATTTCTATATTATTTAAAAAAATCATTATGAAATATAATATTGTAATGTTGGCATTTTAAAAGAGGAGACAAAAAAAATACAAGACCTTCCGAGTTTCTTGCCTGTTCTTCTCGAGAAGGCTCTCCCAATTTCCGAACAGGTGTAGTCTTTTTTTTTTTCATTTGACTTGTATTTGCACACACCTTAGTAATGATCGGGGTGTGTGTACATACAAGAATTAAATAATTTAGTTAATTAGATTCTTGGTTAAAGATTTTTGTTTTTTTTTTGACATCAATAAGTGCCTGTAAAGGTCTATATTGAATAAAGATTTTGAGTTTGAGTTTGAGTCTTCGCAATACGGATATACACGGTGCCCACCAACCGAAAAGGATACTAGCGAAGAATAGCACCCGAACTAGACATGGGCTAAATGAGGTAATTTCTGTACCTAATCCACCTGTTCCCATATATTTAAAAATACCTTATCTAAATATTTATTCAGTACTTGCGTAAGTATTCAGAATAAGCAATGTAACACCAAGTAATAGCTACTGAATAAATACTTTATTTATTTATTAAAAATAAACACATTACGGATCGTGCAGTATCACCAAACTGAGTACAGTTTATTGGACGTGGTTTATTATAGGACGAGAATATGACGCTCTTTAACACAAAATAATATTCTAGAATTCCTTTTTTAATTTAATTTTATAATTTAACCTTATCAATTTCTTCCAAGAGTACAGCATCTAATAGTTTTTATTTTTAATTCTTTTATTTTTATTGCTACTTAATATCTGGGTATAACCGATTGAAAAATTTTGGAATCATAATAGGCTAGATGAATAAAAAAATATTATTGCTTTAATAGAAACTCATTCATATAATAAACAAAAAGAAAAAATCTGTTTTCGAATAACTATAAAAACAACCATGATATAAGTTATTAAAGATTTTTCTCCATCTCTTTCTAGGCTATTGCCGTATTCTAAAACGGCAATTTACATGGAGATTATATGGTCGTACTCAACAATGACGTCACGGTTGATGTCGGATCTCTCTGTCTAATTGCTTCCAAATTAACATCATCATCATCATCACAACTCATATACGTCCCCACCGAGGGGCTCGAGCCTACCCTATGTTAGGGTGATTAGGCCTTAGTCAACCACGCTGGCCCAGTGCGGATTGGTTGACTTCACATACACCATTGAATTTCTTCGCAGATGTATGCAGGTTCCCTCTGGATGTTTTCCTTCACCGTAGGAGCGTCAGACAATTAACATGCTTGTATCTAATGTATTTCTAACCCGATTCTAATTCACATGATTGCATCTCTGTTTACGGTATTTTAATATTTCATGACGAGACATGAAAATTAGAATTCAGTCATCATCAACAATTATACAAGGTGTCTCAAAAGAAAGTTGATATTTGTTTAGCTTACTTCGTGAACGCAACGATTCGGAGGGGCGCGGGGGATATGTCAATCCGTAGCCTGGCTCTTAGGAATTTAGTCGCTATGGAGCATTTCTCGGGAGGGGATCGCACGTTGTGCGTGCGCGAATTTTACAAAATTTTCAATATTCAAAATTTTCGACATTTAAATGATGCGCCAAGCATTCATCTCATTCGGAAATAGGTAAAAAAGTTTAAGGAGACCGGTTCAACAATAAATAAACCGAAATCCCAAGGTTACTGCGAACTGAAGAGAACGTGGAACGGGTTAATCAAGTCGTCGGATAAGCACAATCGCTATTTGCGATTATGCGTTATGCGTGAGGATAAAGCAAATACAAACTAATAAAGTACACAAAATATACGTTTCGTAGTCCCCTATAAAACTTGACCAATTTAATTACTTTTTGCGTTAATAATATTAAGGGATGGCTTTGTCTGTGTTTCTATGTTTTGCTTTTTTCATAAATAATCTCGTCAAATTTGTTTGCTTGATGTTTGAATATAGCCGAACATCAGGCCAATTTTTCAGGTTTTTGAAGGTTTATATCTCATTTAATCGTTAACTTAATAAAAAAAGGAAAACATAGGAACATGCCAATAGTGGCCATTGATTTTTAGACTTCCGCGATTTGTACACATTTTAAATACAATTAACTCGGGGTCTATTTCGCGGTAAACCTCGGCAGTCATCCCGTGACCACGGCCTGATGCAATTCGGCCGAAACGTCGGGAAACAGTAAGTCAATATAGTTATTGTTTACCGCGAAATAGACCCGAGTTAATTGTATTTAAAAAGTGACCATTGATTTTTTGGAAAAAATAAAACAGCTATTTCGATTATCCAGGAAGAAAATAGGGGACTACGTTTGTATGGAAAAACGACCACTAAAATTTCCTCTTAAGCGAGTAAGCGCCGACGAGGTGTAGAAGCATTCGACAGAGTTCCCATGATCTCGTCTGGCAGAAACACATCCCTCCTGGAAGTGTCTTCCCTCACGGGGAGACACGGGTGTGAGCAAATTAAGGCGCATGGGGATAGGGGGAGGGAGCAACGTTGGATTTTAGTCAATAGGCCTGTTATTAGCTCGGCATTTTTCTTCCTAATAACTGCTAAGAATCCGACATAACCATATACTCTCCCGAGCTAGTGGTGTGCGTAACGCATTCACCAGCAGATGAAAAGTATAATTAGGTATGCGGGCGAATAAGTCCGCTCCGCCATTACAGCTCTCATTTACTAAGAAGCCCGTTTTGACAGCTGTAATTCCCATAGTGTATCACTATGGAGATGACAAAATGAGCTTATTAGAACCTGACGGTTAAACTATGGGGGGTGACAACTGTCAAAACGAGCTTCAAAGAAAGTGAGGACAGGAGCGCGTTCAGAGCCTTCGCGCGAAGTACAACGTTTCGCTCTAACCCCGATCAGTGCCTTCGAGCGTGACGCACGGTTGAAACAACCGGCCCGTTCAAGACCTTGGAGTGTCAGAGCGAGTTACAACCGAACAACCGCCGAATTTGATGGTTGTAAAACGCTCTGACGTTTATTACTGAAATACTCTTACGTGATTGGATGGTATTGGGGCGATAATCTTATACGTCATCTGCTAGAAAGAGAGAAATAAAAATTCATGTGAAAGAGGGAGATAAAAGATTTTGTTGCTGCAATGCGTTCAACACCTCTGAGCGAGTTAAAAAATAACCGAACAACTACACTCTGAGGCTCTGAACGCGCTGTCAGTGTAATAATACGTACCTGTTCCAGGGCGATACCGGCGAAGTGATACTGGAACCGATACCCGAATACCAGATCGAGTGCGGAGCGTGCCAGCAGACGCAGGATCAGATCCGCGCGTCGGCTCTTGCATTGCTACTCAGGAAGAACGCGACAGTACTCAATGGTGCGTGGCGATTGAATTAATCAATGAATAAACACTTTATTGCGCATAGAACGTACATTTTGTACACGACACACACCTTCAATCATGTGCCAAATTGACAGTTGTGACAATAATTACAAATTAATATTATTCATCAGCATTTTAATCAATAATTGTTTGTATAATATAATGCAGTAAAATACCTGAAAAACCGAAGAACCTATGTCAAACCATTATTATAACTAAAAGTGATGAAATAATTATGTACTGAGGTTCATGAATTCGTAAGAGAGTTGATATAATTTGGGTTTGGTCTACTAAGTTCGTTTTTTTTTTTCAAAGTAGCTATTTCTGATATTACCAATTTAATTCATATGTGAATCGCATCTCTTTGTGCAGTTCGCATAGACAGCTTGACAGGAGATATAGTGAAGACTGAACCCATGTACCCCGAAGAGTTGAACAGGCGGCTTTTAGATGTGACCGACAACATCGCGAACCGCCTGCACACAACCTTAGAGCAACTGCAGGGTTTGGTTCCCGGCCGGTACTTGCTGTATCACGAGGTATGTGCTATACAACTACGATAACGGGTAATGATGTTTGTAAAGTAAAAGTCGTGGCTGTGTAGATTTTGTCTCGTTTGCTTTTTCAAGAAAGAGATTGGTTGTATTACAGGAGTATTCAGTGTTTGAATAATATTATTTTAACATTTTTTAAAATAATGTCCCTTCTTTAAATAAAATTTGGAGCACATTGTTAGCACTCGGGTTTATTTATTAGGTTTGCCATTTGTGACATTTTTGGCCCGACCATATTTTTTTTACATAACCAGAGAAGTTCTTTGGCTTCATATATCCTGAGGCGGTTAAAATAGCGCATACGTATAGCAAGGTGGTTACATAAGGCCCGTTCCAGTTAAGCATGGATTTGCAACATTTTCAACATTTTTAGCATCAACGCGTTTCATTTGGCTTTGGTGTTAACATTTCGTGCTGGTTTCGTATGTAAACATACCACACACCACATAAACAAGTTTGCCACGAAAAGTTAACATCAAATATCCATGCTAATAGGGGTAAGGGTACAAGATGGGTCATCCGATACTATTTTTTGACAGCTTTCAAATTTGGCATTTGGATACTTTCTTTCATGAATCAAAAAGATTTTTAAGTGGATGTCATTATTAAATTGAATGATATTTATAGTTTTAGCCGATTTTGATTTATATTAAGTTACTGGACTAAGTAGGTGAGACGTCAAAAATCAGTCCATACCGTTTCATTTGTAACAATTAGCGCGGCTAAAAATGTCAACGTTTCTGAAAAGAAACGCATAACGAGGCTAACATCAGATGTCAGCACCAGCGAAGTGGTGATGGTTAAATGGAACACAGCTATTACCATTTTACTCCCCATTTTTGTGCCTGCTTACGAGGAACTGAGTAGTTCTTTCGGTTTGCCAGCCGAGCCACGGCCCCAATGCGTTGCTGTACACGAGCAAAGTCAGCGGCCGCGCGCAGCAACTGACGCTGGCCATGGACTGCTCGCTGCCCTTTGAACCTGACGAGGCTAAGAGTCTCAAAACGTCTCCCACTCTCGCGCCGCTCCTGCTGCCGATGCACAAGTAACCAGATTTCCCGTGTTTTTTTTTATATACTTTGTCTTAATTTTTTTTATATTATTGTCTTAACGCCAACTTAGTTGACCTTCAGAGGCCTATTACAAAAAAAAAACGCGCAGCCCCCGTAGCACGTCCACCAAAACACGATATGATAAAGCGATTTATCGCGGTGAACTGTCAAAATACGACGAAACCCTATTGTATTTTGACAGTTCACCGCGATAAACCGCTTTATCATATCGTGTTTTGGTGGACGTGCTAGGCGGGCAGATTAAGGTTTTTAATCGTTAAAATTTTATACTTTACCTTAGTTGCAATAAAGAACATTTACTTGATAAAACTAGTTCATTTTCTTAAACACAATAATAATAAAGCGGTTTTTAGATTATATTTCTCTTAATTTAGTAATAGTTATTTTCCCGAAGCATGTTTAGGCGAAAACTCACGCGGATTTACAGATTTTCGGAGCACTAATTTACAGATTTTGTTAAATATCAACTATCAAAATATTTATTTTATGTGACACAATATCCTTCACTTCAATAATAATAAAATATATTTTCGTTATATGGCCCCTAAATAAAGAAATAAATTCTTAATCTAATCAAATTTTCTAACGAAATGGCGTCAAAACAAGTCAGATAATGTACGAAGTTCTTCATCGTCGTTTAAACGCATTTTTTATGCCAAAATGTTATTTAAAGTTTGCTTAAACTGTTGTATTATTTGTATGTTTATATATCGATACTATATTTTTTTATGAATAAAATAAAACTATCATATATTTTGCCGCGCCAGCTATGCCAGTTTGTTTTGTATGGCACGACGCGATTTTGTGATAGGCCTGTTAATGCGACTTAGTTGGCGTTAATACAATTTAGCATTAATGCGACTTATTTGATACTAGCTTTACTTTACGTAGCTTCGCCCGCGTTGTTTTTGTTTTTCCGTGGGAATTTTATATTTTGCCGTAGGAAAAATGATGTTGAAGCCTATGTTAGTCAGGGATAATGTAGCATTCTAATGGTGAAAGAATTTTTGAAATCGGTCCAGTAGTTTTTGAGTTTATTCGTTACATATACAAATCTTTCCTCTTTATAATAATAGTGTAGATTATCTTAACGCCAAATTAGTTTACATTAGTGCGACTTATTTGGTATTAGTACAAATTATTTGGTATTAATACATCATATTTAGCGTTGATTCAACTACAGTATGATTTTTAATTCGACGGAATTTTGACAGATGTCAGCCATAGACAAATCAGATATCAATAACCTTTTCTGCTTAGATTTTTTTAAAATATTTAATTACAAAAATATGAAACAGAATTAGATCAAGTAATGACATTGTAAATAGTGTTTGTTTTGTGCACTTAGTTCACACTAGCTAGAATATAATTGTTTAAGTGCTAAATGAAAAAACAGAGTAAAACAACATATTTCTCATCTCATAAATTTCTCATAAAAATATTTATTCATCACATATATCGTCATTGTCGTCATCATCATCAACTCGGATTATAAAAGAATCACAGACACTATGCATTCTAGCCACTTTTCGGCTGTGATATTATTTATGCCTTCTAATATTAATTGTTTCAGTTTGCGCAACTCGGACCGCGGTGCATGACGCGGCGTAAATAGTTTGTTTGTTCATAGCAAATATGTAGTTGATAACTTTTGCGTGTCTTTTAACGTAAGAGTATTAATAATTATTTTTCAAGATTATAACAATATGAAAAGTTCCTGAAACTTTTTTCATGCAAAATAATAAGTTTGAACTATTCAGCTTTACATGATAATATGTGAAATATTTATTCATTGTTAGGGCAGTCGCCCATACTGTATTTTGCCATCTCCTTTTTAAGTCTTAGTTTTTCTAATTGAAACCTTAAATTCTAGAAAGGTTTATTTTTTATTTTGCTAAAATGCTCTCCCTTTTTAACCGACTTCAAAAAAGGAGGAGGTTCTCAATTCGATGCGTATTTTTTTTTAGTGAGAATTTTTCAATATTGGCAACACTTCTGAAATGTCAGAATTCCGTTGAATTAAAAATCAGACTGTAAGTTCTTATTAACACAACTTCGTTGGCCCTAATACAATTTATTTGGAAATTAATACAACTAATTTGACATTAGTACAACTTAGTTGGCAAAGCAGACTGTCCACCTGATGCTAAGTGGCTCTGTCACCTGTATATATGGTTCCTGTAATATTCGAATATCTGCAACCTCTACAAGGACCGAAGTGTTTTTCACCAAGTTGTGACGCGGGAATGTCGTGCTACATTACGCAATAATTTAATTACCTGTGTTACCCTTCAAACAGGGACACATCAATACAAGCACCGCTGCTTTACCTCAGAAATAGATAAGATAGAGGCGCTGGACATGCGCGAAGACCGTTCAGGAGCCGAATGTACTTACTTCGGCAGTACATAATATACTAAAATTGGAACGATATAGAGAAGATTAGCATAGCCCCTGCGCAAGGATGACACGCAATATCGTGAAGCGTTCCACAGTGAAGTAATATTTAGATTTAATAATAGTCGTTGGTTAAGATTAAATTTCATCTCGCGGTTTGGTCGTTCGTCTCAAATCGTTAAGACTGAATAAAATGTAGCAAAGTAACTATACAAGTTTATTTTTTAATTATCACAAACCAAATTTTTAATTATTACAGTACCTAGATGTATTGAACAGCTGATTTTTTTGCGATTTCAAAGTTGGTCCCATAGTGAAAGTTGTTCAGTTTGCTTGTCTGAACAAGCACACCATTTTTTTGTGATAAACACACAATTAGTTGTAATAATTAAAAAATAAACTTGTGTATGCCCACTGACCATCTCGACTGGTACGTGTAGATTCAGGAAGATGCTGCCGCTGGCGTTCACGCCGTTCCCGCACCAGGTAGCGAAGGAGCCGAAGAAGCCGCCCACGAAGAACAAAACTCCAGCTAGAGCCTTGCAGGTCAGCCTACACTGCATACTTATGACACTTACACCCTATCCCTTCCCATCTATCACTCAAATCTTTTATTTCACTGTGACATAGACTCATTTATTATTTTATTTCACTACGACATTCGTCGACTCGTTCATTTTTCTTTGAATTTGGCCAAATTAGATGTTTTCTCTCAGAAAAATCATAGTATCTACGGATTTTTTAAAGCATTTTTGTAATGCATTGAAAAAGACAACTATATGAATTATGTATGTATATTGTTTCTGTATACAATTATTCAACACTTTATATCTTAAACAAGACATTATTTTGGATATCATTCGTCTTCCACATAACTTTTTTATTTTATTGTCTTGTGTAACTCTTAAGGAGACTTGTGCAACATATATATGTGTATTTACTGATGTAATCATTCCAGCCTGCAATATGGCCTCAGTTTATCATGTGTCACCGAATTATCTTTAGTAAAAGGCAGAGGGAAGGGAAACCATAATACTATTGAGTTTGGTATTTGATTGTGATTGGTGAATTTATCAATTACACCATTAGAGCCTGCAACATGGCCTCAAATTGATCATGTGTTATGGAACCGTGTTACATTCAATGTATTTAACAATGCTATGCGTCAGTTGATCACATTTTACTCAAATAAAAAACAAGAAACTGGCGTTTTATTTAAATGTTTGTCATTCTATATAATGAATGATTACAGCCTGCAACATGGCCTAAGCTATTAAGGTTGTACATGATGTTTTCAGTAGAAGACTAAGGAAAGGGGAACCATAATGTTTGTAATGCTTCGGTAAATGAAGTTATCTACAGCCTGCAATATGGCCTCAGCTGTTCAGGATGAGTCAAGGTTCATTTAAATAAAAGATAAAAAACTGACGTTCAATTTATTTTAAGTAGTAATGTGTTTACTAATGATTACAGCCTGCAACATGGCCTCAACTGCTCACGTGGTACAGGACATTTTTAATAAAAAGCAAAGGAAAGGGGAAATTATAATGCCTCAATTTTTGTGTAACATCATAAAATGATGATGTCTACGACCTGCAACATGGTCTCAGCTGTTCAGGTGGTGCATGAAATCTATAGTAAAAGGCAAAAGAATGGGAATCCGTAATACCATGTTTGATACTTTTTTACTTAATGGTGTTACTGTTACAGCCTGCAACATGGCCTCAGCTGTTCAGGAAATTCCGGAAATTTTTGGTAAAAGGCAAAAGAAGGGGAAACGCGTAATACCATGTTTGATATTATTTTGTTCATTGGTATTACTGTCACAGCCTGCAACATGGCCTCAGCTTGTCACGTGTCATATTACCTTTGAAAAATGCCAAAATACGCGGCTATCGCTAAATGAAATGAAACTCCAAAGTGATTACGTACGTACTTATTATTTTTCAAATTTGCAATAAAAAAGTAACACCGCAACGATAAGGAATAATCTGACCATCGAGTGACATAAAAATATTCGGTAGGTACAAACCCTGCGGTCCAATTTATTCACACAGTGCACACGTTGCGAACATTGCAAAGGGGCGGTCCATTGTGATATGAGCACTGTGTGCGCTGTAAGCGTGCAAAGTGGACCGAGCCTATCCACATTAATAAATTTATATTATCATTGCCATTAAATTTACTTTCCTTTGCCTAACAACGAAAAAATGGCTTTTGTTCTACTGGAGAGTGTATTGAATGAAACTAACGACAATTATAACTTTCACTACGTCAAGTTGATCAGACGAAGATGTTGAATTGTGTCGGATTCCTAACAGTGAACCTGGACGTCCATTTTCAAAGGTTTTTTTTATGATTTTTATTAGCATAAAATCACTTTGTTAAATTTCTCAGATTTTTCGTCTCATATCCAGTCAGTTTGACAGCTGCCAAAGTCGAATTTGACGTTTGGCCGATACACCGCCTATTTGAAACGTGTACTGTGTGCGCGATGGATGACGTCATTTAGGACGTAATTTATACAGTTTGTAAGCGCGCTGCTGGTGCCGATAGCGCGCATATGTGCAAATTGGACCGCAGGGTAATTGCGAACTGGTGTCAAAACTGTCAACTTACCCACATGGTGGTTCCGCGGCGAACGTCGCTTCTGTTTGGCGATCGTAGCGCCGCCGGGGTCGTCCACCGGACCGAGTGAGTGGGTGAGTGAGTCACGCTCGGTGACTGCGACTGACTGTGTTGTCGTTGTGTTGTCTCAGCCGGACGACCCACCCGGAGGCGCGCAACGCAAGGTACGAGGAACAAGGCCACCGCGGGCGCGCGCACGTTCCCGAACCGTTGGGTGGACCTGGACACCCTATTGCTATACATTATCAGTGATGATCACTGCGACCGAGGAATTGCGAACCTTAAAGCGGCAAATGACCGCACTATAGTGATATATTTTACGGTTATTTTTTTATCACCCTGGAAAATTTTAGGGACTTCATCAGGACACATCCATTATCATATAAAAAAAATAAAAAAATCTCTCAACGCTGCTCTCAACTAGTGCAGCATTTTTTGGATTTCTTAAAAAATTAATATAAAATTAAGTAAGTGAGTTATTTTTACAAGCTTTTATTTAATTTGCAATGTAAGTATGTAAATATGTAAGTATGTATGTTCGGGTGAAATCTTGCAACTCAATTTTGGGGCAGATATCTTTAACCGATTGAGCTGAAATTTTGTATACACGTTCAGTTTGGGTGCATACTTGACTGTGTGACGTCATTCTAACTCCAAGATGGCGGCATACCCAAGATGGCGGACCAATTATTTTTAATGCACCCCTACAGTATGGGTATCAAATAAAAGGTCTTGCTAAGAGTAACTCAAATATAATGTGACGTCACTATTAATCCAATATGGCGGATTCTTAAGCTTGAAAATCAATTTTGAAGTAGATATCTTTAACCGATTGAGTTGAAATTATGTATACACACACAGTTTGGATAAAAATGCATGGTTAACTGTGTGACATCATTCTAAATCGGATGGCGGCATACCCAAGATGGCGGCATACCCAAGATGGCGGCATACCCAAGATGGCGGACCAATTATTTTTAATGCACTCCTACAATATCGGTATCAAATAAAAGGTCTTGCTAAGAGTAACTTAAAAAATAAAAAGAGATGTCACTATTAATCCAATATGGTACTTCTAAAGCTAAAAAATCAATTTTGAAGTAGATATCTTTAACCGATTGAGCTGAAATTCTGTATAGACGTTCCGGCAAACGACCTTGCAACAATGATGCGTTGAATGAGATGAATAGACTGAGAAACGTGTCCAGTGATAACTAAAATGTAAAAAATAAATTTAATGTAAAAAAACCTTTTTAAGAACAAGCTTTTATTAAATATGCTAAAAAGAAAGAATAAACTTTTACAGTAAAACTTTTACTTATAACGTCATTTCACATTTGACACAATTTATATGACATAAAAGCTTGTCGCGAGATTTACTTTTGTAGATAAACAAATAATTTGATGTGAATAATTTTATACATTACAATTTTCAAACTAAGTAAATACAAGTAGGTACTTAAAAGTACTCTTTTAAGTACTTTTAAGCTACTACACACAAGTAATTCTCGCGACAAACTTTTATGTCATATAAATTGTGTCAAATGTCAAATGACGTTATAAGTAAAAGTTTTAGTGTAAAAGTTTATTTTTTCTTTTCAGCATATTTAATAAAAGCTTGTTTTTGAAAAGGTTTTTTTACATTTAATTTATTTTTTATTCATATTTAAATCATTCTAATACCATGTCGTGAAGCGCCCCTGAAATTTTCCAGGGTGATAAAAAAATAACCGTGTATAATTACTTATAATTGGTAACTTAAACAATTATTACATTGGGTAAGTTACACTCAGCATCCACGCCGACCGGGGAATCGTTTTAAAATAGATTTTTTAATATTTCTGTAGGCTAATGTGTGTAGGCACCCTGAAATTGTTAAATGTAAATAGTATTGATTTGTCAAAAGGGAGAATCGATGTTATGCATTTTTGATTGTTGATTGAGTGATTTTCGTCTTCGGAAAGTTACCGAATCTGAGATTCAGGTTTACTAATGAATTCATAAAACTACTACCATACATAATAGTAAAAGATACTCTCCTAAAAAATAAAACAATACGATGTTGAATACTTTACTGCATGAATAATCGAAATCACAGACTTGAATGATTTAGATTAAAATAAAGATTGCAGTCAATCGATTGCAATATGAATCGAATATTAATCTTTATTCACTCAATTAACTTCCACTGGCGGTTCGGGAACATGAAGAATAGCGCTTGTACACATTTAGTTCACAAATCGAGGTTAAAGTGTTACTCAGAAATTGTGAGTATTACTTGAATGCATTTCGGAACTTCAGAAATTATTACCAGAAACAAATCATTCTAATGAACTGTGTTTGCAGGAACAAATAGTCCAGTATCGCGTTAGAAATTAATTTAAAAATAATTCAATTTAAATTTTGATTTGGCATAAAATCGTTCTTGATTTTATTTTATTTTTTCGATTATTTATGCCTTTGTGCTATTTGAATATTTTTGATCAATGTATCTTGAATATTCCCCGAGGGTATTGCAAAGTTTTCAACTAGTAGTAATGAGAGCAGGCGCACAGCCTGGCGATATTTCTCTTACAATGGATTCGATGATAAAGTAATATCAGTACCATTAATTTTTGTAGTAACCACAGACATAAATCTAAATAGAAGCCGTATTTCACCCCTTTTTAACCTACTGTGACGTCACAAATATTACTAACTTGTAACCTTCAAACTACTTAAACTTTCACTGACAAAAAACTACACTGTTGCTTTTTTCATACTATAGACCTATAGTGATATGAGATTACCGATGACCGATAGTGATATGAGATTACCGATGACCGATATTGACTACCGATGAGACTTCGTCTGTTTTGGATAATGTCATGTCCGTGTTATAATTATATCTCATTCAGATGTTAGTGATCCATTTGTTTGTAACAATAACAAAATGTAAGAATTAAACACATAATCGAAACATTTTTCTCAATAATTTCATAATCATAATTGGAGGAATGCAATGTAGGTACTTTCTAAGTACTAACAATTGCGTCATCTTTTAGATTTTTGTCTGCGGTAATAATGTTGGGAGGCGAACTAAAACAAATTTGTTTAACATTTATCGATTTTTAATTTAAAGTGAATGAAAAATAAATTTTGCATTTTATTTCTTAACAAATAAATAATTAAATTTTTATCATTCTATACATGTTGAGCAAATAATAACCGGTGACGTGGTCTTACCGACAGACGTGGATGGAACGCTGGTGATGTCCAAATATCAATTTACTTATTTATTTAAGTCCAGGGGCTTTACCATGGCCGCTTATTTATAGCAAAATTAAAACAATAATGGAACAGAGGCATCGCTCTAGCTCTTAGAGCATAACGTCGAAAAAACCATAAAAATTCTAATAGAAGATTATTATTCTTAGAGCATTTAGCATATGGAGATGATACGCAACAAATCATATGGCTCTTACACAATACATGTGGCTCTTCTAAGATGCGTAACAAAAGCCCCCACAACAACCACAGTGTACGTTGCAAACTTATGACATCAGATGTAAAGTCACGGTACCCAGTAATTTCACTGCCATATTATGTTACCCTTCAAACCGGAACACAGCAATGCAAGCACTGCTGCTACTTTGCGGCAGAAATAGGCAACAGGGAGGTAGTACCTAAGCAGTCGACCTTGGAGTCTGCCTCCGGTAACTGCATTTTATGTTGTAGTACTCAGTATAGGCGCGTGCCACTATGCTCAGATTTGCAATTTTTTTAACATTTTTGGATGGTCGCGTGTCATTAGTCTCGCGCGAGTATTGTGTGTCAACTTCATGCGTTCCACTTGAAAAATATAAATATTTTTGTGAAATAAAATGGCGCGGTTAAATTAACATAACCTAAAAAAACTCAAAACATAGTTATCAGAAGACTACGCGAGTTTTAATTATCTAGGTATTTAAGTAATCGTTTCCGCATGTCTGAACGCACACATAGGGATCTCGCGCACTAGACGACCATGATGTACGTAACGGCCCATTGTCATAGGCGATTATAGAGGGAGAGCCGAGAGGGCCGTGGCCACCCCCGTATGGATAACTTCACACAAAAATCATGATGATGATGATGGAGTTACGCCGGGTGATGATGGAGTTACAGCTGAACTTTTAAAGCGGGTGGACTACCAGTCCGGAAGGCGCTGCAGCGGCTATTTAACTCCGCCATACTCGAGGGCAAAACGCCTGAAGCATGGAACAGGGGCGTGATGGCACTTTTCTTCAAAAAGGGCGACAAGGCCCAGTTAAAGAACTATAGACCCATTACGCTGCTGAGTCATGTATAAAAGCTGTTCTTGAGGGTCATCACGAATCGTCTCGCACGTTGGTTTGAAGACTTCCAACCTTCCGAACAAGCCAGATTCCGAAAAGTTTATAGTACCATAGACTACATTCATACGCTGCGGCAGGTGGCAGATTATACTCCTTAGTCTTCTGTATAAGACCGAGGAGTATAATCTGCCACTATGGTTGGCGTTTGTGGACTATGAGAAAGCCTTCGATTCTGTCGAGATCTGGGCCGTACTTAGATCACTCCAAAGGTGTCAAATTGGCTATCGGTACATCCAAGTGTTGCAATCATTGTACGATAACGCTACCATGTCAGTTGTGGACTATGAGAAAGCCTTCGATTCTGTCGAGATCTGGGCCGTACTTAGATCACTCCAAAGGTGTCAAATTGTCTATCGGTACATCCAAGTGTTGCAATCATTGTACGATAACGCTACCATGTCAGTCCACCTCCAGAACCGAAACTCGAAACCAGTACGACTTCGTGCGGTGTGAGATAGGGCGACTGTTCACAGATGCGTTGGAGGATGTATTTAAGCTTTTGGACTGGAGAAGTCTCGGCATAAACATAAACTGCGAGTACATGACTCACCTTCGTTTTGCTGATGATATCGTAGTCATGGCTGAGATCATGAAGGATCTAGGTAGGCACAATGCTCGAAGACCTCTGTAGAGTTTTCCAACAAGTGGGTCTTAAAATGTACATGTACAAGACTAAAATTATGTCGAATTCCCGTGTAGTACCTACTCCTGTGAATGTTGGAGGCTCTACGCTGGAAGTTGTTGACGAATATCTTTACCTGGGGCAAATAGTTCAGCTCGGTAAGTCCAACTTCTAGAAAGAGGTAAATTGACGAATCCAACTCGGCTGGGCGGCGTTCGGGAAGCTACGCAGCATATTCTCGGCTCATCTACCGCAGTGTCTGAAGACGAAAGTCTTCAATTTGTGCGTGTTGCCAGTGATGACGTACGGAACTGAGATGTGGCCACTTACAACGGGTCTCATTTAAAGTTCAAGGTCACTCAAAGGGCAATGGATAGGGCTATGCTCGGTGTTTCTCTACGCGATACATCAGAAATGAAGAAAGAAGAAAACCGACATAGCCCAAAGAACTGCAAACCTCAGGTGGATGACATAGCCCAAGAACTGCAAAGCTTAAGTGGATGACAGAGCCCAAGGAACTGCAAAACTTAAGTGGACGACATAGCCCAAAGAACTGCAAACCTTAAATGGCAGTGGGCACAGGACAAATCGTTCGTAGGACTGACGGCCATCATCATCATCAGCCCACACACGTCCACTGCTGCACATAGGCCTCTCCAAGTGCACGCCACTGAGCACGATCCGCGGCTACTCTCTTCCAGCTTTTGCCAGCCACCTTGCGAAGATCGTTGCTCCACCTAGTCTGAGGGCGTCCTAAACTTCTCTTGCCAACGTATGGTGTCCACTCTATTACTAATTTTCCTGAACGATTGTCGGTTCTGCGGTTGATGCGGCCAGCCCATTGCCACTTCAGCTTGCTTATTCGGTTAGCTATGTCGATAACCTTCGTTCTCTGTTGGATCACCTTGTTCAGGATCTGATCCTTCAGAGAGACTCCAAGCCCTTTCCATGACTCGCTGAGCGACTTTTAGTTTGTGGACTAACTAGCCCTACCGTGAGTGGCCTCCGTGAGTTTTTCTTCTCCGTATGACATGACAGGTAGCACGCGCTGATCAAAGACTTTCGTCTTGGGACTTTGTGGTATAGGCAAAGTAAAGACCCGACGTAATTTCGAATACGCTGCCCAGCCCAGCTGTATCCTCCTGTTGATCTCTTTCTCGAAGTTGTTTCTACCAAACTGCACAATTTGCCCGAGGTAGATATACTCCTTAACAACTTCGAGAGGACTGCCTTGTACTACGATCGGTTCCGGGATGACATATGCTCATTGAACATAATCTTGGTTTTATCCAAATTCATCCGGACACCGATACGTTGAGAAGAGGCAGCTAGACCGTTTAGCATGTTTTCTAAGTCCTGCAACGTTTCGGCCATGACGACAATGTCACCTGCAAAACGCAAGTGTTAGATGAACTCGCTATTGATGTTAATGCCACTTCCTTTCCAGTCCAGCGTTTTAAACACATCGTCCAATGTATTAACAATTTTGGAGAAAATTTTCGTTGGGGCGGAAAGGTCCTCGAATGGCGACCGCGTACCGGGAGACGTAGCGTTGGTAGGCCCCTCACAAGGTGGACCGAGGATCTGGTGAAGGTCGCGAGAAGCCGCTGGATGAGGGAGTCGCAGGACCGATCGGTAAAGAGATCCTTGAGGAAGGCCAATGTCCAACAGTGGGCGTCTCTTGGCTGAAATGATAATAATATCATCAGACAACATTTACAAACATATTTTTGTCCAGCCTTGCCCAAACGGGACCTTTTTGCTGGCACAGTTAAACCGGCAATAGAAAATACCCGTTCGCTGGGTGTGCTTGTCGCAGGCACTGGTAAAACAGCCTTTGCTAATTTGTATGGTAACTGAAAAGCCGCTCGTCTGTCTTGCCAGCATTTAATAACGTTGTGTGGCTGACCCCAGCCGGGCCACAGAAAAAAAAGGTGAAAAATAGATTGTTTGAGTATGTCGCTATAATGTCTAGAGTTTGTCAGAGTTTGTCGGCAAGTTTCAGAGTTTGTCGCTTGCGCGTTTCAGAGATCTGTGTGGCCCGGCTGGGGATACGTTACCCCAGCCGGGCCACACAGAACTCGAAAACGAAACGACCTAGTGAAAATCTGTTTGCTGATATAGATAGGCGGCAGTTTGTCGAAGTTTGTCGGACAAGTTTGAGTTTTCATCGGGCTCGCGTTTAAGGGGGCTGTGTGGCCCGGCTGGAGAAACGTTACCCCAGCCGGGTCACCTGGATCTCGAAAACGATACGACCTAGCAAAATTCTGCTTACTGACAAAGATAGGTGGTAGTTTGTCGATACATTCTTCAAAGATTCAGAGTTTGTCGACGCCTCAATCCAAAGAACGAAAGATTTCTTGACTTGGGTAAATAGTCTGAAACGCGCAAGCGACAAACTCTGAAACTTGCCGACAAACTCTGGCAAACTCTAGACATTATAGCGACATACTCAAACAATCTATTTTTCACAGTTTTTTTTTGTGGCCCGGCTGGGGTCAGCCACACAATAACATTACCTTGAACCAGCTTGAACTAAAAACTTGTTCAATAAACACATATTTACGTATGCCATCCTTTTTTTTTTTGGGGAGGGGGGAAAATGCATTTACGCATTCCTCGTGGTCGAGCCAAACCACGAGGATATGTGGGACTCCCCAGACCTTACATGGCCCGGGCCTACCCACTAAAAACCCCCCCAGCAAGAAGAGGGGACTTCGCCCTTCCCCGCATGAAGCGGGTGGCCACACGAAGTGGCCCGCCAGGTTAAACCCGGCCATCCCACACCCCCCCACTATGGGGGTCCTCGTCAGACTATTAGCCCGCGACAGAGAATCCGCCGGGTTGCCCAGGGTGCACCACAAGGAGGTTGTCTGACATCGCACCCCTACGTATGCCATCCTTTATCACTACCTATCAATTGTCCAAAATATTTCCATGAAAAACTGTTCTTTGATTTAGAAAATAGCGAATTAACGGTAAACATTTTATATTGTTTACATCAACCATAGCGCGAGTGTCGTCCATAGTTGACGATCGGCTGTAAGGACGACACGTCTATTACGTAAAACAAATAGCAAAGGAATAGTTGCTCCAAAAGAACGAGCGGTGCCTTTGATTAAGCCGCTTTGGCCTGTCTGTGCGTAGACAAGGTACTTTATAAAAGAAAAAATATCAAACTGATAGTAGGTTACGGTATTTAAAATTCTAATTGATTGTATAAAATATGAATATAAATTTAATACGGAAGTCAAAATCAGAATAGAAGAATGCAATTTGTTTGGTGTAAAACATTTTTTCGCGCCGATCTTACGCCGATCTCGCGGCGGCGGCGGGCGGACCGGCGCGGCGCACATGTCTAGCTCCGATTGGTCGATCGCAAGTCGCAACGGTTCAGTTTCGGTTCGGTTGAAACTTAATGGCTGAATTGGACCTCTGGTCGCATGCGGCCACTGGTCGTGGTCGTGGTCGTGGTCGTGGCCGTCTACTGCATGAGGTCACACGAGGCGTACAATATTAAAATTTGATTTCTTTAAATGGATCTCGCGTGCACTCTATTTTCAAAACGTTAAACGGAGTAGTTAGTTTCTAAAGGACATCATCGGATTCCCCCGCCGAACCTCGCCAATACCGCGTACTACCTACGACTCTTTGTTCCAGTGGCCGAAGAAAAAGAAGAGAAAGGGGGGCAAGAAGAATACACAATAATTTATTAATATACAATTTTATTTATTTTCAATATAATGATTACAGTATTATTACCATAAATAGATGTTACTTTAATGCATTACGTAGATTTTGGGGTATTTTTAATAAATGTTTAATATATTTTATGTTGACTTTTATTTACCTCGCTCGTGCAAGTTTCCTTATATCGTTCTCTATAGGCATGAGTTAAATAACTGTATTAAACTAAGATTCCAAAAACTGATTTCCAAAATCTCCGTTATATCATCATAAAATGCTAGGAATACAATTTATAAATAATGATACATTGTATCAACAGCTCAATGTTTTACTTTAGTAGATAACTTACAAATTAAAAAATGCATATTATTGTGTTTTATAAATAAATTGTGACTGTTAAAATAGCACTTGAGTTCTGCTAGTCTAGCACTGGTAGCGACCACTGAATACCGGATCACACCGAGGAGTAGTAGAACACTAACTACTAAGCAGCTTCATCGAAGAAGCCATCCAGCTGAGTCGCGATCTGAAACATATATTTCTTTATTAGTAAAATACGACTACTAAGAAAGGATTTTTTAAAATTCACCCTCTACAGGGTTGAAAAAGGGTTCCAAAGTATGTATGCGGAAACCAGATTACTTGCTCTATTTTAATCGAAACTTCACATGAATACTCCAATCGATAAATAAGTTAACATCTGTTTCAGGATTTTCAAATTTTCAACCCCTAAAAGGGGGATATGGGGTGTCAAAGTGTGAAAATTTATAATATCAACGCACAGCCCAAACCACTGGGCCTAGAGATTCCAAATTTGGCACGTAGGTTCCTTATGAGGTGAAGGGGTGCACAAAGAAAGGAGTTTTTAAAATTCACCCTCTAAAGGGTCGAGAAAGGGCTCCGAAGTTTGTATGGGGAGATCAGATTACTTGCTCTATTTTAACCGAAACTTCACATGAGTACTCCAATCGATAAATAAGTTAACACCTGTTTCAGGATTTTCCAAATTTTAACCCCTAAAAGGGGGATATGGGGTGTCAAAGTGTGAAAATTGATAATATCAACGCACAGCCCAAACCACTGGACCTAGAGATTCCAAATTTGGCACGTAGGTTCCTTATGAGGTGAAGGGGTGCACTGAGAAAGAATTTTTGGAAATTCCACCCCTGAGGGAGTAAAATGGAGATGAAAGTTTGTATGAAAGTCCGTCAGTTTTGAAGTTAGGATTTCCAAATTTTGGATTTAGGCTGGAGATTTATGCAAGTGCAAAAAGAATGGATTTTTTAAAAACCACCCTCTACGGGGTTGAAACGGAGGTCTAAAATTTGTACAAAATTAGACTATCTATATAAACGACACACCAAAATACCAAGGCAAACACCCTTACTTCTGTTCCAGTCGATTATTTCAAAAAGCACCGGACCGCCAGTATCTAAATGGGGCCATCCACGCGATATCACAGAAATCGGCTCTCAATCAACAAAGTTCCACAGTAGCGAACATTCCCACCCTTCCTGAAGTCGGTTAAAAATGCAATGCAGTCAGTGAGTAGGTGATAATTGGGCATTCTAGAACACATTCAACGTGATCTCACCTCCGTTCGATTACTGTCGTTGAATGTGTTCTAGAATGCCCAATCACCATTGAGCAAATGTGGATCGGTTTAACACGTTGTGCTAATTCTGTTCTAGAACGCCCAATCACCATTCAGCAAATGTGAATCGGTTTAACAAATGTGCAAATTCTGTTCGAATGCCCAGTCAATATTCAGACAAATTGTAATAAAAACATTTTTCGTATCGTATAAAATTTGGATCACAGTCATTTGTATTTGTCGGAGAACTCATTGAGCACTGCATGTCAATCATCGTTTAACAGATATCACGAAAGCTTATTTTAAAAATATCAAAGAATTCAAAATATTATTCGTTCTAACCCGATTGGTCGTGCCGATCGCCCACTGGCTGGTGGCACTTAGAAGCGAAGACAAAATCATTGTTCTAGCCCGATTGGTCGTGCCGGTGACCCTTTTGGGCTGGTGGCACCTAGAACAGTGATTGCACTGCTAAAGCTTTGGATACTATCGATCTAGCCTGATTGGTCGTGCCGGTGACCCCATTGGGCTGGTGGCACCTAGATACGAATTCTCCATCGCAAAGGCAGTGAAAGTGAGGAAGGCGTTTTGGTCCTCAATCAATATAATAAGTGTAAATTTTGAATTTAGAATTAGATCTACTTATTAAATAAGATAATATGAAACACTTTAAGTAAACTTGTTTAAATCACTAGAGTTATTAATAACAAAAATACCAGACGTGTCTCGTTCTTGCGTACGTGAATTTTACCAAATTTCACCCAAACGTAGTTGTAGGACTTCTCTTTGGCACGTTGTTTCGCTTTGTTCAATAGTTGTTTCATTTCTGTGTTGAGGTGGTCGTTAATATATATGCGATGACTGAAATCCCGGAACCCAATGTCTCCTGCTTTTAAGTCTTTTAAGGTTCGTGCAGCTGATATGAAGTCTTCTTTAACATATCGATTTAGGAAGCTTATGACTATTGATTTCTCTTGAGAATTATAAATTGGAACTCTGGAGATATAGTTTATCTGGGTTTTCGGTAAACTGTAACCAATTTTGCTACAAATCGTTTCCATAATGTTGAATAAATTCTCATCCTTTTTGATAGGCACACCTTTGACTTCCACATTATTTAGCCTTGATCTTTGATCAATGCTGATCAATTTAGACTTTAATTCCGTAGCGAGAGTGTCAACTACTTTCACTTTGATGTCCAATTCATTAATTTTTTTCTCTGAGCTAGATGTTTTTTCTTTTAAATCCTCGACGGAAGCTGCTAAGAACTCACATGATTTTTTGAAATCACTCAGGTCATCCTTTATACATTTTATTTCATCGGTCAATTTGGGAATATATGTTTTATAATAATCTCATTAAATTCGGCCACCTGCGACTTTAACTCACGAATCTCTTGGAGGATAGTAGTCAGCGAAGTTGATTCACTTGCACTACGTGGCATCGAGCTTGAATTTTTACACGTCGAACATTTCCAATTAGAACTCCGGTCCGCACCCAGTTTCCTCCAACTGGCTTCGGCTTTGTTTACCACAACTCGAGGCACTGTACGCCATCGGTGAACTGAGCGTTGCATACTGAGCACTTGTTGACCATGACGAATAACTTAATATCAATATTTGTGCGAAAAAGGTTTGCGAACTCTGCAATGCAGCAAATGCGTGTGCGATTAGGCCTATTGTCCACACCGTACTGTGTATGTTGTTGTATATATATTGTGTACAATGCATATTTCATAACCGCGTTGTAGGAGTATACTACAAAACTCGTATTATGTAGTTTGTAGTTTGCAGTTATTGTTTCTAATAACAAGTGTAAAACAAAAAAAGTTTTCTTTATTTTTATGTGTAAAATAATATGCATTATGCTTTGCATCCCTCCGAAGATGATTACCATAGTTTACATGCAGCAGTACGTAGTATGGTGCCGTTCTTATCACACTGTTTAAAGATATAAATACAAAAAAAAAGTTTTGTCTACCTCACTCTCGCCACACCTCGGTCGCTTGGTCGGCCTGTGAACGCCATTACGTTTTTTCGTGCGGTTCGAGTCACACGTCATGGGTTCTAAAAGCGCTCCAGATCGCATAATAGTTATGGATTATGGATAAATCATAAAGTTACAACGAAAAGTGAACAAGAAAAATTACGGCGTCAGTATTACTGTAGGATTTTAACCGAGAGTGCAAATGAATCCCGAAATTAGTCACATTGTGTTTTCGATGATAATAATTTGGAAATCAATAGTAAGTACATTACGCTGCTATACTTAACTGTTAAAAACAATTTGTTTATTAAAACTAAAGTGGCGATGGCGCCGTAAAGGCGCGCGCGCCGACGCCGGCCGCGCCGCCATCGCCACGAACGTTTTTTAATGTTTCACTAAATGACAGTTCGCTAAAATGTTAACATGTACATTTTGCTAAATGCAAAATTGTTAACTGTGCTTGTTTTATTTAACATAAACATATTATGTATGATATATAAATTATTAGACAAAAATACGTGAATCGTGTTTTAAGTCCTGTACCTACTGGAACTCTTATAAGTTAAACGTAAATCGTGTGGGCTTGTTTACTTAACGTAAACTGTGTTGGCATCTGTTTTTCTCCAAACTTCGCGTAAATCGTGTTGTAAAAGTTGCCGCTTTAAAAGCTAAGTAGGTACTACCTACTCCACGTATATCGTGTTCGAGCGTTGACAGTACCTACTGTAAATTAAAACAGACAATCTGATATTAGATAATTATGGAACCTGATGTGGTTTCTTGCAATAAATGACAATACTTCACGTATAGCGTGTGTGTAGAGGATAATTGCATAAATAAGCTCCACGTATAGCGTGTTGAGGGATTATTGCCTAAATAAGCTCCACGTATAGCGTGTTGAGGGATTATTGCATAAATTAGCTCCACGTATAGCGTGTTCGAGCACTGACAGAAGTATTCTACAGACAAACTGATATTGGATACTTATGGAACCTGATGTGGTTCCTTGCAATAAATAACATACCTATACTCCACGTAAAGCGTGTTTGAGTGATTATTACATAAGTAAGCTCCACGTATATCGTGTTCGAGCACTGACAGAAGTATTCTAAATGAATACAGACAAACTAATATTGGAACGTGATGTAGTTATTCATAATAAATGTCTAAACGTGTAAGTATCAATTGATTTATATATTCTTAAACAAAACAAAATCAATTGACTTTCTTTTCAGTTGTGGAGAAAGTCCTTCATCTATTACTCACTAAAATTAAAGATGTTCCAAGTTCCAAGTTTGGAATTAAGAACGACAGCTACCGATAGTCGACCGAAGCTAAAGGCACTTACCAGTAGAGGTCGAACATCGGCAGCTGGTCTTGTGACTTTAAACTCAAGAGGGCAGCCGGCACTCCGCAAGCAGCAGCCGCAGAGATGTGAACAACGACGTCCGCATCGAGGGGGATTAATGCGGATACAGCTCTAGCTCTGGCTTCGATGCACCACCACCGGTACCTACGTCCAGCCAACCAGTACATATGTACCAGCCAGCGTCAAAGTGGGAAGGAGGTACCTATTTCCATTACTAATGACCGTACAATTTTGTCTAGGACCAAAGGTTACAGATTTCCTTTTAAGAAAAACCCCTTACAACAAAGTTTACCACAAAATAAGTGGTGTACACAAAAAGAAACTAAACTGAAATTATTGACGAGTGTATTTTCGAACTAGTTCAATGTGGTTTTATTTCATCTTGCAGTCCATGCAACGACCAAATATTTCTCTCCAATTTTAATCCGAATGGTAGACACAGATTTATATAAAACTTAAAGTTTAAATAAATACATTGATGTTCAACACTTAAAATGGGATATTACCGTACAGTATTTAACATAATAATAAAGTGATTATATGGCTACAACTCTAAGATGCTTACTTTTTAGTGTCAATAGATATAGAAGATGGAAAAATATCGAAATTCTAGTGACTTTCGATTTTATTTGAACTTAACGTTCTTCTGTTTGATTTGTGTACAATCGTGTTCACAGCATTTTCAAACACAGTTAACATTCTATGTATTTCCTCTATTTTGTCTCATTACTAAATAACTCCAAAAAATTAAACTAGACAAAACCGAAGGCATTGTTGTTGTCTCAGACTGGCCATGACAGCCGTGGCCCCCGTCTATAAAATTATTTATTTATTTATTTAATACATTATGTGAATAGAATACCTTAATGCGGGCTTAATGCCATTAGGCATTTTTGCCAGTCCACTTAAGAGTAGAAGGGACTATCAAGGTAGATGCACAACATATTGGAAGCATTTTGATACTATAAAAATTATTAATTAATGTATTATAAAAATTCCTGTTGCACAAATCATTGCATTTGAGTGGAATAAATTATTGCTTTATTCTTATTTCGAAGCTCACTCGCTTCCCGCGAGCCTTTCCCGGAAGACGCATTTTTGAAACAATCGAATCCAAATTCGCATTCGAAATCGTAAGTTTCGAATGCATATTTCCAAATATACTAATTTTTGAATATTCATTCCGTCAATTTTGCCATTTCCACTCCTTTTTTATTTCTACTACTAGAATATACGTAACAAAAATGTTTCGTTTTATTGCGATTCATCGCTGGTTTTTTAAATTAATAATTTATATACGTAAATGGTTATTGCCATATTATTGCGTACCGGCTTTTATTTTTGTGTGAAACGGTATCTTATGTAGAACTTGTTTTTAATGACATCACTGAATTCTAGTAATTCAAAAAAAAATTAAAATTGGGAACAGTAGAAAATAATTTAAATATTATTCGTGTTCGAATTTAATATTCACTTCTAATGATTTAAAAACAGCGAGATTATTCAGCAAGCTCTGATAAAGTCAGGTGCTTCAAATATCTCTTTAGATTAACTTATGGCTTCGCTTACAAGTAAGATTGGCACTGAATTAATATACTTAACTCTTCTTTCATGACTTTTGGGAGTTTTTTCAAGCTAATAATAAAAATAGTGTGACACAATGACACAGTTAATTAATTATTATTTTTTTCAATTGGAAGTTAGTCAAGTACGTTGATTGCGTAAAAGGTCAGCATTATCGCTGCGGTTAGATACATTGGTATCAACTATTTATATAGTTATCAGTTTCTTTTAAAAGGAGCTAATAAGCTAAAACCCCCCATACCAAAATATAATCTTACGTGGAGCTCTATTTTTGTTCTTAATTGGTTAAAATTGACAAAAAATTAAGTATTTTTTACCCCTATCAAAATATAAGCTTGCGTGATTTATCTTTTAAATGCCATTATTCGCTATAGCTTCGGATGACCGAATGCAAACTGTGTTTAATAAAATAATTGACAATGAATGTATATTTATAAAAATAGTTGACTGAATAAAACACTAGACCTGGAAACCTACCAAATACTAGACTACCCTATGTCCGGCATAAGCTTTACAAGCGTATATACCTATTATATAAATTTAAATAAAATTTCGAATTTTTGTAAAAATGTGTCTTCTGAAAATTTGTTATCAGTTTAAAAACTACACATTAAGGAAGGATTCCAAACGCTTGCATATTGCTTGAAAACTACCATCTAAAAAAACGGAGCGGACACAAATTTATTCTGCGCGCCGAAGAAATTTGTCTTATCTCAGCACACGGCATGTGACAACTTGGTCGTGCGCAAATTTCAGCAGGCCTATTATGGATCTTTCATTGTATGACATGGTATAAATTTTGAGATAAGAAAGTCATGAAATGCTTCATTTGGTACTACCGATCTCCAATGATATCATCACTATGGCATAATTTAAATGATGTTATAACGATATAATGAACGAATGATCAAAAATCTGACCGAAAATCTTATTTTTCGATTTGCACTAGGATTTTATAATGATATCATTTGAAAACTATGAGATCGGTAATAGACCTGCAGGATTCAAACTACAAATGGTTCGTTATGCTGCACTGGAGTGACACTTCTAATGTTTCCTAAAATATAATAATTGAGAGTATGACGTTTTTGCGAACTCTTTATTATAAGCATAAATACATGTAATTTATGTTGACTACTATCATGTTCATTGTTATTATATTGATTAAAGTATGTATGTAATTGTTTTAAAACACAATGTTATACATAAGTGATGGATCAAATCAATTTTTTTATAAAGCTCTAAACATCTGCATGTAAACTATGGCAAGGTCAGGGTGGCTAATTCCGTCTAGGGGGCATCACCGTCTGCTTCGAATTACTCTTGCCAGAACTAACCTATGCTTTTATTATGTAATGTGGGTAAAACAGGATAGCATCTCCGTTCTAATCATGTCATTTGAAGTTCAGTTGAGTTTCAAAAGTGTTATGTGAGTGAGTTGTGAGAACATTTTATCATACGTGAATATGATATTATTCGATTTATTGTAATAAAAGACAACTAAGTGTATAGTTTAAAGCATGCTTATACTATTGTATGTTATTGTTTTGCAATAAAACGTTTAAACAGTTAATAATCGTATCTGAAACATTTGTAACCTCAAAATCGTGAAGAGGCGAATTCCGTCTACAATGAATGGGGTAAATTCGACATATGCCAGATTTTCCCTAAATCAGACATTGTAAACCTTTTTTACCCCTGAAATTTATGTGAAACAAAACAACATACTTTCAAACCGAATGTTATTAGATTTATAAATTTAATTTATTTTACAAATTATACTAAAGATCTAAAGGGCTGCCATGAAAAAAATACATATAGAATATGTAATGGTGCCTCTATTATTACACACGGTGTTTCATAATAACCAATAAATAATTTATGGTTATCTAAAACTAATTATTAAATTGTGTTTACCCGTAATGTCATTTTCATGTAAATCATAGACATGATGATGATACTATGATATACATGAAAATTTTGGGTTGTATGACATTACGGGTAAACACAATTTAATAATAATAATAGTTTTAGATAACTATAAAATATTTATTGGTTATTATGAAACACCGTGTATACTACTTTTTGCAAAGTACGAGGTAAAAAGGTCATAAAATAGAGGTACATACAAGCTGTACTGGCACAACGTTAATTTAAATAAAAAAATCATTGTCTAGCCTTTTTGCTAATTTTTATTAAACGACAAATAGTTTTTAAATTTTTCTAGTGATAAAGTATAAGAAAGAATTTATCCTATAATATTTATGTTGATTTTAAAATAATAAGACTGATTGAGACTTGAAAATTTTTTTTATAATAAAAACAATTATAATAATTTATTCTTTATTATTTCTTACTGTAATAGTTAAATATTTATTTTATACGGTGACTGCTCCTCATAAATATTCAAGTTAATATTGTAGTAATTTGGTTATAAAGGTATTTGAGATTTGTTTAGAATTTATAAAAAATGATTTTATTTTAAATAGGATACATTGATAACACTGATTCAGATTTAACCAGGTGCTCAAAACTAATATATCAGCAATAAAGCAACAAATGGTTTGAAATTAAATGTAAAGATTTTTTTTCATTTCATACATCGTATAAACTAAGTAGGTTTCCTATCCCTGGACTTCGTCAGTATGCCGGAATAGCCACCAAAAAATGTTTTTACGCTTAAAATGAGATCTAGACCCTATTTTTACAAGTGTAAGTAATTGACTGTCGTTCACTAATAAATGTTTCACTTAGGTGTAGTCTCAAATTGCTTTGTTGTTGGCTTAATTATTGCTACATGACGGATTTGCCCCGATTTGCGGGAAAATCCGTCTAATGGGAAGGTTTTTAAAAAATGCCGTTTATCTTAAAAAGTTATTAGTGATTAGAAGAAATTATAACTTTAACAAGAAGTTACATAAAATTATATTTGATAGCCACTTAAAATTTAGCAGATATTTAGAAGGTTTGTTTATTATGCTCAATCAAATTTAGGTTTCAAAAAAGTATGCCGGAATTAGCCACCCTGACCTTAATCATCTTCGGAGGGATGCAAAGTATAATTAAGAATTGAACGAACTTACCTTGTGAAGTTCGATTCCAATTATACGAGCATCACGTAGAAGATGATTACCATACTCCCACCCAACCCAGTTTCAATACGTTCTCTGAGTATCCTTACTTGAAAAATTTGATTTCAATGGACTCTAAAATTAATGGCGTTCACAGGCCGACCAAGCGACCGAGGTGTGGCGAGAGTGAGGTAGACAAAACTTTTTTTTTTGTATTTATATCTTTAAACAGTGTGATAAGAACGGCACCATACTACGTACTGCTGCATGTAAACTATGGTAATCATCTTCTACGTGATGCTCGTACAATTGGAATCGAACTTCACAAGGTAAGTTCGTTCAATTCTTAATTATAAACCGGGAAACTGAAAATATTAGAAAATGAATAAAATGTATTTGATGTTACCGTAAAGCGACATCTTACATTGAAGCTATGAATCATTACGGACTGTATTCCAATTACAATATATACATTGTGCACTTCATGCATAGTAATGTTTTGTTTTAAAGCGGCTGTATATAATTGCACATCACAGTTTTTAATATGATTAGTTGTTAAGAGGTAATATAACATTTCATTTGATCTAATTTTAATATAAGGTACCTATAAGCTCAAAACAAGTTTTAATGAATTTTCATAAATGAGAACCTAACAATTTCAATTACATGATAAAGCGACATCTGTTTATAAATTGTAGAATTTTAATGATTCATGTACAATATGTGCTATGTTGAGGTTGAATTCAAAACATATTCATCGAAGAATTTAGATGGCGCTGATATATGTATTTAATTGCAATAGATTATAAATTTTAAGATAATTATTATTATTAAATTAAAGGATCTAATTACTATATAATTATTATAAAACAAAGTACTCCGCGCGTGTTCCCGATGAACTCTTACTGCAACGATTTTCATGCTGTTCTCACCAATGGATAGAGTGCTTCTCAAGGAAGGTTGAAGTATATTTTTACCATGAGAAAATCAACTGTAACACTTTTGCATGTAAATGAAAAACAGTGATCTGAGGCTGTTCTAATACACAATAGATATAAAATATGTTCTTAAAATAGTGTTGAGTGAAAATGTGTTAATAAGCTTTATCATTTTTAGACCACATTCCTTAACTTAATCTAACACCGAGCTCACGCGCCATTGCAAAACCGAGTTTGTCAAAATAAGTGCATTAGACCTTGGGCCTTATTCTGCTAACGTTAACGCATTTGTCGCGTGTCAATAACGCTTCAATAGCATCCCTTTTTTGTGACAGTTATTGTTGGTTAGCCCATTACTAACTATAACATATGTCACTATTGACTTATCAAGAAATTGTAGTAGAAAATGCGCATAAGGGAGAGAAAGCAGTTTTATTGAAACGCTATCACGACGCGACATCGACGTTAAAATTAGCGGAATTAGGCCCCTTATTAGAAGCTACATAGTAACATTGAGTCTATAAATACTTAATCCATTGAGAGCCGCACGGTTTATTGAATTGCCGAAACGTTTGAAGTTAAAACACGCCTGTATTACCTAATATTCAAAATAATGACACATTCTGTTTCTTATGGTGTATAATGGCCTCTTTATTTCCAATAAGTAATAATGCACATCGAATATCCTCGTATCCTTTTGAAAATATTCTCAATATTCAGAGTATGACATTTCCAGTCGGATTTACGGACATAATGATATTTGAGAAAAATAATCGAAACATTAGTGTTGATGTGTATGGTCTTGCAAACAGCAATATTGTAGGCCCTCTTTATAAGATGCAAAACAAAAAGAAAAAACCGACCCGACGCTCGCTGTCAAACTGCTACCATAGACGATTTATATCATCCTTGGCCTTAATTAATACTTAATATCTGATCTCGTGATTAAATTTTTGAATTTATTACTATTGACTTATTCGAATTGCTTGACATTGTTATTATATTGGTATTGTTTTAAATTGTATTAATTATTGACATCATTTCACGTGACATTTATACATAATTTTTGAACTAGTTATATTATGATTAACCATTGACATTCAAGAATCCCTCGACTTTATAATTATGATAATCTGTACGTCATCTATCGTGTAAAATTGTAACGAAATGATACTGTATAATCTGTTTTACTGGGTGTCACTGGAAATTGTATCATTTTGAGAAACTTAAATTAACTCAAATATATTTGCACATCGAACTATCGATAGGATATGACGGAAAACTGAACGTAACACCTTGTAAAACCATATTCCAGCAAATAAACGATTTGATTTGATACTATACTTACTAATATTATAATGCTGAAGAGTTTGTTTGTTTGAACGCGCTAATCTCGGGAACCACACCGGTTCGAATTGAAAAATTCTTTTTGTGTCGGACAGTCCATTTATCGCGGAAGGCTTCGGGCTGTATAACATCGCGATATTGTCAGTTTCGCGAAGTCGCGGGCTAGTAGCTAGTGAACGAGCGGAGACGGCCTCACCTGCACCGGCGTGTACTTGACGTACTTGTCGGGGTTCTTGGAGAAGGGCAGGTGGGCGCAGGCGTCGTAGAAGGCGGAGTAGGTGGGCAGCAGCGCCTGCTTGTTGCCGCGCTTCAGCTCCTCGCGCAGCTCCGCGTCGGGCACGCTGTACGACACCTGCGCGCGCGCCGCCTCCTCCCACTCGCGGTTGAACGCCTGATGGCCGGTACACACATTGTTTAGTGTTTAGTGCGAGTGGCTCGTTTAGTGTTAAGGGCCCATGGCGCGAAAAATAGCAAAAAGGCCGTTGGCGTTTTTGATATTTTACGTTAACGTTCAAGTTAACTGACCGGGAAAAAATAAATTTAAATTCTTAAATTATATGTTTACACAATCACCGTCACCATTTTTCAAATTTACATACCATTTCGTTAAAAAATAGCGTCCATTTTACTTAAAATTTACGTTACACCCACATACCGTTCGTTATTTTTAGCTTCATTAATTAACCCTATTATATTTTAGTTTAACAAATATATAGAACAAAGGTGAGCATAACACTGACACCATGGTATTTTTTTTAATTATCGTACATTGATTTTTATATGAATTTTTTTACATACATTTATCGATTTTCTTACAAATACTTGGCTCGGGCGCGTCGAAATTCAGTGTGCAATCAAGACTCGAAGTGAGAGCACGTCGCTTTGAGCTAGCTCCCGGTCGCGTAATTATTTGTGTATGTATACGACGCGAAGTCCTACGGAGTAATCGGAGAAGTTGATAACTAACAATGTTGTTATTTGTGGCTGCCGTACGAAAAACCTTCAACCTTTTTACAAGCTTTTTTTTATCTTTTGCATGTTCGGGTCTAATCTTGCGAGTTAAATTTGACTCACTTCCCGGTTTCCGATTAAGCTGAAATTTTGCATGCATATGTATAAATATATTATGATGACGACATGGAGCTGATCTGATATTGGAGCTGAAAGGTGGCCATAGGAACTCCGCAATAAAACGACATAGTCCCATCGAGTTTGAGCTCGTTTGATTCGTATTGACAAGAACTTTGATCCTATATGGTAACCAGGGTCTGATGCTGGATCTGGAAGGTTGCCATAGGAACTCCGCAATCAAACAATGCAACCCCATCGAGTTTAGGCTCGTTTGATTCGTATTGACGAGTACTTTGATCCTATATGGTAACCAGGGTCTGATGCTGGATCTGGAAGGTAGCCATAGGAACTCCGCAATCAAACAACGCAACCCCATCGAGTTTGGGCTTGTTTGATTCGTATTGACGAATACTTTGATCCTATATGGTAACCAGGGTCTGATGCTGGAACTGGAAGGTAGCCATAGGAACTCCGCAATCAAACAATTCAACCCCATCGAGTTTGGGCTCGTTTGATTCGTATTGACGAGTACTTTGGTCATATATGGTAACCAGGGTCTGATGCTGGAACTTGAAGGTAGCCATAGGAACGTCCGCAATAAAACGACACAACCCCGTCAAGTTTGGGTTTGTTTGATTCGTATTGACGAGTACTTTGGTCCTACATGGTAACCAGGGTCTGATGCTGGAGCTGGAAGGTATCCATAGGAACTCCGCAATAACACGACACAATCCCATCAAGTTTGGGCTCGTTTGAATTGTATTGACGAGCACTTTGGTCCTATATGGTAACCAGGGTCTGATCCTGGAACTGGAAGGTGGCCATAGGAACTCCGCAATAACACGACACAATCCCATCAAGTTTGGGCTCGTTTGAATTGTATTGACGAGCACTTTGGTCCTATATGGTAACCAGGGTCTGATCCTGGAACTGGAAGGTGGCCATAGGAACTCCGCAATCAAACAACGCAACCCCATCGAGTTTGGGCTCGTTTGAATTGTATTGACGAGCACTTTGGTCCTATATGGTAACCAGGGTCTGATGCTGGAACTGGAAGGTGGCCATAGGAACTCTGCAATAAAACGACACAACCCCATCAAGTTTGGGCTCGTTTGATTCGTATTGACGAGTACTTTGGTCCTACATGGTAACCAGGGTCTGATGCTGGAGCTGGAAGATAGCCAAAGGAACTCCGCAATAAAACGACACAACCCCGTCAAGTTTGGGTTTGTTTGATTCGTATTGACGAGTATTTTGGTCCTACATGGTAACCAGGGTCTGATGCTGGAAGTGGAAGGTATCCATAGGAACTCCGCAATAACACGACACAATCCCATCAAGTTTGGGCTCGTTTGAATTGTATTGACGAGCACTTTGGTCCTATATGGTAACCAGGGTCTGATCCTGGAACTGGAAGGTGGCCATAGGAACTCCGCAATCAAACAACGCAACCCCATCGAGTTTGGGCTCGTTTGAATTGTATTGACGAGCACTTTGGTCCTATATGGTAACCAGGGTCTGATGCTGGAACTGGAAGGTGGCCATAGGAACTCTGCAATAAAACGACACAACCCCATCAAGTTTGGGCTCGTTTGATTCGTATTGACGAGTACTTTGGTCCTACATGGTAACCAGGGTCTGATGCTGGAGCTGGAAGATAGCCAAAGGAACTCCGCAATAAAACGACACAATTCCATCGAGTTTGGGCTCGTTTGATTCGTATTGACGAGTACTTTGGTCCTACATGGTAACCAGGGTCTGATGCTGGAGCTGGAAGGTATCCATAGGAACTCCGCAATAAAACGACACAATCCCATCGAGTTTGGGCTCGTTCGTTTCGAATTGACGAGTACTTTGGTCCTATGTGGTAACCAGGGTCTGATCCTGGAACTGGAACCTGGCCATAGGAACTCCGCAATAAAACGACACAACCCCATCAAGTTTGGGCTCGTTTGATTCGTATTGACGAGTACTTTGGTCCTATATGGTAACCAGGGTCTGATGCTGGAACTGGAAGGTGGCCATAGGAACTCTGCAATAAAACGACACAACCCCATCAAGTTTGGGCTAGTTTGATTCGTATTGACGAGTACTTTGGTCCTACATGGTAACCAGGGTCTGATGCTGGAGCTGGAAGATAGCCAAAGGAACTCCGCAATAAAACGACACAATCCCATCGAGTTTGGGCTCGTTTAATTCGTATTGACGAGTACTTTGGTCCTACATGGTAACCAGGGTCTGATGCTGGAGCTGGAAGGTATCCATAGGAACTCCGCAATAAAACGACACAATCCCATCGAGTTTGGGCTCGTTCGATTCGTATTGACGAGTACTTTGGTCATATGTGGTAACCAGGGTCTGATGCTGGAACTGGAAGGTGGCCATAGGAACTCTGCAATAAAACGACACAACCCCATCAAGTGTGGGCTCGTTTGATTCGTATTGACGAGTACTTTGGTCCTATATGGTAACCAGGGTCTGATGCTGGAGTTGGAAGGTGGCCAAAGGAACTCCGAAATAAAACGACGCAACCCCATCGAATTTGGGCTTGTTTGATTCGTATTGACGAGTACTTTGGTCCTATATGATTTTTCTTGATGAGTACTTTGAGCCTAGCCTAGATAATATCCATACGCAACCCCTTTTGTGCGACCTTCCCCAATTTAGGTGTCAAATGAAAGAGCTTGAATTGTAGAATGAATTGTAGAATATAGTATATTCTGAAAGACAATCTAATACAAGATGGCCGCCGTCACAAATTGACAGATTATTATTATGTACAATCCCCACAATATTGGTCTGTATATGGGGTATCAAATGAAAGTTCGTAAAATACAGTACACCATGAAAAAAACTAAAACAAGATGGCCGCTATCACAAAAGATTTTTAAAAACAAGCTTTTATTTTAATGTCCTAAAAAAAGAAAATAAACTTTAATTTATTTTTTTATTACAATCTAGCGAATAGCTTCATTGCACTAAAAAGTGCGTTGAGCACAAGAAAATATTCATTTCATATTTGTTTATTACTAAATTATTATATGTATATTATATAAATTAATTTGTAGATACAACTAACAATAAAGAACTCGGTAGTCATTAAAATATTTCGTATTATTTGAGTAATTAATTTTAAAAAAGTTTTTTTAAAAACAATCTTATATTATAATGCCTTAAAAGAGGAAAATAAACTTTAATTTATTACAAGATATATTTTCTTATAAAAATATAAAAGCTTGTCCCGAGAATTAGGATAAACAATAAAACAATTTAATTTGATTATTATCTTTATTTTTTTGTATTAAATAACGTTTTATACAGCATTGTCATACACACATGACAATGCTGTGCAGTTCTGAAATTTAAATGCATATATGATCCCTTTTTTGAAAAACTCGATTTCGTTATAACTGCTGCCTCACGGAAACTCGGTGTCCTGAACAAGGTGCGTAGGTATTTTGCGCCGGACCAACTATGCCTGTTGTATAAAACTCAGGTTAGGTCTTGCGTGGAATATTGCTCGCACTCCGGCTCCGCTCAGTACCTCCTCGATGCTCTGGACAGATTGCAGCGTCGCGCTATTCGAATAATTGGCGATGTACAGGCAACTAACACCCTCGAGCCTCTACAACTTCGATGTGACATCGCCTCTCTTAGCGCCTTTTACCGAAGCACTGTATCCTCCTTTTCACACCGTACCAAGAAATTGCAAGATTCCTTCTTTGTTATTGCTAACGCTAACGAAGTTGGCAAACAAGCAAACTGCCCACCTGATGGTAAGTGGTAACAGTCACCTATAATACATGTGTCTCGTGTGACATTTGCAGTAAAACTGCAACCCCCACAAGGGCCACAGTGTACGTTGCCAACTTGTGACTTAAGATGTAAAGTCACGGTACCCAGTAATTTCAGTACCATATCTTACCCTTCAAACCGGAACACAGCAACGCAAGCACTGCTGCTTTGCGGCAGAAATAGGTAAGACGGAGGTACCCAAGCACACGACCTTGGTACAGAGTCTCCCTCCGGTAAGTCTTCTGTCGTTCATCCCACACTTGGAATTCTCTACCTGCGCACGTGTTTCCTCCATCCTACAACACGGGTTCCTTCAAAAGAGGTGTGAAAAACATCTTTTAGGCCGGCAAGGGGCGGGCAGGTTGGATAGTGGATGTCCTCCCTCCTCTATCTGTCAACTTATTTGGGCCTCTTTCACCGCTTAACATCAGGCGGGAGGAGGTCATTTGCCAGACCCTCCATAAAAGAAACTGTTTAAGTACCTTGCCCGTATGTATTTACTTGGTAAGCCTTAAATAAATAAATATTGATAATTCTAAGAAAAAAATATTTGTTTTTTATAAAATGGGTAAATCTTGCGACAAGCTTTTATATTTTATTAAAAACTAGCTGTACCGGCGAACTACGTTTCGCCATAATATAAAAAATAGTTTACGAGCACGACCTATTCTCAGATCTACCGAATGTGCACAAAAAAATTCATAACGATCGTTCAAGCCGTTTCGGAGGAGGTCGGTAACAAACACTGTGACACGAGAAATGTAATAAATTAAAATTTATTTTCGTCTTATTAGGGCTTTAAAATAAAATCCTAGTGTGGGACGACTTTTTTTTTAATCTTTCTACTATTATTTTATCATTTTGTAACCGCATGGCCGCCATTACGAAACTCGACCAAAGTACTCGTCATTACGAAACAAACGAGCCTAAAACTCAATGGGCTTGTGTCGTTTTATTGCGGAGTTCCTATGGCCACCTTCCAGTTCCAGCATCATACCCTGGTTACCATATAAGATCAAAGTACTCGTTAATACGAATCAAACGAGCCCAAACTCGATGGGGTTGTGTCGTTTTATTGCGGAGTTCCTATGGCCACCTTCCAGCTCCAGCATCAGACCCTGGTTACCATATAGGACCAAAGTCCTCGTCATTACGAATCAAACGAGCCCAAACTCGATAGGGTTATGTCGTTTTATTGCGGAGGTCCTATGGCCACCTTCCAGCTCCAGCATCAGACCCTGGTTACCATATAGGACCAAAGTACTCGTCATTACGAATCAAACGAGCCCAAACTCGATAGGGTTTTGTCGTTTTATTGCGGAGGTCCTATGGCCACATTCCAGCTCCAGCACCAGACCCTGGTTACCATATAGGACCAAAGTACTCGTCAATACGAATTAAATGAGCACAAACTCAATGGGGTTGTGTCGTTTTATTGCGGAGTTCCTATGGCCACCTTCCAGCTCCAGTATCAGACCCTGGTTACCATATAGAACCAAAATCCTCGTCATTACGAATCAAACGAGCCCAAACTCGATAGGATTATGTAGTTTTATTGCGGAGGTCCTATGGCCACCTTCCAGCTCCAGCATCAGACCCTGGTTACCATATAGGACCAAAGTACTCGTCATTACGAATCAAACGAGCCCAAACTCGATAGGGTTATGTCGTTTTATTGCGGAGGTACTATGGCCAAATTCCAGCTCCAGCATCAGACCCTGGTTACCATATACGACCAAAGTACTAGTCAATACGAATCAAATGAGCACAAACTCAATGGGGTTGTGTCGTTTTATTGCGGAGTTCCTATGGCCACCTTCCAGCTCCAGCATCAGACCCTGGTTACCATATAGGACCAAAGTACTCGTCAATACGAATTAAATGAGCACAAACTCAATGGGGTTGTGTCGTTTTATTGCGGAGTTCCTATGGCCTCCTTCCAGCTCCAGTATCAGACCCTGGTTACCATATAGAACCAAAATCCTCGTCATTACGAATCAAACGAGCCCAAACTCGATAGGATTATGTAGTTTTATTGCGGAGGTCCTATGGCCACCTTCCAGCTCCAGCATCAGACCCTGGTTACCCTATAGGACCAAAGTACTCGTCAATATGAATCAAACAAGCCCAAACTCGATGGGGTTGCGTCGTTTTATTACGGAGTTCCTATGGCCACCGTCTAGTTCCTTCATCAGATCAGCTCCATGTTATCATAATTTCAGCCCAATCGAAAACCGAGAAGTGGTCAAATCTACATACATACATACATACAGTGCAAGCTAAATAAAAGCTTGTAAAAATAAAAGTTGATCAAACACATCCCTGTATTTACTATAGTATAACACAGTAAATAATAAACACCTATTAAATTCAAAATTAACATCTACGATATTTTGCTAGGCGGCCGTACCGATTGCGCGACCGAGTGCGCTTGTGTGCGTGAGCGACGCACACAAACAGAGACTAGAGAAATTTACCTAAACTAGCTCGGGCTCGCGCGGATGGTGGGCCCTTAAGTGTTTAGTAAAGAACACGTTCGGACAGCTTCTGTTTAGTGTTAAGTGTTTAGTGTTAATTGTTTAGTGTTTAGCGAATAGGAACGCGTTCTATTTTTTCTGCGAGTCGCCCCTCCCGCTCTCCCGCCTTCACCCCTCACTTAACACTCACTAAACACGTCTGGACAGATCTGTTTAGTGTTAAGTCCATATAATGAACAAATAAACTAAACACTGTTTACTAAACAGCGTAGGGACAGCGCCTACCAATCACTTGACACTAAACAGTCTACTAAACACTAAACACTAAGCACTTGACTAAACAAAGTGTATACCGGCCATAAGGGGCGCGGGTGGCGACTCGTGAGGAACGTTATAGTACATCACTGCCGCGGTCTACGACGACTACTTCGCCGGTCGCGCTGATGATGGCCGACGGCGCGGTCGGCGGAAGCACTCGACGGACGAGCTGAGGTAAAGGCCGAGACCGTAGCTCGAGGCCTTCACGGTGAGGGCAGCGAGGGCTGCAACGATGGCCGAGCTGGAAGGCCTCGAGCGTAGCTAGGCTAGCTCGAGGCGATCGTAGCGTGACCGGCGAAGCAGTCATTGTGGGCCGAGGCTTGCATAGTGCTTTACTCAAAAATGCAAGTGCCTAGTGTAAATAAAACCAGCGAGTAATTTAAATAAAAAATATATTAATTAACAAGAAATTTAATTAAAATGACAATTATGAAAAGTTAACGGCAAGGTCGACTTTGCTCAAACAAGGTTGTCAAAATAATAACCATATTACATGCATTTTTGAATAAAGGGTGTTGATTATTTTTAACGTAATGTCATAGGTAACCGAGAGATCTTACAGATCTGAAAGTCGAATATGTGTTTCTTCATATCTTTAGCTAGACACGACAAGAACCGGAAACGCGATTTAAAGATTTTGCCTCGATACATTTTATTTTTTTAATTACCTCTTAATATATAAGAAAATTCAGAATGACTAGTAAACGGTATTAGCTATTCATTAAAAAGTTCCTTAAATAGGTAGACAATAGACATCATCAGTATTCAGAATCGTACAGAAGCATTTCTTTTCTAATCATTATAGTTATTTTTCAATAAAATAATTTGTATTTTGTCGCTTAAGTCGATAATTTCTAAACGACCTGATCGCATGCGGGCGCAGCGCATTCACGACTTTGACGACATAGATATAAAGACTAGCTACTTGAGCACGGGGGCGCCCCGCGTTTACGTACAGACCACGCCTCCCATTGGTTGATTCATTTTCGATGTAGCGTCTTAAGAGGAAATCGTACAGTCCGTTTTCCATACAAACAATAGTACCGCCTTGTTTCCTTCCTGGATAATGGCACTAGTTGCTCTATTTTTTTTCCAATAAAATCGATGGCGACTATATTTAAGCATGTTCCTGTGTTTTCCCTGTTTTTATTAAGTTAATTATTAAAAGAGATTTTAAACCTTCAAAAACCTAAAAAATCGACCTAATATTCTGCTGTATTTCAACGTCCAGCAAACAAATTAGAGAGGATTATATGAAAAAAAAGCAAAACATAGAAACACAGAAAAAGCCTTGCTTTAATTTTTAATGCAAAAGTAATTCAATCGGTCAATTTTTCGCGGAGAAAACAGGGGATTACGAAACGTATATTTTGTCTACTTTTCATAGGTATTTTCGGTCACAACTGCAGGTGTCCCTATCGCGCTCAGTTCAGTTGTTCGGACACAGCGCGACAGCAATACATTTTACAAATACCTATTTTTAAATTCTCTCGACCTTGGTGTTTCCTCTTAAGCGCCCGTTCTCGTAATAATCGATGTTCCAGCAGAATTATCAGAGAAGTAAAATTTTTTTTTTGTTATTAAAAATGAAATTTAGGAAATACATTTTACGTTAATTTAGAGTGTAGGACTTGAAGTGTCCATAACACATTTTACTATTTCCTTAAATGCTATTATTAATGTCTTTTTAAGGCTTTAAACATACCCATATTTACATTGCACGCGTTTAATTGATATCACTGATTAAAAGAAAAAACTACATTGTTGTGTCGTAAAACAAGCGAGTGAAGGGAATTACTCACCGCGAATTTATCCTTGAGCAGCTGTCGGTCACGGTCCCTAAGCTTGGCCGGCAGCGGTTCCTCGAGAACTATATGCGCGAGTAGTTTGTTCCAGCTAAATTAAAAAAATCGATCATTTGTCTTTTAATTGAAATTACACGTCTTTTGTTCTGTGAGCTTATTCTGCTTCTCTTAACATTGCTATCGTGTCCTGGGGCTCGTACGACCTTAATAATAAAATTTTTACTCCTTGGATCATCCTCGGATCAGTTACTCCGTGTTTTGTCTTATTCTGACATATGACAGCCGACATGTGCGGAAACAAGACAAAACACGGAGTAACTAATCCGAGGATGATGCAAGGAGTAAATTTTTTATTAATAAGATCGATAACGTTTATAGCGTTTCAATAAAGCTCTTGTCACTTTATACGCTTTTCATGGTGCAATTTATTCGTACTGGAATTTCTTGATAAGTCAATTGTACAGGTTTACGTGCATTATACGGTCGGCCTCAGAAGTGAACTATTCCTTTGGTGAGACATAGTACTAAAATACTTATCTACATTACTTATAGGTAGTAATGTAGATAAGTATTTATAGATAAGTATAACTATTATTAGTTTTTGCCATTCATACCATTACCATATTACTATTCTTTGGCGTGTGCTCATTCATAACGACATGGTTTAGTAGCCTTTTTACCATTTCTTGTAATAAACATTATCGTAGCTTACCGGTGATTTTAATTGTACCAGTAATCGTGCATTTATGTGGTCCTTCGAGCCGGATCGATGTGACAAATTTTATCGGTTACCAATAATGTCTCAAAAAGCAATACTATTGAATCGTTATTGACACGCCATAAATATATTAACGCTAGCAAAATAAGGCCACAGCTAATTGATCTTGATAAAGACACCATAGGCAGATTTAACAGCGGTTGACAGACGGTCAAAAATTCGCAAAGAGCAAGGAGATTTGGTCATTTTCATTGGAAAACACAAAAGAAAACACTATCAAACATGTAGTGTGCGTCCCTGCTTCTTTACTTTTACCGGAGAGAGACTCTGTACCAGGGTCATGTGGTTTTATATGGAACTTTGTATTTTCTTTAAAAATGCTAAATAAATTGAAAAACTGAATAAAACATATAAAGAAAAAAAAATCTTTATTGATAAAATTATTGTTTTAGAGAATCTTGGTACTCGACCTAACTGAACCATCCAACCTTGAAGTCCCGTCCATTAATTTTGAAGCACCTTATAATGCAACAAGTTCTTTCTTTACATACGACAGGGAAGCTCTTGGCCTCATCATCTCAGCTGATGCAAAGTGACTACAAGGCCGATGGTGGAAGCGAGCTTCACCTTGACTCTTCAACAATTGAGGAACTGGCTATCTTATCTCTAATTATCAAAACACAATGCTATTAACGTTATTATTGTGGCGACAAACTTAGGTAAGAGCACAGAATAGATAATAATACACCTTTGATCTTGAAAAAAGCCGACAATATAAATACCTAAATTTGAGCATTCACGCCGAATCACACCCTAACCAGGCCCCCGTCACTCGCGCAATGCAGCGTTATAAATGCCTACCGCTAAGTAGCCGACCGGCAGAGGGCCGCCGCCACACGCCGCGCCGCACGAGATCGAATTTTGTAATTTTTTATTATTTTTTTATTTTTTTTTATTGTTTTTTTTCTTTATTTTATTGCTTTTTTATTATTATATTAATTTGGTGTTTAATTTCTTTTAGTTTTTTATCAATTATTTTTTTATTTAAAATTTTCTTTTTAGAACTAAAAACGGGATTTTTATACCTAAATCGAATAATTTTCCGAAAATTTTCAGTTAAATGTTGATGCGAAAAAAGTACACAATAATTACACACAATAATTTTAATTTAATAAACTTGATTAACAATACGGTGGTTAATTTATACTGTGAAGCTATTGGATTGGATATCGTTGTTAAAAGACAAATAAAAATTTTGTTTTTTTTTCATAGTCGAAATTCGAAGTAGTTCGAACTAATTAGATAGTAATTCGTCGCCATAGTAACAATCTTCAGTCCTCAGTCTAGTTTCTCACTTGCTGAGGAGTTCAGGTTGAGCTCACTTTCATCTTAGACCTTTTCGTCGCTTATCATCGGCTGAGATGAAAGCCAACAGCTTCTCTGTTGTTTGTATAAAAAAATAGGCAGCCGGCTTGATTGCCTACTTAGTTTTATAAAAAAAACAAAAAGTCTCGATGAACCGGTTATTTGATTCCTTACAAAAAAAATATTCCACCTTACTCCTGTTTTTAAAGATTGCCTATTTATCACAATTATTCATACGATTCAGGATATTTTCCATAGTAAAATAGAATAACCGTGACTTCAAACATGAAAAAAAAACATCAATCATGTATTTTCATAATAATTCGTATTTTTTTTAATCGTTTGTAATTAATTGACAAATGAATAAAATCAATGAAGGAAAAATTTCGCCTTGGGTGGGATTGGTAATTTTTTAATAATTTATATTTTTTATAATTTTCAAATGTATTAATGACGATAAAGTAATATTCTATTCTCTTATTTTTTAACATATACTATTTTAAATTATGAAATATATGCGCACTTTAGAAGTAGATTATGAGGAATAATGTAATGATAAATCATGTATTTTACCATATTCTATTATTATTAAGTACTATTATTATTATCATTTTATACAATTAAAGCACATTTGAGTCAGGGGCTTTCCTCGCAATCACTTTATTTCATTATAATCCTACGTATATCAATAAAATAATAACATTAAAGTTTTACTTTGACTATTTTGTTTATGTTCTTTGTACAACCCTTAAGTTTTCGCTCGATGACGCAATCACGCGGTGTACGCGGGAATCTCGACTCTCGGCCCGCGTTCGTAGAGACCTTTTCTTCTTGCAGCGATTTTTGTCTGTCGGTTTTGGCTATTATTATTACAACGATTCGAGCGTTTCTATGGGAGTGATGTATCTGTTACGTAGTAACTATTATCTAATCTGTGCCTTAACGCCACGCGTTAGAGTATGTTATTAGTACTCTGCAGCATCACGTTGCACGAGCGCGAGCACTAGGGTTGTTGCTGATGGAAATTTATCAACCGCGCGCAAGAAAACGCGCGAAACGTTGCTATACATTGTGAGTGCATTAATCCCAAGAGCGCGGCAGCCCCGCTGCTTTTCTACACTCTCAGACTACGCGGAACTATAGGTACTTATCTTGTACCTAAGCGCGAAGTGACGGAGGCCTGGTAAGAGTAAGTTTAACATTTAAAACGCACATAAAACAATTTCGCCGGGGCTATGATGTTATAATGTTAATGAAAACATTCGGAAAATTCTTTATTGTTTTTGTGGTTATTATGAGTGCAGACCTAGCGAGGTAGGCACCCTTGTGTTCGTTGACCATGTCCCGGTAGTTGGCGGCGACATCTCGCTCCGCCAGCGACAGCAAATCCAAGAGGCCACTGCGCTGCAGACCCTGGAGTTATACAGAGAAAAAACATGAACACTATAGTGCCTGTCTGCCCCGAAAGATTAAAGGTATAGAAATAGTAAATACCACGCGGAAAATTCAGTTTCACCGCCCATAACACTTATTACGGTTTATTACTAATGTTACGGATGCGATCTCTATCAGATAAAACAGCCTTTTTGTCACAGGCAAACAGTCTGTTGTTACAAAAATGTATTTGAATTGAGCAACAATAGATATCACTTCGAAAGGTATTTCTATATACAGGATTACTTTATTTATTATTAGCGTTATAATGTTAGCAATTTAAAAGAGGACACAAAATAAATAGACTTCTCTCCTGATCTCGAGAAAGCTCTGAGAGAGTCAACCTTTTCCAACTGTGTTGGACGTCAGTAAGTGCATGTAAAGTTCTTTAACCCGTAAACGCAACACAATGAGACAAGGAAGCATTCCTTTCCTCCAATTCCTGTTAAATATTGACATCTAAGCTCACAAAATATAAAGGTACTTAAATAAACATATGTAAAAATCGGCAGTAGAACCAAGGCTGTGTTTGAAGCATTTTCCGTGGGGCCATTTTTGGAGCCAGTAACGCTTTTCGAAGAGTGTCGGTGGCGCTGTGGACTCGGCACTTGCCTTCCAATCGGGAGGTCGGGGTTCGAGACCCGCCATGTACCAATGTGTTTTTCGTTTCGAATTTCATATGTACATTTGTCTGACGCTCTTACGATGAAGGAAAACATCGTGAGGCAACCTGCGTACATCTGCGAAGAAATTCAATGATATATGTGAAGTCGACCAATCCGCACTGGGCCAGCGTGGTTGACTAAGGCCTAATCACCCTAACATAGGGTAGGCTCGAACCCCTCGGTGGGGACGTATGTGAGCTGCGATGATGAACGCTTTCACATGCGTTCAATGTCTACGTTGAATGAAGATTCCTGAATTTGAACATCATTTATAATTTTTGTAAGTTACAGTTTCGTTACCAAGTTGTTTATGTGCAATATCAGGATATAACATTTTCCGAGCAATCAAACTAAGATACGCCTATCTCCTACTGGCGATAGGTCGTTGGACATTAGTTCTTTGTCTTATAAAATAGTTATTGCTAGTATAAAAATAATAAAAGTGTGCATATTCTTTAAATTGTTACCTGCAACAAGTACACTGTGTTGTTCAGGAGGAATATAGCCTTCAACGGCTCCGGGTACTGCTCGCTCTTGGTGCGCAGAGTGAAGTTCAGCTGGGCTAGCACCTTGCCTGTTCACGAACAGGAATAATATGTTGAACAATAGAGCAAAGTATGTATTTGTAGCGATTACAGACTTTAATTAAATCAGGAAATAGCAAAGGAGTCTAGAATTGAATCTTATATAGGCTACTAAGCATTGTGAGCGATTAAAGGCACTAAAATTACAATAATGCTACTGAGTTGCGAGGTAGCGGACCCCCACTCCTTAACTTTGATTTGCTTTCACAAATTGTTTTTTTTTTATTATTTCGACAGTGTGGAAATACGCATCACTTATTTATTTATCTTTTTTTATTTCTTTTCATAATTATCTATACCTACAAGAATACATTTTTAGTCTGCCAAACTGTAAAACAGTTTGTCGGCAATTAATCATGAGATCAATTTATTGCTTATACTAATAATAATCTTAAAAAAATATACGTATCCTAAAAAAACTAAATCTAAACAAAACTAATCATAAAACATAATTTGTTGCTGCTGTTACTTAAAACTTCCGGCCGCGAAGAAAAAATTATTTATGTTTTATCTCGAGAGTATTTTTATTATTTTTTTTAAATTTTAATTTCTGTCGTTAAAGGCATAACCGTCGTTATTCCTTCAAACGGCGCATATGCTCTTTTAGATTGACCAACTTTTCAAATTAATTTTAAGGGCTTCCCCTTAAACAAGCATACTGCACACCTGATGGTAAGTGGTAACAGTCACCTACGTGTTCTTGTGGGATTCGCGGCAAATCTGCAACTCCTAACAGAACCACAGTGTACGTTGCAAATTTGCGACATAAGATGTAAAGTCACGGTACCCAGTAATTTCACTGCCATATGTTACCCTTCAAACAGGAACACAGCAATGCAAGGACTGCTGCTTTGCGGTGGAAATACGTACCCAAGCCGGCGACCCTGGCATAGAGTCTCCCTCCGGTAACGGAAGTGTCCTTTATTTTTTATAAATCTACACTAATATAATAAAGAGAAAAGATTTGATTGTTTGTTTGTATTGAATAGGCTTCGAAACTACTGAACCGATTTTGATGAAAGTTGGTATAGGGATAGTTCGAGACCAGGGGAAATACATAGGGTAATTTTCCTACGGGAAAAAAATTCCCACGGGAAAACAAAAAAAACGCGGGCGAAGTGTCGCGAGCTGAAAGCTAGTATAAAATAAATATGCGACAGTAATGATGATATGTTGTCTATGAACTTACACATGTACATGGCGAGCGCGGCCGCGTTCTTGTCGGTGGTGGGGGGAAGCTGCGCCAGCGCACGCGCGTACGCCGCCTCACCCGCAAGCGCAGGCCCTGATACAGACATCACCACTTTGGAAATACTCTCTTCTACGCGACACATTAATCATCATCATCACTGCCCAAGGCACGGATAACGGTTAAATTTCCAAACCGTTATCATGTACCTACATGGAGCAACACTCCCATAATATAGTCCTATGTGAATTCATTCCACATATTTCACGGATAAATATTCCAAGATAATTCAGTCATCGTATTTAGTCAATGTTTTATTATGGAAAATTGACAAATTTTTGCGATCTCGTCAAAAATGGGGACATTTTCGTCCCAATCATGGTTAAATCGGGACGTGTCCATATAAGTCTCAAAACTAGGACGTCCCGCTCAAATCGGCCCACCAGGCAACCCTACTCGGGACACAAAAACGTACAGTACGACCACTATTATAAGTAGCATCGGCAAAATTCGGTTGAGCAGAGGAGAGCAACCTAAAGCCGAATGACTACGAGTACCGACACTGTTTTTTTTTTTTTTTTATTCTATATTTATTAAGGACTTTTATCCCATTGGATATGTCAGTCCTATCGTAGCCTATACAACTATACACATAATGAAAAATATATATACAATTAAGTAGAGGATTGTCGCGGCGGGCACAGTAAACAGTACAGCATTTTAGCCTCCTCCGAAGTTGGTTGAGCTAGAATACTGTGAAACACACCTACATCAATGACGTTAATTTTTAATCTATTAAATAAGTCTCTTCTAGCATCTCGAAACCGGACACATTCCACCAACAAGTGTTGGACATCTTCCACAGTTCCACATATCTCACAATTGGGCGATTCTACTTTTTTCATTAAGTAGCCGAACTTGTTAGATGGATAGTGTCCTGAACGCAATCTATTTAATAAAACTATATACTGTCTACTTAACTTAAAATTATAAAACCACGGGTGACGAAGAGGCTGACATTGAATTGTTTTATACCAAATACCTTTTTCTCTTGAACGCTCGTCGAAAAATTCTTTCCAGTTTTTAAAACAAATATTCTTAAATTTTGATATAGCTTCTGAATAAAATGGTTTAACTGATCTTGGTTCACCTTCAGTTATTGCCAATTTTGCTTTTCGGTCAGCCTCTTCGTTTCCCGTAATCCCAATGTGTGAAGGAACCCATTGTAGTCGCAAACCTATATTTTTTATATTAAATTCATAAATCATTTCTAATATTTTATAAGCAGTCGATACACTTCTGTTGCCAGAGGCGCATCGAGCTATATGTTGAAGTGCACTTTTGCTGTCTGTGATAACAACAACTTTCTCAAAATTACAACGAATTGCATACAACAAAGCTTCAAATATAGCAATTAACTCTAATGACATTATTGATATATCAGGGATGTTTTGAAAACATGCACAGGCGTTTAACATAGGACATACATAAGCCGCTCCCTGTCCATCTTTTGATTTCGATCCATCAGTGTATATTTTAGTCCATTCATCATATTTTTTAAACAATTCATCGATTATACTTAGTTTTAAGATATTTTGCTCATAATCGTTTTTAGGTCCCTTAACACATTCCAATTCCAATTGAATGACATCAAAAGTATTAATTTGTGTTACCCACACGTTTAAAGTATACATCTCTAAAGGGTAAGTCGAACATACATCACTATCCGCCGTTTCATTTATAAGTGTGGAAAGCAAAGGTTTAATTTTATTTCTCCAGTACATGTTTTGGAAATTTAAATTAAGTTCAATTAACAATTGTGTAGTTACGTTTTTGTACCACGACCACGCCTTAAGACAATATTTGAAAGCAAGATACTTTCTTCTTAAAAATAAAGGTGGTATTCCCAACTCACTTTGCATTACATGAATCGGTGTGCTTCTAATGAAACCTCCTACAATTCTCAATGCTTGATTTTGAATTTTTTCAATTTTGTATAAGTGAGTTTTGGCGCAATTATCATACAAGAAACATCCAAAGTCAAATCTGCTCCTAATTAACGAAATGTATAATGTGCGAAGGTGTTGAGGGTGTATTCCCCAGGCAAGTCCTGCCAATACACTCAGACATTTAAGGAACTTTTGAGTTTTTTCTGTTAGTTCATTGATATGTTTTTTCCAAAGAAGAGACCTATCTAGCCAAACACCAAGATAACGAACGCATTCCGATAATTCAAGCAAATTGCCATCTATTCTAAGTTCAACGTTGTGTCTTCGCCGACCTCTACTAAATAAACACATTTTTGATTTTTCAGCAGAAAGAGAAAGACCAATTTCTTCTAATAACAATGTTATTGTATCTAAAGCTTGTTGCATGTTTACCTGACATATATTAATATTTCTGTGGCTTGCGAATATAACAAAATCATCTGCATATTGATATATTACTGTATCTTGAATCGACTGGCATACTTTATATGTTACTATATTAAAAAGGAGAGGAGATATCGGATCACCTTGGGCTAACCCCCTGGCCGTCCACCTAATTAATTGGTTATTTTCATTAGAAATTTTAATTTTAAGGTGTCTTTCGCTTAAAAATGACCACAAATACTCACAAATGGAAGCTCCTATTTGTAGTTCATCTAGGATACCTACAATCCTGTTAATAGATACATTGTTGTACGCGTTAACTATGTCCAGGAAGCACGCCAATGTAGTCATATTTTCTGAATAAGCTATTTGAATGTTAGTAACCAAACTATCCATACATGAGTAGCATCTTCTAAATCCCGTAGTGTTAGGTGAAAGTATTTTGTTTTTTTCTATAAACCATTCGATCCGCTTATTAATCATTGTATGAAAAATTTTGCATAAACAGGAAATAAGAGAAATCGGTCTTAACTTTGGATTAGAGTTGGGAATAGGAGTAGGCTTAGGAATAGGGATAATCAAAATGTCACGCCAATGCTTCGGTATATGTCCAGAATGTAAAATGATGTTGTATATTTTTAAAAGAAATATTTTCCCTTCTTCTGGTAAATTATATATCATAGAATATGTAACATTATCATCTCCGGGGCACGTATCTTTCTTTTTAAGACAATGTTTTAATTCTTGCAAAGTAAAATCGGACTCCAACAAATCATTTCGAGACCTAAACACAGGCTTGGGTTCCAAATTGAAATCAGGCGTCAAAGAATATAAAAGCTCTTTTACCTGATCTTCGGGGGGATGATGTCTACTTTGATAGCGTCCTTTCATCCATCTCATCCGGCTCCACATGTTTGCTACAGATGTGGTCTCATTGAGACTTGAACAAAACTGATGCCAAGACTTAGTTTTTGCCTTTTTTAAGAGCTGTTGAGTTTCAGATACTTTATTTTGTAATCTTGTTAAATTTTCTGGAGTATTTAGAAGGAACCCCTGAATTGCTTTAGCGCTAGTCTACGCTGGGCAACTGCCTGCGATAAGGTCGGATTCCAGTATTCTTTAGCCTTGAATTTATTTTCAGGTTCTGTGCTATATTTTTTAAAAGGAATATTTTTATTCGCAGCTGTTGTTATTTGATCATAGAAGTAATTGTACAAATCTCCAACATTATTACTATCGACTACAGAACTAAATGCTGAAATAAGATCATTTTTATATGTTTCCCAATCTGCAAGTTTAAAGTTCCTTTTTTTTATTGGGGAAGGCGAGCATGAATAATTTATAGAATACTTAATTACTAGATGGTCACTGCCCAAATTCTCGTTAGTGGTATACCAATCAAAGTCTGTAGCAATGTCTAAGGAAGTAAAAGTAATGTCAGGAGACGATTCTCTCAATATTCCGTTTACTAAACTTATTCTCGTCGATTGTCCATTATTAATCGAAACAAAGCCATAATTTAAAGCCGAGTCAAAGATATGACTGCCTCTAGTGTCTGTCTTGTAAGACCAATTCGTATGATGGCCGTTAAAATCGCCAGCAATAATAGTTTTTCTATTTAAACGTGAAAATAAATCATCCCAATCAGAACTTGTAGTGTTCACCGAAGAAGGGCAATAAATAGAAAAAAGGTATTCAATATTTTTACAGTTTAACAATTGTACTGCAACTACTTTTATACCTGCATTCACAAGGGACACAGGATATACACGAGTTTGGATGGATTTGTGAACTAAAATGGCGACTCCACCATAGACATCAAACCTGTCTTTCCTAAATATGTTATACCCACTTAAATTTAATGGCATTTCGACGTCTAACCATGTCTCGCTGACCAATGCTATATGTATCTTTTCTTGTAATAAAAGTGCGCCAAAACTACTTACTTTTGGTAGCAAGCTTTGGGAATTCCATTGCAAAATATTAATCTCTATATTAACAGTATTATTGTAACTATCCATTAAAAAAATTGTTAAAAAAATCAAATAAGCTATTTCCAGTTATAACACTCATAAAGAAAGATTTAAACTCTGTATAAATTTCATTTATAACTAAAATGATTTTTGGCAATATTTGGCTGTCAGATAAAATGATTTCCTTAATTTTTGTAAACAACTTTCTAAAATCTACTTTCCTGTGCTTTATCTCCTTACTCTGCCTCTCATCTTCCTCTGGTTGTTCTATCGTTTCTGTAATATGATCCTCACTTTTTCTGTATTTCTTCTTAGATGGTGTTGTTTTTATATGTGATGACTCGTTAGCATATTTTTCACTATCCGAGGTACTTAATGTGGTAGGTTCTATATAATTGGCAGAATTCGATGCAGCTACATCCTTATATGATCTATGTGTTACATCAGCAAAATTTGCTTGCTGTTGCTTTTGAAGTGGTGGCGCGTAAGTTTTTCTTACTAGATTAGTTTTAGTATTGTCATTTAATTTTGCTGATTCCTGTTCTTCTTGTGTATTATTATATATTTGTAGCGCCTTCTTATACGTAACATTATGTTCACACATTAATTTCCGAATATATTTCTCTTTGAGAAACATGGGACAGGATCGATCTAATACGATATGATGACCTTTGCAATTCAGACAAACAACATCTTTTTTGTCACAATTTTCATGGTTTTGTCCACATTTGGGGCAGCTTATTTTCTTAGTTGGGCAGAATTTTATGATGTGTCCAAACCGCCAACATCCGGAGCACTGTGTCACTGGGAACACATATGGGTCCACTTTAATCCTACATCCATAGCCATAAACGTGCGATGGCAGTGTTTGACTATTAAAGACCACTCGAACCGTTTCGCATTTTACCCATTTTCCTTCGAAGTTCAGTCGTTTTAATCTAGTTATAGATAGTATTTCTACCGAGCATTCTAAACTATCGATTATTTCTTGGTCTTCCATTTCGAGGTCAATACCTTTGATAACACCATAAGAAATTTGAGATTCTAATGTCATTTGGCATCTATAGCCCAGCTCTGCAATTTTACCGCATTTCATTAATTTTTCAGCTTCAATTTTGTTTTCAAAACGAATATTTAATTTATACGGACTTTTATATTTAATATTTAGCACTTTTTCAATGTGTTCAGATTTTAGTAGTTTCGCGAAGGCCATTTGTTTTAATAATGGTTGCAGTGACGTAACACTCACTTCTATATCATCTTCTCTGTTGCCACCTTCAATTTCCAACAAAGTGAAATTTCGATTATTTGTGGAATTACTTCTCACGATGCGCTTTGGTTTTCTCCTCGTGACTGTTTTAAACCCATCATCATTACTCTCTTCACTATCCTCTCGCGGTCTCTTCCCACTATTAGCCATGTATTGTTCAGTGCCTAAATTATCCCACTCTAATATACTCTCCATAGCCAATTCACACTCTTTAATCACTTCCGTGTCACTTTTATCACTCATTAATAGGTTACTGTCCGTTTCTTCATTCGTATTTTCATCCATGTTTATAACGAGTAAACGTGGGTACTTTGAAAAAGTTACGAGCGTTCAATGTGTATGCGTGCGCCCACGACACCGCTCCGCGCGCGACTGGACACTGTTAAAACTAACTTTGTTCTCGAAAATCAGAATTTTATTCTATCTCGCTCAGAAACAGAAAATGTGACTTCTGCGTAGGTGCATCAATATAAGGCCTTTCTCTCATTACGAGAGCCAATAGATACGATACTCGAGTTGAAAACTAGTTGGATACTAGTTGTCGATCCGTGTATCGCACATTATGCTACAGAAAATGAACTATAATTTTATCATTTATTGCCTTGAAATTAAAAGCTTGGAAAAGCTACGCTTGGAATTAAAAGGACGTCAAAATGTCGAGTGATTCCAGTGACGAAGAAGCAACTGCAGTTTTGTTCTTTTTGTTTTGTTCGTTATAAAAACCCGATCAAACTGGCTATAAAGCCCATTACACATAGTGAAGATAATATATATTATAGCATCTAATATAAAAATATATTATCTTAAAGGACCACACACAGCTAAGATACGATAATATATCGCAACTGCATCATTGTATTAGAGGCAGTCTTGCGAGTCGCCGGTTTCGTTCCTTATACAGAGTGGTTTTTTTTTTGGCATGAACCGGTGTGCATTACCGCAGCAAAATGTTGTGCTTTAGAGAAGTGAGAGTATATCAAATAATTAGTCCATGATGAGGAGAAATTAGTTCATGAATAGCAAAATTTGTTCGCATTGTAGTTTTAAAGTTATTCGAGAAAAACAGATTTTGCTGGAGTAATGTTCGAAACGTTACCCTGGCAAAATCTTTTTTTATAAAATCGTTTCCATCCAGAACCAAATACATGAATAGATAGCTTTTGTTGCGTATTAAATGTTTGTGAATAGCAAAATTTGTGCATGTTGTATTTCTTAAGTTATTTAAGATTTTGCTGCGGTAACGTTTTAGGATATCCCAGATCTCGAAATCGGTTGAACATAGAAGTTTGAAAAAAATACCAATAATAGACCTTAATTTGTTCAAATTTGTTCAAGCATTAGTTTTTGATTTGCTTGATGAATACCAATGTAATTAAATGTTTTCAAAAATCAGAAAAAATGAATTTCTCAGTAAACCAGTACACTTACAATAAAATAAAAGGCTGTAACATGTACCCTTGGTACACCTTTATAACGACAGTAAACTTAGATTATGTAACTTTACGCAATATGAACATATAGAGAAATTTTAAAATATTTTTTTTAAGTCATCGAATACGCAGCTTCCATTAAACAAGGAAACATGGCATACTATGAACAAATTAAAATGTTCCATCAATAAACAATCCTTTTAATTCCAGCTTTGAATTACGGCTATTATGAAAGTTATATCAAAAATAAGATATATCAGTAATTTGTCAATAAGCCGACCGAATTATAAAGGTTACGTAAAAGCGACCGCACCATACATACGGGTATACTTCGCAAATTAGCAGCGTAGTATGTGACGTAGTGTACAGTCGGGTAGAATAGTAATTCGGACAACCGATTTTTAAATATTTCTACCAGTTTTCTTTTTTGTAAATTGCAATCATGATAATCAACAGTATTATTATACAATTTAATGACTTAAGTATACAGTGTGGAAACTTTCAGCGGGGCAGTAAGGAGAAGTACCTTATCCGTTGCAGCTACACGAAAATGGTTTTAGGAGACTATCCATAATTTTTTATGGAATTTTGATCCACATTCACAGATTTTCAAAAAAATGTACAGTTTTTGATCAGTATTAGAAACAGGATCGATTGGCATCAAAAAATGTTTTTATGTAAAATGGCTATTTTCTTGCTAACTGTAATTTTTTTTTTGAAAATCTGTGAATGAGGATCAAAATTCCATAAAAAATTATGGATAGTCTCCTAAGACCATTTTCGTGTAGCTGGAACAGATTAGGTACTTCTCCTTACTGCCCCGCTGAAAGTTTCCACCCTGTATATTTAAAACCAAATTAACATTAAAAATGGAAATGTTGCCCCGTTGCCCCAATCATCGCGATAAACAAGACGATAAGTCACCACGCTAACAGGAATTGCCGTAAATGGCTATGTTCTTGCCGAATGAAATGATTGTTGGATTTCAAGCTAGCTAGTAGGGTTTCCTTTTTTAAATTTCATCTAATATTGTGTTACATGGTCATTAATCTAAGATTCTTCGCCAAGTATCAATTTGCGTTGCATGATTTTTTTATACACGGTGTTTCATAATAACCAATAAATAATCAATGCGTTATCTAAAACTAATTATTAAATTGTGTTTACCCGTAATGTCATTCAACCCAAAATTTTCATGTAAATCATAGACATGATGATGATACTATGATATACATGAAAATATTGGGTTAAATGACATTACGTGTAAACACATTTTTAATAATTATTTTTAGATAACGCATTAATTATTTATTGGTTATTATGAAACACCGTGTATAGTTTGTTTCTCAGATCGCACAAACATGGCTCTGTATGAAGGATATTTTCATTGTCTTATTGTTCCCGGGAGTATTACGCGGCTCAACAGATTAATGTCACTCTACCAATCCGATGATTTTATATTCACGTATAATGTGCATGTGTGCCTTATAAAAATTATCTGTGATTTTTAATAAGTAAAAAATATCATTTGTATAAGACTGATTTTTAAATAAAAAAATGTCGTTCTCGTTTCATTATTTTATTATACCCTTTTTTTCGCAACTGTACTAACGAAACATCAATATTATACCGTTCATTTAAAATGGTTAGCCTTATGTATGATGCGGTCGCTTTTACGCAACCTTTATAATTCGGTCGGCTTATTGACAAATTTCTGATATATCTTATTTTTGATATAACTTTCATAATAGCCGTAATTCAAAGCTGGAATTAACAGGATTGTTTATTGATGGAACATTTTAATTTGTTCATAGTATGCCATGTTTCCTTGTTTAATGGAAGCTGCGTATTCGATGACTTAAAAAAAATATTTTAAAATTTCTCTATATGTTCATATTGCGTAAAGTTACATAATCTAAGTTTACTGTCGTTATAAAGGTGTACCAAGGGTACATGTTACAGCCTTTTATTTTATTGTAAGTGTACTGGTTTACTGAGAAATTCATTTTTTCTGATTTTTGAAAACATTTAATTACATTGGTATTCATCAAGCAAATCAAAAACTAATGCTTGAACAAATTTGAACAAATTAAGGTCTATTATTGGTATTTTTTTCAAACTTCTATGTTCAACCGATTTCGAGATCTGGGATATCCTAAAACGTTACCGCAGCAAAATCTTAAATAACTTAAGAAATACAACATGCACAAATTTTGCTATTCACAAACATTTAATACGCAACAAAAGCTATCTATTCATGTATTTGGTTCTGGATGGAAACGATTTTATAAAAAAAGATTTTGCCAGGGTAACGTTTCGAACATTACTCCAGCAAAATCTGTTTTTCTCGAATAACTTTAAAACTACAATGCGAACAAATTTTGCTATTCATGAACTAATTTCTCCTCATGATGAACTAATTATTTGATATACTCTCACTTCTCTAAAGCACAACATTTTGCTGCGGTAATGCACACCATGAACCGCATACAAATCTGACTGCTGTTGCTAGACGTACTTGACAGGTCGTCTAATGACGAATGGAACAGTGAATTTGATCATATATGTATTGCGTCGAGAAGAAAAAAGCGTAAAATCTGGGAAGAGGACCACTTAAGAACCAAAAAATAGCGCTAGATAGAACATACTGTAGTTTATCTTAAGATACATACTCGTATCGCCGAGTATATTAATATATATTTCAATATCTTAAGATATCGTCGCTGGGTTAAGATATCTTTCACATATCGCTCAATATCTTAAGATATTGTAATGCAAAATATATATTATATTAACTGTGTGCGGTGATCCATTGAAATGTAGGGTTAGCGATACGTCGCAGACAAGATATATTCTATAGTGTCTTCATTGTGTGCGATGGGCTCAACGGTAACCGGGTCCGGTGACCGTACTGCCCCCCTAGACGAATGCCACACGCTAACTTTTCCGCAGTCGTTCCTCAGAAAAAATGTACGGAGATGACATTAGCTGCGGAAAAAATAGCGCGAGGTCGTCGCGAGCTAATGTCGTCTCCATACATTTTTTCTGCGAAACGACTGCGGAAAAGTTAGCGTGTGGCATTCGTCTAGTAGACATGCGCAAATCATGTCCTGTAATGGATTGAACCTGGAACGGTTACTGAACATTTCGGAACTATGTCCGTTATCATGTTCGCGGAACTATACTCAATACTCAATACTTTTATTGTATCCAAAATTACAAAGGATGGTACAGATAATTTTGGACTCTGTTGGGCACAACAACTTAGTAGGTATGTTGCTACATTTTTATAAAAATTATCCACTATAAATAAATTCAAATAATAGGAACTAGTTTCTCCGATTACATTATTAAAGTCCATTGCGCCTTCATTACATTTAAACTACATTATTTAACATATATATATCATGTTATTAAAAAGTCAAACAGGTAGAAACAATACATGTCAAAACATTATTTAAAATATAAAATTCTTAATCGTCAATATCTAAATGAAAAATGTCAATATTCATATTTAAAATAGGTCAAAAAAGGTCAATACATAAAATATGTCATGTCATTTTATTTTAATACTATACCAGATAATTTCAAAAAATAATTCAAAATTAAAATGTCGATAGTAAAATAAATGAAATAAAATTAAATTAAATAAACATAATTTAAATTTGGAAGTGAGAGTAATTACTATCAAATTTATCGTTAAAAAACTCGTTCAGATTATAATACGCCTTATCTAATAAAAAAGTTTTTAAATTTTTTATAATTTTTTTGTCACATGTCTCGTTTATTAAATTATAAGGTAACTTGTTGAACACCTTTATTGCCATCAGATTTGGACTTGTACTATGCAACTTTAGTTTAGACTGAGGTAATACAAGTTTATTTGCATGTCTAGAGGGATATCGTCTTGGTATATCACACTGTTTTGTAAAATAATTAGGATATTTTTTTATAAATTTTACAAGTTCAAGTATATATAAAGAAGGTACAGTTAGAATTTTATATTTTTTGAAATATGGTTTGCAGCTATCGGTATAATCTATGTTTGCTAGAGTTCGATAGCTAAAGGAACTATGTAGTTCCTTTAGCTATCATGGCCATATACAGGTTCAGTTCCATATCTATTCATACAGTTTCAGTTCCTTGATCCGTTATGTATTACGTTACGGTCCGTGTTATACTCGTAATCTTTACCATATACTATTACCGTGTCTTTACATAGTATAAAATGAATTCGCTTCCCTTGTACGTTCGCTATGTTCGCTTAGATCTTTTAAACTACTCGACGGATTTCTAGGCAATTTTATTTTTTTATGATCGGGAACGCTCCGTCTCTCGGACTCGCCGCTGTGATTCGTCGACATGTCTCGGTTCGGACGTGGACATGCGCGAAATGACAGAATAGGTCCACAGAAATGGAACGCGAACGGAGCTGTGAACCCGTTTGAATCGACGCCTCGGAAAGGAACTGTGTCGTTCCAGTGTCGGACATAGTTCCTGGAAATATTAGGATCCGGAACTACACGTGTCTACTGTGTAGGGGGTCCGTACCGGCGACGTGCAGGTGGTGCCGCAGCGTGAGGCAGTAGGGCAGCGCGGCGGCGGCCAGCTGGTGCACCGTGCCGTCCACGGCGCCGGCCGCGCTGTCCCCGCGCACCCCCTCCACCCACTCCTCCAGGGATTTCACGCACTGTTTCCGTGACAATTAAAAGAAAACATGTAAAACTTAAGCAATAGTTGCAAAGCAGATGGAGACAGCAGGCATTTGAGTGACAATTAAAAAAACGTGTAAAACTCAAGCAATACTTGTAGAGCAGACGGAGACGGGAGTCAACGGAATATTCACGAGTAGGTACTACCACTGCGCTTCATACTAACCAATTTGTAGAAAGTTAAGAATTTAACATTTGTAGAGTGTGCGCCAAACTTTTAGTTCGCTCTGAAGTTGTCTCACGCACATAAAATATACTAAATGTATTGTTATCGTGCTTAAAACTTATTAAGTGATGTGACACCCATCTTTCACTTATAACAAGTAGACAGACAATATAAATTAATAACATGGAATTATTCCTCAAACAGGAATGAGCTCTTCAAAATATTGTTGTTCAAAGGACATGTCCACTTTTTGTATGGAACGTGGAATTTTATTCTGAACCTTTTTTAACCAGTTTAAAAATTTATGACGATAATAGAACTTTATGAGAAGGATGTTTATCCATGAATATTAAAAATATTAAGGCCTGCATTTAGGAGAAAAAAATTAAAAATGTTTTTTTTTATTGTTTCTTTAGCAGGGCCACATTTAGTTTTTTTTTACTGGCAATTAAAAGGATGTCATTGTCAATACCACTGTAGCTGTCGTTTTGACTTTTGTTTATTGTTTGCAAATTGTTTGTGTGTATGTGTGTAACCGTGGTGTAACCTTCCTTCCTTTCACAAAATAGTATCTTTTATTTTCTACAGCTATGCTCAAGTTCTTGATTTTACATGTGATTTAAATATTGGCTTGCTAACTGGACTAAGTTTTCTCATAATTTGAACGTACGGACGTACGAAGTAACCAGACCCAAGAATTGAACAACAAAATGTTATACTTCCAGGTTACAGTCGCACTCCTGATACAACTTCTCATTTTTTTATACCAGAGTGCTATAATTTGGAATGTCGAAGGGAACCATTATATTTAAGAAAGAAGATCCTCGGGGATTGTAAAATATTCGTAAAGTAATGCCAGTCTGTGAAAATCACATGAGTCAATATGATTTTGCATTTTTACAGTAATAAACGTAAGGTTTTACGTTTACGGTACGGTACGGTTTAAAAGAAACAAATACTTGCATTCACACATATACACATAAACATTATTATTACTTATCAAGTCAATATGATTTTGCATTTTTATGTGTATTAGAAATTAACTGTATAGTTTACACCAAATGTGATAATTCATGCTTGACTTACTAACAATAAAATCAAAGAACAGAAACTAATTGAATTTGAAAATATAGAAAATTCCACTGATATAGTATGTAAATACTGGACAGGTTTAACAGTCACACAATTTGTTTTATTGTTCTCTTGCTTAACTCAATTAGGTGAGGTTTGTTCAAAACCTAAAAAGGCCTTAGGTTTATATTAAGTCAGACTATGGGCTAAGGAATCCCTTTGCAGAATTGCTTCTCGGGTATGCATTTCAAAAACTCATGTTTACTTATATAAAAAAGTGTTATTGCTTCAAAAATCAATATGCACCTTTACATTTAGGTATAGCCCATATAAGCAGGGAAAACCTGTCCAGTAGAAATCTAACTATACCTTATACTCTTTGGGTCTGATTCAAACAATTCCATTGTTTTATTAGAGGTTACTAACATTTTACTTACAAAAGTCCTCTAATTACCTAAGAAATCTTATAACTTACACTGCTAGCTGCAGTAAGCGACCAACCGACGTGGTGGTCAATCTATTTTAAATAGGGCATTAGAAGCCATCTTTGTACATATTAATGCTTAAATTCCACACTTGAATATGTTCCCTGGAATGAAAATATTCAATTTAATTTTAATCAGTCTTGGAACATATTAAATTAAGCAAGCTAAGTCATATTTTGGGGAACATATTCAAGAAAATGATCCATCACATGAGACTGCTGATAAGAGGAAAAATCAAATGAAATCCATGAATTTAGGATGGGCTCCGCACCAAACTCATATAACACCACTGGCTCAATTTTGAAATGACGTACTAATGAGGGAAGATGTTGAAATTGAATAAATAAAAATTACATAATTTCTGGGTTTTATTTCATACCTGCAACCAGTTTCTATATTACAACTCTTTCACATAGTTTCCACTATTATAATTATTCAACACTTCATATTACATATTTAGTACCCATGATAAAATCGAGGGTATGTAGTCATATAGAAGTAAATATTTACACTTTGAAATAGCATTATAGTAATCTTAGAGAATTTTGCACTTAGTTCATTAATTAGCATTTGTTTTGTAAAAAATCTTTTGTTATTGAAATAGTAAAACTGTAGCATTCTTAAGAACAGACCAGTATATTTTATTTATGTTGATATTTTATTACTGTGAGGTAGGTGCTTATCCTAAGAGTAGGCAGAGTAAAACAGGTATCACACACTAGACACTACAGCCAGGGGCTCATCCTAACAAATGCTGCACAAACACACTGCTACAAAGTATAGAAGTCATCTGCCACCAACCAATGCATTTATTGTGCTAGATTTCATTTTAATAGCATGGACCTATTGATTGCAAGTATCATTTTTTTGGTCAGAGTCAGAGATGCTTGTTTGTTACCAGCAGTGACCTGCAATGCTGCTAATTTGCAATCCAATTCAATATGTGGTCACCTGGGGGTTTATTGTCGAAGGAAAAATCTATAACGTCTGCTGCCTTTAATTTGACAGTCATTGCGGCAACAACACAAGATTGTGCACTTCTTAATAAAAAGTATTGTGATGTATTGTGATTGCCTAAATTATAAGCACAGATTAGGTATTAGTTACTAATTATAAGCGATCACGATAATAAAATCACAAAATTAAACGAGGCTTTTTTGTTTGACGCTGTCACTTCTGCAAGAGAAGGCAAAGGGAGCTAAGTTCATACAGCCATGTTTTTCGTAAATCTTGATAAAACATTAAAAATGTAATTTATGTGAATTTTAGTCAGAAAGTCACTAACTATCACATCGTTTGTGCGCTTTTGTTACTTATTTATTCGTTTGTGACACGTTTCAGTAACTTGTCATTGGTTTCCATACAAAAATCGCTTTGTTTTACATACTATGAAAGTCAATCAGAAAATTGCTGTTTTTTTGAATTTGCAGGCCTAAAAAAACCTAAATTTTATTCTAAACCCTAGATTTTTGAGTACTCTTTACAAAAATACCTGAAACATGTTGCTTAATTAATGATGAAATTTTTAGCCCAAAAGAGGACATGTCCTTTGGACTTTATTTCTATGTGAATATAGACTAAACACTTGAAAGTGCAAAAGTGTACCGAGAGAGATAGCACTGACTGTACCTTTTATCCCTTTCCCACAGTGTTGCTACTGTTGTATATTTTATAATTTAGTAGTTATGAAACAACTATTGGTAGATGAAGATTTTTTATTATTGTTTATTTTAATTACTTTTAACGCCCAAAATACCTAAATTGTTTTTATTTTGTAATAATTATAACATGAAATAAATTAAATTATCGTGTTAGCATACTATTAATAATTATAACACTATGATTTTCCAGGAAATATTCTAGTGGTAGTATTCAAAAATGTTATATTGCAACAACGACTCTATGTCAATGTCAGTAATTTTCGTTGTCATTGTAGTAGGGTGACCACACGGTATGTAGGTACCTAACATAAATATTTTTTTAATAAAAGTAATTTACATTAGTTATGTATTGCTTAGCTTACACGATGCGATGTTAAGTTATTAGAAAAAAGAATTGGCATTAACATTCTGTTCAAGAAATTGGCGAAACCACAAAAGTTTTCAATATTGTTAAAACAATTCGACTCACACTAATGTGTTTTTAATTCTTTTCTTCTTAAAATATTACTCATTCTTTTACTAGGTATGTATTTAAATATCACAGAGAGATTTTAGTGTTGACTCATTTTTGACAAGTTGACATATTTTATTATCTGTTATGGGTTCAACATAATATACCGATTGGAAAGACCCATCTATTGAAAGACAATCATTGACATTCATTATTATTTTAATAATTATATTATTAATAAAACCTATCTTGTATTGAAAAGCAGATGTAAAATTCTTTTGCGCAGCCCATTTTGAAATAATAGAATAGAATATAATATTTGTTTGTTGTACAACACCAACCAGCTTAAAGTCAACGTATAAATAATACACTTAACACTAATTGTACAAAGGGCGACCTTGTCGCTAAAAACGATCTCTTCCTTAACAATCATGATTATTAAACATATTATGATTTTCAAAAGCATCTTTCAGGTTGAATGTTATTGTTTTTAAAAAAAAATCCTATTTTGTAGAATTTGTGGTTACAAATTTACGAAAGAGACAAACGGTACAGTTATTTATCTCTCGCTCGGCACACTTTTTAAAGCAAGAGTTCATTCCTGTTTGAGTAATAATTCCATGATTAATAACAACAGTGCAAAGCGAATCGTGCTGTGTTCAGAGCGGACTAGAAATTTGGCGCAATTTGTATCTTACATTGCTTCATTATGAAAGCTTTTAATAGTCGTACCACCTGGGCAATGGATCCTCATTATAGACAAGCCTGTATTAAGGAAATAGAAAAAATTTTGAATGGCATCTTAAGAAGGCGTCGAAATGAAGAAAATAAGGGAATGTAATTTTCTCAAACACGCTACGATATACGACCATATGTTACTCAATCTTCTTTAGAATAAATCGTAATTGAAGTACTGGGCCAGACAGATCCTAGCGCCGGGCCGTCAGCGCGCCGCCGCTCGCCGCGTGCTGCGTGCTGCGTGCTGTGTGCTGCGTGCTGTGTGCTGTGTGCTGCGTGCTGTGTTCTGCGTGTTGTGTTCTGCGTGTTGTGTGCTGTGTGCTGCGTGCTGCGTGGTGTGTGCGGCTCACGTGGTGGTGGTGGGCGGCGCGCGCGGCGGCGAGGGCCCCGGCGCCCAGCGCGCGGTCGGCGTCGGCCGCCGCGTGCTGTGTGCTGTGTGCTGCGTGCTGCGTGGTGTGTGCGGCTCACGTGGTGGTGGTGGGCGGCGCGCGCGGCGGCGAGGGCCCCGGCGCCCAGCGCGCGGTCGGCGTCGGCCGCCGCGTGCTGTGTGCTGTGTGCTGCGTGCTGTGTGCTGTGTGCTGCGTGCTGCGTGGTGTGTGCGGCTCACGTGGTGGTGGTGGGCGGCGCGCGCGGCGGCGAGGGCCCCGGCGCCCAGCGCGCGGTCGGCGTCGGCCGCCGCGTGCTGTGTGCTGTGTGCTGCGTGCTGCGTGGTGTGTGCGGCTCACGTGGTGGTGGTGGGCGGCGCGCGCGGCGGCGAGGGCCCCGGCGCCCAGCGCGCGGTCGGCGTCGGCCGCCGCGTGCTGTGTGCTGTGTGCTGCGTGCTGTGTGCTGTGTGCTGCGTGCTGCGTGGTGTGTGCGGCTCACGTGGTGGTGGTGGGCGGCGCGCGCGGCGGCGAGGGCCCCGGCGCCCAGCGCGCGGTCGGCGTCGGTCGCCGCGTGCTGTGTGCTGTGTGCTGTGTGCTGCGTGCTGTGTGCTGTGTGCTGCGTGCTGCGTGGTGTGTGCGGCTCACGTGGTGGTGGTGGGCGGCGCGCGCGGCGGCGAGGGCCCCGGCGCCCAGCGCGCGGTCGGCGTCGGTCGCCGCGTGCTGTGTGCTGTGTGCTGTGTGCTGCGTGCTGTGTGCTGTGTGCTGCGTGCTGCGTGGTGTGTGCGGCTCACGTGGTGGTGGTGGGCGGCGCGCGCGGCGGCGAGGGCCCCGGCGCCCAGCGCGCGGTCGGCGTCGGTCGCCGCGTGCTGTGTGCTGTGTGCTGTGTGCTGCGTGCTGTGTGCTGTGTGCTGCGTGCTGCGTGGTGTGTGCGGCTCACGTGGTGGTGGTGGGCGGCGCGCGCGGCGGCGAGGGCCCCGGCGCCCAGCGCGCGGTCGGCGTCGGTCGCCGCGTGCTGTGTGCTGTGTGCTGTGTGCTGCGTGCTGTGTGCTGTGTGCTGCGTGCTGCGTGGTGTGTGCGGCTCACGTGGTGGTGGTGGGCGGCGCGCGCGGCGGCGAGGGCCCCGGCGCCCAGCGCGCGGTCGGCGTCGGTCGCCGCGTGCTGTGTGCTGTGTGCTGTGTGCTGCGTGCTGTGTGCTGTGTGCTGCGTGCTGCGTGGTGTGTGCGGCTCACGTGGTGGTGGTGGGCGGCGCGCGCGGCGGCGAGGGCCCCGGCGCCCAGCGCGCGGTCGGCGTCGGTCGCCGCGTGCTGTGTGCTGTGTGCTGTGTGCTGCGTGCTGTGTGCTGTGTGCTGCGTGCTGCGTGGTGTGTGCGGCTCACGTGGTGGTGGTGGGCGGCGCGCGCGGCGGCGAGGGCCCCGGCGCCCAGCGCGCGGTCGGCGTCGGTCGCCGCGTGCTGTGTGCTGTGTGCTGTGTGCTGCGTGCTGTGTGCTGTGTGCTGCGTGCTGCGTGGTGTGTGCGGCTCACGTGGTGGTGGTGGGCGGCGCGCGCGGCGGCGAGGGCCCCGGCGCCCAGCGCGCGGTCGGCGTCGGGCTGCAGGCGGGCGAGCCGCGCCAGCAGCGGCCAGGCGGCGGCGGCGCCGGGCCGGCAGCGCGCCGCCGCCCGCCGCGCCCGCCGGCCCGCGCGCTCCACCTCCGCCGCCAGCAGCGCCAGCGGCTCCCGCAGCGCCGCGCGCACCACCGCGCTCAGCCGCGCCAGCGGCGCCAGACCTGACGCCCACACCGCGCTCGTCACGCCCGACGTCACTCCCGAAATCCACTTCCGTAAACTACGTCACACGTCAGAGGGGATATCGACTAAACGTGACGAGGAGTGAGTAGTTTGCGCATCCGTCTTTGTAGCGTCACATTTCAAAATTTTATATAGTGAGACTCGAAAATTATTCGCACTTCACCAAAAACATGATAATGTACTCGTATACTTGTGGCTGCATTTTCATTAAAAATGATAAATAAATAAAAAATAAATGAAAAAATCAACTCAGAAAATAACAAAACAACGGTTCTTCAACTAAAAATATTATCTCGGGCGGGAATTAAACTCACGTCTTCAACGTTTTTAAAGAAACTGCAGTCACTAAAATGCAAATCTATAGATGTTTCTAGATTGAACATTGATACGTAGTTATAAAGAGTCAATAAAATCAAAGTTGACTTAACAAAAGTACAAAAAACATTAATACAATTAAAATTTCATCGAGGCTGGTACTTACTTGATGACCCAGCAGTTAAAAATTAAAAATGTTGTAACGCAATTTATATATAGTTCCAACAGTACGGCTCCACCTGCGCCCTAACACTTTGACTAACGCAACAGTCTTGACATCACACAACAACTTAATGCGTTAAATGGTACATGGCATCACTGATGGCGTGAGACGTTAGTAACTTTTGCAGCAATCACCGCGGATACAGCTACTATTAATAAGCCTGACTTAACTAGATTTGACTCGTGTAATGTATACCACTCTGAACGCTTCCACGTGTACCTCTCTTGTAGCATTTGAGGTAAATTAATCGTGTATGTATAGTGTTACACATTACCTGAGATTATATTTGTTACTGTAAAACCTTACTCACGGCGAACAATAATAATCACTGTGTACAACACTAATGGAACAGACTTTAAACCAAAAAAATGTATAAAAACCAGCATAGATTTCCATTCTAGATAAATCTACTAAAAGCAAGACAAACACGTATCACTTCCAATAATTTCCGACAAGAACTGACTGGCATCGGCCAACATGCTCCTTTTTTTAAATCGTTTCACCAAATCATATCCCACGTCCATGTTTCCTTGCCAGAATGTTCAACAATAGGTCACAAGCTAGAATACCCAGAAGCGTGCGTTGCTCGTGCCTGGCCGCGGCCACCACGGCGGCGGCCAGGGCGCCCACCGCCTCCGCCTCGGCTTCCTCGTCCGGCTCGGATGACTCTTCACCTGCAACACATCCGTTTTTTTATACAACAAAGTTGGCAAACAAGCTTTCTTCCCACCTAATGGTAAGTGGTAACAGTGACCTACTATAGTACATGTGGTTCTTATGTGATTCGCAGCAAATCCGCAACCCCAAAAGAACCAGTGTACCAGTGTACGTTGCCAACTTGTGACATATATCATGATCATGTCACATAATATATCAGTGCAAGTCTGAACAGTCGACTACAAAAAGATGGATTCGGTCTAAATTACAGAAATATGTATACTCTATCTGAATGTTTGGTCAATAAAGTCGTGTATATATCACCGTAAAATTGCTAATACCGTTAGATTATAATCTATCTCGCGAGATTGTAAACTATCGAAAGATTGTGAACCGTAACATACCGCTTACAATTGGTTGCAGTTTTGCTGCGAATCTCACAGGAACCACATGTATATAGGTGACTGTTACCACTTACCATCAGGTGGGCAGTTTGCTTGTTTGCCAACTTAATTGCAATAAAAAAAAAGAACGAAACAAAATCTTGACTTATTGTAAGAGTAATAAAAAATAATATGCAAGAAAAATATTTCCTTATTGAGAACTTGTAGGCTAAGGAAACATTTTTGTTGATGTATTTTTCTTTCATATTATTTTTATAACTCTTACAATAAGTCAAAATTTTGTTTCGTTATTTTTTTTGTAATAGACAATTTTGTTACGTTTCGATTTTTATTTTTATTAGTATGTGTTTAATTTGCTTCGGCGAAAAATGTTTATAATTTTTTCAATCTTAATTTATGTTTTAAAAGAAAATGTTGTTACATTTCTGATTCTCTTATTTGGTTACATTTTTTCTTAACATATTATGATGTCGGAAATATTGATTAACTACTAAATAATAAATACATACTTGCTGTCACTATTCTAGAAGTGCATTTGTTTTATTTGACTGACATTTGTGTTTGATTTTTAATTCTATGGACACAGAACGATCTTCTGTAACACTGACCAATCAGGGACAGGCTGACCGCTCGCCTGCGGCTCGCGCACAATGGTAGTTTTCCAATTACAGAGCATAATGCGACTCAGTGGCGCACAATGCCGAATTATGCTGATGCTTAATTGGAACGTGAATTAGTTTTCAAATGCACCAGCAGAGTGCGCTAAGTTCAGTGTTGAAAAAAAGAAATATTCATAGAGTTAGCAATAACCTGATTAATGTGTAAATAATGTGGTATACATACTTAATAATTGGTTGAAAACTATTTACGGTTATTTTAAGTAATTTGGATTTTGATTATTTCATTAACATTTTTTTGTTTTGAGTAATTTTTGTACCTTCATCCATACTTATATTTATTTTTTAACACAGTTTGAATTAACTTTGATTATTTAAAAAAAACTACAATGAAACGAAAGCTTTAAAAATTTTTCAACAATAAATAATATTACTAACGATTATATATAAATAAAACATTTCGATCAATGCGTGATCAATGCCAACTTAAAGAAAAAACACTTGCTAATTTTCTGTCACTGAGTTGGTATCGATTGCACGCATCACACGAAAACATTACTTTTGAGAGTGCTCGATTGTGCGAAGTGTTGCTGTAGTTGAAACATTCAACGTTAAGCATTATGCCGCATAATGCGCTCTAGTGCTGTAATTGGAAAACTACCAATATCGCCTCGTGGTTTCGTGCGCAATGACCGACATAGCGCGCTCGTATCATAATGTACTATTAATCACAGTCACCCGTTCGGTCAATATTCTAAACAAAAGAATATCATGCATAATACATGGTAATAAGGTTATTTTTAATGACCAAGTTTCGCAGCGTGCGTTATGGCTATCTTGTAATGAGGATCATTAGTTTTTAAATATCCCTATAAATACTGATTTCAAAAAAATATTTGAAAATGATTCATTTGCATATTTGTATCAAACTACTTACAGAATACAGAGTGTGCTTTATTTTTGTTAGTCTGTTACTCATTGCATACGGCAAGCATTCAAATTCAAAAATATACAACACTAGCTTTTGCCGGCTGCGCGGCTTCGCTCGAAGCTCGAATTTCCAAAAAAAAAATAAGGCAAGTATTTTTCGTTGGTAACAAAGAGTCTGTGTACCGATTTTTAGCTTCCTACCTTGAAAACTGCGAAAAGTCCCATATAAAATTTCACCCCCTCTTTTAAGGGGATGGGGGCAGATTTCCAAAAAAAAAATGATGCACGATTTTTTTGTTAATCACAAATAGTCCGCATACCTTAGCGTTTTAGCTTTCTACCTTGAAAATTGCGGAGTATCCACAAACTTCCACTGCCATTTTAGGAAAGTGGGGGGGGGGTGTTAGAAAGAGACAAAAAGTAGCCTATGTCACTCTCCATCCCTTCAACTATCTCCACTTAAAAATCACGTCAATTCGTCGCTCCGTCTTGCCGTGAAAGACAGACAAACAAACATACACACACATACACTTTCCCATTTATAATATTAGTATGGACTAGTGTGGATGAACATCAAAAATAATACATAATATCTAAAATACGAAACCATGAACATTTTAATAAAAATGGGAATACGGATAGATCAGGGAAGTAACTGTGAACTTGTAATTATTTTATCTTCCCATTTGATTACAATACCGTTATAGCATCTCATTAAAATAACAATTATTATATATATATAATATAAGCAATACTCACTCGTTTCGACGATAGACCGCCGCGGGCCGATGGCCAATCCGGTGGATTGCTCCAAGGTCTGCGACGCCTTCATCATGATCTTGTTGGCTCGTTTCTCCAGACTGAACAATTACGCACACGTTTCAGTTAAAAAACGGGCCACGAGCGAGTTGAACCCGCGCACCGAAAGGTCCCTTTTTTTTTCCTCGGAGGGAAATGCGTAACCACACCGTACCCGCCGTTGGCTAGACGGCGAGCGTGTGTGGGGCTCTCCCCTCTCCCGGCAGGGTGCCAGGCCTACCCACTAAAACCCCCCGGTGTTCTCCCTGCCCTTTTTGGGCGCGCTAGGTAAGGTCCACACTGCGACTCCACTACCTACGCGCCCGGGCAAGCCCGACCCACTGGTCGGGCTATCGCCAAGGGGGGATTGCCCGAGAACACCAGGGCAACCCCAAGACAGAGGGCCTTACGGCGGAGTGCACGGGGCCAACCGTGCACACAGGCCTGTGCGAATGCCCGCCTTCGCCTGCCTATCCGTCTGCGACGGATGGGAGCGGCTTGAGGGTCTGCCTCCCGCTCCCTCTCCGCGGCCTCTTTTTGCGAGATGACGTACTCGCAGGAGGCGACAGCCCCCCATTCCGCCTCGCCGCAGCGAGGCGGCGCGTCGACAGCGAGCAGTTTCCACCTCCCAGCGAAGCGTTGAGTTCGCTGCGCTGGCGGACCAAAAGTTCCCTACAAACTTATTGTAAGTATATAAGTTACTAGCTATGTACATACGAGTACTATCTGTTGCCCGCGACTTCGTCCGCGTGGAATTCGGTTATTATCAGCAAGACCCTAATTTAACATAAAAGTAGCCTATATCCTTTCTCAGGCTCTAGGATATCTGTGTACCAAATTTCATTTAAATCGGTTCAGTAGCTTTGGCGTGAAAGCGCGACAGACAGACAGAGTTACTTTTATAATATTCGGAGAAGTAATTAAATGTTTAGCAATTATAAAATTTAGTGAGCCACAAAAAAACAGCATTTAAATAATTTGGTCAGCATACAAAGATTTTGTTTGCAATTAAAAAACCAGGCAGCAATCCTTGTTCCGCAAATAATTTTGATAATGGACAAAAATTAAATCATAAATAGGCAGCTTACAATATCATTAGTTTGCATAATAAACATTGCCTGCGATACAAGTAATAATTTACTTAGTGTAGGTACCACAGATAATCAAATCTAGTGTTTAAGTCTAATTTAAGTGATTCTTTTTATGTAAATTTATGTATCAACCCACAGCGAATAATAAAGTTATTATTATTATTATTCAGTCCGCAAAATAACTACTTGGTCCGCAAAATAACTACTTGATCAGCAAGATTTCATGATTGATCAGCAGAGAAAACATATCTATAAGCAGTGTATTTGATTGGTATGCATATTTAAAACATAGTGAACAAAATAACTAATTGGATTGATTATAATTTTATTATAAGAATAAAGATATAGCTTAAGTACTTATAGGTACCTACATAATTGTTTAATATTTGTTGATGTTCACGCTCGAGGAAGAGCGAGTGGCGGCACTGCATTCTAGTCTGTGCAGTGACAGCTTTTTGGCGGCCGGCCGCATGTGATATGTCAGTTGAGTCGAGTCGAAATGTCATGACATGCTTAGAGGTTATGGCAGGCCGGAATAAAATATAATATACAATATTCAAGCAAATAGTGATTTGCGCGGCGCACCTAATATCGGGGTGCGAAAGCCCGCTTTGTGTTGTGCGAAATCGCGTGTGTGAGTCGTGGTGGCCTATTAGGCATTTGTAGTGCTCCGGTCTCCACCGGTGGATCCACTGCAGATCTTCAGGAGCCGCGACTTCCTTCGAGCTAGCTCAGGAAGTCCACCGGCTACGGAGGAGACGGACGGAGACAATAGGACTCGGGGTAAGCCACAATCCTTTCTATGAGCTGTTAGTAATCAGCAATCAACCCAAAATTCCTTATTCAGTGAAACGCCGACGTGGTGGAGTCTACTTGGGGCACCACCATCTCTTGGTAGCAGAGCGTGGTTCTTAGATTTGAGTATTTGATTAGTATTGTACAATTAATATTGTAATCTTGTTGGTTGTCCAAACGGGCAATACATATTAATTGGTTTTGATTGCTGATTTTAAACCGACTACCAGCTCATTTGTGGACCGATCTCCTTAACTAATTGTCATTGTATATGAAAAATTGGGGTTAAATGTCTTTTGTTGTTCTAGTTAAGTTCTAGCATTTACCTATATTTGATTTTGGTTTGTTTTTTCATATCTTTGTTTTGCCCTTGAATATTTTGTTTGTTAAGTTGTAAACTTATACTTGAATTTAATTTGTTTAACAGATTTTGCTGCTAAATGACTTTGCTGTTGTTGTAATACACTATATTGCTGTGTTAAGTTTTAGCATTTACATTTGATTTTGTTTTGTTTGCCTTTGAATATTGTGTTTGTTAAGTTATTGACTTAAAGCTTGAATTTAATTTGTTTGAAAAATTCTGTTGTTAAATGCCTTTGTTGTTCTAGTTAAGTTCTAGCATTTACACTTGATTTTGGTTTGTTTATATATTTTGTTCTGCCCTTGAAGTTCCTCCCGATCTGTTTTATTGTCTGCGGTTGTCGGTCTGTTTGTCTGTGTATTATTATAGTGTATCTTAATTTTGGTGCAAAATGGTCCCGCCAGTCAGCCCGCTTAGTGGTGCCCGCGCGGGTGCACAAAAGATTTGAGATGGTTTGCTAGTGCCGTCGCTTTGGTAGACCGACCAGACCGAGAACAGGCCTTGTTAATTCGGCATGAGGGAGTACCGGCTCGCTTGAAGGAATTAGAGCAGCTTTTCGTTGCTCATCAACAATATCTGCTCGACCACCCAGCCGAGGGTGCCGCTGAGTTGCGGGCAGTTGACCAATTTAATGCCGATTATGATCAGTGTTTTGAACAGGCGGATGTGATCATAAACAAGGCTCAGGCAATCGTGAGGGTGAGTCGTGCATGCCCGGGGAGGTCAAGCCTACCCCGGCCGGCTTGCTGGGCAGACTGCCCACTTTAGACATCCCAACCTTTGATGGGAACCTGGCTTCTTGGATGGGGTTCATTAACCTCTTTGATAGCCTGGTTCACTCGAGGGACGACCTGTTCCCTAGCCAGAAATTGGCCTATTTGCTCTCTGCCTTACGGGGAGAGGCTGGTGTACTTGTCCAGCATCTACCTGTCAATGATGACAGTTATGATATTGCAAGGGCGTTGTTGACCGCCCGGTATCAGAATGTTCGCTTGCTAGCGGACACACATGTGGCTGCCATTTTAGGGCTGCCACGAGTATCGCGGGTCTCCTCATTGAGGAAGGAGATTTTGAACCCGCTGCTGAGCGCTATTAACGCGCTCAAACGACTTGATCTACCGGTGGACCAGTGGTCCTTTATTTTGCTCCACCTCATCCTCGATAAGCTTCCCATGGAGATGAAGGGACGCTTCGAACAAAGGTACGGGGGCAATAGTGCCTCGTACCTCCCCCCCTTCTCGGATCTCCTCAGATTTTTGGAGGATGAGTGTCGGATGACCGACCACTTGGATCTGGCTCCTATACCGGGACCGAGTACAGGTCGCTATGAGGCGACCCGGGCAGCGCCACGGAGAGAGCGCCGCCCGTACAAGCAATATACTGCCGTGCGGCACAACTCTCCACAAGGGGAGAGGCCGATGCCTTGCAAGTGTTGCAAGCGGGATGGCCATCGTTTGCCGGCCTGTCCCAAATTTGTTGGCCTACGCACCGAGGGGCGTAGAAATATGGCCAAACAGCGGAATTGGTGCTACCGCTGCCTGGGGGCTCATATGGCCTCGGCTTGCCCCCACCCACGAGATTGCCACTGTTGTGGAGGGGCCCATCACCCCCTCTTGTGCTTTAACAATAGAGACACTCGTGGGGTGGTGAGAGAGAGGGACTCGCACACGGGCGGGGGCCCTCGTAGGTCACCCACATCTCCGAGGAGATCGGAGGGGCGTGCCACCCCTCCGCGGAGATTGGACAGGCGCCCCCCCTCCAGTGAGAGGATTGGGCGCCCCACCCCCCCTACGGGCGGGGGGGATCAACGCGCCGCTTATGAGGCGCCACCGCGGGATTGGGCCGCGGTTATTAGGGAGCCACGCCGGGAGCCGATACGCTTCTCTCCCCCTATGATGGAGAGACCTCGTTTGTCACGGGCTCCCCCAACTTTCGCCCATCATGGGCACCGCCCGGCCCCCCGATGCAGCTTTGGTCGGGGTGTGTACGTGCCGGATTGGGACCCGCTCGAGCGCCTTGAGCGCCCTATTCCTCCGCCGCGCACGCATTTTTCTTCGGACCCCCCTTCCCCCCCGTTGCGGGGAATGCGGGAGGATTTTCACTAAACCAACTGTCAGCTGCAACCCCCCCACAGGAGCAGGTGCTGTTACCAACAGCCTCCGTACAGGTGTGGGGCCCGAGGGGCACCTTTGTTTTAGTTCGCGCCCTTTTGGATACGGGAGCTCAGGGTTGCATTGCCTCCAGCTGGCTGGTCCGGCAGTTGAGTTTGAACACATCTCCATACCTTGAATCGGTACGAGGAATCGGAGACCTGCGGATCCCGGATCCGATCGGTCAGGTTTTGTTCTCCTTCTCCCCCCACTTCTCTTCAGCGCCCAAAATTGGCGCTACCGCGATTGTTTATGAGAAGGTTGTTGGTCAGCTTCCGCAACAGCACGTTTCGCGCGCTGTCGTTGATGCGACATCAGGATTGACTTTGGCTGACCCTTCCTTCCACCGAACCGGTCCGATTCACTTATTGCTCGGTGCCGATGTTCTAGGCCGCGTGTATTGTGGGAAGAGGAGAGAGTTACAGAAGGGTGGGCTGGTAGCCTTATCTACATCGCTTGGGTTTGTAGTGATGGGACCAGTTAGGCATAACCCACCATCTCCATCGGTGGACAGTTACATAACTGTTAGCTCCACCTTATCGGATGTCCTTCAACGGTTTTGGGAGGTGGAAGAGCCACCTACCGCGAAGCGAGTGAACCCCTTGGACGAGGAGTGTGAGTTGTTCTACCAGAACAATACAGGTCGCCTTCACTCGGGACGGCTGATCACTCGCTTGCCCTTTTTGTCAGTTCGCCCCTCACTTGGCAGCTCCCGGCCGTTGGCTGAGAAGCGACTGCTGTCCATGGAGCGTCGTCTGAGTAGGAACTCCGACCTCAAACAGAAGTATGTCGACTTCATGCGAGAATATGAGCAACTGGGGCACATGTCGGTCTCGCGACTGGACTGGCGAAACGAGGAACATAATTTTCTTCCTCACCACGCGGTTTTGAAACCTTCCACTGGGAAGATACGCGTTGTTTTTGATGGGTCAGCTCTTACGTCTACCGGAGTTTCGCTGAATCAATGTCTGCATGCTGGACCGAAGTTGCACCACGAGGTGGGCGATGTATTGACCAACTTCCGTCGCCATGCCGTCGTCTTTGTGACCGATATCCGGATGATGTTTCGGCAGACTGTGATTCACCCGGACGATAGACGATATCAGCTCATATTATGGAGGGAGGATCCCAGAGATCCCATGCTGGTTTACGAGCTGAACACCAATACATACGGTTTGCGTTCGAGCCCCTTTGTGGCAATTCGCTCACTTGTGGAACTCGCTGAACGTGAACGGTTACGATACCCTCGCGCATCCTTGGTTCTCAAGGAGGATGCATTTGTGGATGATATTTGTACGGGCTCCTCTAGTGTCGAGGAAGCCTTGATTTTGCGAGATGAACTAATTGCTCTTCTCGGGGCTGGTGGTTATGAACTGAGGAAGTGGATGTCCAACTCACCTCAGCTTTTGTGTGACTTGCCAGACGACCACCAGCAGGAGCCTCATATTTTTGAGAATGCCAACACTCCAGATTTACTGTCTGTTTTGGGAGTGCAATACAGACCTGTCCAGGACACGTTCACCTATCGATTGGAGCTGCCAAGCCCCAAGGTCTGGACGAAACGGTTGGTTTTGTCTACAGTAGCTCGTACCTTTGACCCAAATGGCTGGATTAGTCCCGTAGTGTTTTGGATGAAGTGCTTCCTACAGGAACTTTGGTCAGCCGAAGTGTCGTGGGATGAGCCCCTCTCGGGCCGTTTGCTGCGGGATTGGGAGTCCTTCATGTTGTCTCTCCTCGACATTAACCGTGTTAGTATCCCTAGACATATACTGCCTAAGGGACGGTTTACGGCCAGCCTTCATGGCTTTTGTGACGCGTCTGAGAGTGGATACGCAGCCGTCGTATATATCCGGACGGTCGATGATAGAGGAGCTGTTAAGCTCCACTTGCTAATTGCTAAGAGTAAGGTTGCTCCACTTCGGACTCGATTAACGATTCCGAAGTTAGAATTGTCTGGAGCTACTCTTCTGGTTCGGTTGATGAACCACGTTGTTGACACCCTGGGACGTAGTGTGGACTTTGAGTCGCTCTTTGCTTGGTCCGACAGTCAGGTTGTCCTGTGTTGGATTAAGAACTCCGTCCACTCCCTGGAAGTATTTGTGGCCAATCGGGTATCCCAAATACAGGCCTCGAAGGCCACGTTGATTTGGCGCCACGTGCCAGGTGAAATAAACCCTGCTGACTGTGCATCACGTGGCAGCGAAGCCCCTCAGCTTATTGACCACACTCTGTGGTGGGGTCCCGACTGGTTGTTACAACCGTCTTGGCCTTCCACACCAGCTGTGGTGAAGGTACCAAATCCGGGCTTGCGTGTTCACGCTGTCGAGACTATGGCGGCTCCAGAGCGGGAATTTTTATTAGACCGCTACAGTTCTCTGGACAAGTTGCTCGGCGTGACCGCTTGGATAAGAAGATTTATACGAAATTGTCGCCGGCCTCAGGACAAAGATTTGTGTCCGGTCCTCTCACCGCAGGAGCGCCAAGATGCTCTTCTGCATTGGGTGCGTATGACCCAGTCTAGAGCGTTTGAACCGGATCTTAAGATTTTCCGTACCGGGACGTCCAAACTGAAGGGACCCTTGGTGCGTTTGACTCCCTTTCTGGATGATAAAGGATTGTTGCGTGTAGGAGGCCGATTGAGGCACGCTAACTTGCCTTATAGATCACGTCATCCCCTGTTGCTCCCCAAGAACGGACCATTGGTGCGATTGTTGATCATTGATCGCCATGTGAAGAATGCTCATGCCGGATGTAATGCATTGACCGCGCTCCTCCAACGGGAGTTTTGGATTTTGTCAGCGCGAAGAATAATCCGATCTGTTATCTTTCGATGTCTGCCCTGCTATCGTTTACGCCCCGAGACGATGCAGCCCCAAATGGGTGATTTGCCTGCTGATCGTGTGAATGAATCGATGACCTTCTTAGGAGTTGGAACTGATTTTGCGGGACCATTCACTATAAAAACGTCGCGACTCCGTAATGCTAAGACTGAAAAGGCTTACTTGTGTGTGTTTGTTTGTTTGGCCACTAAAGCCGTTCATTTGGAGGTGGTGAGTGCGCTCACCATGGACGCTTTCTTAGCAGCGTTAGGCAGATTTGTCTCCCGCCGGGGACTGCCTTCTCTAATTCGGTCCGATTGTGGGACGAACTTCAAGGGCACTGATAGACATATAAGAGAAGTTTGTGAATTTTTAGATAAAAATAATATTGAGATCGGATCCACACTCTCCCGTAGGGGGGTAACATGGCGATACTCCCCGCCGTCTTGCCCTCACTGGGGAGGGATTTTTGAATCTGTTGTAAAGGCCGCCAAGACTCACCTTCGCCGCGTTATTGGGGAGACTATTCTCACGTTTGAGGAACTCGCGACGGTGTTTCATAAGATTGAGGCGGTTCTCAACTCGCGTCCGTTATGTCCGTTGTCTACCGACGCGAACGATTTGCAGGCCCTCACGCCGGGCCATTTCTTGATAGGCAGACCACTTAACGCCCTGCCCGAGTATCCTTATAGAGATATCAATCCTGGACGCCTTTCGCGGTTTGAGTTGCTCCAGCAGCTTACCCAGAGTTTCTGGCGCCGCTGGCACCTTGAATATTTACACATTTTGCAACAGCGCGTTAAGTGGTCAGATAAGACAAACCCACCGAGGGTTGGAGACCTCGTGTTAGTGAAGGACCCAAACCTGCCACCCTTACGTTGGCGTCGCGGACGCATTGTCCAACTTACTCTAGGGTCTGATGGTGTGCCCAGGTTTGCCGAGGTCCTAGTTGGGGATTCTGTTTTGAAGCGCGCGGTCGCTACTCTTTCTCGCCTCCCCTTAGACTGATTTGGCGGACAGTCCGGGACTGTCCGGAGCGGGGGGATGTTCACGCTCGAGGAAGAGCGAGTGGCGGCACTGCATTCTAGTCTGTGCAGTGACAGCTTTTTGGCGGCCGGCCGCATGTGATATGTCAGTTGAGTCGAGTCGAAATGTCATGACATGCTTAGAGGTTATGGCAGGCCGGAATAAAATATAATATACAATATTCAAGCAAATAGTGATTTGCGCGGCGCACCTAATATCGGGGTGCGAAAGCCCGCTTTGTGTTGTGCGAAATCGCGTGTGTGAGTCGTGGTGGCCTATTAGGCATTTGTAGTGTTCCGGTCTCCACCGGTGGATCCACTGCAGATCTTCAGGAGCCGCGACTTCCTTCGAGCTAGCTCAGGAAGTCCACCGGCTACGGAGGAGACGGACGGAGACAATAGGACTCGGGGTAAGCCACAATCCTTTCTATGAGCTGTTAGTAATCAGCAATCAACCCAAAATTCCTTATTCGGTGAAACGCCGACGTGGTGGAGTCTACTTGGGGCACCACCAGTTGATTTATCTCAATTATATTTTATAAGAATAAAAAATATATTTTATTAATTTACACTTCTATAAATAATACATACCCAAGCAGAGAGTAAATAAATTAAATAAACTTTGTAAGGAATGCGCCCATTTTGCGCATGACATGTAAAGTATTTTTGCTACTTTTATATGCAGCTCAAAATAAATTTTTTTGCTTTTACCCTCTGAGTGCTTACCAAAATTTTATTATACATGAGCAGCTCATTGCAGCTTATATAATTAATAATAATAATATGCTGTACAAAAATAAGTACAGCCATCCAGAATGACATAAATTGCTGATTGATTCTGGAATGTTTGCTGGCCATGAGTTGCTGATCAATTAGCTATTTCTGCTCACAAAAATACGAATACTATGCTAACCATTTAAATAACACCCTTAATATATTAGTATGGAAATATGGATTTGCGGTTTTTCCTTAAGATGTGCTATAAGCCCTTGCTTCTTGCCACATTTCATAACTTTAGGTAAAAAATAATGGTCATCTTTTGATCGCATTGGTTGTCTTGCAAATGTGATTTTTTCACAGCTGAAAGAGACCGTAAACCCAAGTATCCGATGTAAATTTAAGTTTGATATCTCTACACGTTCCCGATTAAAAGGTCTTGACAGAAAGGTAGAAAGTGATCCTAGAATGGCAAATTTTATGAATGTGACCTTTGACCGTCACATTGGTGTCACAGTTAAAACCATCTCGTTCTGCTCTCGTTGAGGTCCATGATTTGATTCCTCAATGGATAAGGAAGACAACAACCTCTAGAGGTGAGAGTTAAGACAGCCAGTTCCTCTGTTGTTGGGGAATCTAGGCAAAGCTCGCTTCCATATTCCAAGCTACAAGCTTCCATTTCGAAATTATTTAAAAAACTCAATGATATGACAAAAAAGTGTAGTAGATAGATTACATCTATCATATATGAGATTTCAAAACTGAAGAAACACGCGGACAGTGTGCAAAGTAATTAGCAACTGACTCGACATGAAACTATGGCGCGAGAAAAAGACAACAACCGACTGATGCAAAACTATAGAAAAAGGAAGTCAAATTACTTTGTTTTTCAGTGCCACGCTTGGAGCGTTTATAGATTATCTACACCTTTTTATTTTAATATCATTGAAAAAATTACAAACCTGTTGCAAAAATTACAAAAATGCTGGAGCACTCAAATACTTACACTTTTTGAATCTTGCTTGTTTTCTTTGTAGTGCTGTCAGATCGATGCAGTGAGTTTTTAGTCCTCTAAAACAAAAGAAAAAATTGATTAAGAGTAGTTTTTGTCTGGGAATATTCATAGAATAGGAAATATGCATAGAATACTGGATAATATCCTTGTTAATATTATATCATACTTAATTCAATAACTAAACAAACAATTAAAACTGTGCTTGCAGAGAGCGCAAAACAACATACTGAGGAGGCCAACCGTAAAGAACAATAACTTAATAGTGAAAAAACATTTTTAAAAGCAAGCATTTTAAAAATCACGTCAATACGAATCAAACGAGCCCAAACTCGATGGGGTTGTGTCATTTTATTGCGGAGTTCCAGCTGGCCACGTTCCAGCTCTAGCATCAGATCAGCTCCATGTCATCAAAATATTGTATTGTCACGCAATATACATATAAAGCCGGGAAGAAGTATCATTTTGCAATTATGTTTCTAGTGACTCACCATGAGCGGCGAAGCGACCATGGATCGGTCGCGCAGATAGTCCCTGAAGGCGATCACGGACGCCTTGGCCGCGGGCGCCCTGGCCGCCACCAGCGCCGCCACCGGGGCCCGGCCCGCGCCGCTCAGCCACGTGGCGGCCGCGCGCAGGCACTCCGCGGCCCCGTCACCTGCCGCCCCCGCCCCCGCCCCCGCCCCCACCCCGCTGCCGCTGCCGCTGGCCGTCACGCTCACGCTGTCCGAGCTCGAGTCTGCTGACGACCCGTTCCATCAGAAAGTCAGTTTAGACTGACATAACAATAATGGGGATGTCTAAAGCCGATCTTATCTGCCCTGATAACCAATGGTCACTGGCACTCCCCACTGACACCAAGCCAGTGCGGAGTAAGTACTTCTAAAGCCCAAATCCCCTGTTCTGTTGGAGGGCTACTCCCAGCGGTGAATGTTTTGCTGACTAAGAGATATAAATCATAAATTACCCTCTTCCAAAGTGATCAAATCCATGAGAGCAGTGGGAGACAAAGGCCTTGTGTTACGACTTAACAATTCCTCAAATGCTGACTCCAATTTTGTGACCCCAGTGTTATAAAGTTGATTCTGGAAAAAAATTATTAGAATATATTTGGGAGCAAATATATTGAGCCCCCTGAGCTCACAAATTTACAAACAAACCATCTAATTGAATGTAGTAACATAATAAAACATTTTTAATATCAAAATGTGCTCAAAACATAAATGTCATACTTACTATATTCTCAAGTTCAACACTTTGCGGATTGTGCTTGTTAAAATATGCTAATGCTTCAGCCAATTTATCAAGAGCCTATAAAAAGAAATATTTTATGAATAAATGTTATCATTAAATTGCAATTCATGTACAAACTTGATATCAAGCCTTTATATGTAATACCACACAACATAATATGTACATAGTAACACACCATTTTTAGCTTAAATCTAGTACAGTTACCAAAAAATAAAGTACCTCTAAATAAATATTTAAAATCTCCGTGGAGGATGTATGAGGGCCAGCCTGAATAAGGTCAGCCAGCTCTCGTGATACCATGTAAAAATTTATTACATGATCCAGAGCTTTTACAGTTTTTTCCATATCTGTAAAATTATTATTTAAGGAATAATTAATTGCAATCACATAAAAAACACTGTTTTAATATTTCTTACAAGTCTTAAGATAACTACTGACAATCACTAATATTTGTTCACATTCTGATGCATAGCTGTAGATAAGTGCACATATGATTATGACTATAATAATGTGTAAGGCAATTTTTATACAATAAACATTTATTTGAAGTAAATAAGGAGAATGAACAGTGTCATTAATAATAAATTTTCTGTTTCGTCTTATTTTTACATGACAGTCGATCATTTGATGACGATACAAGTGGTAAAATTAACAAGGCCATTAGCACAGAACACAATGAAAGAGGTTAGAATGGTGATACAATTGATTTGTATGAGAATTGCTGTTGCCGGTTAAACTAAACTGTTCACTTCTTAGTCTGCAAGTAATAATTGCACAAAAGGGCATTTTTCACTTTTTCTAAAACACTGATCGGCGTTTGTGATACACTGATTGGTGTGATAACTTGGTAAAATTAAAGCTATGCACATTTGAGCATAAACTTGTAGCCCGCATATGCTGCACACAAAGTCTTTCTAACCTCTTTCGTTGTATTGTGGCTATAATTTTATGGTAAGAAACAACTTTATAAAACAATAACTTTGATGTATATGTTGGAGACGAGCAGTATCTCCGTATAACGGTAGAACAGCAGTCTCCAGCTGCTGCAGTCGCTGCTCACAGGCCCCAAGTACATTGCATACGTCATTAGCCAGCGAAGAACTGCGATTAGCTGCCGCTTTTAGTTCTTGAATGTTAGTCATTTCCTACAAAATACATTAATATTTTAATATCTTGGTTCCATTATTATATTCAAGTTTAGATATTGAAAGACACTATTAAAACTGGCTAGGAACAGGTACAAATATTATTTACAGGTTTTAAATAAAAATAATAGTGAACTCAAAGAATATTACCTTTCTCAACTTCATTTCTATGTCAAACTTTTTCTCTATAGCAAACATGTTTTATCAATAGGGTAGATAGTTTTAATCAAAATTATAAAATATCGAAACGAACTGAAATCAATAAGACGAATCCCAGTAAAAATCTTAACAAACAAATATTTTGACAAAAGAAATGTCAACATTTGTCAACATCGGGGTACGTTCAGAGCAGCGTTGCCAGAATGTTACTTTTGTAACATTTTACGTTACTTTTGACCCTTTCATGTTACCTCCATGTTACACGACTCAAAATGTTACTTTTACGTTACTTTAGATCACAGCCTAGGAATAAATAAAAAAAATAACAAAAAACAATCATGAAACGGAACGCATCCAACTTCATACAAGAAAGTTTTCATTCATAGTATTGGTGCACCAATTCATTTCTAGTGGCTAGTGGATTTTTAATGGGCATTAAAAGTAAAAAAGTTGTGAACCTCTTCTAATGAAATAGTCTGTCATCCCGACGAGTGTAATACATTAGTGCGAAACACGCTATCTCGAAGCACGTTAACACGACAAACCAAAAGTCACATATCGCGCCTAATACGAGTTATTAAGTACTGTTTTTAAGCACTATTTTTTCGTATGCAGGTTAATGTTTTAAATAAAAACTTGCTAACAATACATACTAATTTTGTGTTTACTTAAATATATGTTTTTTTTTTATTACGTGTGTCCTTTTTATTATTAAAAAAAAATATTTTTTTGATAAGACTATTTAAATATAAATATTGTATTTCTATTTTTTTTTGCTATTTTATGACACGTTAAGTAGAAACGAAAGTTGGTTAATGTACAAAATCATTATTTAGTGGTTGTTCTAGTGATTCCACAATACATTTAAAAAGCTAGTGGTATTCTGGTGGTTTTAAGTATGTAGTTCATTTAGTGGGTGTGCAAATATACTGTTGGCAACACTATGCAGCAATGCGACACCACCGCCGACGACCGCGCGCGAAAAGCTCTCACATTGTTCTTCGTATCGCTATCGCATCGCACAAAATTGGATTTGTGTTGGATTGGATAGTCTATTTTTCGAGGAAGGCTATAGGCTATGTAACATCACGCTATGACCACTAGGACCGGAGCATCAATGAAAAATGTTACAAAAACGAGGGAATTTTTGCCTTTTTAAAGAGCTTTCGTTGCGTGCGCTACGTATACGGTTAAAGTTACGCAAAAATCATAATGACGGAATTGTTCTACATGAAAAATTCTAGAAACAGTCCGCAATAGTAGTCTATGTTTTGTGAATCACTAAGTACAATATTTTTTACGGTAATCAAATTTGTTCTAAAATAATGCATTATTTGCGAAGGTGTTTTTATAAACATGGTATTAATCATTATCCAAATAAATACGTTATTCATCACAATTATATAATTTTGAACAACATTGCCCTTGAAATTGTTAGAGATATGAAAAAGTTTAAATTTAATTTATGACTTGTGTTTGAACTTTATGAAAAGATTTTGGTTTGAATATATATGTCAGAGGAAAAAATACTTAGATGAACTAGTTTTTCATAAGGGAATCAGCTGAGATTTTTGAAGGGATAAAGTGCAAAATGTTTGTTTAGAAAAATGTTTAAATAATTTAGTATAATATATGTTTTTGATAGACTTGTAATGTTTGGAACTGGGGATAAGATGTTTATATCGTAAAAATCTAAATGTAAAGTGACAACAAAAAAAGGTAATATGCTGTGAAGACTCAAGTTTTATTTTGTAAAGGCCCCTCCTCTCAGAGTTACACCAACAATAGAAATCATTTGATTTTAATGAATATCTTAAAAACCTTCTCAACAAAATAATGATCAAGTACCTACCACGCGCGTATTTATGATGTGCAAGGTGGACAATCATGACGGGGGGGGTTAGAAATTTTTTGTAGATTTTTTTCCTCAAATTAACGCGGGTAAAACCGCGGGGCACATTATATTATAATCTTAGTTACTGTAGTATTATATTATCTGTAGTGTAGGTTTATACATAAAAAAAATAAAATATTGTTACTTTTCTCGTCAAAATGTTACTTTTTGAGCCGTTTGGTGTTACTTTTCTCTATCTGCCACTGGCAACACTGGTTCAGAGGTTCAGAGTGCGGTTCATAATTTGATATCAGCGCTATTTGCACGCAAACAATGAAGCGCGCGCAACCTCAAAATTTAAAAAAATTGCAAGAAATAAATTATAGTGTCTACAATAACATAAAAAATACATATGGAAAGCTAATTTAATAAGAATTAAACTTATAATAGTTAATTAGATAAGGATTCATAATTGAATGAATAATGACGAGAAATGTAAAACGACAAAAAACTGAGTGCCGCGCGACAACGGAAAACTAGTTCGCATCTTGTTGAAATCATTTTTATACAAAAACTACAACACACACAAATCCTAAAAGCTTTGTAATTACTAAAAACACTATAAATAAGGTAATTATAACACTTTTACGTGCTTTTTTAAAACCAAATCCCGTAAAACACCGTAAAGACCAGACAACATTGAGGCGGCTGAGGCCTAGTATGGCGTCAGTCATTTTCAATCGTTCACCGTTTTTTCTTCTATCGGTTAGAATGAATTTGATTATTCCTCTATAGAGTAGCGAAAACTGCATACTGCGAAAATAACACGTATTTCAAAAGTTATAAGCATGAAAGAGCGGTGAGGCCCAAATGGCATCATAGGATGCCAGCGGTCCTTGACGGGTACATTTTTGATGGCATCCGGAGATGTGCGCGGTCCGGGAAAGGGGATAAAACTGAAAACTGAAGGCTAGGTTAGGTAAGACAATGCGACCCCACAAAGCGGAACAAGCGAAGCGAGCGGAGCATGAAAATGCATGTTTAATGGTCCGCTCGCAAAAATTAATTATTAAGTAAAATTCACCTTGTCGCCATTTTTTCTCGTCTGGGTCCAAATAGCAATCGGTCGTCTAAAGAGACCCGGGTCTTTATAGAACGGAAATGCTATGCGGAAAACGAAAACGAAAAATAGCTTACAGGATAAAACTGAAAACTGTAGGTTAGGTTCGGGGAATGGCTAACGCCGATCCCGATTGTGTTAAAAGAGGTTTTATGTTTTATTTATAGTAGGAAAATTGTCGTTTTGAAGTTCGTTGTCAATAAAGGGTAGAAAATAAAACAATGGTAAATTTATATGGTTTTTATTGAATAAAAGTAAAATGCTCTCGCAACAAGTGGCGACCGTGACAAAAATAAATAAATTAGCGGGAGGATTAAAAAGTGAGTAAAAACCAGGGCCGACACTAAAGAAATGGAAAAATTAAAGAAACTTACGAGCTGTGGCCAGAACACAATTTACGAAAGCGGCGGACGAAATCATAGTAATTTTATCAGGAGATCGACCGCATGAAGAGGTAAAAGCATTATATTCATTTGTTGAAACCAAATCGGATGCGCTATTTAAAATCGAAACACAAATAGAAGAAGAATTTTTAAAAGATGATGATTTCGATGTGGATCTATATGAGAAGAACCAGGATGTCGCAGACGAATACAGGAAGAGATGGTTAAAGATCAAGGCGATATATAAAAATATAGCAGACAAGGTAGATAAAAATAAAGAAAAATATATGATACCTGAGACAGTGACGAAAAGGAATATAAATGGCAATGAAGAAGAATTAGAGAACGGTACAAAAAGGAAGTTTAAGTTGGCACAAATTGAGTTAAGGAGGTTCGACGGGAAAATTAGCAATAGGCTAGTTGACCCTTTTTTTAAGTAGGGCTTAAAATGTTCATTATTGTTGTATTAGACCATAGCACATGAATATTATTTTTTTCGGTGGCTAAAAAGAGCAAAAAATCTATTTTAAATTGAGATTTTCAATTTTGGACCGAAAACACGGTCAGCCATGATAGTCTGTTGATTATCTGTGGCATACGTCAAATGACGTCAGTCTTATAGTAAACAAAGCACCGAGGCGAAATAACCTCACAAAAACAATGCTTTCTATTAAATATCACAAAATATAGTAAAACTGTATATGGAACGGGACAATAGAACAGGAATATATAAATTACCTCTTCAAAGGAAAGCTGTGGATTAGACGTACCCAGTGATATATACATGCGAAATATTTGGTTAACACTCGCTTAAAGAAATCCTGTAACTATCTACTGAAACTCAAATGTATTTTTGCGAAAATCACATTAATGTAAGTACTATAAATGAATAACTCAATCTGTGTAGGTACTTCAATTTCAACTTAAACAAAATAGAAGTTTATAGGTTTTATGTGAAATCATTAATTAAACTTTTATCTTTCAGTTAGAATGAAAACTGCAGCCGACCAACCAAATTTTAACGCCAGACGTAGAGAAAACTTGACCATTCACGCCTTTTTGATTTAATCTAAGTTATACACTGACACTAGATGATGTTTTAAAGAAAAGAATATGTACTTATGTCCAATTGAATAATGATGTAATGATGTAATTGAATATTAATTAAAAAGTATGTAATACAAACTATCCCAGTTTCATAATAATGAATATATTTATCTAAACAACTTTTACTTGAATTTACTGAGTACCTAATTAAAATTTGTTGCTTTCAGAGGTTACTTAATAGATCTATTGTGTACTACTCTGTTCTCTTCTTGACAACGAGATTGATAAAGCAGTAAAAGTTGTGCAACATAATACAAAGCAGTGCATGCTCATCCACAACATCAAAATGTGGCTCGTCAACTAGAACAACATTATGTCAACAAAATAACTCAAGTATTCATATACCAAAGCACCATAGAAGTAAATAGGTCCAGTTTGGTAAAACTGAAAGATGTTATATCTTCACTGAATAAACCTGCTGCTCACCACCAATCAACTGCAACATCTCCGAATAAATTGTCTGAAGTAAAGTGCCGCAAACCACCTATATCTGGCCAAACATTATTAAAATGAAAAATGAAATGAAATGATTTATTTGATTTAAAACACGGTATACAATAGTTTGTTACAGATCACATAGAGCTCAAGCGTATTTTGTCAATTAATTGACATGCTTTTGTGTCCAACATAGAATACATAAAATTTCATTAACAATAAAATTCATTGAATTAGAATAAATGATTACAATTAAATTTCTATCACAAGTAAAAAATTCCATTATCAATATATAATAAATGTCAAAATTTAAAATCACGAATAAAACATATTATTATAGTAGAATCAAATTAATAAAATGTCAATATAATGTATTATAAAATATATAAGGACTAAAGTAGATAGCAAAAATATCAGCTAATGTCAAAATACTCTTTCAGATCATAGAAACACAATGAATCAACCAGGTTCTCAATTTATGTAAAAAAAGTTTTGTGGGTAATTGTCTTATCTCTATAGGAATTCTATTATAAATGCGTATTGTCATCACGTCACAATTTTTTCCATATAAACTTGTATTGCATGTCGGTAAAAGCAGCTTGTATGGATCTTTCAGACGCAAGCGTTGATTATGAATAGGTTTTTTGAACATCTCCATATTATGTCGTATAAATTTTCCAGTTTCATAAATATACATAGATGTTAATGTTAACAAATTGTGTTTCTTAAACATTTCTCTACAACTTTCAAAAGGACCAAGGCCACTAATGGCTCGGATACATTTCTTTTGTATTACAAAAACTTTATTTACATTTGTCGAGTTTCCCCACAGAATTATTGCGTATCTTAATACTGAGGACACATAGCCATGATATGCGAGAAGGGCCGTTTTTTCACCTGCACTAATTCTCAGGCGATAGAGAGCGAAAACGAATTTACTTAACCTATTGCAAATATCATATACATGACTTTTCCAGTTACAGTGGCAGTCCACCACTATGCCTAAGAATTTAGTCTCTTTAACCTCATTTAGATTTTGTCCTTTACATTGTATATTAAGATCAAATTTTTTAGCTCTATAATTTGAGAATTGTACAAAATTAGTTTTAGAGACGTTAATACAAAGACTGTTTATCTGTAGCCAATTTTGAATTTTTTCAATAGCTTTATTAATAACTATTTCATAAGAATTTTTTTTATCAGTGTTAGGTATTATTAGCGAAATTATTATTTCCAAGTGAGGAAAATTATGATAATGGCATTTCATATACCTTCACTAGTTGGATCATTACTTAAGTCTTCTCCATCAAGCTATCAAGTCGGACAACTGAAGACATATAAAAAGGAAAAATCACAATAATTAAAAATTAAATCTGGACAGTACTTTTTTATGATAAGGCACAAACCAAGAATATACATAGGGATACCTAAAGAACTTTATTTAATAGTTGATATATTATTTCTATCAAAATAAAGCTCTACAGGAAACTTATGAAGAAAAGAAGGAAGAAAGTCAGTGAACTTTTATTAGACCTTTTAGCCAAAAGCACAATAAAAAAAGTTACTTCTAGTGTTTCACCATAAGTATAAAAGGGTAAACATAGATTGTGAAGAAATGAAATTCAAAAACCCAATAGTCATTTAACAAGCACTAACTTGGCCCGAGTATAAAAAAGCAAATACTATAGAATATTTATTAGCGTGACTACCTGATGGTTTAGTCAGCTTAATATATACAGGATATGAAAGCAGTATTAGTGATAGTAACTTACTAGAAGAAAGTAAATTTCAGAACAGCTTACGCAAGAATATGCAAGTTATCCATTTTAAAGCCGTATACAAATATATTAAATGTGATTGCTGTGTTGTCAGCCTGTGCTCTTCCTAATTTACAAGACCCTTGTTATTAAATAAATAATATAAAGAATTTTTTTTTCTTTACTTTATACATAACTAACAAGATGACAACAAATTTTTGTAATAGACATTATGTTCTTCACTAAAAAGAATGTTGCATGTTTATTTGACAATAATGACTTGTAAAGGTTTAAGCTTAATCAAAAATTTTTAATTTAAAATACATGTGTTTTATTTTTCCGTTACACCTTAAAAGATTTATTAGTACACTAGCTGTGCCCGCGAACTCCGTTTCGCCATCAAAATGCTTAAAACAGTGTTTAGATTTTTCCTCCATTTTATTCCATAATGATTCAACTTTATTCTGCCTTCTAGAGCAGCGGCCATTTGGAAATTAACAAATTAAGACAATTATCGTAGGTTCGTAATGCTCTAGGTACTCTTCAGGGCCTTTCATTTAATACCCATATTGCTGGGTTTGAAAACGATCTTTAATCCATTTTTTGAACGGCGGCCATGTTTAATTTAGGGCAATTTTCCTAAGTTCATAATGCGCTACTCTTTGAGACCTTTTATTTGATACCCATATTGCTAGGTTTGGAAACGAACTTTTATCCACCTTTTTTGAGCAGCGGCTATGTTGAATTTATGTCAATGTTTCTAGGTTCATAGTGCTTTACTTATCAAGGACTACTTTCATATTGCTGGGTTCGAAAACGAACTTGTATCCTTTTTTTAGCGGCGGCCATGTTGAATTAAGGTCGATTTTTCTAGGTACCTAATGCTCTACTCTTCAAGACCTTTCATTTGATACCCATATTGCTAGGTTTGGAAACGAACTTTTATCCATTTTTTTTTGAGCGGCGGCCATGTTTTATTTAGGACAATTTTCCTAAGTTCATAATGCTCTACTCTTTGAGGCCTTTCATTTGATACCCATATTGCTGTTTGGAAACGAATTTTTATCCACCTTTTTTGAGCAGCGGCTATTTTGAATTTATGTCAATTTTGCTAAGTTCATAGTGCTTTACTCGTCAAGGCCTTTCATTTGATACCCATATTGCTGCGTTTGAAAACGAACTTTTATCCTTTTTTTAGCGGCGGCCATGTTGAATTTAGATCGATTTTTCTAGTTACCTAATGCTTTACCCTTCAAGGCCTTTCATTTGATACCCATATTGCTAGGTTTGGAAAGGAACTTTTATCCACCTTTTTCGAGCAGCGGCTATGTTGAATTTATGTCAATATTGCTAGGTTTATAGTGCTTTACTCGTCAACGCCTTTCATTTGATACCCATATTGCTGGGTATGAAAACGAACTTTTATCCTTTTTTTACGAACTTTTATCCTTTAGGACAATTTTTCTAGGTACCTAATGCTCTACTTTTCAAGGCTTTTCATTTGATACCCATATTGCTAGGTTTGGAAAAGAATTTGTATCCACCTTTTTTTGAGCGGCGGCCATGTTGAATTTATGTCAATGTTGCTAGGTTCATAGTGCTTTATTCATCAGAGCCTTTGATTTGATACCCATATTGCTGGGTTTGGAAACGAACTTTTATCCGTTTTTTTGGAGCCGCGGCCATGTTGAATTTAGGTCAATTTTTCTAGATACCTAATGCTTTACTCTTCAAGGCCTTTCATTTGATAACCATATTGCTGGGTTTGAAAACGAACTTTTATCCATTTTTTTGAGCGGCGGCCATGTTTAATTTAGGGCATTTTTCCTAAGTTCATAATGCTTTACTCTTCTAGGCCTTTCATTTGATATCCATATTGCTAGGTTTGGAAACGATCTTGTATCCACCTTTTTTGAGCGGCGGCCATGTTGAATTTATGTCAATGTTGCTAGGTTCATAGTGCTCTACACATCAAGGCCTTTCATTTGATACCCATATTGCTGGGTTTGGAAACGAACTTGTATCCACCTTTTTTGAGCGGCGGCCATGTTGTTAATTTTAGGCGATTTTCCTAGGTTCATAATGTTCTACGCTTCAAGGCCTTTCACTTGATACCTATATTGCTAGGTTTGGAAACGAACTTTTATCCACCTTTTTTGAGCATCAGCTATGTCGGCGAATTTACGTCAATGTTACATTAGGATCAAGAGTCCCGTACTCCCTCTACGCGTAATACTTTTAATAGTTTTAAATGGATGAAAGAGTTTGATTCCTTAGTCATAATGTAAAAACATAATATAACACCTTTCAAAATGCCTTGAAAAGGGTTTCTTCATTTTTCAACATTTCAAATATTGTACCGATTTTGTGAAAATTGGCCAAAAATTAAACCAACCTACAAATTTTATATTTGTGACGTGATATTGTCATAAAAAATGCTATATACATTGGTTGTATGGCTTGATCCTTTTTCCTTACCACCACGGTACTACATAAGAAAAATACAATTTAAACTTCTTGGTTGGCAAAATTCAGATGGGCACAGCCAATAACAGAAAAGATTTTTTTTTGCAATATGTAACAGACTTCTCAAAATAATTTCACGTGCGCCATGTTGATTTTCTACATACTTGTCATCAAAAATTTTATATGGTATTTTTTGAATAAAAATAAAAAGTGAATTTAAGCAAATGAAATTATGCCTAAATGTTCTTCCGGAAAATTTTAAGCATTGTGGTGTAAGCCATATCAAATTCTGTCCAGTAGTTTCGGAGATCTTTCCGGACAAACATTTGTACCCCTACGATTTTATTATATATGGAGATTATGGTACAAGTGTGTAATGTTGGTGATTACCGCTGAGGCGCATTGAGGCCCGAGCCGTCAGGCGAGGGTCTTAAGAAGCCGAGGACGGTAACCATCAATACACACGTGTATCATACAACGTTTTTCAACACACTTCTGAATAAAACAATACTTAAATAAAAAACCATTTTACATAGTAGATAAAAAGTTTACTTAGAGAAACAATTAGTAAATGTGATGGTGAATGACCTAGGTATTTTATTTTTCGTGATAGGTATCTTCACTAAAAGCATCTGGCCATGGTTCTCTATATCTTTTACAGTTATATTTGTTAATTCTTGTATCCTACAGGCACCAGTTACACCAAATATTAAAGCAACCTGAAACAAAAGAAACAATAATTAAGGTCAACACACAACACAAGCTGCTATTAAATATTTAATTAAAATTAATTTAACTAACCTTTGTAGCCAAATATTGGTTATCTGGAGCATCTTTAATAAATTTTTCAATATCATCAGATGATAAAACCTTTGATTTTTTGCTTCTAAATCCATCAGATAGTCTCTTTAGATAAGCTGACAAATTCGAGTATGTTTTTAAGTCCACTCCATTCTTTGTTCGTACTGTACTTTTTAACATTGAGTAAATACACCACAAAGAGCTAGGTTTGTACTGTTAAGCGGAAAATCATCATCTGTGGTTTGGGACTATGTGTCCGTGCCTATGATTTCTTTTTAGTCTGTGACGTGAGATCATACGGCGCGCACTCGCGCAGTGACTGTGGACAGAGTTACGAGTATCGAATACATACTGTGTTCTGTGATCAAATACTATTTTTTTATAACAAAGATTTATAAGTGTCTCTAATATCTGACTTTCATTAAAGTTTATCATTAAATATGTGTTTTTAATAGTTCAGAAGTGGGATATAACATTGAACTTACAATCACAAACTATTGTATGTGGCGAGTTAACTAATTTGAAAATTTTAGAATATGAACACTGAACCGTTGGCGCCGTGCGTTTTAATATTATATGAGTGAAAATAAGAACTGGTCATGTCGTTATATGTTATTTTTTTTAAGTGACGCAAGTTTTTTTACGGTCAAATGTCTTGGTTGTAGTCGAGGTCGTAGATTTTGATCCTAAGTGATAAGCCCTGGAATGCGTTATGTAAACATCACAGGCGTTGTGTAAACATTCGCATGCGTAGTGCAACTTGAAACCTACAGTGTGTTCCGTTCTTGGTGAACTTGGTGAGCTCAGTCCATATTATTTTTCCTATTGACTTTTGTTTGAAAGTGCTATACATGATGGAAAAGAACACTAATCTTACTTAAATTGCACTTACATTTTAAAGTGGGTATGGTAAAGCTTGTAGTTATTTTCGTTGTGGTATCATACATTGTGAATTTGTGATAATTCAATTTGATTATAAGACTGATATTTTAATTTGAACTTTAATGGTTTTAATTTGGTTGTAAAAGTGAAAGGACACTTTTTTATATTATAACTCAACCCTGGGTGGTTCACTTGTGGTGTCGTTCAAATAAACATACTTTCAAATAAAATAACTTAATATGGGGCGTTATAAGAGGAGACATAGATCAGAAAGTAGCAGTAGTTCAAGTTCTGGGAGTGAACGGAAGGTAGACTTGAAAAAGAAGTATAAGAAAAAGTTAAAAAGAAATAATGATCGTATTGAAGCATTGGAAGGTTTAGTCCGAGAGCTGCGGAAGAAAAATAATTATCACCGAGAAAGCTCTGAAGTTGTAGAAGTTCCTGCACCAGTTGTTCGTTATGTCGGTCGAAATGATTTTATTCCGGAGTTTGATCCTCAAACATCTACAGTTTCTATAAAGCACTGGATTCATAATTTAGAAGGCATTTCAAAGATGCATGGCTGGGACGAACGAACATTAATTTGTAATTGCACCTCAAAGTTGTGTGGCTACGCCAAAGGCTGGTATGAACGGCAGACAGTATATGAGATGAGCTGGAGTGAATGGAAAGATAAACTAATCCAGGCATTTCCATTTACAAAGAACAAGTTGTCTCAAATAAGAGAACTTGTTAACAAAATACGGCTACCTTTGGAGAACCCAATTGAATTCTACTACAACAAACTTAATATCGGCATGTCATGTCAGCTCAGTGATGATGTAATTACTCAGGCTATTATTGGTACATTGGGTGATAAACTCCTAGAAGTGGGAGCTCTGTCAGCAGGTTGTCAAGATACCACCTCATTGCTGAAATACTTAGCTAGTTTTATGAATTCAGATAACAGTAGTACTGATATAAAGACACACATTGGTGTCGATTCTGGCATGATTCTCTAAACCTAAAACTAAATTTGACAACAGTCTATCCTTGTCATACTCTATACAAACTGACAAGGAGAGACTGTTGTCAAATTTAGTTTTAGGTTTAGAGAATCATGCCAGAATCGATACCATTAGCAAGAGTAGCACAAATAGGGTTGTCAAATGTTTCACATGTGGAAAAGATGGGCATAAGGCCTTTGTTTGCCCTTGCTCAACGAAACAAAGAGATGACAGAAAAAAATGTTCATTTTGTGACAAGCTGGGGCATGTCGAAGCAAATTGCTATAAAAAGAAAAATTTGGAGAAATATTGTTCTTTTTGCAAAACTAAAGGGCACATAAAAGAAGAGTGTCGAAGACGTCTTGTGAGGTTACAGGAAACTGTTAAAAAGGTTCAAACAATCAGTTCTGATTTATCAAATGAAAAATATTTTAAGAGAGTGCTAATTAATGAGACTCCAGCAAGTGCTTTTATTGACTTTGGCAGTTCGTGTAACATTCTAAAGCAGAGTGTTTGTAATAAATTAAATTTGGAGATTACTGGTAATGACAATGTTGTGATTAAAGGATATGGTGATGCATTGACCGTGCCAAAAGGCGTTGCTATTGCACATTTAACAGTGGATGGTGTTAAGAAGGAGACAGAATTTTTTATTGTGGCTGATGATTTACAAGATTTTGATATTTTAGTAGGGCAACCATATACGGAAGCACCAGAAATTGTAGTAGTCAAGACGTCTACACACTTAAACATTTTTGATAAAGGAATGGTTCTAGGAATTGCAGAGTTATGTGAATATTTAGAGAAAATACGCCTGATTCCTGATACTGATATAAGTCTAAATCCTGGGGTTAACAAGGTTATGGTGCGAACTGAGCCAATGACCAGCGGTGTTTTAAAAATTAGACACAGTGAGCAAAGCCAGCCTAGGTGTGAGAAGATCATTTTGGGTGAAGAAGTAGAAAGTGAATATGGCCTGGCGGTTATAAAACTGGTTAATATGACGAGTGAAGTCATTCAACTGCAAGGTGAAAAATGTATTGCTCGTGCTAATTTAATGGACCTGTCGAAGAGTGTTGACAAGCCTATAACAGGCGAAGAATTATCAAATGAGCAAAGACTGGCATTGGAATCTCTACTTGGAAAATATAAAGGTTGTTTTTCAGGTGAAGGCATGGAGCTTGGAGACTGCAAAATTGAAATGACGATTAAACTAACTCAAGATAAAGTCATAAATTATAAGCCATATAGGATATCGTTCCATGAAAGAGAGATTGTTAAACAAATTGTTGATGATTTGTTAAAAGCTGGAATAATTGAAAAATCTACTTCACCATACGCAAGTCCTGTGCTATTAGTTAAAAAAAAAGAAGGTGGTCATCGTATGTGTGTCGATTATAGAGGCTTGAATAAAATAACCGAAAAAGAGAGATACCCATTACCTGTTATTCAGGATTTATTGGACAGACTTGTTGATAAGTCTGTGTTTTGTTGCTTAGATCTGGCAAATGGGTACCATCAAATAAAAATTGCAGAATGCTCCAGACCATACACAGGGTTTGTCACACCCGATGGTCATTATCAATACCGAATGATGAGCTTTGGACTATGTAATGCACCAGCCGTTTTCCAAAGGGCCATGAATGAGATACTGGCTCCTGTCATTCACGAATGTGCTGAAGTGTATATCGATGACGTCATCGTGTGGGGTGATGATACTGATGAATGCCTAGCAAATTTAGGTAAGGTGCTTAAATTAATTGATGCAGCAGGTGTAAAGTTAAAGCGTAATAAATGCTTCTTTCTAACTAAGACTGTTGAATATCTTGGTCACATGATATCTGGGGGGGAAATTCGCCCAGCTCCGCGTAAATTAAGTGCTGTAGCAGACTTCAATACTCCACGGAATGTCCATGAACTCAGACAGTTCCTAGGCTTGGCAAGCTATTTTCGCAAATTTATAAATGGTTTTGCGACCATAGCTAGACCCTTAACCTTGTTGACCAAGAAAGGTATTGTCTGGTGTTGGGGACCAGATCAAAGTGAGGCTATGACACATTTAAAGAGCTTGTTAACTTCTGATCCTGTCCTAACAATATATAGCCCAAAACGTGAAACACAAATTCATACAGACGCTTCTAAAGTAGGTCTTGGTGGAATACTTCTTCAAAGGCAAGATAGCGGTGAGTGGAAAGTCGTAGCATACGCAAGCAGGCAAACATCAGCGACTGAAGCTAAGTACCACAGTTTTGAGCTTGAGGCATTGGCGGTTGTGTTTAGCATAGAAAAGTTTAAGGTGTACATATCAGGGGTCAAGTTCAGTGTAGTTACAGATTGTTCTGCGTTACGGCTCGCATGGTCTAAACGAGACTTGTCTCCTCGAATAGCTAGATGGTGGCTTGATCTCCAAGAGTTTGACTTCGACGTAGAACATAGACCTGGGACGTCAATGACGCATGTAGATGCGCTAAGTCGAAATCCACTACTAGTTAATCATATTGAAGAGATGGATTTCATTAATGCTCTCCAAGATGGTGATGAAGGGATTCAAGAGTTAATTGAGAATTTAAAGTTAGAAGTTAATGCTAATAAAAATAAGAAAAATGGACTGGCTAAGATTTTCAAGGTGGTAAATGGTGTACTTTGCCGAATTACTGAGGAGGGAACAAGGCCAGTATTACCTAAGGATGCTAGATGGCATATCATGAAAATTTATCATGATGACAATGGGCATTTGGGGCTTGAAAAGTGTGTAGAAGCCATACGGGCTAAATATTGGTTTCCAAAATTGAGGAAAACTGTTGGTAAGTATGTGAACAGCTGTATTGGGTGCCAGTTTACAAAAAAACCCACTGGAAAGCAACCAGGGTTAATGCATCCTATTCCTAGGGTCTCTGTTCCGTTTGACACGCTACATGTTGACCATCTGGGACCCTTTTGTAAAAGCAATGGCAAGACTTATGTTTTCGCCATTATTGACGGGTTCACAAAATTTGTCTGGCTGGAGGCGGTGGCAAAGGCGAATTCTAAGGGCGTTATTACGGCACTCAATAAGTTAAGTCAAGTGTTCGGTTATCCGGTGCGAGTGGTGAGTGACAGAGGCACTGCTTTCACTGGAAAAGAATTTAAAGAGTATTGCGAAAAACACGGCATCAAGCATGTGTTGAATGCGGTAGCTTCCCCAAGAGCGAATGGGCAAGTTGAGCGCCTAAATCGCACCATCTTAAGTTCGCTTACCGCCTGCATGGGTAACGATCAAAAAGGATGGGATGTGTTTCTTCCCAGGGTACAGTTGGGGGTTAACTCAACTATTAGTCAAGGTACTGGCAAATCGCCATTAGAACTGCTGTGTGGTATGAGACCTCGACTGTCTGGAGAATTTCAGGGTGCAGTTCATACCACTGAGTTAGAAAAATTGAGAGCAGATGCAGCAAAGAAAATTGAAGTTAATGCATCTCAGATGAAGGGCCGATTTGATAAGGGTCGACGGGTATCTAAGCCGATTGCGCTTGGGTCATTAGTTATGATGGAGAGAAGGATTTTGAGACCTGGTTTGACCAGTGGTAAGTTGGTGCCTCGATTTGCAGGCCCTTACAAAGTTACGGCTGTATTGCCTAATGAACGTTATGAAGTCACTTCGGCCGAGAGAGGCAAAAGGGCTTATAGAAACATTGTCGCCCGTGATAAATTAAAGTTGTGGCACGCCCGATGTGTAAGTTCGTCTGATGAAGGTAGTATTGGTAAGGAGTGATTGTGCCTTGATAGGGCATTTACTTACAATGGCCGTGAGGGGCTCATGCCTATGATAACTGCCGTTAGGGGCAAATAGTTGTCTCTAGCTACCAGAAGGGACTGCTAGTTATACTTGCCGTGAGGGGCTCATGTAATTACTGCCGTCAGGGGCTTATAAAATATCTGCCTGTCGGGGGCTAAAAGGTGTACTTGCCGTCAGGGGCTTACAAAATAACTGCCTGTCGAGGGCTGAAAGTGTACTTGCCGCCAGGGGCTAAAGTGTACGCCGTGTGGGGCCTGTCCTGTAATTTTGGGGCTACTCTTCTTATATCTCATACAGGGTTGTCAATGTTCTCATTGTCAACATTGCCGCTAGGGGCCGTGAAAACTACAGCTGCTGCTCGGGAACGGGTCGTCATTTGGAAGGACTATAGAAGATTTGTGGGAGATCCTTCGGGGACGAAGGATGGCAGGATGGCCGAACTGTTAAGCGGAAAATCATCATCTGTGGTTTGGGACTATGTGTCCGTGCCTATGATTTCTTTTTAGTCTGTGACGTGAGATCATACGGCGCGCACTCGCGCAGTGACTGTGGACAGAGTTACGAGTATCGAATACATACTGTGTTCTGTGATCAAATACTATTTTTTTATAACAAAGATTTATAAGTGTCTCTAATATCTGACTTTCATTAAAGTTTATCATTAAATATGTGTTTTTAATAGTACTTAGAAGATAATTCTTTAAAGTACGCCATGAACACATTTTCTCAAAAAGACTGCGTATTCTTGTTGTTCTGCCATTGTATGAAATTTTGGTACGCTAATAGATATTTTTCCTTTGAGTTTTCTGGTAGTAAACTTTCCATAACGTTCTGGGCTTCACATCTTATATCGGGCGGTGTACGACATAAATCATTTTCTTCATAAATTGTATTTGCAGACATCTTAATTAATAACTAACTCTAAATAACTTCAAAAGAGAAAACGAGACGAGTTGTGAAAAATGTTTCGTAATGGCGGGAAAAATTAATCAGTTTTCCTATGCGCGCGCATCGGCCATAGACTAATAAATTTCGTAATGGCGGGAAAAATTAATCAGTTTTCCTATGCGCGCGCATCGGCCATAGACTAAAAAATGAGGTTTCTTTTTTTTTGGCTTTTCGCGGATAGCATTTTAGCGCAAGTGTAAGCGTAACTCAACCAATAATATTAAAAAAAACTATTACTCACTCGTGATTCACGAGTGAGTAATAGTTTTTTTTATTCACGAGTCGTGAATAATAGTAATGAAAAAGTCACAGTTTGATTATAGGTGTCATTATGTGCCTAATTGCCATGGGATTAGAGCCACTTTATGAGGAAGTGTGTTGAAAAATATTTTATAGGTTTGTTGTTCATATTTATCATTGTTCCTCAAGTACAAATAGGTTTGAATAGAGTTAGATCAAATTTATTAATTTGTCATATATTGCGTTAGGGTCGCAGGTAATAAAAGTCAGAATAATAATAAAGTAATTTATTATGAAGTAATACTTTCATATAATTTAGGAAAAATGTAGTATAGTTTCCAAAATGGCACTATTTAATCAATAAGTTTTTTGACATACAGATTGTTAGAACAAATACCTATTATAGGTAATATTGTCACCTTTTGAGTGTTTTCAAAGTTACTGCTAGCAACACAAAAGTATATAAGTTTTGCTTTAGCACAAAATATCTGCATCTATACTTGAGTTAAGCATACTGTTCAGTTTTCCGTCTTTGATAATTAGCATTTTCTTCAGTAAAAAAGCATGACAATTTTGTATTAATCTAATTTTATGGATACCGTTTGTTAAACTATTACAGGGTTTTAATCAGAAATGAAGAGGTCACATTTTGCAAATTTCAACCCAAAACTTTATCTTTCAACTTTTATCCGCATTTAATTGTAGGTGTCTGCAAGATTTCCTACCAAAAATCTTCCTAACGAAAGAATCATGTGTTATGCACTGGCTGACTTCATAGCACATAAAAGCTGTTATTCTTTATAACGAAGCTCGAACTAAAGAGCACTTCTGTATTGATGATTCCGGGTTTAGTTTTCTGCACTTTATTCTTTCTTCATTGAAGAGGTCTTTAATTTTTTAAGAAATATGTCACAATCTGTGTCTGTGAATGTATATATATTTTTCCTCCAGTAATTTTCTTCATGCTTGACAAATGAACAACTGCCAATATTTCTCTTTTTATGTTCATTTACAAATTCTTGCAGTACTACACTGGTATTTGACACATGATCCTGAATCCTGATGTTTTCTTTTGAACATTTCTCTTGAAGTAAATACTTTTAGTGTTTATTTGACTTTTGAGAGATAGGATTCTATCCAATAGCATTCAACTGCTGTACAAAATAGCTCCTCACTGTGATGGTGCAACCACACCAAAAATGCATGTTTGCAACTCTCTTCTGCCGCGTGACAATCTTGACAAGTACACTTCTAACCTGTTCTTCATTAGAACAGTATTGAAACTGTACTTATATTGTTTAGAGCGAAACACAAAGAATCTCCTGACCATCAATCTGTCGATTTTCGGAAGATTTGTACTATCTGCTCTCACAAATCCACCATCAATGGTTGATTTTGCTATTAATACAAATAATTTACGATATTTACACATATAATAACGGAGATTTGGACGATTTTTTGCCAGTTTTAGGAAATAATAGAGCAAATCGACGAGTTGTTGAATCAAATTTGACATTTCTTTGTTTACTATATGAGTGACGTCACGGCCCTGACCACAGGTTATCAAAGCGTTTACTGAGGCGCGTTCAGCGCCTCTGGGTGTAGTTGTCCGGTTGTTTTTTAACTCGCTCAAAGGCGTTTAACGGATTGCAGCAACCAAATCTCTTATCTCCCTCTTTCACATGATTTTTTATTTCTCTCTCTTTCTAGTAGATGACATTATAGAATATGGCCGCCAATATCATCCAATCACGTAAGTCGGCGTCGGTGGCGAGGGGCTCGAGCCTACCCTAACATAGGGTAGGCTCGAGCCCCTCGGTGGGGACGTATATGAGCTGTGATGATGATGATGATGACGTAAGAGTATTTCAGTTATAAACGTCAGAGCGTTTTACAACCATCAAATTCGATGGTTGTTCGGTTGTAACTCGCGCCGACACTCAAAGGTCTTGAACGGGCGGTTGTTTCACCCGGTTGTCACGCTCGAAGGCATTGAACGGGGTTAGAGCGAAAAGTTGTACTTCGCGCGAAGGCTCTGAACGCGCCTCGGCGTGAGATAAAAAAGATTATTTCTAGCATTTTCAAATTAAAATTTTACAGTAATCATTCATTGTTATTTATTAAAATCGGTATATTGTGAAACCTTATGCCAAATACTGTTAGAAATAAACAATATTTAAATAAATTTTGATATGAGTCAACTACCCTATTGGTTATATTTTTGGGGGCAGTTTCAAAAGATAGATGAGGATCCGAAAATAGATGACGATGATAAACTGCAATATTTAATCCAATGTACTGAGAATAGAATAGAATAGATTAGCATTTATTTGCTAGAACATGGTGTTACAATATGATCTTCAAGTGTATAAAGTGTCACATATTCCGCTTATGTCAAAAGCATTCAAATATAAATTGTTATTTAATCTTTTATGACATTTTCACATAATTTATCATTTATAGAAATACATCAAAACAGCTGAGTAATGTCATTATTCTCATTTTGTCAGATTTTAATTAAATAATGTGTCATAAAATAAAAATATAGGTACTTGTGAATGTCAATAATCGTAATTAATTTAAATGTCAATAATCATAAATAATTTAAATGTCAATAATCATAAGTAATTAAATAACTCGAAACAAATAGATTATGTCAATTATAAAATACTGAGTAATGATCTAAATTCTAAAAATAATCATTTAAATATTCACTAATACTATAGTATAGCTTGTCTGTCAAAAGTTGGTTAAATTTTTTTCTAAATATAGTCAGCGGTAGGTCCTTCAAATTGTTTGGTAATTTATTATATATCTTGATTGCCATGTAATATGCATTATTCTTATACATATTTAGATTACATTGGGGTGTATATAGCTTATAAGGATATCTTGTAGGTCTTCCAGTAACATCTTTGTTTAGTTGGAAATAATGTGGATGTGTTTTAACAAAAAGACACACCTCTTTAATGTACATGCACGGCAATGGTAAGAGTCTTAAAGAACTAAATAATGGCTTACAACTATCTAAGGGCCATGCTCCACAGACAGCTCGAACACATTTCTTTTGAATTTTGAACGCCTTGTCTACGAATATAGAATTGCCCCAAATTAACAGGCCATATGAAAGAACAGATGAAACGTAGCCATGATATGCTTTTAGAGATGCCTCTTTAGATACAACTTGTCGCAATCTTCTTAGGGCATAAACAAATTTATCCAGCCTGGTACAAATGGCAAGAATATGGTCTTTCCAGTTTAAATGCCTATCAAATATTATACCCTAAAATTTGGCCTGTTCAGCTTCTTCAATTTTATCACCATTACATATAATATTAAGTGGAGTTCTATTATTATTATATGATTGAAATTGTAAAATTTTTGTTTTATTCGTATTCATTTTCAGATTATTATTTTAAAGCCAGTTCGTTACTTTTGTTAGCTCATTACTAATGTCATTTTCAAAATTTGAGCTATTTGCTTCTTTTACGATTATTGTTGTATCATCAGCATATAATATGCAATCATGTTTTAAACAGTCTGGTAAATCATTTATATCTATAAGAAATAAGAACGGGCCTAGTATGCTTCCCTGCGGAACACCGCATCCATTAAATTCGTATTGTGATTCATTAACAATTTTATTTCCATTTATAATTTTTGTAATTTGTGTACATTGCTTTCTATTTTTTAGATAACTCTCAATCCATTTATATGCGTTTCCTCTAACGCCGTACCTATATAATTTATAAAGCAGTATGTTATGATTCACCAAGTCAAAAGCTTTACTCATATCCAAGAATAGTGCTGTCAGTGGTATTCTATTATTTATACTTTCAGTTATAATTTTTACTAGATGGAAACTCGCTAATGTTGTTGAACTGTTCTTCCTGAACCCAAATTGTTCCCTAACCAGTATATCATTTTTATCAAAAAAGCTTACAAGGCGCTTATACATTGCCATTTCGAATACTTTCGCAATGACCGGTATGAGTGTTATAGGACGATAGTTATTCATATCTTGAGGGTCGTCTTTCTTATATATAGGATTAATTATAGATAATTTTAAGCTTTTTGGAAATATGCCATTTGTAAATGACAAATTTATTATATGAGATAGAGGAGCACATAAACAGTGACTACATTCCTTTAATATGTCCGTTCTTATTTTATCATAGCCTACTGACTTTGTGTTGTTAAGATTCATAATGATTTTGTATATTTCATTTTCATCCGTTGGTTGTAAAAATATGGTATCGGTGTGAATTTTATTGATTTCATTTTGTCAATTTCATTTGTTGAATTATTTTTGTCAGCATTTGTCAGATTTATAAAAAACTTATTAAATAATTCAGCTATGTCTAATGGATTATCATATTTAATATTATCTTTTAGTATTATTTCAATGTCCTTTTTTTGGCTTACATTTTCGTTCACATTATTCTTAATTAGCTCCCAAGCCGCCTTACATTTATTTTTCTGTCGATTAATATATTTAATTGATTGTAATTGTTTTGATTTGTGTATACATTTTCTTAAAATAGTTTTATAGACTTTATATTTTCTCTTATTTAATGTTTTATTTGTACCTTGGAGTCTATATATTAAATAAATTCGTCGCTTATTTACCAATGAACATTTTAAGCTCTTGGTCAACCATTGTGTGTTCCCTGCATACAATTTCTTTCTTATTCTTATTGTTGGAAAACAGAGATCATAAAATAACCTCATCGTATTATGAAAATTATCAAATGCTATGTCTACATCATCGCTTGCATACACATCAGAGAATGTTAACGTATTCAAGCAATCACGAAATTTCCGAATGTTATCGGTACTGTAGTCATTTTTTAATTCAAACCATGATGTTATTTCTGGTAGTCTTTTAACTGTGATTGTTAAACTCTGAGCGGTATCATGATCTGATAAGGCCAAATGGTGAATCCTACCTTGAGCTAATTTAATGTTGCTGAAAAAAAGATCAATACACGATGAAGCCCTTGTTGGTATATTTATGAATGAATTCATGTTATAATTTTTAAATATACTTAGCTCTCTAGACTGATTATTTGATTTCTGTAAGTCAATGTTCCAGTCTCCACACAAAATAATTTTTTTCTTTGAATATTTATATGCAGTAAATTTTGCAGTTTGTAAAAAATACATGAGTATCGCCTTTTGGCGTCCTGTATATGCAAACTAATATTATATTATTAGAGAAAGGCTCTATAGCAAGAAGAGTAGTAGAGAGTTTTCCACCGTCGGGCAAAAACTATAAAAAAGCAATCGAGCAACTCAAAAGTCGATTTGGTAAAAATGGTCTATTGATAGAAATTTATGTAAGAGAATTGTTAAATTTGGTTATTAAGAAAGATAAAGACAATTTGAGCCTTCTGTATGATAAATTGGTTGCACAAATACGAGCGTTGGAAACCTTAAATGTAACGTCTGAAAATTATGCAGCCATGTTGTTTCCGTTAGTTGAGTCAGCACTACCAACTGAAATTCTACAAACATGGATTAGACAGAGAGGGAATGACATAGAAAAGGACGAAGAGAAATATAATCTAAATAGCTTGCTCAATTTTTTGAAGAGGGAAGTCGAAAGTCTTGAACGAATAGAAATTGTGAGAACAGGTCTGTACCAACATAATATCGAAAATAAAGACAATTTTCCATCTACAGCGGCATGCATAGTAGCAGGACAGAGTAAGAGTATTCCGGCATGCATTTGGTGCGAAAAAACGGGTCACACAAGTTCAGAATGTCACAGAGCGAACAGAATGAATTATGAAGAGAAGTACGAAGTAATAAAGAAAAAGAATGTATGTTTCTATTGTTTACGAAAGGGACATAACGCTAAGATGTGTAAAGCATTTGTCAGATGCTTAATATGTTCGAAACGTCATTTGACAATTATGTGTAAACAGATTAAAGATAATACTAGGAAAGAAGATAAGGGTAATGAGAAGGAATATAAACCAGAGAGTGAAGTTTCAACAGTTTTGCTGTGTCAGAAAGATAAAGATTACGTCACTCTGCTTCCTACTTTAAGGGTATTTATATTAAACGGACAGAAAAGACTGTGTGTAAGAGCTTTAGTAGATTCGGGAGCTCAAAGGTCATATATCAGAGAAGAGTTAGCAAACAAACTAGGGTTAAAACCAGCAGATAAAGAGACATTAGGTCATTTTGTATTCGGAGGTTCAGAAACAAAGCAAAAAATCACAACGTATATCACGTTGACGTAAAAAATATTAAGGAAGATATAACACTGAAAATGGAGGTTTTAGGAACTGATGTAATATGTGGTCTAATACCAGTTACAACAAACAAAAGTTTATTACAAAAAATCTCACACTACAACATCGAACTAACAGATGTAATGGATGAACAAAATGAAATTCAAATGTTAATTGGGGCTGACAATTCAGGTATGGTTGGAGGAGAAATAATAAATTTAGATAAGAATCTTACAGCTATTAAGAGTAAACTGGGTTGGTATGTCCAAGGGCCAGTAAGACGAAAGAGTAAACAAAATATCTTATCATGTGTATTGGACATTACAGATATGTGGAATTTAGAGTCATTAGGTATCAAAGACCCAGCAGATATGGTAAAGAGTGGAGAACAGGAACAGAAACTGATGAGCTATTTTGACGAGTCTGTAAAGATTAATCAAGAAGGAAGATATGAGGTGAAGCTATTATGGAAAGGGAGCTGGTGGCTTGTTGACTAATAGAACTTTAGCTGAAAAAAGACATAACAACGACTAAGAAATTAGTTGCCACGAATTATCTCAAAGAATATGAAGACATTTTCCAAAATTGGTTAGATGACGGCATAATAGAACAGGTATATGATGATGACTTAAAATCAGGGCATTATTTATCACATCATGCTGTCATCAAAGAATCGAGTGCCACTACTAGGGTAAGACCAGTTTTTAATGCTTCAGCAGAAGACAGCAATGGCAATTCGCTGAACAAATGCATACATGCGGGAGTAAATATGCTTGAGATCATACCGAAAATACTTGTACAGTTCAGACTATACGCCTATGGAGTAACAGCCGACATCAGGAAGGCATTTCTATTGGACTTTAAGTTCTAGTTGGGGTTTCATAATGTGAACACTGAATTAACTTTAATATCTTTATTATGAGCACACACAAAAATACACGTCTTGCATTATTCCATGATTACAGAGTAGAGAAAGTAGAGCGAGAGCTCCACAGACAAGAAATCTTACAGACTAATTATAATTCTAATACCCCCCTTCAAGTTCAAGTCCCCTTTTAATAACAAACATAAGACTTGTAACTTGGTCAACAACAATATAGTAATTTTTAATTATAATGATATGACAACACTAACATCTTAATTGCAAAGGTAATTTTAATTATATTATGGCAACTCTAACATCTTAAGTGACATACTCGAAAATTTGACAACTGATATTGACACTTCGCAAATCTACAAAAAATAAACATCGATTATTAAACCTTACAAATTTCAAGTGTTTTATACATAAATTATCAACATTCTGTTAACATAATCTACAAGTTATATTGTACTTATTTTATTAATTATATGATTAATAATAACAAAGTATCTATCTGTTTACATACATTTTACGTATTCTTTAATTTAAGTTTAGTTTACTACTAAAGTAATTATGTTTTTCTAGACTTAGTGATTTGGTAAAAATATCTGATATGTTTTCATTTGTATTTATGTAATTTAATTTTAACAATCCTTTGTTTACTATATCTTTTATAAAGTGTACTCTAATATCTATATGCTTTGATCTTTTACTGTTTTCATAACTATTTATCATTTGGATACTACTCTGATTATCTATGTATAACAATGTTGAGTTTATATCTGTATTTAAATCTTTTATTATGCCTTTAATGTAAATCATTTCACTTACAGGTAATGCAGCGGCGACATACTCTGCCTCAGCGGTGGAGAGTGCAACAGATGATTGTTTCTTTGAAGACCAGCTGACCAAGTTGCCTTTGAAGAATACAGCTGCTCCACTTACGCTTTTCCTGTCATCTCTATTGCCTCCCCAGTCTGCGTCTGAAAATCCTATTAAATTATTATTTTTATTTAGTTTGTATGTTAATCCCTTTTCTTTTGTATGTTTCAGGTATCGGAGTATTCTTTTTGCAGCCTTCCACAGTTGACTTGTTGGCTTCTCTAAGTATCTGCTCAAGAAACATGTAGCAAAAAGTATATCTGGTCGGCTTGTTGTTGCAAGATACATGAGTGAGCCTAACAACTCGCGATAAGGAACATCAATTACTTCCAACTTGTCATCATATTGAAAATTAGTTTCCATTGGTGTTTTTATTTCTGTACTGTTTTGCATGTTATATTTGATCAATAAATTTTCAATAAACTGTGATTGTTTTATTTGTAATTTCTCATGAGTTCTTGTTATTTCCATGCCTAAAAATTTATTTATTGTTCCCAAATCTTTTGCTTGAAATTCTATTTTTAGTTTCTCTATTATATTATTTCCTTTTCCTAGTACCAAAATATCATCAACAAATATAAGTACATATATATCATTTCCCACATATAAACAGAAATCATGTAGGGATTGTTTTAATCCATTTTTTGTTAAGAAATCATGTAATCTCTCGTTCCATAGCCTTGGCGATTCTCGCAAGCCATACAAAGCCTTTTTCAACTTTAATACTTTTCCTTCTTCTGCATGGACTCCTTCTGGACATTTTATATATATGTCTGATTTTAATTTACCATTTAGAAAAGCCGTTGGTATATCTAGTTGTCTAGTGCATAGATTTTCTTGTACAGCCTTCGCTAGGAATAACCTAACAGTAGAAATTCTTGCTACAGGTGCGTACAAATTCTGTACAGTTTCCTCTTGGAAACCCTTTGCGACTAGTCTCGCTTTTCTTGTTCCATCTTGTTTGGTTTTGAATACCCATTTTGTGTCAATGGCCTTTTTTCCGGTTGGTAGTTCTGATACTTCCCAAGTCTGCATTTTCTTGTGAGCTGCGAGTTCATTGTCTATAGCAATGTTCCAACCTCCTTCATCTATTGCTTCTTTAAATGTCATTGGATCTCCCGATATTAATGCATACGCTATGTACATTTCATAATCTTCATATTTCTTTGGAATAGCCTTTTGTCTCTTTGTATTATGTTCTTGAACATTTTCCTGTGTCACTTCCGTTTTATTTATTGTTTCTTCACTTTCATCTTCTGAATATTCTTTTGTTTCTTCATCTCTTATTTCATGGTTTTGTGAATTTGTCTGTATAACATCTTCATATATTTTCATTTTCTCTGTTATATCATTTTCATTTTTATATATCAAATCATTCTCATCAAATCGAACATCTCTTGATATTATGATCTCTCCTGTTAATGGATCCCATAGGTGATAACCATTACCACTATATCCTACAAATCTTACTGATCTTCCTCTTTTATCAAGTTTGTTTCCCTTTGGTAATATTGTGGTCCAAGCTTTACAACCAAAAATTCTCAAGTTGTCATATGATACTCTACCATAAAACTTATGTGCTGGTACGTCTCCATTCAGGGATTTTGTAGGTGATCTATTTATTGTATATGTAGCACATTTTATTGCTTCACCCCACATACTTTTTGGAAGATTTGTATCTATAAACATTGTTCTTACTTTGTCTAATAAGGTTCTGTTCATTCTCTCACACACTGAATTTTGTTGAGGTGTGTAACTGCAGGTAGTTTCTTGTTTAATGCCCTTATTGTAATAAAAATTCTTGAGTTCTTTATTTAAAAATTCTGTTCCTTGATCTGATCTAACTCTTAATACTCTATTTCCATTATTATTCATTCTATTTATGTACTCAAATATATAAAATTTTGCTTGATCTTTACCTTTTAATAAATAAGTTTCTGTGAAGTGTGAATAGTCATCAATAATTGTCAAGTAGTATTTTTCATCTAAATCTGTGCTTGGGCTGATGGGTCCTCCTATGTCCACATATATTAGTTCTCCAATTCTTTTACTCTTAGGATGTTCAACTGACTTGAAAGGTATTCTAGTTGCCTTTCCCTCCATACATGAGTTACATTTTTGTTGTGATGTTGGCAAACCAATTAATTTTAGTCCTTGATGATTCAGATGGTTCATTCTTTTGTGCCATAACATATCCTTGTCTATTTCTGTAATGTATCCTTTGCCATACTCATTTATTTTGAAATTTATAGTAAATAATCCTGTTTTATATGACTTTCCAATTAATCTATATGAATTCTTTAATATTAATGCTTTGTTTTTCTCAAATATAACTTTAAATCCTTTACTATTCATTCTTTTTACTGATAACAAATTGTGAGATAAATTTTCAACAATAAGTGCTTCAATCATTACATTGTTTCCTCTGTCTGTCTTTAAATTTATGATTCCCTTCTTATTTATTTTAATTATTTGTCTGTTTGCTACTATGATTTTCAACTCATTTATTTGTTCTATTTTTGTCATAAGCTTTTCATATTTTATATTTATCATATTATGAGTAGCGCCAGAATCTATAACAAAAGTTATCTCTTTTTCTTCATCTTGAACAGCATATGCTTCGTGTTCTGCTATGAATGTAAGTGAGTTCTCGTTTGTATCTTCAGTTATATTTGTACTTGGTCTTTGATTATTATTTTGATATCTATTACGTCTCATACCTCTTCCTCTTCCTCGGAAGGTTCTAATTTGTGTGCGACAATCTCTAGCATAGTGCCCCATTTTCGAACATTTAAAACATTTTATTGTAGATGTGTTAAAACTATACTCTTCTTTATTTTTATATTTACTGTCACTATTTTTCATCTTTAACTCGGCATCCAATAATTTACTTTTCACATAATCTAAGGTTAACTCAGTATTAGTTGTTTCTAGGGCCACTATTATTCTTTCATAACTATTGGGCAATGTTAAAAGTAGGTGACACACCTTGTCTTCCTCTTCCATTTTTTCGAATTTACTTACAAGTGAGTCAAAGATGCTAAAATGTTCATTTAGGTCCTGCCCTTCTCTGCATTTTAGCGCTAACAATTTCTTTTTATTGTAAAACATGGACAAAGTACTTTTTCTTTCATAAATTTTAGAAAGTTTTTCTAACATTTCGCGGGCACTTTGTAAGTCCTTTATTATTTCTAAAAATTTGTCCGGTAAACCTCTTACTATAATATTGCGTGCATGTATATTTTTCATTTTTAATGTCGCCTTTTCTTGTTCACTTAACTGTTTTTCTATATTGCTTGTTTCAATTGCCTCTAGACAATTTTTCTCCTCCATCACGCATTTTATGCGAAACACCCAACTATTAAAATTCTCGCCAGTGAAGAGTGGTACGGAAAGCGTCCCTTCCGCCATTTTTCGTTTTTCTATTTATTTCTTCAACTTTTACCTAAACTCTTCTTTCTTATCTCGTCTGGGCCCATAACCTATTGGACTTTAAGTTCTAGTTGGGGTTTCATAATGTGAACACTGAATTAACTTTAATATCTTTATTATGAGCACACACAAAAATACACGTCTTGCATTATTCCATGATTACAGAGTAGAGAAAGTAGAGCGAGAGCAGTGTTGCCAGATTTTTTCCACCTTCCCCCCCAAATACATTTAAAAAACCCCTAGTTTCTCCAGTTTGATTGTTAAAAAACCTCTGACTATTTTGGCCATGTCATATACATAAGCTTTCTAATATTGACAATAAAAAACTTAGAAGTTTTCTTCAAATTACCTATTTTAATTTATTTCACATACATAGCAGTGTTTCTGTCGATTCGGATTTTTCGTTATAAATGTCTGTGTGAGGCTGTGGAAAACAGTATTTTAGCCGGAATTATGATAAACAAGACAGTTCAATGGTAACATAATGTGTTGCCAGCTAATACTCATAAGTTTTAGTGTCCCATTCATTCTATTTGGTGAATAAATTTTCGGTCCTGTCTGATATAAAAAGGAATTTGCCATTTGGTTAGAATAGTAGAAAACCTTCAGAAAATCCCCTAGATAAATTTCGTGATATCAAAACCTCCAAAAAACCTCAAAGACCTGCAAAAACCCCTAGGATTTAGGGAAATCCTCTGAATTTGGCAACACTGAGCGAGAGCTCCACAGACAAGAAATCTTACAGACTAATTATAATTCTAATAATTTCTCCAAATTACTCCTGCAGTCGATGACAGGAATTTTCTGAAATTTTTATGGTGGGAAAATATTCACAAAAGAGACACATTTATTATTTATCGCCATTGCAGGGTGATATTTGGAGTTTCGTGCAGCCCTTTTTTGTTGAATGCTACTATAGCGTATCACCTCGATAGAGCACCAGAAGAACTTAAAGTCACTGCGAAGAAATTAAAAGATAGCTTCTACGTTGATAACTGTATAATTAGTTTCGAAACGAAAGAAGAAGTTCAAAGATTTATAAACGAATCGAAGATGCTAATGGATGCAGCGAAGATGAATTTACGAGGTTGGACTGGTAATTATACAAAAAAACACGCAGAGATAATATCAATATTAGGTTTATTATGGGATACAGATAGTGATACTTTAACATGCAATGTAAAACTAGACACAGAAGAGGAGGATGTTCTTACGAAGAGAAAGCTACTTTCGTTTGCACAAAGAACTTTTGATCCTATAGGCTTTACAAGTCCGGTGACGTTAATACCAAAATTATTAATGCAAAGAGTCTGGAACGCAAAGATTAAATGGGACGAACAGGTACCGATGGATGTAGTGAAAGAATTAAAATTATGGCGCGAAAACATGCATATATTAAGAAACTGTAAGCTTCCAAGAAGACTATCTGCTATACCGTTGAACAACGCTAAGGCAGAGATACAGATCCACACATTCTGCGATGCTTCTAAGAAAGCTTATGGAGCTTGTGTGTTTTTACGGGTCACTTGTGAGGGCATGGTTACTGTGCAATTGGTAAGTGGTAAGTCTAGAGTAGCTCCAAATAAAGACATTTGTATTCCCAGAATGGAATTAATAGCAGCCACAATTGCGACCAGATTATACAGGCAAGCTCTAGACGGTTTACATTTTAAATGTAAAAGTATTTTTGGACGGACTCTAGCGTTGTTTTGGCTTGGGTTAGAACTTCTACTACTTGGAAACCGTTCGTTCAAAATAGGGTAAATGAAATAAAAGGTTTGTCAGATATAAATGACTGGTATCATATTCCAGGAAATGATAATCCAGCGGATTTACTTTCCCGCGGCTGTCCGGCGAAAGATCTTGGGAAGGGCCGTTGGTGGGAGGGACCAAGTTGGTTAAAACTTGAAATGAGCGAGTGGCCGAAGAGTGAATGTATGCCCGATACGAATGTTGTCCAATCAGAATAGAAGCAAAGTATTTTATGCAACGTAGACGTTATTGAAGCGGACCTAAGCAAAAGGTTATTAAAGTTTTCAAAGTACAGCAAAATCGTTCGATTAGTAGCATGGATTCAAAGGTTTTACAATAATTGTCGAAATCATACCAAAATTAAAGGATATAATATAAGTTCGGAAGAATTTCTAAGAGCACAGTATAGTTTATTTTATTTGATACAAACAGAACATTTTAACGAGAACAAAGCTAGAGTGCCTAAAATACAAACAGTGACATATCATGGACTGATAAGAGTTCGGACTAAGTTATTATTAAGTCAGGAAGAAAAGGAGTGCTTCAAGATGCCTGTATTGCTGCCAGGTAATAATATCATAGTTAAGAGGCTAGTTCAAGAAAAACATAAAATAATGCAACATGCAGGCCTCCACATACTTTTAGCCGAGTTGAGAAACACGTTTTGGATTACCCGTGCAAGGAAGCTAGTGAAACGTATAATAAGCGGATGTGTAACGTGTCGCAGATATAGTTCAAGGCCATGTAAGACGCCCCTAGATTCATTGCCTGTTGATAGAATTGCTTACTCAGCCACTTTTGCGGGTCCGTTATATTTGAAAAATGGAGAAAAGTGCTATATTGTTCTTTTTACTTGCGCTGTTTACCGCGCTCTACATCTGGAGCTAGTGGAGTCGTTGTCAACAGAAGCGTTTCTAGCAGCACTAAGAAGATTTATAGCCAGAAGGGGTAGAGTGAAGTCGATTTATACCGATAATGGTAGTAACTTTATTGGGACGAATAATTCATTTGAAAATATTAATTGGAATAATATTGCTACAAATTCGCATTTGAATCAGATAAGATGGCATTTTAGTCTCCCAGCAGCACCGTGGTGGGGTGGCTTTTGGGAAAGGATGGTCCGAATGATAAAGCAGTTACTCCGGCGGGTTCTTGGTAATGCCAGACTAAATTTCATAGAATTACAGACGGTATTATGTGACATTGAAGCGGCAATCAATGCAAGACCCCTTACCTACGTTTCGGAGACAGACGATTTGGTGCCCCTAACCCCAAATGATTTTATTCACCCGTTACCCAGTAACGATGTTGCGGATTTAGATATAATTGATAGTCAGAGTCTAAACCAACGCCTAAGGTACGTTTAAAAGTTACGACAAGACTTAAGGCAGCGGTTTAGGACAGATTATTTGGCTTTGCTCGTTCATCGTCAAAAGGAAAGCCCATGTAGGACAGACCATAAACTGAAGGTCGGGGATATAGTGCTGGTGAAAAATGACACAAAGAGAATAAATTGGCCATTAGGTTTGGTAACGGCATTGTTTTCTGGACCAGACAATGAGGTACGAGTTGTTAAGGTCAGGAAAAGGCGCCGGAAAGGGAAAGCATAGAGACACCGGATTCTACAGCACCACCCTTACTGTCTCGCGGAGGTAGATGCATAAGAATGCCGAAAAGGTTTTTAGATTAAGTTTTATCGATTTTTCTTTTGTTTTGGGGCTGCCAGGGTGTTAAAAGAGGTTTTATGTTTTGTTTATAGTAGGAAAATTGTTGTTTTGAAGTTCGTTGTCAATAAAGGGTAGAAAATAAAACAATGGTAAATTTATATGGTTTTTATTGAATAAAAGTAAAATCCTCTCGCAACAATTGTGTCTCTACGGAGGTAGAAGTATCTGGAGGGTTTTTAGCCGGTATGGGGTCTTCTACTCGAGCCCGGCATATCCTTGGGGTGTCCTCGTCAGTCGGCCCCTTGTTGAATACCGTAAAGAGTATCTTCCCTCCTAAAAAAAAAAAAAGGTAAGACATTGTGACCGCACGACCACAGCGGAGCATGAAACTGCATGTTTCATGCTTCGGATCCGAATAGCAATCGACTTCTATAGGGACCCGGGTCCGAATAGACACAGTCTTCTTCAAATTCTCTCTTCAATTCTTCATTCATTCAAAATGATGTATCCAAACGTGTATGATGACGTGCTTAATGCGTTCACGACGTGGCTGACATTTCATCAGCTGTCACTTCATACATCGTCAAATATTGCTTTGCTTTATTCATTTTAACTCGCTGATCATTTATTAGTTGTACGTTCTAATATCTCCAAATACAACTAAATTGTAAGTATTTAGAAGTGAAAACAATTACAATACCAACTGTTGGAAAAGCGCGCTGCAGAAAGTAATACCTCATTAAATTTTAAGTTTACTTCTTGGTTTCAGAAAATGGATCAAATCGTAAAATTTGTTGAACCCGGAAAACAATTCGCTAAGGACTCCATTCGATTGGTTAGAAGGTGCACCAAGCCAGACAGGAAAGGTAAAAATATTGATTTTGGATGCAGTCCAAATTAGATTAATCATCTAGACTTATTAACATTAGGAATCTGAAGTTTTGTTGAACGCGCTAATCTCAGAAACTACTGGTTTGAATTGAAAATTTATTTTAATGTTGGATAGCCTATTTATCGAGCTATAATAATATAACATAACGATACGACCAAGCTGAATTTCACGCAAGCAAAGCTGCAGGCATAGCTTGTTTACGATACGACATTGGCGGCCTAGTTATTGCTAGTACTGATGTTATCAAAGGGCTCTACTTTCATTTGTTCACTTACACTACTCTCAGTTTAACTTACATCCATATAACATTTGGTTTATGTATTATACAAAATCCTTCAAACACTTTCTGAGGCTTTTACTGTGTCAAGCAAACTTTTGTTTAAAATCATTTGTATATTATTACATTCATGTTATACATATGTATAGTATGAAGCCATCACTCAAGATGTAAATTTCCATTCAACATTTATTGTCAGTAAAGTGAAAGTATTTATTAGTTCAGTAGTATATACTGAACATTCAATTGTTGCTTATCTGCTGTAGAACTAAGCCATAATTATACCTAAGTAGTATTGTCAAAATGTTACGAGACACTTTTAGTGTTAATCATAATTACTAAGAATTTTCCAATCATAATAACTCGAAAGAACTTTTTGTCCAACAAGCCCCCCTAGCACGTCCACCAAAACACGATATGATAAAGCGATTTATCGCGGTGAACTGTCAAATTACGACGAAACCCTATTGTCTTTTGACAGTTCACCGCGATAAACCGCTTTATCATATTGTGTTTTGGTGGACGTACTAGGGGGGCTGGGGATCGAACCTGAGACCTTGTAGTTACCAGTCACACTTGTGACAAACAGTACAGTGAAAATGTGAAAAAAGTACAAAATAATTATATGTTTAATATTCTTTTGTTTAATGTTATTTACTGTTATCATTTTTTATTTCAGAATTTCAAAAGATTGCTATTGCCACAGCGATTGGATTCTGTATCATGGGTTTCATTGGATTCTTTGTGAAGCTTATACACATCCCTATCAACAACATCATTGTCGGTTCATAAATCTCTAGCTTGTAGATAGATTAGACTAATTTTACTTGTAAGCCTGCATCTAAGTTAATTTTCTCAGATTTTTCATATTTTCATTTACCAGAAATAAATTATTTTATTTTGTATTATATTGTTTTATTTAGATATATGGCCTAGTAATTGAATTATCTAGCTGTTTAAATGAAAATGTAATATATCTGTAAAAAATATTTTATTAGATGTTTTCCACCTATATCCTCAACATACAATGACTAGGACTCCACAAGACAGTATACATACAGTACACAATAAATGCAATAACCATTTTAAATGTTGAATGTATTTATGTGAATCAATAAAATGTAAAAAAAAGTGATGTATTTTATTTACTTTTATTCAATACTGAATGTATGATCTGTACCAATAGACTCTGTTAATTAATTCACTTTGCTATTATACATATAAAACAAAATTTGCACCTGAAAATGTATGTCATATAAAATACAAAATTAAATTGGTAAAATTCTATTGAAACAGATTGTGCATTTTAACAGATTATTAGGCGGATAAATTAAATTTGTGACAGGCTTCTAGCAGAAAAAGGTTGATAATTACAACATTGGCTGCAATGTCAAATTAAACATAAGAAATTTCTGAATAAAATATTCAATGTGTATAGTCCCATTAATGACATTAGTGTTTAGATTTTTATGTTACAATAAGAAAAACATTTAAAATGGGCAGGTTTATTAAAACATAATAAGAATTACTATGTACTCAAAACAATCAATGTAATAAAAACCATAATATTTTCTATCTCTGACAATGGTGGCAGGTTATTCAAATATTTGTCGCTTGAAAATTGACCTTGCCAATTCCGAAGTTCTGTTACAAGTGTGTTTTGCATTATTTTTTTCCCTTTTGCATGACGTGTATGTAGAAGCCTGGCACTGGCACCTCCTTGAGGATCTTGAAGTCAGCGTAGATTTCGTGTTTCGCGGTACTGCCGAATGCCTCGTCCAGCATGCTCGTGAACTTTGCCAGGGTGTGCGGGAAGTAGCACAGTCGGAACTCGCTGAAAACAAACATTAATAAGCAAGAAAAATAACTACTATTTTACTAACGAGCTAGCTTTTTTATTAACATGAATAATCTAGCTTGCGTGAATCTGATAGTAACGAGTAAAAGTTAGGTCTTAACTCTTGTGGTTTAGTGGTTAAGACCACCTTGTTAGATTGAAGGTACAGTGTTCGATTCTTTGAGGGGTGACAAGATTTTAAGATTTGAATCCGTCTACCTACATAGCAATCATATCATAATTGCTTTGCCATAACAAATAATTGTGTTTATTGCATTTTGACTTAAGCACACAATGGTGTGTTTACATTAAATATCAATTTCTGCGCAACCCCTATTTCCTCTGGGCGGTATGGAGAGACACCGACGGACAATCCTCGCATTATCAAGCAAAGAGTGCCCGCTTGATGTTCGATATATTTGGCCCGTCACGGAGGTACAGCCGCCATAGGTGACCTTTTTTGATTCTAGAGGATGTCACCCTCCACGTTCCGGTCACCTCGTGTGCCACGTCCTGGTATTTAAGCTTTTTATCAGTTTCTTTATCACTTTCACGAGGTTCTCGTCAAACGGAATGGTGACATTCATTAAAAACATCGTCCTGTCTGTAATGATGTCATGTCCTTGTAGAGGCGCCCACGGTCGTTTTCCACAACCGGCTTCGGCACATACGAGTATTTGTAGTACGGAATTTCAAGGAAAGTTGTTGGTGAAGTATCCTAGCGGCTTGATTGTGCCTGTGAAAATTACCTATTTGGAATTTGCAAGTGATCGTCATCTACACAATTATTGTAAGGTGTATGCATGGAGTTAAGCTATATTATCAAATTAGATGCCCAACCGGTACAGTAAGCTCCTTATCAAGCTATACTGTTTGACCTTTGGACCGTTCTTTTGTCGCTCGTAATAGTGGCGGTTTTCGTAGTGTAAATGTATAGCTTGAATGGGAGCTTACTGTACCAGGGTATGTAATTTTAATTATTATCATCACGGCCTTAGTAGACACAGAACTAAGTTTACGTAATTACTATTAATAAATCTGTGAGAGTGCCTGGTGCGTGCGAGTTTTATATCGTTTTTCACTTGATCACACGCATCGAACGCGTAAAAGCGAATTTGTATGGAATTGAGACAGCGTCATCTAGTAGCTAATATGGAATGAGGCAGTGTCATCTATTCGCTACTAGATGACGCTGCCTCAATCCCATATAATACAAATTCACGTTTACGCATTCGATGCGTGTGATAGAGTAAAACTCGATAAGACTCGCACTAGGCACTCTGGTTCAGTTCTGCAGGTTATCTGCTGGGTTGGTCTAAAAAGGGTGATCAACTTTTGCTCTAGCACTTATGATAAAAAAGTCTATATTATTGGAGTAAAGGATTTTTTCGCATTTCAAAATAAACAACCTACGCTGTGACAGCCCTAGCCGTCAGCTGTTGTTTGTTTATATTACGATTCTCATACTATTCGTAAAAAAGTTCGAACTCGATTTTTTTATTGCGATAAGTTGGCAAACAAGCAAACTGCCCACCTGATGGTAAGTGGTAAAAGTCACCTATATGTATACATGCGGCTCCTGTGAGATTCGCAGCAAAACTGCAATCCTCACAAGAGCCACCAGTGTAGGTACGTTGCCAACTAGTGACATTAGATGTAAAGTCACGGTACTCAGTAATTTCACTGCCATATCTTAAACCGGAACACAGCAATGCAAGCACTGCTGCTTTGCGGCAGAAATAGGTAAGACGGAGGTACCCATGCAGACGACCCTGGTACAGAGTTTCCCTCCTGGTATTTTTTCCGAGCGGTAATCAGAGTTCAGCCAGTCAGAACAAAACACATGTCGATTTAGTTTGTCAGTTGATCGATCGGAATTAAGTAGTAAGCAAGATGTGATTCGGAGTCTGGTGAAACCAAACACACCTCTTTTCGGCGACATCCCCGTCTGTGGCGTCGATGCAGTAGTCCAGGGTCACCAGCTCGGGCCGCCCGCGCACCACCAGCACCGACGTCTTAATATCCACAGGGTACTTGCACTAGAACAGATGAGATAATTTATGATGGCCTGGAAGAGATTGCTGTGTAGCAATAAGGCCGCCTATTGCTTTGTGTCATGTAGGTAATTATGTGTCCTCGTGCAATAGTGTTGAGCATCTATGGGAAATCGTTTTTATAAGGAAATCACTATTTTTCCTTATCAATATTTTTGATCGAACTCGCGGCCTTTAACGTCTTCATTTTGAATAATTTTTAACCACCGCCTCCGTGGTCTGGTGGTTCAGAGCAGACCACCCGGTATTGATTTAGAGCTTCGGGGTTCGATTCCTCATGGGGGCTAGAAGTTTTTCTGCTGCTTCTGAGCCCGCTTGGCTTGATACCGTCGACATACCCAAGTTTAACGCCATAGTACAATGTTGAAGCATTGTTGTGTTCCGATCATAATTGGAGGTAGCATAGGATAAACAGTTCCTCAGATATTGAAAAATTAAGGAGCTCGCTTCCATATTCGGTATTACTGACATTTTACCATCAGGCGAAATAAAGATTTTTCAGTTGTTTGTAAGAAATGCAAATAGTACATTACGATATATGTGCATAGTGGTCATAACTCACGTGGCGCAATTTCAGTCCGAGCCGAAGGCGAGGGCGTATAGAGCAGAGTGTAACCAAAATACACACAAGTATGTTTTTCAAGACTTTCTGGATTAACGAATTTTTGGATTAAATAACACAAATCATTGTTAATTTGTATACAAAACTAAATATTTAATTGTATGAAAATGATCGTTTGAAAAATCAATGTAGTTCGTTGATGTCTTTTATATTACCTCTCGCTTTTAAAAAATAACTCTATAACGCAAATAGTGCGGCTATAGATCTATAACCAACAGAAATATACCCTATTTGCGGTATAACACACGCGTGTATGCGCTGCTTTATGTAGGTATCAAAAACTTATTTTTTATAGTATGTGACATAACCTCACGCTATTTTTTTCGTGACTAATGTCATCTTCATACATTTTTTCTGCAGAACGACTGCGAAAGAATAAGCGTGTGGCTTTTGTCTAGGCCCACTGTGCACAGAGAGGCCCAATTCTACTAATAAGTTACAGCCGAATCGAAACTGAACCGTTGCGATTGACCAATGAGAACGCCACATTATCACGTCATCGAACAGATGTATGGCAATATACGCGCTCCGATTGGTCGATCGCAACGGTTTAGTTTCGATTCAGCTGTAACTTATTAGCAGAATTGGTCCACTGGTCAGCCTAGTGCGAGTCACTCACGTTGTAGTAAATCGAGTGTCCAGGCGTGGCGCCGCTGTTGATCATCGCGTCGTAGTTCCTGTGGTCGATGAAGAGCAGGCCGCCTGGCTTCAGGCACTCTGCGAAATTTTTCAGGCACCTGCAAAAACATTCATTACACATTTGTATGACAGGAGTAGTACCTCGGAGTGTACCTACAAATAAAATCTTTTGACTCCCTCTCACATAAATTTTTCATTTCTCTCTCTCTCTCCCTCCCACTCTCTTTGTAGCAGACGACTCAATAGATCCAAAATCATCCAATCATCTAAGAGTTTGACAAAAGTCATAACATCAAAGTGTCTTTCAACCATCTAATTCGATGGTTGTTCGGTTGTAACTGATAGTCTTAGCTTTTGAACTTTGAGTTATTTCATCAGAGGCATTCATCATAGGATAATACATAATAGGTACATTCATAACCGTACTCTGTCTTATCTATTTGCTTGCTTTGCTGTGAGACTGTAGATGATGGATCGCTGGTGTTTTTTTTTTTTATGGGATAGGGGGCAAGCGAGCAGACGTATCACCTGATGGTAAGTAATTACCGTCGCCCATGGACACCCGCAACACCAGAGGAGTTACAAGTGCGTTGCCGGCCTTTGAGGTGGGAATACGCTCTTTTTTGAAAGTTTGAAGGTCGCATCGGTCCGGAAATACCGCAGGCGACAATTCGTTCCAAAGTTTGACTGTGCGAGGCAGGAAACTTCGAGAGAAACACACAGTTGTGGACTGCCAACCATCTAAGTGATGGGCATGGATTTTTTGCCGCGTGGAACGATGGCGGAAAGAGGCGGCAGGTATAAGTCCGAACAATTCCTCGGAGCATTCCCCGTAATAAATACGATAGAAGATGCATAGCGAAGCGACATCTCTACGCAGCGCCAAGGTATCAAGCCGATTTGAAATTTCCTGGCAGTCGACGATTCGAGTCGCTCTCCGTTGAATGCGGTCCAGTGGGAGAAGTTGGTATTGGGGTGCCCCAGCCCAAAGATGAGAACAGTATTCCATATGAGGCCGAACCTGCGCCTTGTAAAGCTGAAGGCGGTGCGCCGGAGTGAAATACTGTCTCGATCTATTGAGCACACCAAGCTTCTTAGAAGCTAATTTAGCTTTACCCTCTAAGTGGCCACGGAACTGGACTTCGCTCGATATGTCGACACCAAGGATCCCAATATTGGCTGATGCAGTTAGGAGAATGCCCTGAAAGCAAGAGAAATGGCATTTTCTTTGCGGTGAGCGCGCAAACCTGTGTCTTTGAGGGGTTGAAATGGACTAAATTAAGTCGACCCCAGTTAAAGACTTTCTCTAATGAAGTTTCGATTTCAGACACAAGTTTATTCCGGCACTCAATGACGTTTTCCCGAGAAGAGTTCGCACGGCCGTTATAGAAGGTGTCTTTCGTGCTGTCGTCTGCATAGCAATGAATGCTGCTGATTTGCAGCATATCATTGATATGCAGAAGAAATAGTGTAGGTGAAAGCACACATCCTTGGGGGACACCAGCATTTACAGACATTGGGTCTGAGCATTCACCGTCAATCAAGACCTTAATGCTTCTGTCTGCTAGAAAGCTAGTGACCCATCCACATAATTTCTCGGGAAGCCCATATGAAGGAAGTTTTGAGAGGAGCGCTTTGTGCCATACCCGATCGAAGGCCTTCGCGATGTCCAAACTAACTGCCAGTGCCTCCCCCTTCGGTTCAATTGCCTCTGCCCAATGATGTGTCAAGTAAACTAGAAGATCACCAGCAGAGCGACCCCTACGAAAGCCGTATTGTTGGTCACTGAGCAGCTGGTGATCCTCTAGGTACCGGAGAAGCTGGCGGTTGATTAGTGATTCCATTATCTTTGAAAACAAAGGGGTTATAGCTATCGGCCTGTAGTTGGACGGATTCGAGCGGTCACCTTTCTTAGGGATCGGATGCACTAAAGCTGTCTTCCATGAGGATGGGACTACGCCAGATGAATAAGAGAGCCGAAATAGTCGCGTTAAAACCGGTGCCAACTCTGGAGCACACGTCTTTAGCACGATAGGAGGAATACCATCAGGCCCACTCGACTTGTGGATATCTAGGGTGATTAGTGCTTGACGCACTGAGCTTTGGTGGAACCGAATATCCGGCATTAAGCTCGTGCACCGTGGTATGGTCGGTGGTTCCTGTCCCCCGTCATCCAAGGTCGAGTTGGATGCTGTCGTGCTTTTTCTTGCTAAATTGTAGAAATATAGGGAAATCTTAAAGTTGAAAGAAAAAAAAACAAACTTATTCCTTTAGTCCGATACAAAATGAAAAGCTTTATTCTGGTAGGTACATGGTTGTAATTCACTTATGCATAATGTTACTGAAGTTAACAAAATCCCTCAATGCAAAGCACTTAACTAAATGTTTAATTAATACAAGCCAAGGGCAGGATGGTTCAGGTTTGTTTGATCAATCTCGGCAGGTAAAAATCAGGTACAAATTGGGTACAAAACTACAAAATGAGGGGCAATAAAGTACACGAACAAATAGTTATAGGTTTCATTTTTTTTTAAATTAGTAGCTTTCCCCGGAGCGGTTGCTAATGCTAAGTTTCCGCGATCACGGGTCAGAGATATAAAATTCCAGTTCCTTAGATTATTCTCTCTATATATGTACAATTCCACAGAATTCCCCCTTGTGTTAGGTTATTAGGTAGGTTAGTTGCAGCGGAGCCCTACGGCCTCCGGGAACTGCCCTGGAGATTCATAGCACAGTGTTATGTTAAAAATATAATTAAATATGCCTATAATCTTAGGGTGAGTGGGTCTACCACTGAGTTCTGAAGGAATCCCAGTCAATACATTTGAATTTCATGTAATAAACATTGCAAGTTAATTCCAAACATAATTTTCAATGAATTGTCAAAGTTTCTTATTGGTTAGTTAATAAAAAGGACATATGGAGGGGAGAGCACCTATTTTGTGTATAATTACTGCTATTAAGAAAAAGAAAACAGCTTAATTTGTGAGTTTTTTGCCAAAGTATGATGTGAAACTCAATATAGTGAAAATCTAGAATTTAACATGAAATTCACAAGTGTTACTCAATATATGCATTAATCCCACTAAAATGCCGCTTACTATCAGGTTTTTTTAATGAAATAGGGGATGAAAAAGGCGAATTTTGGAAATGTAATATGTTTGATTTAATAATCAATATACCCACTAATAAAAATAAAATTAACAAAATCTGTTTTAAATCATGAAATATAATAAGTTAATTGTTATATTTTTATATTATAATATTTGGAGCGATGAAGAGATAATAAAATACTTTATATTTAACACTTAGACTTTATTCGAGTACATAATCAACCATTATTCCAATCACAGAGTAATCAACTTCGCCTGTCGTAGTGTTGCTAACACTAAAGTGTTGCCATCACAACACCTCCCCCCTAAATGTAATAATAAGAATTATACATTTATAAATTCAATTTAATAATCGGTTTGATGGTTCTTCCACTTCTGGTCGAAACCTTTACATTTGGTTGAATACAATTTGGAACAGAATTACTTATATAAGGAACAAAATTATTATTAGTATTGGCTTGCGGATTATGAGGTTCAAGACATTCAAGTAACATTGGATCAGTAGTATACAATTTATCATTCAAGTTGCATTTAGTGTATGATTTTTTCAACTGTGAACTATTCCTCCGTAATTTTCCTCCTCCTTGAGTAGCAATAATAAAGGATCTAGGCTGTTTACATTTATTAATTATTTTAGCTTTGTGCCATTTATTACCCTCTCTATATACTACATTGTCACCCACTATAAAATTAATATTACTTCTCCTAGCTTTTTTATCATAAAATTTCTTAGTAATTGATTGTTTTAGCAAGAGTTTATTATACACATCTATTTGTATTTTAGGTTTTAAACTATTAAGATTACATGGAGCTATTCGCATAGATCTGCTATTTAATATTTGTGAAGGAGTAACATTTAAGCCTGAAATTGGAGTGTTATTGTATTCCATCACACTTTCTAAATAGTGTTTACCTTCCTCTTTACATTTTTTTAAAATTAATTTACATATATGAACTGTCTTTTCAGCCATACCATTACTTTGGGGATATCTAGGAGTAGAAGTAACTAAGTTAATATCTTTAGATTTAAAGTAACATTTACACTCATAAGACGCAAAAGGTACATTATCTGCAACAATTTCCAGTGGATAACCAAAACGTGTAAAAACACCCTGCATAGCATCAATAACAGATTTCGAGGATTTATTTTTAAGTGGCAGCAATTCAATCCAATGAGAAAAATAGTCTATAATAACCAAGAAAATATTTCCATTAAAATCTAAGATGTCAGTACCTAATTTTAAGAATCTTTCTTTAGGAACATCATGTGGCAACAAAGGCTCTTTAAAATTATTAGGACTATATTTCTCACATGTTCTACATTCTTTTACATAGTTAACAATATCAAGTTTTATATTCTCCCAATAAAATAACTGCCTTGCACGAGATAGAGTTTTTGATATACCAAAGTGACCTTTGTGAACTACATCAAGAACGTAGGATTTAAGCGAATCAGGTACAATAATTTTATCTTCAAGAAATAGTAAACCTTCTTGCATATATATTAAATGTTTGAACTTTTCATAGTGTTTATATTCTTTACTCACAATTTTTGGCCATCCTTGATAGTAAAATTTACAAATTTTATTTAAAATTTTATCATTATAAGTAGCATCTCTAAAAATAATCTTTCTTTCAGGAGACATAGGCAAATATTTAGATACAGTATGAACCATTTGCAACATTTCTTTGTCATATTCTGTTACATCTAAGCTATGTCTCGATAACATGTCAGCAAAATGTATTAATTTACCTGGAACATAATAAACATTTAATTTATAGATAAGTAATTTTATTCTTAACCTTTTCAATCTAGGTGAACCCAGCTTGTTAATATGCTTTAACATTATTGCAGTAATTGGCTTATGGTCAGACTGAACATCAACTTCTGTACCATAGATATATTTATGAAATTTTTGACAACCAAAATATATTGCCAATAGTTCCTTTTCAGTCTGTCCATAATTTAATTCTGTATCATTCATTGTACGTGAGGCACATGCAATTAATCTCAAGACTTTATTGTCATCCTGTTGAAACATGCAGCATCCAAGACCATATTTGGAAGCATCGCATTGTAAAATTACTTTTTTACTTGAGTCAAAAGGTGCGAGTGCTGGTGCTGTACTAACTCTGCATTTTAGTTTTTCAAATGCTTCATTATGGATGGGGAGCCAAGAAAATTCTACATCCTTACGTAACAATTTACATAATGGGGCCATAAGATCACCCATATCTGGTACATAACGCCTTATATAACTAAAAGAACCTATCATGCTTTTTAGCTGTTCTTTAGATGTTGGAGCTTTTAATTTCATCAGAGACTCAGCTCTATTTTTGTCTAGTGACATACCCATTTCATTAAAAATTTGGCCCACATATTTAACTTCACTCTGTCTAAATTGAAACTTTTCTTTATTAAAAACTATGCCAAGCTCACGTGCTTTATTAATTACGCTTTCTAGTGCTTCATCATGCTGAGATAGGCTGTTACCCATAACTAAAATATCATCGGCCCAACAAATTACATTCGGAATCATATTAAAATGTTTTTCTAACACTTCCTGAAACAGTTCAGGTGCATGTACAAGGCCATATGGTAATACTAAATATCTGTACACTCCAAATGGTGTTGCAAAGCAACACTTCCATGAAGATGACTCACTTAATCTTAAGTGATGAAAGCCTTCACTTAAGTCTAGTACTGAAAAATATTTATTACCTTGTAACCTACAAATTAATTCATCAAGAGTGGGCAAAATTTTTGGTTTTTTAACAATAAATTTATTAAGATCTGACGGATCAAGGCATAACCTGACCTTACCATTTGGTCGTTCAATAATGACAAATTTATTTATACATGCCTCATTAACAATATTTTCTACTTTAACTATAGATTGTTTTGTCTCCAACCTTTCTAATTCAGATTTTAATAAATTTAACATTTTATTGGGTATTCTTGGTGACGGATAACAAATTTGAGTTTCAATATTTCTAGTTACTATATCAAATACACCAGGAACTTTACCTATGCCTTGAAATACATCTATATTTTGTTCAATAAAATTTTGTTTTTCATTGTCAATATCTGAACTAACTGTATGAATTCTTTTAATTAAATTTAATGAAACACAGCCAGGTAGTCCCAACAACATAGATTTACAATCCACCACTACAAAATCTTCATAACATTTCCTATTTTTAAACTCACAACATAAATTTATCATACCAATTGGTGACACTTTATTACCTTCAAACGACTGCAATTTTATATTTGTTTTTACTAATTTCATATTTTTATTTATATTTATTTTATTGTATATATTTAATGACATTATACTAATGTCTGCACCAGTATCCAATTTACATTTGACAGATAAATTTTCTATTTTAATATACTCATACCATTCATTCCTATCTTTAAATTTAGATATAACCGCTTCACAGTGGAAACTGTTCTCACTTTCAGAACTTGAGTTACACTGCACTTCTTTCACTTTTTTGTTATTTTTCACCATACAGCTTATAGCGAAATGATTTTTTAAGCCGCACTTTTTACACACCATACCAAATGCCGGACACTCTCTCGGGCCATGTAGTCGTTGACATCGCCTACATTTGAACTGACTCGAACTTTTCTTGTTTCTTAAAGTACTCTTTTGATTATAGCTAGAACTCGATGTCGCACACACCAAATTTGTTGTTGGATTCATTTGTGTAACTTGTAAAGTAGCATGCTCCTTGGTTTGACAAAAACGAACTACTTTATTTAAGGTTAAGTCTTCCAGTCTTAACAAAGCTTCTTGAGTACTTTTATCGAAAACTGAACAAACTATATGATCCCGCATCATTTCGTCTTCATCTTTGTAATTGCAAGATTTAATTAATTGACGACATTCTGTTAAAAAATGATCGAAAGGCTGTCCTTCTTTTTGTTTGTTTTCCCTAAATTTAAACCTCTCAAATACAACATTTGTTCTAGGATTCACGTGGTTAGTAATCCCTGAGATAACCTCTTTATAAATTTTTGAATTTTCTTCGGTCAAAGGTAGCGTTGCGACAATTCTCGATGCATCCGGACCCATCATATTTCGCAATAATGACAATTTTACTGAGTCTTGGGCGTCATTATTATTAGTTACTGTAAGATAATCTTCGAACAAAGTTAACCAAAACCGCCATTCCGTGGACACGTTGGAACCGGTTAAATTTATATTTGGTGGTAACTTTACCTGCATATTCTGGACAAATCTCTCCGTACTTGGTTCCGGTGACTGCGCCATGTTATATTTTTATATTATAATATTTGGAGCGATGAAGAGATAATAAAATACTTTATATTTAACACTTAGACTTTATTCGAGTACATAATCAACCATTATTCCAATCACAGAGTAATCAACTTCGCCTGTCGTAGTGTTGCTAACACTAAAGTGTTGCCATCACAACATTAATTAGATACCTTAGTGTGGGCGGAGTATTATCTATCGATATAATTTATTTATTCAACTAATTCAATGAATCGCGCGCCGGCGATTATAAATATGATTGAGCTTTTACTCTTCAAGCTGAAAACAAAAATAACTGACTTTGGAAATAGCTTTTCAAATTAAATTCACACGGAAAACGAGAGAAATACCTATGGATTTTATTCGCAGAAATGAATTTAAATAGGTACCTACTTTATGATCTTCGAATCAATAACAAATTTCTTCGGTCGATGTCTCACAGACTAACCAGTTCGGAGATCATAACATAGACGAAAGACGCGTTCAAAGACTAGGGTGAAAAATGGGCGCGTTCTATTTACGCACATACTAGAATCGAGGTCCGTTCACCGAATGTTAAGCGTCGTATTGGCGACGGAACCTTCCCTAAAACCAAATTCATTTCACAACATGTGTGTCATGATGTGTCAAGTCAACATACGGATCTTTCGAAATTCTACAATATACAATAAGTATTTCCAGCCAAAGTTATAAGTTTGGTTGGAAAACAAAACGTAATGTAAATTAACCATAAACAAACTGTGAATGCTTTCCGAATTCTATTCGACGAAACCATAATTATATGATCTGTAGCTTTAAGTGTACTTTATTATGATATGTCTCAAAAAATGATCAAAATAAACGGTCTAAATGTCAAATTCCGAATTTTGAGAAAATCAACCCACCTAAAGGGGAGCACGGGATTTTGGGCGAAAAAAAACTATCTTTGTAAATAAGGCCAGGATAAACGCGAGATTTATTTTGTTTATGCCAAAATCGAATAATGACCAAAGATAATTGCAAATGTCAATGACGTGACGTGAAACGACGTTGACGTTGACACTTGACATTGACATTGTGAAATTCATTGACAAAGTTATTGTAATTACGATTTTAGTTGTGAAATTTGTGTTAAAACTACAGTGAAAACAAAGTGTTTTTGCAAAATTAGTATTTTATGAAATTTTAAGAAAAAACGGTGTTACAATGCAAAGAGTTTCCCTAAAAGATCGGCTTTCTCTTTAGCATCATGGGCTAACGAAGTGTTATCCTTGTGCAGTGGTGGAAAAGATGGCATGCAGAAATTTCCCTGAATAGCTTTGGCGAGAGACCAGAACGCACGAGACCCCGAAGGAAGACGCTCTAGCCTCTCGCCAATTCTACTGATGTGCTCCGACTTCGCTCTTGCAATGTCCCTTTTGAAGGATCTGGAGGCATCAGTTATACTGCTTTTTCAAAGCGCTGGTATTTCCATCCCGAGACGTCACCGCGTTTACCCAGGCTTGGTAGGTTTCCTGCTTCCAGCGAGAAGCCTTTTTGGAGGATTGACCAAACCAAGGTTGGAATCTGCCATCAATGGGGATAACTGAGGATGGAATGAAAATTTCCATACCTTGCAACACCACATCAGCAACAGACTCAGCGGCGGAGTTGGGATCATCCGGCATAAAGCAAACCTGCCTCCAAGGGTAGGACGCAAAAAAGGACCGCATCCCATCCCAGTCTGCTGACTTGTAGTGCCACACACGGCGACTACGTGCAGTTTGAGGTCGTTGCAAGCACGTGAGTGGCACCGAACTCCTAATGAGGCAGTGATCTGAGGAGCCAAGAGGGGCGCCGACAGATATGAGGTAGCCGTCGGGATGAGAAGTCAGCAGAAGATCCAACAGTGAAGGTTCATGGCACTCCACATCAGGAATTCGCGTGGTCTTAGTAACCAATTGTGTCAAGCCATATGCAAGAGCGAAGGCGTGAACAGATCTCCCCGCATGATCGGTCTTGCTTGAACCGAGCCATTCGGTGTGGTGAGCGTTAAAATCGCCAAGTATCACGATCTCTGCGAGTGGGATCTGCTGCTGCACAAAGTCTGCAGCCATTTGAACGTGCTCGATGAGTCGGTCGGTTTCAGTATCACCGCTATGGGACCTATAGAGGCACGAATAGACGCGGGGATGGTCGTCGCTGTCTACACGGAGCCATAAGGTGGAGAGGTCCCTACTTTCAAGGTGACCGAGGCGCCGAGAACATATATCGTCTCTGACGTACACGCACACACCGGCCTTAGGTGCGAAGAGGTATTCCAGTCCGTACCCTGGGTAGGAAAGGTAAGAAGTGTCCGCCGGAGACGATATCTGTGTCTCGGTCAAAAAGAGCAAGGCCGGCTTTACTGTCTCGAGGTGGTGGTGGACAGCATTCAGGTTGGAGTGAAGTCCCCTGATGTTGCAAAAGTCCACAGTCAGTGTGGCAGGGGGTGCCGTGGGTTTGCTCTTGCCCCAGGTATGTTTGAGCGCGGTTTTGCCCCCCCCCCAGAATACGAGGGGCGGCCTAGGCGTCCACGCCCAGGTATATTGCGTCCTGAAAGTGGACGTCCAGAGAGGGATTCTCCAACGCTAGCGCAGTTGGTACCCTCCTGGGGTAACAATCTGTTTAACTGCGCCATCATAGGGGTAACAATCTGTTTAACTGCGGGGTAGGGGGGTTGGGCCTCCGGTACCCTCACTCACTCGACGAAATACAACGCAAGCGTTATTTTACGCCGGTCTTCTGTGAGGCCGTGGTATCACTCCGGTCGAGCCGGCCCATTCGTGCCGAAGCATGGCTCTCCTACGGGTAAAAGGTGTGAGGAAACCGGGATAATAAAAACGCGAATTGATGTGATTTTAAACAGATTAAAATTCTAATATAAGATTATTATTTAACTTTGTATATGCATACAATATCCCAAGCAATCAAGATGTCTGTTAATAAATACCGCATTTCCTTTTTCTGTACCACCGTAAGGTTGACCGGAAGAAAATGCCTCAGGCATTAAGTCCGCCTTTGCACCAAAGTTGTGTAGGTACATAAAGAATAAAAAAATAAAAAACGTTGATTCTACACCTATTCGGGTATTGGAAGAGATTTCGCGAGAAGAACAGACAAGAAACTCGGAAGGACTATTTTTGGTCTCCTCCTTTAAATAGCCATTTGCAAATTGTATTTCGCATTTATTATATTGCCTATTGAAAGTTTAAAATTACAACTGGTATATACAACTGATACATACTTTGATACACCTAGCAGGATAGATACCTCATCTGTCCTTGTTGCTGGCCATCTTCGTCCAGCAAGTGGGCGAACGAGTTGCCCAGGCAGATGACTGCATCGAATTGCTTGCCCGGCAGGAACGCCGCCACGTCCGTCGGCAGCGTCTCCCAGTTCGCTTCCTCAATTACTGGAAACATACCATCGTGTTATTAATCATCAATGTTTGTGTTTAGATGAGCGAGACCTCTTTACCTACGAGCTAAGGAATAGCTAAAGATCTGTTTATCATTTCAATATTGTCCAATGCTGGGAAAACTTGCCCTAAGGAAAGGCTGTTGGTTGTCTCCACCGAGCACATAACCTGGTGGCTGTCACACTTGCCCAATGCGGGTTGCCGGGGGCGCTAGAGCCTGGTTCGTTTATAGGCAGAGTGCACGCGAGCACTGAGGATGACTTGATGATAAGGCATCATTCCGAAACCCTTCATGACAAAAATCCCAAGACCGCTTAATAAGCGACTGTACAAATGTCAATAGGTACCCACACATACGAAGTACTACGGGATAATTGGTTATATCATGGCCATAAAGATTACTAGCTGTGTCCGCGAACTACGTTTCGCCATAACAATTGTCAAAAAAACTGGAGAGGGCCACCCTTATTGATTTTGTGAAAAGATATCAGTATTTTGGCGTCCATCGTTGAATTTTGAATTGGTAGCCTAACATCCTGGGGTGGGCACCAGACTATCCTCTAATTATACGCCTATGTCCTTATTACCTAGGGGTATAAAAATAGCCTACGACCTATTCCAGACCTACCAAATAGGTATACACAAAACATTTCATAAAAATCGGTCAAGCCGTTTCGGAGGAGTTCGATAACAAACACTGTGACACGAGATTTTTATATCTTCTAATCTAATATATAAAATTCTCGTCTCACAGTGTTTGTTAGCAAACTCCTCCGAAACGACTTGACCGAATTTTATGAAATTTTTTGTGTACATTACAGTAGGTCTGAGAATAGGTCGTAAACTATTTTTTTATTATGGCGAAACGTAAGTTCGCCGTTATTATGGCGAAACGTAGTTCGCCGGCACAGCTAGTATTAGATAAAAATAATTTACATATACCTATATGTATTTCAAAAACTTGAGACGATACTTTGATTTGAAGTGTCGTTGACGTCACGCCTGTTGTACGCCGCACTTTTTATATCACGACGTAGCGATAGCGAGCCCCCGCTACTTAACTATAAATTGTATTATCTCATTTATTTTTTTTTGTTATTTTGACTTGACAAAGCAAAATATAACGTTTCTGACAGTTTTATTATTTTCTAACTGACGGACTGATAATTAAAATTAAAATTTTCACACCCTGTTATCCCTAAACGTAATAATTATCCTTATGTATAGTCACACTTATGAAAACCATTCACGTCAATATGTAACGGTTACGTAAAGGAACGTCAATGATGAAAACACACTTCTGAGCTCACAACAATCAATTCTCGAATAGATAGAATTTTTTAAAACATTTTTTAATCAACTTTCTAACGCTCTACGTGAGTGGAAGTTCAGGGAAGTGGACGTTTAGGCATACAAGGTTCGCAAATCAATTACCTATTACTACTACTTAAACAAATGACGTTCGTACACGCGCAAATGTGTGCGTGGAATCTAGTAGGGCTGAGTGCCCGGTTATCAATCGAAATGACGCGGGAAGTGCAGCGACTGCCTTCTCTTTCAACCGCATAGCGCTGTCTCTGTTATCGCCCGGCGCTCACGTCTACTCGCCCGAGCGATCGCGCGCGCCCTTGTTTATGTATCAGTGATGTCTACAACGAAGTGCCGGGTAGGACGAGGTATTTGAAATGAGGAGGTGAGTGGCCGTTCTGTACGTAGTACTATTATCTATTCTGTGGTTTAGGTATGTGAACCTTCCTGATAAGTTGACCTTTAGGGAAATCGACGAAATGAACCGACTGGACATTCCGGTAATGGGACCTAACGGGCCGAAAGAAGATCACGTCTCTTCTCGTTTTATCTAACGCAACCAATGTACGTACAGTAGTATTATATTATATGTGGGACAGGGATAATGATTATTAATATATATATATTCAAGCAACGTTTTGTTGTTAGACTTTGATATTATACTTACTCCACTCGTCGTACTTTGGGTCTCTTCTCCGCTCCCAGCGCGCCTTCAGGGCGTGTTTCAGCATCTTGTCGGAGGCGTCCACGGACACCACTTTGAACCCTTCATCCACAAGCATCATGGAGTCTATTCTGAAATAAAGGTGTTGAAGTTACCAAACTGCTGATACTCGATTTGTTGTAGGTACCCTTTTATCAGAAAAAAAGAGGGAGTAACTACTGTCATCATCATCACAGCTCATATACGTCCCTGCCGAGGAGCTCGAGACTACCCTAAGCCAGATTTTTACGCCTTAGTTAACCACGCTGGCCCAGTGTGGATTGGTCGACTTCACAGTTCACATACACCTTTAAATTTCTTCGCAGGTGTATGCAGGTTGCCTCACGATGTTTTCCTTCACCGTAGGAGCGTCTTACAAATGAAAATCGAAAAACGAAAAAACACAATTCGTACATCGCAGGATCGAATCTCAAACCTCCCGATTAGGAGACCAGTGCTGATTCCACAGGCACCGACGCTACTACTGTTGTAACTAACTACTACGTCCATAACTACTGTCGTCATTCACAAAAAAACCTCGAAAATATAACCACTCACATAACTACACATACAGTCAGGATTTAAACAATAGGAAAATATGGTGAGAATGGTAAACCGTTAAAAATTCAACTACATTTTACTAAATTTTTTATTAAAATGGCGCAGGAGAGTCGCCTGCGCGGGTGCTATCTTATTTCTCGTGCCAGTAGCGGTGCTTGCATTGATGTGTTCTTCTGAGAGCAGTTAAATAGCTGGGTACTGGATACTGTGCCTTGACATCTCATGTAATAAGTTGGTGAAGTACCTCCTTATCCTTATGTATACTTCACTTATAATTTTCTAGAAATCTATTTACTATTTGGATGCCTTTTTGTACAATTGGTTACGAATTTCACGAAATTTCGGAAAGCCTTCTCGAAGAGAATACAAGAAACTTGGTGAAAACAGAAAATTCACAACTTCTATGGGGCTATAAATTAAAATGACTAGAGAAAAAGTTTCACTTATACATTCATTACATTATATTGCATTCAAAAACAGATGAAAAACAAAATAACAATAAACGCCATCATATCTGCGACAGCGACAGAATTCATTTCGTCATTGTGTTTTCGTAGCACTCTTTATCTTGTTGTCACATACTTAAACTCAACACAAGATGACCTTTATCGCAATTAGAGATATTGCGTTTGTATCTCTACGTTGTCAACAAGAGCCACGCGATGGGATACTCAATTGCTTACGTTGAAATTAACAATTGAATGCGTTGTAAAAGGAACACCGTTATCGTGTGAATGTCATTAGTTTAAAGTTTAAACTAAACTATAATACATATATACAAAACTAATGTAAACTAATATACAAACTTAATATAATAAACTAAATTAAAATAAATCTAAAAAATGAAGTTCTTGTTTCATGGTCCTCATCACGCAGGCAGCATTCCACCAAGCTCGTTGAGCTTCGGCGTGTCGTTGTTCCAAGGACTGAGGCTGACCCGATCAACGTGTGGCTTCGGCACACTTGTGCGGCCCCCATGAGGGGGGCGTGGGATGGCCGAGTGCTACTCGGCGGGCCACCTCGTGTGGCCACCGTGGCCGCTTTTTGCGGTGGGTCGGCGCTTTGGCGCCGCTGAGCTTCGGCTCGTGTGCGCGGCGGTGGATCCAGTGGGGTCTGCCGTCGGGCAAGCCCGTTACCCCGCACTAAGCGGGGCCGGGGGCCTGGCGCACTGAGCGTCGGGCCGCGTGGAAGAAAACCACAGTAAAAAATTACCACCCGGAGTATGCCCCGGGAACTCCTCTCCATCTCCATCTTGGAGAGGGCGTGAGGGGCCCGCCATTGGAGGGCAGGTGCCGCGGACGGGGTTATGGTCGGTCTGTAAGGGTTCCCACGACCTCGTTCGGCAGCGGCGCGTCCTTTGGACGTGGCTGCGCTAGGCGCCAAAGAGGGCATATCGAGGGGTTTAGTGGGTAGTCGCTCGCTGCGGAGTCCCACACACCCTTGCCCCTGCGGGGGCTTGGACGGTGCGCAAACGCATTCCCCTCGTAAAAAAAAAAAAAAAAAAAAAAGGCAGCATTCCACGCTGAATCGCCAAGCTAATTCTTTGCACAAGTTTATGGTATTTTATGGAAAATGATTAGAACGGTGTTCCTGTATAGTCGCTAACGCAATCGATAAGAGGAAAATGTATGGGATTTGACATAAGCTCCTGTCGCTTAGCTTTCGAGCGCAATTGTCAAATCTCATACATTGTCCATTTAGCGATTGCGTTAGCGGTTATCGAAATGCATCTTGTCTAGGGGGTCTGATGTTCCTATACAATTTATGCCTAATGATTATTATTCTTAAGCCAAAACGTTGCATTTTTACTTAAGAAAGATAAGCTCTGGGTGAGATGAAGTCACCTGATGCTAACTGACGATAAGGCCGAAGGTGGAAGCGAGCTTCACCTGGACTCCCCAACAACTGAGGAACTGGTTACCTATCTTACCTCTAATTGTCGGAACACAGCAATGCTATTAACATTGTTATTATGACGATAAACTTAGGTAAGACGGTGGTAGCTAGCCAAGCGGGCTCAGAAGCTCTACAACCAACCTAACAAAGTAGAGAAACCTTGGCATTGGTGGCTTCCTACCTAAAGGTGGCAAGGGTCGGTGACAAACACAAAACACAAACGGTGGTAACGTTCTGTTCCTACCTGATTCAAAAGCTTCACATTTGGTATGATTCCAGACAAACTTCATAGTGTCGTATGGATTCGCATGTAAAGAGCAGAATAAAATGAAATTGTATGAAAAATATAAAACAGATATTTTTAATACACTGTTTGTAACGATCAGTTTTTTAAATATACGTATGGTAAATAAGGCTTCAGTGTGTATTATATTTATTGAACTAGTATAAAAAATCAAGGTTGTCGCTTAGATAAAAAGGGGGGCTCTAATCGACCACTAAGATAGGTAGTCAGGGAAATAAATATTTCTAACTGAGTACCCAGGTCAAACATCAGGTGGTCCGAAACGAAATTCAGAACCAGTTACCTTGAGGATTCATCCATCTAGGATTGAGTTGTCCGTTAGTAACAAAGGTTAACGTCGCCGGTAGATAATGACAAAATTCGATTCGTACACTACAGATAATAAATCTTGCAATTGGATGAATGACCAATGAGTAGGCTCACTCTTGAACCAATTCCGAGAGATCCACATTAATACCCGTATACCGCGGATTTTGATTGAACCAAATTCAGTGCTGTTTGATTTTCTCAAGATACGGAACCAATTTGGCGCGAGTGTTGCTACTCAAGCGTTCATCTGCAGTTCAGACCGAAAATACCTATGAAAAATACACAAAATATACGTTTTATAATTCCCACTTTTCACCGCTATATCAAAACCGATTTCATTTTTTTTTCGCATTAAAAATTAATGAAAAGCTTTACAGGGTTTCAAAGTGTTGTTTTTTTTTTCATATAATCTCGTCAAATCTGTTTGCTGGATGTTTGAATATAGCAGAAAATCAGAACAATTTTTTAGGTTTCTGAAGGTTTAAAAGTTTCTTTTAATAAGTAATTAACTTAATAAAAAAAGGAAAACATGGAACATGGTTAAATATTGGCCATTGAGTTATTTGGAAAAAATAAAGCAACTAGGTATTGCATTATCCGGAAAGGAAACAGGATTACGTTTGTATAGAAAAGCCGCTCGCACAATTTTGGTTCACTCAACATCTGCGCTATAAATAATACAGATCCAATTTGGCACCAATGTGGCAACTCGAGCGTACGAGAAATCACAACCTCATATCATCAATGTCAATCGATTGGGATCGGCTCAAGAGTAAACCAAAGCGTGATGGCGCTATAAGAGCGGTGTTAGTGTTTCAAATTACAACCTTGCCCCTCCTCGCGGTTATGGGAAGACCCCTCCATACCTAGTACGCCATCGGTCGTTACAATTTTTTTTTCGGGCGAGAATCTAATAGGAAAAATACCAAAAGTTTCCTTCTCACCGTTTTCTTCAGTTTTTGCAAACCGCATTGTGCCAAGTCGATCGCAAAGCACTCTACAATTCTCACCCGGTGCCGCATGCGATGTCGAGCACGCTCTCGCAGCCGTGGCTCCGCAGCAGGCCGATGAGGAAGTTCTTGTAGTTTTGCGTGCGTTGGTTGCTGTCGCCGATGAACTTTTTCCACACCCGCGCAGCCTTCCCGTCCGCGTACTGGTCCTTCACGCCCTCCGAGGGGATGCCCTCCGATCGGGAGTGAAATACTTTGTCCGCGGCCATGCTGGATTACTGAAAGCACTGATTTATTAGATAGATTGTACAAGACTGTATTATACGGCTACTTATTTTATATAAATTGTCTTTTGCTTATTCTACCAATAACAAAATAGCAAATAGTCCATTTAACATTCCTTAAATGCTTCAATAAACTTTTACATTTTCATCAATTTGACTTCACGATGCACTACAGATGCTGGAGTTGCAGTACCCAAACGCTGCACGTTTGCTGTGTGGGAGCGTAGGTAGATAGGATCTCAGAACAATCACTACAGCAATGCAATGCAATGCTTTAGTTATTCTTCTGAGGATCGGATAAATTAATAATCGGTAAATTTTGTGACGTATCCAAGGCTTTTGACTGCGTTAGTCATTGAACTCTCTTAAATAAACTCATGCATTATGGTGTCTCTGAAGAAGCATAAATTATAGTGATGGCCAATAATTTCACCAACCTTGTCTTATAGCTTATTAGTTTAGGATACTCTTCGGCGGCATGCTGTCACATTCCTCTTATTAAAGACAAAAAGTGAAAGCATAGTCTTAGGAGTTTCCTAAGCTAAGGTTGGTTAAATTGGTTATGAGTCTTATTTGTTTAATAATGTTAAAAAAATTGTAATTAATAAAATTGAATCTGTTGGCGCACCTACAATTATGGGCGTGCCTCAAGGATCGATATTGGGACTTTTTTCTTCTTATACTTCGTAGCGTAGGTGGGGAGGGATCTTGGAGTCCAGACACCCTCCATTGAAAAATCACTTATACCAGTTAGAATGAAATTTTCCTTCAAGTAAAAAGGCTCTGTATGAGTGTACCTATGCACTGGGCAAATTGAAGTCTTCAGTCTACTTCTACCTAACCTCCAGTGCGATTTAGCCGCTGTTAAATGGCGAATTGTCGCACGAGACAATTTTCTTAGCATTCCATGGATTTAGAAAGAAGAAAGAAAGAAAGAAAATTCGTTTATTTGGTAGACATTACATACACACAAAACAAACGCACAATTTTAACCACTATCTACCAAAATGGTCTCCGCTCAGCATATGTCGGGCGTTAACCGCGACGCTGATCTTCCGCGGACGCCATTTGAATAAAATAAAACAAAACAAAAAAAAAAAAAAAAAAAGGTAAAAGTAATGTTTGATTGAACACATATGACACACAAAAAAAGGTAAAAGTAATGTTTGAACACATATGAGATCTCAACAAGAATCGCAATATTTCAAAAAGATATGGAAATAGCTGTATTACATAACATGCGGTTGAACTGAATGGCTAATATAACTAAACAGAATAGACAGAGCTGCGAAATTTAGGATTTTTGGGCATTAAGAATATAAGTTTTGAACTTATCTTTGAAAGTCTTAGCTGTTTGTGAATTTCTAATTGGAGGAGGAATGTCGTTCCAGCATCGTGTCGCAGCATATCTAAAACTGCCACGGAATGCAGCAGTCTTATGTGTGGGGTAAATTAATCGATCAGGTACTCTTGCGCGTTGCGTGAATTTTAACTTATTGAAAAGATATAAAGGATTTTTCTTTTTAATTACACCAAAGAGCAATACTGCGAGGTGAAGGACACGTCGAGATTCCATATTTAATAAATTATTATTGTTCAAGTAAGGAGTAATATGAGCTCTACGGGGAATGGGGAAACAGAATCTAGCACAGCTGTTCTGTATACGCTGTATCAATTTCTTAGTACGAGCTAGTAAACAGCTGCCTATTACAATATCATTTACGTTGCAGAGAAAGGTTTATAAGGCTGCGTCTGATGGGACTTGCGACCCACGTGTAGGTTTAGCATGCATTAGCGCTCACCTTCACTACCCCCGCTGCTTCCTCTGCCTACCCATACTCGTATCTAGTAAGATCCTACAAGTGCTTTAGATACCTATTCTTTGCAATAAAGAATTTACGCTTGACCGTGACAGGTCTTGCTTTAGATATCTATCAGTTAGGTTATAAAGTGTGTGATTAAAATAAAGACAGTGTGAATAAAAACTTATAAATGTATAAAACTCGTAAATAACGTAACCCACACTGACAGACACAGTCAGCGGCGTCAACGTTCGGTGTGAATTTCCAAAGAAACCGATTTATATAGACCGACCTATCCGACCTATATAGTTTGTGAGTAGGTAGGTATAGTTAGTATACCATGGGTATCGCGAAGACCACTGTCTGAAGAAAGAATTATTCTTCATGTTGTACGCCCTTATTGTACACGTGGTGTCAATCATCAATGAAAACAATACGCCATAAACGAACAAAGGGTTATTTATACACGGTGTTTCAAAATAACCAATAAATAATCAATTCTTTATCGAAAACTCATTATTAAAATGTGTTTACACATAATGTCATTCAACCCAAAATTTTCATGTAAATCAAGACATGATGATGATACCTCGATGATACTATGATTTACATGAAAATTTTGGGTTGAATGACATTACGTGTAAACACATTTTAATAATGAGTTTTCGATAAAGAATTGATTATTTATTGGTTATTTTGAAACACGTGTATAAGCGCTGTGTTCCAATTTGCCGATACATTTGTCAGTCTATTTCGATTCTATTATTTTCGATTATTTTCGATTCTATTATTCCCAGCTGAAGTAGCCAACTAAACTCCATGATAACTGTTAGTAGATAGGCTGGTTTTTTGAACATAATTAAAATTTCATTGTCGTGCGGTAATGTGACCTGCGTCTTCGGCGTAACCTTCAGCAGCCACACATATCTACGGCCCTTTGGTACTGAGGTTTTGGGAAATTTAAATTGTATTGGAACAATGCCGTTTTATTCGCTAGCGTCTTCAAATGCAGCACGCGATTTTATGTAGGTACAAACTCTCGTAATAAACCTCCACCTCGTCACAGAAACAGTGATGTGCCGAGTAGCTATTTTGGTGGATCGAGTCGACTCGAGTAGGTTTATACTGTATTCGAATCATGACTCGATTCTGCGATTCGATCCCAGTACTCGAGTTCTTCTTGGTATTCGCATGTTGACTCGAGTCTGGAACTCGAGTCCAGGTCTCGAGCCTAGAACTTCGAGTCCAGGACTTGAGTCTAGAACTTCGAGTCAAGGACTCGAGTCTCTAACTTCGAGTGCAGGACTCGAGTCTAGAACTGCGAGTCCAGAACTCGAGTCCGTTACCTATTTTAAAACAAAAAGGAAAAATCGAAAAGGAATAAACTTCAAACAGCATGTAGGTTTAGCATAATCAAAGACGCAACTGTAGTAAATTACACATTGTAATAAAAATAAGAGTGTGGCTAACTCCAGCTGGGCCCCAAAAAAAAACTGAAAAATAGATTGTTTGAGTATGCTGAGCCACACGGATCTCGAAAACGAAAAGACAGCGAAAATCTGTTTACTGATATATGTAGATAGGTGGTAGTTTGTCGATACTTTATTCAAAGATTTAGAGTTAGTCGACACCTAAATCCAGAGAATGAAAGAATTTATTATTTAGGTAAAGCTAGGAGCTAGGAGTCCCGAATGCACGAGGTTTCGTTATTTTTTTAGTTTGTGTAATTTCTTACAATAAGAAGTTGGTTTTAAATAGTCAATCGAATTCAATGATGAAACAGTAATCGTTTTAATTTGATTTTATGTAAATCCTCGATGAATGATTTGTCAAGGTATGAAGGCAACATTTGGTATCTGGTCTCCTAGTCTATCTAGGTACACGAAGTCTATAATTTTTGGATTGGAGCTCGACAAACTCTGAATCTTTGAATAAAGTATCGACAAACTACCACCTATCTACAGGGTGTAACTGAACACCCCAATAACATTTAAGGGTGTGTATCCATCAGAAGTAGAGATTCTGTAGGAAAAATATTAGGGCTAACAAACCTACTTTTTTTTTCATACAAACTAAATAAATTATTTTTTGGTATTAAGTGCCGACAGCCCTACGTAAACGTATGAGGAATACTACGCTCACGTCATACAAACTAAATAAATTATTTTTTGGTATTAAGTGCTGAAAGCCCTACGTAAGCGTACGAGGAATACTACGCTCACGTCTGTCACGTGTCATTTTGTGTTTAAATTTCTTTTGTGTTAAGAGCTGATTATGGTTGTCACTTGAAAGTTTTTGCTTTCAGTTTAAAATCAAATAACTCTGAAAGTATTGGGGTTCTAGGTTTCAGACAAGCACCGAAGGTCCATTTAGTATCTAACTTATTTGCCCCTTAAATGTTATTGGGGTGTTCAGTTACACCCGGTATAATATGAGTAATCAGATTTTCGCTATGACTTGCGTTTTGAGATCAGAATCACTCTGAGCGGATGTAGTTGAAGAATTGTCAATGCCATACCTGAAGTTTTTTCGGCGCCATCTATACTATATGTAATATTATAAAGAGAAAAGCTTTGTATGTTTGTATTGAATAGGCTCCGAAACTACTGGACCGATTTGAACAATTCTTTCACTAATAGAATGTTACAATATCACTGAATAACATAGGCTATAGAATATTTTCCTACGGGAAAATATGAAATTCCCACGGGAAAAACGGAGATAACGCAGACGAAACTGCAAGTGGAAAGCTAGTTTTGTAATAAAGTTAATTATCACCACAATAACAACTTACTGACACAAATCAAAACAAAAAGTTACAGGTTCAAACTTGTATTATTAGGCGTCACTTCATTCCATAAGTAAAAAGAGACTGAGTACGAGCGAGTCAACCTAACTCGAATACTAGACTCGAGTTAGTTGGACTCACATAGAATCGAGTTAACGAGTACAAAAACGATTCTTCCTGACTGGAGTACCGGAATCGAGTTCGGCGTACTCGAATCAAAATAAATTGGTATTCGAATAAGCGAGTCCAAGACAGGAATCGAGTCTGACTCGAGTCAAGCCGTACTCGGCACATCACTAGGAAAGACCTCGTCAACAAATGTGTGACCGAATACCGAGCGACATGTCAATGTTGAAGTCAAGGCCGCCGATCAACATAAATGATGTATCATAATATGATATAATGTAGTGGGTATGTGAATCCTCTGTTATTATGTTAAGTACATATTGTTATGATGAATGCGCCTTTATAATTTTACCGTACAACAGAGCCCGTCTTAAAACTTTGCATGATCCAACCAAGCTATACTGTTACTCCTTCACGCAAACAGTATAGGATAGGAAGAATTTTAATAAAGCTCAGTATAGACCTGAAGATTTTATTACACATACGCTTCTTTTCATCCACCTACCACCTATGTATGTTTCGTTTTCGTGCAACTATCATCCCGCGGTTTTACCATATGTTATGTCCTTCTAACCGATATACGGTCACGGCTACCAATCTCAGCGGAGACTAGCCATCTGCGCAGGAGATATTATAGTGCACAACAGAGATTTAAATCTCTGGTGCACAAATGACTGCGCAAACGCAAGTGCGTGCACCTTCTCCCACAGGACAGGCTAAGCCTAGTGTGGAAGTTAGATCAATCCTATTATGTTTGTATGTACTAAATTGGGAATAAGCAATATGCCTATGCCTGTCTCTGCTCCTTCACTCGCCTAGTCCGATATTGTAGCTGTGGCCGACACGACCGAGGCCGCCGACCACCCGACCCACTGTTTAACGTGCCTGCCTTCCGAAGCACGGAGGAGCTCGAGATGTTTCATCAACCATCGTAGGACTGACCACAGCCAACGTTGCTTAACCTTAGCTATGGAATACTATTATACTATATATATATATATATTCTGTGCCTTAGCGATCGTTCTCTGAGCGCACGCGCCAATGCCATATGTAACAGATAGGTAAATGGAATGTCCGAGAAATTTTTAACTTTACACTCATGCCATTTTTTTATTAACTACTTAGCATTTTTATGTACCTACTTAGTAACCTATAATGTTTCTAAATTTTGATATTTATAAATTTCTGATGTTATTTAATGAATTAAATTAAATAAATAATTAAAATACTTAGTACTTTTACTAATAGCGAAACAAGTTAGTAGCACATTAAAAAGCGCTCAAAAATGTTTTTCATCGTATTTTGAAACGTGTACCTAAATTTTATAAAAAAAAACTGCAAGTAATCATTGTCCGCAAGAATTGGTTGCGTGTTTCTAAAACAGTGATAATTAGACAAAAAATTAAAAATGTTAATGTAATAGGTAAGTACGCATTACAAAAATCGTGTCGAAGAATCCAGCTTAGGATTCATTTTCAGGTAAGTATAGTCACAGAATAGATAATAGTATAGTCTTTCTTAAATTGGTGCAATATACAAAATAATGTGTAGGTTAGGTCCCTATGTATGATTATGTAAATAAGTTAGAATGCGTGGAAAGGTATGTGTTTTTATGAGGTTGAAATTTATAAATATTTAATTTACATAACGCACCTAGTACAGCTAAGTCAGGCGGCTGCTGTGCTGTCATTAGTGGTCAATAATATTGTCGTACTTTCAATTGGCAAATGTAAGCTAGTATATCGCATTTCATTTCATTTCCTATGCACAAAGCACCTTTCACTCAATATCTCAAATTTTCTCGATATATAACACATATCGCGAAAATTTCAAACTGCAAGGCACGAAATGATCTAAACTTCAAGAGGGGATTTATTCCGCGTAACGCGTAAGAGAGGAAGGCCGCTATAAAAATTAATTAATAAAACATTTACACACAGCGTACGAGTATTACGTAAGGTCGACTTACATTGACGCAACTTAACCGAGCCGCTCCTCTCGCCAGACTGATTGATACGCACAGCCACCATCGGCATAACTGTCGTGATAAAACCGCTTCAATAATCAATATACCATGCAGTAAAGACGAGTAACCGTAATAAGATCAGCTATGTATAATGAGTTTATAAGGCACACTTCAACCCAGTGACGATCTCTTCGACATTTTCAGATTGTGCGTACTACGAGATCTTAAGCGACGTACCTCCAAATATACAAAACTGATTAGGCTACTCTTCTACCGAAAAATTCTAGGCGGCGGCGGCGGAGCCAGTGATTCGGGCTCCTGATCGATTGTCGTTTGTCTCACGTTTAGGTTTATTTCCATTTAAGCATTTGCGTAACTTTCTTATCTGTCAATGTCGTCTCTATTATCCGCCTTGTATTAGGAGTTCAGTTAATCTGGTTGATGAGTTTCGTATAATCGTTATAAAAGTAGTTCGGCTACTATGTAGTTAGTCAATGTGCCACAGTTGGGAAACGCCGAAGAACAACGGTAGATCGGAACCAACAAGTATCGATTTAATGACCACTTTAAAAGGGGCAAACTTTACGAGTATATATTTATTATCTTATATTTTATACTTTATAATCTATAGTTAAAGTTTTAAAGGTATAATCTCTCATGAGGATAAATCTACCATCGTCCAGCCTTTTTTTATAAAGTGGAACATTTTTGTGGTACCTACCTGCCGATGGCTAGTCAATAGGTAAGTGTCATATGGGGTGGACTCACTCGGCAGTGTAGGCAGCATATCCCTAAACCAACCTCAATGCCCATTATTGTCCAAGTGAGTTATTACCCTGAACATTGGGCTTTAATCGCGCGCATCAAAAGCCACCCGATTAAAGAAACTCCCCTCAGAGTATTACCCCCACGTTCACGATAATAGCTCCCCAGGCGTTAAAGACCCAGCCGGTAGCTGGTCGGGCTGTCCCGGGGTACAATGGTGCAAATGAAACTTCTATATCTCGTCAACGTTTTTCATACATTGTAGGTAGTTTCTTGGTTCCCCTAGATTCGTATAATGCCCTGCCCTAATGGGCGCGCTAGGTAAGGTCCACACTGCGACTCCACTACCCACGCGCCCGGGCAAGCCCGACCACATGGTCGGGCTCTCGCCAAGGGGGGATTGCCCGAGAACACCAGGGCAATCCCCAGACGGAGGGCCTGCACGCAGGCCACACGGCAGGGTCAACGGAGAGGCATTGCTTGAGCGAATGCCCGCCTTCTTCTGCCTATCCGTCTCCGGCGGATGGGAGCGGCCTGAAGATTTACCTCCCGTTCCCTCTCCGCAGCCTCCTTCTGCGAGACGACATCTTCGCAGAAGGAGGCGAGATTCGTATCACACCTAAAGTTAGGTACTTATTTTTTGCTATTCTTTAAATGTAAATTCTAACGCATGGCGCATTAACGATTGCTAAAATTAAGCAACGTTGTCCGTGGTCAGTTCCAATCATGCGCGATCAAAATACGAAACAACTCGAGCTCTCCGTGCTTCGGAACGCCTTGTATCAGTATTTCAGCTATTAGTCCGGTTAACCGAACACAATAAGTGTGGAATATTGGATGCGGCGTCCCTAGTTTTTTCCGCCGTCTTAGAGCACCAACACAATGGCACGCTTTTTTATAGGTAGGTAGGTATTTCATGTCCTTTGGTGTCCTTAGTCTGAGGCCGTGACCGAATATCGGTTGGGAATGGGACTTATTATAATTAATGATGATTATGCACAATAACCGTAATATTGGCCGTTAAAAACACTAATGACGTAACAAGCTAGTCATATTGCTCGCGAGATATTAACAACCGTTATCTTTGCAAACACGCTCACAATATATTTACATAATGTTAACAGTTCGAAACACGTGCGAAGATTTCGTCAATAATACCTACACTCTTAATTAATGTAAGTTGTTACGCGACAGAATGATTTGAAAAGGGATACCAATATAAAATCAAAATTTTATTATATTGATGACTCTAGTCCAGTGGTTAGCGAACCTGACTACCAAGCCAGAAATCCCAGGTTAAAATTCTGGCTAGTGCCAGTTCCTATGTAATTAGCGCCAATGTTTTGTCGGGATGTGTATAAATTTCATACTAGCTGTGCCTGTGCCTGTGAACTAAGCTCTACACTAGTGTCCTCATTTTTTTGATGGGGATTACTCTCACATTCTTGTTTCCCACAAGAATGTTGAAAAATGTTTCCTTATTAGACGCATTTCATGCTTGATACCTTAAGTCACTCACCAAAGCCTTTTCCAGAAGATGTAGCTGATAGTTATGTGGAACTATCAGCTACATCTTCTGGAAAAGGCTTTCCAGAAGATGTAGCGATCGTCTTGGCTAGATAGTTGGCTCTATTATACCAACCCGCACCACTTCAGCGTGGTAGGAGGAGGACTCTTTTTGGTAGGCCTCATAATATGTTCAGCAATAGACGTTGTAGGTACCAAGGGCCGGTCAGTGTATTGTGGCTGGGCTGACAGCACGAATGTATCATTCATTAGATATCACCACGTGGCCCTGAGGTCTTACCATCGCCTAGAGAAGAACAATGTTGAAGTGGAAGCGCTAAGAATTCAATAATAAAAGGTATTTGTAAAATTTTGTGCTGTCGCGCTGCAGCTCCGGATCTAGGGGGGCAAGCTGGGGCCCATGTTCCGGGCGGCAAATTACAAACTTGGCTGACGAATACACAACTCATCATTAACGCCACTGTGACAACATAAGAGGCTACTTTTGATTTACAACAATACTGCATCAGAACAAAAGGAGTATTCCAAATTTTCAACTTTTTAAGTGAATCTTGCAAGTTGGCAAACAAGCAAACTGCCCACCTGCAGTCCAATTCTATAACTTCGGTTGCTAACTAGGTAGAACTGTCATTTTTGAAAGAAACAACATCGATTACTGCTGTCATGAACGCCGCCGTAACACACAAGATCATTAAATTAATAATGGATATAGTTTCTTTCAAAAATGACAGTTCTACTTACCAACCGTAGTTAGAGAATAGGCACCTATAATACATGTGGCTTTTGTGGTGTTGTGAGATTCGCAGCAAAACCGTAACCCCCACAAGAACCACAGGTGTACGTTGCCAACTTGCGACATCAGTGTGCGGAGTGCGAGCTTTAAATCTGCGCTTAGATATAACATGCTTAGTTTTTTTTTATTGCTAAAGGTGACAGACGAACAAGTGGCCCACCTGATGGTATGTGGTAACCACCGCTCATGGACATCTGTAATGCCAAGGGCAAAGCTCAGTTGCTGCCTACCTGGAGGGAAGTGCTCATTTTTTGTTTTTGAGCATTTTGGGGAAGGGATTAAATGTGAGGCAGAGTCATGGTGACAAACGAAGAAAGGGCAGAACGTAGTACAAATTGGGGGCGCGGGTTGTGTGAAGAGCTGACACGCGGCACGGAAGGGCCCCCACCCAACTAGCAAAAAATTCTTGAAAGGAATTTTTTAATGCTATTTGGACTTATCAGGCTCCGATGATGGTTGTGGTATATGCTACTGCACTTTTAACAGCATTAATGAGTGCTGTTTTTACTTAAGTATGTTTAATCCTATAATTCGGACATATCGGTATATAGGATTATATTTCGTGGCTATCACTAGATAAAGACTCCTATAAAATCATGGAACAAGAGTAATCGATAACTCAGACTTATATGCGCCTATAAGATAACATCTTAGAGTCTTTTAAATCTTAAGGCTCCTCTAGAAGCATCTAACAGGATAGAATACACTGAGGACTAATTACTCTTATTATTTTTACTTATAACCTAATGTAAGTTATATTTTATGGCTAATATAAGTAAATTCCATTTAAACTATTTATATTTCTTGTCTTGTTTTATATTAGCTTTTAAATTAAGGATTAAGCGGATTATAATTCGCGTTTCAAAAATAATAAATCACTAAGATTATAACAGCACTCAGTAGGATAAATTGTTCTCTATAAAGATTTATCGCATGCCGTTATAAGCCTAGACATATTTATATTGGCATTTCAATGAAGGTACTGTTTTTGTGTAAGTAGTCTCAGACAATCCTGGTTAATCTCTTAAAAGTTCACATTTGCTTAAAACTACCAATATAGACAAAAACACGCTTTATACAGTTTCGCAAATCCTATTTTAGGATTTGACATCATAACCATTAAGATTGCAACGGAACCCTAATTGGTAACAATATGGCGAATCTTCTTCGGTTTTGACACTCGCCAATATAGAACCAGGAGACCTATTTTTGAATTACGTATGCGATTTAGAAATCACCGCTGACTAAATAGTCAGCGATGACTTTGAGGTCACGAATTCCTAAACATCCTATTTTTGAAAGTCGAACGCAGAGCTGCCAACGTAAAAGTTACTCAACTAACTAATTTCAAGATGAAAAAAACTATATAAGAAGACTGACTGAAAAATCAACACACATCAACTTCAAACTTGTCAATATGTTCTCTAAACAAAACACAGATAACGTTTCCACAGATGACTTGTTTACGAGTGGGTGAGGGCACTCGTAATGAAATCACATCCGTGACTAAGGTAGTCACTTAAGTGATATTCAAAAATAAGAATTATTGAAAATCGGTGATTATTAGTCACATCGGTGATTTCGAAGTCGCATACGTAATTCAAAAATAGCTCTCCTGTTACACTTATAATGGCACTATATCACACTTTGAAATGCTCACCGAAAAAATGGCAGCCCTTCATAGTATTTTCTTGATAAATTAATAAATATTAAAATGTAAATAAGTCAATTTCAAGAGGCGCTTTAAAATTTCATTTAAAACCATGATAAACACAGTTAATATTCATTCCCCTACGAATATGTAACATTAAGACTAAGAACAATAAGATTTTAATTTTCTACTATGGTTGACAATAATAAATTCTGATTAAGTTAGCTAAATACCACATAACCCTTAGTTGTTTAAAAAATTTCTTGACAGAGCACAACACAGCGCGATATACTTTGACTGTTCACAAAATATATGAGCTTATGGAAGCATTGCGAGGCGCGTATTAGTCTCACTTTTGACTATAACTTACTGATATTGAGACTTGCAGGAGTAACTGCAGCGACGTAATTCTATTACAGGAGGTACATAAGCGTAAACGGCATTTAAGGCCCCTATAGCCGCCAATGGTCTTGACCGTACGGGCGTGGCCTAGTGTTCGCGCCGCGCCACCCGCCGTTACCTCGCATCTAAATATCAATAGTAGGGTGTACGTCGGTGTTACATTTTTTGGGACTATGCAATGCAATAATACGTGGGGCGTACTAAAAGTTTCCGGAATCAGTAATAAAAATACTACTAATGATCAAACATGTTTTTTTTAAATACAGCCTCTTCTGGTGATGTAAATCGTTGATCGCGTAATTGGTTCTTGATTTTTGGGAACAGAAAAAAGTCACATGGTGCCAGGTCAGGAGACTAATAGCGATAAATAAATGTAGTTGAATTGGAATTTAACTACGACTAAACTACAACTTTTATGATCGTTCGTATCGCGGTAATGTTTTGACAGAAGATTGAAACGCAACCCGATTGATATTGGTACGAAACTGCTGTCAAAATACAAAGTTCATGCGGCGCTCCTTTTTTGGATTGAAGTTTGGCTTTTATCAATGTTGAGTGTTTTTCTGTTCTCTTTCTCTCTGTTATCTCTAGAGCTCCAAATTAGATCCAGCTTCGCTTCAACTCTCATGTAGAAATTAGCGCGTTACCAATTTTGTCCAAAGTTGAATTGTAATTAGAACTGGATTGGAGTTGAACCTCAGCGGTCCGTTAGAACTGTAGCGCGATTGGCCCCCAGGACCGTATGCAGGATGACTCATCATAAGTTGTACGTTTTTCGCCTTCAAAAACTCTTTTGTCTGTCTGGCCGTGTGGGAACTTGCATTGTCGTGGTGCAAGATGATAAGGCGTTGAGCGTTATTTTCACGGAGCTTATAAATAATTTCCGGTAAACAAATGGTCGTGTACCAGTCACGGTACGACAATTTTCTAAAGCAACAGTAGTCACGTGTCCAGTTTGAAGTCCAGTCCAGTCCGAACGCGTTTGAATTCTGCAAACAGCTATTAAAACTCGTCTTGCATGTTGCTTCTTCACCTAAAGCAGATTGAAGCCGAGCGAGGCTCTGCTGAGCTGTCAAATTACACATAAAATCGTAAAAAATCATGCCAATTTCCCGAGATAATCCATTTTATTGTAATCACGCAATTTTTAAAATGACGCCACAATGTGAAAACAATTGACAGTCAAATGAAGCAAATTGTATTCTTCAGCTAAAGCGTTCAATTTTCAAATGTAGTAATAACTTTTTAAATCTATGCTTACTAATATTATAAAACTGAAGAGTTTGTTTGTTTAGTTGAACGCGCTAATCTCAAGAACTACTGATTCAAATTGAAAAATTATTTTTGTGTTGGATAGCCCTTTTATCGAGGAAGGCATCAACAACATCGCGCTATAACTAATAGGAGCTGAGCATCAATGAAAAATTTTGTAAAATTTTTCATTGATGTTACTTCTATTTGTATGCGGGATTTCAAAATCAATTTTACAATTTCGATTTTTCAATGCCGCCATATTTTTTTATGACGTAGGGTTCCGTAGCCAAATGGAAAAAACGGAACCCTTATGGATTCGTCATGTCTGTCTGTCTGTCTGCCCGTCCGTATGTCACAGCCACTTTTTTCCAAAACTATAAGAACTATACTGCTGAAACTTGATAAGTAGATGTATTCTGTGAACCGCATTAAGATTTTCACACAAAAATAAAAAAAACAATAAATTTTAAGGGTTCCCCATACTTAGAACTAAAACTCAATTTTTTTTTATCAAACCCATACGTGTGGGGTATCTGGATAGGTCTTCAAAAATAATATTGAGGTTTCTAACATCATTTTTTTCTAAACTGAATAGTTTACGCGAGAGACACTTCCAAAGTGGTAAAATGTGTCCCCCCCCGTAACTTCTAAAATAAGAGATATGCGATGTACATTACCATGCAAACTTCCACCGAAAATTAGTTTGAACGAGATCTAGTAAGTAGTTTTTTTAATACTTCAAAAATCGTAAACTGCAATTTACCTTTTATTCAATCAACTCAAATAAAAAAATTAAAAAAACATTTAATTTCATAAACATAAACCTTATGCATAAACCGTGAACCATTATTTTCTAATAATAAAAATCCCATCATTTAGGTACCTAATTATAATGTTTACTTATCAATAACTTAATTTTAAAAAATACACTATTATTAAAACAGCGATCAAAGTTACAACGAACTACAAGAACATTTATATTATGTTGCTTGCTGCTACGGAACCCTTCATGGGCGAGTCCGACTCGCACTTGGCCGGTTTTTTGTTTATTTATTTCTTCAGTGGCTTTATTGCTCATTTCCTGATTTTTTTCAATAGGTGTATTTTCGTCTTGATTATGCCTTCTCTTCGACGCAACTTTTTTTTATTGCGATAAGTTAGCCAACAAGCAAACTGCCCACCTGTTGGTAAGTGGCAACAGTTACCTATAATACATGTGGCTCCTGTGAGATTCGCAGCAAAACTGCAACCCCCACAAGAACCACAGTGTACGTTGCCAATTTGTGAAATCAGATGTAAAGTCACTATTGTTTTTTTATAGCTTATTCTATTATATTCAGGATCTCTAATTCGCATACTTCTAGACTGCCTTAGACTAAATTGTTCTTATAATCACAAAAAGCGTCATTTCGCACACAAGAAGTAAATTACACGTCTTGCACTAAAGAAGCACGTATCGTATTCACTATCGCATGTGAGAAGTGTAAGCACCCTAGCAATCGATTTTACGATTTCGCGTAACAAGTGGATGGCGGCAGCGCAGCGCGCAGCCTTCCTCCTTGAATGTCAGCGCTACACTGATTCTCGTCGCCCGTTCACGACGGTTTGCTGTGCAAGTGATAAAAAAATATTTTTGTAAAAACTAATAATTTTTTTAAAATAAAAAATGTACAGTTTTAAGAGTAATTAATTTACATTTAGGTCTATCAACAACCATAAACATATCATTTGTAGTTTAGGAGCAGTTCGGAAATTAAATTTGAAAACAGACTCATTTCAAAATTTTTTTTTGCATACTATTTAATATACTTCAAACTTTTCAAATGTACAGTTTATAGGGTACATATCAAAGCGTAAAATATATTTTTTGTAGAATTTTTTAACGGCTAGTTTAAGAGTAGTTCGCCTCCAAAAACCACCATTTCAGGTCTATAGTCGCCTTAAGCGGTCTATTATAAATACATTATAAGCAAAAGTAGACTTATAAAGTGGGCCTTTTTCCGGACTTATATGCGGATATAATTCTCATATTGTCCTAGAGCAATGATGGTCCTGGGATAGTTTAAAAACCACTTATTGCTTGTTGGGCAGGCCCCCCCCCCCCCGCACGCAGACATCGGGATCCACTCCGGTCTCCTACTTCGGCACGATGACCGCATGACGGGATTTTCGCCGGTTGTGCAGGACAGCCTCCCAGGCAGGATATTCCTGGGTGCTTGGTTACCGTCGGCCACCTGCCGGTCCCCTACTGACCGGCAGGTGGCCGACGGTAACCATTTCCACCGTGTCTCCCTGTACCGCGCGTCAACTCTTCACGCCCAACGACCTCACTGAGACTTTAAACTCCACTAGTTTCGATTATCACCGCTACTCCACACCACAAAAGGGACGGGAAAGGGACACGAAGAAGCGGCTGTCTCTACCCTTCAATCGAAATGCAGGTCTGCTTCACGACCAAAATAGGCAGAGTGGTGGTACCAACCCGCGCAGTCCCGGCATTAAATAGGTAATTCTAATTAGTACCGAGCCTTACCACAATTGTAATGGGAGAGGGAGGGAAGGAGAGGGACATCGACACCGCGGAGACAAGAGGTAAACGGTATCGAAGGCTGAGAAGCCGGGGTCACGCACCCGAGTCATCTGAAAGGTCGCGCACCCGAGTCATCTATTTAGTAATATGTTTTTGCCTTTAAGTTGAAGTTTTTAATGGCTTACCCGTTACAAGTAGGTAAAAATAAAAACCCAGTCGTGAATTTTAACAATATAATCAATACATTTGTAAAAATACAAGTTTCACTTCAATTTGATATAATCCTCATCTACAAAATTATCGTCTTTTTGATTTCTTTCCAGTATCGACAATTCAATTATACAGTATGTATTCATTTGGTTGCGTACAACAAACCTTAAAAAATATTTTTCAAGTTTTAAACGTAATAATAAACTAACTTAACTTACTCAAATTAGTTGAGAAACTTCGAAAATAATGAAATAGTTTTTACTGCAGTTAATCACGGTGAGGTCTTCTGAGGGGCAATAGCACTATTTACCAACGTTTGAACCAAAACCAAATCGTTACCGTTCCCTCAGAAGAATTATTGTTCTGAGACCGTTCCCATGATTTGACATCTGACAGCTGTCAAGGTGTTGTCAAAATGTATGGAAATAGAAACGTTTCTGATTTGGTTCAAACGTTGTAAATAGTGCGATTGCTCCTCTGTTCATGTTAGGAGAATTCGACGGGCCTACGCAAGAACTCGAATGGCATCCACAGGCATTAAGAGACCTCGCGCACTAGACGGCCACGACCACGACCACGGCCAGTGGCCGCATTCGACCAGAGGGGCAATTGCACTATTTACAAACGTTTCAATCAAAACTAGTTATGGGCGTTATAAACCGTAAACAGTTATTGAAACTATTTATTAGCAACAATACCGAAAACTATGTATTGACTTCTTCAGAAACTATCGGGAGTAACTATTTATTGTGTGGAACGGACGGTTCACTTGTTGTCGCTCGCAACGCGGTATCCGAGCGAGAGCCGATACTAGGCGCCAGGCTGACGGAACCGACGGCAAACGAAAATTCCCGAACGGGCACTCAGCTTGCTGCTCTAGATGCGATGATTGATTCGCGCCAAATTGTAAAATAGGAATTGTAAATACAAAACTTCGAAACATAGTGTAAATAAAAACGTGTAAAACATAAAATAGGTTTATAGTAAAGTGTACATAAAATCAAATGAACTTTTAATTTAAATACGCCTGCCGCCTGGCAGCCAGTCCTAAGCCTGATCAAAGTATGAAGGAAAGTTCATTTTTATTTATCAAAATAATATTGGTTACTATCGAACACCCAATACTCCGTCACGTCAATAGATAGTTGCCGAATAAAATCATTTATTAGATAAAACATGATTTTCCTTCGAACCGAAACCGAGCCATTCTTGCGATACCCGATACCCATTCAATAACTAGTTATTAAAATAAATAGTTTCAAAAACCGTTATTACAAACTAAACCAATACATAGTTTCGGTATTGCAAAAACGCGTACCGACCCACCACTAATCAAAACCTAATCGTTACCCATCTAATTTGACATCTGTCAGCTGTCAAGGAGTTTCAGAGCCTTCGCGCGAAGTACAACTTTTCGCTCGAAGGCATTGAATGGGGTTAGACCCCATTCAATGCCTTCGAGCGTCTCGCGCGGGTGACACAACCGGCCCGTTCAAGACCTTAGTGTCAGAGCGAGTTACAACCGAACAACCGTCGAATTTGATGGTTGTAAAATGCTCTGACGTTTATTACTGAAATACTCTTACGTGATTGGATGATATTGGGGGCCATATTTTAAAATGACATCTTATAGAAGGAGAGAGAAATAAAAATTCACGTGAAAGAGGGAGATAAAAGATTTGGTTGCTGCAATCCGTTCAACACCTCTGAGCTAGTTAAAAAACAACCGGACAACTACACCCAGTGGCTCTGAACGCGCTCCCAGAACCGTTTCAGATTTGGTTAAAGCATTGTAAATAGTGCGATTGCCCCTCAGGTTGACTATAGAACCATAATGAACGGTCGCAGCGACCAATGGGCCGTTACGGCTGGTCGTGGTCGTCTAGTTTGCGAGGTCCCTAATGTCATAGTTTAACTTTGTTAAGTTGTGGACACATTATCGTAAAAACACGAACAATCGCGATGGCGCGTCCGACGAGGAGCTTCCTCTTATCACCTAAATGTTCTTAACGCCGCGATAACGCGTGGCGAATCTTCGCGTGGTAATGTAGCCACCCACATTTTCAGAGGGCTGATTCCACTTGACTCCAAACTTAAAACAGAACGTTGCGTTCGACCAACTAGAATACGTCTATTAGCATTCAAATAAGGACTTCAATACCACGTACATACTGGAGGTTCACTGCAGTATCCATGGCAAATAAAACTGAGCTTCTAAAAAAAATATCACCACAGCTCATACATGTCCCCCACCGAGGTTCTCGAGTTAGGCAACCACGCTGGCCCAGTGCGGATTGGTCGGCTTCATATACACCTTTGAATTTTTTCGCAGATGTATGCAGGTTGCCTCACGACTTTTTCTTCACCGTAGGAGCGTCGGAAAAATGTAGGTACATATGAAATTCGACCCTATTCGCTAATAGGTTAGATGACTAAAAAATTTTTTTTGCTTTAATAGAAGCTCATTCATATAATAAACAGAAAGAAAAAATCGGTTTTCGAATAACTATAAAAACAACCAAGATATAAGGTATTAAAGATTTTTCTCCATCTCTTTCTAACAAAACGGCAATTTACAAGGAGTATATATGGCCGTACTCAACGATGACGTCACGGTTGATGTCGGATCTCTCTGTCGAATCTCCTTCAAAATAACAACTTTAAATGCTTGTATCTAATGTATTTCTAAGCCGATTTTAATTCTAATTTCACAGGACTGCATCTTTTTCCATGGTATTTTAATATTTAATGACGACACGTAAAAATTTGAATTCAGTCATCATCCCAATTGAAAACCTTATTGCTTTTTCTTTATTTATTTCACTAAAACTAAAGTTTACAATTAATTAGGTACTACAGATTACATAATCTATATACATGAAAAAGAGTACGTACAATAATCATCATTGTAATATTTGTAACTAAAATCTGTGGTGTGGCGCCGCTGTCCTCTCTATTTTTTTTAGGTTTGACTTTATGATTTACCACATTTCGAAGTGTAGTCGACTAAAAAAGCAGTTTACCACTTTTGGCCATACTTCGTGTAAAGACAAAACATTGTTAAGGTAGCCTTAGTAACTGTCAGAATGTTATTTTAAAGGAAAATCAACTGTGTTGTTTTATGATGCAAAGCTGATTTTCAACCTTGTAAACCAATTTTTGGTCGACTATACAAGAATATAATAAGGGATATAAATTAAAGGGTCATTGCGACCTTGTCAAAGAAGTAACACTGTTAAATTTTAGCACAGACTAGTTTTTTGCGTTACTATTTTAAAATTATCCCGATTAATTCGTTAAGCCGTCATCACAAAAGCCGATTTTAATAAAAATGCTCACAATCTTATTGTAGACGATGGATCGCCGGCGTGAGGATAAGGAACAATGAAAAGCGAAAATATGCGAATAATCAAGGATCTCAGTAGCGAGCGTGCGGTCGCGGTGAAAGTTGTTTCAGCACACTCGCTACTGAGATCCTTGATGTGTGGTCGTCGCCAACACTTATAAATAAAACTATTATAGATGCGTCTTAGTTTGACATAATATACGAGTATTAATAAAAAAAAATATTGTTAAAGGCTAGTTCTTTAAAAAAATATATTGTTAAAGGCTACTCAATGAGTCATTAAATTTATAATGGTGTCGATTCATACACAAAACAATTTGACAGGATAAAAACTATCGCAGTCTCTGTTTTTCTTTAAAGGATTAAAAGTGACGGCTTTAATTTAGAACTGTCAAATTAGTTTAGTTTAAGTAAATTGTGTTTACGAATACGTGATTTACGTCAATTTCTAACAATAAAATTGTTTCACATAACATCTTTTTCATATAAATAATTTGGCTATTTCCTTTATATTTAACTTATCTTCGTTATATTTTCGACGTCAGTTTAGAACCTTGTATCTGTATTTTTCTAACAACTATCCTTATTTTAGTAGGTAGTAAAATATAGTGCGTGGCCATGAAGCAAATACAAAGAGGAGGTGCCCTATCGCGTTTTCCGTATGAAATCAAGTGAAGCCGGAAATCGGGGTGCGGGGGGAGGGTGCGCGAAGCCACTGTCACCTTGTAGCGAGTAGAATTACTAAAATGCCAGCATTATTGACGTTAACATAAAAGTTCCGCTATACATTACTAGGTGGCAGTAAAAGATACATTCGTAGGAGAAAGATAATTATGTTAAAAGATACATTCGTAGGAGAAAGATAAGTGCTGTGTCAATATAATCTAAAAATAAAAATCGTTATAACTGCTTATATTAATTCACGTGTTTTGTTTTCGCCCTTAATACATCCTACGTTTTCGTTAGTATTTTTACTCGCCACTAGAGGGCCTTTTGTGCTTTATCGGGACATTGACAGAAGCGTCCATGTGGCGTCGAACATTCTAGAAGCAATACGTCAAGTAATAAATTAATAATGCTTGTTTAATGTACTTACAAATGGAAAGAGATTTTTTTTTCGTTCACTTTGTTTCTGTCGTCTGTGTAACTTTTGCACGATAGAATACAACATTTCATTTTGTATTTAGGTAATTTAAAACTAAAATAAAAGAAGAGCGTACGACGTACTAATCCGACAGATAAAAAGATCGACTGATGTCAGCGCCTCTGGCGTTAAGTAGCTAAAACTAAAAATGCGTGACGTCAGGACTTTGGTGATAGGAGCTGGACCTAGATGCTTATAACATCTCCTCTTTGTATTTGCTTCATGTGCGTGGCCTACTATCTGATGAATAGCAGGATTGTTTTAACAAAGCAACGAACGAAACATGCTTTGCCACTACCAAAGCATGCTATGCCACGAAAGAAACATGCTCCATAACTATTGATTTTGAAATATACAAACATTCTACCGGCTTATATGAAGTTTATTTGATTTTGAGATTGAGAAAGCACAACTTTTTGTTGGAAAACTTTATTAGATATTCGCATTCACTGTAGTCAAAATACAAGGTCTTTAACAATCCTGTCTTTCAGATTTCCTTAGAAAATCGTTATCCCAATCGCTGAATGGACGATGTATGTGATTTCTCAATTGGGCTCAAAACCTAAGTGAGGGCTTACGTCAATTATTAAAAGGTATCTTGTCTAGGGGGGCAGGCCCTCCCCTATTGGTGAATTAAGTATACTAGAGGTAATGAGTATGAGACGATCAATCAAACAGATCGTAGATTAAACATTTCGGAGGTGAAACGAATATCGTCGTTTTGCAGACTGTCAACCACACAATATTTATGCCATTTTTATTCATAAATTCGTTCACAAATAATGAGTTGTTTTGTGCGACTCGGTAGAAAATTTTCAATGGGCCTACTGTGTTTTCAAAAAAAAACGCAGTGTTCTCCAGGATTAGCGCCTTGTGACTTTCACTTATTTGTGTAACTAAAATTTACAATGATGATGCCGTTTCGTACTGGAACTTTTCGAATGTCAAGAAGTTTTTCCTTTAAACTAAAAAAAGTTTAGTAACGCATTATTCTACATAATATTTTCTTTACGGGAGAATAATTACAAAAATAAAAAAATATAATCATTTCTTTAGTTTTGGATTTGCCCTGGTAGAGTTTAATACACAAATTTTATGACATACACATAATAATCAGAATTAATTCACAAACGAAATACATCTTGTTGAATTAAGTATACTGTTAGATAGATCTGGTATATTCATGGCTCATCGTCAGCGACACCGACAGTTATTAAGATATAATTGTCAGATTTGAATACCCATCGGTCAGTTTCACATGGCCCCGACGTCCGAGGCATCGATGCCGAGCATGGCCAGCTCGTCCATCTGCTCCTTCTTCATGGCCACGTTGCCGTTCTCCTTGCCGCCCTGCTCCTGCTTCGTGAGTGATTCCGTTTTAGTTGTGGATTCAGTTTTTGGTACGGATTCAGTTTTAGTCACGGGCTCCGTTTTAGTCGGCAGTTCTATTTTAAACTGCTGGGTGTTCTGTGCCTGAAATAAATATACCCTGTCAAGGAAACTGTTCACTATAATAAAGTATGGATTGTATGAAAAGTATGAAAACTATAACCTCTGCTCACTGTGTAATATGTTTCTGGTGTACTTAAGGCCGATTCACACAGATCAGTGAAGTCAAAGTGCCGGCACAGTACCGTCACTGTGAATTGTGATAATTATTTTTTCATAGATTCTATGACTATACAAGTTTATTTTTTAGTTATGACAAAAATTTTGTGTGCTTGTTCAGACAAGCAAACTGAACAACTTTCACTATGGGACCAACTTCGAAATCACACTCACAGAATAGATAATAGTACTAAAGTACAGAAGGATCACTCTCGAAGAAAAGCTAAGTTTAGGTATGAAAATGTACCTACTCTTGCGACCTTCAACTGACTTCACGGGAAATTGAGGACACGAGCGTTCTAATTCCGTTACGAGTCGCTGACCCGATACCGAGTTGGCGACAAGAGCGCAGGGTTCCCACTCACCGATATATTTACGAAAATATTAATTAATTAATAAAGATAAAAGTGTGTATAAATTAATTCAACAAAATATATTTCTTGTCTATCTACTAAGTTCTTAGTTTCAGATTTTTGTATTGTCAAAAGAATAACATGTTTGTCAGTTCAGAAAATTGTTTTTGACGAACCAATTAAAGAGTTTTATCGCAGGTAGGAAATTAGAGGAGCAAAGAGAACCACCGGTCGCCGTAGTTGCCGTTGAACGAGCTTCGACTCGGCACCATAATTGTAGACTAAGAGCTTATTTATTTAAATTTAAATAAATAAGCTCTTAGTTTATTTAAATTAAAACTATGAAATTTGAGGGTTGAAAATATTCGAATCCTTACAAACAATCCCTTTTTGATCACAATGCCTATGCCGCAAAACAACTTTGAAGGATTACTCCTAAACAGCTATATGACCATGAAGCAAAATAACTAACATGTAAAACGGCTATAAAGCAAAATGCCTCAAAATTAAAACAATTTATCATTACTTTACCTCTAATGCAAAAGGACTTTAGTAGTAAAATTTCTAAACATTAGAATGACTATGAACTTAATAAGGCTCAAATGCAAAACATCTCTGTTGTAAAATGCCTGGATATGTAGATGCCTAGGGATACAAAATACCTCATATGCAAAACAACTCAGTAGTTTTATGACCTGAACACCAAAATGCTCCAAATTATAGGAAATCAAACAAAAACGAGGTATAAATACAAGCATAGTTAATGGTCCGTCACGAATTGTTTAGTATTAGGTCATTACCTATGAAATTGGTATTTTGTAAAACAGGTCATCTAGGGCCGGTACAGAAGGACAGAGTTTGAACTGCAACTCAACTGCAAAATGGCATAGAGTTTTCTATGTCACTTCCTTTCACATTTATATTAGTTGGATATTATTAATTTGAGGCAGTTTGATTTATAGCCGTTTTTGATAGCGATTGTCGTATGCTTCTTAGTCGTATGGCATGTTATGTATTATCCTTTAAAGTCATTTTAATTTTTGAGACGTTATGCTGCCTAGACAAGAAAGAATGCAGACGTATTGCAAATTAGGCAAACCGCTTTAGAGATATTTATTTGAGGCATTTTGCTTTGTAGGCGTTTTAAATGTTAGTAATTTTGCCACTTAGTCTTATAGCTGTTTAGGAGTAATCCTTCAAAGTAGTTTTGCGGCGTAGGCATTGTGATCAAAAAGGAAACAATTCACTTCCAAGATTTCCTTGTAAATGGTGCTCAAAATTATGTGTAAATACTGTCTCTAATTTCTGAATATACTCATTCATTTCTTGAGAGGGCATCTTTAAACTTCCATAGAATGATTTTCTTTTATTATAAGCTTTATAGTGAGTAATAAAATAAAACAAGTACTTATGGTCCATATATATATCATCTACCTACTTGACTGCGTAATCATAATAAGCATAATTTATCAAGTAAGTATAAAAACTATTGTAATTTTTTTAAAGTAGGTATTTTTACTATAATACTTATTTCGCATTCATTCATTTAAACGCCCTAAAACACTTACTTATTTTTAACAATTTTATCCTTATCATGTGGGTAGGTACCTACTATAATAACAAAGTAGTTAGGATGTGATGTGAAAAATAGTCAAATAGCTTTCCTTTCAATATATTTTGGTATATTAAAAAATGATAATTTTGCATCCTTTTTCTTCCGTTTAGTTATACACCCATAAACACAACAGTACCTATCATACAGATGACGTGATTATTTCGAATTCATTGTTCGTTACAAAAATCACCGAGAAAATCTTAACTATGTATTACCACCTATTACGTGCGACGCGGCTAGCGTGCGAGCCGAGTGGCAACCCTCTGCCATATAGCGGCTGGCCGGGGCGCCCGGCCAAATGTACCTAAACTGCGGAGTGAGACCCCCCTGTCACACTCACTGAACCTAAATGTATGGAACAGCTGATTTTTTTGCGATTTCAAAGTTGGTGCCATAGTGAAAGTTGTTCAGTTTGCTTGTCTGAACAAGCACACACAATTTTTGTCATAACTAAAAAATAACCTCGTATAACATGTTAGTATCATAGTCATATAATTTATTGCCTCATGTGGTTACAATGATCTATTTTACATTTTCTGTTCTCAACATGAACCCTGTTAGGGCACTGCAATAGGTACTAGATGGATGACACATGCGTCTGTGGTGACACAAAGGCTCCGAGTGATGTTCATAAAGAATGTATGAAAGAATAATTATCACTGTGACAGCACTGTGCCGGAACTGTGACTTCACTGACCTGTGTGAATTTACCTTTATTGTGTACCGACAACAGTGGTGAGCATTGTCATGGCTTTTATCATATTTTTAATTGTGTACAATAAATGATATGATACTAAATTTAGGCACGCGCCAAACGCGCCGCATTATATGACGTCATCAGCATGCGTTCTTCAATACCTCCGTGTATTAGAGGATGCATGCTGGGGTAACTATGGTATTGTTACGCCGATAGTATAAGAAACTTCCGGCGTGGTTTTTTTGGCCTTAGAAGCGTTTTCAGCAGCCTAAAAACGCAGTTCAGCGCGTTTCAGGTGCTCTATCACATACTAGAATATCGAAATTTTACCCAAGTTGCCGTTGTTTTCAGGCGCCTGTTTTCAGTCCGTTTCAGGCTACCCTCTATCGAACCACACCATAACCTGAAAAACCGTTTTCAAGCGTTTTCAGGACCTCTTATGGGCCTTTGAAGCACACTTCGATATATGACTAAATTTTCAATAGGAGTGAGTGAGAAAGCACAAGAAAGGGACAACAATAGTCAGCATCTTCCAGATACAAAAGATAGATCGAAATGCATCTAGAAACTTCTAGGCGTGCTGGCTGATAGAGATAGAACATGCTGACAGAGACAGAACATAATCGGGATTACGACGGAACGTTCGAGAAGGAAAGACAAACAATCGATTGGGCACAGAATATTCTAGAACAATCTCTAATGCCTCGAATGTTTACCGGTCCTACTACATAAGCGCAAAGGGTACCACGGAACTTTCGAGAAGTGAAGATAAACAATCGAGTTGGTACAGAATGTTCTAGAATAGAACAATCTCCAATGCCTCGAATGTTCACCAGTCCTACTACATAAGCGCAAAGGGTACAACGGAACTTTCGAGAAGAGAAGATAAACAATCGATTGGGTACGGTATATTTGAGAATAGAAAATTCTGGAATGCCCCGAATGGTCGCCGGCCCTACTATATAAGCGGGTAGGCGAATGCGGACGGACAGTTCTTTCCAAGAGAGCAAACTGAGCGGATCAAGCGATACAAAGTGACTTGAAGCGATCATCTGCGACTTGGAAGCGTGTTATAGTGAAGTGTTGTGTGTCAATAGTGCTTATAGTGGTTTTCAGTAAAGTGCCTAAATTAGTGCTGTATTAAATCTTATCTCTAATTGTCGGTGTTTCGCGATTTTCTATATAACACCCACCCCGCAAGCGTAACAGTATTAATACGGCGCGTTTCGCGCGGGTGAAATGTACGAGGTGTCATATAACACATTCCAACATGAGGCGTGGACATATGTGCGTTTAGCTTTAAACGGCTTTAAGGAATTCGTTGTTTTAATACAGGATTATTTTTGACCCCCCCAATATATTTCTCGTTATTCTATAGCTCGTTATTATATACCTACAATTAATTTATAAAACGAAAACAATACAGGTTGAAGACCGCATCGTAAAATGTGAATTTAAACATTTTTTTTTTCTAACCATAAGCTTTTATAATTACTTTATCTTATATTAAATTTCGGCAGGGAGTCCAAAAATAAACTTGTATAGTGTACATAATATTTTTTACCAATCAATAGCAGAATCGTGAGGCAACCTACACACATCTGCGAAGAAATTCAATGGTGTATGTGAAGTCGACCAATCTGGCACTGGGCCAGCACGGTTGACTAAGGCCTAATCACCCTAAAATAGGGCAGGCTCGAGCGATTCGGTGGGGGCGTGTATATGAGCTGTGATGATGATGATGAAGAATACGTACCGAGTTCCTATTGTTGTTACGCGCGTTGCCGGCGTTGTTGAACCTCTTGTCGGGCTGCTTGTGCATCGGCCGCTTGTTCTGCGCCCGCTGCGGCTTGTTCTGCTGCGGCACGAGCGGCACGTGCGCGTCGTACAGCTGCGGCCGCGGACCGAACAGGGACGGATTCATCTCGAACCCGAACATTTGCGGCATTTGCGGGGGCATCTGTGTGGCCAACGAGGTAATAATATGTACAACGTGTTAATGAAGTTTGAATTATAAATAACTAGCTGTGCCCCGCGAACTACGTTTCGCCATATATATATTTTTTCCCCCGTTGTTGCAACATTGTTCATGGATGTTAAGCTCCCTATTAGGCGATTCACACACTACCACGCACCACGGAGCGTAGCGCTTGAATGCATGTTCTTACGTTGCTTGTAAGTATCTCCGTTTGTATAGAAAATACGAACAGTCCAACACGCAGACGCATCCACGCGCGTTCATGCAGATCACGCGCCTACAAGCGGTGAAAGACGCACCCACGCGTGTAGGTGCGGGCGAGACGCAAGGTATGGCACACCGAGTCACAGAATAAATAATAGTACTAAAGTACAGAAGGATCACTCTCGAAGAAAAGACAAGTTTAGGTATGAAAATTTACCTACTCTTACGACCTTCATCTGACTGCACGGGAAATTGAAATTTATTGCATGACACGGGTGTTCCAATTCCGTCACGCGTCGCTGACCCGATACCGGTTTGGCGATAAGAGCGCAGGGTTCCTACTCACCGATATGCAGTTATCGTTACAAAAATGACCTCAATTATTACGTGCGACGCGGCCAGCGTGCGAGCCGAGCGGCAAGCTTTTGCCACATACCGCCCGGTCGGTCCGCCCGGCCAAACGTACCTAAACTGCGAAGTGAAACCCCCCTGACCGAGTCTTGCAGTGCCGCGCGTGATTTTGGAAGGGCTTGATGCAACTACGCGCGTGAATGCGTAAAAAAACCCGCATGATGATGCGGATCTGCACTCCCGCAAGTACGCGCGTATATTAGCTGCGTTGACACGCATGATGGAGCGTGGGACGTGGCATTGTGTTAATCGTCTTAGTCGTAGCGTGATGCTATATAGCCCCTTCCTCGATAAATGGACTATCCAATACAAAAATATTTTTTTAATTTGAATCAGTAGTTCCTGAGATTAGCGCATTCAACCAAACACACAAAGTAAACTCTTCAGCTTTATAATATTAGTAAGTAAGTATAGATTAACTGATATTCTTGTTTTTATTTAATGTGGAATGAATTATTGTATTTTATTTTAAAACACAATATTTTTAATCACGGCAACTAGTATGCACGAAACGGAAAACTTTGCCGTGTCACGGGAACCTTAACCTTCTCATCTCGAATAGAGTGTAACAATATGTGTCAGTGAAGCTGTCGGTTGGTTACCTGCGGCGGCATGAGGCCGAGCGAGGGGAAGGGCAGCGGCACGGTGAAGGGCGGCAGCTGCGCGGTCATGTTGAACAGCTCCTGGGAGAGGTCCTGCTTCACGTCGCCGCCGCCGACGCCGGCGCCGGGGAAGATGATGTCCAGCGCCTCCTGGAAGTCCTTGGGCAGCGTCGCGGGCGCGCCCGCCGGCGGACTGGGCGCCATCGGCCTGGGAATGAATGGGATGCATTCAGTTTCCGACAGATATTAATCAGCATATTCTGGGCATATCTGCCGCAGTGTCTCAAGACGAAAGTTTTCAATTCATGCGTGATGACATACGGAACTGAGACGTGGCCGCTTACAATGGGTCTCATAAGAAGGCTATAAAGGGCAATAGAGAGGGCTATGCTCGGGGTTTCTCTACGTGATCGCATCAGAAATGACGAGATCCGTAGAAGAACTAGAGTTACCGACATAGCCCACAGAATTGCAAACCTTAAGTGGCAGCGGGCAGGACACATCGCTCGTAGGACTGACGGCCGTTGGGGCGGAAAGGTCTTCGATGATATTAATCTTACTAAAGAACTTGTGTTACCATATTCAAGCAAACAAAGATATCTTTCTTTCCAATAGTTCCTCAGATTGCCTCGATGGTCTCTTTAGTTGTGACGTTGATTTACGTGTCACAAGTGGATGTGACTGTAAAATCAAGGTACAAGCCTCAACCCCTGTGATCGAGAACTGACCGGATCAGAGATCGGTTTAAGAAATTCTTTGTAGCAACTCGAGATTCTAGAATAATTGGAAAGCGGCAATGTTTGTTCTTAAAAATGGCTTTAACGGCGGCATTTGTGACGTTGGTCATCTTGGATATGAGCAATTTTTCATAGAGTACTGCAGTCTGCAAGTCAAGCCCTTTCACTTGATACCTGCATTGTGATGGGTTGTACAAAAATATGTCATCCGCCATTTTGTTGCAGCGGCCATTTTGTATTTACAACGGTACCGATTACGCATAATTGCACCGACATCAGAACTAATGGTGTATTCAAAACTTCACCTCAATCGGATACTCGTAACTGTGTCAAAATTATCTTACAAGATTTGACTCGCACAGCACATACATACATACATTGCAAGTTAAATAAGAGCTTGTAATTGTCCTAAGGCGAGGTTTCCCAGAAAATCCACTCGTGCACGGCGACTGCTTTATAATTGTATAGCTTTTAATGTCACTTTCGCGCTGTGACAGAACTAAAACATTGCTTTTTACACGTTTTAGTCCTTTTCAGAAAAGTGGGGTACAACATAAAAATATACTTTTGCAATTTTCTAGACAATAAAAATGTATGTCTATCGGTAAAACTTTTATGTCATTTAAGTATTTTCGAATTCACAGCTGTTTTAAAACATTGAACAGAGTGATTTTTGGATTAGTTTTCTATGGAATGAAAAATTATGAATCATGTTTCTGTCTTTGAGGATGTATATACCGGGTGGAAAAAAAAGACCGTGATGGGAAGAAAAGTACCTTTAATATTGATGATGGCATCTCTTTCGGTTGGTACCATAAAATACAGAATGTTTCACCAGTTCGATTCCCGGCTCAAGCAAGTGATTTTTCAAAAATCATTAAATGCAGTTTTTATTATTTTTGAAAATAAAGGAATGTGTCCTTTCAGTAAAATTTGCCAACATCAATATTAAAGGTACTTTTCCTCCAACCACGGCCTTTTTTTCCACACTGTACATAAAATGTTCAACAATATCATAATATATGAATTTTAGAGCTGTATGTTTTAAATTTGTGGCGGTACAGTAATACCTAGTGTCTATATTCAAAAAACGATCCATTTTTGCTACGGACAGTTATATATTTTGACATATATTTTCCATAGAATAGATGTCAAAATTGAACTGTCCGTAGCAAAAACGAATCGTTTTTTGAATATAGAAAGAAACCGGGCATAAATCTCAATTGTTCGTGGACGGCAAAGTGTCTCAAAGGGTGTAAAAAAGTGTCTCACGCGGCGAGGTGCGTGGGCAGCGCGAGATGCGGCGGCGGCATGGGAAGCTGCGGCGCCAGCGGCAGCCCGCTACCGCCCCCGCCCCCGCCCGCGGCCCCGCCCCCGCTCGCCGGCTCGGCCATGGCGCTCTCCCGCTCCAGCTGCGCCTTCGCTATCTTTTCCTTGAACTCCGCCACCTATTTTTTTTATTGCAGAAAGTTGGCAAGCGAGCAAACTGCCCACCTGATGGTAAGTGGTAACAGTCACCCATAGTACATGCAGCTAATATGAGATTCGCAGCAAAACTGCAATCCCCACAAGAACCACAGTGTACGTTGCCAACTTGTGACTTATGGTGTAATGTAAAGTAGGGACCACGGGTACTAAACCAGTAATTTCAATGCCATATCTTACCCTTCAAACCGGAACACAACAATGCAAGCACTGCTGCTTTGCGGTAGAAATAGGTAAGACGGAGGTACCCAAGCACACGACCCTGGTACAGAGTCTCCCTCTGGTACCTAGGCGACATTGACCTCGCATTGCTTCACTTTATTCACCTCATCTGTTGCTAGCTATCCCCGCTGGCAGCTACGCCCGTGTTATTTTCGCTGTGAAACTATTCTCACTTTACAGTTAAAGATTTTTTGGAAAAGGTGAAAGTTTTTAGATTTCTAAGCTATGTAGTATTTTCAAAAACGCTTATTAAACACGTGCTCACTCATTTCTATACTTCATTTCCAGATAACATTAAAAAAAAGAAGCGGAAAGAAGCAGGGTTTCAAAACCTTTTCGTGTCATGTATAATAATAATAATATTTATTTAGAAACTAGAACAAAATGTACAAAACAAACACTGTGCGATAATGACCGCTTTATTTTAAAACTGTGTCGCAGTCATTAGCGCCCACCTCCAAATTACAAACTAGTTACTAAATACCACTGATGTTAGGTAAGAATAAAATAAAATTATCTATATAAACACAAAATTTTATATGATAAAATACTCGTATAGAAAAAAAGACCGAAAGTGTGCATGTGCGTGAATATCTGCATGTATGTGATTGTGTATGTGTTTGTGTGCGTGTGTGTGTATGTGTGTGTGTGTGTGTGTGTGTGTGTGTGTGTGTGTGTGTGTGTGTGTGTGTGTGTGTGTGAGTGTGTGTGTGTGTGTGTGTGTGTGCGTGCGTGCGTGAATATCTAGTTCTTAAGTAAATTCATGCTAATATAACGCTTATGGTGTTATTATTATTATTGTTGTTATTGTACGGGCTTTCGCCTTCTAGGCCTTTCAGAAAGCTTTCTGTGGCCTCATAGGTTAGGGTACTAAGCCATTTTGTGACACGGTTTTTGCATGTTCTTTTATTCACAGGAAAAATGTTAAGCAATTTATTAACTTTGTTGTAGAGGGATGGTGTAGTGAAATAAAAATAAATAAATCATAAGGAAGCTGCGAATGTTAACGTAGTATTACTTGTAAAATATAAAGCTGTCTGACAGTTAGCACTCCAACAAGAGAATATAAAGCTGACGTGGGATAGAGCATAGGTTTAAATGTTATTACTTTTAAAATCGCTCTCTGGGCTCTTTCTAGAGATATAATACAAGATTTGCCTGCTCCACCCCAGACAGAAATATAGTAAAATAACATAGATTGAACCAAAGAGAAGTATACACAGTCTTTAGAAGAGTAAGATCAGCTATACCTCTAAGGCTTTTAAATACGTATATAAGCTTACGGACCCTACCAGTAGTAAATTTCATATGCTCTTTCCAAGACAGGACACTATCTATCCAGACCCCAAGATATTTCATATTCTGTGTTTTAATAATTTTTGGGCAGTTACAAATTTCACACTCTTCATTTGTATGAGGTATAATTTCATCAAATGAAGGGAGCAACGAAGGTTTTGACGCAAAGGTAACAAATTTGGTTTTGTCACAATTTATAGTCAACAAATTAGAAGAGACCCATTTCATAATAACACCCAGAGCAAACTCGGCTTTTGCGCGAGTTTCAGACCAACCATTTCCATGAATTAATAGAGCCGTATCATCTGCATATACTACTATTTTGCAATTTGGTATACTTAGTTTATACAGGTCATTTATGTATATAATATATTAAAAAGGGTAGGTCCAAGGACACTACCTTGTGGGACTCCGAAACTAAGAGATATATCCCCGCTGACAAAACCATCAATAACAACACACTGTTTACGGTTACTGAGATAACTTTTAAACATGTCTAAAACAATTCCACGAATTCCTATGTCTGAGAGTTTCTTAAGTAAAAGAGGAACAGAGACAGTGTCAAAAGCTTTTGTAAAGTCCAAGAACACTCCAATGGTTTTAATTTTTAGATTTACATCCTTTACAATACTTTCTGTTAGATCTATAACCGCATCTTCAGTAGATCTATTTGTTCTGAAACCATATAGATTGTAAGCAATAATGTCATTATCATTTAAATATCGTATTAATCTTTTGTTAATAATTTTTTCAAGAATTTTGGATAAGACAGATAAAACAGAAATTGGTCTATAATTACTAACACATTTACTATCGCCTCCTTTATATATGGGATGTACCAGAGCTTTTTTGAACACACTGGGAAATACACCAGATGAATAATAATAATAACTTTATTGGACAACATAAATATAGCTTACATGTATGTATGCGTATACTTAAACTAATACATATCTTTTTAAGCAAGAGTGACTGCTGTTGTCTGTGGTAGGAAAAAACCTGTAGTACAGACAATAGGGTCCCCTTTCAACTGTACAGTAATATTTAGGTTAGTAGTGCAGACACATGTCGCTGTCTTAATGGAGAGAAAAAAACAAAAAGGAAAGTGAATATTTTAACCAATTACGATTGCAGCTATTACATTAGTTATTATAATATATTTATATAATAAGTATATCTACCATTAGTATTTTTTGGACAATATAAGATTCTCTGTCTCTGTATAATCCAATTCCTTCCAGATGAAACACACAAATTAAATACATGAACTAGTATTGGAATTAAAATCTCTTTTGCAGATTTAATTAAAATTGTGGGGATCCCATCCCAACCTATTGCAGAGGTAGATTTAAGATTCTTTATAATGGTATCAACTTCATTGTGATCTGTAACCAGAAAAGACATAGAATTTAATGGCGAGACATAATTTGATTGTAGTATTAAATGTTCAGCATTATTGGTTGAATCAGGTGTTAGTACTAATTTTGAAGCTAAGTTTTTTCCAACATTTCCAAAATATTTGTTTACTACATCAATTTGGGACAGTATATTGTTTCTAGATCCAAACAGCAACTTGCTACTAGATTCTTCTTGGTTTTTATTGATGTTGCCAATTTTTTTCACTAGAGTCCAAGTAGCTTTTGGATTTTTATTTGCTTTTTGTAATTCCGCACGTTCAAATTCTTGTTTACTTTTTTAATTAAATTATTTAAAAGTTCTTGTATATTTTATATGTTATGATTAAATTTTGATTGTCTGGATTTTTCTTTAAATTTATAAATAGTTTGTCACGATTCCTTATGCATCTTAATAGACCTGGTGCAATCCATGGCTTAATTATTTTCTTTCTGCTTGGAAAATCACAGTATTCGTATGAGTCTTGACTACGTTAGACACAATATCAACAAGAAGTGCTGCTGCCTGTTCAGGATCATTGCATGATAGAATTTCTGTAAAATTAGTTTTTTTTTAAATTTCTCAATACACGCATCAATGTTTGTGCGATTTTTAATGTTTTTACATTTACTAACGTTCAAGTTAAATCACAACTAAAAACAATGGGGGCATGGTCAGTGATATAAGAATCAAGAACCAAAGTCACAGCATGGGATATAGTTTTCAATATTACATGGTCGATACAGCTTTGTATTCTTGTAGGAAATAAATGAGCGGGAAGCATGGCATGAGAGGCAAGTGTATTCAAATAAGTTTCAGAACTATCGTTAATTCCGTCGGCGTGAATATTAATATTGACATCCCCAATTATGGCCACATTTTTAAATGCAGTCAAAGACTTTAGTACAACGTCCAAGGAATTAACGAAATTATCTACATGTCTATGTGACGGTGAACGGTACAGTCCTATAATTGCCAAGTTGTTAGAGAACTTAAGAATTAAACTACATGCATCACTTACGTTGGGAATTTCTAAGGTATATGGCAAGTCCTGTCGTATATACACGACAACACCCTCATTTTGATTTCGAAAATTTGATACACAAGAATTGTATCCTTGAAGCGTTGGTATAGTGGGATGCTTACTAAGCCAGCATTCAGATAAAATAATAATGTCAACTGAGACAGTAACGTGATGTAACAATGCAAGCAGACTGGGAAAGTTTGCACTTATACTCCTTATATTAACATGAAATACTACCAAATTATTACTGCTATTAGTTATATACTGCTTACACAAATCCGGTGAGCATGTAAACGATTTTGATACATGTATATCCTCTATTTCATCAAAAATTAATAATGCGTCCGTCATTTTGCTAAGTTATTGGTTAACATGTGTATATTTTGTTTGAAACAGATAAGTAACAATTTATCTATAAATTTCGCATAATATCTTTTATATAGTTTATATTTTCGTAAAACTCCCAGAAAGCACAAAAACATAGTAAAAAAATATGAACTTAGGTGTTTATTGTTGTCGTGAGTTGATGTGTGTGTTATGTAGTTTGCAATAAAAATAAAAAATAAATTATTTAATATGAATATAGTATACAATATAATATGTAGTAGTGTAGTATGAATTTTTAGTATTATAAGAAAATGCAATTTTGTGTAGTAAGCGATGTTTTATATGCATGATATCTATCATTATTATGTTGTTAAATAGTGCACACATGTAGCAATCGGTCGTAACTAAGGAAATATTAAGTAACACAAAGCACAGATCATATTCGTCAACGATTGCAAAATAAATACTGCGCAATATAGAACGGAAGCAACAATACAAAAATATTTTAATCAAATACTCCGTTAGTCACAAAAAAGAAACACAACAATTTAGATAAATAATAATTTGACATTTAAAAAATGGATAGCAGATGGTATTAATTTATTGGTGTATATGTTACGCTCAAAGACCGATAACGCTCATTGAGCGAAAAAATAGCTCACAACGCGTTCTGGTTAAAGTAAAACATCCACATGGCGAAATTCGTGTTATGGCTCTAATGAAAACGCTCACGACGCGTTGTGGCAATCACAGAAAGACCATATTGCGAAATTCGTGTCGTGGCTGACATGCTATTCGACCACGACGCGTTGTGGCAATGAAGAAAAGCCATGAGGCGTATGGAACCATATTTGATTACGACGCACAGAGCTTTGCAATATGGGTCGTACTAGTCTCGAAACATAATGGTAGATGTCCTTAGGAAATATTTTTTATCCTGCAACGGGTACCAGACAGACATTCTACTTAATGCCCTCTCTGCAGTCAAAAAATTAAAATCACTGCATAACGTATTTGTTATGAATATTAATTGAATGTTATTAATAATGATCAGATATAATACAAAAAAAACATATTTTTAAAATAAAAGGATTTTTTTATTACTTTATATAAAAAAAAAACAAACTATTAAATAATAAAATATTGAACAAAAACTATTAATACATACTTACTTAAAATAATAAAGGACTTTTTTTATGAAGTTTTTTTTATGACTTTTGAGTTTTGTTTATTAGTCAACAGTAAACAACAACAATGGCATTAAGTCCGCCTTTGTACACTCTATGTAGGTACATAAAGCATTAAATAAATAAATAAACAATGTACTTAAATTAATTACTTATATAAGAAATCACTATAATTGTGATAAAAAGTGTTTGCTTGCTTTTTATTTTTACAGGAACTATTACTGTGGCATTTTGAGTTGCATTTTATATTCTTCGAGCGACACTTGCACTTTTTATCAATACAGTATCTTTTGCAGTGGCACATTATAAACCCTTACTTGCTTCCAGATGATAACATTGATGCTGAGCGAAGTGTTAACGACGAAGTTGAGGGTACATCACAAATGTTAATGAAGTTGGTCTCAGAAAGTGTAAACTCAATACATGCATAAAGTCTGTCGAATATACCTTCTTTATTTCCTAACTGGTAGAGACCTGATGGATTGATGCTCATAAGAACACACAAACACAACAGCAATAGGGCTCCGTGTTTACCCTTTGGGTACGGAACCCTAAAAACTTCAAAACCCTAAAAAATCGACCTAATTATCTGCTGTAGTCAAACGTCCAGCAAATAAATTGAACAAGATTATATGAAAAAAGCAAAACATAGAAACACACTCAATGAGCGTTATCGGTCTTTGAAGAATTATTTTTCCATGAGATATCCAACAATATTTGAAGCTATTGACCTTGGCAAAATCTCGAGTCAAAAAGAAAAGTCTTTTCATTTTTGGTGACAGGTTTTCTGATGTGAATACAGGGTTAACCGGACCAGTATATTTGTATAATAATGAAATATCATAATCATATTTGATAATACCTACTTATATGTATTACAAAGATACTCTGGAGTGTAATGGTAACTTTTTATTATTATTTGTGTGGCTATCCACAAAGGACATTGTTCTGCGTCCATACATTGTTCGCCCCAATACCAACAGCAGTGAAAAAATGATTTTCGTATAATTAGACATTAGTAAATACTGTACGTCCACATCAATTACTACGGACAAGCTTCGAAATCGAATTAAATATCAAAATGAATCAGTTTTTGATGTTAGTTGAAGTAACACTTTAATTCGTTAGAGCAATACACATAGTCCATACCTATACAATTTTTAAAATAATAATTATTGCAATCAATCAAAGAACGATATTATAGCCACGTAATGAAGAACAAGTAATCTCGAAATTATAAAGCAAGTCAAAAACACGACGAACTAACAAGCGATAGTGCGTGAGTAGTCAATTGACGTATGTTTTAATTTAATTTACGTTGTAAGTTATGAAAATCTTAATATATAGAAATAAATAAATGTCCATAACTACATAAAATCGACTCAATTCTATTCAATCGAGCGAAGGTAACAATAACCATTTCTATATTTTATTTACTTCATTTGGTTTTGTTTCTAAAAGTACTTTTATATTTTTTTGATTTGTCCGTCGAATACATATATTTGTTATGACTGTTATGAAATATGCATATAATTATGACGTAAATCAAATCTTTGTTGGTCATGGGGCGATTTTCGACATTGTCCTTTGGAAATGGGTCAAATTATACAACATAATGAAAATATTATTTAAATTAATGACTCTTCACCAGATGAGGACGACGAAGATGATGATTGCCCTATATTAATTACAAATTGCTCCACCATATTATCGATGACATTATCCAACTGACAAAATCTATCTTCTTCTTTTGATTTTTATTGAGCTCGAACATTTTAATTTTACTGGCTACATAGTCCTTAACTTGTGCCCATAGGAGCTCAATAGGATTGAGCTCATAATGATATGGTGGAAGCCGTATATGTAACTCCCTTTCCTTTTGCCATTTCATCCACAACATAACTCTGATACTGATTTTTATTTTCTTGACTTCTAACACTTTTAACAGCAGTTGAGCTCTTACTTCAGTATCTACAAATGGTATATTTTTTGACGTTAACCGTGACGCTCTGTTGAATGGCTTGAGGAGAGCCACTAGGGCCCGCACCCGGACCACTCATTTTATAATTCAAAACAAAAAAAAACAACTACAACAAAGCGAAAGACAATTTAAAATCACGTGTAATAATATACGTGCATCACCAAAAAACAAAGAGAATGTCAAGATTGTCAAGCAAGGCGCGTTCCTTGATGACAAGCGACACGATGATCCATCCAGTAAAATCAAAGCGTCATAATATCGCCAACTGTGTTATCGAACACCGTTACTTTTAGTTTGGTCGCATTATACCTCAACGTTCCAATCTATGCAGGTTGCAAACCTCTGCTTCTTTGGGTTCTTTAACAGAGCCATTTTGTGGTCTGTAGTAATATTTTATATTTCGAACGAGTCTTTTTATAATATAAATAGTAAAATTGTTATTTTTTATGTAGGTAATTGTTTAAATGGCTGTGCTTTTACATTTTACGTATAAATTGATAAAAGCGTAATTAAATATTAAACACAATGAGTTGAAAATATGCACCTTTAAAAGAAACTATTTTTACTTGTTTTTAATGTTATCTGGAATGAAGTATAATTGTAAACTCTAGCACAAACATCTTTATTCAATATAGATCTTTATGGGCACTTATTGACATCATACAAAACATAAAAATCAAATCAATCAAGAATTTAATGATCTCCAATATATAACAATTAATTATTAAATCTTGTATGTATGTACACTTGTACACACAACCTAACCCATTATTAAGATCAAGGATAATTTAAAGAAATATATTATATTTATTATTTTTTGTCTATGTTAAGATGTAAATACAAGTAAATAGGTAACATTATTAGCTTGAATACAAAAATTCATGTTTCAATGCTATCAAAAATGTCAGACTTCCATACACACTTTCAACTACAATCTCTTGTTCTTACTTCGATGACTTACCATTGAGGTTGCCGTATGCAATTTTTTAGAGGGCTTCTTTTTTAAGTCCACTTCGCGCGCATCAATCATAGAGTTACATTTATCTCTGATTTAATTAAATTGACGTATTGGCAGGAAAAAGCAGGCGAGTAATAATGACGGCACGTTATTTTCGATATTAGGCGCTAAAATTCGCATTATAGACCTGTCGCTTCTTTCCAACACACAAATACGCGAGGATCCAAAGCGTTCAAGCCTCTAGAGGCGCGCTTTTAATGCGTAGCTTCTTTCCACAATCTAGTAACTGTATTCAAACAGTAGGACACTCTTAAGGATCAGTTCGGCTGCAAAGCTAGAGGACCGACCAATGTTCTCGCCTTCCTCAAACAAAGTCAAGCGGGTTAAAGTCAAGTGAAGGCGACTTATTGTCAAAAACAAAATTGTGCGACCATAAATTTATGTTAGAAAAACAATTCTTACCTTCTTCTGAATTTCCGCATCCATTTCCTCTCTTCTCTTTTTACTGGCCTCATCTTCCTCCTTTTTCTTTTGGTCCTGTTCTTCCTTTTTTTGCTCTTCCGCTTTTTTGCCGAGATGTTTGTACACGGGCATTTTACCTGTATCGTAAAATAAATAATAAACAAGAGACATGTTTTATTAATTCCTCAATGGTTCAAACAAAATTTCATTGTCCAAATTAAATGTTAAGAAAGATGTGTGATGTGACTGTAATGGATAAGGTAAATGAATATTTAAGAGGAAGTTTAAAAGTAGCAAAGTAACAGGTTAGCATGTTATTGACACGTGATAAAGAGGAATGAGTCACATTACCAGAAGAGTTATGCACATAAACGTGGACGGGCATGAAGGAGAAGAAGACCTATGAAAGTATGAATTTTATTGGGTGAAGTATGATATGCAGTTATGCATGCGAAGAATGTCAATGCTAATTGACATATTTTTATTTATTTCTTTTCAGGCAAAGTAGGCCCATTTCTACCTCATAAACTAATATTCATAAACATAAAATAATAATACTATGATAGAGATGAATGGAAGAAGAGACTTGTAGAGCCGACCATACAAATGGGTGGAATAAAGGTTAATAAAAAGGGTAAGTTTCCTCACCTATAAAGGGCATCTTCCTAATCTCCGGCTTCTTGGTGTCTGGTTGTGGCGTGGTGCGATCTCTGTCCTGGTCACGATCACGTCCGTGTTCGCGTTCACGTTCACGGTCGCGTTCACGTTCACGGTCACGCTCGCGTTCACGTTCACGCTCGCGTTCACGTTCGCGGTCGCGGTCGCGGTCACGTTCACGTTCACGTTCGCGTTCACGTTCGCGATCCCGCGACTTTCGAACATCGCGTCGTACACTTTCCCTATCAACGTTACATACGTCAATATTAATATAACGTTCAGTAATAGGGATGTTGACATGAATCACAAATATATAAAGTTATTTTTATACCATAGAAGGGAATATTAAAATGCTGAAAATCATATTTTGCAAGTGTAAAGTGTGTTATAAATTAATTAAAAATGTTAAAAAAATGCCCAGTATCACGTGATTGCAAACGCCAATCGGAGCGCGTGACGTCACGATGTGTTGGCAAAACTCCAACACTATGGTCAAAATTAAGCTATTCAGCGCTATTGGTACCGGTAGCGTATGGATGCGTGCCAACGAAAGCAATGAGACCTCATGAAGCGGTGCAATGAGTGCTCATGAAAAATAGGTAGGTAGTGTATGCGTAAATGTCAAATTCAAATTTTGACGTTAACACGATTTGAAATAAAAAGTGTAAGTAAACATTTATTAAGTTCTCGAGTTGATAAAAACCTAATTAATTGACTATAAAAGCTATTAAGCTTTTGCTCTACATGCTTAACTAATGTTGTGACCAATGTTATATTATGGTCGAATTTCACCGACATTTAAACAGACTGTTAGAGTTAACTAACAACCGCTTTTGACATTTTACTCATACAATAAGTGTCAAAAAACGGTTATTTGTTAACTCTAACCGACTGTTAAATGTTGGTGAAATTCGACCTAAACAAGACTATTTATTTAATTAATGAAATTGACAGGAGTGCACACGATCGCGCTACTAAAGTAGTCCGAAATGATTGCATGCAAACAGTACAAATATCACCGTATTTAATTCGATCCACGTGACGTCGTTTGCACTGATCGTAATGTTAGTAATGTTTGCGCAACGCGAAGCGCGGTGCGAGACAAAATGTCAAACCGTCATGTTTATTGACAATCTTTTCTCAACTGCTTAATTACAATGGAGCCTGGATTTAACCAAAGAAAATATAGAACAGTAATAATTTACCGAATATAGATAAAATAGACATAGACTGATAATAATAATATACTAATAATAATATTTATTTGTTAATGAACACGAGTACAAGCATTAAATTACAGTCTTGAGGTATTTGTACAATGGTTTCATAGCCTATTAGAAGAAATTGCGAGTCCCAAACTCGGCACAGCCTGTCTTTTGGGACTCAGATAAGTACTAGAAGTGGCAAATACAAATTGTCACGAGCACTGTTACATAGCTACATAATTATGTAGATATTTCTAAAAATATTCATTAGCAAAAACAAGTTAAATAATTTAAAAGTACATTGTTATTACAAGAATACATTTTATTCAGTGCCAGCATTTTATTCGCAAATCATTTAATATATAGATAGACTAGACAGGGTTGTGACAGGTGTTTATTTTTTTTTTTCATTACTTTTTTTTCAGTGTATGAGTGGAGGTGGCCTGTGATACGAGCGAGTGTGAAGAATGTGAAAAAATTTGACCGTACACCTTTACCAAAGTTTCAGTAGCGTCATACGATAGGGTCTGTAACCAGGACTTCACCTTACCTCTGGCTTTTCTGTGAGGTGTTTCTTTTGTGTTGCACAGAGCAGTAACATTGTTGAAAACGAAAACATGGATGTATGGGGGTAGCCGGCGCGCAAAGACAGTCCTGACTTTCGGGAAAGGAATTATGTCTGGGTGAGTATATAATATCTTCTTAAGGGGTCTTTGTATGGCTTTTGATTTATTTTCCCTTGTGTTTGATACCGCACGTAGGACAAATAATTGCCTTACAGTGAGAACTTTCGCCTCCTGATATAGTTCTTCGGTGGGATATCGACGAGGTTTCCCCAGCATTACTTTGATAACTGCCCGTTGTGCTCGCTCTATACCAATCATTTTAGATTTTGCAGCACCACCCCATACTCCGATACAGTATTGAATCAGTGATTCACACAGGGATCTATAGACCAGACGTTTAACTTGGAAGTTTGCTGTTGGTCTGAGACTTTTCATTACGTAAATTAATTTTCGGACCCTTTTTGTTAAAAAAGTGATGTGCGGTTCGAAATTAAATTTCTGGTCGATTTGTATGCCTAAGTACTTTGTGCATTCAACTCTGTTAATATCGCTACAGGAGCACTTTGTGTTTTGAAGAGATTTAGCACGTATTGGGCAGCAATGACTATGTAGCTTTATTTTATTTATTTTCGGTACTGAAGCACGCGTGATATGGAAGCAGATGAAACTGGTTTTACCGATATTAAGTGTGAGAAGGTTTTCGCTAAGCCATTTCGCTATCTTAGCCATCCCAGCTTCAGCTGCTGCTACAGTGCTTCTCCAGTCTTTACCCCGAAAGATAGCCACCGTGTCATCGGCGTAACAAATTAAGCTGGCAGACGGTATGTTTATCTTTAGAAGACTATCCATGTATAAGATAAATAGTATCGGGGATAGGGTTCCACCTTGGGGGACCCCGTAGGGTACCGGTTCCTTGTCACTGAAGTGGCCACCAATTTTGACACACTGCTTTCTGTTCGTTAGGTAACTGGCAAACCATGACAGAGCAACTCCTCGTACCCAAAAGCACTCCAGCTTCCTGAGAAGAATGGGAATCGATATCGTGTCGAACGCGCGGGCTAGGTCGAGGAAAACCCCAATGCTTTTTCCACTTAGGTCCAGGTGCGAGGACAGAGTTTTACTGAGTAGTAATACAGCGTCTTCAGTAGATTTCCCTCGCCTAAAGCCAAATTGGCGATCTGACAACAGATTATGTTCTTCCAGGAATTTTACCAAGCGTATGTTCACAATCTTCTCAAGAATCTTCGATAATATACAGAGGAGTGATATTGGGCGGTAGTTATCGACCTTGTCCTTAGGACCACTCTTATGTCACCTATGGTGTCACCACTGCTGTCTTCCAAGCATCTGGAAATGTACCAGTGATGGTGGCAAGTTTATTTACTAAGAACAAAGATTTTTGTGCAGCAGAGCTGACAAACGTAAAAACATATTTCTGAGTAACATTTTTTAAATTTAAGTAATAAGAACATTAACAATTAAACATTCTTAAAAATGTCGTATTGCCATTCTGTTGATTTATTAAATCTCCATCTTACGAGTATGAGTTTAGGTTAGGTTATTTGTAAAAGTTATAAAAAGTGGAATTATTATTTTAGATCTTCACGAAAATCTTATGGAGATGATCTTCACCTTGACTCACCGTTTGCCAACACATTGTGACGCCATCAAGTTCACGTGACAGCTTGTAGCGTTTAGGCGCAACATTTAAACAACAAACTTTAACACGTGATTGTTTATTTAAATTTAATAAATAAAATTTTTTTATATATAGTTTCGTAATAATTACATGTATATCTATAAAATGAAAACATTCCTGAAAATTCGTCAACATCCCTATTATTAACTGTGTTACTATATGTATATCGAAAAAGCATTTTGCACAAAAGGTATTTAGTATCATTAAGTTAATTACGAACATATGAAAGTAATATTTTGTACAAAAGTATTCAGTAATTATCAACTTACTTTTGTCCATCCTTTTTTACATACAACTTGCTTGAAAAAGAGAAAGATAATACACTTAGCAGAAATATGAAAGAACATATGAATGAAATAATGACAAAAACGCAATTTAAATTCAAAATAGTCTTTATTCAAATGTGAATATATAACAAGGTTTTCTCTGCATTCTTTACTAACCATTTTTAGGGTGCAATGATTATTATACATCAAATCATTAATTGCTTTCATGCGGTAAAATGGTGTATGAGCACCAGTGGCATAAAACTAAATAAACAGTTTCAATATTTTGTTATGAACACTGGTCTGCTGTTTCCAATGGTATGTTTAACATATATAAAATTATATTTTCAGTTTCACAAAAAAAAACTCACCTTGGCTTTCTGGAATCAACCGAATTTTCGCGTTCTCTGTCCTGAGTAGATCTTTCTGGGGATCGAAGCTTCTCATTCAGTTTTTCTATTTTCATCCTACGGTTGAGAAAACGCCAGTATTACATTGTGTCTTAAAACATATCAACAAATTTAACTTGATATGTTGTTTACTGTACAAAACATGTCAGTGATACCAGAGGGAGACAGGTACTTGGGTCACCTGCGTACCTCTGTCTTACCTGTCTGTGGTGCTTGCATTGCTGTGTAGGGTTAGTCAGACAGTGAAATTGCTGGGGCCCTGTGACTATATACATCACTAGTTAGCAACAAACACTGTACCACAGAATAAATAATAGTACTAAAGTACAGAAGGATCACTCTCGAAGAAAAGTCAAGTTTAGGTATGAATATTAACCTACTCTTACGACCTTCATCTGACTGCACGGGAAATTGAAATTTATTGCATGACACGAGTGTTCCTATTCCGTTACGCGTCGCTGACCCGATACCGATTTGGCATTCAGGGTTCCTACTCACCGATATGCAGTTATCGTTACAAAAATAACCTCAATTATTACGTGCGACGCGGCCAGCGTGCGAGCCGAGCGGCAAGCTTTTGCCACATACCGCCCGGTCGGTCCGCCCGGCCAAACGTACCTTTTTTTTTTTTTTTTTCTCGGGGGGAAATGCGTAACCGCACCGTACCCGCCGTTGGCTAGACAGCGAGCGTGTGTGGGGCTCTCCCGGCAGGGTGCCAGGCCTACCCACTAAACCCCCCGGTGTTCTCCCTGCCCTTATGGGCGCGCTAGGTAAGGTCCACACTGCGACTCCACTACCCACGCGCCCGCGGCCAAACGTACCTAAACTGCGGAGTGAAAACGTACCTAACTGTACTTAATATTGCATGGGTTACATATTTGCGAGTCTAACAGGAACTACATGCATTGACAGAGCCACGTTCAGAGCCTTGGAGTGTTGAACGCGTTGCAGGAGCGCGTTCAGAGCCTCTCGGTGTAGTTGTCCGGTTGTTTTTAACTCGCTCAAAGGCGTTGAACGCACTGCAGCAACCAAATCTTTTATCTCCCTCTTTCACATGAATTTTTATTTCTCTCTCTTTCTATCAGATAACATTTTAGATTATGGCCGCCAATATCATCCAATCACGTAAGAGTAATTCATTAATAAACGTCAGAGCGTTTTACAACCATCAAATTCGACGGTTGTTCGGTTGTAACTCGCTGACACTCTAAGGCAGGGGTCGGCAAGTAGTTATTAGTCCGGACAGGGGCAGATCCAGAATGTCATGGGGGGGGGGGGGGGGGTTTTAAAATCACAAGCCCATTTGGGAGAGGGGTCATCCTGACAAAATTTCAACTCAGAGCTGGGGTTAAAAATGTTAAAATCAGAACTAAACGATAAAATAAAGTTTTTATCACCTTGAAGTTATATGTTTAATATATGTTTTATGAGAATATTATTTAAATTATGTAGGTAGGTATATTTTACAATATTTGGCGGTCCGAGGTTCGACCTTCGGCGGTCCGCCTGTTGCTGACCGCTGCTCTAAGGTCTTGAACGGGCCGGTTGTTTCGCCCGCGCGTCACGCTCAAAGGCTTTGAACGGGGTTAGAGCGAAAGTTGTACTTCGCGCGAAGGCTTTGAACGCGTCTCTGTGCAGTACAGCATGATATTGATAAAAGCCGCTAGACTATATTTGTGAGCTGTGCGATGTGTCGAGCGTTATATTGATTTTAAATGAAAGGGTTCTGTTGAAAATTATAATTTACAAAAGTGACGATTTTCTTAATATAGGTTCAGTTCAAATTACCTGTGCTTCAAAGTGTCCAACAGTTTCCTGTCGCTGTCGTTCAGCCGGTCCATTTGGATGGCCGTCATCCATTCCGTCAGCATCTTGTCACTAGGATCGAACTTTTTTGCCTTTTTGTCTACAACAAACAAAATAAATAAATAAAAATAATTTTGTTCCTCTATGTCTTCTGAGAAAGAATTTTCTGTCACAACAAAAAATCCACATCCATTTAAGATCCACAGCAAAAAATATGTTAGACGTGACCCAACCTGTGGTAGTGATTCTCTGTGTGGTAGTGAATTAGAATATGTCTATGTGAGACAGTTCTCTTTATTCTTGAGGACATCGTAAAGGTGTAGCCTATGAGAGTTTATAACAATTAGAGTTCTAATAAGACTGTGAAGACGTGGATAACTCAAAACAAATCCAACCCATCTGGCCAGCGATTTATAGTAGGCTCATTACTCCTAGTCTAAGGAGAGACTAATAGGCTATACAGCGTGTAACAAAAGTAACGCACGCATGGTTGGAAGTGCCTTTCATATTGATTTCAATGAAAAAGAAAACTAATAATTCCAAAAAAAGGTGTACTAAGATAATAATTGAAATTAATTTAATCACAGTCACCCGCTCCCTTCAGTCAATATTCTAAACAAAAGAATGATCCACAATACAAGGTATTACGAACTATTTTAAAGACGGGAGTTTCGCGGTGTGCGTTATCGCCATCAGCTGTTAAGGTCATTCACACGTCACTCTCTTCTCGTACGTACGTACTCGTTTGTAATGACGATACATTAGTTTATTATAAATATTTTATTTAAAAATATTGATTTAAAAAATAAAATAAAAATGTCCGAAATTGCATCACTTGAATATTTACAACAAACTACTTACAGGGTGTGCGTTATTTCTGATACATCCTGTATATCCCCAGCTCACTCACTTCCACCTACGAGTTGGAATTGGAAGCGAGCTGGCCTCGGACATTGCGCTACTCACTCTTGGACTTCTTCTTCTTGTTATCGCTATCCGAACTGGTGGTGGCGGACGAGGAGCTGGACGTGGATTCGTTGCGGCGTTTCTTCTTCTTCTTCTCCCTCTTGACGTTGGGTGTCTGCTGGGGCTTGACTGGCTGCGTGCTGTGGAAGCCGTCCTTGTGGAAGGTGATGGTGTGGGCGGCGTACTGCGGCTTCTCCTGCGGCGGCTCCTTCACCTTGGAGTTAGCGCGCGCCTTCTCGAACGCCTTCTGCCGGTCCGACATCCAGTCCGTCTCCCAGTGGGGGTTTTGCTCGACGAAGTTCTGTTGGGTGAGAAATATGTTATCCTTAATGTTGAACCCGATGAGATCAACTACTCTTTGTTTGTGCTAGTTACGCAATAGGCCTGCTGGTGAATATAGCGCGGCGTGTCATTATGATAATTATCTGTAATCGTGATATTTTGATATCAAACTATCATAATGATAATAACGACTTCCAAAATAATAATATATTGATATTCTTACAACTTATTTTTGTGCTCTACAATAAGTTTTTTATTCTTTGTTCTCTACAATAAGTTGTATTTTCTTTGTTTTTCTATATTTCAGCATGTTTTCATATTCCAAAAAAACACATTTCTTTTCCTTACAAAATCGCTTATATTCCTGATTTGACTCAACCACTCCTATAAATTTGGATTGCAGTGTAACTAAGAATATACAACAACTTCGTAACTATTGGATGACAACTGGTAATTGCACTACTGGATGAAAAATAAACAGCTTAAAAGATACCGCTTAGAACATTACCGTGTAATTCTTGGAATGCGTGATAGACTTCAGATGCGCAGACGCACAGTGTAGGTCTCCGATGAATTGATCGCACAGCTTGCAGTACCATGCTGTCGACGGCACGAAAAACTGTAACCCTGCATGTAACAGATTGTTTGTTGATTCACTCACATAAAAACATAATGGAGGAGACGCAGTACTTTAGTCGCCTGCGCAGGTATCTGTATCTTACCTATATTAGTTAACTAGCTTCCGCCCGCGACTTCGTCCGCGTGGAATAGTTACTTTGGGCTAACGCTAATTTTAACTCGCGACTTCGTTTATATAGGTGAGAAAGTACTGGGTCTTATAATCTGATGTAGATTGTAGGTTATTCTCGAAAAAACTAAACTAATGTTATTTTAAAGTACTTCTGCGTACACTATATTTTTAGTTTTGTTAACCGACCAAAAAAGGAGGAGGTTCTCAATTCGATGCGTATGTTTTTTTTGTGTGTATGTTACGCGATTACGCCGCCAGTTGTGGACCGATTTTCAAAATTCTTTTTGTATTCGATAGAGTATACTCCAAGGGTGGTCCCATGGTCACCAGAGTCAGGATCTGATGATGGGATCCCATGAAAATCGAGGAAAACCCTTAAATTTTAAGATGTTTCCAACGTGTTTTGTGTGTATGTTACGCGATTACTCCGCCAATTGTGGACCAATTTTCAAAATTCTTTTTGTATTCGATAGAGTATACTCCTAGGGTGGTCACAAGGTCACCGAAGTCAGGATCTGATGATGGGATCCCATGAAAATTGAGGGAAACACTAATTAAATACTTAGGTAGGTATTTAATTAGGGTTTCTTTCACTATATTAAAGATTTATTCACTAAAAAGTTAAAAATAAAAAATATTTTACAAAAAATAAAAACCGACTTAAAAACACTGAAAAGTTAAAAATAATATAAGAATAGGTACAGACAACATCACAATTGGCTAGATGACAAAAAAAAATATTTTGCTTTAATATAAGCTCATTCATATAATAAACATAAAGAAAAAATCGGTTTTCGAATAACTATAAAAACAACCGAGATATAACGTATTAAAGATTTTTCTCCATCGCTTTCTAGCAAAACGGCAATTTACAAGGAGTCAATATGGCCGTACTCAACAATGACGTCACAGTTGATGTCGGATCTCTCTGTCTAATCGCTTTCAAATTAACAACTTAAAATGCTTGTATCTAAGGTATTTCTAAGCCGATTTTAATTCTAATTTCACAGGACTGCGTCTTTTTCTACGGTATTTTAATATTTAATGACGAGACGTAAAAATTTGAATTCAGTCATCATCCCAATTCTATATTGAAGTAGGTGCCAAATTTCAAGACTTTCTAGGAGATCATCGTTTGGCACCTACTTCAATATAGAATTGTGATGTTGTCTGTACCTATTCTTATATTATTTTTAACTTTTCAGTGTTTTTGAAGTCGGTTTTTATTTTTTGTAAAATATTTTTTTTTCTTCCGGCAGAAGTAGATAGCTAACTGGGGCCCTTCCCCCTCATGACTGCCCGCCGCGCCGGCTTTGCACATTGTGCGCGCAGTACTCGATCATTATTTTGTTGTGATGTTATTTTAAAACTGCGATATCTCCTAAGATATTCATTTAAATCGAATGATGTAAAGGGCAATTTTGTTTTAAATTAAATACTTATGATGAATAAAGTATTTATTTGGATAAGGATTGATATCATGTTTATAAAAACACCTTCGCAAATAATGCATTATTTTAGAACAAATTTGGTTAGCATTAAAAAGGTTATAGTGAACTAACCTTAAAAGATGTGCTGTCGCGAACTTTTTTTAGAACTTTTAAAGGGGAACAATTCTGTCATACATGATTTCTGCGAAACTTTAACCGTTTACACAGCGCACGCAGCGGAAGCTCTCAATAGGACCAAGAATCCTCCGATTTTAAAACATTCTTCAGTGGTGCTCCGCTCCTATTGGTCTTAGCGTGATGCTATATAGCCTATAGCCTTCCTCGATAAATGAGCTATCTAACACTGAAATAATTTTTCAAATCTGACCAGGAGTTCCTGAGATTAGCGCGTTCAAGCAAACAAACAAACAAACTCTGCAGCTTTATAATATTAGTAAAGTATAGATTAACCAGCAGTGATTCTATTGCCGTTGCTTGCAGTTTGACGGGTGGGACAAGCAGTGAAATTACTGGGCACTGTGACTTGACATCTTATGTCACAAGTTGGCGACCTACGTTGGCATCCTTGTGGGGGTTGTAAATTTCCAAGCCTTACAGGTACCATGTGTACTATAGGCGACTCTAGCCACTAATCGTCAAGCTGGCAAGCTGCTTGTTTGCAAAGTTTGTTGTATAAAAAATATATTCTCGAGAACTTATTTTTATACATAACTATATGTATTTATTAATGAATGTAGAAAATTTATATTCCTTGTTAACACATTCACATTATGACATGCCGTTCGCTAGACTGAACGAGAATGCCGCGATCGCGATCTGCTATTTATCTTGCAGCGCCCCCACTGGGTACATGTACTGGTACTCGTAAATGTTACTCACATCTTCACACGTACTACATGATGTAATCAATAAATAAACAACAAACAAACCTTTGATGGGCGTGCGCTTGGTGGGCGCGGAGGGGTAGCTGGGGAAGCCATCGTTGACGCCGGTCACCGAGTGCCACGGCGCTTCCATGTGCGCCGCCGCCATTCTGACAACGGTACATCCATTAGCCTGAGATTGTTTAGCGTTACTGTCCACGGAGGCGTAGTTTGCTGTACACCTTCTTGCAGCTTACATACAAAACTATGAAACTCTGTCAACGAAGCGGCAGCGTAGCGCTCGCGTAGCTGCATGCAAGTTGCAAGCTTCATGATGCCTGCCGTACTGCATGTTATACGCCTGGGCGTACACAGAGTAAACGCACGTGTTTAGTTTGGTATAAATGGCGGCCAAATTTGTTCAAATTGTGGAAAAATACCCGTGTTTGTATAGAATATGTCCTTAGCCGAATAACTGTAATAATCGAGCTGAATATGAGGTGGCGTATGAAATTAAATGAACGAGTGAGCCCCTACTTTTGTTTATTTTGTACTTATTTAATATGTAATAACATAACATTTATTGTATGTGATAGTGATAAACCAAAATAATGTCTTCGTGGTTCAATAATAATAATAATAACAATATATATATATATATTGTAAAAAACTTAAATTTAAGGATATTTTTGAATAAATGGATAATAATAATAATAATAAACACTTTATTGCACACAAAATAAACATATAAAAAAAATTCAAAAATAATGCAGATGTACAACACAGGCGGCCTTATTGCTAATGAGCAATCTCTTCCAGGCAACCTTGGACTAGGGAAATACTGAGAGGAAATTTAAACGGGGATTGGTGCAGTAGTAGTTAAGGACACAATGAAGGACTATTTTAGCTAAGGATTTAAGGATAGGAAGTGATTTCGAACTTGATTCTTAAAGGACTCTAGCGTGCGAGCTTTCTTAATACTCTCAGGGAGAGAGTACCATAGCCGGACGGCATATGCTGGAAAAGAGTATGAAAGGAAATCCGTGCTGTGGGGTGGGATATCAAGAGTTAAATTAAAGTTCTACCGTAAAGTACGACTTGAAGAAGAGGACCGGAAAGAGAACTGAGACTGAAGATATGATGGAAAGGTCGGAAGAAACAAAACATTGTAAAGTAGGAATAAAACATGTAATGTAAATCCAACTGCATCGTCATTAATTATTGAAACCGTACGTGTGCAATACGCCTCGTGGACAGAGTTTAGTACGCCGCCGGGCTGCACAAGCTGCACGGCGTATTTTGAAGCGTCTATGACGCTACGCCTCCGTGGATAGTAGGCCTAGTCCTGACAGAACTGAAAGCCTAAAGTAAGCCTCAGTTACACGAGGAGAGTTTCTCGCACGCGAGCGGCGATTTCTTCTAGGCAATAATATGCTCGCCTAGTGTCAACAACCTGTACGAGTTTTGCCTCTCGAATACAATTATTGCTACTCAAACTCTCCTAGGCCGCGAGCCTGTGTAAACAAACTATACGAGTTTCTCTTGAGTTTTGCCAGTCGAAAACACGACTTTTTAGTTGAGTCTAGAGGCGATAATCGAATAGCAAGTTTTGTTATGCGATAATCGCATACGATTTTTCGCGCCGCTCGCGTGCAAGAAACTCTCCTTGTGTTACTGAGCCTTTAAAAGCCGGTACACACTTATGCAATTTAATATGATGTAACGAAATTCCTATAGTGTGGACGCTTTACGCGCGTGAACTGAGTTGCGTTCCGAGGGTCAGAGTAATGCAACCGAGAGTGTTTTTCACACTCGCTCAGAGGTTCAGAACGGGTCGGTTGCTATCTTTTTTTTTAGTTTGTATCTTGCCGATCAAGATCAAGCAAAGGGCAAAATATTACTAATCCTTACTATGAAATTAACACTCAATATCCATTTTTCTGCTTAAAAATAATTACAACACATTGAAATCACTATATTTCCCTTGTATTAGGCTTAAAAGAGTTCAAAGTAGTGTTATTTAATAAAATAATAAATAATTAGCGTATTTTTGACATCGACTTTGACATAAAACCTGTCAGAGTGTTTTTCACCCCACGTTCGAGATGGTTGTTTGGTTGCATCACTCGAAGCTTCGGAACGGGCACAGAGTGTACTAACCGCCTGTCAGAGCGTTTTTTACCCAGAGGCTCTGAACGGGTCGGTTGCTGTCAGAGTGCACTCGAGTGTAGGTTCTGAACGCAGCTCTGCGCATTTCACGCGCACGCTGCGACATTACAGGAACGCATATTGTCATCATAAAGAAATGAATCTTGAATTTGAACACGAATAAAAATCACGTGCGTAATTATTTTCTACGAATTTGCTTATAAGACTGCAGTTTCAAATATTGAAAGTACATATAATCGTTTCATACATATTGTATATATTTACATATAACATTATAATAATTCGAAAATCTGAAAATTTACAAAAGAAACTACTATGCTATGTTTCGACATGATTTATGATCATTGTTTTGCTCAATAACAACATATTCTTTTACATTGACAGTAACAAATTAAAGCCTGAACATTAATGCATTGGCAGAGTGTGATAACTGATAATGTCACATTTCCTTAATGTCCCTAATATTTTTGAAACGTTTGTTCTTTTAATGTTTATATATTACATATGGAAGTATTGTCTGGTGGCCAAGGACAAACCTAACCACATGTAAAACGGCACTAAATAAGATTCAGAGACTTGCCTGTATGGCAATCACTGGTGCATTCAGAACCACTCCAACAGCATCCATGAAAAGATTTTTGGATCTCACAGCTCTGCACATTGTCATATGTAGTGAGGCAAAGAAAGCACTCCACAGATTACAGACTGTAGATCTGTGAAATGCAACTAAGCCCCACACGAGAGACACAGCACTTGGCAAAGAAGAAGGGGATTGGCTACTATAAATGGTTGGTGACAGGATGATATCCAGGAGGATATCATCCTGTCACACTACATCTTTAGGAGGTTATTCAGTATACAAATCCCAACAAGGGAGTACTCGAACAAAGGACTAGCGCCTCCTGATAGCAGGAATAGCATGATTTGGTACACAGATAGTTCTAAAACGGACACTGGTACAGGTGCAGAAATTTATTTCAAAGGCTTTGAAGCTAGTATTAGCATGGGCAAGCTTGCTACAGTTTTTCAAGCAGCAATGTATGCAATCATAGCTGTGTGCAAAAAACCATGGATAAAAGGCGCAATGGACTCAACATATACATCTTAAGCGATAGTAAAGCTGCGCTAAAGGCACTGATGTCATATAAAGTGCACTCTAATACCATCAATGTACTAAACATGCTTGCGAAGAAGAATACAGTACATCTGATATGGATTCCAAGACATGAGGGTTTCTATGGAAATGAGAAGGCCGATAGTCTCGCAAGACAAGGATCGGAAACCAATTTGTGGGTCTGGAACCTTTTGAGTCTGGCACACTGTTCAATCACTTCTGTCGTCATAGATCAAGCAAAGAGATGACACCAAAATGAATGGGTCGCTCAGAAAGGAATGGCGCACACCTAGCGGTTCAAGGGCCTGAATAACTACAAGAAATTCTCAATGAAATCAGGCAGAATGCAAATCCGTCTCCTGTTGGGGGCTCTGACTGGCCACTTTGGCACTAATCGTATACTAGCAAAAATGGGTTTGAACAATACAGAGACCTGTAGGGCCTGCAATGAGGGAGAGGAGAGCATGGAACAAATATTGTTCCCTTTCTCGTAGGAGAATGAGTCTCTTTGGGACTGGATATCCCAAACCCGAAGACTTCAAGGCTATCCCCCCTAGACCAATTGTGAGACTCATGAGTGCACTCAATTGGTCCATAAATGGTGATAGCAATCAATGAATGAAGAAATTGGGGAAATACAAAGGATCCTTAAGGTTCGAAGTGCAGGGCCGCGTGGGGCCCCCCATTATAAGATAATGTTTCAATATATTGATCGATATTTTTACTGCAGATATGTTAATTTTCGACATTCAAATATTTACCCATAATCACACATGTACAGAACTATGGTTGCCTAAGCATTTTATCAAAATAAAAAAGCTGTAGAATATTTTATACTAACTTGTGATGGGCCGGCGAGTGTAAATGGTTCAAGTAATCCTTGGCGGTGGGCGGGAACTCATTGCAAACGCGACACCAGTGCATCTCCGGATCATAGTACACATAGTTGAACCGCTTGTTCCCAGGTGACCTGCGATCAGAATTAACGCTGTACACGTCATGTCCATAGTAAATGGTTAGCAGACATAAGGAATAACTAATAAAATATGAGAATTAATATATCAATGAAACGCAAACTTTGAAACGAACCAACCTAAGATTCTAGACATGGAGTAGGTAATTTTTTAACCGCATAAGTTTTTTTCATTATGATCCAATTGCTTATTCTGCACCGATCACATTTTGCAATATTTCTAGTTGTAGAAATGGTGGTAACTCTGCATTGAGGATCTTGATTACATCCATTCGCACTTCTTCCATTTAATAACTAAAACGCATTATTCATGTGGATCAAAATTTTATTACAACCATACAATTTTTGCTGTACACAGATTTCGTTCATTTTAAATACTATGGGTACATTAATGAGCTTAATCTAATTACACATATTATTTCTTAAGAACCGTTTGATTAAATTTTCAGTTTATTTACAATCTATTCGCAAAAACACAGAAGTTTTTCACTTACTTATTATAAAAATATATCTATAACAAATATTAAAATTCAGTCTGTGATAATAGTCAACATAAAAATTTATAACTGAGTTTATATAAAAAGATTTAAAAAGCGAAACTGGAAGTATTAAAAAAAATTGACATGCTGTAATTTTTGGTGTTATACCAAAAAGATAATAACAGAAAAGTAATAACATTTACATGACTCCTTGTAGTTAGTTGGCATTGCGAGTTATAATTTATTATATAGCAATGAACAATAAAGGCATTTGTAATAAATATCCCGTGGATTCATCTGTACTCCATCAAGTTACGGCCCGTGCTCCAATCTTTTGCAGTAAACATGGTTCACTCCTAAGCAAAGCTGTTACATCTTCACGTGCAAGCGCAACCCTGTTTTTTTGGGGGGTAAAATTTCATAAAAACCAAAAAAAAATCTATTTCGCTTACTTATGTAATTTTTAAATAAATTTCAACAAATAAGAGTAGTATCAAATTTATAAATGCAGCAATTTATGTTAAAGTATAAAGGTGTTTCATAACAAATTTATAATGCAAGGGTTACCAACCTGGATCTACGTTTCGAGTCGACGTCTGAGTCATCAGATTCCGGCAGCTGGGGCGCTTCCTCGCCGATGATGCCGTTCAGCATGTCCACCACATTGTTGATGGTCTTCAACTTGTTCTGGATCTCCAACTAAACAGCGCAAGGCGACAAGTGCCAGTTACCATGGTTACCTTCCACAATTTAAACCAAGAGCGGAGGACTTAAGCAACAGTAATTACACATCTACACAACTAAAAATTCATTCATCTCTGACTAATATATTATTTAAATTATAAAAATTATATACATAGTATATTCATTTAATGGAGAAATTTCACTAGATCGTTTCAAAACCAAACCTGCAGCTTTGTATTTTCCTTCAAAAATCTCTTGGTATCTGGACTAGGAGACCGTTTTGCATCACCCCGCAACTCGGTGCGTTGATCTTTTAGCGTGTCGAGTTCCTTTTTCAGTATTGCAGCTTTCTTCATGTAGTCTTCTCTCTGCTTAGACAGCGCCGCTTTCTGCTGTCTCATCTCAGATTCTATAGCGGCTGAAGAAAAAACACAGGATGACCATCCGATAAATAGGGACAGGCTAAAGTTCAATTATTTTAAAAGCAAACCATGACTTACACTAGTCTTTACAAATTATGCGTTATGTGGACACCCAATTCAACAGCAAACAATTAATTTTAGCTGTCAGGCAAGCTGGTTTTAGATATAAATTCATTGTGAGAACATAACCTAAAATATCTTCATTTTAAACTTCTGCGAAAATTACCAAAAGCACAAAATATATTGCACCTGCAATAGAAACTTGCTGTTCGCATACAAAAGCCAGTTACAGTACCTTGAAATAAATAAATAGCTACAGTATATTATATACAAACAACAGAATACAACACATATATAATTAAATGTGTACCCAAACTTATGTGTCCTACATACTCATGTCTGATGTGGAGTGGAAATCTGGTATGGAAATCATTATTTTTAATGCATTCTCTATGAAAAGATGGAAATGTTAGTTACTTCACAATTAGTAAAATATTTATTAAATTCATATTTCACTATACATGAATAATTCATTGTATAATTTGATCATTAAATGAATATGTATAAGAACAATTCCATAACAATTGACAACTACACCCAGGTACAATAAAACTTTGATAAAATACATTTTTATTCTTCTGATTAACACTTCCTTTAAAGGGCATGCTATGAAATTCGTTTTGTCATGCTGGAACAAAAACTACCCCCTTACAGACACACAATAACTACAATCTTACAAATTAAACCATAAATAATTCAACATAATACAATTTATTACCAACCTTGTTCATTTTCTTAGACAACCTCTGGATTGGAATGAAGACACAATTAACTTGAATATAGTCTTCTTAATTCTTCTCTAAAACATTGATTCTGTAAAATTAATAGTTTCAGTTAAGACTTACCTTCTTTCTTAATTTGATCTTCAGCGTTGATAAATGGTGCTGGTGCCGGTGGAGGGGGTAAAGACATTTGGTTCCATGTAGTGATTTCAGTTGGAATTGGGCCTGGGACTGCTGAAGCAACAGGAGGGAAATCATCATACATGCCAGTGGCATATGCCTGAGGTTGGTAGTTTGGGGGGAATGTTGCATTTGGCATTGGCTGTAACAAAAAAAAATACATATAAATCTTTGAATCTCAATTGAATTGAAAAGTAATAGTATTTGCACAAGGCGCGGTTACTTTATTTTGTAAAATTCAAGGTAATAAAAACTTTATTTTAGTTTACCTATGATTTTAACCGTAGTTCTGACTTACTTGTGTGTGATGCACAAGTATGTATATTATATGTAATGCATTTATAACTGTGATATATGACGTTTGAAACACGATACAAAAGTCGTCTGCTTATCATGTGAAATATTTATGGAATAAGGAATCTAATGTTATACAATTTTAGGCATACAATAATAAACAAACTCTTTTCATTACTTCTAGGACTAATATTTTTGTAAATTTATGCTTAGATTAAGTATAATTTACTGCAGACGTAAAAATATTTACTTGAAATGGAGGTGGCTGTGGTCCAGGGTAGTTGGGATTATCTTGAAACTGATTGTTTTCCCACAACTCGCTAGGTTCCGGCAACTTGGAAATTTCACTCAAAATGTTTTCGTCAAGATCTTTGTCAATTTTGCGCGGCGAACGACTGCGTCTTTTGGTGTCAGATCGGAGCGGCGCCGGCGGGCTTCTGCTTCTCTTGCGTCCTCTATTTCGATAATCAGGACGCCCCCAGTCACGATCTCGGTCTCGATTGTAATAAGGCTTCCGAATATCTCTAGACATTTATATCACGAAAAAATACCACACGGCACAAAATTAGCAATAGGAAACGCGGTAAATCAGCAAATATTGCAATGCAGACAAAAGCACCAAAAGTAACAAATTATTCGCATGCAGACACAGACTAAAAAAAGACGCCTGTTTTTTTTTTATTTTATTCTTATGAGCGCTCCACATTCACGCGAGGTTCTCGGCGAGAGTCTCGGCAAGAATCTACGCGAGAAGTACGCGAGAACCTCGGCAAGAACTTCTTGGGTACACACTTCTCGCGAGATTCTCGCGAGAACGTACAAGGCAGGGTTGGCACAAAATCAGTGATTAAATCAAATGTCTTTATTTTTGTGAATAAAAAATGTATTTTTATGAATATTTTCCGAGTAAATCTGATATTTCATATTTCAGTGTCATTATTGTAATTCTTAATTAAAAAACTAATTTTCCAGCTTTTTGGTCCCTAGTCTGTTACGTAATTTCGAGTGAACAATGCCAAATGTAAAAAAAACTTTCCACTGATGCTGAGGAGGCTATCGCTCCAAATAGTTGCCTCAGAACTGAGTAAATAGGTATTTAATTTTTCCTCTTCCTCTTTCGTTTCCGCAAAATAGTTGCTTACTTATTAAAATTAGGAAAGATAAAAACTAAAACATCAAAAAAATCATGATAAATTAGGATTTTTTCAATAAATCATGATTAATTGGATTTTATTAAAAAATCATGATTTTTTCCAACCCTGGAACAAGGTTCTCAATATAGTTCTTGCGCCTTTGTCTCGCGCCAAAAAACCGACAAAAGTCGGAGAACTACGCGAGAACTACGCGAGAACATGCGAATCGGATCCACATTCACAGTTCTCGTGTTGTTCTCGCGTTCTCGCGAGATTCTCGCGAGAATGTGGAGCGCTTATAGATAAAGAATGAATAGATAGGACGTGACCGTATACCCGTAAGGGACAGACATAGATGACGTCATACCTGCCTAAAGTAGATGGGTATACCAGTGTTGCTTTAAGTTTTACCCTACTTTATGTTTATAGTGGCTTTTACCACTATAAACATAAAGTAGGGTTGATTAATCTACGTATTTTTTTTGAGACATTTTAATGAGCGCCCCTCGCTCAATAATATGTCTCAAAAAATAAAAGTGGGAGGAAGATGCGATTTTTTTTTATTGAATTCTTCATTCAACCTTCGCCGCAGTCTAAAGTTATTTACACTTTTAAATAAAACTACACTTTTCGGATTTACTCGAGTATATTTCGTTTTAAAATATTTTACTTAATTATTTATTTAAGCTATTATGTAAACATCTTTACAAATATAAGAAAAAATATTAGGAATCATCATCCACACGCGTCCACTGCTAGACATAGGCCTCTCCAAGTGCTCGCCACTGAGCACGATCCGCGACCATTCGCTTCGAGCTTTTGCCAGCTAGGTACCTTGCGAAGATCGTCGCTCGATTAAGAATACAGCGGGCAATAATCATTGTTTTTTCTTTATCTCTGCAGTTTATTTAAAATCCAATATTTACACATTTACTAAATATTTGTGAAGATTTAGAAAATGTATAATATTAAATTTTAAATAAACATTTTCTAAAATTAGACTACTTTTTTTCCCAATCGTCTAAGCGGTTGACGCACTGGCCGTAGTTTTTTATTTGATGACCTCGCTGATTGTTTCAAACCCAGCATTTGAAGCCGCATTTTTCTCTTTCGGGGCGTATTCAAATTTGAACCGAAATCCAACACCGATGCGTCCTGAAACAATATGTATACAGGTTAAAAATAAAAGGAGGTTCCCCGAAGGAAATCTGTTAAATACAGACAAACAAGCAAATGGAAAGTCTCACTTCAAAAGAATTACCTTTGTTATCTAAAATGCTCAAAATTTTATACTTAAATATGTCAATATTAATGTAACACAGAAACTAATATGTGAGTTCCCTTTCACGGAACAAATTACCAACGAATCAAGGAAAAATAGTCGTAGCGTAACTGGTATCATTATAACCCGGCAAAATGTTATACGCGTTGGCTGTATACGTGGCCATATTGTATGGCGACATTCCTAGCTTGTTAGGTTAACAATAACCTTACTACTTAGTTTGAAATTTCATGTTTAATCCCATAATATGATTGAGAACCATAGTAGAAGGATAAAATATTGCAATATAACTTGTATCTATAATTTAAAAAATAGTTTTGGCGCTTTTTATTGACACAATTTAGGTCTTACCTGTAAAAGGTTATATTTTCCTGTTTTCTAGCACTATCACTATTACAACCTAAAACGGAGCAGTGCACCATGATTTAAATGTTCAAATAGTTCACAATTACACTAATTAAAGTGTTAAATAATTACACAGTAAGCTATAATTCACACAACAAATTTCTTCCACGTATTTGTTTAGCACCAGACGCTGGTGATAAACAATCCCCACTACCAGTTTCACCTATATACGGTAACAAGGACAAAAAAAATGATGCCATCTTCTTCTTTCCTTTGGCAATGTGTATAAGTTTATCTCTTTTCCTCATGTTTGACGGCTTTTATAGCCCATCTATTTCATTCTATATCTATGATTTTATTGGATAACATCTCTAACCTCGTTCAATGCCTTCGAGCGTGACAACCGGGTGAAACAACCGGCCCGGCAGTTCAAGACCTTTGAGTGTCGGCGCGAGTTACAACTAGAGATGAGAGTAACGACTGTTTCCAAATAACGAATAACAGTACTGTGTTATTTCCATATAGCTGTTATTGTAAACTGCTGTTCGTTATTCTGTTATACTGCTGTTTTGCACAATAAACAACAGTGTATTCACACTGTTACCAACATCGAAATAGTTCCAAATAGGAGCGATCGGGGCTCTTATTCTCGGCATTTTTAATATTTAAAAATACTTAACACTAACTATAAAACAATTATTATTTACACTTATGCTAACTTTTAATTACGCACTTACACACTGAAATAATTAAATCGTAACAAAAAATAATCACAGTTTCTCTAATTCGATCTGTTGCTGAACTGAACAGACAGAACAAAATTGAACGAGCAATAAAATTTTAAACAGCAATCTCATTCAAAACAGCAGTATAACGAATAATTATTATTCACCTGTTATTTCAAATTGTCGCGATCATCAAACATTTTAAAGGGAACTTTACGTCAATGTGAGAAAGCACAAAAATTAGTGGTTTGCGATTATCGTGTCGTGACTCGTGCAGTTTATATTGCTATCTCCCGTACACACCTATTGCGCTCTCGCTCTTTGCTTCACTCTCGCGTTACGTTATCGGCAACAGCGCGGTGGGTGGAACGTCAGTCATTGCGCTACAACGCTACAACATCAACAGCAGTTTATAATGATAGCAGGATAATCCGTTGCTCAATAATGTGTTATTCGTTACGTTCATATAATGCATTATATTATCTGCTATCGTAATAACGACCATCTCTAGTTACAACCGAACAACCATCGAATTTGATGGTTGTAAAACGCTCTGACGTTTATGACTGAAATACTCTTACGTGATTGGATGATATTGGCGGCCATATTCTATGTCATCTACTAGAAAGAGAGAGGTATAAAAAAAATTATGTGAAAGAGGGAGATAAAAGATTTGGTTGCTGCAATCCGTTCAACGCCTTTGAGCAAGTTAAAAAACAACCGGACAACTACACCCAGAGGCGCTGAACGCGCCTCTGCAACCAAATCTTTTATCTCCCTCTTTCACATGATTTTTTATTTCTCTCTCTTTCTAGTAGATGACATAGAATATGGCCGCCAATATCATCCAATCACGTAAGAGTATTTCAGTAATAAACGTCAGAGCGTTTTACAACCATCAAATTCGATGGTTGTTCGGTCGGTTGTAACTCGCTGGTCTCGCTGTGACACTCTAAGGTCTTGAACGGGCCGGTTGTTTCACCCGGTTGTCACGCTCGAAGGCATTGAACGAGGTTAGAGCGAAAAGTTATACTTCGCGCGAAAGCGCTGAACGCGCCTCAGGCTCTCAGATTAACTAAACCAATGGATTCGCAATGTTATTAAATGTCTCAAATAAATTTGCGTCCAGTTCAGTCCGCCATTACAAAGCACCGTGTTTGTTGTTGTGCTAAAATATCAGTCGGTGAGCATTATTTGTGAGTGCATTTTACAGTTATACGTCTTTTATTGATTTTTCAAATGAATTCTATAAAGAAAAACATAAAAAGTGTGGAATCTTGGATGCAGCGTCCCTAGTTTTTTTCCGCCATCTTAGAGCACCAACCCAAATGTTGGCACGCTTTTTTCGTAGGTATTTCATGTCTATTGGTATCTATAGTCTAAGCTCAGACTACATCAAGGAGCTTATCGAGCTTATCTAACTAAGGGAGTGATTACTTCTAGTCCGAAATTCGGTCCGAGTGAGAGGTCCAATCTGTGGGAGTTTGTCTCGTTCTACGTTGTATGACCAATCATACGTCTAATTATGGGATTGTCCTAATATATTTTGGTGAAAGGAGATGTCCTCGATTTGTATGGAGCCTGGTTTTTTATAAATTTAGGTTTCTAAACAACTTCAACTTTCAGGGGAGGGTTATACCACCAAAACTTAACCACAAAAATAAAAATTGTAGACCCCTGCATTTTTTCAAAAATTGAATTTGAATATTGTTTTTTTTCTTATTATAGCAGCAACACTGCACGAATTTTATAGCATGTAAGCACAGTAAAAAAAAAAAACATTTTGACGTCGCGTCGTTGTCAATGTCAAAAAATGTTTGAGGTTAATTAAATCTCTGACTAGACTCTGCTCTATGGTTGAGTGCTTGATACAACGGGCCATCGGATATTTGAGATTTTTAAAAGTTTTTAATGTATATTTGCCTTGTTGGTGTACTGTGATTGTTTTTATCCAGTGTGGTTGTGCTATTGGTTAAGGTAAGTAGAAGCTTTTTGTAATGTCTGATCCTCCTGACCCAGAGGGTGGAGATGATTGGGCGCTTGTCGCACCATCTCCTCCGCTACTTCCTACTCAATCAGATATGGATATAGACATTAACGTCTCTGACCCCCTAGACAAGATGCCTTTCGATAATCGCTAAATGGAAAATGTATGAGATTTGACAATTACGCTCGAAAGTTATACGACAGCTTATGTCAAATCGCATACATTTTCCTTCTAGCGATTGCGTTAGCGATTATCGAAAAACGTCTTGTCTAGGGGGCCTGGCTCCAGAAAACGTGGGACTTCAGACTGCGTTCCCTCGCTGCCTCCTAAAAAGACGAACATAAACCAATCGACGGCGTCCATCCAATCTTCTACTTTTATAAACCCACAATTTGTTAATAACAGTCGGTATCGGAGCTCTTGTGTGGTTTGACGCGTTGTCAGTCTTTAAATATCGGAGTTAATCATTATATTGCATATAACACCTTGTGTATAAGAGCCTCACTGTTGAAATTAAATTAACCGCTCAAGCGAGTGTTTGAGATTGCGCGTGAAAAAGCTAATCACCTGTCCTTTTCGTGTTGTCGTTGGTTAACCATTCGTGCGGTTTCTAGCGAAGTGAAATTAACTTGTGTAAGCGAGATAGTTGGTAAACTCTGTAAAACTGTGTTCGCTGTTGCTGTGTGTGATAATTAACTAAGCGCTTGGAATTTCAATACACCTACTATAAAAAAAAATATAAAAAAATGAGCGTGCGAAGAAGTCCACCCCATGGAGGTTCTGGATCACAACCTGATTTATCTAAGCTACGCGATGATTTTACCATGAATATCTCGCAAAAAAGAAAAAGAAAGATCCCAGAATGCCACTGCGATAACCATGAAAATATGCGTGAGTTTCAAAATAGTATAATGGATACAATAAAATCCAGTTTTGATACGCAGAGTCAACAAATAAAAACTACTTTTGACATCTTACGCGAGGACCTGAGTGTGTTTAAAGAGGAATTACGTACCATGAACTCTTCCATAGAGCAATTATCAATTGAACAAACTGCAATTAAAAGTGATTTAACGAATTTTAAATCTTCAAACACAATAAACAATGAGAGGGTACACTCCCTGACGAAAGATGCCACGGAATTGCGAGCCGTAGTCCACGATCTATCTGAACAACTTCGTATTAAAGAACAGCAAGGAAGAATCAATAACCTGGAAATATCAGGAATACCAGTTCTTAAAGGCGAAAACCTAGTTAATATAGTAAATAATATAGCAACAAAGGTGGGTTTTCCTCTAACATCGACAGACATCGACTATGTGCTCCGTGTTCGACGTTACGTTCCAAAAGTTGACAATAACTCAACAAGAAATGCTAATCTTGAGGAATCCGTAGCTGGCTCATCGTCTATTCCCAACATTATAGTAAGATTTACCCAGAAGAAACGCAAAAGTGATATGCTCGCAGCAGTTCGTGCACGCCGGGGGCTGACAACTTCTGACGCTGGATTAGACGGCCCATCCAAGACAATATATATTAGTGACCATCTTACCCCGCAAAATAAGCTATTATACAAACAAGCTCGCCTTTTAGTAAAAGAAAAAAACTATAAATATATATGGCTTTCTGAGTGCAAAATATTAGTGCGTAAAAATGACACATCTAAAATAATTCTTGTATCCCGTGAAGCTGATCTTGTAAATATTAAATGACTACTTTTCATAATTTTGTATATGCTGTACACACTATCGTATATAACATTTTTTTATAGAAAATTATTACTGTACTGTTGTTTAATTAAGAAAAGACATTGTTTTAAATTTGAAATGAATTATTTGTTGTTTACTATACCTTTGTTTTATGTTGGTGGACATAATTTTATATTTATACATAGCACATTATTTAATCCTAATTGTTTTTCCACACGATAACGATAATATCTCCGTTTATTATCAAAACGTGAGGGGTTTACGCACCAAGTCACATTTATTTCTAGACGCTATTTTAACTAGTAATTTTGATATTCTGTGTATTACCGAGACCTGGCTAAACGAGAATTTCCATGATTCTGAGTATTTTGACGGGCGTTATGAAGTTTATCGTTGCGATCGTAACGCATTGGCTACTGGTCAGGAGCGAGGCGGCGGCGTAATTGTAGCGGTGCGGCGTGAGCTGTGTCCCTGGCATCGGATAGACATGCGGGCGGCCCCGCCATCAGAGGAGGTATGGGTTTCAGTGCCTCTGCGCTCGATTCCAGCGACAACCGGTGCGTCCTCTCGCTCATACGCCGTTTGTTCTCGCTACCTACACATTATATCTACGTATATGGCACACGGCACCAATCATGAATCATTACTTACATCTTTTTACGACAGAGTGAGCGAATTTATTACTAACAATTCTAATGATATATTTCTTATACTGGGAGATTTCAATATAACTTACGCCAATTGGTTTTTTAACATACACACTAACTCAATGGACATACAAACAAACAATGATGGTCTCGCCTGCCTTACCGCCGATTTTATGAATTTAGCTCTGTTGTCACAATATAACCGACATTTCAATATCAATGGTAGGCTTTTGGACTTAGCTTTCAGTAATGAGAATTGCATTATTTCGTCATGCGAGCATCCGTTAGTAAATGAGGATCCACATCATAAGGCCTTGGAAATCGATATAAAATTAGTACTTCCAACTTCACTCAAACCTTGCCCTATTATGAAAAAACAGTTCCATAAAGCAAATTTTCCGGCAATAAGAACAGCCCTCAAGTCAATAGATTGGGACGAAGTCTTTAGAAATTTAACTGATGTCGAGTCCATGACAAACTATTTCTATGATATTCTCAATTGTACTGTGGATAAATATGTACCGACTTGTAACTTAAAATCTAAACAAAAGCATCCCCCATGGTTCAACAAACCTCTTATAAAATTATTTAATGAAAAACAAAAAGTACATAAAAAATGGAAAACGTATGGTAACTTAAGTGACTATTATACTTTTTCTATGTTAAGGGCCCGCTTTAAAAAAATGTCACATGAATGCTATAATAAATACATTGACCATTCTGAAGATAACATCACGATAGACCCAAAATCATTTTGGGCATTCGTAAAATCAAAAAAAGTAACTAGTGATATACCTAACAAAATGGAATATAAGGGTCAGATTCTCACAAGTGGCAGAGAAATATGCAACGCATTCAATGAATATTTTCATTCCGTTTTCATTCCATCTCGCTCTGAAAGTAGCTGCCATCCACAGGACTCGTATTCTTCTGTAGATGTTTGTTCGATTGACATTGATTTTAATATTGTTCTTAAAGAGTTAAAAAAAGTTAAAATAAGCAAGGGTGCGGGTTCCGACAATATTCACCCAATTCTTATTTTTAATTGTGCCGAAGAACTTGCTAAGCCTATTACAATAATTTTTCGTACCTCGATTGAAACCGGAGTGTTCCCAAGCAAATGGAAAAATTCCCTGATAACTCCCATCCCCAAGAATAGTAAAAAAAAAGATACTATTACAGAATATAGGCCAATTTCAAAGTTGTGCGTCTTAGGAAAGGTTCTTGAAAAAATCGTCACATCACAAATCTCTGATGCAGTTCGTAATTACATAAGTCCACAGCAACATGGATTTTTCAAACATCGCAGCGTAGATACGAATATGGTAACATTCACAGACTTCTTAGCCAAAGCGATGGATAGTAACTGTCAGGTGGATGTCGTGTACACCGATTTCTCAAAAGCATTTGATAAAATTAATCACGACATGCTATTAAAAAAGCTCGCTAAAACCGGTGTGCACGGCAGTCTTCTTAGATGGATTCAGTCCTACATAAAAAACAGAAGTCAAGCAGTTTGCGTAAAGGGTTACTGCTCACAGTTTTTACCGGTACCATCAGGCGTCCCGCAAGGATCTCATTTAGGACCTTTGCTATTTTCACTTTATATTAATGATATAGGAATCAATCTTAATCACAGTCAACATCTTCTTTATGCAGATGACACTAAAATATTTCGAATGATTAAATCTATCGACGATTGTATTGAGTTGCAGTGTGATCTGATTGCATTTCTTGATTATTGTGAAGCCAATCAACTTTTCCTTAATATTAATAAATGCTTTATCATATCCTATACGCGTAAAGTCAATTTAATTAGTTTTGACTATAGTTTGCATAACACCGCTCTTGAAAGAGTTAATAGCATCAGAGACTTGGGTCTAATTATGGATTCACAATTAACGTTTAATCGACATATAGATTACGTCGTTGCTACTGCGTTCCGTAGCTTAGGCTTTATTCTAAGAATTAGTAAACCTTTTCGTAATGTACACACTCTCAAAATTCTTTATTTTTCGTTTGTTCGTTCTGTTTTAGATTTTTGTAGTATGGTATGGAGTCCTTTTTATCAGATTCATAAAAACAGAATCGAAAGGATTCAGAAGAAATTCTTAAAGTCAATTAACTATCGCCAAAATATTCTAGAAGAGTCATACGACGATGCCCTGCGCAGATATAAATTACTCAGTCTCTCTAATAGGCGAAAAATGTTCGATATCATATTTTTGTACAAAATAGTAAACTCATTACTCGATTCTCCAGAACTTCTGGCACAGATATCATTTTCAGCTCGTGCTCGGCTTCCAGTGCGCTCCTCACGTATATTACCACTTTTTGTCCCCCAAAGACTAAAAAAAAACTATACTCGTAATTCCTTTTTATTTCGTTCCACCAACGTATACAACAAAGAATGTTATAATATAGATTTATTTAAGATGTCTCTCAACAGCACAAAGTTGCAACTGAAACGGTTGTTTAGCAGTTAATTTTTAATTTTTATACCTTTTATAAAACACTAGAAAGTATTATAATTATAAAATTCATTTGCATGTTATGAATGTCTTTTGGAATGTTTTCGCGTTATTCCATATCAGGACTCGTTTTTTGATATTATATAAAACTAAGTACTTTTCGGCACTATAGGTCTTTTATATAACTTTTGTAACTTTTATTATTTGTGTATATTGATGACTGTTTGATGCCATAATAAAAAAAAAAAAAAAAAAAAAAAAATTAAATATAATGAGCAAGACTCTGCTCCTTTTGTTGTACATGTGAATAAAATAGTTTCGGACCTGTCTGCGGGCAGTGTCTTTCACCCCATTAAGTTCGGACATTTCTTGCATAGAAGTAATATCAAAAATATTAAACTAGATGGTGTTAAGCGGATTGGACGGAATAGAATTTCAGTAGAATTTAAAACTTTCATGGATGCAAATGCTTTCTTAGAACACCCCGCTCTGGTTCCGGCCAAATATGAGGCATCCATACCTAGCTACAGCATCAGTAGGATGGGGGTTGAGCGTCAGGTTCCAGTCGAGTGGACCTTGGAGGAGATTGTAGAAGCAATAGAAGTTCCAACAGGATTTGGCCCTATTATTCGCGCCCGTAGACTAAATAGGAAATCGGTTATAGACGGGACTGCAGTCTGGATCCCAACCCAGACTGTGGTTATTACTTTTGCAGGGCAAAAGTTACCGTCCCACGTCTACTGCTTTTATACGTCTCTTCCTGTGGAAGCATATATTCTCCCAACCATCCAATGTAATAAATGCTGTAGATTTGGCCACATACAGGCACAGTGTAGATCACAGCCCCGTTGTTTTGTATGCACCCAACCGCATGAAGGTATGACCTGTTCCCGAAATATTCCATCATGTCTTTTCTGTTCTGGTCAACATAATTCCAACAGTCCGTCTTGTCCAGAACTGGCAAGACAGAAACGCATCAAAGTTGTGATGTCCCAAGAGAATATCTCATATTCTGAGGCTTCAGCTAGGATACCCCGTGTGAGAAGTTCATTTGCTGAGACTGTTAGTGCATCTCAAGACACTCCTCAGTTACGCCCTATTCCTTATTCCTTACCTATGTCAACTCCTCAATCCCCAGTTACATCATCCTACCGTAAAACTGTCCCCATTCCAAAAACTCCTTTCAGACCTTCCACTAGCCCAGGTTATGACATTCATGCCCATAGGGACATTGTTCGGTCTCCTGACCTTCAGTACCCTAACTTCCCTTCTCCCCATAAAGATGGAATTCATTTCAATTCCAATGATAACCTTATTGAGTCATTACTTTGTAGTATCATTAATATTATGGGTCGCTTTAGTGACATCGAGTTACCAAACAAAATCAAAGAACAATTGTCCCAACTCAATAAGTTAATTAATAATGGCCCTAATGGCTCCGATGTTATTACAGTGGAACTGTCGCAGCAGTAAGAATAAAAAAAACGAACTATTGTATCTGATCAATAAATACTCCCCCATTGTTTTTGCTGTCCAGGAGATGCGGTTGAAGCCTGGAATTCATTATAGAGTTCCAGGTTATTCGTGCCTCCGGGATGACAGAACCGATGGCCATGCAGGTGCCGCTTTGTTGGTCTCCAGAAAACATTCATTCAGCCAAATTAACCTCCCCTCCCATAGTGAATCTATTAATGCAGTAGCAGTGAGAACTATGAATATCACATTTATGTCTGTGTATATTCCACATCCAGATCTTTCATGTTTGTCTGAATTTTCTAACATTTTGTCCTCTGTTCCCCCTCCACTTGTCATTCTGGGTGATTTTAATATTCACCACACATCATGGGGTGCTTATTATTGTGATCACCTGTCATCCCCCTTCTTAGATTTATGTGATAATTTTAATCTGTGTGTTCTAAATGACGGGACTCCTACTCGCAGAGTGTACCCCTCACAGAACAGTCAGAGTGCAGTGGACCTTTCATTATGCTCCCCATCTTTATCTTCATGCCTGTCTTGGGTCGTTCTTCCTGTGTCCCATGGGAGTGATCACTTTCCAATTGTTATCTTAATGCCTTATACTGATAGAGCTAATGTACAGGATATTCCCCGCCCGCTGTTAAAATACAATTTGTCTAAGGCAGACTGGAAATTGTTTAGCACAGCTCTGGAGCAGGAAATTCAACATCTGTCATTGGTTAACATGGAAAATGTGCACTCCCTGTATGTTGATTTTAGACAGGCATTGCTGAGGGCAGCTGACAAGACTCTTCCGGTGAAAAATATATTTAAAGGAAAGTGGCCTTCTCTACCTTGGTGGCACTTGGATTGTACAAAGGTCTGCAAAGAAAGAAAAGCAGCTAAACTGGCTTACTCAGAAAATATGTCGGAAACAAATTTTATTTTGTATCGTGCAGCAGCAGCAAAAGCCACTAAGGTTCTCTCTAGCAAGAAAAAAGCTGGCTGGTACAAATTTTGTGAAGCCCTGTCTCCAAGATCTCCCCCATCAATGGTCTGGCGAAATGTTCGAATATTTAGGTGCTCTGTAATCAATAATGGTAATATCACTTCGAATGACCCTTCAGAATGGTTAGAGCCATTCTGCCATAAGCTTGCTCCACCCTCAGTCCCTTCTCAGTATGAGGCAGTGATATATCAAAATTGTGCACAGTCTTCATCAGGTGAATTTGATTCTCCATTCTCCCCCGAGGAATTATCAGTGGTATTAGATAGCCTCAAGGACTCATCCCCTGGTGTAGACAGTATCCCATATTCATTTATCATAAAGAGCAGCCAAACAACCAAGGATTTATTTTTGAAAATCCTCAATAACATCTTCATTACCGGAATCCCTCCAGAAGAATGGAAAACTCAAATTGTTATTCCAATCCTTAAACCAGGGAAAATGGGTAATGACCCTAATGGCTATAGACCGATTGCTCTTTCGTGTACTATGTTAAAAATTTTGGAACACATGATTAAAAACAGGTTAGAATGGATCATAGAGAGAAAGGAGCTACTGGGAAAGAGCCAATTTGGGTTCCGCAAAGGTAAATGAGTACTGTAAAATGAGTACTATGGACAGTTTGAGTATCTTCACTACTGATGTTTGGATAGGTCTCTCTAAACGGGAGAAGGTGTTAGGAGCCTTTTTAGATGTGTCATCTGCATATGACCATGTTCTGCTTCCGGTACTCAGGCAGAAACTGCACAAGCTGAGTATCCCTGAGAGGCTAGTAAACCTTATATGCAATCTCCTTTCATCTCGCACTGTTCAAATAAGCATTAATAACTCGCTTTTATCCCCGAGGACTGTGTGGAGGGGACTACCACAGGGATCAGTATTAAGTCCACTATTATATAGCGTTTATACACACGATCTCGAACTGTCCGTAAACTCCTTCTGCAGTGTCCTTCAGTATGCGGACGATCTCGCTCTGTATGTGTCCGATAGTGATATTGATGTCGCTAAAACTAAATTAAATTCTGCTTTATCTTACCTTAATGATTGGTTGGATAAGCATGGTCTCACTTTATCTTTGGATAAGAGTAGTGTGGTAATTTTTTCACGTTCGAGAAGCATACCTGTGGTCTCAGTTGGTTGTAATGGTAGAGAAATACCCATTAAAGCTAAAGTAAAGTTTCTGGGAGTGGTGTTTGACTCAAGAATGTCTGGAGCCCATCATGTTGCACATGTACTAAATAAATGTGAGAAAAACATAAACATCCTACGTTCTGTCTGGAGCCTGGTGGGGAGCACACCCATTCTCTCAGAAAATTTTATACAATGCATTAATTCGAAGTCATCTGGATTATGCATCATTCTTATTAGAACCATGCTTAAAAGCATCACTGAATTCATTGGACAAAATACAGTCCAGATGTCTTCGAATCATTATTGGAGCAATGAAATCTTCACCCATTAATGCTTTGCAGGTTGAGTGTTTAGATCCCCCTTTAGCAATACGTAGACAGTATTTATCAGATAGATATTTCTTTAAAATGATACAAAATTCTGCACACCCTCTGTATGGAAAATTACACCAATTAGCGGACTGCATATCATCTGATAGGTACTGGCTGCTAAAAGCAAAACCTTGTCTTTTCAACAGTTTCCTTAAATACATTAGACTTCCCTGCCCAGTATATCAGTGTGTTTTGAACCCTATATTTGGCAACCCTTTTCATTCCCTGTTATACCAACCTGATATTGTGCTAGATCTAGACATTCATAAAGGCGCCTCTGATGCAGAATTTCAGCTTCAATCTGCCATTAACAAGTATTGGAATAACTGGCTCCTAGTGTACACTGACGCATCAAAAATATCAGACAATGAATGTGTTGGCTCTGCAGTCTGGATTCCAAAACACAAAATTATTCTTAATTTCAAATCCCCTGCCACAACCTCTGTTTTCACGGGTGAGGCTACAGCAATTCTTGAGGCTATTTTGTATGTGGAGTCACATAGACTTCACAAAACTCTAATACTCACAGACTCGAAAAGCTGCTTACAGGCAATCTCAATGAACCCCTTTGGCAGTAAGAATAGGTTCCCTTTAATCTATAAAATCAGAAAAGCCCTTCACAGATGCCATCTTCAGGGTATTAAGGTAACATTGATCTGGATACCTGGACATTCAGGTATACGGGACAATGAGACTGTAGATATTATTGCAAAGGATGCTAATAGGAACGGTGCCCTCAATCACTTAACTTATTCACATGATCTGATAGCTCTAGCGGGACGAGATATGAGATTCTCTTGGGTTGCTCAATGGAGGAGGAGTAGTGGTGTAGTGGGGGCTCACCTTTAGATTAACAACCCACGATTTGCACATTCAGATACTTATCATCGGAAAGACTATATTTTTTTAAGTACATTTGTGAAGTTTTGCGTTTCGGAAATGTGATGTATCGGAACGCACTATTACTTACCACGAAACAAATGTCAAGTTTGTGATCTGTCATAAATAGTAGTCTGTGTATAGATAAATGTAAATAAGTTTTATGAGAATAATTAAAGTATTTTTCAAGCTAGATCAAGTCTTTTTTCTCAGTATTCTTTATTTGGCGACGAGCAACAATATCGTAGTGTAAGCAAAATGTTGATTGGAAATATCGAACAATTCAACCCAGAAAACCAGGACTTTGTGGATTACAGTGAGCGTCTTGAACAGTTTTTTATTGTAAATGAAATCGATAAAGAAAAAAAAGTTCCCATGCTTATTACTTTAATTGGACCGGACGCTTACAATATTTTGAAGAATTTAGTATCTCCGGAAAAGCCATCGAAGAAAACTTATCAAGAACTTATAGATGTGATGTTAAAACATTTTGTGGTTAGAAAGTCTGCAATCGCCGGTCGATATGAATTCTACAAATGTGTTCAAAAAGAAGGGCAGAGTGTTAACGAGTTTATTGTAGAAATAAAAAGAAAAGCAGCTGTCTGCAACTTTGGTACATTTCTCGATGAAGCCTTAAGAGATAGTTTGGTTTGTGGTGTCATAAAAGAACAGCTTACAAGGAAATTGTTGACAATGGGAGACGATTTGTCCTTCGAAGATGCAGCAAATTTAGCAACAGCTTTTGAGAGTGCGGAAAAAGAGGCTAAGAAAATACAACCAGATATGACAGTGCAAGTAGTTCAGCAAAAAGTTCCAAGGCAAACACGCTCAAGTGCTCATGTTAATGGACGTCCACCATTACGAGGTTATGACACAAATACATACAACAAAGGCAGAAGGCCCCAAGGACATGTTGAATGTACTCGTTGTGGAGGAAACCATTCCTCGGACAAATGTTTTAAGAAGTCTTGGATATGTTTTAACTGCAAAAAACAAGGGCATGTTGCAAACAAATGCTACTTCCGTTCAGTTGAAGAGAGTAATGTTGTGAGACAGCTGGCAAACAATGATATTCATTATCAGGAATCATCAGAACAAGAAGAGATAGTTTTGGGTAGTATTAAGCAGATTTCTGGCGGGGAAGAAGCGGCTTGGATGCCATTGTGACTAACAGGTGGACAGGTGTTGAAAATGCAAGTAGATACAGGTGCATGCAAATCAGTAATTCACAAAAAAGATTTTATAAAGTATTTTTCTAAATGTGAACTAAGAAAGTATGATTATAGATTAAAGTCTGTTTCTGGAGAAATTTTGAAAGTTTTAGGATGTATAAAAATTGGGGTGAGTAATTTAAAAAAAACTTTGTATTTAATAGTTATTGACTGTGATAAGTATTTTGAGCCTTTAGTTGGAAGAAATTGGTTAAGAATTATATTTCCTAAATGGCAGAAATATTTTGAATTAAAAGTGGTTAATGGGGAAACATGTGAGAAGGAAAAGTTAATACAACAGATAAAAAGTAAATTTTGTAAAGTGTTTGAGAGGGATAGGTCCTCTCATATATCCAATTTAAAAGCTAGTCTCAAACTCAAAGAAGGAGCAGAACCTATCTTTCATAAAGCCTATACTATTCCATATTCAAAGAAAGAAGAAGTTGAAAGAGAATTGTTAAGTTTAGAAAGAGCCGGGGTTATTGAAAGAGTAAGGCATAGTAAGTGGGCTAGTCCGATAGTATTAGCACAAAGAAGTGATAAGAAAATTCGTGTTTGTGTAGATTATAAAGTTACACTAAATAAAGTATTAGATTCGGAGCATTATCCCTTGCCAATTCCTGAGGATATTTTCACTGAGTTGTCAGGGGGGAGTGTTTTTTGTGTTTTGGATTTGACTGGGGCCTACCAACAATTGTTATTAGAGGAGACATCTCGAGAATATATGACTCTTAACACCCATTTAGGATTATTTAGACCAACTCGATTACAGTTTGGTGTTTCGAGTGGACCTTCTGTTTTTCAGTGCGCCATGGATCAAATTTTACAGGGGCAGAAAAATGTAAAATGTTTCATAGACGATGTGGTTGTCAAAGGGGACAGTGTTTTAGATTGTTATAATCACTTACTGAAAGTGCTAGAATGCTTACAAAATTATAATGTTAAAGTTAATTTAGATAAATGTCAATTTTTTTGTAGTGAGATCAAATTTTTAGGTCACATTATTTGTAAGGAAGGGATTAAGCCATTGCCAGAAAAAGTAGATGCTATCATTAAAGCACCATCTCCTAAATCTGTGACACAGCTGCAGGCCTATTTAGGTCTTTTAAATTACTATTGTAAATTTTTACCTAGATTGTCAGTATGTTTGAAACCGCTTCATCAATTATTAAAAAATGATACCAAGTTTATATGGTCAGATATTTGTGAGAAATCATTTCAAGAAAGTAAAGAACTTTTATTACAAAATCAGTTACTAGTACACTATAACTGTAAAAAGGATTTATTTTTAACTACAGATGCTAGTGAATATGGGGTGGGTGCAGTGCTTAGTCATAAAATTGATGGGGATCCAATTTATTTTGCTTCAGCCTCATTAAATAGTGCTCAAAGAAATTACTCGCAAATTGAAAAGGAGGCTTTGGCCATTATATTCGCAGTTAAAAAATTTCATAAATATTTATATGGCAGAAAATTTATTTTAGTCAGTGACCATCAACCCCTGAAATTCATCTTTGACCCCTTAAAGAGAATACCAGTAACTGCAAATGCAAGATTACAAAGATGGGCTTTGTTGCTTTCGGGTTATAATTACAGTATAATGTATAGAAAAGGAATTTTGTTAGGAAATGCAGATGCCCTATCTAGACTACCTTTGCCAGATATAGCTGATGAGGATAGAATAAATTATTTAAATTTTACAGAAGATTCTCCATTAGATTTTAAAGATATTGCAGAATATACTAGAAAAGATCCTATTCTAAGTAGAGTATTAGACTATGTTACTTCAGGATGGCCTAGATATGTTAGTCAAGATAATTTGAAAGCTTATTTCTTAAAACGTGCTGAGCTTACTGTTGAACAAAAGTGCGTATTATGGGGTAGCAGAGTTATAATACCTGTAAAGCTAAGGCCAAAAGTTTTAAAACTATTTCATGAATCACATCAAGGGGTAGTGCAATCAAAGATGTTAATGAGGGAGTATTGTTGGTGGCCAAATTTAGGACAAGACATAGAAAATTTAATATCGAGCTGTAATATCTGTCAGGCTTCTAGAAATTTTACTAACTCGTGTCCACTTATACCTTGGAAAAAAACAGATGTTAACTTTGAAAGAGTACATGTTGATTTTTTTTATGTTAGGTCTATTACATATTTGCTTTTGATTGATTCACGGTCAAAATGGTTAGATGTTCACATTATGCAGAGTACAACGGCAACTCATGTAATAGAAAAATTATGTAGGACTTTTGCCATAATTGGTGTACCAGCCAAATTAGTAAGTGATAATGGACCTCCTTTCAACTCAATCCAATTCATAAGTTTTTTGAAAGCTAATGGATGTGAAGCTGTCAAAACTCCACCTTATCATCCACAGTCAAATGGATTGGCTGAAAGGACAGTCCAAACTATAAAAAAATGTTTAGGGAGACTAGAAAAAGAAAATCCAAGATTAAGTAGAGAAGTTATATTGCAGAACTTTTTATTTTCCTACAGAAACTCACCCAATGTTACTGGATTGTCACCAAATGAAATTTTGTTCAAACAGAGACCTCGAACAAAATTTGATTTGCTGAAACCACATAATATTATAACAAAAGAATTTTGTAAAGAAAACATAAAACAAGTAATAGTATTTAGTGAGGGTGATGTGGTATGGTGTAAAGACTTAAGTAAGGGAAATGGATGGATGAAGGGAGTTGTTATTGAAAAGTTAAGTAGTGTAACATATATTGTTAAAGTTGAAGGAGTAAATAAATATTTTCATGCATCATCTCTGAGATTGTATTATGGTGTTGATGATAAATCAGATATTAATGTGCCCAGTAGAAGGGCTCAAGTACCAGAGAATCGGGAACCATTTGTTCAGTCTGAGAACATAGCTACTGAACAAGAAAGTTATAAAGAGAATGAACAGTCAGGCAAATTAATGTTGGATAGAGATTTAAGTTTTAGGGAAGAGGTAGAAGAGCGTTATGGAAATGACATTCAGAAAGAATCAGATTTAACTAATAGTTCTCAAACTGAATTGACTCTACCTGAAGTACGTAGATCAACTAGAATAAGGAAAGCTCCTGATCGTTTAAACTTGTAAAAAGATAGATAGATATATAAGATAGGATTGCCTTTCCTAAAATATTGTTAGGCTTGTATTTTATTTAAATTACATAATATGTGATCTCTTATCAAACAACTGTATATTTAAGACTTTTGAAAAGAGGGACGAGTGTGATGTATCGGAACGCACTATTACTTACCACGAAACAAATGTCAAGTTTGTGATCTGTCATAAATAGTAGTCTGTGTATAGATAAATGTAAATAAGTTTTATGAGAATAATTAAAGTATTTTTCAAGCTAGATCAAGTCTTTTTCTCAGTATTCTTTAGGAAACTTATAGTTTATTTGCAATAATTAAATAAAGTTTGTAATTTTGTATGAAAAATATCGATTAATTTTTTTCTATCTTGTATTTGATGGCAACGGCCCTTTAGATTTTGCCATTTTTTAGTGAGATGCGTTTTGTTACATTGATCATCGATACTAAACCAATTTGTTTTAAGCAATATAACTAATTAAAATGACAAATATATTAAAAATATCGTTACTTAAATATGTCATTTGCAAAATAATTAGTATTTTAAGAATTTAATTATCATATTTTTATCACTTTGATACTAACAAAACGCAATGCCAAACGCGGCCATTTTGATTTCAAGCTGTCAAGTGTCAAAGTCAGAACACGTCTAGAAGACTAAAGAGCAGGGGGACGGGGGGGCGCAGCCCCCCACCAGGGGGGGCTCGGGTGGCGAAGCCCCCCGCCATTAAAAAAGAAAATAGGTGACGAAATTGCCTACTGTAGGTTAGGTTAGGTTCAGAACATGACCTTAAAACTATTAACAAAACGGTGTAAAAACTTATCAACTTCGTGTTACAATGCCTATATAAGCAAAATCGAAAGTAATATTAAAGATAACCCTAAATTTTTTTGGTCTTTTGTCAAGCAAAAATATAAATGTCCAAATCAGTATCCGGACAAGATGACACTTGGTGGTGACGTGGCTAACAATGGCTCTGATATATGTAATTTATTTGCCACTCATTTTTCCACAATTTTTACTTGTTCTTCTGACAAGCCTGGCAATATTAACAAAGAATCGATGAATTCCTCGAATATTCTAAGCGCGTTGTACATACCGCGACTTAAAATTTTAAAATTTTTAAAATGACTTGATGAAAGTAAGGGAGCAGGACCTGATGACATTCCCGCTCGATTTGTGGCTCGGTGTTCCGATGTGTTGAGCTGGCCGCTTTATTTTATTTATAACAATTCTCTCAAAACCGGAATCTTTCCGACGCTTTGGAAGCGTGCAAAGGTCGTCCCTGTATATAAAAATGGAGACCCAGAGCTAGTATCTAATTATAGACCAATATCTATTTTATCTGTTTTCGCCAAGGTATTTGAGGGATTGGTTTATCCGTTCCTTTTTTCTCACGTGAAGCAAATATTATCAGATAACCAGCACGGCTTTATCCAAACGAGATCTCCAAACACCAATTTAGTCACCTATTCTAATTACCTTGTCAATGCTGTGGATGCCGGTTTTGAAGTGGATTCAATTTATGTTGACTTTTCCAAAGCATTTGATCGGGTTTGTCATGATATATTAATAAAAAAACTACAACGTTGCGGTATCGAGGGCGACCTACTGCGCTGGTTTACAAGCTATCTACATGAACGTTCTCAGCGGGTTGTTGTGAAGGGTTACCATTCTATGGAATACTTTTCCACCTCTGGCATTCCACAAGGCTCTATATTGGGACCGTGGCTCTTTAATCTATTTGTTAACGATATTGCCGCAGAATTTAAAGAAAGTGAAGTATATCTTTTTGCTGATGACCTAAAATTATGCCGTATAGTGGAAAGTTTGGAAGATAGTGCCAAATTACAAAGTGATATCAACAATCTATTAATTTGGTGTAGTAACAATAAAATGACGCTCAATAGCGACAAATGCCACCATATCAAGTTCTCGCGCAAAAATTGCAAATTTAATACACAATATCTCATCAATAATACAGTCTTACATAAATGTGAAACAATTCGTGACCTAGGCGTAAAATTTGATAGTAAATTGACTTTTATTCCACATATGGATAATGTTGTGTCAAAGGCCTCAAAAATGATAGGTTTTGTAATGCGAAATGGCAAAAATTTCAAGAAGCCTGAGACCAAAATAAAATTATACAACGCGTATGTGAGAAGTCATCTTGAATATTGCACCGTAGTTTGGTCGCCTTCGTATGCTGTTCACCAGTTACGCATAGAGCGTCTTCAAAAACGATTCCTACGACATCTTTCTTATTACAGCAACATGCTCAAAAAATTGCCATCCTACGAGGAGAAGCTTAAACATTTTAATATGTCTAGTCTATCAAACAGAAGACAAGTCTTAGATCTAATATTCTTATACAAAGTGCTCAGAGGAATAATCAACTGCCCACCCCTGTTAAAATCATTTAATATAAATTTTACCCAGTTGGTTTACTTGATCCACCCGTTGCTAGAACTAAATTAAAATATAACTCAACTGTAGCTAGACTTTCCAGAAACTATAATGCATTGATTCATTCCATTGATATCTTCAAAGGCAACCTCAAATCATTTAATTCCGACATCCTTAAAATAATTAATGTTTGATTTTAGTTGTTGTTTTTTTAAATTAAAATACCGATTAGGATTTCTATTGTAAAAAAAAATATCATAAAATTAATGTATCTTGATGCATCTTAGCCTAAATGTTCATAAATACATGTTGTGGCATCTAAAAACAGTGCTCTTAGCAGTTATTGTATGTTTTTGTCTTTATTTTGCTTGAATTATTGTGACTGTTACTGATTGTCCTTAAATAAATAAATAAATAAATGACCATGCGTAGCGGAGCGAGCGAAGCGAGCGCAGCGTCATACTATTCTCTGGGAACCTATACCACTAAAATCATATAATTAATTCTTTGATCTTCCAATTTTTACATCTTCTAATTCTTAAATAGGTTCTAGATGCGGCGCAAACATGAGTTAATACACAATCCAACCTTTTCCCATACATTTTGAGGTTAGGTTCGTGAAAAATTTTAAAATTAATATCTTGAAAACTACGCATTGCCGAGAGGGGGGAGTGGTACAGGGGGTAGCTCCCCTCCTCCCCTACCCCCCCTCCACCCCCCACCCCCAAATCGTGGGTTGCTAATCTAAAGCCCTTCCCGAGTACTCGCCCACATAAACGTCAACCTCGCTTAAAGCATAAATTACTTAGAGACCAATGGAGTTTATTTAAAGAAAAAGTTGATGAATTAATAACTACTCTTCCTAATATTCAGAACAACAATCATATGGAAGTATCTTCGGCTTTAGCTTCTTTGTTGATCAAATCAGCTGACGAAGTATTCCCAATAAAATCAGGTGACATTGACAGCTGTCGAATCCCCTCCCCTCCCGTGGGATCATGAGTGTTCGATACAAATAAAAAAAAGGAAAGATGCTGAAAAGGCTTACAAGAATAATTCAACTGATGAAAACTATAACATCCTTTCTACACTAATTAAAAGCACTAGAAAGCTGTTCAAACAAAAGAAATGGGAGAGTTGGAGAAAATTTTGTTCATCGATTTCACCTGATACACCGGTCTCTCTCGTTTGGAATAATATTCGTCGATTCCGTTGTGCATTCAAAGAATCAATATCGCCTTTCATTCCTGATCCAATTGTTGGCGAGTTTCTTGATAATCTTGCTCCCCCTTTTGTCCCTCTCAGACCCGACTGTGAAAAAATTGCATTTTCCGAAGAAAACGGTATCTGTTCTCCTTTTAGTATTTCCGAATTGAAAGGTATTTTATCTTATACTAAGGATTCATCTCCTGGTCATGATGGAATACCTTACTCATTTATCAGTAATTTGAGTGATTCTAGTCTAAATTATATTCTTTCCCTTATTAACTCCATAATGGAAAATGGTAATATTCCTATTTCATGGAAAAAGCAAGATATCATTCCTATTTTAAAACCTAACAAACCCTCTAATGAATCAACATCCTATAGACCCATTGCTCTTTCATCTGTTTTGACAAAAATAGCAGAACATCTTGTCAAAAATCGATTAGAGTGGTATGTTGAAACTCAGGGATTATTAAGCTCGACCCAATATGGGTTTAGAAAAGGTAAAAGCACTATGGATAGCCTAGCCATATTCACAACGGACATTCGCCTAGCTTTTTCTCACAACGAATCCCTTTTAGCTGCTTTTATTGATATTTCCGCTGCTTATGATAATGTTGTTTTGAGTATTCTGAAGAGTAAACTTGTCCAACTATTAGTACCAAAAATTTTTATTAATTTCATTATGAATTTGTTGTCAGAGAGATCAGTAAATATTACTCAAAATAATAATACTCAATCAAGAGTAATTTGGAAGGGCTTACCTCAGGGTTCTGTATTGAGCCCTTTACTATATAATATTTATACACATGATTTACATTCTTCCCTTGGGAATATTAATGTATTACAATACGCAGATGACTTGCTTTTGTATTTAAGTGGTAAAGATATTAATCAACTATGTTTTTCATTAACTGCTTCTTTAAACATGCTTAAAAGTTGGTTAGATAATAACGGTCTCACATTGTCTGTTTCAAAAAGTTCTTTAGTTTTATTTTCTAGGTTAAGATTTCCTCCTGCTATTAATGTTATGTATGATAATATGCGTTTACCCACTAATAGTGAGGTAAAATTTTTAGGAGTTATTTTTGACAGTAAAATGTCTGGGCTATCTCACTGTTATTATGTAGCAGCTAGATGTGAACGGATATTTAACATAATAAGATGTTTATCAGGAGTTTGGTGGGAGCTCATCCTGCTTCTTTGAAATTAATCTATAATGCATTAATACGGAGTGTGTTGGACTATGGTACATATTTTTTGGAACCGTGTAGCTTACTAGGCTTTAAAAAATTAGACGGAGTCCAATCCAAGTCTTTGCGATTAATTACTGGCGCTATGAAATCCAGTCCCATTAACGCTCTTCAGGTAGAATGTGGTGAACCTCCGTTAAAATTCCGCCGCCAATACTTATCTGATAGATATATTTTCCGTGCCTTTCAGTCTTTAAACCATCCTCTTTACACAAAGCTTTCCCTACTATCTGAACTAATAAATTCATCCTCATACTGGTCACATAAATCCCTTTCATGTATTATTATCAGTTTTCGAAAATTTGTTTCACTTCAAGCCCCAATGCACCGATCCAATTTTCTCCCTCTTTTTTCTTGCAGCTATGAAACTCTTATCCTTGACCCCGTAATTCACTTCGTTTCTGATATTCGGAAATGTGATAAAAATGTGAAGTTCAGTTTTTTGGCCTTACTACATGACACTTGGAAAGATTGGCATCATATGTATTGTGATGCATCAAAGACTTCTCCTTCTAGTAACGTGGGTGTAGGTACTTATCACACCCAATACAATATCATACAACAAGTTAAACTTCCCCCTGAGTCTTCAGTGTTTTCCGGAGAATGCTTTTTCTCTGCTTTATTTTTATTTTTAAATGCTTAGAGTATATTCTATTAGCTAAATTAAAAAAGACGATTATATTTTCTGATTCTAAAAGTGCTCTGGAAGCTCTGTGTAAATTTCCTTTTAAAACTAATTGTATACACCCTATCATTATAGATTGCCGTAAATTACTTTACCAATGCTTCTCTCGTGGTTTCCACGTAGAATTTGCGTGGATTCCTGGACATCGTAATATAGCCGGTAATGAAAAAGCAGATACATTAGCTAACCTTGCTTCTAACTGTGGAGATCCATTCCCTTATAAAAATTTCTGTTGCGATCTGACAGCCCGAGCAAAACTTTCACTTAGAACTTCTTCAGAAGAAGATTGGAATAAAAGCTCAGAACTTAAAGGTAGATACTATAAATCCATTCAACCTCTTATTCCTATAAGGCCATGGTTTACTAGTATGGTTTTATGTAAAACAGCAACATCAATCATTATAAGATTACGGATTGGACACACTTCTACCCCTGCTCACTTGGCTAAGTTTAAAATTATTAATTCTGATTTATGTGATTGTGGTTCTGCTGTAGGAGATGTAAATCACATTATCTTTTCCTGCCCTTCCTACGATCACTCTATATTGTTTGAATCCTTATCATCCCTTCATGTTCCTTTCCCGACTTCAGTTCCGGTTCTCATGGCTCAAAATAACATAAATATATATAAATCTATTTCCTCTTTTTTATGTTCAAACAATATTAAATTTTGACCTATACATAGTTTATTTTGATGTAGATAGCATAATAATATATTTATTCTTATATATCATTTTTGGATTTCCTACCCCTTTTTATCTTGATCCTATTATCCCATTCCGATTCCGTGTTCTTTTTCCTATTTAAACGTTTCCCAAACTTTTGTCGTGGCTAATGCACAAGCCGTGCGGAGCCATTAACAAAAAAAAAAGACAATAACATTTTCTCGCTGTTATATAGATAAAGACTTTAAAAAGAAAATACACGTCTATTTGCCCTGCGGTCCGTAAAACGATAAAAGCGATAATATCGCGAATCCGACCAAAGTCACAACATAACCTACTGATTCAATAGCCCTTATATTTTGAGACGATTTAATTTGGTCGGATTCGCGATATTATCGCTTTTATCGTTTTACGGACCGCAGGGTCAGTGTAACTTTATAGACATACTAGCTGACCCGGCGAAATACCGCTTAAGTTAAATAGTGATCTTTAGGTGCCTCCAGACTCACGCCGAGAACCCCCGAGAACACCCGAGAAGCGTGAATGTGATGGGTTTCTCGGCTTCTCGTTCTCGGGCTCGCCTGTTCTCCGATCGGTGTCGGTTTTTTTGCCCGCTTCAAAGGGTTTCTCGGGGGAGAAAAGAGAACACTATCACACTCTCGTCTGTTCTCAGGGCTACGTTCCAAAACATCACCCGGAGTGAGTAGGTGGTGGGGGAAGAGTGGCCGGTTAGGGTGGTCGGAGTGTTGATTGTTTTAGAACGGCAAGAGTGTTGTCTGCTTTGTTTACATAACCAAATATACAAAAATAAGAAAATATATAATTCATCGGCGCCTCCGTTCGCTTTAATGCATGGATTACATTCCTCTGTTTCATCTACGAAAATGCTAAAACATACAGAATATGAATTCTGTTAAATCGCGGCCTAACCTAGCTTCAGCGGAAATGAAGGCCAATTTTACAATCGTGTCACTTACGATACCTATAGTCTTTGGAATTTAAAATTAACTTATTGTCGACGTTACGAAGCGCATCCTCGCTCTCCGAGATGCACAAATTGTGTGTGAATATGAAATATTTGTAATCACAATCACACACAACTTTAAAATCCACACAATTTCCCGCCAAATCCAATCGAGTGAAATTACACCGTAAGCAGCGATTAGACTTCACGATCCATCGGGTGTTAGGGCGTCGCATCGGGAGCTAGGGCAGTTAGAGCGTTCTGATCACACTGCACTAGATCGCCTCCCTAACTCAGTAGGCAACCGAACGTGGTGTTGGAAGGATGGCTCCTGCACTCTCCAAATATAAAAAAAATGGTATCGCCTTTGCCGCAACTGCGGGTGTAAATGTGAAAAAAATAAAATAAAAAAGAGAATCACTGTGTGCTTTTATGAAACTACGATGCAAGTGACACTTTTTTTCGGATGGTAGGCATTTAACTGAAAATTATTCGATTAAAAAATCGCGTTTTTAATCTTAACTTAAATCTTTTTTTTTCTGAAGGCAAAATTATAAATAATTAACAAGCAACTAATAAAAAATAATAATAAAACAACAAATTATTGAAAGAAACAAAAAAAAAACAAATTTATGAAAAAAAAACGCTCTACACCAGGATCGAACCCCTGCCACACAGATTTAAAGTCGAAGATGCATAGACCAATCCAGCCTCCCTAGTACGTCCACCAAAACACGATATGATAAAGCGGTTTATCGCGTTGAACTGTCAAAATACAATAGAGTTTCATCGTATTTTGACAGTTCACCGCGATATATCGCTTTATCGTATCGTGTTTTGGTGGACGTGCTACGGGGGCTGACCTATATGAATCTCATGTTTTTGTCTAATGCGATAGATAGATAAAAAAAATTGAGGCGATGTACTCGTAAATAAACAAAAATTAATTATAATAAAATAAAACTGTGCAATATGAACATTTTATATTCATTTGAGCCAGAAGATTTCAAAAATTGTTTACGAATAAATTCTGCACAATTTGATCATCTTTTAAATTTTAAATTAAGTGACACTATAATTATATTCAGAAACATGATACATTATTTAGAGAAAGTGTAAATGCTAAACAACGATTAGCAGTGACGCTAAAATTTTTTGCGACAAGAAATTAATTTGGTATAGCTTTATACATGTCCAGAACATTCATTAAACCAGATTTTTCTTTTTTGGACGACATTTTCTTTGCACACGAGGCCAATTTCGCTTCCGATACACAGCAACAATCCGCTCACATCAAGCGCTGTGCGGCGACTGAGCGCCCTAACAGCGATTACATCTCCCGATTTACGCCCTAACTAGGGAGTTAGGGCGATCGGGCAACCACGATCGCACGATATCGGGACCCTAACTCCCTAACAGCGATTAGACCACACTAGCTAGGGCCCTAACTCCCGATGGATCGTGAAGTCTAATCGCTGCTTTAGGGCGATCGGGCAACCACGATCGCACGATATCGGGACCCTAACTCCCTAACAGCGATTAGACCACACTAGCTAGGGCCCTAACTCCCGATGGATCGTGAAGTCTAATCGGTGCTATACTTCGGGTGACCGAGTGCACTCGGGTGATGTTTTGGAACGTAGACCAGTGCGACTGCGACCGTGGCGTAGATCGCATGTTATCTCGTGCCAATTATTCTATAAAAAAAATACTTTGTGGTGTCTGATGCATATCAGTATCATTTAGATAACTTCACAGTTATTGTATACTCTTTCATTTAACATAGTCTCTCATCTGTGCTATCAGTGCTTAACAAAATAATGTGTGATAAATATTAAGAAAATAATTTAAATTCACGAAGATTTTAATTATTTTGAGATATTTCGTTAGTCTTTATAGTTCAGTAATTTTAGACATACGAGTAAAAAATGTGGAAAAATGAAACAGAGTTAAAGTTTAAATAATATTTTCACACAGAGCCCATTTTGTGGGAAGCAAAACGTTTTCTATAAAAAAGTACTTTGTCAATAACCACCATCGTTTGAGCCATTTTTTCTTAATATTATTTTTAATTTTCGTGTTAACGAAATAACGCACACAATACCAAGGCAGTAGTAGCTAGCACTGTCGTCCATTCCGGATCACGACCGAGAATGTAAATGAGAAGATCGCTGAGTGTGGATAGCTTCTCGGTTCTCGCGCAAGTTCTCGGCGAGACTTCTCGCCGAGACTTCTCGCGTGAGTCTGGAGCCGGTATTTAACAAGTTTTTCTAAAGGTGCCTCAAGACTCACGCCGAGAACCCCCGAGAACACCCGAGAAGCGTGAATGTGATGGGTTTCTCGGCTTCTCGTTCTCGGGCTCGCCTGTTCTCCGATCGGTGTTGGTTTTTTTCCCGCTTCAAAGGGTTTCTCGGGCGAGAAAAGAGAACACTATCACACTCTCGTTTGTTCTCAGTGCGACTGCGACCGTGGCGTAGATCGCATGTTATCTCGTGCCAATTATTCTATAAAAAAATACTTTGTGGTGTGTGATGCATATCAGTATCATTTAGATAACTTCACAGTTATTGTATACTCTTTCATTTAACATAGTCTCTCATCTGTGCTATCAGTGCTTAACAAAATAATGTGTGATAAATATTAAGAAAATAATTTAAATTCACGAAGATTTTAATTGTTATTTCGTTAGTCTTTATAGTTCAGTAGTTTTAGACATACGAGTAAAAAATGTGGAAAAATGAAACAGAGTTAAAGTTTAGATAATATTTTCACACAGAGCCCATTTTGTGGGAAGCAAAACGTTTTCTATAAAAAAAGTACTTTGTCAATAACCACCATCGTTTGAGCCATTTTTTCTTAATATTATTTTTAATTTTCGTGTTAACGAGATTATAATGTGCTAACGCACACAATACCAAGGCAGTAGCACTGTCGTCCATTCCGGATCACGACCGAGAATGTAAATGAGAAGATCGCTGAGTGTGGATAGCTTCTTGGTTCTCGCGCAAGTTCTCGGCGAGACTTCTCGCCGAGACTTCTCGCGTGAGTCTGGAGCCGGTATAAGAAACTGCGTAGTTCCACAATTTGAAACTGCCTAAATATTTCTGAAACACGACTTTTCAATCAAATTATTACAATGTAGGTCCGTAATGTGCAGTTCAGCTAAGATCTATTTCCCTAGATATGTCGTAGATAAGTGGATTGATGAATTAGTGTAAACTTAAATTTATCGATATTGCACAACTAATACTGAGTACATCGCTAGTAAAGTTAGCCATTTTATGTGCCAAAGTTTTGTAGGTAGTCACGTTGATTCTGTAGGTAGGGCCAGTCCATGTATTTGTTAGGTCATTGCATACAACTTATACTTAAGGGCCCATGGCGCGAAAAATAGCAAAAAGGCTGTTGGCGTTTTTGATATTTTACGTTAACGTTCCAGTTAACTGACCGGGAAAAAATAAATTTAAATTCTTAAATTATGTGTTTACACAATCACCGTCACCATTTTTCAAATTTACATACCATTTCGTTAAAAAATAGCATCCATTTTACTTAAAATTTAGGTTACACCCACATACCGTTCGTGATTTTTAGCTTAATTAATTAACCCTATTATATTTTAGTTTAACAAATATATAGAACAAAGATAAGCATAACACTGACACCGTGGTATTTTTTTAAATTATCGTACATTGATTTTTATATGAATTTTTAACATACATTTATCGATTTTCTTACAAATACTTGGCTCGGGCGCGTCGAAATTCAGTGTGCAATCAAGACTCGAAGTGAGAGCACGTCGCTTTGAGCTAGCTCCCGGTTACGTAATTATTTGTGTATGTATACGACGCGAAGTCCTACGGAGTAATCGGAGAAGTTGATAACTAACAATTTTATGATTTGTGGCTGCCGTACGAAAAACCTTCAACCTTTTTACAAGCTTTTATTTATCTTTTGCATGTTTGGGTCTAATCTTGCGAGTTAAATTTGACTTACTTCCCGGTTTCCGATTAAGCTGAAATTTTGCATGCATATGTATAAATATATTATGATGACGACATGGAGCTGATCTGATGTTGGAGCTGAAAGGTGGCCATAGGAACACTGCAATAAAACGACATAGCCCCATCGAGTTTGAGCTCGTTTGATTCGTATTGACGAGAACTTTGATCCTATATGGTAACCAGGGTCTGATGCTGGAACTGGAAGGTGGCCATAGGAACTCCGCAATCAAACAATTCAACCCCATCCAGTTTGGGCTCGTTTGATTCGTATTGACGAGTACTTTGGTCCTATATGGTAACCAGGGTCTGATGCTGGAACTGGAAGGTGGCCATAGGAACTCCGCAATCAAACAATTCAATCCCATCGAGTTTGGGCTCGTTTGATTCGTATTGACGAGGACTTTGGTTCTATATAGTAACCAGGGTCTGATGCTGGAGCTGGAAGGTGGCCAAAGGAACTCTGAAATAAAAAGACGCAACCACATCGAGTTTGGGCTTGTTTGATTCGTATTGACGAGTACTTTGGTCCTATGTGGTAACCAGGGTCTGATGCTGGAGCTGGAAGGTAGCCAAAGGAACTCCGCAATCAAACAACGCAACCCCATTGAGTTTGGGCTCGTTTGAATTGTATTGACGAGCACTTTGGTCCTATATGGTAACCAGGGTCTGATCCTGGAACTGGAAGGTGGCCATAGGAACTCCGCAATCAAACAACGCAACCCCATCGAGTTTGGGCTCGTTTGAATTGTATTGACGAGCACTTTGGTCCTATATGGTAACCAGGGTCTGATGCTGGAGCTGGAAGGTAGCCATAGGAACTCCGCAATAAAACGACACAATCCCATCGAGTTTGGGCTCGATTGATTCGTAATGACGAGGACTTTGGTTCTATATAGTAACCAGGGTCTGATGCTGGAGCTGGAAGGTGGCCAAAGGAACTCTGAAATAAAACGACGCAACCCCATCGAGTTTGGGCTTGTTTGATTCGTATTGACGAGTACTTTGGTCCTATATGATTTTTCTTGATGAGTACTTTGAGCCTAGCCTAGATAATATCCATACGCAACCCCATCAATTTCTTTTGTGCGACCTTCCCCAATTTAGGTGTCAAATGAAAGAGCTTGAATTGTAGAATGAATTGTAGAATATAGTATATTATGAAAGACAATCTAATACAAGATGGCCGCCGTCACAAATTGACAGATTATTTTTATGTACAATCCCCACAATATGGGTCTGTATATGGGGTATCAAATGAAAGTAAGTAAAATACAGTACACCATGAAAAAAACTAAAACAAGATGGCCGCTATCACAAAAGATTTTTAAAAACAAGCTTTTATTTTAATGTCCTAAAAAAAGAAAACAAACTTTAATTTATTCTTTTATTACAATCTAGCGAATGGCTTCAATGCACTAAAAAGTGCGTTGAGCACAAGAAAATATTTATTTCATATTTGTTTATTACTAAATTATTATATGTATATTATATAAATTAATTTGTAGATACAACTAACAATAAAGAACTCGGTAGTCATTAAAATATAGATTAATTTAATTAAATAATATAGATTAATATAGAGTAATTAGTTTAAAAAAAGTTTTTTTAAAAACAAGCTTATATTATAATGCCTTAAAAGAGGAAAATAAACTTTAATTTATTACAAGATATATTTTCTTATAAAAATATAAAAGCTTGTCCCGAGAATTAGGATAAACAATAAAACAATTTAAGTTGATTATTATATTTATTTTTTTGTAATAAATAACGTTTTGTACAGCATTGTCATACACACATGACTTACACATGACGATGCTGTGCAGTCCTGAAATTTAAATGCATATATGATCCCTTTTTTGAAAAACTCGAATCCGTTATAACTGCTGCCTCACGGAAACTCGGTGTCCTGAACAAGGTGCGTAGGTATTTTGCGCCGGACCAACTATGCCTGTTGTATAAAACTCAGGTTAGGTCTTGCGTGGAATATCGCACTCCGGCTCCGCTCAGTACCTCATCGATGCTCTGGACAGATTGCAGCGTCGCGCTATTCGAATAATTGGCGATGTAGAGGCAACTAACACCCTCGAGCCTCTACAACTTCGACGTGACATCGCCTCTCTTAGCGCCTTTTACCGAATGTTCCACGGGGAATGCTCTGAGGAGCTCTTTAACCTTATCCCTCCCTCTCCATTCCTTAACAGAAACACGCGTAAGGGTCTACGGAGTCATCCTTACACTGTATCCTACTTTTCACACCGTACCAAGAAATTCCAAGATTACTTCTTTTTTTTTATTGCTACTAAGTTGGCAAAAAAGCAAACTGCCCACCTGATGGTAAGTGGTAACAGTCACCTATAATACATATTATGTCTCGTGTGACATTCGCAGTAAAACTGCAACCCCCACAAGGGCCACAGTGTACGTTGCCAACTTGTGACTTAAGATGTAATGTCACGGTACCCAGTAATTTCAGTGCCATATTACATTACTCTTCAAACCGGAACACAGCAATGCAAGCACTGCTACTTTGCGGTAGAAATAGGTAAGACGGAGGTACCCAAGCACACGACCTTGGTACAGAGTCTCCCTCCGGTAAGTCTTCTGTCGTTCATCCCACACTTGGAATTCTCTACCTGCGCACGTGTTTCCTCCATCCTACAACATGGGTTCCTTCAAAAGAGGTGTGAAAAACATCTTTTAGGCCGGCAAGGGGCGGGCAGGTTGGATAGTGGATGTCCTCCCTCCTCTATCTGTCAACTCATTTGGGCCTCTTTCACCGCTTAACATCAGGCGGGAGGAGGTCATTTGCCAGGCCCTCCATAAAAAAAACTGTTTAAGTACCTTGCCCGTATGTATTTACTTGGTAAGCCTTAAATAAATAAATATTGGTAATTCTAAGAAAAAAATATTTGTTTTTTATAAAATGGGTAAATCTTGCGACAAGCTTTTATATTTTATTAAAAACTAGCTGTGCCGGCGAACTACGTTTCGCCATAATATAAAAAATAGTTTACGACCTATTCTCAGATCTACCGAATGTGCACAAAAAATTTAATAAAGATCAGTCAAGCCGTTTCGGAGGAGTTTGGTAACAAACACTGTGACACGAAAATTTTATATATAAGATGTATCATGTAATAAATTAAAATTTATTTTCGTCTTATTAGGGCTTTAAAATAAAATCCTAGTGTGGGGCGACTTTTTTTTTTATCTTTTTACTATTATTTTATATTTTATCATTTTGTAACCGCATGGCCGCCATTACGAAACTCGACCAAAGTACTCGTCATTACGAAACAAACGAGCCCAAAACTCGATGGGCTTGTGTCGTTTTATTGCGGAATTCCTATGGCCACCTTCCAGTTCCAGCATCACACCCTGGTTACCATATAAGATCAAAGTACTCGTCAATACGAATCAAACGAGCCCAAACTCGATAGGGTTATGTCGTTTTATTGCGGAGGTCCTATGGCCACCTTCCAGCTCCAGCATCAGACCCTGGTTACCATATAGGACCAAAGTACTCGTCATTACGAATCAAACGAGCCCAAACTCGATAGGGTTATGTCGTTTTATTGCGGAGGTCCTATGGCCACCTCCCAGCTCCAGCATCAGACCCTGGTTAACAAATAGGACCAAAGTACTCGTCTATATGAATCAAACGAGCCCAAACTCGATGGGGTTGCCTCGTTTTATTACGGAGTTTCTATGGCCACCGTCCAGTTCCTTCATCAGACCAGCTCCATGTTATCATAATATTGCATTGTCACGATATACATATTATTATGTGCAAAATTTCAGCCCAATCGAAAACCGAGAAGTGGTCAAATCTACATACATACATATAGTGCAAGCTAAATAAAAGCTTGTAAAAATAAAAGTTGATCAAACACATCCCTGTATTTACTATAGTATAACACAGTAAATAATAAACACCTATTAAATTCAAAATTAACATCTACGATATTTTGCTAGGCGGCCGTACCGATTGCGCGACCGAGTGCGCTTGTGTGCGTGAGCGACGCACACAAACAGAGACTAGAGAAATTTACCTAAACTAGCTCGGGCTCGCGCGGATGGTGGGCCCTTAAGTCGAGGTTGTTTACTACTTGACAAGTTATTTGCTCTGTAAGGGAATTTGACCAATATTGGAAAATGATCGCTGCCATGTGTAGGCTCCAGAGTGTTCCAGGTGAGGGATGTAGCTAAATTTGGAGAACATATTCTAAGATCTGGTGCACTATCTCCTTCTATGGGGTTGGTGCGTCTAGTAGGTTTCGTGTTCGTGGGTGGAGCCAGTGAACAACACAATACGATTTTATATCTGTTTATTATTTATAAAGACAGACAATTATTTATATAATTTAAAACAGACAGCCATTACAAAATGTTATTCGTTGACGCGACCATGGACGAGAGAACGACATGACATTAACTTTTTATTAGGGCCCAGACCAGTGTTGCCACGCGAATATACAATACACCACATCCTCCCCCTACAGATTTAATCGTTTTGGAGGTCTAATAACTCTAAATGATCTTCGCAAGGGTTGTCCCAAAGGGGTTACTGTACGTTGAGCGACATCCACAGGGGAATCCTGGGGAATGGGAGCAGGTGAAGGACGAGACAAACTTTGAGGTGGTGGTCTTGGTGGACTAACAGGCACTGGCAAGGTTGTAGAACCAGTTGCTGGGAAGGTCCATTGTGTAACTTCATTATTAGAGCTAGGAACGACAGCCGCTTCAGGTAAGGAGACTGGACTTAACTGATTTAAGTGTGCCTTTTTTAGAACACCACCTACTGACACTAAATATAAAACTGGACTTAAAATTTTTACAATAAACCCTTTGAGTGGATATGATGTACCACTTTTAATCAATACATGATCATTCACTATAAAATGAGGATATGATGGTATATGTTTAACTGATTTAGGATTATTTAAGGGATTTAGCATTGACAACATTGTTCTAGGCATATAAGACAATAGCATAGAATTAGGTGACTTACAATTAACTGTAGTTTGAGTATTTCTATAATTTAGTAAAAACTTATACAATTCTAATACAATATCAACAGTTCCTTTTTTAAGAATAATCTTTTTTAATGCCTTTTTTGCAATCTGTACATTCCTCTCGGCCAAACCATTACTCTCCGGGTGATATGGAGGAGATTTAGTAATTTTTATGTTAAGACTTGTACAAAAGTCAATAAATTGACATGAGTCAAATGGTGGACCATTATCACTTACAATTTCACATGGTAGACCTACTGTGGCAAAAATAGAGTATAATTCTTTAATGACAGATGTGGCATTACATTGATTCATAATTTTAATATCAATCCATTTAGAATACGAATCACAAAATATAAGAAAATGTTGTTTTTGAAACTCAAAGAAATCAATGTGCACTCTTTCAAATGGCACTTTAGTTTGTGGCCATGACAATTTAACACTATTAGGTTTAAAATTAATTATTGAGCAAGGTTCACAAGACTGACATTTTAATTCTATATCACTGGACATAGAAGGCCACCAAAACAATGATCTAGCTAACATTTTAGTTCTGACCATGCCCGGGTGTCCTTCATGCAATAGCTCAAGGACTCGAGCTTGACATTTTTGTGGTACAATTAATCTAGATCCAAACATTAGGCATTCTTCGACAATAGAAATAGCATGTCTTAATTTAAAATACGGTAGTATAGACTCATCTTTCATATAATTAGGCCAACCTAACTTAGTGTATTCCAAAACTTTGTATAACAGTGGATCACTTTTAGTTTCCATTGCTATTTCTACATAACTAACTGGATGGTTATAGTTAATATTAGTTTCATCGCAAGCTATGGAATTAACAACAGGTAACCTTGATAGTGCATCGGCATGACATAATAATTCACTTCTCCTATGTTCTATATTATAACTATAATTTTCCAAAATTAAGGCCCAGTGTTGAAGACGGTGTGCTGCTAATGTAGGAATATTTTTTGACGGATGTAAAATGTGCCTAATGGGAGCATTATCTGTGACAATAGTAAACTGCCTACCCCATAAATATTTGTGAAATTTTGTCACTGCATATATGATGGCAAGGGCCTCCCTATCCAATTGGGAATAACCTTGTTGAGTTTTAGTTAAGGCACAAGAAGCAAAAGCAATTGGTTTTTCAATTGTTTTAGAACCATTCCCTGTTTTGACAATATGACATAATACTGCGCCTAACTCTACTGGACTTGCATCGCTACAAACTATCAATGGTAATGATGGATCATAATGAACTAGCAATTTACTGTTAATCAACTTTTGTTTAGTCAATTCAAATAATTTTTGATGTTTATGTGACCAACTCCATTTTGATTGTTTTTCCAATAATTCTCTTAATGGCTTGGTTAATGTACTTAAATTATCTATATAGTTATTATAAAAATTAAGTAATCCTAAATAAGACCTCAATTCTTTCACATTTTGTGGCACTTTTGCATTGACAATAGCATCTACTAAAGATGGACTGGGTTCTCGTCCCTCTGCAGAAATAATATGACCCAAGTACTCTACAGATGAAGAAAACCAGGAACATTTCTCAAAGTTAACTTGGATATCATGTTTACTTAACCTATGTAAGACTTTACAGACTGTGTCATAACAATTTTGAAAACTAGACCCTTTTATCAAAATATCGTCGATGAAACAACAAGTGTTTTCTATGCCTGACAAGATCTGGTCCATAATTTTTTGAAATAATGCTGGAGCAGAAGCAATACCATAGATGAGACGCTTAAAACGATACAAACCTTTATGGGTGTTAACTGTAAACAACTCCTGACTTTGTTTACTTGCCAAAAGTTGTGTATATGCGTCAGACAAATCCAATAACACAAATACTTTACCATTTGCCATGCTTGCAAACACATCTTCCGCTTTAGGGAGGGGGTAACAGTCAACTTTTAAATTAGGATTCACCGTTTTCTTGAAATCAACACATAACCTATATGTTCCATTGCTCTTCTTAATAGGTACCAAGGGTGAAGCCCAGTCAGAATGAGTAACCTTATAGATTTTGCCTTCTTTTTCCATTTTATCTAATGAACTTGATATAATGTCAATAATATTATATGGAACTTGATATGCTTTTTGAAAAACTGGTGTACACCCCTCCTTAAGGCATAAATTAGCCTCAAAACCTTTTATACACTTTTCAGGATTTTTGGTGAACACATTAGGATATTGACATTTTAATTTGTCGACAATATTTGTGACAAATACATTATCACTTAATTTTTTACACACATTTTGTTTCTTTATTTTCTGAACTGAAGAATAAGAATTTTCATTATCTAAATTATAATTCATGCCCATTTGTTGCATTTTGTCATTAAACTGATATTGTGATGTCTGTTTATAACATTTATATGACTTTTGAGACTGTACACTATGATTAGGCTCAATATAATCTGACATATCTTTTACTTGACTACTGGACTGAGTTAAAACTGACTGATTAATGAAATTATCTTGAATTTCGGATAATGACTGACTAAACTTATTTCTCCAAGAAGGGAACAGATAATCTAACCAATCACGACCTAATAATGACTTAAAATGTTTTTGTTTATCTGCACAGACAATAATTGGCAATTTCTTATCACAAAATGACACTTTTATATGTATTTCTCCTGCACATGGTATAGAACCAGACACAGAATTTAGCTTAATTTTTGTTGGATTTAATTTATACTCTTTCTGAAAATATTTTAAATAACATGGATATGAAATTAAGGAAATAGCTGCTCCTGTGTCTATTTCCATTTCTATAATATGCTTACCTATATTTATGTTTACCAGTTGAGACCTATGACTTAATTTATTAACATTTAATAATTTAATATTTACACAATCTGAGCATTTTGGGTTACAAGGTATATCACATGAGATACATATACACTTACTTTTAGCAAACCTGACATTATCAACATATGATATACTGTTGACGAGTTCCTCTGCGATATCACTTTCATCAAGCTCTTCCTCGACAGACTGAAGTTGAAAATTTGATGTATCGTTTTCCACTCCATGTACATTGCGAAATCTACATTTCCTTGATGTGTGACCAACCTTCTTGCAGACAAAACACTGCCATCCCTTAGCTGGACAATCATTTGGATCATGCCATCTCCCACACCGATAACATTCCTTCCTAGATTCCCCTTCAGAAGTACTTTGTTTCCTCCACCTGTTCACATCACGACTAGACTTATTTTGACTATATTGACTTTCTCGGTTTTGCTAATAGAACTGACCTTTTTGACTGGACTGACATTTTTTCCTCGGATATTCATAATAACCTGATGTACTTTGACAACTAGACTGACCATAATGATTTGACTTATTTTTGTGACTGGACTGCCCCCGTTGCTGCTTCCGCTTAATATTGTGAAAGCTTTGATTATGACAACAACATAGACTTGACTGAACTTTATTTATATTATCTTGACTCCCTGATATATTTAATTGCTTTAGTTGTTCCTGTATGGCTTCTTCTTGTTGTATAATTTTTGAAACTTCAAAAATTGATGGTTTTTCCAATACTTATAATTTTCTCTGCACCTCTTTGTTATGAATGCCATATACAACCTGATGGACGCAAGCTTGTTCACTGTATGTGCCAAAGTCACATTTAGATGCAGCTATTTTGACTCGTTTCACATAGTTCGACATAAGTTCGTTTTCAGTCTGCTTTAAGCTATGAAATATATATTTATTCGTAGTGTCCAGGCCTACGGGCTCATATTTTTCTTTAAGTAGTAATGATAGTTGTGCTAAAGACTTCGTTTTTGGTGATTCTGGCAAACATTTTTCTCTTAGGAAGCTATAATGGCGAGCACCTATCGTGGTCAAAAATAGCGATTTGATCTTTGTGGACTCAGACTCTGGCGGAATATCATTGAGATCGCAATATTCTTCAAATTGTTCATACCAACTACTAAAGCTTTGCACACTTTCTTCAAATGGTTCCACGTGGCCTAATTTTAATGACATATTTTCGGGTTGTCTTTCTTACCTCGTCGCCAATTTCGTGTTCGTGGGTGGAGCCAGTGAACAACACAATACGATTTTATATCTGTTTATTATTTATAAAGACAGACAATTATTTATATAATTTAAGACAGACAGCCATTACAAAATGTTATTCGTTGACGCGACCACAAATTATATTACTGTTACAGATAGGAATCAACCCCTCTAGCGGCCGTTTCGTAGTGAAATGACAGCTCCGTAATGATAGTGCTGCAAAACTATCGACTGCTTATTATCGACATACTGAAAATTATCGATATAAATTTACAGCCCTAATCTACTTTTTTAATTCTGATAATATTTTAGGTTATTAAAAATCAAAACAACGAAATGCGATTATCTTTTTATTGAATTTAACATACAATATGACAAAAACGTACACAATGGAACTTATTAGAACCCACAATTCTCCGCCATGCAACGCTGTGCTTACTCTGCGATTCTGAAAAGATAAATAAGCATTTGTATAAAGTGTGACGACTCTAAAATGAAAAACAGTGAAAAACCTAGTAAAAATAAATAACCTGCCTCTCCATCTGATCTTAGTCTCTCCACTTCTCAATATCTGTACACCTGTTGATACAAAAAAAAAAATTATATAAGACATTACTTTGTTTTTGAAAATAATTTTGTTTTATTGATTATTTACAAAACTTCAGATTGAAGAATTGAACTCTGCAGACAATGGCAAATAGTTTAAAACGTTTGAATACATTTTGAAGAAGTTAACATTAAAAGCAATTAATTTTATAGTAGGTAATCTAACCAAACAAATCAATCTAGTTTTTAATTTTGATGAATATGTTAAGGTCAATAAGAAATGTTTTCCATAAATTAATGATATTCATTCATATAAATGATTTTAATTAGAGTTTGAAAAAGCATTTAAAAGGAATGGCATACCCATTCCTTTTGTAATGCTTTTAAAATTATGTTTATCAAACTTTCACATTCTCTTAAATAATTGTGTCAGAGTTAAATGTTCCAAATTGGTTCACTAAACTCAAATAAAACTAGATTTATTAAATTCTCATGGCCAAATGTAAGGAAAGTGGATACAATCGAATCGTTGAACTCATCAATTGTAGTTACAAAATTTTTGGGTATTACACTTGATGCACGTTTGTGGGATCAACATAGTCCTTCGCGAACAGACCTAGTTCTGTTGTATATGTAGTAAAACAATTCAAGCATGTTACTATGTTGATACGGCAAGATAAATTTACTTAGTTATTTTCAGTGTCATGTAATTGGCTATTACTGCTGGGTTTCGGCTGCTAGTATAGAAAGTATTTTTGGACTTCAGTTGGTGCTATTTATAATTCACAAGCAAAGGTTTCTCTAAGAAATATTTTTAACTAAATTAATATATTGATTTAAGCTGAACAGTCTAATTATGAAAATTTGATTTGTCTATAAAAATTATAAAACCTTTGGTACCAATTTTCGATTTCATAATCTAAACACAAGAAATAGAAAGCCACTGTGAACAAGTGTGTATTGATCTGCTCATCACGTTCTAGTCATTTTCTGATATAACCATAAAAAGTAGGTGTTATAATAGCAACGTAACATCCCATTTTTTTTTTCGTCGTGACTATTGTGATTTTCAAAGCTTATTTACTCGCAAACTATAAGACTTGAGAGAAAATTGACATGAATAAAAAGTGTTAATTTTAAAGCTATTCTATATGATACAACCATAAAAATTAGGTGTCCTAATATCAAGGCAACATCCCAAAATTTTTCTTGTCCTGCGGCCATTGTAATTTTCAAAGCTGATTTACTCGCAAACTATAAGACTTGAGAAAAAGTGAATAAGAGTAAAAAGTGTTTATTTTAGGCTATTCTATATTATACAACCATAAAAAGTAGGTGTCATAATAGCAATATGCAACATCTCAAAATTTTTCTAAGTCCTGCTGCCATTGTGATTTTCAAAGCTGATTTACTCGCACACTATAAGATTTGAGAAAAAATGGACAAGAATAAAAAGTGTTTATTTTTAGCTATTCTATACGATACAACCATAAAAAAGGACCTTGCGCACCCTTTCATTCACCCCAACCCAATTTTGAAATATTTTCTTTAATATAGGGGCATATAGTATAACACTGATCTTGACTTATAGATTTTGAAAGAAATTTGGCAGCTCTGTCAACTGACACAGTGAATCAATTGACAGTTAACTTAAGATTTATCAACATTAAACTTTAAACTGTATTTTATTAAATGTTTTATTTGTGCTGCTACATTGTTGTTGTCAGTGTCATTGTCATGTTTTGTCCATTTTTAGGTGACCCAAAACAAAACTATAGCACACTTTTGGCCGTTGTCAACAAAAGCAAACTCAGAAACAGTGTCTTATCCATAAACTCGAGTTTGGCAGTAATGGTTGTGTAAAACGACCGGTTGCCACTTAACCAAGAAGTGAAGTGAAGTTAAGCTTGTTATAGCATATTCAAGATAAGAAGGTTCCCGTGACAGGTCAAACTTTTCCGTTTCATGCATACCAGTTTCCGTGAATAAAAATATTATGTTTTAAAAATGTCTTTTTCAGTTATTTTTGTCAACAATGCAACAATTAATTCCACATTAAAATCAGTCCAGTTAAATATAATTATTTATAATTCTGATAAAATATTTGTTTAATTAAGTATTTATTTGAGTCATGAATCGGAACTTATACTTTACACAAACATTTTATTTTTAAACTTTAGAATTATAATTTTATTTAATTAGGCTGATATTCTTGTTTTTATTTAATGTGGAATTAATTATTACATTTTTGATAAAAATAACCTAAGGAGATAAATTATTTTTTTCATCACGGAAATTAGTATGCATGAAACGGAAAAAATCGATTTGTCAAGGGAACTTTCTTATCTTGAATGTACTATATTTAATTTTATCACTGATTAGCCTTTCAGAAACAAGGGGTTAATAAGCAAACATATTTATGTCAAAAACAAATTAATCACCTTTTGACAGCCCACTTTCTGTTATTCATGTCCTGTTCATTGCTTGTGCAGTGGCTTATGTTCTTAGCATATTAATAAAATTGATAAAATGAAATTCAGGTCCATGGTGAGTAACCAAAGCTTCTAACATATCGAGCTTCTCTATGCTTCCGAAGTCACCTTGCGCCCAGACATGTGCACCATCAGAAGATCAATTTTAGCAGAGCTTTGCTACTCTTTTTGAGAAGAAGTGTTTTTCATTTTCATTCAATCTAAAAAAAAATTACATGTAATTTTGAACAACAACATAGTGTAGGTTATTTAATGGAAAACATAATATTAAATTAATTTTAAACTATTGTTTATTTAATGAAAAAAATATTACACAACTTTGCTCACCTATCATTATTGGATTTTTAAGTATTCCTGAATTTATTTCACTTGGAGGAAGTTATTTATTGCATACTCAACTCAAGATATTCATCTTCAAGTATTTGTGTTTCAAAATAACACTAGTTTTTCTGTGTTCATAAGTTGTTTTTATCGATTTCAAAATTGATGTGCATCCAGAAATGTAACCTCTGTTGAAGCCGATGGTCTGTAAAATATTTTAGTGGATTCATAACAATATAAAGTTCGCTCGTTTTTTAGTATGGGAAAGTTCAACTTCATACATTTTGGTAAATAACTATTAGGCCAAAGATGAAAGCGTTCTTCACCTGGATTTGCCTACAAGAGAGTTGCTGGATGTCTGATTATCAGAGTAACAAGTTGTACTCTGCACAAGTTGTACTGTCACCATGGTGATCTGATAAACTTAAGTAAGATTATGGTAGCTAACCAGGTGGGCTCAGCTATATTAGCATGAAATAGTATGAAACAATGAAAGGTCAAAAAGTTATTAAGTTTAGAAAATCACAAGCAAACAAACCGATAAAACTGCCGAATCCCTTCGTACACACAGGTACTGTTATTGAATCAAGAACAGTGAGTGTCAAAAATCTTAAAAAACATGCTTAAAACACATAAAATCTGAAGATAAATTAGAGATTTAAACAAACCAACAATGTAATAATGAAAAATGAAATGCAAATGTGTGCGTTCTACTTCTATGATGAAATGACACGACACGACACACACACATGCACCCAAAAGCAAAATGGCGTCAAAAAAAATGGCGGAGACTGTCTCAGAGCCGCTCCACTAACGACCCGCTAGTTATAGGGGTGATTCCAACGCCTGGACGCGACCATGGACGAGAGAACGACATGACATTAACTTTTTATTAGGGTTTTAAATAATCTTTATTCATGACATGGATACAGAGTCCTTTAGTCGCATACATTTTGAGATCTTAAAACTGGTAACATTTTGTTTATTTTCGATTTAAAATTCTTCTGAATTTTTTTTTTTTGCTACTCTAATATATATTTAAAATTATAAAACTAAATCTTATCTAAAGTGTTTTGTACAAACTTAAAAATAGCATTATAATATTTTGGTGTTTTTAAAAGGTCTTGAACGCGGCGGGGAACACTGTCACTGTCAGTTAACATTGATGGATCGTCAACAATTGCTTCATTGTTGATAATCGTTTGCTTTTGCACTTCTCTTTTAAATATTTCTCTCTGCGAATGAAATGTTGGACACTCGTAGAAAAGATGCTGAAGATCTGCATTATCATGATGACAATTTGGACAGGAACTGCTGTTGATGATTGTCATTCTATGAAGATGAGATGGAATTAAGCAATGGCCAAGTCTCAGGCGTGAAATAATTGTAATGAATTTCCTGCTACTGAATACTTTTGTAGAATGGAACCAGGGCTTAGCTGGCAAATCTTTTTGTATTTCGGCATACCACTTGCCTTTCGTCTTTAAAGTTGAGTCCCAATAGCTTTTCCAGAGTGTTTTAATTTCGTCATTGATTGCACTGTAATAATCAGTGAACGGAACTCTTAATGTTTCTGAGTGGTCTTCATCAGGTTCAATATGAGTTACTGAATCGGCTATTTCATTGCCCTGTATGCCACTGTGTGAGGGCACCCATACAAATTGGACAATTACATTTTTATTTTCAAGTACTCCTAGAATATATTTTATCTTATACAATAAATAATAAGTTTTATATGTTAAGTTATTGCTACTTATTGCAGTTAACACACTTTTAGAGTCAGATACTAAGACTATATTTACACTATTTACAAAATCATTAGTATAATTTAAAGCTAGATAGAGAGCATACATCTCTGCAGTATAAATACTACAAAATGGATTGAGCTTAATACATTTTGTAAAACTTGCTTGTGGGTCATAAAATGCAGATCGGACATTGTTCATTTCTTTTGAACCATCAGTATACAGAAAGTAATGACCATTCATTTTATCTTTGTACTCTAAAAAGTCAAATTTATCCTTGATTGCATCTAGATGAAAATTATCAATATTGGTGTTAGTTATATACTTATAAGAACATGAATACATAGGGCACAATTGATATTGATGTATACACTGTGTTTTGTTTTTAATATGTACAAATATTGCACTGATTTCAGGTGGAGGATTAAAGGACTGCATATTAATAATAGTAGTAGACATCTGACAATGTAGAACATCAGCAATCTTAGAGAGCTTTTCTGATAGAATACTTCTAGAGGCTAATATTTTAAGGAGAAACCTTTCAGTTAGTAGCAGTCGCCTGAGGAATAGAGGTAATATACATGTTTCTACTTCTAAAGAATTAATTGGTGTTGTTCTCATGGCTCCACATATAAGCCTTAAACCAATATTTTGAATAACATCAAGTTTTCTCAGAAGTGTACTACTGACATTCATATATGCTAAACTGCTATAGTCAAAGTGGCTACGAACTATACTTTTGTATAACATACTCATTATTTTCGGATCTGAACCCCAAAATTTGCCTGCTAAATGTCTTAGTATGTTAATACCTCCCATTGCTTTTTTACAAATATAATTAATATGTTTATCAAATTTTAACTGATTATCAATGTAAACTCCTAGGAATTTATGTTCATTTACTATTGGAACTAAATTGTTATTGTATAAAATTCTAATCTGACTACTGTCTTTACCAATAATGAGAACTGAGCTTTTTTCTGGGCTGATATCTAGTTTAAGTTTATCATGATAATAAGAATATAATTCATTTAAAGCTCTATTTAAATTATTTTGTGCTACACTTATATTTTGATTTATGCTATACAGAAGTAAGTCATCTGCAAATTGTAAAATATTAATATGTTCTGTATTTACATTTTCTAATATCTGAGAAGTGTACAAGTTATACAATAATGGAGACAGCGTTGCTCCCTGCATTGTGCCTTTGTTAGCAGTTTTAGGGCCATGCAATTTATTGTTGTATTTCACATAAACTGTCCTATCACATAAAAATTTTAATAGCCATTGCAATGTTTTACCGGGAATTCCAATATCATAAAGTACTTGTATTAGTTGTTCTATATTAACATTGTCAAATGCACCTTTGACATCTAAGAAAACACAGATCATATTAGAATGGCCAAGTTTTACTTGTTTAATGTCATGAATTAGAGTAACAAAACTCTCTGCACAACTTTTCCCCCTTCTAAAGCCATGTTGAATATCTGGAATTAACTTGTTACTCTCTGAAAAGTAATCTAATCGGTGCTTTAGCATATTTTCAAATAATTTGCCTAAACATGATGACAATGAAATCGGTCTGTATGAAGAGGCAGAGTTAATAGGTTTGCCAGGCTTAAGAATTGGAATCACACACTGTGTTTTCCAAGATACTGGTATGATCAGATGTTCCCATAGTTTGTTATAGACATTTAGTAGTATTTGTTGTGCATTTGGATGTAATTTTTTTATTAACTTATATGGTATATTATCCAGCCCTGGAGTAGTCTTTCCTACTGTGTAAAGAGATATTAAATTCATTTCTAGTGAAGTTCTGATTTAAAAAGGAGTTGGCAAAGTTTTCTTGAGAAGTGTTAAATAATATAGAAAGCTTTGATTGATCTATGTCTGAATTGTCTGCCAATTTATCTAAGAAACAAGGCACCCAGCAATTATCAAAGTTTTTGTTATGATTATTACTGCCTATTCTTTTAAACCTTTTGATATAACTCCATATTCTAGAAACAGGGGTTAATCTATTAAAACTACTACATAAATTTTGCCACGATAGTGTGCTCTCTTCTTTAATTATTCTTTTCTTTTGTGCATCTAGTTTTTTATATTCTATATAATTTTCAATACTAGGTACAGATTTATAGTTTTTTAAAGCTTGTTTAGATTTTTTAACTACTTTGTCACATTTCTCGTTCCACCAGGGTGCTGGTTTTCTTCGAGGTTTTAGATTAGTGCTTGGCTTATTTTTGGGAATTGTTTTATCTCTTACACTATTTAAGATATCTATAAAACTATTATATGATAATAAAGGATCACTATTGTCTCTGTCTAAGTGAGAAAAAGCAGTTTTTGACAAATTATAATATTCAGTCCAATCAGCTTTATCATAAATGTACTTCTCTTCCACAGAACGAACTTCATATAATGATGGCTGGATATTTAATTGAAGAAAAGTCGGAAAGTGGTAGCTACCCATGGGATCATCAGACACATACCATTCGCATAAATGAGCTAAAGAAGAACTGACGAGAGATAAATCTATTGCTGAAGCATGTGTATTAGGTCGAGGAAAAGTTGTTGGTGTACCATCATTCATAATACATAAATCATATTCATCTATTATGTCATATAAAATATTACCCCTGCTATTATTATTGTAACATCCAAATGAGACATGGTGGGCATTAAAATCGCCCATAATTATGTATGGCTTTGGTAACGTTTTTAAAATATTTTTCAACTTGTTTGAATCAAATCTTGCATTATTTGGTGGACAATATACACAAAGAATACAAATATTTCCTGTTTGTGACTCAACTGAAATAGCAATATTTTGTAGACATTCATAGAAATGTGTATTTATGATGCTATACTTAATACCATGCTTTATAAGTATGCCTACACCATTACACCTGTTTTCGGAATTTTTGTACAGAAAATTATAATTGTAAAAATTAGGGATATGTGATTTATTAGTCAACCAAGTCTCATTCAATACACAGATATCAATATTTTTGTCATTCAACAAGTTTTGAAGGAGCGGTTTTTTACTCTGTAAGCTTTGTATGTTGTACTGCATTATATTTATATAGGTATCCATTATAATAAATAAGACAAAAAAATCTCTTTTATTTTCTTAGATGTCAAGGGTGAGTCTTTTTGGTTACCTAGAGCTACTAATGACTTAACAATGGCATTTAAAATTATATCATTATTTGCAATAGAATTAATATCTAATAAATCATCTTGGACATTTTGTTTTTTATTTAAGGAAGGAAATGTTTTCTTATCATTTATTATTGGTGGAGTGTTCACAACAGTGGCATAAGATTTTGGCACGAACCTGCTTTTATTATCTTCTATTTTCTTCTTTTTAATGGGACAATCTCGAGATATTGCTAAGTGGTTGCCGCTACAGTTAATGCACACGATGATCTCACTATCGCATTCTTTATATGAGTGTTGACCTGAACAGCATGAACACATTTGAATGCCTCTGCAAACCTTGGCTGAATGGTTGAATTTTAAACATTTAAAGCACTGTAATACTGGTGGAATATATTGATGAACTTGGTATCGGAATAACTTTATGTATGTATATTGTGGTAGAATAGTAGTGGCAAATGTTACGGCCACTGTTGTTAATGGTGTAAGTGTGCCGTCAATTTTTTTCAAGAATCTTTTTATGGAAATAACTTCAGCATCACATGTAATATTTTTGTAGATTTCTTCATTAGATATATCCTTTGGAACAAATTTAAGAATTCCTATAGACTCTGTTAAGTATGATGGAATAAAAGCTCGTAGCTTATATTTGGTGAAAAAGTCTTCCATCTTAAGAAAATAATTGGCCGAAATGGCTTTTTTGAATGTTACTCCAATTTTATGGGCATTAATTCTATGAACACCTATAATACCCTTAACGTTTTCGGCGAATAAATTTGTAAGTGAAATCGGATTTTTATTCTCAATTTTTTCGTTTTCCGTTGACTCTACATATACAATAAATTCTCCGGTGCTATTCTCTAAAAATAATCTTTTGTAATTTGGCTTTGTATAAATTTTATACTTATCGCTTTGTTCCTTTTCTCCATTACTCGATATATCTCCATATCGGCGCTTTCTTTTCCCATCCGTGGGGTCCTCACCATCAGAGGGAGGACCCATTTTCAATATAAAACTATTCTATTAACAAGATCGGCCAAAAAGTGCAATAAAATTATAATTTTAAATTAAATCAAAATCAAATATTACCGCTCAGTTTGACTTCCCGCCAAAAAGTCCTTTTATTAGGGCCCAGACCAGTGTTGCCACGCGAATATACAATACACCACAGTAGGTAGGACTGCTATCATTCAATAGGCATAAGTTTTTAGAGTATTCTAGTACCGTAGTGGTTGGAATTACAGCTACCCCATGAGACATGTTGAGCATTAAAGTCACCCATAATAAAAATGGGCTTAGGGAGATTTTCAAGAATAATTTCTAGTTCATTATATACAGAAGAGGAAGGATGCGGTATATATACAGACACAAAATATGTATTATTTACAACACATGCAATAATGGAAAAATTGTTGCTATGTACAGGAATATTTACATGAGAAAATAGAACAGAATGCCTAATAAGTAGAGCTACTCCACCAAAGCCATCTGTTCTATCTTCTCTTAGGCAGGCATAGCCTTTAATTTTAAAATTATGAACTGGTCTTAACCAGGTTTCTTGTAGTGATACTACAAATGGTTCATATTTATAAATAAAAAAAAAAAAATCACTTTTTTTATTAAATATACTACGACAATTCCACTGAAGAACAGTGTTGGCCATTATTAAAGTTATTGATATCATGAATATTTACAGTAATGTCTTCATTGGACGGTAGAGTAATTATATGAGATGCACATAAGGAGTTGATAATACTTCTAATTAGCTTTTGTATATCAATATCTGGTGTGGGCTTCTTATTCAATGCGGTACCAACTGATGGAAGAGTCAAGTTATAGTCTTTTACTAGGTCTTCATGAGCTTTTTGATCATAACCCCTACTGAATTTTGGTAAAGGTTTAGGTTTTTGAAAGACTGTTTTTTTATAAGATTTGGTTGAACTGTCTCTAGTAATAAAAGATCCATTAGTATTATTAGTAATATTATTACGTTGAGATAGAGAAGGGGTAGACATAAGCACATCTGTGTAAAGTTTAGAGACTGGCGGGTGTAATTTCGCTGCTTCTACCTATGTTAAACAACTCTTTGCCATAGACTCCTTGATAGCTCGTTGCCTACTAAACTCTGGACATTTTTTACTGATTGCAAGGTGGGTACCTGAGCAGAGACAACATGTCACACTGTCCTCTTCAACTGAGCATTTATCACCTGAATGCCCTTGACCACATTTAAAGCACCGAGGAGTTGATCTACATTGTGACTTGATGTGGCCGTACCTACAGCAGTGAAAGCATTGTATGGTTGGATAAATATAAAGATCCACAGGAAGTGAGTTGTAGCACATGAAAACCCTTTTTGGTAAAACTTGACCATCAAATGTTAGTACTACAGTTTCAGTGGGTATAAATTCAGACGGACCACTAGCAATACTTTTCCTATTTAACATTCTTGTTTTTAAAATATTCCCACAACCTATAGGTACTGATATATTGCTTGAAATATCATCATCAGTCCAATCAATGGGTACTCCCCGAACAAGACCCATTCTCGTGACATAAATCTAAAACTCCTGAAAAATTCTTGTTGTAAAAATTGTGTAACCTATTAATGACAGAGTTATGTGCATAGTTAGTGTTAGTGCACTGAGTATGAAATAATGTCGTATGTCTCGTTCTAGTTGAAGGGGCCCTAAGATTAATCGTAAGTTGCGTGAGTTCGGGACTATCAATACAATCATTACAGATATTGTGACGGAACAGCATGTCAAGCAAGCAACGTCGATTCTCCAATGTTAACAGATGGTGACGCGCGCATGCCTCTGGATAATGCAGGTGACTCAACTGGTCTAAAATTTAAATGTTTGATTTATTTATGTTGAATCGATTCGATTGCGTGCTTATAGACAACATATTGAGAGTTCCAGATACAACTACAATACTCCAATATACCACGGACGAAAGAGTAATACAGCAACTTTACACATAATGTCCGAAAACGGAGCCGTAGTCCTTAATATAAAACCGAGTTACTTATAAGCCTTTGTAACAATGTTTGCGATATGGTCGTTATGGTAGTACCCCCAGATCACGAACCGAATTGGATTTAGCGATTTACTTGCCAGCAACGAGGTAGGTAGTCGACAGTGGTTGCCTCTTGCGAGTCAACGTAATATGCAAGCACTTATCTCCATTAATGTTTATTCGATTTCTAGTAAAATAACTACACAGTCTGTTTAAATCCTCCTGTAATTTGAGACTGTCGGAATGATCCCTGATCTTCATGTATATTTTGGTGTCGTCTGCGTACATTAAAAATGTTGAGTGTCGTAATGCATGTCCTATGTCGTAAAGGTAGACCGAATACATTAGAGGACCCAGGATCGAGCCCTGTGGGACACCGGATGGAATAGAAATGTAATCAGATCGAAATCCACCCACCTCCACAGCCTGACTTCGGTTACGAAGGTAAGACTTGTAGGGAACATTTCATAATTTAACTACACCATATATTATTAATATTATTATTCTGATATATATATATATATATATATATATATATATATATATATATATATATATATATATATATATATATATATATATATATATATATATTAGGGTGTCCCTTATTTTTCAAAGTTTAAATTTTCTAACGCATAGGTCTTAATTTTGTTCATTTGCCTCTAAAACACTCGGAAATAAATTTTTACCTTATTTGGAGTACGATAACCCGTGCCGACATGCATCGAATCATGTTCATTCATGTTGCGCGGCAGTAGCGGTGCATATTCGCGGTATTTATCATTTGTTCTCAATTATTTTCACAATTAACACGTATTGTTTTACATTTAAAAGATAGCAATGGAATTAAGAAGCAATAAAAAAGTATTTTCTAAGTTGGAGACGTAAATTATCAAATAACAGGCGTAAAGTTCCCGTCTAATCGTCAAGTTCTTGCAGTACTTTTTTTTAAGATTTGCGAAGTTAAATTGACTGTTAGTGAAAGCGCTAATCTCATCATTCGGGAGTGTATTATATTTTAGGAAAAAGCTAGAATCCGTACCTGAGCTATACCTAACTGTGTAAAGGAACTTGTGGATCTTCACCATACTTGGAGGGAGTTGCAGAAAATTTAAAAAAAATACAAGATATTTACAAGCGCCGTGAGGAGGACTTTAAAAACAAATTTAATTTATTTGAGTAGCACACGCTGATGCTTTGGAACGAATGAAAAGAACCAAGGCGTCCAGGGTATTTAGCGGATGTAGACAAAAAGTTATAGCCGAAAAAGAAAAAGGGCAAGACAAAGACAATTAAATGAAGAGAAAAAAAGATATGAGCAAATATGTTTCGGAGGTTTATCGGCATCTCTTACTACGCAAGATTCTATACAAATGCAAGGACATCACGATCAACTTACCAGCTCTGATGAAAGCCTTGAGTAACCCGTGCCATCCACCTCTCAAAGGGTAAGTTCTGAAACTACTACAAAAAGAGGAAGGAAAGACTTTATCACGCCTAAGTTAGTTGCAGCTTTAGATAGATGTCAATTAAGCATAAGGGATTCTGTATATATACTTCAGGTTGTAGTAGAAGCACTAGATCTTAGCTGTGATGATTTTTTCAACGCATTCGCACACAGAGTCGAAAAGATAGAGCGGAATCTATAAAATCCAATTTTCAGAATAATATGCCTGAAATGGTGACCGTTTACTGGGATGGGCATTATTACCTGGACTTGACGTCAGAAGTCCTGAAGAAGAACGCCTGCCCATTCTTATTTCATTTGGAGAAAAGGAACAACTTCTGGCTGTACCCAAACTGCTCTCCAGTTTGGGTACTCTACCGGCCAGTATTAAGCTAAAGCCGTGTTGAAGGCACTTTATGACTGTAACATGACAAATTACAAATAATGTGCTGTGACACAACTGCGTCTAATACAGGACGATTGAAAGGGGCTTGTGTACTTTTGGTACAATAACTAGACAGGGAATTACTACTCTTTGCTTGCCGCCATCACGTTTACGAACTGGTTTTAAAATGTGTTCGAAACAAAAATCCACCATGTCACAAGTAGCCCTGATATTCCACTGCTCAAAAAGTTTAGAGAAGACTGGAAAACTATTAATCCTTTGAAACATACACCGATATCGTCGCACGACATTTTCGTAATACAACAATAGAAGACTTGTTGACATTTTATAATCAAGAGCTGCAAAATATCAATGTACGTGACGATTATCGATTATGCTTGTCAGAAGAAATTGCCGTTTTATCATTCTTTGATGATGAAGTTAATTAACAAAACAAGACGAATATTTTAGTAAATTTACAAAGAGAGAGCTTGTATGATTTTATGAAGAGATACATTACATCTGAAGAAGATATGTCTGATTATTTGTATGGTAAGTAGGAATACAATACAATACTATTTTTATAGTATTTTCAATAAATTGATAATACTGCCTTATTTATTGTTGCAGAAAATCATTAAGTAATTTTGTGTCTGTCAAGAGATCAAATTTATTTTCTCGATTAAAAATTAATAAGAATTTCTTCCAGAGACCCGTTTTTACACGGGATGAAGATGAAAGCACTTTTCTTTATGCATCTAAATATGCAAAAAAAAGAGCTTTCTTTAAGGGCAGTTAAAGAGCTGTAAAGCTTATGCAAGATTTTCATGGTTTGATCACTGCAAAGGAAGAGCAAAAGCAATTTTTGCTACACTGTGTTCAGGAGCATAAAAATCTGTATCCAGGATGTAAAAAAGAGACCCTCAATAAAAAATATCCTGCCTGATCTGTAATTTTATCTTCTTTAAATAATTTTTTTTTAAATTTAAGTATTTCAATTGATTGAGCTACATAATCGAAAGGGTTGAAAACGGCAATTTTCAAAATCTTCAGAGTTCTGTCGGCACGGGTTAATGTTGACATAGGAAGATAATATTTTGTATTTAAGTAGGTCTGGGTAGTTTAAAAATAAGTATGCATTTCGATAACTAAAAAAATTTTTTTTTCACCCATATAAGGGGCACCCTAATATATATTATATATACAATTACAAACATTATTCTTATGATAGTCAAGTTAGAAGTATACACATATATAAAACATATATATATATATATATATATATATATAGTATATATATATTACGTACATGCATACATATATTACATATACCACATACATACATATTATTGGTTTGAGTGGCGCGCCAGCTGTTTTCTACTCGCATAGGCATTGTCATTGTCTTTAAAAACAGGTTGTCCTGCGGCGATAAAAACTTCGTCTCGCGCCCGCGTCTAGCGCCCCGCCAGTTGAGAGCCGACCTCTGACGCATAGCCTGTGCTATTGTTGTGTGTACGTTCCTTCGTTTTTCGTCTTTAAGTTTGATTACATAAACGCTAAGTAACTAATAAAGTAATAAATTTAACTGTGGAGTTATTTACCGTGGACATATGACCATAAATTGGTGACCCCGACTGTGCACGTTATTATTTTGTTAATAAATCATGGCAAGTGATAAGAGTGACTCCACGCGGCATGTTAGTCAAGATGGCGAGACACATGAACGCATATTAAACGCACCATCCGACGTTTATCGAGTTGGAGTTCGCATAGCACCGTTTTGGCCAGACAAACCTGCGATTTGGTTTGCCCAATTAGAGGGTCAATTTGCAATATCTAACATCACCGCCGATGCAATCAAATTTTACTACGTAATATCGCAGTTGGACAATCAATTCGCAGCCGAGGTTGAAGATATAATTGTTTCTCCGCCGGCCTCAAATAAATACGAGAAACTCAAGACCGAATTGATTAAACGCCTCTCAGCGTCGAAAGAAAAAAAGGTCAAACAGCTCCTTATGCACGAGGAATTGGGTGACAGAAAGCCATCCCAGTTCCTTAGACACCTGCAACATCTGGCAGGCCCTGGTGTCCCAGAAGATTTTGTGAAGACAATTTGGTGTAGCCGCTTACCACATAACATGCAGCAGATTATCGCCTCGCAGACAACATCACCGCTTGAGACCTTAGTTGACCTGGCTGATAGAATTCAGGACATCGCACCTCCAACTCCTGCAATCGCTACAACTTCAGCTTCACCTCCAGCAGACGTCAATAAAGCTATGGAAGAAATGGCTCGACAGATTTCGGAGCTATCCAGACAGGTACACGCTCTCACCACTCAACGAAGCAGGGCTCGCAACCAGTCTCGTCGCAATTATCGTGGTCGCTCAACATCATCGCATCGTTCAAACTCAAGATATAAAAAACAACCACTATGCTGGTACCATGCTAAATTTGGAAAAAAGGCCATCAAATGTGTCAGTCCCTGTGACTTTCTAACGGAAAACGCAAAGGGCGGTCGATAATGGCGACTGACGATTGCCCAAACAAAACAGGGGGCCGATTACGGATCTCATGATTACAAATTATATCATGATGGCATAAAATTTATTTGCCTTTTTACGGATCATCCTTCATAAATATGTCTTTCAAGGGTTATGGCATGATGACATTATCGAAATTATACCCTAGCAATCATATCAGTAGAGTAAGGACAAGTAAATGAGCATTTCTAGACATTCTAAATATTGCAAATTTATACCATGTCATGTCATAAACGATCCGTAATACGGGGGCTGGTCGCCTGTTCGTGACAGATCGAAGATCGAAACTCCAGTTCCTGATAGACACAGGCAGTGATCTTTGTGTCGTCCCACGATCTTTTCTTCGCGAACGCCGTTCGAAAACAAACTATCAGTTGTATGCAGCAAACGGATCACCTATAGACACTTACGGTTTTGTGCAATTTAATTTAAATTTAGGACTTTGTCGTGACTATATATGGCAATTTATTGTAGCTGACGTCACTAAAGCCATAATCGGCGTAGATTTTTTGTCGTTTTATAATTTAATTGTAGATATTAAAAATAAACGCCTTGTTGATGGCACTACAAATGTATCCACTGTAGCAAATATTTCTTTTTCAGACAGTCTTATATCCAGTGTCAAGGTCTTAACTGGTGTCGGCAAGTATCATCGCATTCTCGGTGAGTTTCCTGATATCACACGACCAGCTGGTACACCACGCATTCCAAAACACAACACTGTACATTATATTCGCACCACTCCAGGCCCACCAGTTTCATATTCTCCCCGCAGGCTTGCCCCTGCCAAGTTAAAGATCCCCAAACTCGAATTCGATGCTATGTTAGCTAGCGGCATAGCTCGGCCTTCTGGCAGCCCATGGGCGTCGCCTCTTCATCTCGCACCTAAAAAAGATAATATCTGGCGTCCATGTGGTGATTATAGATTACTCAATTCGAGAACAATTCCTGACAAATATCCCATTCGTCATATACAGGATTTCGCTCAGAATCTATCTGGTTGCACAATATTCTCAACCATAGATCTTGTCAAAGCGTACCACCACATACCTGTCTTTGAAGAGGATATTGCCAAAACAGCAATAACTACACCCTTCGGACTCTATGAGTTTCCGTTTATGACGTTTGGTCTCAGAAATGCAAGTCAAACTTTCCAAAGATTTGTTGATGAAATCACTCGCGGGCTAGATTTCTGTTTCGCCTACATCGACGATTTCTTGATTTTCTCGAAATCTGAATCCCTGCACCAGGTTCATCTTCGTCAGCTGTTCACAAGATTGAGAGAGTATGGTATACTTATCAATACCGCAAAATGTGTCTTTGGGCAGCCCGAAGTGAATTTTTTAGGCTATAATATCTCTTCCGCGGGTGCTAAGCCTCTAAAAAGCAAAGTTCTGGCCATTCAAGAGTTTCCAACTCCAAAGACAGTAAAACAACTCAGGAGATTCTTAGGCATGATAAATTTTTATAGACGTTTTTTGCCCAATGCAGCCCAAATTCAAGCTCCCCTGAATGCTTTACTAATTGGATCAATTAAGGGCTCACATCCCATTAATTTGACTGGTAACACCTTGAAAGCTTTTGAAGAGTGTAAACAAAGTCTCTGTGAAGCAACTTTATTAGCACACCCCGATCTTCAAACTCAACTAGCTTTAACTACTGACGCATCTGATTTAACAATCGGGTCAGTTTTACAGCAATATAAAAATAATACCTGGCAGCCTCTAGCATTTTTCTCTCGCAAATTGAGCCCGTCGCAAGAAAAATACTCCCCATATGATCGTGAGCTTCTTGCTATATACCTACCAGAGTATTAAACACTTCCGGTACATGTTAGAGGCACGTCATTTCATTATATATGTTACCGGCAATGTGTATAATCCGGTATTGTATACAATACCTAGGCAATGTATAGAATACCTAAAACGGGCAGGTAAAGTATGAAATAGAATTAATTTTACACTTTACCTAGGTATTCTATACAATGCCAAACTTGCAGCAGGTAATGTAACACTCGAACGCAATTGTGGTTATTACAAACAAATAAGTACGGTAAGCTTCATAGAACCCTGACACCCTTCCTAGAGGCGCCATTTCAAGCATTAATGGAAGTGAATCGTTTTAGCATGACCGTTCACTCGCGAGTGTACGCCGCACGCGGGTATCCTTTGCAAATAAAATTAAATCCTTTGACAAGAGACGGCACGGCGCCAAGGCGGCGCGATCAAAGTAAGTTCGCTTAGATAATGTCGGTACACCCGAACGCAATTGTGTTTAATAAAACAAAATACGAATAAAAATTATCGGGACACACAAGCTAGGTGCAAAGATAATTTTAATCAAAAATATGCGAAAGTAGGTAAATTCAAAGTAAAATTACACCACAATTCTTCATCACTCGAACTTTCAGAGTTACTACCACCCGTATTTTTAATAAGAGAGCCATTATCACGCTCTGAATCCAAAACAAAATATTTAGGTACTTATTTTCTTCTGTAATTGCGTGAACTACGTATACTTATGTTCCACATAAATGTGGAATTACCTTTTTTATTAATACTTCCTTTTAGTTTGACTTACGGCTGGAGCGTCTGTAGGTTGCTACGGAGGTAAGTACATAGGTGTAATTTATCCAGAATCTTATCAAATGTCGGTTTTTTTGAGGATAAATTCAATTCGTAGTACAACAGTTCACAAACACAATCTTTCACTACGGAGGCGCTTCGATATAAAACTGTCAATTTCACTTTCGGGTGTACGCCGCACGCGGTAGCCTTTGTAAATAAAATTAAATCCTTTGACAAGAGGCGGCGCGGCGCGGGCGGCGTCAATGCGGGGTGCGCTAAAGAGCGGCATATCTAAGCTAGCGGACTCTTAAGGCGCATATAGCCGATTTACAGGAAATGCGAAAGATTTGAAATGGAAACTGTATGAACAAAAAAAACTTATAAATCTAAATTTCAATATTAAACTGTACAATCAATTTATTATTGTTGTTTTTTACGACTCATTGTAGTAAAAAGTAGTTAGTAATAATTTTATTAAAATTAAATACTTCAAGCTGTTTTTTATTAGGGTTCTGTAGCCGAATTACAAAAACGGAGCCCTTATAAATTCTTCAGGTCTGTCTGTCTGTCCGTTCGTGCGCCCGTCCGTCCGTACGTCACTGCCAATTTATTCCCAACCTATTAATAATTGGGCCTTGTGTAGGCCACTGAATCTTAGTAGTTTGATGTATTCTGTTAACCGCTTTACAATTTTTATACAAAAAAAATAATAGAGGGGGCTCCCCATACATATACGGCCACAGATATACACAATCTGTGTCACCTTTCATGAGGTAAACAGCTCTGTGACATACGGACGGACGGACAGACAGACAGACCGACAGCAAAGTCTTAGTAATCGAGTCCCGTTTTACCTTTTGGTACGGAACCCTAAAAACTGTCATTTTTGTGTGCGGTGGGTAGCCAACGTAGTTAGTACTTTGCGCCGCGGCAAGTAGTAAGCCAAAACATACCTACTTGCCGTAACACTAGGAGCTAGAATAAGTTTTCCTGATTACAGTACTTATCTAGCCAATAAACCGTGTGTGTCCGCCTTAAGAGCGGCGCGCGGGCGCGGCGGGCGGGTGGCCGGTCAGGTCAAAGGAGCCGCCGCCGCCGCTTGAGAAAAAGGATACCGCGAGCGGGCGGCCTTTCAGGTCAAAGAAGCCGCCGCCGCCGCTTGAGAAAAAGGATACCGCGACACTATTTAAGCAAACAGCCGCATTTCTCCATTTCATTTCGCGACGTGCGATGATACTGTTAACACGTGTATTGAGCTATTTGCGTCATAGTTATTATTTTTGCTAATTTTCGTCAGGTAGGAAAGTAATTTAATTTATTAAAAAATGGCGGCCGAACAACGAATAGCTGAGATGAAAGAAAGATTTTATTCACAATTACAAATAAAAAGAGAAGCAGCAAATACAAAAAATCGCACGTTTATTGAAAAAAATCGTTATGAACAATTGATAGAAGAAACAAAAAATGCAAAAACGGCTGAAAAAAAGGCTTCTCGGGATTACTGGTTATTGATGTTATAACTGTTGGTCAGAAAGATAAGTTGATTTTTCCTGTGGATGCTACTACAAATAACAATATTATATACTACGCTGATACTGAATTATTTCAAGTACTTCACGACGCACATCAGAGTATCGGCCATGGAGGACGAGACAGAATGCTGAAGGAGCTTTCTTCAAGATATAAGAATATAACTCGCCACGATGTTGAACTATTTTTGCAACTTTGCGAACCCTGCCAGCAAAAACAAAAAGGAATAAAAAAAGGGATTGTCGTGAAGCCCATACTTTCAACAGAATTTAATTCTCGCTGTCAAGTAGATTTGATAGACTATCAATCTCAATCAGACCGGGATTATAAATTCATAATGGTCTATCAGGATCATCTCACAAAGTTTGTCATAAAACAAAACGCGCTGAGGAAGTAGCGTACAATTTACTGGATATTTTTACACTGATTGGTGCACCAGCCATCTTACAATCGGACAACGGTCGAGAATTCGCAAACCGAGTGGTCAGTAATCTTAAAATATACTGGCCGAACTTAAAAATTGTGCATGGCAAGCCTAGACATTCCCAAAGTCAAGGGAGTGTCGAACGAGCTAACCAGGACATTGAAAACATGCTTACAACTTGGATGCTAGATAACGATAGCGAACGTTGGAGTGATGGTCTGCGATTTGTACAACTTGTAACACTTTTTTTTCAATACTAGCTAGTATGCACAAATTCTTAATTTCACTTTAATAATTTTCTATAATTCTGAAATAAAAACATTTAATTACTCAACTCTTAGATAAAGAATGAATAGATAGGACCTGACCGTATACCCGTAAGGGACAGACATAGATGACGTCATACCTGCCTAAAGTAGATGGGTATACCAGTGTTGCTTTAAGTTTTACCCTACTTTATGTTTATAGTGGCTTTTACCACTATAAACATAAAGTAGGGTTGATTGATCTACGTATTTTTTTGAGACATTTTAATGAGCGCCCCTCGCTCAATAATATGTCTCAAAAAATAAAAGTGGGGGGAAGTTGCGATTTTTTTTTATTGAATTCTTCATTCAACCTTCGCCGCAGTCTAAAGTTATTTTACACTTTTAAATAAAACTACACTTTTCGGATTTACTCAGGTATATTTCGTTTTAAAACATTTTACTATTATTTATTTAAGCTATTATGTAAACATCTTTACAAATATAAGAAAAAATATTAGGAATCATCATCCACACGCGTCCACTGCTAGACATAGGCCTCTCCAAGTGCTCGCCACTGAGCACGATCCGCGACCATTCGCTTCCAGCTTTTGCCAGCTAGGTACCTTGCGAAGATCGTCGCTCGATTAAGAATACAGCGGGCAATAATCATTGTTTTTTCTTAATCTCTGCAGTTTATTTAAAATCCAATATTTACACATTTACTAAATATTTGTGAAGATTTAGAAAATATATAATATTAAATTTTAAATAAACATTTTCTAAAATTAGATTTCAATAGCACCGTTATTGTCATCGAATAAAGGACTTCGGCTTACAGAGATAAAATTCACTACAATACAGGTAAAAATTCACTTGGGCTGGGTAAGTTCAAGAATTGAACTACTGATACCGCACTCAATATGGTGCTAAAAGCCCAAAGTTGGTAAGCTTGCTCACAATGTGGAAAAAAGATCTGGCAAAGAACGCAAGATGCCGATGTAGATAGCTGGTTATTCTTAGTTGCCCGTGTTGCCACCCCCAACGTCGCCCCCGCTGGCGGTAACTTGGAAATAGCGCAGGACAAGACCAATTTGTAGATCTCTGAGGAAGATTATGTTCTGTCAAGTACCTATATAATTAATTAGAAACACCTGTTCGGTGCATAGAGCTATATCTACATCCTATGTGTTCTTGTTAAATATTCAGACAAAGTAGAGATATGACTTATTTCATTTGGATTAAGCCAGATTACTAGCTATGGCACAAAATTGCTAATAAATCACAAACATTTTCTAGAGGCTGTCTACTCCTCGCCACTCACCAGCTGTTTTTGGGTGTGGTAAACACGTATTAAATTGCTTACGTACAAACTCATATGCCTTTGAACTTAAAAAGTGTAAGCACAGCGCGAATTTCCTTAAAGGTTCAGAATACTTTCTTTTGTCAACTCCTAAAAATCTTTTCAGAAAATCTCTATTGGTTCCTCCTACAGTATCTAAAATGTCCAACTACTAATTTTGCATCATTAACTTACACTTCAAATCACTTTACACATTTTCAAGTGTGACTACTTTTTTTCCCAATCGTCTAAGCGATTGACGCACTGGCCGTAGTTTTTTATTTGATGACCTCGCTGATTGTTTCAAACCCAGCATTTGAAGCCGCATTTTTCTCTTTCGGGGCGTATTCAAATTTGAACCGAAATCCAACACCGATGCGTCCTGAAACAATATGTATACAGGTTAAAAATAAAAGGAGGTTCCCCGAAGGAAATCTGTTAAATACAGACAAACAAGCAAATGGAAAGTCTCACTTCAAAAGAATTACCTTTGTTATCTAAAATGCTCAAAATTTTATACTTAAATATGTCAATATTAATGTAACACAGAAACTAATATGTGAGTTCCCTTTCACGTAACAAATTACCTACGAATCAAGGAAAAATAGTCGTAGCGTAACTGGTATCATTATAACCCGGCAAAATGTTATACGCGTTGGCTGTATACGTGGCCATATTGTATGGCGACATTCCTAGCTTGTTAGGTTAACAATAACTTTACTACTTAGTTTGAAATTTCATGTTTAATCCCATAATATGATTGAGAACCATAGTAGAAGGATAAAATATTGCAATATAACTTGTATTTATAATTTAAAAAATAGTTTTGGCGCTTTTTATTGACACAATTTAGGTCTTACCTGTAAAATGTTATATTTTCCTGTTTTCTAGCACTATCACTATTACAAACTAAAACGGAGCAATGCACCATGATTTAAATGTTGAAATAGTTCACAATTACACTAATTAAAGTGTTAAATAATTACACAGTAAGCTATAATTCACAGAACAAATTTCTTCCACGTATTTGTTTAGCACCAGACGCTGGTGATAAACAATCCCCACTACCAGTTTCACCTATATACGGTAACAAGGACAAAAAAAAATGATGCCATCTTCTTCTTTCCTTTGGCAATGTGTATAAGTTTATCTCTTTTCCTCATGTTTGACGGCTTTTATAGCCCATCTATTTCATTCTATATTTATGGCCTGACTCAAATAGCATTCATCATTGGTATGACAGATCTAACATCTGATGTAGCTTTTTCTAGAAACTTTTTAATTCTATGAGCGTGCAAAAGGAACTCCATAGTCCATACAGCCTTCCCCTTGTTTCGTCTTAATATGAACATTTTATGTGAACCAAGATAATTGCAACTGGATTATATCCGATTTTGTTAATATTTTCTTAATTACTTAGTTAATAATAATTCTATTCTCAAGTGGATAAGACATTCAATTTGATCTCTTTGAGTGAACTTCTGCTTTGGCAAATGTTGAGTCGGGATAGGATATTATTGGGTTTTGATCATCCGTGGAGCTAGTGCGGCGGTATTAGTATTTTGATCTGTGTACCGATAGTATTTACGGTGCATGAATTGCGGCCCGATTCCTTGATTGACCCCTGAGCTGCGTTCAGAGCTGCGTTCAGAACCTACGCTCGAGTGCACTCCGAGTGCACTCTGACAGCAACCAACCCGTTCAGAGCCTCCGGGTAAAAAACGCTCTAACAGGCGGTTAGTACACTCTGTGCCCGTTCAGAAGCTTCGAGTGATGCAACCAAACAACCAACTCGAGCGTAGGGTGAAAAACACTCTGACAGATTTTATGTCAATGTCGATGTCAAAAATACGCTAATTATTTATTATTTTATTAAATAACACTACTTTGAACTCTTTTAAGCCTAATACTAGGGAAATATAGTGATTTGTATGTGTTGTAATTATTTTTAAGCAGAAAAATGGATATTTACTGTTAATTTCATAGTAAGGATTAGTAATATTCTGCCCTTTGCTTGATCTTGATCGACAAGATACAAACTAAAAAAAAAGATAGCAACCGACCCGTTCTGAACCTCGGAGCGAGTGTGAAAAACACTCTCGGTTGCATTACTCTGACCCTCGGAACGCAACTCAGAACCTACGCTCGAGTGCACTCCGAGTGCACCCTGACAGCAACCGACCCGTTCAGAGCCTCGGGGTAAAAAACGCTCTGACAGGCGGTTAGTACACTCTGTGCCCGTTCAGAAGCTTCGAGTGATGCAACCAAACAACCGACTCAAGCGTAGGGTGAAAAACACTCTGACAGATTTTATGTCAAAGTCGATGTCAAAAATAAGCTAATTATTTATTATTTTATTAAATAACACTACTTTGCACTCTTTTAAGTGTAATACAAGGGAAATATAGTGATTTCTATGTGTTGTAATTATTTTTAAGCAGAAAAATGGATATTGACTGTTAATTTCATAGTAAGGATTAGTAATATTTTGCCCATTGCTTGATCTTGATCGGCAAGATACAAACTAAAAAAAAAGATAGCAACCGATCCGTTCTGAACCTCGGAGCGAGTGTGAAAATCACTCTCGGTTGCATTACTCTGACCCTCGGAACGCAACTCTGTTGTTTCGCTTTGACGTTGTCACTTGTCAATGTCAGGATGAGGTCGATTAAATTCCGGCCCTTTCCCGTTTGGAAGCGTGGAAGAGCAGTCGCTCGATATGAGCTGACCTTAACTAATTTATTTTCTTAATTGAAACCCATCATGGACTGGGTTAATACTAACTCTTGACTTTTTATATAAAACCCATGGAGAACATGGTAAGTTGTAATTTTTATTGCAATTCTGCTTGTAGCATAGGTCCGCTATTACATGACCACGTTCTAATAATTGTTATTTTGTTTTAGGGTTCTCTGCCTTAGTTCTCTATTTCCCTACACTTTCCACAATTACAATAATTAAGGAGGGACTGCCGCTGTTTGCGAGTCTTCGGGCAACTATTTGTAACATCTAACCTCCGATTCATTCTCATACTTGTGATTATGTGGACCTGTGGTAATACCTCTTATATTTTTTAACTCAGAAATTCATTTCAAAATTATTGTTTTACACAATCGGTAAAGTACCCCTAATGAACCTGTGGAAGGGAGCAGTCACCAGCTTTTTTGCCTTTGTGGATGAAGAAGATGATTCCCCCACTGGTGTAACTTACCAAGTTATTCTCTACTTGCACTTAAATGTACGATCCTTAGATTAAGCTAAGTAACTTTTTGTTATTTAATAAACCGCATGTTGTATCTAAATTGAGTATTTTATTAGATCCTTCCCACATCTGAAGTCTGCTTGCATCTGTATGGAGGCGCCCTCTAAAAATATATCCATGCACTTCTCCAGGTAGGTTCTTGAAAATTTTATAAAATATTAACCCACGACCTGATGGTACTTACAATTTTCTCTCATGCTCACCGAAAAAGGTTACAAACTCATAAAGAATAGGGCGTTTCACTCAGGAATCAAAAGAACACCTTATGAAGCTCTTTTTGGGTCGAAAATAAAATTTGGCATATCTTTGCCTTTTGAGGATACTCACAACCTGGAGAGCGAAGAAGATTTAGAAAAAGTGATGAAGTCATCTTCAGAATCTGTAATAGGTGCGGCTGAGACATCAGAAACTGAAACAGCTGACACTCAACCTCTACAGGCACCAGATCAACAAAACGCTGCACTCGATAGTTTTAACATTGGTAAGGAAGCTTCAAATGTCCAAAGTGCGCATGATGAACACATGGCTATCCAAAATACTAAGAATGTTGTTGAGCCTACGAATGTCGAAAATCTTCCTTGTGAGGTAAATGATCAAGCGTTACATGATCCGAATTTGGTATCAGTACGAGAGGAGTCATTGAGTTGTGCACTTATATGCTGTGTTTGTTCCGAGGAGACAACAGGTGGTCATTCATGCAGAATGTGCAATAGGCCTATTCATACTATTTGTGCTGCTCCGGAAGAAAATATTGCAGAAGGTTTTGGATCCAAAGTTGCTTGTCCTTTATGCGCAAAAAACGCCTTTACGATAGAAAACCGCATCAGAGCCAAAGAGAATTTGATAGTACAAGCTCAGAAAATGCTTAAAACTTCTGAAAAAAAATTCCCTCCCGTATCGTTGGGTTCCACTGTACGCATTCCTGTTCCAGAAGTCGATAGAGGTCGTGGTGATGCTCGCAATATACTGGCTGTAGTATTACACAAAACTGATGGCGATCTATATCAACTAGGCACAAAGCAAGGCGTTGTCAAGACATTGTATTCAAGACAACAGTTCACTGTTTGCCATCAGAAATTACTGCAAGAAGAAGACGTCCCCAATCTGGAAACGACACTCCGTACAGTTGCGACTTTGCAATCTACGGGGACAGGACAGGGCTTTGTGAAATGTAGCTGCAAAAAAAACTGTGACTCTAAAAAGTGTTCCTGTGTCAAAAGTAAGGCTCTGTGCTCTTCAAAGTGCCATAATAGTTTGTCGTGTAAGAATAAATAAAACCTACTTTTACTTAAAATTGTGAATGCCTATTAGACCTACTTTTTGTTATAAAGAGAATTGTTTTGTTTGTGAAGTTCAATTACAAAATTACTTATATTATGTTAAAAGATACTTGTAATGTTATGTTACAAACAAGAAGAATTTTAAGTTTCCTGTTATTTTAAAGTTGATAATAAAGTTTATTTCAAGTAAATACAACATGTTTTATTTGTCCGCTATTTGATAAGTAAGTCTGTTAAGATTTATTGATATTAACCGGCTTACCTAACATTAGTTTAGTCTTAAGATTTATTTATTTTACACATTACCGGTGAACCAGCAGGTATTCTATACAATCCCTAGGAATTGTATACAATACCTAGGTAAAGTATGAAATGGACAATGATATTCATGATATTTCATACATTGCCTGGACGCCCCAGGGATTGTATACATTACCTAGGGATTGTATACAATACCTGAATTATACACATTGCCGGTAACATATACATCAAATAAAAAAAATTATTTCAGATGTGCATTGAAGAGAGATTTAAGTATATGCACATTGTTGTTAGTGTATATTGTTCACACTCAATAAGACATCACAGAAAGGAGGGCATTCAGTGTAATTAAGCTTTCAGTTCTTGAAAGTGGATATATATGTCGGAGTGGTGCTACCTAGTGACGGCTAGAGTAGCGCCATCTATTAACATGTCGGTAATGTTACCGACTGTTAATGGCACGTCAGGTAGTGTACCTGGGCTACGTTCCAAAACATCACCCGGAGTGAGTAGGTGGTGGGGGGAGAGTGGCCGGTTAGGGTGGTCGGAGTGTTGGTTGTTTTAGAACGGCAAGAGTGTTGTCTGCTTTGTTTACATAACCAAATATACAAAAATAATAAAATATATAATTCATCGGCACGTCCGTTCGCTTTAATGCATGGATTACATTCCTCTGTTTCATCTACGAAAATGCTAAAACCAACAGAATATGAATTCTGTTAAATCGCGGCCTAACCTAGCTTCAGCGGAAATGAAGGCCAATTTTACAATCGTGTCACTTGCGATACCTATAGTCTTTGGAATTTAAAATTAACTTATTGTCGACGTTACGAAGCGCATCCTCGCTCTCCGAGATGCACAAATTGTGTGTGAATATGAAATCTTTGTAATCGCAATCACACACAACTTTAAAATCCACACAATTTCCCGCCAAATCCAGTCGAGTGAAATTACACCTTGCTATATTGTGCGGGTGAGATTCTACTCGATCGAGTGCACTCCGTAGCGGTTTAGGACACGCCACTCCAACACTCTCGAGTGCACCCGAAATTTTTTAGGACATACTTCGGGTGACCGAGTGCACTCGGGTGATGTTTTGGAACGTAGCCCTGGGTGAAATCAGAGATGGCGTTACAGAGTTGTCATGTATTGACATATTTGACATTGGCAGATGAGTGGACAGAGCGACATGGGCAGTTGAGTTTGGGACGAGCAAGTCGAACGGTCGCTTGTGTAACGTCATCTATGGGATCACCACGTGCGTTTAGTAATCGGTGAAAATCAAAGTGATCATCTTTTATTTTGATAATTAATTAGTGAAATTAAATTAAGCTGTGCATTAACTATCCGTGTGCGTTATTATCTTTCTTGGAAGCGTGTTTCTTTGGGAATATGGAGGAGATATCTCAGCCGACAAGCGGGGAAGCACATGGCTCTTCGACATCAGAAGTGGGATGCAACCAGCCCCAAATCAGAGTGGACAGCGATGAAAACATGTGGAAAACAATAGTGGAGCAACAAAATGAGACATTGCTTGCGTGTTAGAAGTGTGTGTGTGTGTTGTGAAGAAGCCTTCTGTGTATCAAGGTTGGCCGCATTGCGTCGCGCTGTTTCGCGTCGGACAACAGGGATGCTGCAAGCACTGGGGGTGCTGCGGCGGACCGTGGACGGCGGTGCGTGGACTTGTGAGTTGTTGGCGCACCTTCTGGAGTTTTGGCTTGTTTTGGTGAGCGTTTTCTTTTTGTTGTGGCTCGGGAGCAGAGTGTTCTTTGATTGAGGAGTCTTTCAGTGTCGGATTGGGAGGCGGACGCTTTGACAATGTAGTGACAATGATGGGTGTGGGGCGGACTAGTGTCAGTAGTACTGTTTAGACTTGGCGACTGTTGGGTTTGACTGTGTCCCCATTGAGGTACTCTTTTATGTGCTGCCTGACCATTACTTGAGGTGCGACCTTGTGATAGGACGACAAAATTTTAGCGCATGGTTTATCTGTAAGCATTACCGCTGAGAAAATTGAATTGATAAGACACATGACTCTGGAGGCACGTAGTAGTGTAGTTTTACCTGCGAGTTTTACCGAAATAGAACTTGACATTCCTATCGAAAATAAACGGAAATTGATTTTTCTCTTGAATTAGTTTAAAGGTTACTTTGTTGACGGCACTTCTAATTCCGCCGCCAATGTGGAGCCTATGATTCTGTTAGGGTTAACAGAATGGTTTGCCGACGTTCATATCGACTGGGCCCGGAGGAGCAAGGGGTGTTTCGTGGTAAAATTGACGAACTTTTGGCTACTAACGTGATACGCCCCAATTCATTCCCCTTTGCGAGCCCCATCTTGTTGGTGAAAGGGAAGGATGGCTCAGACCGAGTGTGCGTGGAATACGGAGAGCTTAAGGATAATACGGTGCCTGATGGGTGCCCGCTACCTTTGATTGCCGGACTGCACGGTAGCTTCTATTTCACAACTTTAGATAAGGTTAGTGGCTGTCATCAGGTACCAGTTCATCCAGATTCCGTTGAGAAGTCTACGTTCATTGCTTCGGAGGGTCATTTTGAAAACCTAATTCGGTCTGCGCAATGCTCCTGTTGTTTTTCAGGGTGTCGTAATAAAGGCTCTTGGTGAGCTTGCCAATACGGACGATATCCTGGTGTAAGGTGGCTCTGATATCGATGAGGCTTTGCATAGGGTTCTAACCGTACTTACCACTTTGACGAAGGCTGGGTTTTCGTTTATCTTCAAAATGCTCCTTTCTGAAACAAACGGTGGAGTATGTGGTGTTCGAAGTCAGCAAAGGTCAGATTAGATCCAGCCCAAAGAAGATTGAAGCATTAGTAGTCCTTCCACCCCCTTAGACAGTCACTCAGTTGCGCCAGTTCATTGGCCTTGCGATATATTTTAGGCAGTTCATTCCAAAATTTTCGGAAATTATGGCACCTCTCTATGCATTAACGAGCTCTGTCAAGGGTACCATTAAATGGACCCCTGAGCATAAGACCGTGCGGCAGAAGGTTGTTTCGACATTGACTAGTGAACCAATTATTACCTTGTTTGATCCTGATAAACCCATTGAGCTTCACATCGAAGCAAGCTCCATCGGATATGGAGCCGTACTGATGCAGGTTCACGAAAGAATACGTCACGCCGTCGTTTATTATAGCAACGCACGACGGCCGCTGTATCTAAATGCCACTCATAGTAGTTGGAAACTCTAGTGGTCATCGACGCGGTTGAACATTTCGAGGAATTACCCGTGGGCCCACTGTGTGTCATAGCAGTGGGACCACGGTTAAAGTGGGACATTGGGACCACGGGTAATACGTCAACATTTCGGGCATTGCCATCACGGGCGAAAGTTTACAGTTATGACAGACTGTTCTTCTGTTCAAGCTTCTAAGAGAAAGCTCGAATCAACCCCACGGGTTCATCGATAGAGGGCCCTGGAAAAGGTTAGGGATCGGTTTTGGTTTGAGAGCCATGACAAAGTATGATCACAGATTTGTTGGCGATTGCGCTGCGTGTCCGGGTCCCATTCTGGTGGGATACGGGCTCGGCTTCGCCAAATCCCTGGAATCGCGGTGCCATGGCACATAGTCCATATTGATGCTGCGGGTGGACTGAGCGACGGGAGTGACCGCAAGGAGTACGCGTTTGTGTTGATCGACACTTTTACTTAGTTTGTTCTGTTGTGTCGCACCAAAGTTATACGCGACGGGTGGTGTCACGGCGCTGCAGTGTGGTGTTTCGTTGGTTGGCGCGCCCATGCGCGTTGTTACTGACCAGGGTGGATGCTTTGCCGGTGTTAAGTTTCGCGAATTCTGCACCTCGGATAGTATTTCACCTTCATGTTGTTGCGACCGGTAGTTCACGAGCGGATGGCTGGGCGAAGTGCACAAGGAGCACGCTCAGAAGTGTGTTGGCAGCTGTGGAAAACAGCGGAGGGAGCTCTTGGCGGCGGTCTGTTCCTGATGTTTGATTGGCATTGAATTGTTCAGTGAATCGTGTCACGGAAATCCGTGTTTTGGAGCCGTTAATAGGAGGGGTGTCCAGACCTCTTGACTTGATGTTTGTGGACGACACTATGACCTTGACGTCTCTAATGTGCAAGAACGTGCTGTGATCAGCATCGAGAGGAGCGCTCTTTGTGATTTGTTTGGGACCGATTTGACAATGCGAAGGCACAGCTCTGAAAATTTCAAGTGGGTGACTTTGTACTGTTGCAAAACGGGGAATGTAGCTGGACTGGGTTGAACACAAAATATAGGGGGCCGTTCGGAGTGGCAGAGGTTTTGAATGGTGAGAGGTATGAACTCCAAGCCTTGGATTTAGGGCGTACTTACAGCTGCTCATGGCCGTTTGCGTTAGTGTGCCGGAAGGTTGCATTCCTTCTGATGTTGAGACTGTAGACGAAGACCAGGGCTCTGCTTCAAGTTAAGTAGGTAATGTTAAATTTATTTTATGTAAGCATAAGACAAACGAGAGTTTTGTTGTGTTCCGTCATGCTTCGGAAATAACGAAGAGTGTCTATATATGACACTGTTTATATGGTGTGTGCGCTGTCAGAATTGTTTCTGATGGTATGATATGGTGTGTGCGCTGTCAGAATTGTTTCTGATGGTATGGTATTCCGTTATTGGCCGAAGGTGATGAAGAGTGCTCACTCAAGATGTGTGCCGTCGTCAGATAACGATGATGGATAATGTGAGCGTGACTGCTACTGCTGTAGAGTAGTGGTGATGATGTGTGTCCCATTACCGAAAGTGGTAATGATGTGTGTCCCATTGCCGAAAGTGGTGATGATGTGTGTCCCATTGCCGAAAGTGGTGATGATGTGTGTCCCATTGCCGAAAGTGGTAATGATGTGTGTCCCATTGCCGAAAGTGGTGATGATATGTGTCCCATCGCCGAAAGTGGTGATGATGTGTGTCCCATTGCCGAAAGTGGTGATGATGTGTGTTACTTTGACTTATCATGCTCTCATTTAGAAAATTTAAATACACTAGATAATAAAGCTTTATTATTATTGGTAAAAATAAAACAAATAACATTTTTCCAAAATATAATAAAAAGTTAGGTTCAAAACAATGAAATCAAACACAAGAAACAAAAAAATTACTACAATGTTAATCTTAAACTAAAACAATCATTTCAGGTTTTTCCCAATCTTTCTTGGCCCAGACTTTCGCCTCTGTATTCGCACTATGCAATGAAGCTAATCTTGATTAATCCAGAAACATTTAATCTAATGTCTACTGCAGCGCAAGATCCATCTATCATGGCAGACATGAGCAAGCAGCCAAAAACGAATTCTGTTGTTATTTGCTTCTGGGTTGTTAACCAGGTATCCTATGACAAATAAAGGTACATAATTATAAAAAAAATATTCAATTTTTTTTTAGTTTTCTTCAAATTTGGCTGTCCCTGAGTGAGTTTCTTCATTAAATCGAACAAAATTCAGAATTTTAAGGGCCCATGGCGCGAAAAATAGCAAAAAGGCCATTGGCGTTTTTATATTTTACGTTAACGTTCCAGTTAACTGACCGGGAAAAAATAATTTTAAATTCTTAAATTATGTGTTTACACAATCAGTCCGCGCACGGGCACGCTCGCGTACGGTCGGTCGTGCTCCTAGCTTGTGTTTTTTTTTTTTTTTTTTTTTTTTTTTTTTTTATGGATGGCCCGGCAAATGACCTCCTCCCGCCTGATGTTAAGCGGTGAAAGAGGCCCAAATGAGTTGACAGATAGAGTAGGGACGACATCCACTCTCCTACCTGCCCGCCCCTTGCCGGCCCAAAAGATGCTTTTTCACGCCTCTTTTGAAGGAACCCATGTTGTAGGATGGAGGAAACACGTGCGCAGGTAGAGAATTCCAAGTGTGGGATGAACGACAGAAGAAGGAATCTTGGAATTTCTTGGTACGGTGTGAAAAGGAGGACACAGTGTACGGATGACTCCGAAGGCCCTTACGCGTGTTTCTGTTAAGGAATGGAGAGGGAGGGATAAGGTTAAAGAGCTCCTCAGAGCATTCCCCATGGAACATTCGGTAAAAGGCGCTAAGAGAGGCGATGTCACGACGAAGTTGTAGAGGCTCGAGGGTGTTAGTTGCCTCTACATCGCCAATTATGCGAATAGCGCGACGCTGCAATCTGTCCAGAGCATCGAGGAGGTACTGAGCGGAGCCGTCCCAAAGGTGCGAGCAATATTCCACGCAAGACCTAACCTGAGTTTTATACAACAAGCATAGTTGGTCCGGCGCAAAATACCTACGCACCTTGTTCAGGACACCGAGTTTCCGTGAGGCAGTAGTTATGACGGATTCGATGTAGTCTCTGGGGTTCAGATCGCAGCGAATGTTCATTCCGAGCAAGGTGATGTTGCTCTGTGTGTGAAGGGTTGTGCCCTGAAGAGAAGGAAGGGGGAGGAAAGGTGACCTTTTCGCCGAGAACACGCACACCTGTGTTTTCTTAGCATTGAACTCAACAAGATTGTTGGAGCCCCATTCGGAGACGAGGTCCAGCGTCCTGTTGAGCTCAATGATAAGATTCTGCCTTTCCCTACCAATATCACCACGAGCAGCCCCCGAGGCTCCGTGATATCCCCCATGCACTGTACTGTCGTCTGCATAGCAATGTATAGCTCCCAAGGAAAGCATATCATTGATATGCAGAAGAAACAATGTGGGGGATAGAACGGAGCCTTGCGGAACACCAGCGTTCACTGCCACGAACCGCGAAGCGCAGCCGTCAACGACAACGCGAATTCTACGCTCGTGGAGGAAGCTGGCAATCCACGTACAGAACTGCGCGGGTAATCCGTATGCCGGAAGCTTGGAAAGAAGAGCCTTGTGCCAGACTCTATCAAAAGCTTTGGCGATGTCGAGACTAATAGCCACCGATTCGCCGCGCTTATCGATAGATTCACCCCATTTGTGCAAAAGGAACGCTAGAAGGTCACCTGTTGACCGTTTAGGACGAAACCCATACTGTCGGTCATTAAGTAACGAGTGACCTTCCAGGTAACGGATCAGCTGTGTATTAAGGATCCTCTCCATGATTTTACACAAAATGGAAGTGACGGCTATAGGGCGATAGTTAGCCGGATCAGAACGATCTCCCTTTTTGGGAACCGGCTGGACATTGGCCTCTTTCCAAGATTTCGGCACACAACCAGCAGAGAACGACAGACGGTATAGACGCGTAAGGACCGGAGTCAACTCCGCTGCACACTTCTTAAGAACAATCGCAGGAATGCCGTCTGGTCCACTTGCTTTTCGAGTATCGATCGACTGGAGCTCCGCCCGCACATCACGCTGTCTGATACGGATATCGGGCATGGTGCTGCCACAATGGGACAGTTTCGGAGGTTGTGTACCACAGTCATCGACACGGGAATGAGCCGCAAAGAGTTTTGCCAGGAGGTCGGCTTTCTCCTGCGGCTGATGAGCAAGTGAGCCATCGGCAAGTCTCAGCGGTGGCAGCGAGGGTTGGCAGAAGTTTGATTGCACAGCTTTGGCCAGGCGCCAAAAAGAACGGCTACCCGTAGGGTGCGATAGCAGTTCCTGGCCCACTTGTGCAATGCGCTGAGCATCCGCTCTAATGTAAGCCCTCTTACATAACTTGGTGGCATTATTGTAGGCTGTTTTCAGTAGGCTTGTATTGGGATCCTTAGATGCTCGGCCTCTGATCCAAGCGCGGTAAGCCAGCTGTTTGTTTTCAACAGCAGAGGCGCACTCGCGATTGAACCAGAGGTTACGTCTGCCTCTACTGACGAGATTGGAATGCGGAATATAATATTCCATTCCTAGTATGATCTCGTCAGCAACAGAGGTAGCGCAGGAGTCCGGATCCATCCTATTGAAACAGCGCTGCCACCAAGGAACAGATGCGTAATAATCCCGCATACCGTCCCAATCTGCTGACGCATAGTGCCACAGACGGCGTGCTGCAACCACAGGCGACGGTCGTGACGCCTGAGGCACTGAGACGGATACCAGGCAGTGATCCGAAGATCCTAGTGGAGCTCGAACCACCACCTGATATCCGTCAGGGCGATTTGTCAACAGAAGGTCCAATAAAGAGGGCGCTTGACCGATAATATCTGGTACCCTGGTGTTCTGGGTGACCAATTGTGTCAGGTCGTGCGTGAGAGCGAATGCGTGGGCAGTCCTACCCGCATGGTCAGTTTTAGAGGAACTTAACCACAACTCGTGGTGAGCATTGAAGTCCCCTAAAAACACCAGCTCGGCGGAAGGAAATCGCTCCTGCGCGTCATCTGCCACCCGACTTAGATGTTCAAAAAGTCGAGTTGTCTCCAAGTCACCACGATGGGAACGGTAGACGCAGACGTAGACACGGCAATGAGTGCCAAAATCGACGTGTACCGCAAGGAAGGAAAAGGAAGGTTCCTCCAAACAGCGCAGGCGACGACAGCAAACGTCCGCCCGGACGAACAAGCAAACACCAGCCTTCGCCTTGAAGGACTCCTCAAGAGCGTAGCCGGGGTAATTAAGGTAGCTTGTATCGGCCGGGCAGATAATTTGCGTCTCCGTCAAAAACAGCATTGCTGGACGGGCTGTCTCGAGATGGTGGTGGACAGCTAAGAGGTTAGAGTGGAGCCCGCGGATGTTAGCGAGCCCCACCTCGAATAATGGTGTTTTGGTGGGATAGTGCACCGCTGTACGACCAGTCTTAATATTTTGCGCTGCCATAATTATTGGAGTGAGAGGCGTGAAACTGAGGTGTCCTTGCTGCGCTTCGCATAGTTAATGTGTGTAGGCCTGTTTCGCCAGGGAACAGCCGACAGCTGTTTAATGGAAAGTAGGCATATATTTCTAAACTTGTCTAAACTTGTGAAATGTTCATCGTGTAATATTGTGATTGACGAAGTGCTTGCTTTTATCAGCAACAAAATCGACGTAATGGACGAAGAAAGCATTAGTCGTATATGCGTGAGTGCTTTTTCGGAATCTGATATCGTGACCGCAAAAAACTTACTGTTTGAGTCAATTAAAACGTCAAAATGTAAAAAGACCCGAAAAAGACAAGGAAAAACACTAAGAGATATCGATGACATTATTTGTACTCTAAAAGAGACGGATCCCGAAGAAATACCTATTTTTGTAGCCAGGGAATTACAAAAACTGCCACCAGTATTATTTGACCATGTTGATGTGACACGCATTCTTAAAGATATTATGAGAATGCGCAGCGATTTGGATAAAATGGCTGGGGAATATGCGACGGTAAAACAATTGGAGCTACTAAAGTCAGATATTGATATTCTAGGAAAGAGCTCTGTAAACGAAAGTTACTGCAGAATTAATTCAAAGCGGGGTGCTTGTTTGTCAAACAGTATTGAAAGCAATAGTGGACCAATGGGTTTGTCTCCTATGTTAAATGATCATAAATCACAAACGTTATCTCCACAAAATAATCGGATTTGCAACAAATCGACAGTTGAGGGTAGTACTAGTACAATTCTTGACGCACGGCAAAACACAATACCCTCAACTAGCTCAAATACAACGGCAGCGAGCGAGTGTGCGGATCGCCGGCAAACAACAATGACTCAACATAACACGGTTGCATCAGATATGAGACACTGCTGTCACGACTGACATAGATCATAGAAAAAATTCAAATATAAAAACTTTTTCAGAAGTCGCTGTCGGAGATGTTTGGAAATTACAGACCCCGGACGAAAACTGGATTCTTGTACAAAAGAAAAGGCTGCGTAATCGATTTATCGGAAGTCGAGGAAAAGCGATTGTTGAAATGGATGCAAAATTTAAAGCTGCGATTGTATATGCACCTATCTATATATATAACGTCTCTAAAGAAGTAACTGAAAGTGACATAATGCAGTACATAAAGAAGAAGACAGATATCATAGTTACTTTGGAAAAAATGTCTATGAAAATTGAAAAAGATTACGATGCCTATAAAATTTATGTTCCTAAACATGAAATTGAGACATTTTTAAAGTGTGATTTTTGGCCGGACGGTATAGCTTACCGTCGCTTCGTGAACTTTAGGCAGCGGTTCAATCGAGTTAATCCAGAAACAAAATGATTAAAAATAGTACTGTTACAAAAATTGCTAGTTTTAACTGCAAAAACATTTATCGATCAGTTGAATGCATTAGAAAGCTGTGTCGCACAGTTGATGTGATAGCGCTACAAGAGACGTGGCTCTTACCAGATAACATACCATATCTGGGATGTATAGATGGAGAATTTTCATTTATGGGTAAATCGGCGATGAACACAACGGCCGGTGTTTTAAGAGGCAGGCCGTACGGTGGAGTGGCCTTGCTTTGGAAAAAGTCTTCATTCCCGTGTGTATCGGTAATACCGTGTAGTAGTGTACGGCTCGCGGCCATTAAGACAGTGCTCAACGATCGTTCGATGTTAATAATATCAGTGTATATGCCAACCTGTTCGGTGGATAATCTTAGTGAGTTTACTGAATGTCTTAGTGAAATTAGTGCAATAATTGAGAGTAATAGTATCGAAAGTGTTTTAGTTTTAGGCGACTTTAACGCGCACCCAGGTGAGCTGTTTGCTAAAGAATTATTGAGCTTCTGTGCTGACCAATCATGGTCATGTGTTGATTTCGATTTACTACCCGCTAGTACATACACTTTCGTTAGTGAGGCTCACGGTTGCCGCCGATGGCTCGACCATTGTGTGGTCACGGATGCCGCGCGAAGTATAGTTGTAAAGGCATCAGTACTACACGATGTGTACTGGTCTGATCATTTCCCCCTTATAATAGATTGTAACATAAATTTAATAAAACCTGTAATAACAAATATTTGTACAATAAAAAACGAGGTAATATGGGGAGAGAGAGATAAAAATCAAATAGATAGGTATCACGAATATTGTCACTCACACTTAAGGGACTTAGATTTTCCTGAAGAATTTTGTAATTGTAGTAATCAAACATGTTCGGATAAAAATCATAGATTGTTGCTCGATAAAATGTATAACAAAATCGTTACAATATTAAGTGAGGCTGCTATGTTGAGTTGTCGTGTGAAAAAGAAATATAAATATATTGTGGGATGGAATAAATACGTCGGTGCCGCTCACAGGGAGGCGCGGCGTTGTTATGAAATATGGTTGCTACATGGGAAACCTACTAGTGGGTATATTTACAGTGACATGTGTGAATCAAAACGATGTTTCAAGTCTCAATTAAAATATTGTCAAGATAATAATAAGCAAATACAAATGGAAATTATTGCTCAGCACCATAAAAATAAAGACTTTTCAATGTTTTGGAAGTGTACAAATAGGCTTAGTCCCAAGCTAAGCCTCCCTGCGAGTGTCGCTGGCATGTATGAGCCGCAGGATATAGCATATGTATTTCAAAATTACTTTCAAGTTGCCTCCCCGCTACCTGATATGCATGGGGTGCTCGGTGTTGAGGAGGGTGCCCAGGATCACAGTGTACTCTTTTTGGCTAAGGATGTGGCTACTGTAATAAGGAAAATGACGAGGGGAAAGTCACCCGGGCACGATGGCCTCACCATCGAGCATCTTAGGTATGCAGGTGTGCATCTGCCAAGGGTTCTCTCTATGTTTTTTAATTTTTGTTTAAAGCACAGTTATTTACCAGCGGATCTGATGTATACGATCGTTGTACCAATATTAAAAAATAAGACTGGTGATGTATCGGACATAGCTAACTATAGGCCCATTTCGCTAGCTACAATCATAGCTAAGGTGCTGGATAGTCTGCTTGATAAGCAATTGGATCAACACATTTATCTGAACGATGCCCAGTTTGGATTTAGGCCAGGCTTATCCACGGAGAGTGCGATCCTTTGTCTTAAGCAGACTGTACAGTACTACACAACCAGAAAAACGCCTGTATATGCATGCTATTTAGATTTATCCAAGGCGTTTGATATGGTATCATATAAATTGCTGTGGCATAAGCTTAAAGATGAGACCAGTGTTCCCCCTGAGGTCGTGTCCTTATTTAGCTATTGGTACAAAAACCAAAAGAATAGCATTAAGTGGGCAGGAACGCATTCAAATGTGTACGGGTTGGAGTGCGGGGTGAGGCAGGGGGGGTTGAGCTCGCCACGCCTCTTCAACCTGTACATGAACAATCTTATCGTTGAGCTTGGCAACGCCAATGTCGGGTGTCATGTTGATGGCGTATGCATCAACAATATAAGCTACGCGGATATGGTGTTGCTGGCCCCATCGATAAGTGCAATGCGTAAAGTGTTAAGCATCTGCGAAAAATATGCTGTAGCCCATGGACTCAAGTATAACGTCAAGAAAAGTGAGTTCATGGTTTTCAAAGCGGGCACAAAAACTTACTCTGTAGTACCTCAGCTTCAACTTTGTGATACACCTTTAAAACAGGTTGATACATTCAAATACCTTGGTCACTGGGTGACAGAGGACTTGCGGGACAATATGGACATAGAAAGGGAACGTAGGGCGCTGGCCGTACGTTGCAATATGTTGGCTCGTAGGTTTGCACGTTGCAATAACAATGTTAAAGTGACACTTTTTAAGGCTTATTGCCAGACAATTTACACGTGCAGCTTATGGGTCAATTTCACGCAGCAGGCGTACAGCGCACTAAGGGTTCAGTATAATAATGCATTCAGGGTGCTGCTTGGTCATCCGCGATTTTGCAGCGCGTCGAATATGTTCACCGAGGCGCATATAGACGGCTTCCACGCGTTGATCCGAAAACGGTGCGCTTCTCTTATGGGTCGTTTTCGCAACAGCACAAACAGCATTCTGAATGCATTAGCCACCAGATGGGACTCTCCTATGGTGAGGCGCTGGGTTCACCTGCATTGCACGCCAGCATCGGTGTGTAGATGAGCACAGTTAGTTTATAATTATTATTTATTTTCCTTAATTTGGTTTGCATTTACTACTAACATAGGTTAAGAAGATTGTTACTAACAAAGATATGGACTCCGTCTGAAATAAACGCATTTATTATTATTATTATTAATCACCGTCACCATTTTTCAAATTTACATACCATTTCGTTAAAAAATAGCATCCATTTTACTTAAAATTTAGGTTACACCCACATACCGTTCGTGATTTTTAGCTTCATTAATTAACCCTTTTATATTTTAGTTTAACAAATATATAGAACAAAGGTAAGCATAACACTGACACCGTGGTATTTTTTTTAAATTATCGTACATTGATTTTTATATGAATTTTTTAACATACATTTATCGATTTTCTTACAAATACTTGGCTCGGGCGCGTCGAAATTTAGTGTGCAATCAAGACTCGAAGTGAGAGCACGTCGCTTTGAGCTAGCTCCCGGTTACGTAATTATTTGTGTATGTATACGACGCGAAGTCCTACGGAATAATCGGAGAAGTTGATAACTAACAATTTTATTATTTGTGGCTGCCGTACGAAAAACCTTCAACCTTTTTACAAGCTTTTAGTTATCTTTTGCATGTTCGGGTCTAATCTTGCGAGTTAAATTTGACTCACTTCCCGGTTTCCGATTAAGCTGAAATTTTGCATGCATATGTATAAATATATTATGATGACGACATGGAGCTGATCTGATGTTGGAGCTGAAAGGTGGCCATAGGAACTCCGCAATAAAACGACATAGCCCCATCGAGTTTGAGCTCGTTTGATTCGTATTGATGAGAACTTTGATCCTATATGGTAACCAGGGTCTGATGCTGGATCTGGAAGGTGGCCATAGGAACTCCGCAATCAAACAACGCAACCCCATCGAGTTTGGGCTTGTTTGATTCGTATTGACGAATACTTTGATCCTATATGGTAAACAGGGTCTGATGCTGGAACTGGAAGGTGGCCATAGGAACTCCGCAATCAAACAATTCATTCCCATCGAGTTTGGGCTCGTTTGATTCGTATTGACGAGTACTTTGGTCCTATATGGTAACCAGGGTCTGATGCTGGAACTGGAAGGTGGCCATAGGAACTCCGCAATAAAACGACACAACCCCATCAAGTTTGGGCTCTTTTGATTCGTATTGACGAGTACTTTGGTCCTACATGGTAACCAGGGTCTGATGCTGGAGCTGGAAGATAGCCAAAGGAACTCCGCAATAAAACAACACAATCCCATCGAGTTTGGGCTTGTTTGATTCGTATTGACGAATACTTTGGTCCTATGAGCGTCGGTGGCGCAGTGGACTCGGCACTTGCCTTCCAATCGGGGGGTCGGGGTTCGAGACCCGCCATGTACCAATGTGTTTTTCGTTTCGAATTTCATATGTACATTTGTCTGACGCTCCTACGGTGAAGGAAAACATCGTGAGGCAACCTGCATACATCTGCGAAGAAATTCAATGGTGTATGTGAAGTCGACCAATCCGCACTGGGCCAGCGTGGTTGACTAAGGCCTAATCACCCTAATATAGGGTAGGCTCGAGCCCCTCGGTGGGGACGTATATGGGCTGTGATGATGATGATGATGATGTGGTAACCAGGGTCTGATGCTGAAGCTGAAAGGTAGCCATAGGAACTCCGCAATAAAACGACACAATTCCATCGAGTTTGGGCTCGTTTGATTCGTATTGACGAGTACTTTGGTCCTATGTGGTAACCAGGGTCTGATGCTGGAGCTGGAAGGTAGCCAAAGGAACTCCGCAATCAAACAACGCAACCCCATTGAGTTTGGGCTCGTTTGAATTGTACTGACGAGCACTTTGGTCCTACATGGTAACCAGGGTCTGATGCTGGAGCTGGAAGGTAGCCATAGGAACTCCGCAATAAAACGACACAATCCCATCGAGTTTGGGCTCGTTTGATTCGTATTGACGAGTACTTTGGTCCTATATGCTAACCAGGGTCTGATGCTGGAGTTGGAAGGTGGCCAAAGGAACTCCGAAATAAAACGACGCAACTCCATCGAGTTTGGGCTTGTTTGATTCGTATTGACGAGTACTTTGGTCCTATATGATTTTTCTTGATGAGTACTTTGAGCCTAGCCTAGATAATATCCATACGCAACCCCATCAATTTCTTTTGTGCGACCTTCCCCAATTTAGGTGTCAAATCAAAGAGCTTGAATTGTAGAATGAATTGTAGAATATAGTATATTCTGAAAGACAATCTAATACAAGATGGCCGCCGTCACAAATTGATAGATTATTTTTATGTACAATCCCCACAATATGGGTCAGTATATGGGGTATCAAATGAAAGTTCGTAAAATACAGTACACCATGAAAAAAACTAAAACAAGATGGCCGCTATCACAAAAGATTTTTAAAAACAAGCTTTTATTTTAATGTCCTAAAAAAGAAAATAAACTTTAATTTATTTTTTTATTACAATCTAGCGAATGGCTTCAATGCACTAAAAAGTGCGTTGAGCACAAGAAAATATTCATTTCATATTTGTTTATTACTAAATTATTATATGTATTGTAGATCTAACAATAAAGAACTCGGTAGTCATTAAATAGTTATTTCGTATTATTTGAGTAATTAGTTAAAAAAGTTTTTTTAAAGCAAGCTTATATTATAATGCCTTAAAAGAGGAAATAAACTTTAATTTATTACAAGATATATTTTCTTATAAAAATATAAAAGCTTGTCCCGAGAATTAAGATAAACAATAAAACAATTTAACTTGTTTATTATATTTATTTTTTTGTAATAAATAACGTTTTGTACAGCATTGTCATATACTGAAATGCATATATGTATGATCCCTTTTTTGAAAAACTCGATTTCGTTATAACTGCTGCCTCACGGAAACTCGGTGTCGTGAAGGTGCGTAGGTATTTTGCGCCGGACCAACTATGCCTGTTGTATAAAACTCAGGTTAGGTCTTGCGTGGAATATTGCTTGCACTCCGGCTCCGCTCAGTACCTCCTCGATGCTCTGGACAGATTGCAGCGTCGCGCTATTCGAATAATTGGCGATGTAGAGGCAACTAACACCCTCGAGCCTCTACAACTTCGATGTGACATCGCCTCTCTTAGCGCCTTTTACCGAATGTTCCACGGGGAATGCTCTGAGGAGCTCTTTAACCTTATCCCTCCCTCTCCATTCCTTAAGAGGATTGTGAAGCTGTAAATTTTCATACAAAAAGCGATAACGCTTTTCTCCCTCTAAACATAGTCCAATTTTCATAATTTTTGGAAATCTTGTAGATATAATGAAAAACTAGGTTTGTACGTTTTGATTTTGAAGAAATATTGCTCAGAATATAAGTTATTAGCATCTAAATATCTATATTTTCGACTTAAAAACTACCTTGAACATTTTTGTCTTTTTTTGACTAAATTATACTGAATTACAAAAAAAGCAAAACGTACAAACATAGATTAAGGTATACTGAATCTAATGAGACCAAAAGCGTCTAATTTCATAAAGGTTTAGGGGGGTAAAACAGTTATCGCCCGAAACAATATTTCAAACAGGAATTGTAGGTAATTTCGACCATTTCTTGCAACTCTCTCTATCGCACGATACGGGTCGGGGGCAGGGGTATAATGTAGTGATAGTGATGTGACATAATGTTATCGTAGTTATTGTCGCCTAGGGAGGAGAAAGTAATATCGATATATCGATCAATAGTGAAAGTTATTACTCAAGTCGGAACTATTAATCTTCACAAATACCTTATACATGGAAAAGTAAATATCTTTTTGAATACGTTTATTGATTTTAGTGTTTTATTTTAAAGATTTTATTTCAATACAAATTTCCTTATTTAAGGGTTAGCAGCCTGTAGCCTGTTAGCTTTACTGTAAATTCCCAAAACCAAAAAAGGAAAAAATGGAAGTATGTAAGTAGTTGTTTGTTATAATAAATATGTACCATAAAGACACAAACTCAAAATAAATTCGTATTTTTTGTGATAGGTATTTTTTATGCAATGTATGAAGTTGGAGCAGCTAAAAACGTGTAATAGACTATGCAAGTAGCGTTATTTTTAATATTATTTTATTTGAATTTTATTCCTCTAAAGCTGGGCCCTAAGGTTTTACTCGCGTTATGGAATCTACGATTGTATAAAAAATACAAACGACAAAGCCTAAATAATATACGAGTATGTAGGGTAGGCAGGGTAGGCATATATGGGAAGAAGGCACCCTTCGTACGGTTTTTAAGTTTTTTTTCATTTTAACTATAAAATTTAAAGCAGCTGATTACATATACTAATAGGTATTTTTTAACCGACTTCAAAAAAGGAGTTTCTCAATTCGATGCGTATGTTTTTTTTCGTGTGTATGTTACGCGATTACGCCGCCAATTGCGGACCGATTTTCAAAATTCTTATTACACTCCAAGGGTGGTCCCATGGTTACCAAAGTCAGGATCTGATGATGGGATCCCATAAAAATGGAGGGAAATCCTTAAATTTTTAGGCGCGTCCAACGTGTTTTTTTTTTAATATAAAAACGTCGCACTAGGATTTTCTCCTGTGTCGTGAGTGCAGTTACAAACATAGAATATCACATGCACATACGCCCAGACCGGAACAAATTTCTGTAGGCCATACAAAACATCTGTCCCGTGCGGGAATCGAACCCGCGACCTGTTGCGCAGTAGGCGATCAGTCGACCTCTGCGCTAACCGTGTCAACCGTTTTGTGTGTATGTAACGCGATTACTCCGCCAATTGTGGACCGATTTTCAAAATTCTTTTTGTATTCGGTAGAGTACACTCCTAGGATGGTCCCTAGGTCACCAAAGTCAGGTTCTGATGATGGGATCCTATGAAAATCGAGGTATACCCTAATTTAATTTGGGTTTCGTTCACTAAAAAGTTAAAAAAAATATTTTACAAAAAATAAAAACTGATTTCAAAAACACTGAAAATTAAAAATAATATAAGAATAGGTACAGACAACATTACATTTCTATATTGAAGTCGGTGCCAAACGATGATCTCCTAGAAAATCTTAAAATTTGGCACCGTCTTCAATAATGATGTGTGATGTTGTCTGTACCTATTCTTATACTCTTTCTAACTTTTTAGTGTTTTTGTAGTCCATTTTTATATTTATTGTAAAATATTTTTTTTACATACGACAGGAAAGCTCTTGGCCTTCATCTCACCTGCTGCTGGAAGATAATGCCGAAGGAGGAAGTGAGCTTCACCTGGACTCCTCGACAGCTGAGGAACTGGCTATCTCACCTCTAATTATCGAAACACAACAATTCTATTAACATTGTTATTATGGCGATAAACTTAGGTAAGACGGTGGTAGCTAGCCAGGTGTGCTCAGAAGCCCTACCACCAACCAAACGGAACAGAAAAGCTTTTGTCCCCGTGCGGAATCGAACTCCGGACGGACCTCCCGATCAACATCCAGTGGCCTCAACCACTAGACCACGGAGGTGGTAAAAATTAGAATTCTAAGACTATTAGTATCTAATCTATTAGTATCTACTACCCGAGATTAGTGTATAAAAATGAGAGGTATTTTTTATTTGATGCATAATTATTACTTTATATTTTTTAAATCCCTGCTCCTATTTAGTTTGTATGTAAAAGTATTAATTTATCTATCTAAAATAATAGATTTTTTGTTATTTATTTTTAAGTTAACAAGAGGTCTGTTCTTGTTTAAACAATTGTAAATGTCATTTTATGTTTAGTGTTTATTTTTTTCATAAAAGGATCCATTTTACATTGATTCACATTCACATCTCAAATGAAAATCATTTTAATTCAGTATAACATTCAACTTACAAAAAGTCATTTTCTTTAGACAGGTAAATGTACGATAGATAGGTGGGTACTTTTATAACAAATAACAGCTCAGTCCTATAAAGTAGGACTTGGTAGGGATACCAAGTAGGTAACTGCCTACACTATAAATTTCAAAGGAAAACTGAAATAATTTACAAAACTTATCTACTAAAATATTATAAAGAAAGAAGACAACTATGTTTGTATTTTTGTTTGTAATGAATACACTCAAAAACTAGCTCACCGGGAAGTCTCGGCGTAATTATTGTTAAAATGATTTTTAGAAATAAAGCAGTTTTAATTTACTATATTTTTTATTTTTAAAAACTACTAGGCTGATTTTAAAAATTTTTTGGCTAATAGAATGCTACATTGTCACTGAGTAATTATAAGGTTATAAAATAATTTTTCCTACGGGTAAACAAAATTCCCTCACGAAAAACGAAAATAACGAAGGCAAAGTTGCGAGCGGAAAGGCAGTCAGGAATACCTAAGCAACGGAAAACATTTCGAGTTCTCGCGCCGAGGAGTCGCGCGCTGCTATCGTTGTGTGAGTGAGAATTTGCGCATGTTGTATTTGTGGTGTAAACGCCAGACCGGAGGCGGAGCGGTGTGAAACAGATAGCATTTTGGAAAATACCTACTCGCGCCGCGCACGATTACTTCACAATCCTCTTAACAGAAACACGCGTAAGGGTCTACGGAGTCATCCTTACACTGTATCCTCCTTTTCACACCGTACCAAGAAATTCCAAGATTCCTTCTTTTTTTTATTGCTACTAAGTTGGCAAAAAGCAAACTGCCCACCTGATGGTAAGTGGTAACAGTCACCTATAATACATGTGTCTCGTGTGACATTCGCAGTAAAACTGCAACCCCCACAAGGGCCACAGTGTACGTTGCCAACTTGTGACTTAAGATGTAAAGTCACGGTACCCAGTAATTTCAGTGCCATATCTTACCCTTCAAACCGGAACACAGCAATGCAAGCACTGCTGCTTTGCGGCAGAAATAGGTAAGACGGAGGTACCCAAGCACACGACCTTGGTACAGAGTCTCCCTCCGGTAAGTCTTCTGTCGTTCATCCCACACTTGGAATTCTCTACCTGCGCACGTGTTTCCTCCGTCCTACAACATGGATTCTACAGAACTAACATCCCTTTTCTTAACCCTTCGAACTCCTGACACACGTACCAGACATACAGAATTGTTCCACACAGCAATGACAAGTACAAAGTATGCACAAAACTCCGCGATTAAGCGTATACAGTCTAAATATAATAAGTTGTTTTCGTCCTTAGATGTTTTCCATTGTAATGGGTCGGCATTTAAAAGGGGTATTTTAGATATACTTAACACAGTGTAGTTACGGGGACAAAACGCACACATACGCACATACACACACACACACACACACACACATACACACACACACACACCAAAATGTGGGCGTCAATATTCATAGATTTTTTTTAGTATATGAAAAAAAAAAAAAGTTTTTCAACCTGTAAATAGTGTAGTATAATACTTTTAAAATTTGTTGTTGAGATGTTTATTTATTTTGAATCATATATATTTAAATAATGAAAAAACCTGTAAATTGGCAATAAGTTTTAACCTAAATGTTTCTGTAATTTACTTTTGAGTGCTGTGGTTTTTTGTAAAAAAAAAAAAAAAAAAATGGGTTCCTTCAAAAGAGGTGTGAAAAACATCTTTTAGGCCGGCAAGGGGCGGGCAGGTTGGATAGTGGATGTCCTCCCTCCTCTATCTGTCAACTCATTTGGGCCTCTTTCACCGCTTAACATCAGGCGGGAGGAGGTAATTTGCCAGACCCTCCATAAAAAAAACTGTTTAAGTACCTTGCCCGTATTTACTTGGTAAGCCTTAAATGAATAAATATTGGTAATTCTAAGAAAAAAATATTTGTTTTTTATAAAATGGGTAAATCTTACGACAAGCTTTTATATTTTATTAAAAACTAGCTGTGCCGGCGAACTACGTTTCGCCATAATATAAAAAATAGTTCACGACCTATTCTCAGATCTACCGAATGTGCACAAAAATTTAATAAAGATCAGTCAAGCCGTTTCGGAGGAGTTTGGTAACAAACACTGTGACACAAGAATTTTATATATAAGATGTATCATGTAGTAAATTAACATTTATTTTCGTCTTATTAGGGCTTTAAAATAAAATCCTAGTGTGGGGCGACTTTTTTTTTAAACTTTTTACTATTATTTTATAATTTACCATTTTGTAACCGCATGGCCGCCATTACGAAACTCGACCAAAGTACTCATCATTACGAAACAAACGAGCCCAAAACTCGATGGGCTTATGTCGTTTTATTGCGGAGTTCCTATGGCCACCTTCCAGTTCCAGCATCACACCCTGGTTACCATATAAGATCAAAGTACTCGTCAATACGAATCAAAGGAGCCCAAACTCGATGGGGTTGTGTCGTTTTATTGCGGAGTTCCTATGGCCACCTTCCAGCTCCAGCATCAGACCCTGGTTACCATATAGAACCAAAGTCCTCGTCATTACGAATCAAACGAGCCCAAACTCGATAGGGTTATGTCGTTTTATTGCGGTGGTTCTATGGCCACCTTCCAGCTCCAGCATCAGACCCTGGTTACCATATAGGACCAAAGTACTCGTCATTACGAATCAAACGAGCCCAAACTCGATAGGGTTATGTCGTTTTATTGCGGAGGTCCTATGGCCACCTCCCAGCTCCAGCATCAGACCCTGGTTAACAAATAGGACCAAAGTACTCGTCAATATGAATCAAACGAGCCCAAACTCGATGGGGTTGCGTCGTTTTATTACGGAGTTCCTATGGCCACCGTCCAGTTCCTTCATCAGATCAGCTCCATGTTATCATAACATTGCATTGTCACGATATACATATTATTATGTGCAAAATTTCAGCCCAATCGAAAACCGAGAAGTGGTCAAATCTACATACATACATACAGTGCAAGCTAAATAAAAGCTTGTAAAAATAAAAGTTGATCAAACACATCCCTGTATTTACTATAGTATAACACAGTAAATAATAAACACCTATTAAATTCAAAATTAACATCTACGATATTTTGCTAGGCGGCCGTACCGATTGCGCGACCGAGTGCGCTTGTGTGCGTGAGCGACGCACACAAACAGAGACTAGAGAAATTTACCTAAACTAGCTCGGGCTCGCGCGGATGGTGGGCCCTTAAGATTCAACTTAAAACATTTATTTCTTCACAGTAGTATTTAAGTAAAATGATGAATTATTGTCTTTTATTTGCATGAGTACTACACATTCAAATTAATTTACACTTTTTGGATAAATTTGCTTATACCTATTTAGTTTTAAACATTTCAATAATTTAGCCCCACGTTTGGAATGCTTTTCAGTATTAATGGTACAGCTTACAGCTTCTTTGTTGAATGGCAACCGGTCGTAAACACAACCATTACTGCCAAACTCAAGTTATGGATAGAACACTTGTTTGAGTTTACTTTTGAAAGGTAGCCAAACATATAATGAGATTGTTTTGGGTTACCTGAAAAAGGACAAAACAATGGTAACGAAATGACTAAAGCTGGTGGCTGTCAAAGAGTAACATCATAATTATTATTCATATCCTAAACATAAATTGTGCAATGCTTTCCATATCTTTTTCCACTTATTCTGTGCTTGTGCAAACATATTAAAACCTATTATATACTGGTTATATGTATTTTACCAGACGTCTTCAAAGTTATGAAAACATCGAAAAAATATCTACAGGGTGGACCAAAAGTCCGGTAACATTTCAAATGGTTATAAAAAATACAAAAAGAGATATGAGAGAAAATTTGTTTATATTTGTTATAAAAGTACAAAAATCAGGGTTTTATTTTTTTTAAATAACGTCGTCCAAATGTCTCCCTTGTTTAGTTTGGCACTCCTGTAACCTAGAGCGGAAATTTTCCATCACCACCCGACAAGTGTTTGGAGAAATGTTCTGAATTTCCTCGCGTATATTTTCTTTTAATTCTTCAATAGACTGAGGGTTGTTATTAAAAACTTTACTTTTGAGGTATCCCCAAAGGAAAAAGTCCATTGGTGACAAATCCGGGCTGCGGGGTGGCCAGTTAATGTCACCTCTTTTGGATATGACTTTTTGCCCAAAAATTTCACGAACCGCTGCTATTGAGTCGTTGGAGGTGTGACATGTGGCCCCATCTTGTTGAAACCATGTTCGTTGATTAAAACCAGAGTAGTCCTGTAATTCTGGAGCAAAAAAGTTCTGTAGCATGGCAATGTATCGCTGTGTGTTGACGGTAACGGGACGGCTTCTCTGAGTCTCATAAAAATACGGACCAATAATTCCACTGGCTGATAAAGCTGCCCATACAGTAACTTTGGGTGAGTGTAAGGGCTTTTGGTGCTTCAATTGCGGGTTAGCATCACTCCAGTATTTGCAATTTTGCCTGTTCACATGCCCAGTTAGGTGAAAATGTGCCTCGTCTAAGAAAAAGATGTTATTGAAGCTCGTAAACCTCGCAAGCATTTCGTTGGCAAACTGCAGTCTCTGAGTGTAGTCATTTGGCTTTAATTGCTGTACAATTTGAATTTTATACGGATGTAAATGTAAATCCTTGTGAAGAATACGATTTAAAGATGTCCTGGACACATTTACAACACTAGACCGCTTTCGAGTAGAGGCCAGGTTGTTCTCTAACAGATGCTCGTACGCGCTCTATGTTTACGGGCTCTCTCGACGTCCTAGGTCGGCCGGATCGTGGTTGATTTAATGTTGAACCCGTCTTCTCGAACTTCTGTACCCAATTTTTAATAGCACGAGTTGATGGAGCTTGATTTTTATTACGTATGTTGTACTGTGTACAAAATTTTCGTTGCGCTTCAGTCGCAGAATCGTTGTTGCGATAGTACTCGCGTACGCAAAACGCACGTTGTGCTCCGCTGAACGACGCCATGGCACTGAATTCCAACTAGCTACTCTCGCGTTTAGTAACGTCCCGCTCCCCCCTATCCCCCGCAATTGGAAGCAGCGCTCGATTCAAATGTTACCGGACTTTTGGTCCACCCTGTATAACATTGACGAACCCATCATGATTTATGTTTCCATTAAGTTCCCTGCCAGATACCATTCCAGTTCTTATCGCTGTACAAAGCACGACGATGTAAATACACTTTGTACAATGAAGAATCAACACAATTCGATTCGCGGGTCGATGATTTCCTCCCCTCCCTCTCCCATTACAGTTGTGGTAAGGCTTGGTACTAATTAGGATTACCTACTTAATGCCCGGACTGTGCGGGTTGGTACAGTCAAGGAAATTCGCGGTCGTCCACTTTGCACTCAAAATGCATTGAACAGTTGCTATCATGTCACGCCCTGTTCTTCACACTCAACCAATAAGCGTAAGCGAGCCGTCTAAGCACGTAACGGTTGTTTGTTTACAATACATGTTTAGTTGCAATTTGCCTTTCGCCCATTGTCAACGCGTTTTCTGCATAAAAAAATACTTGCGCCCGACCGACTGTTTTGCCCCTGGACTCCGATTATCTCGTCTTCACGTCGACATTTGAAAAAATTAGGATTTAATAGATTTAAAGTTGAATTATATAAATGGTTATTATGTAAATTATTTTATTCAGTTAAAGAATTTTTAGATTTAGTATTAGTTTTGGACTTTTATAACACATATTCACATGTTATAAGTAGTATTATAACTAGAAAATGTTGAACCTTTTAAAGCTGACCATCTGCAACTGTACGCATCATTTTGTAATGTGAATTAATTAGTGACATTACGAGCAATAGAAAGGGCCTACACAAAGAACAGTAAATACAAATATTTTATACATTCATAGAAAAAAGTAAAAAGCTCAAATAATCAAGACATAAGTTCGTTGATGATAAGTTTGCTATAATTTATTAATTATTATATTATAATAATTTGTTTGCTAGTTTACTGATTGTGAATATCAGAATTAATCGCAATACTTGATCAACCACAAAGAGATGGAATTTAAAAAAAATAATTATTGTGCTGTTAAATATTTTAAGCCGGGATTGCGTACGCGCAATCCGGTGTGCGCTCTCGGTGCGAGATTAATAATAACATTTTGTTTTTGTCACCGGGTGAGTGGGGGGAGGGCTGGGCGGAGCTACGCGGCGCATTGAAAATCGAGTGCAAGCGATAATCACTTAAAGGTGGGCGACCGCCGATTTCCCTGACTGTACCACCACTCTGCCTATTTTGGTCGTGAAGCAGTCCTGCGTTTCGATTGAAGGGCAGAGACAGCCGTTCCTTCATGCCCCTTTTCCATCCCTCTTGTGGTGAGGAGTCTCGGTGATAATCAGAACTAGCGGGGTACTAAGTCTCAGTGAGTTCGTTGGGCGTGAAGAGTTGACGCGCGGTTCAGGGAGACCTGGTGGAAATGGTTACCGTCGGCCACCTGCCAGGTCAGTAGGGGACCCGAACCCAGGAATATCCTGCCTGGGAGGCTGTCCTGCACAACCGGCGAAAATCCCGTCATGCAGTCATCGTGCCGGAATAGGAGACCGGAGTGGATCCACACAACCCGCGCACTCACTTTGTACTAACGCTCTGCCCTTTTTTTTGTTTATCGCCGAGACTATGCCCCACATTACACACCCTTCCCAAAAACAAATAACATGAAGGTTCACAAAAAGAAGATGCGAGTTACAAGGGCGGACACCCAATCCACACTTAAAATGGATTTCTGCAATATCAGGGGTCTACACAGTAATCTCGAAGCCGTCCACCACCATCTCGAGACGGCTCGGCCTGCCTTGCTCTTCTTAACGGAGACGCAAATTACTGCCCCTGACGATGTTTCGTACCTGAAATACCCGGGTTACGAACTGGACCACACATTCCTACGTAAAGCCGGGGTGTGCGTATTCGTCAGGGGTGATGTTTGCTGTCGCCGCCTTCGGGGCCTCGAACATCGGGACCTGTCGTTATTATGGCTGCGCGTGGACCATGGGGGTCTTACCCGAATCTACGCGTGCCTTTACAGGTCCCATGCCAGTGAATTAGGGTCAGCTCAGCTTTTTGAGCACGTTCAAGAGGGGATTGACCGAGCGTTGGAGCAGTACCCATCTGCGGAGGTGGTGGTCCTTGGTGATTTTAATGCTCACCATAAAGAGTGGTTGAAGTCCCGGACCACTGACCTCCCGGGTAGGACTGTCTTCAACATGGCTTCGGCCTATGGCCTCTCTCAACTGGTGGTACAGCCCACCCGTATCCCAGATATAGAGAGCCATGCAGCCTCCATGTTGGATCTACTGCTGACTACGCGACCTTTCGGATACAGGGTTGTGGTCGATGCTCCACTTGGATCATCGGACCATTGCCTTGTCCGTAGTACTGCCAGTCTTGCGCGACCCCATCGCGTGTCTGCGGCAGGCAATCGTGCAGTTTGGCGGTATGAGTCAGCAGACTGGAATGGACTCCGAGAATTCCTCGGATCCTACCCCTGGAAGCAGCTCTGCTTCGCCTCCGAAGATCCCGACACTTGCGCAGATTGCGTCACTGAAACGGTGCTGATGGGAATGGAAGCTTTCATACCCAACGCCAAAATACCTGTTGGCGGTCGCAGTCGTCCCTGGTACAATAATACCTGCAGGAAGACTGCCCACCTCAAGCAATCTGCGTACATCACCTGGGACAACGCCAGAAAAAGTCAGGATCCTGACTTGATCAGATCAGAACAACAGGGTTCCATCTTCGTGGAAGATTGCTCACGTCCACCCAATTCCCAAAAAGGGTGACCGATCCGACCCGTCAAATGACAGGCCAATAGCGATAACGTCCTTGCTCTCCAAGATTATGGAGCGGGTCATCAACTCCTGCCTCCTACGGTACCTAGAAGAGCACCAGCTGATTAGCGACCGACAATACGGCTTCCGTCACGGCCGTTCAGCTGGTGATCTTTTAGTTTACCTGACCCACCGCTGGGCGGAAACCTAGGAGGGCAAAGGTGAGGCTCTCGCCGTGGGACCAGATATCGCTAAGGCGTTTGATAGGGTCTGGCACAGAGCTCTTCTCACGAAGCTACCATCTTATGGAATCCCCGAGGGACTCTGCAAATGGATAGCCAGCTTCTTGGATGGTAGGAGCATTAAAGTCGTCGTCGACGGCTGCTGCTCCAAAACCATGCCCATAAACGCTGGCGTTCCACAAGGTTCGGTGCTCTCCCCAACTCTGTTCATTCTGCATATCAATGACGTGTTGTCCATTGAGAACATACATTTTTATGCAGATGATAGTACGGGTGATGTGCGGTATACCGACCTCCAGAATGTCCCTCGGATTTCGTTGCAAGAAAGGCGGTCACAACTTGTGTCTGAAATCGAGGACTCTCTAGGGCGAGTCTCCGAATGGGGTGCAAAGAACTTAGTTAAGTTCAACCCCACGAAGACACAAGTGTGCGCATTCACTGCAAGGAAGGACCCATTTATCGTAGTGCCACAGTTCCAAGGAGTTACTCTTCGTATGTCCGGTGGTATTGGGATCCTCGGTGTGGAAATTTCTGCCAAAGTGCAGTTTGGGAGTCATTTGGAGGACAAAGCCAAATTGGCGAGCAAAAAACTGGGCGTCCTGAACAGAGCCAAGCAGTACTTCACTCCTAGTCACCGGCTGATGCTTTATAAAGCACAAATACGGCCGCATATGGAGTACTGCTCGCACCTCTGGGCAGGAGCTCCGAAATATCAACTCGACTCACTTGACTCCTTGCAAAGGCGTGCATTCCGCATCGTCGGTGATCCTAGTATCACGGCCTCAATGGAGACGCTGGAGCAAAGGAGAGACTTTGGTTCTCTTTGCGTGCTCTATTGGCTCTTTAACGAGTAGTGCTCTGAGGAACTGTTTGCAATGGTGCCCTCGTCACCTTTTTATCATCGCACCACCCGCCACCGCAATAGAGTTCATCCGTACCACCTGGAACCGATCTTGTCTAGCACAGTTCGGTTTCAGCGTTCATTTCTTCCACGTACGTGCAGACTCTGGAACGAGCTCCCAGCTGCGGTGTTTCCTGAGCGCTACGATATGTCCAACTTCAAACGAGGTTTAAAAAGAGCACTTCTCTCCAGGTAGGTAGTAACTGAGCTTTGCCCCTGGCATTGCAGATGTCCATGAGCGGTGGTTACCACTTACCATCAGGTGGGCCACTTGCTCGTCTGCCACCTTTAGCAATAAAAAAAAAACGAAAAATCCTCTCGGTAGGACGATTATGGCGACCGTAACAGGGCGAAGCGCGCGGAACAGAACACCCATTTTGATAAAACAATTTTATTATTTGCACGTGTTGTTGAATGCTATATCCGTTCATGGTGATTTGGCAAAACGGACTGATGATTTGACAGCCAATTTGACAGTGTAGCTTTAACAAGATGACCGCTATCAACTGTCAAAGTTCGGAAGTCCCTTTACTTTTGAATTCTCACAGAGGCGCGTTCAGAGCCTCTGGGTGTAGTTGTCCGGTTGTTTTTTAACTCGCTCAAAGGCGTTGAACGCGTTGCAGCAACCAAATCTTTTATCTCCCTCTTTCACATGATTTTTTATTTCTCTCTCTTTCTAGTAGATGACATTAAAGAATATGGCCGCCAATATCATCCAATCACGTAAGAGTATTTCAGTCATAAACGTCAGAGCGTTTTACAACCATCAAATTCGATGGTTGTTCGGTTGTAACTCGCGCCGACACTCAAAGGTCTTGAACGGGCCGGTTGTTTCATCCGGTTGTCACGCTCGAAGGCATTGAACGGGGTTAGAGCGAAAAGTTGTACTTCGCGCGAAGGCCCTGAACGCGCCTCTGCACTCAGTTGGACAGCTTACAAGTGACGGCATAGTGCTGAATCTTATTATTTAATGCCCTTCTATCTTTCTAAATAGGTCTTCTGGTGGTTCAAATGACCCATCAATTTTTACCACGGGCCTGTAGTCTACTAGCTGTGCCCCGCGAACTACGTTTCGCCATATATTTTTTTCCCGTTTTTGCAACATTTTTCATTGATGATCAGCTCCTATTAGTCGTAGCGTGATGCCATATAGCTTATAGCCTTCCTCGATAAATGGACTATCCAATACAAAACGATTTTTTTAGTTTGAATCAGTAGTTCCTGACATTAGCGCGTTCAACCAAACTCTTCAGCTTTATAATATTAGTAACTATATATTAACTGATATTCTTGTTTTTATTTAATGTGGAATGAATTATTGCATCCTTACATATTATAAAACAAAGTCCCCTGCCGCGTCTGTCCGTTGGCGATAAACTCAAAAACTACTGCACCGATTTTCAAGCGGTTTTTACCACTCGATAGCGTGATTCTCGAAGAAGGTTTTAGTTTATAATTTGTTAAGTTTTTGTATTTATTTCTGTGTACATTAACGATATTTGTTGAAGATGTCGGGAAAAAATAAATTAAGGCGAAACGTAATTCGCGGGCACAGCTAGTTTATGATAAAAATCATCTAAAGAGATGTAATATTTTGAAAACAATGTATGCATTGTTCTGTCAATGTGTCGGCCGCGCACTTGTGGGTTCGGCTGCCGTCCGAGGCGCCCCTCGTGTGCATTACCGCAGCAAAATGTTGTGCTTTAGAGAAGTGAGAGTATATCAAATAATTAGTTCATCATGAGGAGAAATTAGTTCATGAATAGCAAAATTTGTTCGCATTGTAGTTTTAAAGTTATTCGAGAAAAACAGATTTTGCTGGAGTAATGTTCGAAACGTTACCCTGGCAAAATCGTTTTTTATAAAATCGTTTCCATCCAGAACCAAATACATGAATAGATAGCTTTGGTTGCGTATTAAATGTTTGTGAATAGCAAAATTTGTGCATGTTGTATTTCTTAAGTTATTTAAGATTTTGCTGCGGTAACGTTTTAGGATATGCCAGATCTCGAAATCGGTTGAACATAGAAGTTTGAAAAAAATACCAATAATAGACCTTAATTTGTTCAAATTTGTTCAAGCATTAGTTTTTGATTTGCTTGATGAATACCAATGTAATTAAATGTTTTCAAAAATCAGAAAAAATTAATTTCTCAGTAAACCAGTACACTTACAATAAAATAAAAGGCTGTAACATGTACCCTTGGTACACCTATATAACGACAGTAAACTTAGATTATGTAACTTTACGCAATATGAACATATAGAGAATTTTAAAAAGGTTTTTTTAAGTCATCGAATACGCAGCTTCCATTAAATAAGGAAACATGGCATACTATGAACAAATTAAAATTTTCCATCAATAAACAATCCTGTTAATTCCAGCTTTGAATTACGGCTATTATGAAAGTTATATCAAAAATAAGATATATCAGTAATTTGTCAAAAAGCCGACCGAATTATAAAGGTTGCGTAAAAGCGACCGCATCATACATAAGGCTAACCATTTTAAATGAACGGTATAATATTGATGTTTCGTTAGTACAGTTGCGAAAAAAGGGTATAATAAAATAATGAAACGAGAACGACATTTTTTTATTTAAAAATCAGTCTTATACAAATGATATTTTTTACTTATTAAAAATCACAGATAATTTTTATAAGGCACACATGCACATTATACGTAAATATAAAATCATCGGATTGGTAGAGTGACATTAATCTGTTGAGCCGCGTAATACTCCCGGGAACAATAAGACAATGAAAATATTCTTCATACAGAGCCATGTTTGTGCGATCTGAGAAACAAACTATACACGGTGTTTCATAATAACCAATAAATAATTAATGCGTTATCTAAAAATAATTATTAAAAATGTGTTTACACGTAATGTCATTTACCCCAATATTTTCATGTATATCATAGTATCATCATCATGTCTATGATTTACATGAAAATTTTGGGTTGAATGACATTACGGGTAAACACAATTTAATAATTAGTTTTAGATAACGCATTGATTATTTATTGGTTATTATAAAACACCGTGTATAAAAAAAATCATGCAACGCAAATTGATACTTGGCGAAGAATCTTAGATTAATTACCATGTAACACAATATTAGATGAAATTTAAAAAAGGAAACCCTACTAGCTAGCTTGAAATCCAACAATCATTTCATTCGGCCAGAACATAGCCATTTACGGCAATTCGTGTTAGCGTGGTGACTTATCGTCTTGTTTATCGCGATGATTGGGGCAACGGGGCAACATTTCCATTTTTAATGTTAATTTGGTTTTAAATATACAGGGTGGAAACTTTCAGCGGGGCAGTAAGGAGAAGTACCTAATCTATTCCAGCTACACGAAAATGGTCTTAGGAGACTATCCATAATTTTTTATGGAATTTTGATCCTCATTCACAGATTTTCAAAAAAAAATTTCAGTTAGCAAGAAAATAGCCATTTTACATAAAAACATTTTTTGATACCAATCGATCCTGTTTCTAATACTGATCAAAAACTTCAATGGCACCAACCATTGTTAGAGGAGTCCGATACTTAAAACCAAATGCCTAATAACGTTTAGCCTAAATAAGTATGCATAAAGTCGAGAATACACATAAAGTCGTTTCTGGCGCTTCGCCGGCCGCTGCCGCGGCACGCTCGCTTCGCTCGCTCGGCTCGCTTCGCTCGCTCGGCTCGCGCGCTTGGTTCATGTTCAAACCTACGCTCGTCGCTTCGCTCCTCGCTACCTATTTTTGACGTTATTAGGCATTTCGTTTTTAGGTGATATGTGTTTTAGGCCAAACGTTATTAGGCAATTTGTGTTTAGGTTTTAAGTATCGGACATTCGTTGGAGTACCTACACAAAAAGTCACAAATTGCAAAAAACTTTTCCCCTACATTTTGTAAAGAATTTGTGTAACTGAAATACAAAAAAATAAAATAATCACGTAGAATTTTACACATAACAAAGAGAAGGCGTATTAATTTTCTTTTTTATTAACTAACATAACTTAATGATGTTATTCGTATTTAAATTCTTGCTGTTTCTTGCCCTACGATATCAAGTGCTCGAAGTGACCGCCATTTTGACGAATACATAAATTGATTCGTTTCTGTACCGACCTAGTGGCTGCTGACAATTTATTTGGATGAATTCCATACAAAATTGTGGTTAGTGAGTCTTTAAGTTCTGGAACACTATCGTATTGCTTTTTGTAAACCTCGCAGTTTTCAGGTAGCCCCACAAAAATAAATCTAGAGGCGTTCGATCTGGACTACGCGCTTGCCAAGAAATAGGACCATGTGTTCCTATCCATTGATCACCAAATTGTCAAGATTGTTTTTTATTTTATAATAACGAGTTCGAAATTTGAATTGTTTTTAAACTTATCTTTTTATTCAGTCAACAAAAAGATCACAAAACAAAGTCACAAAAAAAACTTTTGCGTAAAATTTTCATACGGTACGGTAATGTACGGAAAAGTTTTTTGCAATTTGTGACTTTTTGAGTACTCCAACGATGGTTGATCCCATAGAAGTTTTTGATCAGTATTAGAAACAGGATCGATTGGCATCAAAAAATGTTTTTATGTAAAATTGCTATTTTCTTGCTAACTGTAAATTTTTTTGAAAATCTGTGAATGGGGATCAAAATTCCATAAAAAATTATGGATAGTCTCTTAAAACCATTTTCGTGTAGCTGCAACGGATAAGGTACTTCTCTTTACTGCCCCGCTGAAAGTTTCCACACTGTATACTTAAGTCATTAAATTGTATAATAATACTGTTGATTATCATGATTGCAATTTACAAAAAAGAAAACTGGTAGAAATATTTAAAAATCGGTTGTCCGAATTACTATTCTACCCGACTGTACACTACGTCACATACTACGCTGCTAATTTGCGAAGTATACCCGTATGTATGGTGCGGTCGCTTTTACGTAACCTTTATAATTCGGTCGGCTTATTGACAAATTACTGATATATCTTATTTTTGATATAACTTTCATAATAGCCGTAATTCAAAGCTGGAATTAACAGGATTGTTTATTGATGGAACATTTTAATTTGTTCATAGTATGCCATGTTTCCTTGTTTAATGGAAGCTGCGTATTCGATGACTTAAAAAAACCTTTTTAAAATTCTCTATATGTTCATATTGCGTAAAGTTACATAATCTAAGTTTACTGTCGTTATAAAGGTGTACCAAGGGTACATGTTACAGCCTTTTATTTTATTGTAAGTGTACTGGTTTACTGAGAAATTCGTTTTTTCAGATTTTTGAAAACATTTAATTACATTGGTATTCATCAAGCAAATCAAAAACTAATGCTTGAACAAATTTGAACAAATTAAGGTCTATTATTGGTATTTTTTTCAAACTTCTATGTTCAACCGATTTCGAGATCTGGCATATCCTAAAACGTTACCGCAGCAAAATCTTAAATAACTTAAGAAATACAACATGCACAAATTTTGCTATTCACAAACATTTAATACGCAACAAAAGCTATCTATTCATGTATTTGGTTCTGGATGGAAACGATTTTATAAAAAAAGATTTTGCCAGGGTAACGTTTCGAACATTACTCCAGCAAAATCTGTTTTTCTCGAATAACTTTAAAACTACAATGCGAACAAATTTTGCTATTCATGAACTAATTTCTCCTCATGATGAACTAATTATTTGATATACTCTCACTTCTCTAAAGCACAACATTTTGCTGCGGTAATGCACACGCGCCCCTCAGCTGTGTGGACCGAGGCCGAGCCACTGTGTGGACCTTGGGGGAGGTGGTTCAGTGACGATGTCCTGGCGCGCCGCTGGTAGTCATAGTCAGTCACGTCCTCTGGCCGTCCCAATTACAGTTGGCAGGTCGCGGGTTCCTACTATAGAGAGGGGAACTGGATGCCACAATGATAATAACTACTACAGTTATTCACACGTTTATTCAGGCACTATATATACAGCTTATGTACACAGTTCTAGCCGGCGTTCACGCGGCACATACGAGTATGTGAAATGATTGTCGTGCCGGTTGGTGACCGGACGGTGGGTCCCGGCGGCCACTTCCGGGGGGGTTCGGGGGCCCTTCCGTGCGGAGGGTCAGCGCAAATCAGCTGTCGGCTGTTCCCTGGCGAAACAGGCCTACACACATTAACTATGCGAAGCGCAGCAAGGACACCTCAGTTTCACGCCTCTCACTCCAATAATTATGGCAGCGCAAAATATTAAGACTGGTCGTACAGCGGTGCATTATCCCACCAAAACACCATTATTCGAGGTGGGGCTCGCTAACATCCGCGGGCTCCACTCTAACCTCTTAGCTGTCCACCACCATCTCGAGACAGCCCGTCCAGCAATGTTGTTTTTGACGGAGACGCAAATTATCTGCCCGGCCGATACAAGCTACCTTAATTACCCCGGCTACGCTCTTGAGGAGTCCTTCAAGGCGAAGGCTGGTGTTTGCTTGTTCGTCCGGGCGGACGTTTGCTGTCGTCGCCTGCGCTGTTTGGAGGAACCTTCCTTTTCCATCCTTGCGGTACACGTCAATTTTGGCACTCATTGCCGTGTCTACGTCTGCGTCTACCGTTCCCATCGTGGTGACTTGGAGTCAACTCGACTTTTTGAACATCTAAGTCGGGTGGCAGATGACGCGCAGGAGCGATTTCCTTCCGCCGAGCTGGTGTTTTTAGGGGACTTCAATGCTCACCACGAGTTGTGGTTAAGTTCCTCTAAAACTGACCATGCGGGTAGGACTGCCCACGCATTCGCTCTCACGCACGACCTGACACAATTGGTTACCCAGAACACCAGGGTACCAGATATTATCGGTCAAGCGCCCTCTTTATTGGACCTTCTGTTGACAAATCGCCCTGACGGATATCAGGTGGTGGTTCGAGCTCCACTAGGATCTTCGGATCACTGCCTGGTATCCGTCTCAGTGCCTCAGGCGTCACGACCGTCGCCTGTGGTTGCAGCACGCCGTCTGTGGCACTATGCGTCAGCAGATTGGGACGGTATGCGGGATTATTACGCATCTGTTCCTTGGTGGCAGCGCTGTTTCAATAGGATGGATCCGGACTCCTGCGCTACCTCTGTTGCTGACGAGATCATACTAGGAATGGAATATTATATTCCGCATTCCAATCTCATCAGTAGAGGCAGACGTAACCTCTGGTTCAATCGCGAGTGCGCCTCTGCTGTTGAAAACAAACAGCTGGCTTACCGCGCTTGGATCAGAGGCCGAGCATCTAAGGATCCCAATACAAGCCTACTGAAAACAGCCTACAATAATGCCACCAAGTTATGTAAGAGGGCTTACATTAGAGCGGATGCTCAGCGCATTGCACAAGTGGGCCAGGAACTGCTATCGCACCCTACGGGTAGCCGTTCTTTTTGGCGCCTGGCCAAAGCTGTGCAATCAAACTTCTGCCAACCCTCGCTGCCACCGCTGAGACTTGCCGATGGCTCACTTGCTCATCAGCCGCAGGAGAAAGCCGACCTCCTGGCAAAACTCTTTGCGGCTCATTCCCGTGTCGATGACTGTGATACACAACCTCCGAAACTGTCCCATTGTGGCAGCACCATGCCCGATATCCGTATCAGACAGCGTGATGTGCGGGCGGAGCTCCAGTCGATCGATACTCGAAAAGCAAGTGGACCAGACGGCATTCCTGCGATTGTTCTTAAGAAGTGTGCAGCGGAGTTGACTCCGGTCCTTACGCGTCTATACCGTCTGTCGTTCTCTGCTGGTTGTGTGCCGAAATCTTGGAAAGAGGCCAATGTCCAGCCGGTTCCCAAAAAGGGAGATCGTTCTGATCCGGCTAACTATCGTCCTATAGCCGTCACTTCCATTTTGTGTAAAATCATGGAGAGGATCCTTAATACACAGCTGATCCGTTACCTGGAAGGTCACTCGTTACTTAATGACCGACAGTATGGGTTTCGTCCTAAACGGTCAACAGGTGACCTTCTAGCGTTCCTTTTGCACAAATGGGGTGAATCTATCGATAAGCGCGGCGAATCGGTGGCTATTAGTCTCGACATCGCCAAAGCTTTTGATAGAGTCTGGCACAAGGCTCTTCTTTCCAAGCTTCCGGCATACGGATTACCCGCGCAGTTCTGTACGTGGATTGCCAGCTTCCTCCACGAGCGTAGAATTCGCGTTGTCGTTGACGGCTGCGCTTCGCGGTTCGTGGCAGTGAACGCTGGTGTTCCGCAAGGCTCCGTTCTATCCCCCACATTGTTTCTTCTGCATATCAATGATATGCTTTCCTTGGGAGCTATACATTGCTATGCAGACGACAGTACAGTGCATGGGGGATATCACGGAGCCTCGGGGGCTGCTCGTGGTGATATTGGTAGGGAAAGGCAGAATCTTATCATTGAGCTCAACAGGACGCTGGACCTCGTCTCCGAATGGGGCTCCAACAATCTTGTTGAGTTCAATGCTAAGAAAACACAGGTGTGCGTGTTCTCGGCGAAAAGGTCACCTTTCCTCCCCCTTCCTTCTCTTCAGGGCACAACCCTTCACACACAGAGCAACATCACCTTGCTCGGAATGAACATTCGCTGCGATCTGAACCCCAGAGACTACATCGAATCCGTCATAACTACTGCCTCACGGAAACTCGGTGTCCTGAACAAGGTGCGTAGGTATTTTGCGCCGGACCAACTATGCTTGTTGTATAAAACTCAGGTTAGGTCTTGCGTGGAATATTGCTCGCACCTTTGGGACGGCTCCGCTCAGTACCTCCTCGATGCTCTGGACAGATTGCAGCGTCGCGCTATTCGCATAATTGGCGATGTAGAGGCAACTAACACCCTCGAGCCTCTACAACTTCGTCGTGACATCGCCTCTCTTAGCGCCTTTTACCGAATGTTCCATGGGGAATGCTCTGAGGAGCTCTTTAACCTTATCCCTCCCTCTCCATTCCTTAACAGAAACACGCGTAAGGGCCTTCGGAGTCATCCGTACACTGTGTCCTCCTTTTCACACCGTACCAAGAAATTCCAAGATTCCTTCTTCTGTCGTTCATCCCACACTTGGAATTCTCTACCTGCGCACGTGTTTCCTCCATCCTACAACATGGGTTCCTTCAAAAGAGGCGTGAAAAAGCATCTTTTGGGCCGGCAAGGGGCGGGCAGGTAGGAGAGTGGATGTCGTCCCTACTCTATCTGTCAACTCATTTGGGCCTCTTTCACCGCTTAACATCAGGCGGGAGGAGGTCATTTGCCGGGCCATCCATAAAAAAAAAAAAAAAAAAAAAAAAAAAATGATACACTTTTTATAGCGGCCTCACTATACCGCTACTAGGTAATTAGTTATTTTTAGTGCTACACCTTTCCACAACACAACGGCTCCGTTGGGCTTTAGAGTATCTTAACTCGGTTATTTACAAGGAATAAATTAATATGGCGCGACGCGATACATTAATTGTGTGTGCTTTGCACAGAGCGGTCGACGGGGAAACGAGAGTAGCGGCGTCCATGCTCGCTAGTGACGTGACCAAAATAGTGATGTGCTCAAAGGGTCGATTTTGCATGAACATTCCCAGGGGCCCCAGCAACGAGGTCGGGAAACCTAGTCCTCACTTACAGGTAACGTAACTAGCTTAACTACTGGCCTAACAAGTTCGCCAGATTGGGTTCTTAACCTTACAGATCTAACAACATTATCCCTACCCCTTAGAGCATTCATACGGGAGACGGCAAGGCTGGGTGAAGCCCTCTGCCAATTTACGCTGACCATATGACCATACACGTTATATAAAACTAGTTGACGGGCGGCCGCTGCCATTTGGTGTCGTTTTCGTGTCGCACTAAGAACTCCATAAAAAATGGTTAATTATGCAGTTTCCTCTTGCAAAAGGTGATCCAGCTACTCAAATCTTCGAGATTATGGCGTTTCCTATCACATTTAAGTATAAAATATACATTACCGTGTCTCATTTGTTTACAATTTTGAAGAATTTTTTATGCCGTTACGATAGAAAAATACAATGGTACGATGGTAGCTCAGCACAATACACGGGCATAATATTATCTGTGACACGGGCATTATTGCTTAGTGCTGGGACAACGTGAGTGAATGATGCTGATTCATATTTTTATTTATCATTCATTCACTCCGGAGTTTGTTTAACCAGATATAAGATTAAAATTGAAATTCACGTGTAATATAATAGAACAAAAAAATATCAAGAAAATATTATATTACTTACCAAAAGCAAAGTTGAACAATATACCTATTATATTGCTCAACTTTGCTTTGTAGTTTAAAAAATCATTTTCTATACAATATACTTTTTTTGTTTATTTAATGGCCGTAAACCTCATGGTTAAGTCAGCCATACAATATACATACCTACTTACTCTAAACAATTTTTCGACTGCATCTCACTTGATTTTAAGCCTATTAAATAATCTATATTGGTATTTTACAAAATGCAATGTAGGTTTACTCCAGATAGAAAAATGTCAATAACGTCCTCTAAATTTTATGTTGTAGTTGAGGTCATAAGTACAAAAAAAATGAATTATTATTTTGTACTTTTAGTTTTTCGTTTAAAAGGCTGAAAAGATGCAAAATGTTCATAAACTTTCAAGTATATTTTATTCAACTGTACTTCTATTGAATTTTACACGTTGACTGCCAGACAGCATACAAAATAGAAAAACTATTGTTTGCGGTCACCGTTAACCGCGTTTTCGTTTCGTTTCCGCGTTGCATTGCGATTTCATGCCACCTGCTTTATGCAGCAAGTTGTTGGGGACATCAGTAAAGAGCACAAAGCAAGTGATTGTCGTCATCGTCGTCGTCAGAGAAAATTTTAATAATGCAACATCATTATTAAAATCACACAATAAAGCTTTTTCTTCTTATTTTAGTGGTTTTGAAGTTTGTACGGGCAATGTAAACAAAAACACTTTCAACGTCACGTTATGACAAATGAATAACATATAACATGTCTTACTATATGTAAATAAAAACTTTCATAGTAGTAAACATCTACTAAGCTAAAATGGTAGAATTAACGCCACATACGTGTAGCAAGGAATTTTACATCACTAGGGATATTAATTCTTTGTGGTGGGGATTGCGTAGATACACGTTAATTTGTCGATGTGTGTGTGTTTCTTCATTGTAAGGTAATATTTTCATAGTGTGTGTTCGTAAACATTTTCGTAGTGTGCGTAGCGTGTTTACCTCGCCTCCCGCGAAAAGTGGCAGAAAAATTTATACTGCGATTTGTTGCGTACCGCATCCATAGGTTAAATGATCTAAGCCCTACCCTTATGTAACTCTAACACCCTACCTAGCTTCCAGTGTAGTGGTGGAGTATTTTCATCCTTGATGAAAACTAAATCGTTAACCATTAAGTTGTCAACATCATTATACCATTTATTCCGCGACTGTAAGGTGCTCAGGTACTCGAGATGCCAACGCGACCACACGTTCTGGTGCAGCTTCTGCAGCATCTGACAACGAGATAAACGTGACATATTAGTGTCTGACCAATTACGTTCAGGCACTGCTACCAGTGGCTGATCGATAAGAAAATGTCCTGGCGTCAGAACTTCTAAATCCCCAGGATCTTCAGACATCGGTACCAGAGGCCTGGAATTCAAGATAGCTTCTATCTTACACAAGACCGTCGATAGTTCCTCATATGTTAATATAGTATCACCTATTTCTCTCCTCAAAAGTGTCTTTACGCTTTTGACTGCACCCTCAAACAAACCACCCATGTGTGAAGCTGGTGGGTTGAATTCCCAATGTATCTGCTGTCGTCTGAACTGCTCCTTCAGAATATGTTCCTTATTCAATAGAAACTGATTAACCTCCTTGAGGTAGTTGTTAGCTCCAACAAAATTAGTACCTCTGTCTGATCGTATCAGACTGGGGAGTCCGCGTCGACTCACAAATCTAGTAAATGCAGCTATAAATGCCTCAACGGTCAAACTAGAAACCAATTCCACTTGGACGGCCTTTGTAGCTACACAGACAGACGCAAAAGTAGGCCTTTACTGACTTTGCGTTTCTTAATAAACTTGATTTTACCAGATATGGTCCAGCGAAGTCTGTGGCGACTCCGTCGAAAGGCCGTGCGCGCCGAACTCGGTCTGCGGGGAGGTCTGCCATACGGGGAGGTTGCTCTGCCGCAGAAAACCGAAAACACCTCTTGCATCGTCGTATAGTCCGCGCAGCCTGCTTTTGGACCGACGTTATCCAATACTGTTTATGTTTTTGTGCTGTGTTTTATATGACTGTGTTTCCTGTTTTTTGCTTAATGTTATGTTTTTACCACTTCCATTTGCTTTGTGTGTGTGTTCTGTAGCAGAAAATAAAGTTTATTATTATTATTAAGTATAGCAATCAAACCATTAACTCCAATGTGACAATAAGTTTTGTGATAATGCTCCATTATCAATTGGACAAATCTAGTATCCTTAGGTAAGAACACTGGGTGCCTTGCCCCATAAGCAAGTTCCGAATGTTTGAGTCGACCTCCGACTCTAATGACTCCCTCGGAGTCTAAAAACACACTTAGCTTCTGAAGTGATGTTATTACTCGTTTATGTTGCTTCAACAAGTCTATCTCCTTGCTGTATTCCAATTCTTGGATTCTCTTAATCCAATACTTGACTGCATTGCGCGTCTCTGGAAGTGAGAGTATACAACTCTCGGGTCGACCTGATCTATCTGTCCTCAGATTTCTGACAAATCTCAACACGTAGCCTGTAGTATTGATTAGTTTGGTAAAGCTGCTTACCTTTCCCAACAGTCTGATGTCCCATTGTTCTTCCTGAACGACATTGGTGGTAACTACTTTCTTATACCCTGGTAGTTCCATGGGTCTTACATACTTGCTCGACCACCTAGCTTCCTTGGTTCTTAACCATGGTACTGTCCACCATAACTCATGGTGAATCAGTTCTTCCGCTGTCACGCCACGTGATGCGCAGTCTGCCGGATTCCAATCTGATGGTACATGTCTCCAATTCAGTTTCCTTGGTGAATTTTGTATATACTGTACTCGGTTACACTCGAATGTCTGCAAACAGTGTGGCTGCGTCTCCACCCATGCTAGGACAATAGAACTATCTGACCAAGCATACATGCTATCGATCTTTATCGATTTTTCATAACCATCTGCCACATGATTAAGTAGTTGACAAACCAAATGCGCTGCGCTAAGTTCCAACATCGGAATCGTTTGTCGTGTCTTCACAGGTGCCACCCTTGACTTGGATATAACTAGGCTTACCTTCACGTGACCTAGTGCGTCTTCGCTACGTAGGTATATACACGCTGCGTATCTTGCCTCGGAAGCATCCCCAAAACCGTGCAGTGTATAGGACACTGCATTTGGCAATGCGACACACCTCGGTATCTTTAGGCGTTCCATGTTATATAGATCCTGAATCATTTACTTCCATTTTTCAACTGTCTGCTCTGGCACTGCCTCGTTCCAGTGTAAGCCGTTCATAAACAATTCCTGTAACAGAATTTTAAATCTTATTATGACCGGTGTACAGTAGCCACACGGATCGTATAGCCTCGCTATAGTGCTGAGTATTGACCGCTTCGTCACTGCCTTCTCAAAAGGCATATTTAACCGATAGGGTACCGTATTCGATATCGGCTCCCATTGTATACCCAATACCTTGATGAAACTTCTGAGGTTATTCGTGTCAAACTCCCTAGGTCGCTCACAATGGTCCTCCGGTATGTATCTTAACAACTGTGGTTCGTTCGTAGATCACTTTCGTAGGTCGTAGCCTGCGCTGCGCATTAGCTCAATGAGTTCTGCCTTCAGAACTTCGGCTTCTGAAGATGGTGTTTAGAGCAGACACCGTCGACCGGCCTCGAGTGAATCCGTGCTGGCGATCCGATAACCTCCTGGTAATCTGCGGAGCGCAGCTCAACATTACGCGTTCGAGAATCTTACCAAAGATCGGCAACAAAGTAACTGGGCGGTATGCTTTCGGGTCGGTAAGGGGCTTGCCGTTCCCTTTCGGGATGACAATCAGCTTACCGACCTTCCAGACATCCGGAAAACAGCCCTCCCGGACACATCGCCTAAACACCTCGGAGAACTCAGCCGACGCGGCCTTCCAAGTGTGCTGTATCACGCGAGAACTGATCCAAGTCGATTGCCAAGTCCGACGCAAAAGGTTGTTACGCCTACGCAGCTTGTCGAGTTGTGGAGACCACCACTCGTGCCCGTGCGACTTCGTACGCACGACACCCAGGGTCTGCTTCGCGGTGCTCCCTACCAAGGTGGTGAACTGAGCACAGATCTCCTGGGCGGACCGATTCCACCTTATACTTCCTACCCGCCCATGGATCCCACGCTCAAAACGTGCCCAATCGACCCCACGATCCCGCAGCTTCATCGGCTCCTCCCCAGGCGGTTCAGCGCGAGGAGTGGGCCGACTTGCCACTTCGAATGTTATGAGCCGGTGGTCGCTCTCTATGTGATCTGGCAACACTCGCCATCCTGTCGCCAGGATGCCTCTCGTCAGTGTGAGGTCGATGTTGGAGGCACCATTCGCTGTTGCGAATGTAGGTGGCTCGCCCTCTGCGTTCGCCAGCCTAAGTCCTCGAGCCAGGATAAACGCCTCCATGCGCTCACGGCGGTGCGTGACGTCTGGCCCTCGCCCCGTATACTGCCGCGGTTCACAGTACCACAGGCGAGTGTGCGTTAGAGTCTACCCCTATGATGACTCTCTTCCCGCGAAGGGAATCGAGGACAACGCCGAGATGTTGTAGGTGAACGTCTATATCGTCTCTATACTGGAAGTACGCGGACACCATATAGACACCTTCTTCGTCGATAAGTACATGGCACACTGTGCAGTGCGTGTTAGACAGATGTTGCAAGAAGGCGCATGGGAGGTCTTGACGACGAATATAGATCGCCGCCTTGGCGTTCGTACCGCACTGCAGAAATCTGCAGGCGGTAGCGTCTCTCTGGGCACCAGGGTAATGCTCCTGAGCAAGAACGACGTCTAGCCCCAGGTCTTCTGCTACTCGGGGTAGCTCCAGTGTGGCAAGTTGTGCCCCCGCCAGATTTATCTGGCCGACTGTACATTTTTTGTAAGACGAAGCCATTACGAATACTTGGTAGCCTCTACCATTCGTCGTTCAGCGTGCTCCCTAGCCGGACAGTCGCGCGCCTCCGTAGCGTGCGCTTCGGCGTTCTTTTGTCCAAAGCGGTGACACGTTGCGCATCGTGACGACTCACTTTTACAATCCTCTGCCTTGTGTCCCGTAGTGCCAAAACGTGTAGAAGTGAAGGCCTCTTGTCGGCAGCGTCGCTCAGTGTGCCCGTACATGGAGCACTTAAGGCAACACACTTCCGTCGTAAAATCCTCCACACGACACGAATCCCATCCAATGTACAGCCGGCCCTTCTCTACAAGCGCTTTCCTAAGCTCAGGTGAGCATGCCAAAACCATGGCCGAGAACGGTGAGCCCCGCCTGCTCTTGCGGAAGGCTAGTCGGCAGTTCCCCAATACTTTTTCTGACGTCCATCTCTCGTCCTCGGCAGGGTTCTGACTGTAGATTGTCGTCATAGTCTCCGCGAATGGGGGTTCTCTGCCCTCCAAGTCTCGAATGACCACTAAAGGCTGCCTCCCCTTCAGCTCGCTAGCCTTAATGCTCTCTGGGAGGGCCGCCTCGAGTTTAGTGAGGTCCTCCGGCGTGCGCGTGTGGATGACGACACCAGCATTTCCTACTCTCCGCATTGTCTACGCGAATCCCAAGTTTGGCGGGGGCTATAGAGGTCTCGACGGCGATTTTTAGATCTTCCGAGGTTTCGAGCTGTGATCCCTCCACCGGATACGGCGCCAGTACTCGACCGCTAGACGACTTCGATGTGAGCTCGATTCTGTCGGCGTAGGAGACACCGACCGGAGTCACCGCCGCCGCCGTCGCAGCGCTCGCTGCAATCTCAGTCACCTCCTCCCTCGCCGCGGCAACCTCCGCCTCGGCCCGAACGGCACGACGACGGTCGCGCCGCCACGCGTCCTCCCGTTCCGAAACGGTCGTCCGAAGCGCGACTATCTCCGCGCGCCGCCGCTCCGAAAGGACGGCCAGGTGGCTCACTATTTCCATCACCTGCCCTAAGTCGCCGTTTATAGAAGCCAGGTCCGCCCGGTTCAGCTTCGACGACGCCCCCGCGACGGCCGCGATGGCGCGATGCAGCTCGTCGGTCGCCTCCTCGTCGTCGTCCGTCGCGTAGGGCGTCCCGTATTTCGCGACGGGCGTGGCCACCTCGAGTCTGGCTACAGGCGCCGGATTCCTCGCCGCGGTCAGCCCGGTCGGGCGTCTCTCGGGGGCACCTACCGGCGTCCACTCGTCGGGCGAAAGCACGCGCTCGCTTTTAGAGGTGGTCGGAGCGGGCGTCGGGGCGACGGCTGCGGGGCGGGCGGCGCAGCGACAGGTGCAGCGGTCGGAACGGCGAAGGCGGTCGACCCGGGGCTAACTGGGGTGTTCACGGGCGGCGGCGGCGACGGTCCTGGCGAGTGGGCTCGGATAACGGCCGCACAGGCGGCCTCAGCGGCGTCCAGTACGACTCTCGGCGGCGAAGAAAGCCGGTACGGCGGCGTCTTCATCTCCAGTCCCAAGTCGCAGTCCGATGGTGCCACCATCGTGCGCCGCGGAGGTGGAGTCCTCTGCAGCGACGAGCGAGGACGGAAAAATTCCTCTTCTTGGCTGGACGAACCCGGGCGGGGGGGACGCCCCCCCTCCGAGCCGCTCATCACGGCTCAGGACACACACACACACACAATGACAATAGTCAGTGCAGCAATAAAATATAGTACAGATACAAGGCACAAGGCAAACAAATAAAGGTGCAATAAAATATAGTACAGATACAAGGCACAAGACAAACAAATAAAGGTTTTGCACGAGGACAGTTCAAAACACAATAAATATTGTTCAATGATATTGACAGTGTAACAAGAGGTACTCCCTGAGTCGGACCGCGGGGACGTCCCGATATGGCGCCGATCAAATGGCTCTGTTGGCGTCGACTGACAGTGCAAGAAATGATCTTGACAGGTGACAGAGGCGCGGGGCGCTGCAAGAATTGATTCTGGCAGCTGGCGTACGTGACCCCGCGCACCCCGGTACTGGCGTCGTAATAATTACGAATTTTGTAATTTCGACACAAAATTGTTGTTTGACACAAAAGGCACTGAAAAACAGTTGCACAGTCACTACTTAAACACAAATTTCAGCGTTCACTCGCGAAAGGGATCAAAACAAACAAGATTAAAGCTACGGACGACACAAACTAATTAGGCTTAAATCACTATTAAGGAACGTCACTATCGCGAAACAAATACACAGTACAATAATACGTAGAGAAATAAACACAATAAATGGAAAAAAGCGAAGAAAATTGCGAAAAAATTGCAAAAAACAATAAAAACGGCGCGGGCACACTCGGAGCACAGGTTAGCACATCCGATGCGGTCCGTAGCGCGCACCGAAGTTGTTCACCGTACGTCAGGTGTTCAAACTGGTCTTGCGCCCGTCGGGAGCGAGCACACCGTACGGGCGGCGGCGGCCCGGCTCCAGGCCGTCGCAGGGAGGCAGCCGCTCCGGCCGCGGGCTCCGCGGGGCTACAGCGTCGCGGGGGGGACCGTCGGCGTCCTCGACGCGTCCCCCGCCGTACACAACAGCTCGTGGTGGAATCGCGATCCGCACGATCCGCAGCCCGTCCCTCTCGCGCACTCCCTCGCGTAGTGCCGTCCGAGGCAGACGAAACACGCGCCGCGAGTTCGCGTCCACGACTTGCGAGCCGACCGAGCGAGTCGCGTAAATTTGTAGCACTCGCCCAACTCGTGCCCGAGGCGGGTACAATAGGAACAGCTCGCCCGCCCCGACGAGCCGGCCGTTCGACCCCGCGACCCGCTCGGGGCCGAGGCCGGAGCCCCTCCGCGCCGCGCCGTCGAGGGCCCGTCGCGCGGCTCGGCTCTCTCCCGCTCCGGAGTCGACGGCGCGACGAGCCGTCTCCCGCGGACCTCGTCGAGGGAGGCCGTCGACGCCGCGGAGGACGGCGGTTCCCCCGGAGCCGCTCCGCTCCGCTCCTCGAACTCGTTCCTCGGTCGAGGAGGTGGCTTCTGCGACAGAATATAAACCGGAAGATAGGACCGCTCCGTCGACTCCGACGACGGGCCGGAGAACGACCGCCCCGATCCCTCCGACGTCGAAGATACGTTGGGCGGGCACATAATTAGCCCCAAATATGTGTCCGCTAGCAAACGAACGTTCGTGCAAAATCGACTCGAAATTAATGTATCGCGTCGCGCCATATTAAGTTATTCCTTGTAAATAACCGAGTTAAGATAGGATGTGAGCCCGACGGAGCCGTTGTGTTGTGGAAAGGTGTAGCACTATAAATTACTGTAATTACCTAGTAGCGGCATACTGAGGCCGCCATAAAAAGTGTAACATTTCACATACTCGTATGTGCCGCGTGAACGCCGGCTAGAACTGTGTACATAAGCTGTATATATAGTGACTGAATAAACGTGTGAATAACTGTAGTGGTTATTATGATTGTGGCATCCAGTTCCCCTCTCTATAGTAGGAACCCGCGACCTGCCAACTGTACGTGGGACGGCCAGAGGACGTGACTGGCGGCGCGCCAGGACATCGTTCCCCTCATGGGCCACCAAAAAATGTTCACATATGCGCAAGTCAATGCGTCGGGCGCGCAAAGGGTCGATTTTGCATGAACATTTTTTGGTGGCCCATGAGGGGAACGATGTCCTGGCGATAGACGAAAGCTATCCTCTTATGAGGATCGACTGAGGTATTTCAAAATGGACACCTTACAAAATAGACGTACGATAAACAGCTTTACAGTGCTTCACAAACTGTTAAATTCGGAATGGGATGCTGGCGAGTTGCTGGGTTCAGTATCACTCACATTTGGACGACTTCGATCTCGGAAATTGTTCAGTATACCAGTCACAACGTACAATGTATCTTACAACGATCCATTATTTCGTATGTGTAGAAATTATAATAAGATTAGCAATCATGTAGATGTATTCCACCAAAGTTTGCGATCCTTTAAGTCTAGTATAGTGATGCACTGCCAAGGTCCCTTATCTAATTATTAATTCTAATTTTAAAGGCTTATTGTTAATTTTATCGGATTTAAAATTAATGGATTTATATTATAATAATTTTAAAATTGATGTTTGATTTTTAAAAGTTGTTGATTGATTATAATTATGTTATGGTGTAGTCTTATTTTTTGTGAATGTTGTGCACAATTGTTATCGGTTGCAAATTGGATTGTGATTTAATTTAATATTGATATTTTGATGTATGTGATGGTTTGTAAACTGTAATTGTGTCATAAAATAAATAAATAAATAAACATGCATGAAACGGACATTTTCGGGGCATTCCCCTAACTGCCTCAGCCAATATTGGGATCCTTGGTGTCGACATATCGAGCGAAGTCCAGTTCCGTGGCCACTTGAAGGGTAAGGCTAAATTAGCTTCTAAGAAGCTTAGTGTGCTCAATAGATCGAGACAGTATTTCACTCCGGCGCACCGCCTTCAGCTTTGCAAGGCGCAAGTTCGGCCTCATATGGAATACTGTTCTCGTCTTTGGGCTGGGGCACCCCAATACCAACTTCTCCCACTGGACTGCATTCAACGGAGAGCGACTCGAATTGTCGACTGCCAGAAAATTTCAAATCGGCTTGATACCTTGGCGCTGCGTAGAGATGACGCTTCGCTATGCATCTTCTATCGTATTTATAACGGGGAATGCTCAGCGGAATTGTTCGGACTTGTACCTGCCGCCTCTTTCCGCCATCGTTTCACGCGGCAAAAAATCCATGCCCATCACTTAGATGGTTGGCAGTCCACAACTGTGCGTTTCTCTCGAAGTTTCTTGCCTCGCACAGTCAAACTTTGGAACGAATTGTCGCCTGCGGTATTTCCGGACCGATACGACCTTCAAACTTTCAAAAAAAGAGCGTATTCCCATCTCAAAGGCCGGCAACGCACTGGTAACTCCTCTGGGGTTGCGGGTGTCCATGGGCGACGGTAATTACTTACCATCAGGTGATACGTCTGCTCGCTTGCCCCCTATCCCATAAAAAAAAAACGGAAAACTTTGCCGTGTCACGGGAACCTTAACCTTCTCATCTCGAATAGAGTGTAACAATATAAGTGTCAGTGAAGCTGTCGGTTGGTTACCTGCGGCGGCATGAGGCCGAGCGAGGGGAAGGGCAGCGGCACGGTGAAGGGCGGCAGCTGCGCGGTCATGTTGAACAGCTCCTGGGAGAGGTCCTGCTTCACGTCGCCGCCGCCGACGCCGGCGCCGGGGAAGATGATGTCCAGCGCCTCCTGGAAGTCCTTGGGCAGCATCGCGGGCGCGCCCGCCGGCGGACTGGGCGCCATCGGCCTGGGGACGTGGGGATGCATTCATTTTCCGACCGATATATTCATCATCACAGCTCATATACGTCCCCACCGAGGGGCACGAGCCTACCATAATTAGTTAGGGCGATTAGGCCTCAGTCAAACCACGCTGGCCCAGTGTGGATCGGTTGACTTCACATACACCTTTGAATTACTTCGCAGGTGTATGCAGGTTTCCTCACGATGTTTTCCTTCACCGTAGGAGCGTCAGATAAATGTACATATGAAATTCGTGAAACGAAAAACACGTTGGTACACATTGGAAGAATCGATCGCGGGCCTCCCGATTCTACTCGGGGCAGAGTCCAGTGCCGAGGCCACAGCGCCACCGATATATTAATCTAACTTAAGAACTTGCCGGATGCGGGCAGCACAGGACCGATCGTTGTGGAGATCCATGGGGGAGGCCTATGCCCAGCAGTGGGCGTCGTACGGCTGAGATGATGATGATGATGAAGAACTTGTGTCACCATATTCAAGCAAATAAAGATATCTTTTTTTTTCTTTCTAACGGTTCCTCAGATTGCCTAAATGGTCTCTTTAGTCGAGACGTTGATTTACGTGTCACAAGTGGATTTGACTGTGAAATCGAGGTACAAGCCTCGATCCCTGAGATCGAGGACAGACCGCAACGGAGATCGGTTTAAGAAATTCTTTGCAGCAACTGGGGAATCTAGAATAATTGAAAAGGGGTAGTGCTTGTTTTTACTATTAATTTATATAACGTTTTTCATTTTTGACGGCAGTTTCATGGATTTGAGATGTTTTTCAGAGTACTGCAGTCTGCAAGTCAAGCCCTTTCACTTGATACCACAGACGTATAAAGGGAAGCAGACTAAACATATTGTTCAAAAAGCGTGACAACTTTACCACATGTAAACATTACTCACACACAAACAATATTAATTCAATTTTATTGTAATTTCTGGAAATTTATTATATGATGCGTATATTATTTTTATTTATAATCAAAAAACAAAACATTGTAACACAATGTCACGACGCCATTTGTCTTTTGTTTTGACAAAACTAACCATGGCATCCACGTGGCGTCTGCCACGGCTTCGGAAATATTAATGTGTGCGTTAGTATCGCCATAGACGAAAAACAGAAATAGCGATATATCATGTCACTTTTGAGTGAAAGTAAAAACGATATACATTACTTATGACAAATGTGTGAGTAAAAATTATGTTAAATCTGCTTCTTTATACGTTTGTGCTTGATACCTATATTGTGATAGGTTGTACATAAATATGTCATCCGCCATTTTGTTGCAGCGGCCATTTTGTATTTACAACAGTACGAATTACGCATAATTGCATCCGCATCAGAACTAATGGTGTATTCAAAACTTCAGCTCAATCGGATACTCGCAACTGTGTCAAAATTATCTTGCAAGATCTGACTCGCACAGCACATACATACTGTAGGGAAATAAAATAAGTATTGATATAATATACTTTGTGCAAACTAGATGGCGCTACTGCCTACACTTCTAAGTTGATAAAACAGCATGGCGTCTCTCTGTCTGAACTGTCAAATGTGATAAGTACGCAATAAACGTGTCTGCAATAGTTTTACGTTTTTCTTTAACTTTCCCATTGCGTAGGCCTCTTCTATAACCATATAACTCAATAGGTTATGGGCCCAGAGTCGCATTGGTCAATAAGTTAGAGAAAAGTATAGTTTTGTGAAAAGTTCACGGAGCTGTATTGCGGCGGCGGCATCGAGCATCCAGCCGGCTCCAGTGAAATCTACAAACAAGAAAGACAGTGCAGCTAGACTGAATTCAAGTGAAAAATGGATTCACTGAACGCATCAGTCAAAAAGTTTGATGGAAACCACTACGCGCAGTGGAAGTTCCAAATACACCTCGCATTGAAAGTGAAGGGGTTAGAAAATTTTCTGAGTGACAGTCCGCTTACAGATAGTGATACAAAATGGCGCCAAGGGGATGCAAGTTGTATGTTTATAATGACGAGCTGTATGGAATATTCGCAAATAGCTCTAGTTCAGAATTGCGTCACAGCAAAATCTATGATAGAAAAGCTGGATGCTATCTATGAAAAGAAAAGTGAGGCAACGAAGTTGCTACTTCACGAGCAATTTCACAGCTACCGCATGATGGAAAGTGACACAATTGCCATACACATCTCGAAAATTGAAAATATGGCACAACAATTGCGAGATGCGGGCGAGAATATATCTGATTTGGCTGTCATTACGAAGATCCTGGGGTCACTGCCTGATAAGTATCGCATGGTACGCCAAGCATGGCTCTCAGTGGATGAAACAAAGCAATCTATTTCCAATCTCACAGCGCGCTTGTTAGATGAAGAGGCGAGTTTCACTCATGGGGAAGAAACCGCGCTTGTAACGTCAAAGGCAAAGAAAAATTTCAAATGTTTCAATTGCAATAAAAGAGGGCATTACGCTAAAGACTGTCGCGCGCCCAAAAAGAAACGTCAGACAGAATCGAAGTGGTCGTCAGCGTTTGTTGTTGAAAAGGCAAATTTATGTGATCGTGAAGAGTCTTCATGGATTTTGGACAGTGGAGCATCCGCCCACATGACCTTTAGGAATGACTTCTTGCACGATATCCGACCAAGTGATAGATCTGCTGTGCGTCTAGGTGACAAGTCTGAACTCCCAGTGTGTGGAATAGGGACAGTGCATATTAAGAAGTTAGTACATGGGCTGTGGTATGATTCAACCATTAATGATGTCTTGTATGTGCCGGACTTAAAACGCAATTTGTTTTCTGAAGGTGTTGTAACGGCGAAAGGTTTCAGTATTCATAAAAAGTCTGATTCAGCTGAAGTCTACAAAGGAAAGTCTGTGGCTGCATGTGCATATCGCGGCAATGACAACTTATACAGACTATTGTTCAAAGTGCAACCAGTTGAAGTGAATGCTAATGTGGCATCTACAATTCAAGTGTGGCATGAGCGACTTGGACATGTAAACATAAAGACAATTTGTGAATTAGTGAAACAAGGACATATCAGTGCGGACCTGAAAGATGCCAAGGACTTCTTTTGTGAAGCATGTGTGTTAGGGAAGCAACACCGTCAACCTTTTAAAAAGGTAAATAGTGTGCCAGTAACTAATGGTGTAAAAGTGTACTCTGACATTTGTGGACCTCTTCCGGTGAAATCTGTATTAGGTGCTCGCTATTTCATAACCTTTACAGATGGTTATTCGAATTACAGAGTGGTATATTTCCTTGTGCAAAAGAGTGAGGCCCTCGCAGCCTTCCAGAAGTATCTCGAGTTGGTGGAAAATAAGTTCAATGTCAAAGTCAAGATGCTACATACTGATAATGGCCTTGAATACTGCAATGAGGCTTTTCGTGAATTTGCAGATAAAAAGGGAATACAATTGGAGACTACAGCACCTTATACTCCTGAGCAGAATGGAAAGAGTGAGCGCACAAACAGAACGCTGATGGAGTCAGCAAGATCAATGTTGTATGCAAAGCAGCTGCCCTTGTACTTGTGGGCTGAAGCTGTGAACACAGCAGTGTATGTATATAATAGAACACCACGCAACGGAGTCACACCCTATGAGAAGTGGACAGGTGATAAACCAGTTTTGACACACATGAGAACCTTCGGCAGTACTGCATATGTTCATGTACCAAAGGAGAAGAGAAATAAACTAGATCAAAAGAGTAACAAACTGTTGTTTGTTGGTTACCAAGGCTATTCTACTAATTATAGACTAATGGATTTGTCAACTAAGAAGGTAACTGTTTCGAGAGATGTGATTTTCAATGAGAGTGAATCTATAAAAGAAAGTGGCAATCAGCATATAGAAGTGCCTCTCAGTTTCAACGAGTCCAATGACAGAAGCTATGACCATGACCAGTTTGAAAGATTCTGTACTGAGAATATAAGAGATGAAGTTGCAGAATCAGAAATGATGTCAGATTGTGAATTTATGGATGCAGCAGATGGAAGTCCTTCGGAAGATACAAACTTAAGAGACCGAAAACTGAGAAACCGCACCATAATAAAACATACTGCAAATTTTGCTCAAGTAGTCGAACCAATAACATATGAGCAGGCTATGCAAAGTGAAAACATTAGAGAATGGACAGAGGCTATGCAAGAAGAGCTGAAGTCTCATCAGGAGTGCAATACCTGGGAATTAGTGGATTTGCCCAATGACCAAAAAACAGTTGGCTGCAAATGGGTCTACAAAGTAAAGGAAAACCCGGATGAGACGATACGCTTTAAAGCCAGGCTATGTGCAAAAGGATATTCGCAACAAAAGGGGATAGACTATGAGGAGACTTTTTCCCCTACTGTTCGTTTCGATACAGTTCGCACAATGTTGTCAGTGGCCGCTAATGATAAATTAAAAGCTATTCAATTTGATGTTAAAACTGCCTTTTTGTATGGGCGTCTATCAGAGAATGTGTATATGGATCCACCTCCTGGTTTAGAAACTCATGGCAAAGTATGTAAGCTTATAAAATCGCTTTATGGATTAAAGCAGTCACCAAGATGTTGGTATAGACGATTTGATACATTCCTGAAAGCTCATGGTTTTGTAAACTCAGAGGCGGATCAGTGTCTTTACATATGTAATGATAATTCTGATCCTATTTATCTGATTTTGTATATTGATGATGGTTTAACATTATGCAAAAATGAAAATTGGTTGATTAAAATTGTCAAAATTTTAAAACAAGAATTTCAGCTAACTGTTTTAGAACCAAAGCATTTTGTTGGCCTCGAATTAAAATTTCTTAAAAATGGTTCTATTTTTGTAAGCCAAGAGAAGTATATTTCTAAAATTGTAAATAAGTTCTGTATGGAAAACGCAAAGAAGTGTAGCGTGCCTGCAGACCCAAATGTAAGATTGAACCAAAGTAAAAATAATAATGACATTGAGTGTAATGTGCCCTTTAGAGAGGCAGTAGGTTCTTTAATGTTTGCAGCAATTGGCACTAGACCAGATATCTATTATGCTGTATGTATGGTCAGTAGATTTTTAAATTGTTTTGATAATACTCATTGGAGCGCAGTAAAGCAAATTTTTAAATATTTAAATACTACTAAAGACTTGGGATTATTGTATAAACAAGGTGATAATACTATTTTAGGTTTTTCTGATGCAGATTATGGTAATTGTACTGAAACCAGAAGGTCTGTTTCTGGTTATTTATTTGTTATGAATAATGGTGCTATCACCTGGAGCTCACAAAGACAAAGATGTGTCACTTTGTCTACAATAGAGGCTGAGTATGTAGCAGCTTGTTCAGCTACCAAAGAGCTAATGTGGCTCAAACAGTTGATGACTAGTATTGGAAAGAATCTAAAACAAGTTACTTTACATTTGGATAACCAAAGCTCTATTAAACTAGTTAAAAATCAAGACTTCCATAAAAGGTCAAAGCATATTGACATCCAATATCATTATATAAGAGAAAAATATTTAAATGGTTGTCTAGAAGTAAAATATATAAGTTCAGAGGAACAAGCCGCGGACATAATGACTAAGGCTTTGCCTAGGGTTCAATTTGAGGTTTTAAGAAAAGAAATGGGTTTGGTTGGTAAGAATTCTCTTGTTGAATGATAAGTATTATCACATATAGTTTTGGTGGGAGATACTTATTTGGTGGGAGTGTAGGGAAATAAAATAAGTATTGATATAATATACTTTGTGCAAACTAGATGGCGCTACTGCCTACACTTCTAAGTTGATAAAACAGCATGGCGTCTCTCTGTCTGAACTGTCAAATGTGATAAGTACGCAATAAACGTGTCTGCAATAGTTTTACGTTTTTCTTTAACTTTCCCATTGCGTAGGCCTCTTCTATAACCATATAACTCAATACATACATACAGTGCAAGTTAAATAAGAGCTTGTAATTGTCATAAGGCGAGGTTTCCCCGAAAACCTTCTCGGCAACTGCTTTATAAATTGCATAGCTTCTAATGTCACTTACGCGCTATGACCGAACTAAAACATTACTTTTTCACGTTTTAGTTGTTTTTGGAAAAGCGGAATACAACATAAAAAAATGTTATTTTGCAATTTTCTAGACAATAAAAATGTACGTCTACCGGTAAAACTTTTATGACATTTAAGAATTTTCTAATTCACAGCTGTTTTAAAACATTGAACAGAGTGATCTTTGGATTATTCTTTTATCGAATGAAAAATTATCATGTTTCTATCTTTAAGGATGTATATATAAAATGTTCAACAATATCATATATGAATTTTAGAGCTGTATGTTTTATATCTGTGGCGGTACAGTGATACCTAGTTTGTATATTCAAAAAATGATCCATTTTTGCTACGGACAGTTATATATTTTGACATATATTTTCCATAGAATAGATGTCAAAATTGAACTGTCCGTAGCAAAAACGAATCGTTTTTTGAATATAGAAAGAAACCGGGCATAAATCGAAATTGTTCGAGAACGGCAAAGTGTCTCAGTCTGTAAAAAAAGTGTCTCACGTGGCGAGGTGCGTGGGCAGCGCGAGATGCGGCGGCGGCATGGGAAGCTGCGGCGCCAGCGGCAGCCCGCTACCGCCCCCGCCCCCGCCCGCGGCCCCGCCCCCGCTCGCCGGCTCGGCCATGGCGCTCTCCCGCTCCAGCTGCGCCTTCGCTATCTTCTCCTTGAACTCCGCCACCTAGGCGACATTGACCTCGCATTGCTTCACTTTATTCACCTCATCTGTTGCTAGCTATCCGCGCTGGCAGCTTCGCCCGTGTTATTTTCGTAGTGAAACTATTCTCACTTTATAGTTAAAGATTTTTTGGAAAAGGTGAAAGTTTTTAGATTTCTAAACTATGTAGTATTTTCAAAAACGCTCATTAAACACGTACTCACTCATTTCTAATTGTAAACTCGAGCTCAAAAATCTTTATTCAATATAGATCTTTACGGGCACTTATTGACATCATACAAAACATAAAAATCAAATCAATCAAGAATTTTATGAACTAGGATATATTACAATGAACCAACTACTAAGAAAATCTGTCAGTTTATTGAAAATTATGTTTGGAATTCATTTGCTAGAGTTATTACATGAAATTCAAATGTATTGACTGGGATTCCTTCAGAACTCAGTGTTGGACTCACTGACCCTAAGATCATAGGCATATTTAATTATATTTTAACCTAACACTGTGCTATGAATCTCCAGGGCAGTTCCCGGAGGCCGTAGGGCTCCGTTGCTTGGCTTTTGAGCTAGGTGAACTAACCTAATATCAAGGAAGAATTCTGTGGAGTAAATACAAATAGGATAAAAAGTTAAGAAACTGGAATATTATATCTCTGACCTGTGATCGCAGAAACTAAGCATCGAAGGTACGATCTACTAACAACCGCTCCGGGGAAGGCTACTAATTTTTGGTTAAAAAAAAAGAAACCTAGAACTAAATATTGGTGTACTTTTTTGCCCCTCATATTACGACTTTTGTACCCAATTTATTTAACTAAACCTGAACCATCCTGCCCTTGGCTTGTATAGATTTTACATTTAGTTGATTTAAGTGCTTTGCATTTGGGATTTGTAAGAAAAAAATATATATATCTATAATAATTTTAAGGGACAATTTTGTTTTCTTTTCCCAATTTCAAATTCTTACCATATTTTTACAATTTAGCAGAAAACGCACTACAATTTATTCCATCCTCAGTAGTCCCCATTGGTGGCAGGTTCCAACCTTGGTTTGGTCAATCCTCCAAAAAGGCTTCTCGCTGGAAACAGGAAACCTACCAAGCCTGGGCAAATGCGGTGACGTCTCGGGATGGAAATACCAGCGCTTTAAAAAAGCAGTATAACTATGCCTCCAGATCCTTCAAAAGAGACATTGCAAGAGCGAATTCAGAGCATATCAGTAGAATTGGCGAGAAACTAGAGCGTCTTCCTTCGGGGACTCGTGCGTTCTGGTCTCTTGCCAAAGCTATTCAGGGAAATTTCTGCACGCCATCCTTTCCACCACTGCACAAGGATAACACATCGTTAGCCCATGATGCAAAAGAGAAAGCCGCGATCTTTTTGGAAAACTCTTTGCCTCCAACTCGACTTTGGATGACGGGGACCGCCGACCATACCGCAGTGCAAGAGCTTTATGCCAGATATTCGGTTCCACCAAAGCTCAGTGCGTCGAGCACTATTCGCCCTGGATATCCATAAGTCGAGTGGGCCCGATGGTATCCTCCTATCGTGCTGAAGACGTGCGCTCCAGAGTTGGCACCGGTTGTAACCACTGGAACGTCCGTGGGGACTATAGTCCCCAAAATCTCGATCTTCTCGATCGACCTGGGTACTATGGTACCCAGTTCCCTTTGCGTAAAACCGCGCGGTGTGATAAAAAAATCGCGAAAAATAAAATATTTTCTCTATGGCTTTATTCCTTTGTCAATAGTCTCTTTCATAAGTTGACAGGTCATGTCCAATTTATTTTTAGTCTTAGATTGAAATAAATTTGTCATAGTCTGCGGTTTAACTTACTTGGCCGTATCCATACGTTTCTTACTCCATGACCGATGAGATTTATTGCGTACTTACTTAGTCTGTATTAGTATTTTCGTAGAGTGTTCTATATCAAAATAAACTAGAAGAATTGGGCTACATTATTATGTATGGTTTATGATAGTTTATAGTGTTATATTGCCACACTAAACGTTTTTTTCAAAAAGTGAGTATTTTTGAAATTTTAAGCACTTTAGTTACTATTCTCGTCATTATTCATTCAATTATGAATCCTTATCTAATTAACTATTATAAGTTCATTCCTTATTAAATTAGCTTTCCATACGTATTTTTTATTTAATTTTAGACACAATAATTTATTTTTTGCATTTTTTTTAAATTTGAGGTCGCGCGTGCGCATCTCGCGTATATAATTACGTAATTAATCGTTTTTATTATTATTTTCTTTTTTCATTAAAAATATTACCCAAAACTATTATATATCAAAATAATATTCAAGAATAGGGCTATAATAATATATATGGTTATTTAAAGTTTTATAAAATAGTTTTTGTGCAAAAAATTTTTAAAAAAAATCGGGTCTTCCGCGACCTTCAGAACATTTTCGCGCTTCATTCATTTAATTATTAATCCTTATCTAATTAACTGTTATAAGTTCCTTCTATATTAAATTACCTTTCCATACGTATTTTTTGTTCTCTTGTAGACAGTATATGTCACTCTCCGCAATTTTTTGAACACTCCGTACGCGCCGGGGTGAGTCATTCCGCAATGGCGGCACCTTTAATATTTGAGATATACTACTTTTTGCTTTTGAAACCCACCACGCATCGCGTGGCGAGCGTTCGAGTGGTTCGCGTTTATTTCGGCTCTTACTCATCTGGCGTAGTCCCAACTTCCTGGAAGACAGCTTTAGTGCATCCGATCCCTAAGAAAGGTGACGCTCGAATCCGTCCAACTACAGGCCGATCGCTATAACCTCTTTGTCTTCAAAGATAATGGAATCGATTATCAACCGCCAGCTTCTTCAGTATCTAGAGGATCACCAGCTGCTTAGTGACCAACAATACGGTTTTCGTAGGGGTCGCTCTGCTGGTGATCTTCTAGTTTACTTGACACATCATTGGGCAGAGGCAATTGAAGCGAAGGGGGAGGCACTAGCAGTAAGTTTGGACATAGTGAAGGCTTTCGATCGGGTCTGGCAAAAGCGCTTCTTTCTAAACTTCCTTCGTATGGGCTTCCCCAGAAACTATGTGGATGGGTCACCAGTTTTTTATTAGACAGAAGCATAAAGGTCTTAATTGATGGTGAATGCTCAGACTCACTGTCTATAAATGCTGGTGTCCCCCAAGGATGTGTGCTATCACCTACACTATTCCTTTTGCATATTAATGATATGCTGCAAATCAGCGGCATTCATTGTTATGCAGATGACAGCACGAAAGACACCTCCTATAACGGCCGTGCAAACATTTCTCGGGAAAACGTCATTGAGTGCCGGAATAAACTTGTGTCTGAAATTGATACATCATTAGAGAAAGTCTCTAAAACTGGTGTCGACTTAATTTAGTCCGTTTTAACCCTACAAAGACACAGGTTTGCGCGTTCATCGCCAAGAAAATGCCATTTGTCGTATCTCCTCGCTTTCAGAGCATTCCCCTATCTGCCTCAGCCAATATTGAGATCCTTGGTGTCGACATATCCAGCGAAGTCCAGTTCCGTGGCCACTTGGAGGGTAAGGCTAAATTAGCCTCTAAGAAGCTTGGTGTGCTCAATAGATCGAGACGGTATTTCAGTCCAGCGCACCGCCTACAGCTTTACAAGGCGCAGGTTCGGCCTCATATGGAATACTGTTCTCATCTTTGGGCAGGGGCGCTCCAATACTAGCTTCTCCCACTGGACCGCATCCAGCGGAGAGCGACTCGAATCGTCGACTGCCAGGAAATTTTTAATCGGCTTGATACCTTGGCGCTGCGTAGAGATGTCGCCTCACTATGCATCTTCTATCGCATATATTACGGGGGAATGCTCCGAGGAATTGTTCGGTCTCATACCTGCCGCCTCTTTCCGCCATCGTTCCACGCGACAAAAAATCCATGCCCATCACTTAGATGGTTGGCAGTCCACAACTGTGCGCTTTTCTCGCAGTTTCCTGCCTCGTACAGTCAAACTTTGGAATGAATTGTCGCCTTCGGTATTCCGGACCGATACGACCTTCAAAATTTCAAGAAAAGAGCGTATTCCTACCTTAAAGGCAGGCAACGCACTTGTAACTCCTCTGGGGTTGCGGGGGGTCCATGGGCGACGGTAATCACTTACCATCAGGTGATACGTTTGCTCGTTTGCCCCCTATTCCATAAAAAAAAATCTTTAACCTTGTATGTATGTACACACACCCTAACCATTATTAAGATCAGGGATGATCTAAAGAAATATAGGATGTATATAGTTTTTTGTCTATGTTAAGATGTAAATACAAGTAAATAGGTAAAATTATCAGCTTGAAGACAAAAATCATGTTTCAATGCTATAAAAAATGTCAGACTTCCATACACGCTTTTAACTTCCTTTTCACCCCCTTGAGAGTGAAAAGTGCGTAACTACCATTCTGACAAATTTGTTTTTTATTAATCTATTTGGGTAACAAACAATATCACAATATATCATGTTTATAGGTCAAATCATCATATTACTAAACAGGCGTTAATGTTAACGCAGGTGGAGCCTTAAGACATTAGGATGAGCAAAAGCTGCTGATTCACGGAGTAGTAAATTTGTAATATCTTGTACTTTTATAAAATACTAGCTAATGCCCGCGACTCCGTCTGCGCGGAATTCTGTCATATCGAAGTTCGGTTATATCACGCGAACCCTAGGGAACTCATACGCGATAAAATGTAGCCATAGCGTATGTCGAACTACTAAAGTCAGCCGTAACAAACAAACAAACTTACTTTCGTAGGAATAGACGACTCTAGCAGTGAGTCTCCCTCTCATCCCTCTGGTGAGTGAGATGGTAGCAAACACAGTGTAGTGAAGTTGCAGATGTTGTGAGCTGAGGCTGACAACTACAATCTCTAGGGCCCCGTTCCGTTTCGAGATTACACTACTCACAGTACTCAGACTGCTCACGCCCGGACCGAATCAATAGAAGCGATAATGATGCCAACGGCATGCTATCGTTTCGGAACGATCGTGAACGCACTTATGTCAATAACATCAAAACAAACATAACATCAAAAAGAATTTAACTCGTAATTTAAATTGTATTCTGTGATATCCAAGTTTTAGCTGTTTTTCATTGCCTTGTACCTACCTTTTACAATTTTCTGCTCTTTTAGCGTCTTCAGGAGACAGTTTGAGGTAAACTACTTTGTTTTTTCCTTCAACAAAAACGGGTAATTCTAATGTCGTCATTTTTTCCTTATATTTAATTTAATTTTTAGGATATTTGGCTTATTTTTTTCCTTCAATTCAAATACAGAGTAATTTTCAACCATCGAACTAGCGAACCAAAACAAAATGTCAACTTGACAATGACATTTGACTCACGGTGCTTAAGAATTCGTCCTGAGCACTGTAAACGTTGTTTGTGACGCAATCAATGATGTCATCACATCCAACGTGTACGCTGTTGTCGCGAAACGGGCCGCCTGTTAGCGCACTCACAGTGCTGATGGTCACTATAATCGCGAAACGGAACGGTTGCCGTATGCAAATTTTTATAGAGGGCTTCTTTTTAAGTCCACTTCGCGCGCATTAATCAGAGTTACACTTTTCTCTGCTTTAATTAAATTGACATATTGGTAGGATAAAGCAGGTGAGTAATAATGACGGCACGTTATTTTCGCTATAAGGCACTAAAATTCGACATTATAGACCTGTCGCTTCTTTCCAACACACACGTTTCGTGTATACACGAGGATCCAAAGCGTCCGAGCCTCTAGAGGCGCGCTTTTAATGTGTAGCTCCATTCCACAATCTGGTAACTGTATTCAAACAGTAGGACACTCTTAAGGATCAGTTCGGCTGCAAAGCTAGAGGACCGACCAATGTTCTCGCCTTCCTCAAACAAAGTCAAGCGGGTTAAAGTCAAGTGAAGGCGACTTATTGTCAAAAACAAAATTGTGCGACCATAAATTTATGTTAGAAAAACAATTCTTACCTTCTTCTGAATTTCCGCATCCATTTCCTCTCTTCTCTTTTTACTGGCCTCATCTTCTTCCTTTTTCTTTTGGTCCTGTTCTTCCTTTTTTTGCTCTTCCGCTTGCTTGCCGAGATGTTTGTACATGGGCATTTTACCTGTATCGTAAAATAAATAATAAACAATAGACATGTTTCAGTAATTCCTCAATGGTTCAAACATATAATTTCATTGTCCAAGTTATATGTTAAGACAGATGTGTAATGTGACTATAATGGACAAGATAAATGAATATTTAACAGGAAGTTTAAAAGTAGCAAAGTAACAGGTTAGCATGGTATTCACATGTGATAAAGAGGAATGAGTGACATTACCAGAAGAGTTATGCACATAAACGTCGACGGGCATGAAGGAGAAGAAGATCTATGAAAGTATGGATTTATTGGGTAAAGTATGATATGCAGTTATGCATGCGAAGAATGTCAATGCTAAGTGATATATTTTTATTTATTTCTTATCAGGTAAAGTAGGCCCGTTTTTACCTCATAAACTAATATTCATAAATATAAAATAATAATAATATGATAGAGATAAATGGAAGAAGAGACCATACAAATGGATGGAATAAAGGTTAAAAAGGGTAAGATCCCTCACCTATAAAGGGCATCTTCCTAATCTCCGGCTTCTTGGTGTCTGGTTGTGGCGTGGTGCGATCTCTGTCCTGGTCACGATCACGTTCGCGTTCGCGCTGACGTTCGCGTTCACGTTCGCGATCCCACGACTCTCGAACATCGCATCGTACACTCTCCCTATCAACGTTACATACGTCAAGATTAATATGACGTTCAGTAATAGGGATGTTCACATGAATCGCAAATATATTCGTTCGTATTCATTCATTTTTTTTTAAACAGTGATATTTATTCAGTGAATACTAGGCAAAAGAATGTGTTAGCGTTATAAAATACTAAGCCCAAAAATATTAATAATTCTTTCAAAGGCCTCTGTGTACGTTTCTACAATAAAATCCCAAACAATATTAAAGCACTTAGCTTAAATAAATTTAAAGTCACAATCAAGGGCGCACTTATAAAAAAAGGAAATTATAAAGTGTCTGATTATATGACAGACAAAACTGCTTGGGATTGACAAAAAATGTGTTAATTGACGATCAAAGGGTATTAACACTTTGTAATAAAGGGATACATGTCATTCATTTGAGTAACTGTTCCACTCACTCCGACAGGCATTTCTATATTATATTTTTATAACGTTGACAATTTAAGAGACAAAAAAAATACAAGACCTTTCGAATTTCTTGCCTGTTCTTCCTGAGAAGGCTCTCCCAACTTCCGAACAGGTGTGGAGTCAAATTTTTCTTTAAATTTACTTTTACTTGTATTTGCATACATCATAATAATAATGGGTGGGGGATTAAATAATTTCGCAACATTTAAACAACAAATTTAACACGTGATTTTTTATTAAAAATTAATGAATAAATATTTTTTATATATTACATGTATTTTTTTATAAAAAAAAAGTAAGAAATAGGATTCATAGAGAGATCACCTTAAGAAATAGGACCCGAGGATTTTCCGTACAAAATGTATGGGAAAAGTTTTATGCGAATTCTGTCATTTCTAGTACTCATACCTTAAATGGTCCCATAGAGTCTTTTGATCCCTACATGAAATAGGATCGATAGGCATAAAAAAATTTTTTTTGCTATCTCTGCATTTTTTGTTGTTGACTGTAACTTTTTTCCAAAATCTGTGAATGCAGATCAGAATATATTAAAAAGTTATGGATGGTTGCCTAACAATGTTTTCTTGTAACTATAACGGTTAATGTACCTGCCCTTTAAATCCCATCTAAAAAATCCATTCTGTATAACAAGGTTTTCTCTGCATTCTTTACTAACCATTTTTAGGGTGCAATGATTTTTATTATACAGTGTGTCCCCGGATAAGGTGCACAAACGAAAATGGGTGAAACTAGACTACAATTTATCGATAAAAAAAGAGATTATTTTTGAAATTAAATTTAATATTGATTTTTTATTTTTTTATTCTCTTTTTAAGACCTTTTGTGTTTGTAAAATTGTAACATTGTAACCACTGCGTGGATTTTGTTTAAATAAAAACAATAATGATGCCAAAAGACACTGTATGGTAAATAAAAAAAGTACATAAAAGCAGTCAATAGGGAGAAAAACATTTTTTTCACTAATTTTGAACATAAAAGTGTTAAATTTGAGTAAATGTTTATTTTTACCAAATAATGCCCCCTATAACAATTTCTTTTTATTACCTCTTATTAATCCAGATCTTATAACCTTTTCAACAAAAAAATATCAACATTCTGTCTCTAATACATGCTTAGCTACGAGGCCTTCATTGAGGGGCCTGCTAACGCGCCGTCCCCTGGCGCCCGCGCCTTTCTTAAATTGGAATTTAGTTAAAGACATTTAAGCATTTTAAACTTAAGCTAAGTTTTTTCAGTGTAAATGAAATTGATTAAAACAAGAAAAACAAATCACAATAAGAATTTATTACAAAAAATTTAAGAAAACACTTCTTATTAAATAAGAAAAATAAGGGACATCCCTGATTTTCCCCAACGGATTTTGTGGACAGACGAGGCTACTTTCACACGAGCCGGCATAACAAATTGTAGAAATTTGCACCAATGGCGTCACGAAAACCCGCACCTTAAGAGACCGTCTACATTTCAAGTGCAGTTTTCAATAAATGTGTGGGCGGCGTTAATTGACGTCACATTGATTGGGCCGATTATTCTGCCAAGGACGTTAAACGGCGAACGGTGTTTGTCCCTTTTAAGAGATGATCTCCCCCTTATGTTAGAGAGGATGTGCCGCTGGCAAGAAGAAGACACATGTTTGTCCAAATGGACGGATGACCTGCTCACTACGCCACGATTGTGCGAAATTTCCTGAATCAAACCTACCCCAATCGCTGGATAGGTCGAGGACCTGTGGGATGGCCAGCACGCTCACCTGACATGACACCACTGGATTACTTTTTATGGGGTGTGATGAAACAATGGGTGTACAGCACTACCGTTAATACGGAGGCCGAACTTCACGATCGCATTGTCCAATGTGCGGAAAATATCAAAAATGACCGCGACATGGTCCGCAGGGCTATGCAACAGATTTCCTTACGTGCAATGATGTGCTTGCAACAGCGTGGTGGCCATCTTGAACATTTAATACATTAATTTAATAAAAAGTGTTTTTTTTTTAGATTTTTTGTAATAAATACTTATTGTGATTAGTTTTTCTTGTTTTAATCAATTTCATTTACACTGAAAAAGCTTAGCATAAGTTTAAAAAATGCTTAAATGTGTTTAACTAAATTCCAATTTAAGAAAAGCTACCTCAGCGGTTGACAAAAAGGCAGCGGCGCGGGCGCCAGGGGACGGCGCGTTAGCAGGCCCCTCAATTAAGGCCTCGTAGCTAAGCATGTATTAGAGACAGAATGTTGATTTTTTTTTGTTGAAAAGGCATTGATTTACTACCAAACGTAGATAAAGCAGTTCATACAAAAACGCGCTTGAAATCTGTCACCTAATCGACTATACATTTGAACTCGCTGATATGTAGTTGAATATGCACGCCCGAATTAAAATTACCATGAAGAAAGTACCGTATTTATCGAATTCAACCTTATTCTGCATTATTACGGTAAATATTTTAAGTACAACATGTGAAGTTACGTCATTTCATACCTAGCCACAGATCAAAGGACGTTTTAGTAATTGCTACAAGAAAATATCAACTTTATTTTCTCAAACATAATGCTCGAAATTGCTTATCGCGTTGTCGCTCCAACGCATGAATGAGATAACACCACATCGTGATACGACGCCCGTGCGAGCGAGACGATTGTGATGTACTGACACTGACGCGAAGCGACATGTTTATGATTAAAACAATTGCTTTTAATTGGATTTCACGTATAAATCGAATATTTGAATACATGATAAGATTTGTAATGAGTTTACTCACGCAAAATATGAAATCCCGTTTTTTTTCTGCCGTTTCTGGCTATTGTTACCACAACTTTTGAATGAGCACTTCGGCATGTTGACGTGCCAACTATGGAAAAGAACTGCACGATTCGCGATTGGGCAGTTCTTCACCGGCCCACTTTTCGAACGTTCATGCGTTATCTACGTTTGGTAGTAAATCAATGTGAAAAGGATTAATAAGAGGTAATAAAAAGAAATTGTTATACATTTACTCAAAATTTAACACTTTTATGTTCAAAATTAGTAAAAAAAATGTTTTTTCCCTATTGACTGCTTTTATGTACTTTTTTTTTATTTACCATACAGTGTTAATCTTTTGGCATCATTATTGTTTTTATTTGAACAAAAACCACGCAGTGGTTACAATGTTACAATTTTACAAACAAAGGTCTTAAAAAGAGAATAAAAAAATAAAATATCAATATTAAATACAATTTAATTTTAATAGTAGATTTTATGCCGAGTGCATAAAGCAAGTCATTTTTATCCGAGATCGTTATATGCCCGAGCCCGCAGGGCGAGGGCAGATGAAGAAGTCGAGGATAAAAATGATTTGTGCACGAGTTATAAACTCTGCTTTTCACTTCGATTGCGAGAAAATATAACAGTAACATAACATACTATAAATTTGTCATAAGTTTTCATATATATTTGCCGAGATTTTGGCGGCAATATTTCTTGCACCACTTTTTGTGCGTTTATTTCCATTAAAGTATTAGGAGTAAGTTCTAAATCTTCTTCTTCACTTGACATTTTTAAAATTTAGTTAATTCAACAATAACTGAGAAAATTCAATACGAAAATTTCACGGTTTCTTTTTTTTTTTTAATTTTGTTTATCCCATTTGGGAAAGGCAAAGGCGTCAACCATACAGCCTAGTCTGTATGCAATAAACTATTGTTATTCATTCTTCTTTTGAATTCACAAATCGCCAAACGTAGAGGTTACATATTCATAAATTGCTTCAAAGCATTTTTCAATGGAAAGAAGTTTTTGTAAAGAGCGCGGTAGATCTTGCTGGTGTTTCATTATTTTTGAAATTTCTTCTAATAAAATGTTTCTTTGCAGGGCAAAAATTGGACATTCGTAAAAAAGGTGATGCAGAGATTGAGGTAAGGTGGTGTTGCACCAGTTGCACGATGGGGAAGAAGTCATGCCTAGCCGGTACAAATGGTCATTGAATCGACCGTGCCCAATTCGCAAACGGCAAATAATAGTAAAAAATCTTCTGTTTATGTAATTGTGTCTATTGAACCAGGGTTGTTTTATTTTATTATTTATTTCTCGATACCACTTCCCTTTTATGAGCAAAGTACTATTCCAGTGTTCTTCCCATAGCTTCAATATTTCTTTCTTGATTAGAGCTGTACAATCAGTATATGAAATTGATATGTTTTTTATAGGTACGTCTAGAGTGTTCATAGTTTTGGCCAGTTTATCTACTTCCTCGTTTCCATATACACCGATATGAGCTGGAGTCCAAAATAATATAATGTCTATTTGATAATTTATTTTTAAATGATGTATCTGATCTCGGATATTATATATTAAATGATTTGTGACTGATGAAAAGGAAGGATTTCTCAAAGCCATCAACACACTCATGCTGTCAGTAATAATAATCCATTTTTTGTATTGGCTGAACTGTTGAATGTAGTTAAGAGCTACAATTATAGCATTCGCCTCAGCAGAAAATATGCTGGCATTTTGGCACATTTTAAAACTATGTCCAGTTTTACTACCTGCATCATACATAGCTACTGCAACACTTACATTCGTCTTTGAACCATCTGTATAAATTGATCGATAATCATTATAAGCCTGTAGACTTTCGTAAACATCATATTTATCTTTAAAATCTTTATGTAGGACAATATGAATGTCACAGAATTTACTAGCATATGAGCCACTATAACAATGTAAAGTAGTACTACAAAATATATTTCATTGTTCTTTTAAACTTATAAAATGTGAGAAATTCTTTGAAAGAAAAGTGTTAGTGGAACATACATTTAATTTATTTAAAAGATCATTATTCGAACGTGATAAGAGTTTAAAAAGAAATTTAAGTTTTAAAAATTCAAAGCGAATAACCATTGGTGGTAAATGACATTCGACCTGCATAGAATTTATTGGGGAAGTGTTCATAGCACCTAGTATTAATCGTAAGTTCTTATTCTGTATTTTATCAATATTATCTATGTATTTTGGATCGGAAGCGTAACAAAAGAAAGCATACTCAAAATGACTTCTGACCAAAGCTTTATAAAGCATTAACACAATTTTAGGATCAGCACCCCATTTCAATCCAGTAACGGACCTAATTACATTAGTGGCTTTTAAAGCTCTGCTCACCAAGCAATCAACATATAAATCCCAAGTAAGATTTTCGTGAAAAATAACACCCAAGAATTTAACTGAATTATCAATAGGCAAAGTATGATTGCTGTATGTAATATTAATTAGAGGTAGAGAACTGTATTTTGGGCAAAATATTACAACTTTACTTTTTAAAAGGCTAACATTTAAATCAAGTTCTGAGAAGTAATCTGCCAGCTTCACTAGATTATTATTTAATGTTAATTGAATATCTAATACATTAGTACCTTTACAATAAATGACAAGGTCATCAGCAAACTGAAGATTGTTGACTAAATTATTATTAAGAATGGAATTTAGTTTTCTTATATACAAAATATACAGAATAGGACTCAAGATGCCTCCTTGACATACACCTTTGCTCGAAAATCTAGGGCCTAAAAATTTATTATCTATTTTGACATACACTTTTCTATCCGTGAGAAAAGCATATATCCAATAAGCAATTTTTACAGGTAAGAAAGATAATAGAGATTCAAACAAAATACCATGATTAACGTTATTAAATGCACCTTCTATATCAAAAAACACTGCTATTGTATACTCCATATTCTTTTGAGCTGTAGTGACGTCCAAAAAAAAATGTGCTAAGCTTTCTTGAGCCGAAAGTCCACGCCTAAACCCAAACTGGTTTAAAGGTAAAATTGAGTTCTTTTCTATGAAGAATTCCAATCTTTGTTTGATTAGCTGTTCAAATAATTTACCAGCACAAGACGTTAAAGCGATAGGACGATAAGAATCGGGATGAGATGCAATTTTTCCAGGTTTTAAAATAGGAACCAAGCAGTCCATTTTCCAATTAGGAGGAATTGTGCAATCTTGCCATAAAATATTATAAATTTGTAAAAGCTTATAAAGATTGTCAGTGTTAAGTAGCTGAAACATCTTGTACGATAAACTATCTAATCCACAAGCAGTGTTTTTTCTAGATTTCAGAGCTGCAGTTAATTCGTCAAAAGAAAATGGATCAGTGAGGAATGACTGATTATCTGGTAAACTATTGTCCTTCACAATTGGCCTGTTATTTTGCACAAAGTCAGGCGTGTATTTACGTAAAAAATCACTGACCCACGAAAAATCACTATTTTGCTTTTTATATGTTTTATGTGTAAGTTTTCTCATGTTACCCCATACTACTGAAACTGGTGTCAATCGATTTAATTTTGTACAGAATTCTATCCAACTACTTAGTCTTTCTCTCTTAATGGTAAGTTTTTTAGCAGCTTGTAATCTTTTGAAATTAATATATTTTTCTTGAGAAGGATTATTCTTAAAATCAAGATAGGCTTGCTTGCTTTCCTGGACAGCTTTAGCGCAATTACTATTCCACCAAGGAACTGTTCGATATTTTGATTTTAAGTTTTGAGTAGCAATGTTACGTGATTCGGACCGAGAGGTACGAGAGGGAATTGACTTTTGTGCAGCTGTCAAAATGATTTGACAAAAAGAGTTGTATGAATCTATTGGATTACTAATAGGGTTACATTGAAAATTATCTAAATCCTTATTAACAATTGAAGAATACAACTTCCAATCAACTAATCTATGATTAATGCGATTGTTAAAATCATTTTCATCCTGAAAATTGTTTTGAGAGTTAAAACATTGTGAACTACTATTGAATGTAATCCTAGTAAATGTTGGCAAATGATAACTGCCCAATGGATCGTCGTGTACTGACCATTCGCAGCGAAGAGCTAATGAAGGAGATACCATAGTCAAGTCCAAACCATTGGGTCTCCAAGAATGAGAACCGACAGTTGTGACCTGACCATCATTCAACAGGACTAAATTGCATTCATCTAAACACTCAAGAATATCCTTACCTCTGGAATCCGATAACGGACATCCCCAAATTGAGTGATGAGCATTGAAGTCACCAGCTATAATCGTCGGCCTATGGAGAGAATTCAAGAAATGTTTAAACTTATTTTTAGAGAAACTGGGAATACAATTTGTTGGACAATATATACTGGCTATTGAAATAGTGTTCTGATTTAGTTCTAAATGTATTACAATTGTTTGAAGAGAGTTGTCAAAATAAGATGTTACTTTTTGATATTTTAATGATGTATGGATTAAAATAGCAACACCATTATGCTTGTTGCCACAGTCATTACGTTCAATATGATAACCTTTGATTTTAAACTGCTTCTGAGGCTTTAGCCATGTTTCACATATAATTGCGATATGAATAAAATGGTCATAAAGAAATTTCGTAAAAATAAGTTGATTGCTTAATAAGCTTTGAGCATTCCACTGTACGATATTCAATTGATTGGGGGTGAATTGTGGGGATTTGATTGCTTACCAAAAGTATTTTTTAAGACCTCTAAAACACTTTTAGAATTTATAGAAGTATTTTGAGTATTATGCAAAGAAACACATTTAGTTATGGTTTCAACTAATAATGAGAGACACTTGCTGTCAGTATTGAGCAGTGTAAACAAATCTAAATTATTTTTTGTCTTACTTTCTAATTTGGGAAAATTTAAAGGATTTGTAATATCTGCATAAGAAGCAGGCTTATATTTATTTCTATTTTCAATGATTTTCTGTTTTTTAACTGGGCATATTGGAGACACACTAGTATGATTGCCATCACAATGAATGCAAGTAGCTTTTTCGATAGAAACTGTACAAGTCTTATAGTTATGATTTTCTTTACATATACTACATTTTTCAGAATTTTTACAATATTTTGCCAAATGTCCGTATCTCAAACATTTGTAACATTGCTTAACTGGTGGTATATATTGAGACACATCATGTCTCCAACCACCAATATCTATATGATTTGGCAAAATGGAAGTGGCAAATGTCACTATTACTGTAGTTGTAGGTTGTAATATAAAACCCTCAGTCACATTTATTTTTTTCATTATTCTTTTTATTGTTATTATTTTTTTGTACTTGTTATCATAGTAAATATTCTCTTGTTTGATATAATGGTAGGTACATTTCTTATAACTCCGGACACCTCAGTTGTAGCAGCAGGAATACTGGCTTTGAATTTGTATTCTTTCAAGAAGGTATTATTATTTAAAAAGGCATTCGCCAAGTCTGGTTTTTCAAAATAAATACCTATCTTAAACTTATTGATATTTCTTAAAAATTTGACGCCTTTGTTAAAGCGCTTTAAACAAGTTGACAAAGAAAGAAGATCTCTTGTTCCAATTGGTTTCTGGATGTCTGATGACTCAACAAAAACCACAAATTCAGTGCCGCTAATTTCTTCCGGATATCTGCGTATATAGTCAGTAACATAATAAGGCTTGTACCTATCTGCATTGCTTATTTCTTCATCACTGTCCGAAGAGGACATATCCGTTTCTACCAACCTTACCTCATCTGTCTCCCTATCTGCATCACCAGACTCCGGTTCATCCTCCTTTTTTTTTCTTTTTCTCGAACTCCGCTTCCCCATATCTGCTTATAATATTATTTAATGCCTATATGTTATATACCTCTTTTGTTTGTGTTTTATTAAGTAACTGACTACAATTAAAAAATTACAAATAAAATATTTTAAAGAGCCCGCCTTTACTATGTGAAGTTCCCGCGCTTTCTCCTTGTGCTTTTATTTACGATCAGACTTTGGCACTATATGACGTCTTCACGGTTTCTTTCCCGCTACTTTACTTTTTTTAATTTTTGTGCATGATTTTCGGGCAAAGAATAAAATATATACAGCCTACTCTTAAATTATTTTGGAATATTGTTTTTTTAGTGATGAATTTGTCTTGATATTTAGTTACTTTTTCGTATTATCTTATTATAAACCAAAAATGCAAATAGGGAAGGATATATTATAAATTAGCAAGTTTTATCCGTGCATAATTAATTATGTTTGGCTGCATGGTCTAAATGGTCACTGCCTTAGTATAGATACATTTAAAAAGCTACTTTTTTTGCCCTTGTGCATAAAGTTCAACTTTATGTCGCCTAGATTCTGCATAAAGTAGTACTTTTTCGAGCATGAGAAGTGAAAAATTATTTTTCACTCTTTTTTTATCGATAAATTGTAGTCTAGTTTCACCTATTTTCGTTTGTGCACCTTATCCGGGGACACACTGTATATGAGCACGAGCGGCATAAAACTAAATAAGCAGTTTCAATATTTTGTTATGAACACTGGTTTGCCGTTTCCAATGGTATGTTTAACATATATAAAATTATAATTTTCAGTTTCCCAAAAAAAAAAACTCACCTTGGCTTTCTGGAATCAACCGAATTTTCGCGTTCTCTGTCCTGAGTAGATCTTTCTGGGGATCGAAGCTTCTCACTCAGTTTTTCTATTTTCATCCTACGGTTGAGAAAACGCCAGTATTACATTGTGTCTAAAAACATATCAACAATTTAACTTGATATGTTGTTTACTGTTCAAAACATGTGAGTGATACCAGAGGGAGACAGGTACTTGGGTCACTTGGGTGTAGGGTTAGTCAGACAGTGAAATTGCTGGGGCCCTGTGACTATAATGAGGGTGGATTGAAAAGTACTCGGCCTAACCAAGAAATCAAACACATACAAAAATCTATTATATTTTTATTTTTCTACAGATTCATCATCAAGTTCAATGCACTTTTGCCACCTGCCCTTCCAAGCATTTAGACCATTGAAAAAAATGTATTCTTCCTTAGAGTCAAAATATGCGTCTACTGCTGCTTTGACCTCATCGTTCATCGAAAATCGTTGACCTCCCAAGTGCTTTTTTAGGTTGGGGAACAGAAAGAAGTCTGATGGTGCCAGATCAGGTGAATAAGGTGGATGCGGTAACAGTTCAAAGCCACAGTTGTGGATTTCAGCAATCGATTTCACAGACGTGTGCACACGGGCGTTATCTTGATGAAACAGGACTCTTCTTCTAATCATTCCTGAACGTTTTCCTTTAATTTCCTCTCGTAAACGACGCAGTAAGATGCAGTAGTAATCGGAGTTTATAGTCTGACCCCTTTCAAGATAATCGATCATAATCACACCCTTTGAGTCCCAGAATACTGAAGCCATTACCTTATTAGCCGACAAAATCAACTTAGCCTTTTTAGGGGGTGGTGAACCAGATCTTCTCCACTGTTTTGATTGTTGTTTTGTTTCCGGTGTACAGTAATGAACCCATGTGCCGTCCATAGTAACAAAACGATTTAAAAATTCATCTGCATCGGCTTCAAATAGTCCAAACAGTCGCGTGAAATAGTCAATCGCGTCCTTTTTTGTTCGACTGAAAGCAGCCGCGGAACCCACCTCGCAGACACCTTGTGGAAACCCAACTCATAGACAATGATGTTTCGAGTGCGTTCATAAGAGATGCCTATAATCTCGGCTATCTCTCTAATTTTTAATCTGCGGTCTCCCATAATTAAATCAAGCACTTTTTGAATATTTTCGTCAGTAGTGGACGTCGAAGGCCTTCCAGAGCGGGGTTCATCTTTCACACTCTCTACCAAGCTTGAATTCTGCTATCCATTTTTTGACGGATGAATATGACAGATTCCCCTAATGTACTGACCATATCATCATGGATGGCTTTTGATGAAAGCCCCTTCTTTTTGAGGTAGCGGCACGCTGTCCGATTTGCTCCATTCGCGGAAATTACGACCGATTGCTATGTTAATAAGTTTATAAAATCAAAACTAGTTATCGCACACGTTTCAAACTTCACACAATTCAGTAGTCTGAATTGAACTAAATAATGTAGGTAGATTTGATTTTCAGAATTGAATGTATCTATGTTAGGCCGAGAACTTTTCAATCCACCCTCGTACATCACTAGTTGGCAACAAACACTGTACTTAATATTGCATGGGTTACATATTTGCAATAACAGGAACTTCATGCATTGACAGAGCCACGTTCAGAGCCTTGGAGTGTTGAACGCGTTGCAGCATCTATCCCACTCCTTCGTATGAATTTTTTTTCTTTCTCTTTCCAGCAGATGACATAATAGATAAAGGCCCCAATATCATCCAATCAGAAAAGAGATTTTCAGTAGAGCGTTTTTCAACCATCACCGAACAACCATAGAATTTGCTACGGTTGTTCGGTTGTAACTCGCTCTGACACTAAGGTCTTGAACGGGCCGGTTGTTTCACCCGGGCGTCACGCTCAAAGGCTTTGAACGGGGTTAGAGCGAAAGATGTACTTCGAGCCAAGGCTCTGAACGCGCCTCTGTGCATTACAGCAGCAGCAAAGCCACTAGACTATCGGTACCTGTGAGCTGGGCGATGTGTCGAGCGTTATATTGATTTTAAATGGCGATCACAGAAAGAATTCTGGTGAAAATGCGTAAAATTAAATTATGTCAATAATTTACAAAAGTGAGGATTTGCTTAATATAGGTTCAGTTCAAATTACCTGTGCTTCAAAGTGTCCAACAGTTGCCTGTCGCTATCGTTCAGCCGATCCATTTGGATGGCCGTCATCCATTCCGTCAGCATCTTGTCGCTAGGATCGAACTTTTTTGCCTTTTTGTCTACAACAAACAAAATAAATAAATAAAAATAAATTTGTTCCTCTATGTCTTCTGAGAAAGCATTTCGGTCACAAACTCACAACAAAAACATCCACGTCCATGTAAGATCCACAGCAAAAATTATGTTATACATGACCCAGCCTGTGGTAGTGATTTACTGTGTGATAGTGAATTAGAATATGTATATGTGAGACCATTCTCTTTCTTCTTGTGGACATCGTAAAGGTGTAGCCTATGAGAGTTTATAACAATTAGAGTCTTCATAGAGAAGACTGTAAAGAGAGAAGTGGACAACTCAAAACAAATCCAACCCATCTGGTCAGCGATTTATAGCAGGCCCATTACTCCTAGTCTAAGGAGAGACCAATTGTCTATACAGCATGTAACAAAAGTACACACCATTAGTCTGGTTAGAAGTGCCTTTCATTTTGATTTCAATGAAAAAGAAAACTAATAATTCCGAAAAAAAAGTGTACTAAGATAATAATTAAAATTAATTTAATCGTAGTCACCCGTTCCGTTCGGTCAATATTCTTAAAAAAAAGAATGATACACAATAACAGGTAATACGAACAATTTTTAAAGACGGGAGTTTCGCGGTGTGCGTTATTGTCATTAGCTGTTAAGGTCATTCACACGTCACTCTCTTCTCGTATGTACGTACTCATTTTTAATGACGATAATTAGTTTAGGCGCTTAACACATTGCCACCGCATCCCGCTGCGGTGTACGGAGGGACGAAATCCGCATACGGCTGCGGGGACACGGAACCGTGCCACCGTACGGTTTGCTCCGTATCCCCGTCCGAAGCTGCGATGCACGACGCACTGCATCACCGCATTATCTATGTCGAGATCTATTACGCGTATGCACGTCCTTTCTACGCAAAAATCCGTACGATACTGCGGCACAGTGTGGCATACCCCGCGGACATAGCTGGGCATTAACTCGTTAATCCGTTAATCGTTAATTAACGAAGTTAACATTTCTATTAACGGATTAACTTTTGTTAAAAACGCTACAAGTACGTTCGGGCGGGCCGACAAACAACGACAACTGCAGGGCGGCGCCGACGTGTGCCGAAACTATGTAGGCATGTACAGGCATGTGCCTATTGGCGGCGCGTGTGATCTTTTCAATTAATTACTAGCGAGACGTTCAATCAAAGGACAGGGACAGTTTCAGTGACGGAGGCAGCAACGCGAGTAACAATGACGATGATGAGGAAGACTTTTTAATTCTGTTAAGGTTCAGTCAGACAGCGGGCGTGGCGGGAACACAAAAGCGAAAAATCATGGAACACAACGCGTAATACGCCGCCGCCGCCACGCCGACGCCGCGCTCACGCCCGCCTGTTGTATTCACGCCGGGCGGGGCGTCGGCGGGACGTGACACGCCGGGCGGGACGGCGCTGTGTGACGGCTTTCATAATAGCTCATACATTACAACTGCTTATATCGCGCCGACGCCCCGTCGCCGTCCCGCCCCGCCCGCTATCTGACCGAACCTTTACTTAGTGTAAAGAAAAACCTAAGAGCTAAGTACAAATCATTAAAGGCTCGTCGTCAATCTCTCGTCAAAATGTGGCTAGACACGAAATCCAAAAACTCTTTAATAATGCGGCATTTCTCGGGGAACAGATATTTATAAATCTGTTTATCTATCTATATAAATAAAAATGGATCTTCGAAATGTATGTACGCCCATAACTTTCGAACGACTGCACCAAATTGGATGATTCTTGGCTTTATGTACTTATTCGTTATTGTTAGGATAAGGTTTGTGTAATATGAAAAAATAACAATAAACATAAATATTTAAACAAACATTTCAGTAATTTAGTTAAAAAACATGGCGATACAAAGTACGCCGGGTCAGTTAGTATATAAATAAAAATGGATCTTTGAAATGTATGTAATAATAATAATAATAATTTTTTCCTGTAAAAATTATTACAGGAAAAAAAAAATATGTTCACGTAAAAATGACGAACTTGACAGATTGACATTCAGGCTACTCCAAATCTATGGTTTCTTACACTGTTGTATTGTCAATAGGTTTTTTAGTATACCCGTGCGGGACCGGGGCAGGCAGCTAGTTAAATATAATACTGCTATACCCTCGAGCGCTGCAGTTGAACGTCTTTTTTCCACCGGCAAAGATATTTTAACGCCGAAACGAGCCTCACTCAGACGAGAACTTCAACATACTAATGTTCATGAAGGGGAATATCCACATTGTGCCAGATGATTAAATTACACACTTTTATTTTTTATATATTATACACTGTCTTTTTTTGAACTTAACCTATCAACTTCCAGAACCCAAAACAAGAGTTTTTGTAAGCATATCACTAACGCAACGATATAAAAATGCATTTTTTATCACGTGTTAACGGATTAACGATTAATGTTAACTTGCGTTAAATCTTCCGAAAAGTAACGTTTTAACGTTTAACGAAGTTAATTTTTTTAGTAACGGATTAACGATTAACGAAGTTAGCTATTTGATTAACAGTGCCCAGCTATGTCCGTGGACCGCACCGCATCACCGTCCGGGAGTGCGGTAACATCGCGCGCGCCGCACAACCGCACGGACATGCGGTGTAAGTGTGTCCTGCGGTTTTTGTATACAAATTAAGATTCTTCAGTCAAAATTAAAAACCGCAGCACCGCACACCGGAACGGTGTCCGGTGCAATGTGTTATGCGCCTTATTATATACTAGCTTCTGCCCGCGTTTTCATCTGCGTGAACTTCAGAATTGGGTCTAAAGTTTTTTTCCTCGGGAACCACTTAAGAAATCGTGATAAAAGGTAGCCTATGTTCTTTTCCATGTCAAAGGCTACATGCATGCCAAATTCCATCCAAGTCCGTTCAGCCGTTTTTGCGTGATTGAGTAACAAACATGCACACTTTAACATTTATAATATTAGTAGAATTAAGAATATATATTTTTTAAATATTGATTTAAATAAAATAAAAATGTCCGCAATTGCATAATTTGAATATTTTCAACAAACTACTAATAGGGTGTGCGTTATTTCTGATACAGACTGTATATCCCCAGCTCACTTACTTCCATCTAAGAGTTGGAAGCGAGTGAGCTGGCCTCGGACACTGCGCTACTAACTCTTGGACTTTTTCTTGTTATCGTTATCCGAGCTGGTGGTGGCGGACGAGGAGCTGGACGTGGATTCATTGCGGTGTCTCTTCTTCTCCCTCTCCCTCTTGACGTTGGGTGTCTGCTGGGGCTTGACTGGCTGCGTGCTGTGGAAGGTGATGGTGTGGGCGGCGTACTGCGGCTTCTCCTGCGGCGGCTCCTTCACCTTGGAGTCAGCGCACGCCTTCGCGAACGCCTTCTGCCGGTCCGACATCCAGTCCATCTCCCAGTGGGGGTTTTGATCGACGAAATTCTGTTGGGTGAGAAATACATTATCCTTCATTTTGGACCCGATGTGTTCCACCACTCCTTGTTTGTGCTAGTTACGCAATGGGCCTGCTGATGAATATAACGGCCAGTCATTATGATAATTATCTATAATCGTGATATTTTGATAAGAAACTATCATAATGATAACAACGACTTCCAAAATAATATGTTGATATCCATACAACTTATTTTTGTGTACAATAACACATACACACTCTACAATAAGTTTTTTTTCTTTGTTCTCTACAATAAGTTGTTTTTTCTTTGTATTTCTATACTGCAGAATGTTTCGATATTCCAAAAAAACACATGTCTTTTCCCTACAAAATCACTAATATTACTGATTTGACTTAACCGCTCCTATAAATTTGGCTCCAGATTGCTGTGTAACTAAGTGCTTGGCCAGACTGGAAACGCGGGCGCGGAGGCAACGCGGGCGCGGGGACGCGCGCGAGTTCACTTGTCCGCAGTAGAGCGCGCGGCCGCGCAGCTCGTTCGAGTAGTGTCGCGTGTTCAATGTTTGTCAAATACAATATGGATGAAGAGGACTTATTTTCACTTGAAAATTCTTACTTAAAATGGCAAGTGCTACATGTGAAAAATGGAATTAATGAAATTAATTTAACCAGAGAAAATGAAGGAGAATTTTATAGGTACGCTCTATGTAATGAACAATTGCTAATAAAGCCTCAAAAGTTTACTTTTATTTCATTCCACAGTCTTGTGTCTTTTGACATCCACAATGCAGGTCGTGCTTGAATTGCGATTATAAATTGTTCAATATTCAAATCAGAAGTCGCCATGTTGTCAACGCGCGCGGTTAGCTCGGTATAGTTTGAGATCCCCGCACTTCGCGTGGCTTACCGCTTGACGCCCGCGCACTCACTGCGGCCACTTGTATGAACGCGCTATGGCTCGAGCTATCCGCGCCGCTCGCCCAATATGAACACTCAAATAAGATTTCATGTGTTTGAGTACAACGCGCCGCGCCCGCCTCGCGTCCGCGTGTGCAGTCTGACCAAGCACTATGAATATACAACAACTCCGTAACTATTGGATAACAACTACACAACACTAACTACTGGATTACAACTGGTAATTGCACTACTGGATAACAAATAAACAGCATAAAGATACCGCTAAGAACATTACCGTGTAATTCTTGGAATGTGTGATAGACTTCAGATGCGCAGACGCACAGTGTAGGTCTCCGATGAATTGATCGCACAGCTTGCAGTACCATGCTGTCGACGGCACGAAAAACTGTAACCCTGCATGTAACAGATTGTTTGTTGATTCACTCACATAAAAACATAGCAGACATAGGAGACTCGATGCTTAAGGCGCTTGCGCAGGTACCTTTTATATCTTACCTATTTCTGCCATTTAGCAGCAGTGCTTCCATTGCTGTTGCTTCCAGTTTCAAGGGTAACACGGACAGTGAAAGGGAAAATTACTAGGTACTGTGACCCAACATCTTTTTTACAAATTGGCAATGTACAGTCGACCTCAAAAGTAGATAAACATTTTAGTACCATGTCACATTAACTATTAACAAAGCAATATAGATGTAACCATATTGAATAAAACGAATAGTCGGTGTGACATAGTACTAAAATGTCCATCTACAGCTGAGGCCGACCGTACATTGAGTCCTTGTAGATTGTATATTTACAAATCTTATCTTTTACTTATTCCCCACTACTTAATATTTTTTCAAATAGATGCGATCATAGCAGCACCCGATAACCACGTGTTTTTAATTTGTAAACAACACCTGCGCCACGTGCGCGCTGTTACAATGGCGGCCACGTGCGCCTATACCGACACAACTCGGACGGTTGTTGTGATCGCTCTATAAAAGGCCGGCTCGTTCACACTTTGCTCAGTCGTGCGAGCGCAGCGAAGGCGACAACATCCTGATGATGCCACGTGGAGTGGCGAAACGCGTCGAATCTAAGTATTTGCATGTTGGTGTGGTACTAATTATTGATATTCCTTTGTCGCATGCGATTGAGGGAGGGCGGGCGGTGCACCATTGGCCTGCGTTAGTACCAACCACCGACATTTTTTTATCGGAAGTTTTGCTATATACCTACTCCTTAACAATTAAATCTTACAGCAACTACATGCACTATAGGCGACTGTAGCCACTCACCGTCAGGCAGCCTGATTGTTTGCAATTTTTTTTTTGTATTAAAAAATCGCGAGAACGTACATTAATGAATGTAGTACATTAATATTTCTTATTTTAACTTTTGTCTGTGACAAACACATTCACAGTATGACATGCCGTTCGCTAGACTGAACGGGAATGCCGCGATCGCGATATTCGCGATCTGCTATTTATCTTGCAGCGCCCCCACTGGGTACATGTACTGGTACTCGTAAATGTAACTCACATCTTCACACGTACTACATGTAATCAATAAATAAACAACAAACAAACCTTTGATGGGCGTGCGCTTGGTGGGCGCGGAGGGGTAGCTGGGGAAGCCATCGTTGACGCCGGTCACCGAGTGCCACGGCTCTTCCATGTGCGCCGCCGCCATTCTGACAACGGTACATCCTGCCTGTGCCTGTGATTGTATAGTCCTCCTGACAGAACTGAAAGCCTAAAGTAAGCCTCAGTTACACGAGGAGAGTTTCTCGCACGCGAGCGGCGATTTCTTCTAGGCAATAATATGCTCGCCTAGTGTCAACAAACTACGAGTTTTGCTTCTCGAATACAATTATTGCTACTTAAACTCTCCTAGACCAAGAGCCTGTATAAACAAACTATACGAGTTTCTCGTACGAGTTTCGCCAGTCAAAAACACGACCTTTTCGTTCACTCTAGAGGCTATAATCGAATGGCAAGTTTTGTTATGCGATAATCGCATACGATTTTTGGCGCCGCTCGCGTGCGAAAAACTCTCCTTGTGTAACTGAGCCTTTAAAAGCCGGTGCACACTTATGCAATTTAATATGATGTAACGAAATTCCTATAGTGTGGACGCCTTACGCACGCGAACTGCGCATTTCACGCGCACGCTGCGAGCATTACAGGGACGCATTTTTGAATCATAAAGAAATGAACGAGCGTCGGTGGCGATGTGGCCTCGGCACTGGACTGTGCCCCGAATAGAATCGGGAGAATTGAGCTGTTATGAGAGAAATGAATATGAATTTAAAAATCACGTGCGAAATTATTTTCTACGAATTTGCTTATATGACAGTTTTAAATATCGAAAGTACATATAATCGATTAAATATAATAATATGACCAATGTCAAAAATTTCGAAAATCTTAACATTTACAAAAGAAACTACTATGCTATGTTTCAACATGATCTATGATTATTGTTTCGCCCAATAACAGCGTATTCTTTTACATTGACAGTAACAAATTAAAGCCTAAACTTTAAGAGAAACACCGAGGTCGAGTGAATTCAAAAATGGGTATTTGTAAAATGTATTGCTGTCGCGCTGTGTGTCCGAACAACTGAACTGAGCGCGATAGGGACACCTGCAGCTGGGACCGAAACAGGGGTCTATGTTTGTATGGAAAAACGGACTGTACGATTTCCTCTTAATGCATTGGCGGAGTGTGATAATTTCAAAATCTACCTTAATGTCCCTAAGATTTTTGAAACATTTGTTATTTAATGTTTCAATATATTGAGCATCGATATTTTTACTGTAGATATGTTAATTTTCGACATTCAAATATTTACCCATAATCATAAATATTTAAGATTATGGGCAAATATTTAAGTTAAAAAATAAAGATTCAAATTCAAAAATCTTTTTTCAACATAGGCCTTTACAGGCACTTATTGACGTCAAAACAAAGCAAAACAATCTAATTTAAAGAAATCATATTAACCTTGTATGTGCATACATCCTGAATATATTCAAGATGTCTGCAAATACAAGTAGGAAAGAAAAAAAAAAAGTTGACTCTACACCTGTTCGGAAATTGGGAGAGCCTTCTCGAGAAGAACAGGCAAGAAACTCGAAAGGTCAAAATTTTTTATCTCCTCTTTTAAATCGCCATTTACAATTTTGGTTTTATTACAGAGTCGTCAATTGGAAGCTGACCTCAAAGCAAAAGTTTGAGCTCAACTTCCATTACAAGAAGAGATGTGTTAATTCACATTATATAAGCTATCTCTGAGAAAAGTACGTGAACTTAGCTTATAAATTGCTCTCACTGAATGTTTCTTTGAAACAAAACGCAGCACATTGTTCAATATTAGAAATGAGAGTTCAAACCCAAGCTTTTTTGTCCGTCATGTAATCAGAAACTTTATAATATGCTTTTTTAATAAGTACATCTTTGATTGCAACTTTAAATTTGTTTAAGCTAAGTTCTTGTATACAACTTGGTATTTTATTGTAGAAACGTATACACAGGCCTCTAAAAGAATTATTGATTTTTTGGAGCCTGGTATTTGGTAAAGCTAACATGTTCCTTTGTCTAGTATTAACTGAATGAATATCACTATTTTTACAAAACAAATGAATATTTTTACGAACATATATTAGATTCTCATAAATATATTGCGACGCTACTGTCATAATACCAATTTCTTTAAACTTTTCTCGCAAAGAATCTCTCATTTTAAGGTTATAGATAGCTCGAATAGCCCTTTTCTGCAGCACAAAAACGATCTAAATGTCGGCAGCATTTCCCCACAACAAAATGCCATATGACATCAAACTATGAAAGTAAGAAAAATATACAAGTCTTGCTGTATCAACATCAGTCAACTGACGTATTTTCCATACAGCGTGAGCTGCAGAACTAAGTCTCTTTGAAAATTTATCTATATGTCGGCCCCATTGCAGCTTAGAATCAAGTGTGATCCCAAGAAATACTGTGGTGTCCACAAGGTCAACACCTACATCCTTTATTTTTACAGTGGTGTGAACCTCTTTCACATTGGGTAAAACAAATTTGATACATTTTGTTTTCCCTTCATTAAGTGACAGGTTGTTTACATTAAACCAATGAACAATTCTTGAGATAGAATTATTTACATCGTCATTCATTTGCAATCCTCTTTTAATTTTAAATAAAAGTGAAGTATCATCTGCACATAATACTATCCCATGCCTGTCCTGTACAAAATCAGGGAGGTCATTGACATATATAAGAAAAAGAAAAGGACCAAGAATCGAACCCTGCGGTACTCCCATTTTAACTGCGGAACCTTGAGACCTTTTTCCATTGACGTCTACTTTTTGAATCCTTCCACTTAGATAAGAGAGTAGAAGATCCAGTGCAGTATCACGAAACCCATAGTGGTGTAATTTTCTGATCAAGGTTTCGTGATAAACGCAATCAAATGCCTTAGACAAATCACAAAAAATGCCTAACGCATCGTGTGAGTCTTCCCAGGCTTTAAATATATGTTGTATTAACTCAACACCAGCATCGGTTGTTGAGCGACCCCTCCTAAAACCAAATTGTTTACAGTGTAGAAGATTATTCCTATTAAAATAACTTTGCATTTGCTCCAACATTATTTTTCAAAAATTTTGCTAAAAGTAGGTAGCACAGAGATAGGTCTAAAATTACTGGGGTCTGATGTACTACCAGATTTATAATACCAGTAAAGGAATAATTTTACTCAGCTTCATTAGATCAGGAAATACACCACAGTCAATGCAATCATTAAAAATGTTAGCAAGTATAGGAGCTATTGTTTCTATTACGGATTTAGTAACATCAACGGAATTGCCCCACAGATCCGCAGTTTTCTTCTTATTCAAAGTTTTAAAGGACTTTATTATATCCATTCCACTAATGTGTACAAATTTGAATTTATCACCACAAGCTTCAACATGATCTTTTATTATAGATTCAGCAATAGCGGGGGAGGAATCCAATGACTTTGTGATTGAGACTGGAATGTCAGTAAAGAACTTTTCAAATTCTGCAGCTACTTCTGTGTCAACTGTTACCTTTTTACCGTCAATATTCAAACAATATTGATTATTAGTAGTTTTCGCTTTTCCAGTTTCATTATTTATAATATTCCATGTCATTTTAATTTTATTATTACTGTTTTTTATTTTTGAACTTAAATAATTAGATTTAGCAAGCCTGCATGCTTTTTTGAATACTTTGGAATAAGTTTTCACATATAGTTTAAACTCATCGCTAGTATTAAATGAACGTTCATTATAAAGTTCAAAAAGTTTGATTCTGCTTTTGTGAATGCCTGGTGTAGCCCATTCACTAAAAGCTAAAGTACCATTAACCGATATAGTCGTTTAACAGTTCAGCGTATTAAATCGAAAGTAGGCATATAATAAAAATACAAAGAATAGTCATAAAACATTTTTTTTGTTTATCAACAACCTTAAATATTATTGCGGTATTCCGTTACACCCGGTATAATTTAATTTAATACCAATATTATTTTTCAGCCGTTCTAAGCGACCAGCAGTTTTTGGCACAACCGTGATATTCTGTTTTTCTATGCGTTTACATTTAAATGGAATGGTAACAATTTGCCCAGAATGGTCAGATTCTAAATTATTAAAAACTCTTTTTGCTAAAGGAACAATATTTGTATAAATATTGTCAATGCATGTAGCAGACGATTGAGTTGTTCTGGTTGGCTCTAAAAATAAGTTTACAAGGTTATATGACCAAAACAGATTTTTAATCCTAATAGATAAACTAGAATTTTCAAATAAATTAATATTAAAATCACCACAAACAATGGTTTGTTTCGTGGAACTACACACTTTTTTCAATACTTCATCCATAGTATCTTCAAAAAGGTCATATAATCCTGTAGGAGGCCTGTATACACTAAATACAATAATCTGGTCCAGCTCCACGCAGGCTATTTCTATTATTCGCTCAATCGAAAGGCTCACAATATCCTTACGATCCTTAAATTTCAGCTTTTTATTTAATATTATTGTTGGGGGCAGAATATTCGTTGTTTGAATTATGTGTGTAGTTTATAATTTATTAATTATTTGTATTAGCGGGTAAAATTATTATAAAAATGTGTTTATAAATATTTAGGGGGTAATTTGTATATACAATATTTTATTAATTATTAAGACGGTATATTTGTAAATGTAGTGTAATTAGGGATATATAAGTAGCCGTTTTATGAAATAAAAGTCGCTTTCGTTTCCTACCGACTGTGCTATACGTGTGTCTCGAAGCAAATAAACTTCATTCGCTTTACTATCGGAAATCTCATTTCATCAGCCGCATCCGTTACAATTATTAAAGAACCACCACGAATTGCATTTTCCCGACTGAACAAACTACCAACCAAATGATTACTGAAATTAAATATGAACTGATGGCTTTTAAGCCAATGTTCAGTTACACAAAAAATGTCAACATTACTACAGTTTAAAAATAATTCCTCTTCCAGATCCTTGCCTGACATTCCTTGAATGTTCTGGTGCACCAGGTTGATGAGATTTACATTATCTTTGTTATTAAATGGGTTTTGCAATACATTATCACTTACAAAGTTTACTGTATCTTTTCCACTTAATGATAAGCAAGAGGATGTCTCTATTGTCTCATTATGGGATAATACCCATAATCATACTTGTACAGAACTCTCTGGTTGCCTAAGCATTTTATCAAAATAAAAAAGGTATAGAATATTTTATACTAACTTGTGATGGGCCGGCGAGTGTAAATGGTTCAAGTAATCCTTGGCGGTGGGCGGGAACTCATTGCAAACGCGACACCAGTGCATCTCCGGATCATAGTACACATAGTTGAACCGCTTCTTCCCAGGTGACCTGCGATCAGAATTAACGCTGTACACGTCATGTCCATAGTAAATGGTTAGCAGACATAAGGAATAACTAATAAAATATGAGAATATATCAATGAAACGCAAAATTTGAAATGAACCAACGTAAGATTCTAGACATGGAGTAATTTTTTAACGGCATAAGTTTTTTTTATTTTTATTTTAAAACGTCGCCCCACACTAGGATTTTCTCCTGTGTCGTGGGTGCAGTTACAAACATACAATATCACATGCACATACACGCCCAGACCGGAACAAATTTCTGTAGGCCATACAAATTATCTGTCCCGAGCGGGAATCGAACCCGCGACCCGTTGCGCAGTAGGCGATCACTCGACCTCTGCGCTAACCGTGTCGTCTAGTTTTTCATTATAATCCAATTGCTTATTCTGCACCGATCATATTTAACGATATTTCTAGTTGTAGAAATGGTGGTAACTCTGCATTGAAGGTCTTGATTACATCCATTCGCACTTCTTCCATTTAATAACTAAAACACATTATTCATGTGGATCAATATTTTATTACGACCATACAATTTTTGCTGTACACAGAATTCGTTCATTTTAAATACTATGGTTACATGAATGAGCTAAATTTAATTACACACATTATTTCTTAAGAATCGTTTTAATTACATTTTCAGTTCGTTTACAATCTATTCGCAAAAACACAAATTTTTTTCGCATACTCATTACAAAAATATATCTATAACAAATTCAATCTGTGATAATAGATAGATAGAATAGAGAAAATAGATCTATAAAAAATTCAATCTGTGATAAATAGTCAACATAAAAATTTATAATTGAGTTTATATAAAAAATTTAAAAAGCGAAACTGAAAGTATTTGAAAAAAAAAATTGACATGCCATAATTTTTTGTGTTATACCAAAAAGATAATAACAGAAAAGTAATAATAACATTTACATGACTCCTTGTTGGCATTGCGAGTCATAATTTATTATATAGCAATGAACAATCAAGGCATTTGTAATAAATATCCCGTGGATTCATCTGTACTCCATCAAGTCACGGCCCGCGCTCCAATCTTTTGCAGTAAACATGGTTCACTCCTAAGCAAAGCTGTTACATCTTCACGTGCAAGTGCAACCCTGTTTTTTTGGGGGTAAAATTTCATAAAAACCAAAAAAATCTATTTCACTTACTTATGTCATTTTCAAATAAATTCCAACAAATAAAAGTAGTATCAAATTTGTAAATGCAGCAATTTATGTTAAAGTATAAAGGTGTTTCATAACAAATTTATACTGCAAGGGTTACCAACCTGGATCTACGTTTCGAGTCGACATCAGAGTCATCGGATTCCGGCAGCTGGGGCGCTTCCTCGCCGATGATGCCGTTCAGCATGTCCACCACATTGTTGATGGTCTTCAACTTGTTCTGGATCTCCAACTAAACAGCGCAAGGCGACAAGTGCCAGTTACCATGGTTACCTTCCACAATTTAAACCGAGAGCAAAGGACTTAAGCAACAGTAATTACACATCTACACAACTAAAAATTCATTCAACTCATATAGTGACTGAACTGAATAATATATTATTTAAATTATATACATTTTTATTGAAATTTAAACCTGCAGTTTTGTATTGTCCTTCAAAAATCTCTTGGTGTCTGGACTAGGAGACCGTTTTGCATCACCCCGCAAATCCATGCATTGATCTTTTAGCGTGTCAAGTTCCTTTTTCAGTATTGCAGCTTTCTTCGTGTAGTCTTCTCTCTGCTTAGACAGCGCCGTTTTCTGCTGTCTCATCTCAGATTCTATAGTGGCTGAAGAAAAAACAGAATGACCATCCGATAATTAGGGATAGACTGAAGTTTAATTACACTCAGAGGCACAATTAACCGCCCACCCGGCTAAAGTGGCATAACTTTGTTTACAATAACGAAATGCTTATGACGTTGAATGACAATTTGTTAAGTGGCTAGTTTATGATAAAATGAGAGAATTATTACCCTTTTTTAAAGATACCCTCAAATGTGGGTCACTTTTATTGAGTTCAGTCGAATATTGATTTTCAAACTGATTGTTTTTCGCGTACATAAAGTGTTGCTTGTGAAGTTTTTAAACAAATTACTTTGTTCTTAAGTTGTGGCAGAGTTTGTCATTTGCTTCTTACTCAGTAAAATGCCATTGGGTGCAGTTGATGCAGCTAGAGTGGTGGCGTTTTCTGATGCTGGGTATAGCCAGCGTCGTATAGGCCGTATGCTGGGATTTCCTTGCACCACGATACGAGATGCCATCCGACGACACCGAGAAACTGGATCTTACACCAGTACCCCTAGTATGAGTTTTCTCAAAACCGATCGAGTGATCGTCGTCGAGTAAACGATAACGTTGATCGTCATCGAGTCAATTGGTAGTATGAGTTTACAATTCGATCGCGCGTCTTCACCATATCGAGCTCACGATCACTCGATTGAACGAACTTCATATTGCTTATTCTCTATCTCTTTCACTTTATATGTGCTAAAAAGAGACACGTAGCATTCATTCATAACTCGACGTTTCACTAAAATTCGGTGATACCACTTTTGGTATATTTTTACTTTTTTAGTAGATTTAAAGCATGGAAATTAAGCATTTAGTTCGTAATTCCGTAAAGAATTCTTGTAGTTTTTGGAGATTTTACTAATATGAAAAATATAGATATAAAAAGATTTGTCCGTTTTGTACAAAACGGACAAATAAATAAATCAAAAATATGGTACATCAGTGCAAAATACTCTAGGAGGTGATTATAACTTTACACGCTAAAAAAATCTATTAAAATATAAATGTATTCGTTCTTCCGCAGATTTTATTACACGAATGTAATATGGACTTAATTTATTTTAATAATGTTTAAGTAGATATTTTCTAAACTTTTAGTAGAAAAGCAGAAAAAAAGGGGCCACACCGTTTTGAGGTTATGTTATGATGTGAATTTTTAATTTTATTTGTTGATAATGCAAAAACAGACAAAAAGTAAGTTTAATTATTGGCGGTGTGTTCATGTATTCTTTTATTTATTTAAATATTATGGGTTAATTGTATCTAATACAACCAATTATTCTTATTTTATAGGTTTAACTCATAAATATGAACCGTACTAGTGCATCGTACGCAATTCAAGAAAATAATTGAATATGTTTAGAATTATATATAAAAAGAGAAATCGAAGATCTCTAGAAGCTGCTGAAGATATCTAAGGCAGGTCAACTACCACTCAAAAGACCAAGTTGCCGGCGGCAATATGGAATTAACAGGGAGGAGGATTTGGATTCCTTCAAGCGAACATAAAAAGCTGTTACTATAAAGATAAATTCAAGATGAAGAAGCAGAACCATTTTTCGTGCAATAGGAGGAAATACTCAATATTAATCAAATAAATAACTTGGATTTCAAAGTGTGTGTTTACAAAGATATTTAACTTTAGTCATAATAGGTAGTTGTCCTTTTATCAAAATAGAAACATTTCATATTTGAAAAGTTTAAATTGTATTACATTATTTAAATGGGTGAATCTTGGCACTACCATGATTTTGAATCCAACACAACCTCACTTCAAAACAGTGTGAAACGGCAAATGGGACTTGTTTATGGGTGTCCTGTGGTACTTTGATGTAGTCTTCCTTTTTAAAGTATAGAGGTCGGACCACAATCATTCCCATAAAAGCCAAATCAAAAAGCAAACCTACTTTTCCACTGATCCTGGTTTGATGAGCCTATTTTTAAGCGACAATGTTACTTTTTCAAGAATTTGTCCTAATACTTATTTTTTCATTATTCAGTTAATTTAAGGAAATATTCCTTTGTATTTGCTTTGTATACAATAGTGTAAAATGGAAAATTTTCTATTCTATTCTTTCAGTAGAGGCGTTGTCCTTAGCGATTTCATCAATTTCATGTAAATGGAAAATATTATATTGATAATATTTAAATTAAAGTTATATGTTTCCAGTCTTTGTAAAATTAAACATAAATTATTTACTCTGGTTTTTTATTTCATTATGAAAACCCGTGAAATTAAGAGACCCTTGCCCAGCAGTGATATGTATGTTTATGATCCATGATGTAGATTGGAAACCATGAAACACTGGTAGTATAGTAATTGTTTTTATGAATTTCATAAAAGAGAAGATTCTCATTCACACCATTTGCTTTTTATACATATATTTTATTATTGAGTAATATGCAATATTAAACACATTACACCACTATTCCCATATGGTATGGTAAAATCTCAGTGAAATCTTCATTATTCTTGAAGTCAGTAACAGGATTATGAAATTTATACAATAAAAGTTAGATTTACTTACTTTTTAATGAATCTTTATTTTTTAATGATACAATCAACCATTTATAATTTATAAATTACATTTCCGAATTAAAATAAAATGCCACTTTTAATAACTTACACAGAGGACATAACATTCTTCAATTAACATAAAGCCACCTTTGTGGTTTAAATATTCCAAGCAATAGCCATCTACAATTTACCTACTCCTCAAAAATTAATAGTATTAATTCTTTAGTTACATTTTTTCTTCATAAAGATAAGTAGTTACCAATATTATTTTTCATATAAAATTATCTACTTTCATAAAGATTCAGCAAATAAAATACCTCTTATGTCAATTTTTAATATCTTGCACATACCTAGTTGGTATATAATTTTCTTTAAACTTACAGGAAGCATTGGATTTGTGAATCTTTAGCATACTATGGCAATTTAATAAAGCACTTCCATAAGTGTGAAGTTTATAATCATAGGCAGGTAATCTTGAGTTCGGTGCTTGCTTATACCATTTGTACATTGACAAATGAATTCAATGAATTGACATGTTTTGTATAGTTATGTAAATGTTCTATTTCATTTTATGGAGTAAATATGCTGAGTGGTTGAGTGGTAGCCAACCCATACAAACCATATAAATGAAAGCTGAAACAAAAATTAACAGTAATTAGCTACATTTCTTCATATAGGTACCTATGTAACAACAAATGTAACTGAATACACACAAATAGCTCAATGTATGATTAAAAATGTTATTTATTTTTGTCATCAAGATAAAAGGATCCTACTTTTATTAAATAATTATGTAGTATGGGGCATAACACAGCACCAAATCTTATAAATGGAAACATGTAGCTAGGTATGTAACCTTCTCATAATTATTCCTATAGAGAGAAATGATTTAATGAATTATTACAATAAATATCTTACCAACTTATGCGCCATACTGTCCTTCAGCAAGAAATTTTATCAATTTGTTTACTATATTTTTGGTCACTAGGGTTAGGATGATTTATTAGAAAATGCAGCGAGTTAGTCTTATTTATTGTCTTGTCTTTATCAAAATGTCTTGTCAAGTCTTTCTTCTCAAATATCAGCAAAGCATTTACAACACCTACAACAAAGCACCCTCTACATTAGTAATAAAATAAAGTTAACACAGAGAAACATAACCTCTTATGGTCTTACCTTTTATTACATATTTACGACCGTTGTTTTAACTCCCGGCTTTCTTGAAAATATCAGCCGGTTTTGTCAAACTCTTCCACTAATGTTATTGCCAAAGAAATATTAATTTGGCTTTTAAAACTAGCTATCACATTACCTCTCACTGAATTTTTTGTATCGTCACTCGATACGAAATTTCGTCTCGAAATACTTCGTGAGAACTGTCAAAACAGCAACTTATACTGCCAAAATGCACTTTTCGAGCGCCAACGATAGACGATTTCGTAAATCGAGGCCTCGAATTGACTCATACTGCCAATATTAGTTCCTGCTATTGGACGCTAGGGGCGCTACTAGTCAATGTATGGAGAGGAGACGATACGATTGATCGAGCTCGATGACGATGAAAACTCATACTAGGGGTACTGGACAAGGTCGACCAAGGTGCACTTCTGAGAGAGATGACCGCTTCATTGTATCCAATATTTTAAGAAATCGCTTCACTACGGCTCCGGAGGCTCGTAATCGCCTATTTGAGGTACGAAATGTTAAAATGTTAGCGTTAGAACAATAAGAAGGCTTGCAGAGCGTAATTTGACTGGTTTTCGGCCAGCTCGCGCGTTGACCACAGAGCACCGGAGAGCTAGACTTCGATTTGCTCAACAATACTGAAATTGGACAATGGAGCAATGGAAGAACGTTCTCTTCTCTGATGAGTCGAAATAGTGGGCTACCAAGGTGGCTCAGTAATGGTATGGGGTGGAATTTCTTATGAGGCTCGTACTGAGTTGGTTTTGTTTGAAAGAGGCAGCGTAAATGCTCAGAGGTATGTGGAAGAGGTCTTAGAACCTCGTGTTATCCCTTTTGCCCCATTTCTTGAAGAAGATTTTCTTTTAATGCACGACAACGCCCGTGCTCACGTCGCTAGAGTGGTTACCGAGTACCTTAATGCTGTGGGTATACCACGGCTACCATGGCCAGCTCGGAGGCCGGACATAAACCCTATCGAACACTTTTGGGACAATCTCAAAAAGTCGTACCCGTAGTCGGATCCTACCTCCATTAATGAGTAGAAGATTGCCTTGATGGAGGAGTGGGAGAATATACCGCAGTCAGATATTCAAGACATTATGGACGGTCTTCCAAATCGACTGGAAGATATCATAAGAGCCAGAGGAGGCAATACTCATTATTAAAAGTTTGGTTTTTAATGTAAACATAAAGTTTTAGCTTGTTTGTCATCTCCTTTAATTTTGTTTGTAAAACGGCAATTTCAAACTTTATCAAAATTAAAAAAAATTAAAGCAACAGCAACAGAATTTTTTCACTTATTTCATTTTAAATTATCCAATTTATTAGATTGTTAAGAAAAAAAGTCATTCTAAAATGATTTTTTGAAATTACACCAAAAAATGTAAGTGGGCGGTTAATTGTGCCTCTGAGTGTATTTTAAAGGCAAACCATGACTTACACTAGTCTTTACAAATTATGCGTTATGTGGACACCCAATTCAACAGAAAACAATTAATTTTAGCTGTCAGGCAAGCTGGTTTTAGATATAAATTCATTATGAGAATGAGAAACCTAAAATATCTTCATTTTAAACTTCTGTGAAAATTACCAAAAGCACAAAATATATTGCACCTGCAATAGAAACTTGCTGTTCGCATACAAAAGCCAGTTACAGTACTTGAAATAAATAAATAGCTACAGTATATTATAATACAAACAACAGAATACAACACATATATAATTAAATGTGTACCCAAACTTATGTGACCTACATACTCATGTCTGATGTGGAGTGGAAATCTGGTAAGGAAATCATTATTTTTAATGCATTCTCTATGAAAAGATGGAAATGTTAGTTACTTCACAATTTATACAATATTTATTAAATTCATATTTCACTATATAATTTGATCACTAAATGAATTTGTATAAGGCACATAACACATTGCACCGGACACCGCTCCAGGGTGCGGTAATGCGGTTTTTAATTTTGACTGAAGAATCTTAATTTGTATACAAAAACCGCAGGGTATAACACACTCACACCGCATATCCATGCGGTTGTGCGGCGCGCGCGACGGCACCGCACTCCCGGACGGTGATGCGGTGCGGTCCGTGGGGTTAGCCACACTGCGCCGCAGTATTGTACGGATGTTTGCGTAGAAAGGACGTGCATACGCGTCGCGATCTCGACATAGATAATGCGGTGATGCAGTGCATCGTGCACCGCAACTTGGGACGGGGATACGGAGCAAACCGTACGGTGGCACGGTTCCGTGTCCGCGCAGCCGCATGCGGATTTCGTCCCTCCATACACCGCAGCGGGATGCGGCGGCAATGTGTTAAGCGCCTAAGAACAATTATATAAACACATTAAAACATGCTATTGACAACTACACCCAGGTACAATAAAATACATTTTTATTTTTCTGACTAACACTTCCTTTGAAAGGCATGCTGTGAAATTTGTTTTGTCATGCTGGAACAAAAACTACCCCCTTACAGACACAATAACTATAATCTTACAAATTAAACCATAAATAATTCAACATATACAATTTATTACCAACCTTGTTCATTTTCTTAGACAAAATCTGGATTGGAATGAAGACACAATTAACTCGAATATAGTTCTTCTTAATTCTTCTCTAAAATATTGATTCTGTAAAATTAATAGTTTCAGTTAAGACTTACCTTCTTTCTTAATTTGATCTTCAGCATTGATAAACGGTTCTGGCGCCGTTGGAGGGGGCAGAGACATTTGGTTCCATGTAGTGATTTCAGTTGGAATTGGGCCTGGGACTGCTGAAGCAACAGGAGGGAAATCATTGTACATGCCAGTGGCGTAAGCCTGAGGTTGGTAGTTTTGCGGGAATGTTGGATTTGGCATTGGCTGTAACAAAAAAAAACATATAAACCTTTGAATCTCAATTGAATTGAACAGTATTAGTATTTGCACAAGGCGCGATTACTTTATTTTGTACAATTCAAGGTAATAAAAACTATATTTTAGTTTACTTATGTTTTTAACCGTAGCTCTAACTTACTTGTGTGTGATGCACAAGTATGTGGAGTAATATTTTAAGTAATGCATTTGTAACTGTGATATATGACGTTTGAAACACGATACAAAAGTCGTCTGCTTATGTGAAATATTTATGGAACAAGGAATCTAATGTTATACAATTTTATGCATACAATAATGAACAAACTCTTTTCATTACTTCTAGGACTAATATTTTTGTAAATTTATGCTTAGATTAAGTATAATTTACTGAAGACGTAAAAATATTTACTTGAAATGGAAGTGGCTGCGGTCCAGGGTAGTTGGGATTATCTTGAAACTGATTGTTTTCCCACAACTCGCTTGGTTCTGGCAACTTGGAAATTTCACTCAAAATGTTTTCGTCAAGATCTTTGTCAATTTTGCGCGGCGAACGACTGCGTCTTTTGGTGTCAGATCGGAGCGGCGCCGGCGGGCTTCTGCTTCTCTTGCGTCCTCCATTTCGATAATCAGGATGCCCCCAGTCACGATTGTAATAAGGTGTCCGAATATCTCTAGACATTTATATCACGAAAAAATACCAAACACACGGCACAAAATTAACAATTTTTTTTTTTTTTTTTGATCCTCTTTTATGGCAATTTGTTAATTATGCCAGCGTCAAGTGAAAGATAGATACGTAACAAAAATTACGAAAAATTTTGAAAGAATTGTTCACCAATGATGACTAATGATTCTGATGATTGTTAAGGAGCTCTGAAACAAAAAGAGATACACTATAACCTAACTACGAAATACTTACACAACTATATACACAATAACCTACAGCTTAATATTATTTTTAATAATAAAATCACCAATAATACTAACTACAAATGAATTCAAAGATGAGAGCAAAATGTCAATATGAGAAGGAAATGGATAGGAATGTTCTAAGAGTGAGTCAATGAAAGAAGAACGATCATAATTTGGGCATGAAAAAAATATATGATTTAAGTCTTCTGCCAAACCACATTTACATAGAGAAGAGTCTAAAATTTTTAATTTTTTAAGATGCACTGCTGTGCAACAATGACCAAAACGAAGTCGGCATATTGTGGCGGAAATATATCTATTTACATATAACTTATAAAACCAAGGCTTGGGTGGAATATCTTTCTGGATTTTGGAATAACGAAAACCTTTATATTTACTACTTGAAGCCCAAAGCCGTGACCAGGATTTAAATAATTGCTGTTTTGGAATAAGTAAAAGGTCTTGACTGTAATTCATAAAAGGAACAATATCACCACGTAATACTGCAGTCTTAGCAAAGTGATCAGCTTTTTCATTGCCAAATATGCCGCTATGACCAGGAATCCAAGCCAAGACTACAGTACAACCCATCGACTTGCATAAAAATAATTTCTGCTTTATATGGAACAACAATAAAGAACCTCTACCAGTAAACGGATTAGACTGTAAGGCATAAAGATTACTCAGGGAGTCAGTAAATATAATGGAATATTTTAGCTTATAAAGTAAAACATAATTCACTGCCTCAAGAATTCCTCTACCCTCTCCAGTGAATACAGAAGTTTCCGGAGGACACTTTACCATTTGATGAGTGTTATAGTTCTTGTGATAAATACCGACACCCACACAACCCAAGGGGTCGCACTTAGATGCGTCAGTGTAAATGGAGTGCCAACCAGACCACTTCTCACTCATAATACGGGCAAAGTTCCTAGGAGCAAACTTGTCATCCTTTTCAATGCCAAAATTTGTTAAAATAGTTGGAATATAAACTACCACAGCAAAGTCATGCATAAAAAGCGGGATCTTGAGGCTATTATGGGTAGGATTTTTAAGGCTACTAATCTTTACAAAACTTTTGACTAAACAAGGGACATTTTCATCAGTCCAAGATAAAAAGTTAAAAAATTTAGATAACTCCCTTAGCTTTTCAAAGATTGGATGTACAGTAAATTGCCACCTCTGTATTAAAAACCTATCTGACAAAAATTGTCTTCTGAGACACAAAGGGGGATCTACACAATCCACCTGCAAGGCATTTATGGGCGTGGACTTCATAGCTCCAGAAACAATTCTCAGAGCACGAGATTGAATACAATCAAGCCTCTTCATTGAAATTTTACTACAAGGACTTAACAGAAATGAACCATAATCTATCACACTACGCACTAATGCATTATACACCAATTTTAAAGAATAAGGGTGAGCACCCCACCAAACCCCAGCTAAACATCTCAAAATATTAAGATTTTTTTCACATTTCTTAATTATATAGTCAATATGCTGAACACCCGATAATTTAGAATCTAAACAAACACCCAAAAATTTAACACTGCTAACGGTTGGAATCCTAACACCATTCAAACAAATATCAACCCTAGGTAGTAACCTTTTACGGGAAAAGATCACTATAGAACTTTTCTCTGGAGCAATTTGGAGGCTGTTATCCAACATCCAGAGAGAGAGGGAAGATAAAGCCTTAGAAACTGAATTGGTACAAGAATCAATAGACGAACCAGACGAGAACACAACAATGTCATCAGCATACTGAAGACACTGACAGTGAGGTGAAACAATTTGACTCTCAAGCTCAGCAGTATACAAATTAAATAACAAAGGACTTAAAACGGAACCTTGCGGGAGGCCCTTATAAATAGTTCTACATTTAACACTGTTATTGTCCGTTCTAACAACAATAGACCGACCCGAAAAACTATTAATTATATAATGAACAAATTTTGGTGGAAATCCCATATGCAATAATTTAAATTTTAAACGTGATAAGCAAACGTTATCATAGGCGGAGCTAATATCCAAAAAGGCTGCCACACAGAACCCCTTTTTTGCGAATGATAAACGAATGTCTGAAACCAAAAGCGACAAATTATCTAAACAACTCTTACCCTTACGAAACCCAAATTGGCCATCTGACAATAAACCCTTATGTTCAGCAAACCACTCAAGCCTATTCTTAATTAAGTGCTCAGCTAATTTAGCTAGTGTTACTGACATGGCAATTGGACGATAACTATTTACAGAAGAAGCATCTTTACCAGGCTTTAATATTGGAACTATAATCTGAGTCTTCCAAGAGTCTGGTGGAATGCCCGACTCAACACAAACATTAACCAATGACAAAAAGTATTCAAGAATATTGGGACTAGCATGAACTATAAAAGAATAAGGAATACCGTCTATACCAGGGGATGAATCTTTTATAGAAGAGAGAACAAATTTAAGCTCTTCCAATGTAAAAAGATTACAATAAGAGCTAGACACAGAAGAAGACGGCTGAGAATACTCTGGTAAGTCATCAAAGTTGGGAACAAAAGGAGGAGCAAGCTTGTCCATAAACATATCGATCCACTCACCTGAGTCTGGATAAGAAATAGAAGTAGGGGTAAAAGATCGTCGGAATGTTTTAATTTGCTTCCAAACTAAACAGGATGGAGTCTCAGGCGATATAGTTTCACAATACTCCCTCCAACCACTCATTTTCTTTTCTCTCAACAATTTTTTAGCTTCCAGTGCAATATCAGAAAGTACTGAAAAATTTTCATCAGACATATTAGACTTATATGCAAGCTCTGCCAGTTTCCTGCGGTGAATAACTGCAGAACATTCCCTGTCCCACCAAGGAGGTAACGGGAAACCTTTCGAAATTACAGATCTTACTGGCAAAGCAGAATCAGCAGAAGATAACAATACTTCAGTTAGTTTCTGACCGCACAAATTAATATTTAAGTTATTGACAATAGGAAGAGATGCAGATAAAGAGCACATCACACTAGAAAAACTAAACCAATCAGTATTACTATTAACACTATATTTAAGCAGGGGTTGCAACTTTCGCTTATGAGGCCTAGCAACAGCAAGACTAAGAATAATAGGGAAATGATCACTCCCATGTGACGAAGAAAGAACATCCCATGTCATATCAGGGGCCAAAAACGGGGAAACAAAAGAAAGATCAACCGCACTAGAGAACTCATTAGGCTTGGTTCTACGTGTTGCAGAACCTGTATTAAGAAGACAAAGACCACAGACATCCAACATATTAAAAAACTCAAAAGATAAATCATCATTCTTTTCACAACCCCATTATGAATATTAAAGTCACCCATAACAATCACATGGCACTCTAATGTAAGGATAAACCTTTCAAGCTGACAAAGAATAAGAGAGGAGGGATAAGGAATATAGATTGAAATATAATAGATACCACACACTTTAACACAAACAATAGAAAAATCTGTATGACTGTAGGGAAAAGGAATATTTACAATATTTGCAAAGTTTTCATTATTGCTGACTAACAGGCAGGCCCCGCCATACCCATCAGCCCTGTCGTCACGAAAAATATGATAACCTTTAAAAGGAAAAGAAAAAGAAGGTTTTAAAAATGTTTCAGATAAAGCCAAAATTAAAGGATTAAATTTAGAACACAAATAAATTAATTCAGACTTCTTAGACACTAAACCTCTACAATTCCATTGGATTAGTTTGGATGGAACTTGATCCATCACTTAAGTTTTGAACAGAATTACTAACAATATTTGCAACGTTGGACGGTGAGGATGAAAATGAAGAAAGAAGACTAATAAGAGTTTGGATCAATTCAGCTACAGATGGAGACGAATTACACTCAACACTATGAGTTTCATAGACAGGAGCACCCTTAGGCAACTTAGGGATAGAAATGATATTATTATGAGAAACTCTGTCATAGCCAACACCCTTCATAGGAGGTGCCTTAGGGCGAATGGATATAGTTTTCTTGTATGAAGTTTTCTCAGGGAATTTGGTAATACGGGGAATAGGAGAAGGATTCACACTCTTAGTCACAATGTCACTATATAGTGACCTAACAGGAGCATGTAGCTTGCAGGCTTCTATGTAAGAGATAGCTTTCTCTGCCATTGACATTTTAATCGAGCGTTGTCTGTCATACTCTGGGCACTTCTTATTGGTAGCGAAATGAGAACCAGAACATGATAAGCAATATGCAGAATCTTCCTCAATACGGCACGAATCACCTGTGTGACCATCGCCACATTTGTAGCACCGTGGCTTAGAGCGACACAGGGACTTTGTATGTCCAAAACGACAACACTGATAACACTGGATAGTGGGATAATAATACTGTGCAACTGGTAATGAGTTATAGCAAACATAAATTCGTGATGGAAGTACTTGACCATCGAATGAAACCACACATGTCTGAGAAGGCTTCCACACTATAACACCATCAACCTCTGTTTTGAAGTTAATTCTTCTTACTTTGGTAACAACACCACAACCTTGAGGTATTGAAATATTTTCCATCACCTCATCCAATGACCATTCAGATGGAATACCCTTCACCACTCCCATCCTAGTGGTACTAAATGAAGGGATAAATGACTTATATCCCTCCACACCACCAGAGGAGATGAAGCTGTTGGCAGCCATAGCTGTAGCAAAAGCAACTGACACTCTATTCCTGCCAATTCTCTGAAGACTACCATCAACAATGTCTTTGACACATAATCTTTTCAGGAGCCGACCAAAAGCTACCACATTCAATATAGAGGCAGGCATATCGTCCACCACTTTCTGTACATGGACAATAAATGGACCTTTATCTGATGCACAATAATTTTGGCGACCAATGGGTTGACGTTCTGCAAGCACATGACTTTGCTGTGTAAGTGATGTATCTGCAACCGATCCAGAAATGGCATTCATTAAACTATTAACCTGTTTGCTCACTATCAATAGTCTGATTTTGTCCTGGCGGGATAGAGGAATCCTGTGAAACAGGTTCCTGCTGTCCCAAAGGGATAGACAAGGAACTATCTTCTCTAATTACTTTTTTTGATCTTTTGCCTTTTGGCATCCGTTCTTTGGGCCTGGGTCTTTTTTCCCCTTTGACAGAAAAACCCAGAGACTTTACCTCACTGTCGGAAACTAGAGTGGTCAAACTGTTTTCAGAAGAGGATGATGCTATAGAGGACCAACATTCCTCATTAGCACCTACCTCACATGACGATATATCAGGCGGAATACCTCCGCCTGAAAATTCCGCCATCACACACCGTCTTTTGTTTTTACAAAATCAAATATATCTAAACTAAAATCTAAAATAATATACACTTACCGGAATGAATTTACATATAACTACTTAAGAACACTACCTATCTACAATTTTTACATGAAAATGGTGCACAATATCTAGAATTTAATAATAAAAAAAATTAAATTATGCCAAAAAACAACCGAACACCGCGGCAGTCACTTGACACTCCACCACCAAAATCACAGACTTATTAAGCCGGGTCCGCTGCGCCATGTTTTCATGTTTGTAAACACGAAAACATTGTTTAGTTAACCGATTAGGGGCGTGGTTTAACAGTTTTGTTAGAAAAATACGATAACATGTTTTCCGCGACGAATGGATAACATCCCCCGCGTTCGCCTGCGGAAGGGGAAGCTAAGCATTTTTTGTTAGCGCTCACTAGAGATACACGTATCGCTTGAAGGCTCTTTGGTTTATTTTTGAGTGAAATAAAGACAATGGTGTCGATTCTGGCATGATTCTCTAAACCTAAAACTAAATTTGACAACAGTCTATCCTTGTCATACTCTATACAAAATGACAAGGAGAGACTGTTGTCAAATTTAGTTTTAGGTTTAGAGAATCATGCCAGAATCGATACCAATATTTCGTTTTTAATACAACTAATAAGAGAGGGACCGGTGCTGTGGGATGTTACATTAATAGATTATACCGAACCTATCATAAATTTTTAGTTCTTGATAAATAATGACAAAAACATTTTAAAAACAGGCGCCATGTTTTGTTAACATGTTTTGTTAGAAAATTGACGCAGCGGACTGGCTGTTTTTCTTAACATGTTTTGCTAACATGTTTTGTTAACATGTTTTGTTAAAAAATTGGCGCTGCGGACCCGGCTTTAGAGATACTACGTCCAAAATTAACAATAAGAAACGCGCTAAATCGGTAAATTTTTTTTTGATCCCCTTTTATACCGGCTCCAGACTCACGCGAGAAGTCTCGGCGAGAAGTCTCGCCGAGAACTTGCGCGAGAACCGAGAAGGTATCCACACTCAGGGATCTTCTCATTTACATTCTCGCCTTGGTATTGTGTGCGTTAGCACATTATAATCTCGTTAGCTTGTGCTAAATTAAAAATAATATTAAGAAAAAAAGGCTCAAACGATGGTGGTTATTGACAAAGTACTTTTTTATAGAAAACTTTTTGCTTCCCACAAAATGGGCTCTGTTAGAAAATATTATTTAAACTTTAACTCTATTTCATTTTTCCACATTTTTTACTCGTATGTATAAATTACTTAACTAAAAAGACTAACGAAATATCTCAAAACAAGTAAAATCTTCGTGAATTTAAATGATTTTCTTAATATTATTTATCACATATTATTTTGTTAAGCACTGATAGCACAGGTGAGAGGCTATGTTAAATGAAAGAGTATACAATAACTGTGAAGTTATCTAAATGCTACTGATATGCATCAGACACCACAAAGTATTTTTTTATAGAATAATTAGCACGAGATAACATGCGATCTACGCCACGGTCGGAGTCGCACTGAGAACAAACGAGAATGTAAGACCGGCTCCAGACTCACGCGAGAAGTCTCGCCGAGAACTTGCGCGAGAACCGAGAAGGTATCCACACTCAGGGATCTTCTCATTTACATTCTCGGTCGTGATCCGGAATGGACGACAGTGCCCCTGCCTTGGTATTGTGTGCGTTAGCACATTATAATCTCGTTAACACGAAAAAACTCAAATGATGGTGGTTACTGACAAAGTACTTTTTTATAGAAAATGTTTTTCTTCCCACAAAATGGGCTCTGTGTGAAAATATTATTTAAACTTTAACTCTGTTTCATTTTTCCACATTTTTTACTCGTATGTCTAAAATTACTGAACGAAAAAGACTAACGAAATTTCTCAAAACAATTAAAATCTTCGTGAATTTTAATTATTTTCTTAATGATATTTATCACAAATTATTTTGTTAAGCACTGATAGCACAGATGAGAGACTATGTTAAATGAAAGAGTATACAAATACAATAACTGTGAAGTTATCTAAATGATACTGATATGCATCAGACACCACAAAGTATTTTTTTTATAGAATAATTGGCACGAGATAATATGCGATTTACGCCACGGTCGCAGTCGCACTGAGAACAAACGAGAATGTGATAGTGTTCTCTTTTCTCGCCCGAGAAACCCTTTGAAGCGGGCAAAAAAACCGACACCGATTGGAGAACAGGCGAGCCCGAGAACGAGAAGCCGAGAAACCCATCACATTCACGCTTCTCGGGTGTTCTCGGGGGTTCTCGGCGTGAGTCTGGAGGCGCCTTTAGGGCAATTTGTTAAATAAGCCCACAGACTTATGGTGCGTTCCGAATTGCGATAAAAGCGATAATATCGCGATTCCGACCAAATTAAATCGTCACAAAATATAAGGGCTATTGAATTAGTAGGTTATGTTGTGACTTTGGTCGGATTCGCGATATTATCACTTTTATCGTTTTACGGAACGCAGGGTTAATAGAGATATGAATAAGCCAATTGAAGACAAACACAGACTTTTATGAGCTACGAAGACAAAAGAAACACAAATTTTGGCCTGCGGGGCTACCGCCTAACTCATAGCGATCACTCGCTATCGCTTTTGTGACATTAGAACAATAGTTTAAATGTCACCTGTGACATTTAAACTATTGTTCTAATGTCACGATAACGATAGCGAGTGATCGCTTTGAGTTAGGCGGTACGGCCTCTGGTTGCAATGACCTTTGAGCATGGAATTATTACTCAAACAGGAATGAGCTCTTGCTTAAAAAAGCGTGCCGAGCGAGAGAGAAACAACTGTACCGTTTGTCTCTTTCGTAAATTTGTGACCACAAATTCTACAAAATAGGGATTTTTTCTTAAAAACAATAACATTCAACCAGAAAGATGCTTTTGAAAATCATAATATGCTTAATAATCACGATTGTTAAGGAAGAGATCGCTTTTCGCGACAAGGTCGCCCTTTGTACAATAAGTGTTAAGTGTTTTATTTATACGTTGACTTTAAGCTGGTGGTGTACAACAAAGAAATATTATATTCTATTCTATTATTTCAAAATGGGTTGCGCAAAAGAATTTTATATCTGCTTTTCAATACAAGACAAGTTTTTTTAATATAATAATTATTTAAATAATAATGAATGTCAATGATTGACTTTCAATAGATGGGTCTTTCCAATTGGTATATTATGTTGAACCCACCACCACATAACAGATAATCAAATATGTCAAAATCAACATCAATCAACTTGTCAAAAATGAGTCAACACTAAAATCTTTCAGTGATATTTAAATACATGAAAAAGAGTAAAAGAATGAGTAATATTTTAAGAAGAAAAGAATTGAAAACACAACAGCGTGAGTCGAATTGTTTCAACAATATTTAAAACTTTTGTGGTTTCGCCAATATCTTAAACAGAATGTTAATGCCAATTCTTTTTTCTAATAACTTAACATCGCATCGTGTAAGCTAAACAATAAATAACTAATATAAATTACTTTTATTAAAAAATATATACCGTGTGGTCACCCTACTACAATGACAACGAAAATTACTGACATTGACAAAGAATCGTTGTTGCAATATAACATTTTTTGAATACTACCACTAGAATATTTCCTGGATGTAAAATCATAGTGTTATAATTATTAATAGTAGGCTAGCACGATAATTTACTTTATTTTATGTTATAATTATTACAAAAAAAAAAATTAGGTATTTTGGGGGTTAAAAGTAATTAAAATAAACAATAGTAAAAAATCTTCATCTACCAATAGTTGTTTCATAACTACTAAATTATAAAATATACAACAGTAGCAACACTGTGGGAAAGGGATAAAAGGTACAGTTATTACTATCTCTCTCGGCACACTTTTGCACTTTCAAGTGTTTAGTCTTTATTCACATAGAAATAAAGTCCAAAGAACAACAATATTTTGAAGAGCCATTCCTGTTTGAGTAATAATTCCATGCCTTTGAGCAAGAAACACAAAATTCCACAGACATATAAATATTTTATTTATATGTCTGTGCAAAATTCGCATGCAGACACAGATTAAAAAAAGACGCCTGTTTTTTTTTATAATTTTATTGGCTACCGGATACAAGTTGCAATCATACGTGTTAGACTGTAAATATTTTAAATACCTATTAAATAGCTACATTTGATCTTATTATAATAATGTATCTATTAATCTTATAGAATAACTTCTATAATATTAATAGGAAATATATTGACTGTCATTGAGCTGTTCACGCCTTGTTAGTAAAGCAGTACGCGCCATGTGCTTTTATAAAACACGTGATTACAAGTAGGACTCGAACGCCAGTTTTGCTTTGGACGCTGAAATGTAAATGTCACCCGAGTCGGTGCTCATTGTTTGTTCAACGTCTGTATAATAAAGAATAACACCTAGTTTCTTCGTTTCATTTCTGATATTAACTGACTTAACAACTACGTACAGTTATTATCAGAAATGGGATTTCAACAAATTTCGATCCGTTTGAGACTAAAAATGGGTCGAAAACGTTCAAGACGCTCACATGTTAAACAAGTTGTAAAACACAAGAGAAGACGCAAAGATTACTCAACGGAGGATTCTTCAAGTGATAACTCAGATAATTCTTCAAATTGCTGTAGCAAAAGAAATCGATCGAAGTCTTCCAAGCGTCAAAAAACTCGAAGACAACAAGAATGTGAAGAAGGAAGGTATACGCCGGAACTGAGGAACACAATTTCTACAAAAGCACAAGAAATTACAGAAAGCAGCAGGCGAAATGAATCTGTACAAGTAACAAACTCTGTAATCGGACAAGAAAAGGAGACCCACTTGTTAACGGTGCCCGATCGCGAGATGTATGCAGCCACTACTACCAGTATGGAGCAACGACCGGAAGTTGCCGCGACCCCCACACTGGTAACTGCAACGATTCCTGGACTGGCAACGGATACACAGGTGACGACGTCTACTCTTCGAACGGATACTCCGATGGATAAATCTTCAACGACGCAGATACCACCGCCAGTAATAAATGATGAGTACACTACTAATTATTTACCTAATATTTTACTTAAGTCTGATGATTTTTCTAAATTATTACAAACACTTATTAAGCCTAATTTGTTGTCGTTTGTTAACTCTAATAGTAATATGATACCCGAGTTTGACCCATCTATAAAAAACCATCGTATTGACATGTGGATAGCAAAAGTAAACGAATGTGCTAAAATATATCGTTGGGACGAAATGCAGATTATGCATTATGCTTTACCGAAGCTCATTGGTAATGCGAAAAAATGGTATCAGGGACAAACTTCGATTTTACATAATTGGGAACAGTGGCAGACACTTTTACTTAAGGCTTTTCCTACTGAAACCAATTATGGGGTACTTTTAACTGAGATGTTGGAACGACGCCTTAAATTTGGTGAAAGCATAGATGAATACTACTATGATAAAATTATGCTCTTGATTGCGTGTGACGTGTCCGGCAAAAGAGCTGTTGATTGCATAATTCACGGTATTGACGATAGGACTATTCGGGCTGGAGCATCCTCAGCACGGTTTACGGAACCAGCAGGCCTATTCGCTAACTACGGTTGGTAACTAGAACTGTCATTTTTGAAAGGAACTTTATATCCATTACTGGTTTAATGATGTTATGTGTTATGGAGGCGTTCATGATAGCAGTATTGGATGTTAAGTTCCTTTCAAAAATGACAGCTCCAGTGAGCAACCGAAGTTAGCGAATAGGCCGGCTGAAGACTTATTTAAATACCTAAAAGACATTTGCAAAGAACAGAGAGATATTTTTAGAACTTCTGCATTAAATAAAAATAGGCCATCCAGTAGTATCAGTTGCAGTAAGTGTAACGTGGTAGGGCATAAAGCGTCGCAATGTCGTATTCCAAATCAACAAAATATCCAAAGATTAAATACTGCAGTATGTTTTAACTGTAAAGAAAAAGGGCACTGTGTACAACAATGCCTTAAACCAATTATAAAATGTGACGAATGTAAATGGTTTGGTCATACAACTAGTGAGTGTTTTAAGAAAAATAAACCAAAAAGTAATGAGAAGCAAGTTCTGTTTGTAGATAGTGTCACACCGTCTAATGTCAAATATTATAAAGACGTTACTATTAATAATGATCATAAAATAAACAGCTTTATTGATCTTGGAAGTGACTGTACTCTTATTACTCATGAAACCGCGAAAAGATTAGGATTAGCTATAACTATTGACTCTCTACCATCTATTAAAGGTGTCGCTAATGTAAATATTCCTTTGTTGGGTAAGACAACTTTTCGACTTGCTGTCGATTTTGTTGAAGCTGATATTACCGCATATGTTATCGAAAACAACCATTTACATACGCCACTGCTTATTGGGCAAAATTTTACGGAGTTACCAGTGCAGCTAGCACGCAGGAGAATCGAAAATCGAATCGAAATCCGAATCGAGGAGTTTGTATGGCAATTTTATTAGCGCCACGGCGGTGAGTAGCAGACCTAAAATTTGGCAGCACGAAGGCATGACGTTTTCGACTGTATTCGATTCGAGCTCACTCGATATCGAATTCTAGCTGTTTGTATGAAAATCGGAAGCACGGACCTCCATTTGACGTACGGTTTCGGACAATTCGATGCTTGTGTATCGAAAACCGCCTCACTAGCAATTTTACAGTGAGAAGTAATTCATTTATTTTTATTTTTCGAAAAAATATTAAAATAAAATGTGAAGAATGCTCAGCAGGCTTATTCACTAACTCAACTGACAAGTGGAAATGGCTATTAACCATCTATAAACATGACGTTTTTTATCTGTGGCTAACCAAAAAGCCTTTTTTGGTATTCACTAACACCGGTGTCTAACGAAAAATCACTAGGCTCACTGTTAATCACTAGGGTTGTATTGATAATCACCGAACGACAATTTTCATCGATATTTCACCTAATTGGTATTCTGTATCGTTCAGTGTCTAACGTTTGATGTTTTGAATGCCTTATAGTGAAAGTCACCGTAGGTTCGATTAATCACTATTGGTAAGCAGTGTTTTATTTTAATCCACTCTAATTATCAAGCTTAAAAGTAGGACTATTAACATTTTTAAGGCAGGGAATTGTTAATTTGGTTCAATTAAATCAAAACTAGTATGTTACATCGATATTCTATATGGAATTTTGAAATTATATATTTTTTGGAACTATATTTTTCGAAACATCATATTTTTGTGATACTTCGACGAGTATGATTTTATCATTATAACAAATTGACGCATTTAGGGCTTCGAGGAGTCAAATCTTCATTTAGCTCCGTACGCAGATAATTGAGTATTTATATGGACACTTTGTAATTTTACAAAATTTATTAGAGGAGAGAAGAAAGGTGTTCAGCAGGCGTAGCACGAACCGTGGATAAAACGGGATAAGAGACAAATATCATGTTTCTTCTCGCTCTCTCGTATCACGATGAAGCGAGACGGGACGAGGGTTAGTCACTTTCTCTGCTATAGTTAACGCGCCGTGTTGATCACAGAAGATATAATAGTACTTCATACAGAACGGCCACTCACCTCCCCGCACTCATTTCAAATACCCCACCCCACTTCACTTCGTTGTAGACATCACTGACACATAAACAAGGGCGCGCGGGATCGCTCGGGCGTGGCGACACTTCACGATCAACGAGTAGACGCGAGCGCGTCGCTGCACTTCTCGCGTCATTTCGATTGATAACCGCGAACTCAGCCCTACTAGATTCCACGCACACATTTGCGCGTGTACAAACGTCATTTGCTTAAGTAGTAGTAATAGGTAATTGATTTGCGAACGTTGTATGGAGTGTCCGGGCCTACTGATGAAGGACTTCGATATTTGGCGTAACTAAAAAAAGTAAGTTCATATAGGTATTTAAATGCAATTATATGGAATATTCACATTACGACAATTCTGTAAAACATTCTTACCATTGTGGTTTCGTCAGGGAATTGAAAATATATACACGGTTATTTTTTTATCACCCTGGTTATTTTAAGGGTGGCTTCAGGACACGGTAGAAGAATTATTTAACCATTAATAATAAAATTTACTCACCTGTTTAATTAGATATTTATTATCAAAAATATCCAAAAAATACTGCACTGGTATGGACACTGAGTGAAGTTGTAGGCAAAACATTGAATGAACGCGAACTGGCAACAACGTCGCCGATTCAAAGTCATCACTGAGTTGATCACAATTTCACCTTCCTACTTTACGGGCTTAGGACCGGCAAAACAAAGTTTTTAAAGAAAACAAACAGTACTAAGTAGGTATTACGGTTATGGTAGGTTGTTTTGGCGTAGTTAAAAAATTGGAATCAACTTTAAATACTTACCTACCTAGGAAACAATTTAAATCAACTTTAGTTCTAATAACAAAAGAGTTCTAAATTTAAAGGAAGTCCTCTAACTCATACATAGTCGTGCACGTTTAAAATTATACATGACCACAACAACATATCACTTTGGTTAGTATTTAAAGTCTCGAAATGCAGTTTTCGCTTCCAAGTCTTACGTTTGTGGGTTCACTTTCTTACACCAAACACTTAATTTCACTTCACAAGTAAAAGTCTACGGTCTACCGGAGTAAGGTCTGTGTATTCGCTAGATGTGTTAACTTGAAACTAAAATTCCGAATGCGCCCGATTGCCGCGCGTCAGGCGCGGGCGCGACATCGCGATACGTTCACACGCGCTGGGGTCAAAGGCGAACTAAAGCCGGCCAGCTCGTGCCGACAAGCGACAGCAAACAACAAAACGCCGCCGCCGGCGCTCGGCGCCGGCGCCGACTGTCTCTGTCTTTCACTATTGTAGTGTCTAGTGCAATAATAACTCTTATTTCAAACTAGTTGTAAATTGATCTTGCTTGAATTAATAATGCGACGTTGCCGCATTTTCCTAAGCCCGTAGTAGTAAATGCTTTATTCATTCATAATCTTACCTTATCTTGTAGTAAACAAGAACAATGTCTATAATTTAATATTATTGGCGGATAAAATTTAAAAAATTTAACCACATGTTTTTTTTATTGATATGAGTCGTCTAGCGTCTACCGAGCTGCCTCTAAAATTTTCCAGTATGATAAAAAAATAACCGTGTATAGGTAAGTCTTAGGTAAGTATATTTTTTTTTCAAGAACAGTTTTTATTTCAATATATCATGCACTTTGATCGTCGTCGATAAATAATCATAAATGTCAACAGTGATCGGCGGAACTATTTGCTCATCTCCTTATCACATCGTATCTTATCAAAGTAACGTCACCGGCTTGGATATGCTCGCTGTTTCAACAAAATTTCAAAATAGCGGTTGTATCTAAGTATTTTGACGGTTCATCGTGATAAAATGCTTTATCATATCCTCTTTTTGATGTTCATGCTAGGGGGGGCTGGGTATTTGATGCTAAGTTTTCGTAGCAAAAGTGTTGATGTGGAACACACGAAACTAGTCTAAAAATGTTGAAAACGGTGCTTATCTGGAACGCTCCTTTGATAGTCTTATATTATCTGTGGGTTCAATGACAGATTTAACGAGCCAATTTACGAAGTTACTGATTTCTTTTGGGGAAAGTCCGGTAACTAAGGCTACTAAAATTAGTCGGGTAATGCACAGTGACGTGTTGTGATTTATCGATATCCACTAGGGAACTTTCGTTGTACACCGATAGACCACGTGATTCAAATGCCTTACAGAATAGCAATTAGTAGTTTTGATGGGTTGCCCACTTTGGACGGTGGACAACTTTAAACAGTTGGTCACTTCGAACTGTCAAATTAGCGAATAAGGCTGCTGGACAGGTCTGTATTGCACTCCCAAAACAGACAGTAAATCTGGAGTGTTGGCATTCTCAAAAATATGAGGCTCCTGCTGGGGCCTTACCATGAGCTTTTATAAAACCATCCATAATCCGTGCAGTTCTTAAGCAGGCCTTAAACAGGATTGTTTAAAATCGTACTATGAGCCCTGTTTAGGTGAACGGCTTATAGATTGCTTGAGTCGTAAGGTGAACGGTTATTTGTCTCTGCAGGCTTATTCACTAACTCAACTGACAAGTGGAAATGACTATTAACCATCTATAAACATGACGTTTTTTATCTGTGGCTTACCAAAAAGCCTTTTTTGGTATTCACTAACACCGGTGTCTAACGAAAAATCACTAGGCTCACTGTTAATCACTAGGGTTGTATTGATAATCACCGAACGACAATTTTCATCGATATTTCACCTAATTGGTATTCTGTATCGTTCAGTGTCTAACGTTTGACGTTTTGAATGTCTTATAGTGAAAGTCACCGTAGGTTCGATTAATCACTATTGGTAAGCAGTGTTTTATTTTAATCCACTTTAATTATCAAGCTTAAAAGTAGGACTAATAACTTTTGTAAGGTAGTGAATTGTTAATTTGGTTCAATTAAATCAAAACTAGTATGTTACATAGATATTCTATATGGAATTTTGAAATTATATATTTTTTTGAAACTATATTTTTCGAAACATCATATTTTTGTGATACTTTGACGACGTATGATTTTATCATTATAACAAATTGACGCATTTAGGGCTTCGAGGAGTCAAATCTTCATTTAGCTCCGTACGCAGATAATTGAGTACCTACCTATTTACGAGTATATGGACACATTGTAATTTTACAAAATTCATTAGAGGAGAGAAGAAAGGTGCCCAGAAGGCGTAGCACGAACCGTGGATAAAACGGGATAAGAGACAAATAACATGTTTCTTCTCGCTCTCTCATATCAAGATGAAGCGAGACGGGACGAGGCTTAGTCACTTTCTTTGCTATAGTTCACGCGCCGCGTTGATCACAGAAGATATAATAGTACTTCATACAGAACGGCCACTCACCTCCCCGCACTCATTTCAAATACCCCAATAAGCACTTCGTTGTAGACATTGTAGACACTTCACTGACACATAAACAAGGGCGCGCGATCGCTCGGGCGTGGCGACACTTCACGTTCAACGAGTAGACGCGAGCGCCGGCCGATAGCAGATAGCGCTATGCGGATAAAAGAGAAGGCAGTCGCTGCACTTCTAGCGTCATTTCGATTGATAACCGCGCACTCAGCCCTACTAGATTCCGCGCACACATTTGCGCGTGTACTCAGATAACGCGTACAAACGTCATTTGCTTAAGTAGTAATAGGTAATTGATTTGCGAACGTTGTATGGAGTGACCGGGCCTACTAATGAAGGACTTCGATATTTGGTGTAACTGAAAAAAGTAGGTTCATATAGGTATTTAAATGCAATTATATGGAACATTCACATTATGACAATTCTGTAAAATATTCTTACCGTTGTGGTTTCGTCAGGGAATTGAAAATATGTATAGGTAAGGCGCATAACACATTGCACGGTTGTGCGGTGCGCGCTACTACACCGCACTTCCGGACGGTGATGCGGTGCGGTCCGCGGGGTATGACACACTGTGCCGCAGTATCGTACGGATTTTTGCGTAGAAAGGATGTGCATACGCGTAATAGATCTCGACATAGATAATGCGGTGATGCGGTGCGTCGTGCACCGCAGCTCCGGACGGAGATACGGAGCAAACCGTACGGTGGCACGGTTCCGTGCCGCTGCAGTCGCATGCGGTTTTCGTCCCTCCGTGCACCGCAGCGGGATGCGGCGGCAATGTATTATACGCCTAAATCTTAGGTAAGTATACATATATTTTTTTTCAAGAACAGCAGTTTTTATTTCAATATATCATGCACTCTGATCGTCGTCGATAAATAATTATAAATGTCAACAGTGATCGGCGGAAATGTTTGCTCATCTCCTTATCACATCGTATCTTATCAAAATAACGTCACCGGCTTGGATATGCTCGCTGTTTCAACAAAATTTCAAGATGGCGGTTGTATCTAAGTATTTTGACGGTTCATCGTGATAAAATGCTTTATCATATCCTCTTTTTGGTGTTCATGCTAGGAGGGGCTGGGTATTTGATGCTAAGTTTTCGTGGCAAAAGTGTTGATGTGGAACACACGAAATTAGTCTAAAAATGTTGAAAACGGTGCTTATCTGGAACGCTCTTTTGATAGTCTTATATGGTCTTATATTATCTGTGGGGTCAATGACAGAATTAACGAGCCAATTTAAGAAGTTATTGATTTCTTTTGGGGAAAGACCGGTAACTAAGGCTACTAAAATTAGTCTGATAATGCACAGTGACGGTTGTGATTTATCGATATCCACTAGGGAACTTTCGTTGTACACCGATAGACCACGTGATTCAAATGCCTTACAGAATACCGATTAGTAGTTTTGATGGATTGCCCACTTTGGACGGTGGACAACTATAAACAGTTGGTCACTTCGAACTGTCAAATTAGCGAATAAGGCTGCTGGTCTGCCTTAATGTTAAAACGAGATAGCGCTATACAACTGTTGTATCTGACATCTCTGTTCTTCGGAAGCGTTCGAAAACCATTGAAAGATTAAAAACCGGTTGAACCGGTAAAAGAGAATATCTCAACATATTTACAATTATTTGTTGTTCTTTTTAACATTTTTTATTCTTAAGATAAGAGTTATTATATTTTATAGTTGTCTTTATTTTATTACATCTTTACTCTACATTCTCCAAGAATTTTCCAAGCTATTGATAGTGGAAGGAAATGTTCATAGCTTGTTATGAATGTACTTAACCTATGTACCTAAGTACATTAATTTTATAATTTATTAAAGGTGGCAGAAAATTTTAAAGAATTACTTAAAGATCTTCGAAGTTTTGTATAAAATACACCTACCCATTGTACTTTCACGATCCATGTCAAGAAAGCAGTCTTACAAGGGTATTACCATCCTTCTGAAAAACGAAAACTGATCAAAAATCTCGATTCTGGGGAAATCCAAAAGGGAAACACCACCAAACAAAAAAGAATTTTAGACAACGACCAATCGTGTTCTAAAATACAGATGTTTCGTTTGTATTTTCTTCTTTAAACAATCGATAGAAAAGTGTGTCGGCAGTTTATTGTGTTGATTCTTCATTGTACAAAGTGTTTGCAAGTAATTTACATCGTCGTGCTTTGTACACCGATAAGAACTAAGAATATCTACCTATTACTTCCAGAGATTTCTCTGATTACTTCTGAATGAAATCAACTCGAATGGTATCTGGGTTCGGCAATGTTATAGATATTTTTTTGATGTTTGCATGACTTGGAAGACGTCGTAAAATACATATAACCAGTATATAGGTTTTAATAAGTCTGCACAAGCGAGAAGTGGAAAAAGATATGGAAAGCATTGCACAATTTATGTTTAGTAAATGAATAATAATTGTGATGTTACTCTTCAACACCCACCAGCTTTAGTCATCTCATTACCATGAATACTGAAAAGCAATCCATATGTGGGGCTAAATTATTGAAATGAAACCAAATAGGTATATGCAAAAAAATCCAAAAAGTGTAAATTAATATGTGTAGTACTCATGCGAATAAAAGACAGTTATTGTGAAGAAATAAATGTTTTATTATAAGTTGAATCTTAAAAACCTGAATTTTGTTTGCTTTATTGAAGAAACTCACTCAGAGACTGCTAAATTTGAAGAACTACCTATATTTGTCATAGGATATCTGGTGAACAACCCAGAAGTGAACAACAAATTTCATTTTTGACTGCTGCTTCATGTATGCCACAATTGATGGATCTTGTGCTACAGTAGACGTTTTGTTAAATGCTTCTTGGATTAATCATGATTAGCTTCATTGCATAGTGTGAATACAGAGGCGAAAATCTGGGCCAAGTAAGATTGGGAATAAACTGAAATGATTGTTTTATTTTAAGACTAACATTGTAGTATTTTTTTGTTTCTTGTGTTTGATTTCATTGTTTTGAGCCTAACTTTTTATTATATTTTGGAAAAATGTTATTCGTTTTATTTTTACCAATAATAATAAAGCTTTATTATCTAGTGTATTTAAATTTTCTAAATGAGAGGATGATTTGTCCAAGTAAATGATTCCTGAATATACCCTAGATGATTTGCATCAACACATACATTGTTGTGATGTTGCAGTTAAGCATTTTTTTGCCTGAGCATTTCTCACAAGTTAATTTCTTTCTCTCAATCGATCATCAGTTGACCCTGGTGAGGTTAACTGATGATCGACAAGACTAAGCACACACCCTTGTAGGTAGCATAAGAAACCTAATAAGTGTTTATTATAAACGTCTTTATGGTGAAATGATATATCCACTTTCAAGAATTGAAAGCTTAATTTCACTGAATGCCCTCCTTTCTGTGTCTTATTGAGTGTGAACATTATATGCTAACAACAATGTGCTCAAAACACTGAATTATAACGAAACTGGAAATTTTATTTCGAGAAATTAATTATCTAGATATTTTTTTATTTTTTTTATTTACCTACTACGAAACACCTATTTCCAAAAAAATATAACTTTACACTTAACCAATCTTATACACAACTCTCATTTGTAAAACTTTAAATTGTTATACGGTTTTTTTTTTATTGATCAAGTTAGACTCTTCACATTTGCAATTGATTGAGCATGATTGCTTTTTCAAATAATGAAAGAGTAATCTGGTTTAGTTGGTTGCGGGCGTGAGAAGTAAATCTATATCAATCTATACCATGTATGTAATAATAGTACATTGCAGTGTAAGTGCGTTATGGTGGTTATTATAATCTTGCGAGGCCGGATTTCAGCCCGGGCCATTTGCGAGGGCGTAATGTGGTCGGTGTGCGCACGTATATTGTACTACATTTTTCAGCACACTTGTGAGAAAAAATACTAAATAAACGGAATTTTATAATTAAATTACACATATTATTAATTTGTAGACAAATCTAAATAGTGGTGGGAAGATGGACGTTTGGTTGCTATTTTAAAGTAATGGAGTTTATTTATTAACAAAATAAAATGTATTTACCTACGGTTTTTAAAGCAACTCTTTGCTCGTTTAATTTAATTTTACGCTCTATATTTCTTTCTTTTTTTCAAACACTAGATGACGTACCCACATACCTGCGATGGATCAGAGTGGTTCGTTAATGTATTTTATATTATAACTTAAAGAACTCTTTAGCGCAAGTAGTGCGGTTATAAATATATAACTACTTGCGTTATAACACACGCGTGTTGTATGAGCTATCTCATGTATCTAAATCCGATGGAGTTGTACCACTTTACGAGCAAGTCTGTTGAAAAAGTAATTACAATACACATAATTGTCAATATTATACTATAATAACCCATATCGTTTTAAATGTTATAAATTACTCATAGGTAAATATTAAATAAGATTGTTAACTGTACTGCAGTGCATTCGGTTGAAAGGGCGGGTCTCTTCTAATACAAGTTTATAACTTAAAAGATGAGACCTGTTGTACTTATAATAACTCTGTAATAACTGCAATAAAATGTATTATTTATTATTATTATATACTTAGATCTGTCTGCAATGCACATCTGAAATATTTTTATTTATTTAATATATATGTGTTTTTTTCTATGTAATAAAAATACCACATTTATACTCAAAACTCTATTCTATATAAGTACGTATATATCAATTCTATTAGTAAAATAAAACCTTTTATCTCTTCAGCTTTATAGTTCTATTTTCTCAATAATTGTGGTCTTAAATCTTTTCACTTGTTTTTTAGCCGTATTTCTTTTGGGGCGGATCAACAGTACATCCTTCCTTGTTTTTTTTTAAAAAAGCCTCCGGTATAGATAACTAAACTCTCGTCTTCCCGACAACCACAGATTAAAAAGCCGCCACTTAACATCTTGCGCACACACAAGTCCAAACGCTGCTGCTAACATTCGGCCATTCTGACTTTATGTCTGTCCTCAGACAAAATACCAGAATCGTTAGTGAACTTTGTAAATATTAGTCCCTTCGGCCATCCTCCAGGTTAAAATGCCCTCATTCTTAGTAGAGAAACTCAATTCCTTGATCTGGACAATTTGCTTGTTCTATTTATTCCTGCTTATGGTGGCACATTTACTGCATAAATTCATTCTAGTCATGGCAGCACACTCACCCCATGATCTAGTTTAGTTATGGCAGCACGCTCACTCCATAATTTTCTCTAGTCATGGCAGCACGCTCACTACATGATCTAGTTGGGAGCTATGGCAGTACGCTCACTCCATAATTTTCTCTTTAGTCATGGCAGCACACTCACCCCATGATCTAGTTGCGAGTTATTATGGCAGCACGCTCACTCCATAATTTTCTCTGTAGTCATGGCGGCACACTTGCTCCATGATTTTGTAGCTGGTCAAAGCAGTGAAGTCTATGTAAATACTTCATCAACTGATTATCTATCACTGAAATTTCTTATTTGTTGGTCTCATTGTAACTGTAACAAAAATAATACAACAGCAGTACCGAAGAGAAAAAAAAATAGGTAATTTAAGTTAAGGAAAATGAAAGGCTTTGGTACAAATTACAATCGGGAATATTTATTTTGTATCATGTTCTATGTTATAAAATCTATATTACTAAGTATATGTATGGAAAATATAAAATAAAAAAAATTAAAGGGATTGAGTAATATTAAGAGACATTCTTTACTTGGAAAGTTAAACATTGCTTTTCTAGAAAATAATTAAATTTAAGCCGTGTCAATTATACTTAACAAACATTATTTAACACTTGTCTTTAACAGAATTTTTGACTGTTATATACTTATTATAGTAACAACAATAATGATGTTATGCAATATAGTTAATAAAACAAAAGTGTACTCTTTAGTAATGCTATTCACTTAAACTAGAAAAAATCATGATAATCATAAGTAACAAGAATTATGATAAGTAGTGAAGGTAAATCATAATTTGAAATCACAAAATATTTACTGGTCATTTTCAGATTCTGAACTAGCTGTGATGTCATGGGATAATGGAAGTCTAATCCACGGTTTCATTTTCTCTGCTGCATATACATTTTGGTACTTTCGTTTAGAGAGACCATCGATACTACTTACTTCATAGCGATCATGACCTAATATCTTTGAGACCCTATATGGACCACTATATTTAGGCAATAATTTATTACTATCACCCGGATTGTTAATCTGTTTCTGAATAAGTACTAAGTCACCTAGCTCATACGTTTTAGCGATAGTTCTTTTTTTATTAAATCGATTAGACATTTCTATCTGTTTGGTTTTTATGGTATTTGCTACTTCGTTGCGAATACCTTCTGCCGATAAGGCAGTACCGCTCTGAATAATGTCATGTAAATGAGTTTCGGAACTATTAACAGTGTCCCTACAAAAGACCACCTGTGAAGGTGTTTTGCCGATGCCCTTGTTTAGGGTGTTATTTAAGCCCCATTGAACCGTATTTAAATGAGTATCCCAGTCTTTATCATCGTAACCATTTGTCAGAGCTGACAGTGCAGATAAAACTGTGCGGTTGTAACGTTCTATTTGACCGTTGGCCCTTGGCATTGCTACAGCATTTTTTATATGTTTTATTTCAAGATTCCGGGCAAATGTTTCAAATTCTACAGAAGTAAAGCTCGTACCTCTGTCAGAGATCAATAATTTAGGTGTACCAAAAATACCAAAAATATCTTTGAGCACAGCAATTGTGGTTTTACTTTTAGTGTTGCGGACAGGCTTGAGTATAATGAATTTAGTAAATCCGTCAATTATACCTAAAATATATGTATTTCCCGATTTACTTTTAATAAAAGGCCCTAAATGGTCTATATGAACCGAATAAAAGGGTATAGGTTGCTTAGGTATGGGAAAAAGGAAACCTTCCTTGCGACCTGCAGGTTGCTTGGCATAAGCACAAGGAATACAGGCTTTCACGTATTTCTTCACAAAGTTGGCCATGTTTGGAAACCAATAGCTCTGACGCATTTTGTCAAGCGTTTTTTCTAATGAAAAATGCCCAACTTCATCGTGGCACATATGGCATACTTTCCATCGCGAATCACATGGCACAGCCCACTTAAGAGAATTTCCAACTCTTCTGTAAACTTTTCCATCTTTCAAGACGTAATCATTTTTAATAGACTTGGCTTCAACACAGTTATTATCTAAAACACTTTTAATGTAATTTAACGTTGGATCAGTGAGTTGCACCGTTTCTAACCAGTCTGGTGTATGTATTTTAAACACTTCAAATGTTGATTGCGGAACAATGGATTCAACTGGATCAGATATTACATTTGAATGTAATGGATTTCGGCTAAGCGCGTCAGCATGGGACATTTGTACTCCTGGTCGATATTCAATCGTGAAGTGATATTCTTGAGCTTGCAGCCACCACCTTGCAATACGTGGCACTAAATCACGCTTAGACCATGTCATTCTTACTGCATGGCAGTCGGTGACTATCTTAAATTCTAAACCAAGTAAGTAAGTTCGAAATCGATTTAGTGACATAACCACAGCCAAAGTTTCTAGTTCATATGAATGATAATGTTGTTCTTCAGCTGCGGTCTGTCTGCTAAAGTAAGCTACTGGTCGTAATGGAGTTTGAAGATTTTCTCGCTGGAGTAGTATGCCTCCTATTCCGACCTGACTTGCATCCGTATGTAGCTCAGTTAAATAAGACGGGTTATATATTGCCAGAACTGGACGAGAGATCAAAATTTCTTTTATTTTAGAAAATGCTTCTTCTTGATTTGCACCCCAGGACCATACTACATTTGATTTAGTCAGATGAGTTAGCGGTCTTGCTAGTGTGGCAAACCCTGGTACAAAGCGACGGAAAAAACTGGCCAAACCAATAAATTGACGTATTTCATGTGGATTTTGTGGTTGTTTAAATTTAGCCACTGCTTCTATTTTTTTTATTCCTGGTTTAATTCCTTCGCATGAAATCTCATAGCCTAAGTATTCAATTTTTGTTTTAAAGAAATGGCACTTGCTTAAGTTCAAAGTGAGATTACATTCTTGTAGTGCGTTTAACACTTGGCGCAGTCTGTCCATGCCTTCCACAGTAGTGTCCGTTGCTATAATTATGTCGTCCATGTACGCTAGTACACCTGGTATTTTCTTACGAGACAATACTTTATTGATCAGCCTTTGAAAAACAGCTGGAGCATTACAAAGGCCGAAAGGGATACGATTGTATTCAAAGTGACCATCCGGCGTGACAAACGCAGTTAGGTGTTTGGAACTCTCAGCGACTGGTATTTGGTGGTAGCCGGATGCCAGATCTAAAGTTGTATAAAAGTGTTTACCGCTTAAACAATCTATTTGATCATCGATCAAAGGCATGGGGTACTTATCTTTAAATGTTTTTTTGTTTAATGCGCGATAATCGACGCATAACCTGAGTAATCCATTTTTCTTAGGAACTACTATGATTGGACTAGAATATTCAGATTCTGATTCTCGAATGATTCCGTTTTTGAGAAGGTCATCGATTATATCTTTAACCTTTTCTCGTTCAAAATAAGGCAATCGGTAAGGGCGGTAACTTATTGGTATATCATCTTTGAGACGTATATGCATTTCCGTTTCATCTGTACGACCTAATTCGGCGTTTGAAAATGCAAAACATTTTCTTTTATTATTAAGAAGTTCGCAAAGTTCCTCGACAATGGCAGTGTCTAAGTCAGTGTCATAGTTAATATCAGAAGTTGAAATTGTAAACGGCTCACTACAATCTTCCGATATGCGAAATACATTGAGCGGGAACTTGGACTCATCATTAAAATTTATATGCCTAACTTCATCGGGCATAAAAATCTCAGGTACCACAGTTCCCCGTGCAATTGTGTGTTTGCTTTTCAGATTTACTTTTCCACTCAGCGGAGCCACAAAAATATTGCTTATTCCAGCCACAAAGTGATAAATTCCAGGAATAATAAGATATTCTGATCCCGGTTTCAAGCACACATCAGAAGATATGAAGACATGACAAGTCTCTATATCCGCTCTCACTTTAACTGAAGTCAATCCATTCACCTCAGTGTCTTCAACAGTAATAATTTTAAATGGCATTAATTTAACTGAACTATAGAGTAAAAGCTTAGTGTCAGTTTTGAATACTCTTATGTGAGGGAGTTCGGTTAAATTTTGACCAATAAGCACATTGACATTAACTGGTAAAAGAGATTGTGGTACGACATATGCATCTACATTTTCCTGCATATTATCTACTACAATAGTCACATGAACTTTTGCTTTTGGTTGAATTGTACCATTTGCAAAACCTTTGAGAATTGGCATCATGTCAGTTATTGATTCAGTGTATGCGCTTTTAATTGAATTCCATAATTCCTCACTCAATAGTGTGCACTCACTGCCAAAGTCAATAAATGCTTTCGCAAAATGCCCATTAACAGAAACATGTTTCATGTATATACCACCCTTGTTATTTTCATTTATCTGCATTATACTTTTGGAAGGCCCAGCTTCTGTTTGGGATTTAGGATTAAGTGTACTAGACTTTGAGAATTCACATTGTTGTGATGTATGTCCTACTCGTCGACATTTTGCACATTTGATAATATCTTTTTGACAAGATGTCCAAAAGTGACCATGCTCTCCACAATTGAAACATTTATTTTTATTATTGTATTCTTTGTTACGGTTAGTATTTTCAAAATTTTGATTTCGTCTAAGAACTGCTGTAGGATCACGAGGTATAAAAGGTTTCCTTTGAAGTTCATCTCTTTTTGTTGAAATTTTCCTAAAGTAAGTTAATATTTCATCAGGTTCAGTGAAATTAGCACCTTGCGCATTCATTCGAATGTTATTGTCATAGATCCCATGAGTAATGCAATCTACCGCTCTAGACCCCGTAATTCCACACCTGTTAATGAGACTAATTTTGTCATAATAATATTCCTCAAAAGATTCATTTCTCCGAGTTTTTCTACTTAACATTTCCGTCAGAAGATCACCATAATTTTCTTCACATGGAAATGCTTTTAAAAGTTTTTCTTGCCACTGCGGCCAAGAGTATTTGACACTGGTTAGACCATCATACCAACGCTTTGCCAAACCAGTCAACCTCGGTAAAGCAAAATATGCTATTTGTGTATCGGACCAACCGTACACCGAAGCAGATTCATTAATTTTTATCAACCAATCTTTCATACTTTGAGTTTTTGCTAGTGGATCGAATGTTGGTATAATGTTCTGAGCAGTATAACCACTACCATGATTTTTTCTATCTAAAACTGTTACTAAGTCGTTTAATAAAGAATAATGTGATTTAAGTGAAACTTGTTGATGTTCATTAGCATTTATGTTACTTGTAGTCGGACTAGGTGAAGACCGAGAAGAAGATTGTTTCTTTCTGTGGCTGCTCTTGTGCCTCTTTTTCTTTGATAAATTTTCAGCTGATGAGTCCGATGATGTACTTGAAGAATTAAAACATTTCTTTTTATTGTATTTGGAGCGTTTGCCTTTCGCAGACTTTGTACTCAGCCTATGCTTACTATTCATTTTGCGATTAGGAACATCCCAGTCTAGCATAGGTGGTGTCAAAGATCTCTCGTTGGACATTTTCCTACAGACAAACATAACATATAAACATCTTACATTTTTGATAGAAGGTTTTGTCGTTAAAAATAATAATTCACTGACGGTTTTATCAATTACTAAAAGAGTTCTAAAACCCCATTTTTTTATGTCGAATAGTGGTAAAATATTATATGTGATGTACTAAACTTTATTTAAGCCGATCAAAATTTTGTAGATAAAATTAATACTATTTTAATATAAAGATTAATAGATTATTGATTGATGATTTATAGATTATTGCAAAAATGATGAATTCATTTTGGTAAAAAAAAAATAATAAGTAATAAAGTAAATACTTTTAATTATTGTTTTGCAGATTTTGTTATTTGACGGTACCAAATTTGTCATGATATGAAATATTTTTTATATGAATTTTGCAACAAGAACAATAAAACAAAAAGAGAAAAATAACTGACTAAATAATTTAAAACACATCTTTCAATAAGAAACATAACAAAATCTTGTAAGTAACACATCTTTTTATAAAACAACATGAGTGTACGAATAAATGTAAAGAATATTTTCACTATGTTTCAGACTTTACTGGGAATCAAGTCTATTAATTAACGTTTATATATTATCATCATCATATCACGTCTATACATATACTCAATACTCAATTCTTTATTGCTTTTCCACAATGAAATTCGGTGTTATTTTTGATTGGTTATAACTTAAGTAAATTGTGGACCCTGTCGGGCACAGCAATATTAGGAGAGAGGAAGCCATAATTTAAGATTAGGTTCTTTAATTGATTTATGCTATCATTAAATAAAGAAATTTATCTAGATATTGAGTGAAAAACAGCAGGAAAATAAAATACCCAGAAACTATAATAGGATTCTACATTCAAAATATATTTAGAAATCGGTATTTCTTATTATTTTTCTTCAAATTGTATTACCTACCACAGTCTACATTATATAACTTTAATTTCTTTTGATGACAGTACGAGTATGTATGTATCGTATCGAATTGTTGAATTGTTCAGCTACATAATAATATTCTCTTTTATTTCCGAACTAAAATGGCAAAGCAAATATTATGTGTGTATTCTCAATCTTATCCTAGTAGTATGTTTATGGTTTTATATTAAACATTAGAAGAATGGATTTTGATTAAAAGTAAGTACTTACTAAACTTGTGGACGGATCCCGCTTCTGAATCTAATAAAAATACCATATTTATACTCAAAACTCTATTCTATATAAGTACGTATATATCAATTCTATTAGTAAACTAAAACCTTTTATCTCTTCAGCTTTATAGTTCTATTTTCTCAATAATTGTGGTCTTAAATCTTTTCACTTGTTTTTTAGCCGTATTTCTTTTGGGGCGGATCAACAGTACATCCTTCCTTGTTTTTTTTAAAAAAGCCTCCGGTATAGATAACTAAACTCTCGTCTTCCCGACAACCACAGATTAAAAAGCCGCCACTTAACATCTTGCGCACACACAAGTCCAAACGCTGCTGCTAACATATGTAATACATAGAAAGCTCTCACTTCAAGTTTTATATTATTTATATCATTTCCCATAGCACAAAAATTGTTGAGAAGGTATTAATGAACCGTCATATTAATTATTTTGTAAACTGAGTTTTAACCATACAATTATTTTTTTGTACAATTGGTACAATTATTTTTTTTTGCCACAAAATTAAATTCACATCTGCAGAAAGAAAGTTTTTTTGTGGAACAAGAAGTGCCTTTTTGCCTCAAACTCACTTTCGCATTTATAATATTAGTTAGGATGGTAAGATATTATGTGTAGGTTTGGTAAAAGCTATAGAAGCATTTTGCAAAGTTAATGCTTATCCTTAATAATTTGGTGTAATGCCACCACCACTTCAACTCACTGCTGGGCACAGGTTTCTCCACAGATGAGGAGGAATGAACCTACTACACCATTATGGGAACAGTAGGTAAGGTAGTAAGTTCACAATTTGAATCTTATTAGCCTTTATTATACACACCTTAACTCATACACATTACATTCTTTTAGCATATTTTTGGAAACCACATTTATTTCTTATTTGCACATTGTTAATGGCATCAATTTCTTGTGATAAAACGGGAAACCTGTCTGTTGAGCAACATTTTGGGGTTCCCCAGTTGAATTTTGGTATGATCCATGTGCATAAAGATAAACAGCTGTTAAAACCCTGTAAAAGAAAAGGTTGTTTTTGCTATGCTGTGAATTAAAGGTTGCTACAAAAAATGGTCCGAAGTGACCTTTGTTTCTAAATTTTAGTCATTTGAACTTAATTTTCACTATCAGTTGAAAGTATAGTAAAAATTCCTAACCAACTCTGGAGGTAACCAAACATGGTTAGAATGAAAAATGTTACCTGCATTATGCTTAACATTAGATAAAGTAGAACAAAATAAAATTAATGTAAGCAAAGGCAAGGGTTTTTAATATAATCAATAAACAAATAACATCTATCTATTATAATATAGTATAATAACACAAAGTTGCTCTCTCTGTTTGTTTGTACGCTTAAATCTTTAAACTATGCAAAGGATTTCAATGCAGTTTTCAGCAATAGATCACCCTATCTATTCAAGAGGAAGGTTTGTATGTAATATACATATAATATTATTAATCACTCCAAACTGCCCCACATTAGTATCTATATTGCACCCGTGCGAAGCCGGGGCGGGTCGCTAGTTGCTTAATAAATTCATTTTCACAGAGTAGGTACTTTTTTATACTGAAATTCATTTTCCTCTGAATCAAAGGTCACTCTCCAAAAATTCAAATATTTCATTATCGTCACATCACATCTCAAGCAATATCTCAACTTTCAAGAGTAATAAACACTGTGAAAACTATATAAAAATTAAAAACACTCGGCGTGACTCGGCTATTAATTATACGAAAATTAGGGAGATAAAATTAGAGAAAAAGTCACTACAGCCGTTTGAAAACATCATAAATAAAGTTAGTTTTAACAATTATCTTATGAAAATTCCACCAAATTGGGCCAAATCCACTTAACAATCTTGTTACAGCCGCTGAAGAGCAACTTTTTAAAGATTGCTTTATTTGACATTTAGGACGTTCAAAAGCAGTTTTCAAACTGTCAAATGGGCGGTCATGGTACGAAAGTTCATACATAAAAAAAGGTGAACGGTTTCGTGACGTCATTTTAAGCAGGCCTGCAAACGCGCTGCTTTAAGCCGGTCATGGTACGGAAATAGACAGCAATACTGTTTAAGGCCTGCGATAAGAGCTCATGGTAAGGCCCCTGGTGGTCGTCTGGCAAGTCACACAAAAGCTGAGGTGAGTTGGACATCCACTTCCTCAGTTCATAACCACCAGCCCCGAGAAGAGCAATTAGTTCATCTCGCAAAATCAAGGCTTCCTCGACACTAGAGGAGCCCGTACAAATATCATCCACAAATGCATTCTCCTTGAGAACCAAGGATGCGCGAGGGTATCGTAACCGCTCACGTTCAGCGAGTTCCACAAGTGAGCGAATTGCCACAAAGGGGCTCGAACGCAGACCGTATGTATTGGTGTTCAGCTCGTAGACTAGCATGGGATCTCTGGGATCCTCCCTCCATAATATGAGCTGATATCGTCTATCGTCCGGGTGAATCACAGTCTGCCGAAACATCATCCGGATATCGGTCACAAAGACGACGGCATGGCGACGGAAGTTGGTCAATACATCACCCACCTCGTGGTGCAACTTCGGTCCAGCATGCAGACATTGATTCAGCGAAACTCCGGTAGACGTGGGAGCTGACCCATCAAAAACAACGCGTATCTTCCCGGTGGAAGGTTTCAAAACCGCGTGGTGAGGAAGAAAATTATGTTCCTCGTTTCGCCAGTCCAGTCGCGAGACCGACATGTGCCCCAGTTGCTCATATTCTCGCATGAAGTCGACATACTTCTGTTTGAGGTCGGAGTTCCTACTCATACGACGCTCCATGGACAGCAGCCGCTTCTCGGCCAACGGCCGGGAGCTGCCAAGTGAGGGGCGAACTGACAAAAAGGGCAAACGAGTGATCAGCCGTCCCGAGTGAAGGCGACCTGTATTGTTCTGGTAGAACAACTCACACTCCTCGTCCAAGGGGTTCACTCGCTTCACGGTAGGTGGCTCTTCCACCTCCCAAAACCGTTGAAGGACATCCGATAAGGTGGAGCTAACAGTTATGTAACTGTCCACCGATGGAGATGGTGGGTTATGCCTAACTGGTCCCATCACTACAAACCCAAGCGATGTAGATAAGGCTACCAGCCCACCCTTCTGTAACTCTCTCCTCTTCCCACAATACACGCGGCCTAGAACATCGGCACCGAGCAATAAGTGAATCGGACCGGTTCGGTGGAAGGAAGGGTCAGCCAAGGTCAATCCTGATGTCGCATCAACGACAGCGCGCGAAACGTGCTGTTGCGGAAGCTGACCAACAACCTTCTCATAAACAATCGCGGTAGCGCCAATTTTGGGCGCTGAAGAGAAGTGGGGGGAGAAGGAGAACAAAACCTGACCGATCGGATCCGGGATCCGCAGGTCTCCGATTCCCCGTACCGATTCAAGGTATGGAGATGTGTTCAAACTTAACTGCCGGACCAGCCAGCTGGAGGCAATGCAACCCTGAGCTCCCGTATCCAAAAGGGCGCGAACTAAAACAAAGGTGCCCCTCGGGCCCCACACCTGTACGGAGGCTGTTGGTAACAGCACTTGCTCCTGTGGGGGGGTTGCAGCCGACAGTTGGTTTAATGAAAATCCTCCCGCATTCCCCGCAACGGGGGGGAAGGGGGGTTCAAGGAAACATGCGTGCGCGGCGGAGGAATAGGGCGCTCAAGGCGCTCGAGCGGGTCCCAATCCGGCACGTACACACCCCGACCAAAGCTGCATCGGGGGGCCGGGCGGTGCCCATGATGGGCGAAAGTTGGGGGAGCCCGTGACAACCGGGGTCTCTCCATCAGAGGGGGAGAGAAGCGTATCGGCTCCCGACGTGGCTCCCTAATAACCGCGGCCCAATCCCGCGGTGGCGCCTCATAAGCGGCGCGTCGATCCCCCCCGCCCGTAGGGGGGGTGGGGCGCCCAATCCTCTCACTGGAGGGGGGGCGACTGTCCAATCTCCGCGGAGGGGTGGCACGCCCCTCCGATCTCCTCGGAGATGTGGGTGACCTACGAGGGCCCCCGCCCGTGTGCGAGTCCCTCTCTCTCACCACCTCACGAGTGTCTTTATTATTAAAGCACAAGAGGGGGTGATGGGCCCCTCCACAACAGTGACAATCTCGTGGGTGGGGGCAAGCCGATGCCATATGAGCCCCCAGGCAGCGGTAGCACCAATTCCGCTGCTTGGCCATATTCCTACGCCCCTCGGTGCGTAGGCCAACAAATTTGGGACAGGCCGGCAAACGATGGCCATCCCGCTTGCAACACTTGCAAGGCCTCGGCCTCTCCCCGTGTGGAGAGTTCTGCCGCACTGCAGTATACTGCTTGTGCGGGCGGCGCTCTCTCCGTGGCACTGCCCGGGTTGCCTCATAGCGGCCTGTACTCGGTCCCGGTATAGGAGCCAGATCCAAGTGGTCGGTCATCCGACACTCATCCTCCAAAAATCTGAGGAGATCCGAGAAGGGGGGGAGGTACGAGGCACTATTGCCCCCATACCTTTGTTCAAAGCGCCCCTTCATCTCCATGGGAAGCTTATCGAGGATGAGGTGGAGCAAAATAAAGGACCACTGGTCCACCGGTAGATCAAGTCGTTTGAGCGCGTTAATAGCGCTTAGCAGCGGGTTCAAAATCTCCTTCCTCAATGAGGAGACCCGCGATACTCGTGGCAGCCCTAAAATGGCAGCCACATGTGTGTCCGCTAGCAAGCGAACATTTTGATACCGGGCGGTCAACAACGCCCTTGCAATCTCATAACTGTCATCGTTGACAGGTAGATGCTGGACAAGCACACCAGCCTCTCCACGTAAGGCAGAGAGCAAATAGGCCAATTTCTGGCTAGGGAACAGGTCGTCCCTCGAGTGAACCAGGCTATCAAAGAGGTTAATGAACCCCATCCAAGAAGCCAGGTTCCCATCAAAGGTTGGGATGTCTAAAGTGGGCAGTCTGCCCAGCAAGCCGGCCGGGGTAGGCTTGACCTCCCCGGGCGTGCACGACTCACCCCTCCGGGCGGATAGGATTGCCTGAGCCTTGTTTATAATCACATCCGCCTGTTCAAAACACTGATCATAATCGGCATTAAATTGGTCGACTGCCCGCAACTCAGCGGCACCCTCGGCTGGGTGGTCGAGCAGATATTGTTGATGAGCAACGAAAAGCTGCTCCAATTCCTTCAAGCGAGCAGGTACTCCCTCATGCCGAATTAACAAGGCCTGTTCTCGGTCTGGTCGGTCTACCAAAGCGACGGCACTAGCAAACCATCTCAAAATCTTTTGTGCACCCGCGCGGGCACCACTAAGCGGGCTGACTGGCGGGACCATTTTGCACCAAAATTAATATACACTATAATAATACACGGACAAACAGACCGACAACCGCAGACAATAAAACAGATCGGGAGGAACTTCAAAGGCAGAACAAAATATATAAACAAACCAAAATCAAGTGTAAATGCTAGAACTTAACTAGAACAACAAAGGCATTTAACAACAGAATTTTTCAAACAAATTAAAATCAAGTATTAAGTCAATAACTTAACAAACATAATATTCAAAGGCAAACAAAACAAAATCAAATGTAAATGCTAAAACTTAACACAACAAAATAGTGTATTACAACAACAGCAAAGTCATTTAGCAGCAAAATCTTTTAAACAAATTAAATTCAAGTATAAGTTTACAACTTAACAAACAAAATATTCAAGGGCAAAACAAAGATATGAAAAAACAAACCAAAATCAAATATAGGTAAATGCTAGAACTTAACTAGAACAACAAAGGCATTTAACCCCAATTTTTCATATACAATGACAATGACAACTAGTTAGGGAGATCGGTCCACAAATGAGATTGTAGTCGGTTTAAAATCAGCAATCAAAAACCAATTAATATGTATTGCCCATTTGGACAACCAACAAGATTACAATATTAATTGTACAATACTAATCAACCACTCAAATCTAAAAACCACGCTCTGCTACCAAAAGATGGTGGTGCCCGGAGTAGACACCACCACGTCGGCGTTTCGCCGAATGATGCTTTGATTGCTGAATCCAAAAACCGATACAGATAATGTTTACCTTGTCTCCGTTCAGTCTGCGTATGTAGCCGGTGGACTTCCTGAGCTAGCTCGAAGGAAGTCGCGGCTCCTGAAGTTCTGCGGTGGATCCACCGGTGGAGACCGGAGCACTACAAATGCCTATTAGGCCACCACGGCTCACACACGCGACGATAATACTTTTGCACAACACCAAGCGGGCTTTCGCACCCCGATATTAGGTGCGCCGCGCAAAACACAATTTGTTAGTTAACTTATATTACATTTTATTCCGGCCCGGACATAACCTCTAACAATGTCATTCCGTATTCGACTCGACTGACATCTTACATGCGGCCGGCCGCCACAGACTATAATGCTGTGTTGCCACTCACTCTTCCTCGAGCGTGAACAAATAAGTATAATATTATTTAACACCTGCGTACCTTCGTTTCCCGATGGCGTCAGAAGTGTCACCGCCGGTGAGGCTGGGCACGACGAGCTACTGTTTGAAATTATTCGATTGCGCGTACGCTTTTCGCGCTTTTTTAACATCATTTCTATCTTTCTTATTTTCTTGCGTAAGTAATCACTATCTTCCTCCTTATGGCTTCGTTTCGGCATAGTAACGTTTTCTAAGAAATTAAGTAGGATACGTGGTGATCGGCGAAGCACTAAAACGCGAATGAGCGACTATATGGTTGGTGTCTGTAGGAAGGTTGTGTTAAGAGTTGCCAACTCCCATTCACAGCTATGCGGGACATTAGAAATATTTTTGCGGGACTTGACCAAAAAAGCGGGACGTGCCTGCAAATGTGCAGAAACGAGAAAAAAAACAAATATAAACCAAATCAGTTTTATTGAAAATTAAGTTAACAAAATAAACTTTCTGCTATTACAAAATGATAATTATAACACCACATATGAATATTAATCAGTAATTAAAGCATTTTTCTTGATTAACTGAGCAAAATCACGATTAGTTTTTATTTTTTAAAGAGTACCTACTTATTTTGTGATTTATGAATGAGTACCTACTTATTATCTGATAAATTTTTGTCTAACCGGGCTGGCTTTACCATAAAGCGGGACAATTAGCGTCCCGCATACATGTGTTGCGGGTCGCATTATTTGAGCCCTGGAAACGGGACGTCCCGCCTGACACGGGACGGTTGGCAACTCTAGTTGTGTACCACCATCAAAAACAAAAAAAAAGTGTGAATACCTACTTTTAACTTAGTGGATGAAAGGCGACATGATACGTGTTACTACAATTATTAACTAATCTCAAAGGACGAAGCAACGAATGTATAATTACATAATAGGAGACGGTATTTGAACCGCGATAAGGTAGTCTTTGACTTCTTTGAGCGAATTGCGCGCATCAGGAGTTGGCAACGTTGCATTTTGTAGGAATATCATGCGCACACACTCAGTTATAAATAAAAAAGAATCAAACTTCGTTCATTTTTTTTAAGAACCGGGAGAACAGGGTCGTTTCTCTTCAGAACTCGGTTCTCTCCAGACACTTGAAGAACCGGGATATCCCGGGAATTTTGAGAACCGGGATTCCCGGGTGCATGCCCTGATTATAGGTGACTGTTAACACTTACCATCAGGTGGGCAGTTTGCTGGTTTGCCAACTTAGTTGTATAAAATAAAGTGGACTTCTCGACCACTTTTCACGATAGAAAAGTACCTAGTCAAGTAATCAGATTCGGCCATCACGGCACGACACGTCACAATACTACTTTTCTTCAAATCGATACAACGAGAGAGATAGGTACGTCGATAACCCTAAGATAAATGACAGTGCGCTATTTGCCCTGCCAATTGCCACTTAAGGTTCTTTTTTTTATGTAAGGCCCGGCAAATGACCTCCTCCCGCCTGATGTTAAGCGGTGAAAGAGGCCCAAATGAGTTGACAGATAGAGTAGGGACGACATCCACTATCCTACATGCCCGCCCCTTGCCGGCCTAAAAGATGCTTTTTCACATCCCTTTTGAAGGAACCCATGTTGTAGGATGGAGGAAACACGTGCGCAGGTAGAGAATTCCAAGTGTGGGATGAACGACAGAAGAAGGAATCTTGGAATTTCTTGGTATGGTGTGAAAAGGAAGATACAGTGTAAGGATGACTCCGAAGGCCCTTACGCGTGTTTCTGTTAAGGAATGGAGAGGGAGGGATAAGGTTAAAGAGCTCCTGAGAGCATTCCCCATGGAACATTCGGTAAAAGGCGCTAAGAGAGGCGATGTCACGACGAAGTTGTAGAGGCTCGAGGGTGTTAGTTGCCTCTACATCGCCAATTATTCGAAAAGCGCGACGCTGCAATCTGTCCAGAGCATCGAGGAGGTACTGAGCGGAGCCGTCCCAAAGGTGCGAGCAATATTCCACGCAAGACCTAACCTGAGTTTTATACAACAGGCATAGTTGGTCCGGCGCAAAATACCTACGCACCTTGTTTAGGACACCGAGTTTCCGTGAGGCAGCAGTTATAACGGATTCGATGTAGTCTCTGGGGTTCAGATCGCAGCGAATGTTCATTCCGAGCAAGGTGATGTTACTCTGTGTGTGAAGGGTTGTGCCCTGAAGAGAAGGAGGGGGGAGGAAAGGTGACCTTTTCGCCGAGAACGCGCACACCTGAGTTTTCTTTCGCAATTCCTTGGGCCTATGTCGGTGACTTTAGTTCTTCTACTGAGGGGCAATTGCACTATTTACCAACGTTTGAACCAAAACCAAATCGTTACCGTTACCATATGATTTGACATCTGACAGTTGTCAAGGTGTTGTCAAAATGTATGGGAATAGAAACGTTTCTGATTTGGTTCAAACGTTGTAAATAGTGCGATTGCCCCTCAGATCTCATTATTCCTGATCGATCACGTAGTAAAACGCCGACCAAGCATATCCCTCTTCATTGTTCTTTACCTAGTTTTCATTTTATTTCGATTTTACTTTGTACTGATTAGGTACTGATCTGAGGGAGGCCAAATTTTCCCGGAACTGAAATGCTCCTTATATCCTTGCAGCCAACCCTACTCTGGCGACCTCGGGATCATATTCATATTCATTTATTCACAAAATTTGCACAATAAGGTACAGTTTGTTGTAAATATCTAAGGTGTTCAATGTGTTGCACAAATTTACCTTCTTAAGGTATCGTGAATTGTCTCGTAATAATCTATTTAATAACAAAAACAAAATTGATGTCAAAGTAAAATAGTAATAGTATTTCTAAAATTAAGTAAAATTCTTTACAAACATGTCATTTCATTACATTATGCACCTATTCGAGTGTTACACATTAAGAGGATTGTGAAGTAATCGTGCGCGGCGCGAGTAGGTATTTTCTAAAATGCTATCTGTTTCACACCGCTCGGCCTCCCGTCCGGCGTTTACACCACAAATACAACACGCGCAAATTCTCACGCACACAACGACAGCAGCGCGCGACTCCTCGGCGCGAGAACTCGAGATCATTATTTTACCGTTTGTAATGTTTTGCGTTGCTTAGGTATTCCTGACTGCCTTTCCGCTCGCAACTTTGCCTTCGTTATTTTCGTTTTTCGTGAGGGAATTTTGTTTTCCCGTATGAAAAATTATTTTATAACCTTATATTACTCAGTGATAATGTAGCATTCTATTAGTCAATTTTTTTTTAAATCAGCCTTGTAGTTTTTAAAAATAAAAAATATAATAAATAAAAATAGCTTTATTTCTAAAAATCATATTAACAATAATTACGCCGAGACTTCCCAGTGAGCTAGTTTTTGAGTTTATTCATTACAAACAAAAATACAAATCTTCTTTCTTTATAATATATATATAATATTTTAGTAGATAAGTTTCGTAAATTATTTCAGTATTCCTTTGAAATTTATAGTGTACTTACTTGGTATCCCTACCAAGTCCTACTTTATAGGACTGAGCTGTTATTTGTTATGAAAGTACCTCTCTATCGTACATTTACCTGTCTAAAGAAAATGACTTTTTGTGAGATGAGTGTTATACTGAATTAAAATGATTTTAATTTGAGATGTGAATCAGTAATGGATCCTTTTATGAAAAAAATAAACACTAAACATAAAATAACATTTACGATTGTTTAAACAAGAACAGACCTCTTGTTAACTTAAAAATAAATAACAAAAAATCTATTATTTTAGATAGATAAATTAATACTTTTACATACAAACTAAATAGGAGCAGGGATTTAAAAAATATAAAGTAATAATTATGCATCAAATAAAAAATACCTCTCATTTTTATACACTAATCTTGTAGTTATACTAATAGAGAATTCTAATTTTTACCACCTCCGTGGTCTAGTGGTTGAGGCCACCGGATGTTGATCGGGAGGTCCGTCCGGCGGGGTTCGATTCGTCGGGTTCGTCCGGACTACAAAAACACTGAAAAGTTAGAAATAATATAAGAATAGGTACAGACAACATCACACATCATTATTGAAGACGGTGCCAAATTTTAAGACTTTCTAGGAGATCATCGTTTGGCACCGACTTCAATATAGAAATGTAATGTTGTCTGTACCTATTCTTACACTATTTTTAACTTTTCAGTGTTTTTAAAGTCAGTTTTTATTTTTTGTAAAATATTTTTTTTTGTTTAACTTTTTAGTGAAAGAAACCCTAATTAAATTAGGGTATCCCTCGATTTTCATAGGATCCCATCATCAGAACCTGACTTTGGTGAACTAGGGACCACCCTAGGTGTATACTCTACCGAATACAAAAATAATTTTGAAAACCACAATTGGCGGAGTAATCGAGTAACATACACACAAAACGGTTGACACGGTTAGCGCAGAGGTCGAGCAATCGCCTACTGCGCAACAGGTCGCGGGTTCGATCCCGCACGGGACAGATGTTTTGTATGGCCTACAGAAATTTGTTCCGGTCTGGGCGTATGTGCATGTGATATTCTATGTTTGTAACTGCACCCACGACACAGGAGAAAATCCTGGTGTGTGGCGACGTTTTTATAAAAAAAAAACACGGACGCACCTAAAAATTTAAGGATTTCCCTCCATTTTTATGGGATCCCATCATCAGATCCCAACTTTGGTAACCGTGGGACCACCATTGGTGTATAATCTTGAGAATACAAAAAGAATTTTGAAAATCGGTCTGCAATTGGCGGCGTAATCGCGTAACATACACAAAAAATAACATACGCATCGAATTGAGAAACTCCTTTTTTGAAGTCGGTTTAAAAATACCTATTAGTATATATAATCAGCTGCTTTAAATTTTATAGTTAAAATGAAAAAAAAAACTTCAAAACCGTACGAAGGGTGCCTTCTTCCCGTATATGCCTACCCTGCCTACCCTGTAGTACTCGTATATTATTTAGGTACTTTGTCGTTTGTATTTTTTATACAATCGTAGATTCCATAACGCGAGTAAAACCTTAAGAGCCCAGCTTTAGAGGAATAAAATTCAAAATAATATTAAAAATAACGCTACTGCATAGTCTATTACACGTTTTTAGCTGCTCCAACTTCATACATTGCATAACAAATACCTATCACAAGAAACAAAATACGAATTTATTTTGAGTTGGTTTCTTTATGCCATCACAGCCCATATACGTCCCCACCGAGGGGCTCGAGCCTACCCTATGTTAGGGTGATTAGGCCTTAGTCAACCACGCTGGCCCAGTGCGGATTGGTCGACTTCACATACATCATTGAATTTCTTCGCAGATGTATGCAGGTTGCCTCACGATGTTTCCCTTCACCGTAGGAGCGTCAGACAAATGTACATATGAAATTCGAAACGAAAAACATATTGGTACATGGCGGGTCTCGAACCCCGACCCCCCGATTGGAAGGCAAGTGCCGAGTCCACTGCGCCACCGACGCTCTCTGGTTTCTTTATGGCACATATTTATTATAACAAACAACTACTTAAATACTTACATTTTTTTCCTTTTTTGGTTTTGGGAATTTGCAGTAAAGTTAACAGGCTACAGGCTGCTAACCCTAAAATAAGGAAATTTGTATTGAAATAAAATCATTAAAATAAAACACTAAAATCAATAAACGTATTCAAAAAGATATTTACTTTTTCATGTATAAGGTATTTGTGAAGATTAATAGTTCCGACTTGAGTAATAACTTTCACTATTGATCGATATATCGATATTACTTTCTCCTCCCTAGGCGACAATAACTACGATAACATTATGTCACATCACTATCACTAGATTGTACCCCTGCCCCCGACCCGTATCGTGCGATAGAGAGAGTTGCAAGAAATGGTCGAAATTGCCTACAATTCCTGTTTGAAATATTGTTTCGGGCGATAACTGTTTTACCCCCCTAAACCTTTATGAAATTAGACGCTTTTGGTCTCATTAGATTCAGTATACCTTAATCTATGTTTGTACGTTTTGCTTTTTTTGTAATTCAGTATAATTTAGTCAAAAAAATACAAAAATGCTCAAGGTAGTTTTTAAGTCGAAAATATAGATATTTAGATGCTAATAACTTATATTCTGAGCAATATTTCTTCAAAATCAAAACGTACAAACCTAGTTTTTCATTATATCTACAAGATTTCCAAAAATTATGAAAGTTGGACTATGTTTAGAGGGAGAAAAGCGTTATCGCTTTTTGTATGAAAATTTACAGCTTCACAATCCTCTTAATACACCACTAAAATAAAATTACGATATTTCTAAGTTTAAGTGAATGCATAATTTATCTCTTAAAAAACTCAAAAAATGGTCAAACCCAATATTAACTACGGCTTACGCACGTCCGCTAGCAAGCTATTTAAATTTCATTGAAAAGGTAACTCACACAATCATACCTCTCATCGATATGCGCCTGCACGTACACAATCATAATAATGGGGGAGCGAGATGAGGTCTGACGGGGTGTAGGCGTTGGACCGCCACGCCGGGCTGGCCGAGGCAGCAGGACCGAAACCACTTTCCATATAAGGGGTTTTTGATTGGGTAATTTATAGACTTGTTTTCACAAACCCTATCAATACGGTAAGCATTTCATCGACTTACTGCACCGAAAGGCTAACCAAAATAATACAGTTAATTAGGGTAAGCACTTACCGCATCCGAAAACCCCATTGAGGCTAACCCTATCAATAGGGTTTTAACGCGCACAAGCAATTCAAGTTTTTACGTCAAATGCATTAGACTTATTGTTGCATAACCGTTTACGTGTGTAGTTCTCGACAGCCGCAAAATATCGCCCCATCAAATAATAAGGAATAATAAGTTATTCGCACTAAAGTTAATTTTCGTGTGACTCGTCAATCAGTTTACGTTAAAATGTCGCCAAGCTGCGCGCCAGTCGCGGTGCAGCTTGTTTGTTTTTACAAACTTGTATTTAGCCTGCACTGTATGTATGTGTATTTGTATGTAAGTTTGTATGTTCGGGTCATTTTTTTTTATAAAATCATTTCCGTCCGGAACCAAATACACGAATAGACAGCTTTTGTTGCGTATTAAATGTTTGTGAATAGCAAAATTTGTGACAAAATTTGTAACTTTTTACAACAAAGTTCCACATAGTGTCAGTTACACTTGCCTTTTTATAAGTTTAAAGCGCATGTAAAAAAGACTAATGAGTAAAGGATAATAAAAAGTCAACGATTATTTAAATGATGCCAATGCCTGGTGTTTAATATGAAGTTATTATTTTATTCGTTATAATGTCAATAATCGTGTTGTTGTTATAGCTATTGATGTTAACAGATTTTGTTGTCAGAAAAGAACTGACACTGATTTTGAATTATATAGACTAAGTTATCATATGTTTGGTAACAACATACCTAATTTTTTGTATTATGGTTAGTGTATAAGTCTATAACTTATTTTTTGACATTTTAAGTGTATGTAAGCATACCGATTGTATTTTTTTAACTTTCAATGACTATGTAACAAAACCAAAATTGTAAATGGCGATTTAAAAGAGGAGATAAAAAAATTTAACCATTCGAGTTTCTTGCCTGTTCTTCTCGAGAAGGCTCTCCCAATTTCCGAACAGGTGTAGATTCAACTTTTTTTTTCATTGCTACTTGTATTTGCAGAGTATATTCAGGATGTATGCACATACAAGGTTAAATGTGTTTTCTTTAAATTGGAATGTTTTGCTTTGTTTTGACGTCAATAAGTGCCTGTAAAGGCCTAGGTTGAATAAAGATTTTTGAATTTGAATTAGTGCGTGTTGTCATTCTTAAGGACTTATTCGTCAACTGGCGAGTGCGAAACTCGCGAGCGCGCGCCAGTTTGCACCTTCCGATTTTTTTTGTCGTCTACTCGCGCGCTCATGTAAAGTACAGTCAAATAAAAAAAGATTGAAACCAAAAACTATAAAAACTAGCTATTGCCCGCAGCTTTACCTGGGTTTGGAAGGTTGGTAACTGAGTCTTTGTGTTTTGTTTTCTGGGTTGAAATTGAATTTTAATATCTGTTATGTTTACAATTTTTCGGAATATGTACAATCGTATTTGGTTTTCATTTTCGGACCAAAACGTTGCTCTGCCCAGATTAGCATGCTTAAGCGTGCTTTGGTTTTTATAATAAAAATTAAGCCTTTAATACTGCCGCCTGTAGAGAAAATATGGAAATAAAATAGTTAATATTTAACGATGGACGTAGGGTCTCTAAGGCCCCTTGTCTACAAATATAAGGACAAACATATTTTTATTTCCTTCTACTTTTAATAAATTTTTCTTTAAAAATGTTCAATATAATCAGCTGTGCAGCCAGCAGTGCGTCAGAAAATATCGATAAAGCAATTGTATTACGATTGCTTTTGTTAAATAGGTGTCATTTTTCTATTTTTTTACCTACGAGCTTTCTTTTATGTTTAATTTACTTATTAGAATTCATAATTGAGGAAAAAGTAGTTTTTCTTGTTAGATGAGACTTATTCCTATAATTATTATCACATAAGTTCTTTATTTCGTTATACTAAGTAAAATTTATTAACATTTTATTTAATTTGTATTGGTTTAGTTTGATTTGAACCTATTTATTACGATTAAGACATAAATTTTAGCCTAATATCTAAAAAACGTGTAAACTGCGTAACGAAGAACGGGGCCTCAGTGACCCCGTCCATAGAAGTTTAAGGAAAAAATGACGTCCAAAATTAAAGGCGAAACAGTGAAAAATATTTGAATGTGGAAGTTTTTAGTGATATTAATGTATTGTAGGGGTAAATTGATGATTTTACTTAGTTAAAATAAGTATTATACTTACGTCTTCTAATGTGAAACGTATACTTAACTTTAAAACTTAACAAAAACTAAAATTTTCACATAAAATATCGAGAAGAAATTGCACTCGTGTCAGCGATACCTGGCTAAATGCAATTGTTCAAAATCAAAATAAATCAAAACCATTTATTCATTCACAATAGAAAATGGTAGGTATAGTTGCAGATGGTCAGCTTTAAAAAGGTTCGACATTTTCTAGTTATACTACTTATACTACGATAACATGTGAATATGTGTTATAATAAAAGTTTAAAAACTAATACTAAAACTAATTATTACTTAAAAATTCTTTAACAAAAAAAAATACATAGCAACCATTAATATAACTCAACTTTAAATCTGTTAAATGTTAAATTTTTTCTGGTATTATACAGTGTGTCCCCGGATAAGGTGCACAAACGAAAATGGGTAAAACTAGACTACAATTGATAGATAAAAAAAAATTTTTTTAGAAAAAAAATTGTTTAATATTTATTTTTATTTTTTTATTCTCTTTTTAAGATCTTTTGTGTTTGTAAAATTGTAACATTGTAACCACTGCGTGGATTTTGTTCAAATAAATACAATAATGATGCCAAAAGATTAACACGGTATGGTAAATAAAAAAAGTCCATAAAAGCAGTCAATAGGGAGAAAAACATTTTTTTTAACTAATTTTGAACATAAAAGTGTAAAATTTTGAGTAAATGTTTATTTTTACCAAATAATGCCCCCTATAACAAATTCTTTTTATTACCTCTTATTAATCCAGATCTTATAACCTTTCCAACAAAAAAAACAACATTCTGTCTCTAATACATGTTTAGCTACGAGGCTTTAATTGAGGGGCCTGCTAACGCGCCGTCCCCTGGCGCCCGCGCCGCTGCATTTTTGTCAACCGCTGAGGTATCTTTTCTTAAATTGGAATTTAGCTAAACACATTTAAGCATTTTTTAAACTTAAGCTAAGCTTTTTCATTGTAAAATTGATTAAAACAAGAAAAACAAATCACAATAAGTATTTATTACAAAAAATCTAAAAAATCATTTTTTATTAACTGCATTATTTGGTAAAAATAAACATTTACTCTAAATTTACTGGAGGGAGACTCTGTACCAGGGTCGTCTGCTTAGGTACCTCCGTCTTACCTATTTCTGCCGCAAACAGCAGTGCTTGCATTGCTGTGTTCCGGTTTGAAGGGTAAGATATGGCAGTGAAATTATTGGGTACTGTGACTTTACATCTTGTGTCACAAGTTGGCAACGTACACTGTGGTTCTTGTGGAGGTTGCAGTTTTGCTGCGAATCTCACAAGAGCCACATGTATTATAGGTGACTGTTACCACTTACCATCAGGGGCCTTACCATGAGCTCTTATCGCAGGCCTTAAACAGTATTGCTGTCTATTTCCGTACCATGACCGGCTTAAAGCAGCGCGTTTGCAGGCCTGCTTAAAATGACGTCACGAAACCGTTCACCTTTTTTTATGTATGAACTTTCGTACCATGACCGCCCATTTGACACTTTGAAAACTGCTTTTGAACGTCCTAAATGTCAAATAAAGCAATCTTTAAAAAGTTGCTCTTCAGCGGCTGATTTGATGAACATTTGATGATTTGATGAACAAGATTGTTAAGTGGAGTTGGCCCAATTTGGTGGAATTTTCATAAGATAATTGTTAAAACTAACTTTATTTAAGATGTTTTCAAACGGCTGTAGTGACTTTTTCTCTAATTTTAACTCCCCAATTTTCGTATAATTAATAGCCAAGTCACGCCGAGTGTTTTTAATTTTTATATAGTTTTCACAGTGTTTATTACTCTTGAAAGTTGAGATATTGCTTGAGATGTGATGTGACGATAATGAAATATTTGAATTTTTGGAGAGTGAACACCGCACGGAGTTAAAACAAGTGACATCGAGAGAAGCTAATGATACCCTCAGAACAATCAATACCTACCTTTGATTCAGAGGAAAATGAATTTCAGTATAAAAAAGTACCTACTCTGTGAAAATGAATTTATTAAGCAACTAGCGACCAGCCCCGGCTTCGCACGGGTGCAATGTAGATACTAATGTGGGGCAGTTTGGAGTGATTAATAATATTATATGTATATTACATACAAACCTTCCTCTTGAATAGATAGGGTGACCTTTTGCTGAAAACTGCATTGAAATCCTTTGCGTAGTTTAAAGATTTGAGCGTACAAACAGAGAGAGCTCTAAGTGTATTATTTAATGCAATGAAATCTCACCTGGATATACAGAAATCTGGATCATATTAAATTATCATATTTCTCTTCAATGTCTCATCAATTTAGTCATTTATAATTTTAGTAAAACAAACGTACTTGAAAACAACAAAAAATGTATGTATTTAAAAGGCTAACAAAATTCCATTTCAATAAATATTCACAATTAAAAACGAACTCCCCAAAACAATAAATCTTCAAACAGAGACCTACATAATTATGACATCATTATCACAATTTCAAACATCATACCGAATTTGAATTTTAAAACCATAGAGGAAAATTCCTCCCTACAACAAGAGCAACTTTGTGTTATTAATTATTATACTATATTATAATAGATAGATGTTAGTTGTTTATTGATTATATTAAAAACCCTTGCCTTTACTTACATTAATTTTATTTTGTTCTGCTTTATCTAATGTTAAGCATAATGTAGGTAAAATTTTTCATTCTAACCATGTTTGGTTACCTCCAGAGTTGGTTAGGTATTTTTACTATACTTTCAACAGATAGTGAAAATTAAGTTCAAATTACTAAAATTTAGAAACAAAGGTCACTTCGGGCCATTTTTTGTAGCAACCTTTAATTCACAGCTTAGCAAAAACAACCTTTTCTGTTACAGGGTTTTAACAGCTGTTTATCTTTATGCACATGGATCACACCAACATTCAACTGGGGAACCCCAAAATGTTGCTCAACAGACAGGTTTCCTGTTTTATCACAAGAAATTGATGCCATTAACAATGTGCAAATAAGAAATAAATGTGGTTTCCAAAAATATGCTAAAAGAATGTAATGTGTATGAGTTAAGGTGTGTATAATAAAGGCTAATAAGATTCAAATTGTGAACTTACTTCCTTACCTACTATGTTCCCATAATGGTGTAGTAGGTTCATTCCTCCTCATCTGTGGAGAAACCTGTGCCCAGCGGTGAGTTGAAGTGGTGGTGGCATTACACCAAATTATTAAGGATAAGCATTAACTTTGCAAAATGCTTCTATAGCTTTTACCAAACCTACACATAATATCTTACCATCCTAACTAATATTATAAATGTGAAAGTGAGTTTGAGGCAAAAAGGCACTTCTTGTTCCACAAACAAAATATCTTTCTGCAGATGTGAATTTAATTTTGTGGCAAAAAAAAATAATTGTAGCCACTACTTTCTAAAGTTGAAAAATAGTAATAAATGGTTAAAACTCAGTTTACAAAATAATTAATATGCCTAGTTCATTAATACCTTCTCAACAATTTTTGTGCTATGGGAAATGATACAAATAATATAAAACTTGAAGTGAGAGCTTTCTATGTATTACATAGAAAAAAACTTAAACATATATTAAATAAAAAAAAATATTTCAGATGTGCATTGCAGACAGATCTAAGTATATGCACATTGTTGTTAGCATAAATGTTCACACTCAATAAGACACAGAAAGGAGGGCGTTCAGTGAAATTAAGCTTTCAATTCTTGAAAGTGGATATATCATTTCACCATAAAGACGTTTATAATAAACATTTATTAGGTTTCTTATGCTACCTACAAGGGTGTGTGCTTAGTCTTGTCGATCATCAGTTAACCTCATCAGGGTCATTGAGAGAAAGAAATTAACTCATGAGAAATGCTCGGGCAAAAAAATGCTTAACTGCAACATCACAACAATGTATGTGTTGATGCAAATCATCTAGGGTATAATCACGAATCATTTACTTGGACAAATCATCCTCTCATTTAGAGAATTTAAATACACTAATAAAGCTTTATTATTATTGGTAAAAATAAAACGAATAACATTTTTCCAAAATATAATAAAAAGTTTGGCTCAAAACAATGAAATAAAACACAAGAAACAAAAAAATACTAAAATGTTAGTCTTAAAATAAAACAATCATTTCAGTTTATTCCCAATCTTTCTTGGCCCAGATTTTCGCCTCTGTATTTACACTATGCAATGAAGCTAATCTTGATTAATCCAAGAAGCATTTAAGCAAACGTCTACTGCAGCGCAAGATCCATCTATTGTGGCAGACATGAAGCAGCAGCCAAAAATGAAATTTGTTGTTCGCTTCTGGGTTGTTCACCAGATATCCTATGACAAATATAGGTACTTCTTCAAATTTAGCTGTCTCTGAGTGAGTTTCTTCAATAAAGCAAACAAAATTCAGGTTTTTAAGATTCAACTTATAATAAAACATTTATTTCTTCACAATAACTGCCTTTTATTCGCATGAGTACTACACATTCAAATTAATTTACACTTTTTGGATTTATTTGCATATACCTATTTGGTTTTAAACATTTCAATAATTTAGCCCCACATATGGATTGATTTTCAGTATTCATGGTAATGAGATGTCTAAAGCTGGTGGGTATTGAAGATGCTATGCTTTCCATATCTTTTTCCACTTCTCGCTTGTGCAGACTTATTAAAACCTATATACAGGTTATATGTATTTTACCAGACGTCTTCCAAGTCATGCAAGCATCGAAAAAATATCTATAACATTGACGAACCCAGATACCATTCGAGTTGATTTCATTCAGAAGTAATCAGAGAAATCTCTGGAAGTAATAGGTAGATATTCTTAGTTCTTATCTTGCAAACACTTTGTACAATAAAGAATCAACACAATAAACTGCCACTTTTCTGTCGATTGTTTAAAGAAGAAAATACAAACTAAACATCTGTATTTTAGAACACGATTGGTCGTTGTCTAAAATTATTTTTTCTTTGGTGGTGTTTCCCTTTTGGATTTCCCGAGAATCGAGATTTTTGCTGTTTTCTTTTTTCAGAAGGATGGTAATGCCCTTGTAAGACTGCTTTCTTGACATGGATCGTGAAAGTACAATGGGTAGGTGTATTTTATACAAAACTTCGAAGATCTTTAATTCTTTAAAATTTTCTGCCACCTTTAACTAAATTAGTGTACAAGTACATAGGTTAAGTACGTTCATAACAAGCTATGAACATTTCCTTCCACTATCAATAGCTTGGAAAATTCTTGGAGAATGTAGAGTAAGGATGTAATAAAATAAAGACAATTATAAAATATAATAACTCATATCATAAGAATAAAAAACGTTAAAACGAACAACAAAAATAACAAATAATTGTAAATATGTTGAGATATTCTCTTTTACCGGTTCAACCGGTTTTTAATCTTTCAATGGTTTTCGAACGCTTCAGAAGAAAAGAGATGTCAGATACAACAGTTGTATAGCGCTATCTCGTTTTAACATTAAGGCAGACCAGAGACAAATAACCGTTCACCTTACGACTCAAGCAATCTATAAGCCGTTCACCTAAACAGGGCTCATAGTACGATTTTAAGCAATCCTGTTTAAGGCCTGCTTAACAACTGCACGGATTATGGATGGTTTTATAAAAGCTCATGGTAAGGCCCCAGGTGGGCAGTTTGCTTGTTTGCCAACTTTATGCAATAAAAAAAATTAACACTTTTATGTTCAAAATTAGTGAAAAAAAAATGTTTTTCTCCCTATTGACTGCTTTTATGTACTTTTTTTTATTTACCATACAGTCCCCGTTTTCCATTTAAGCGTCACCATTTTGTCACGCTAACATCAAATGCTAACCACGTTTTGCGTTTCTAAAATAAAAAATTTTAACCGCGCTATGTTTCACAAAGGAAACCTAACCTAAAAATCAAGATATTGTTTAAATGGAACGCATTACGTCAACATACGATGCTAGCCCTGCTGGCGTCAAAAGCTAATGAAACGCGATGATGCTAAAAATGTTGAAAATGCTGCGAATCTGCGGTCAAATGGAACGCAACTATAGTTAATCTTTTGGCATCATTATTGTTTTTATTTGAACAAAATCCACGCAGTGGTTACAATGTAACAATTTTACAAACACAAAAGGTCTTAAAAAGAGAATAAAAAAATCAACATTAAATACAATTTAATTTTAAAATTTTTCTTCTCTTTTTTTATCGATAAATTGTAGTCTAGTTTCACCCATTTTCGTTTGTGCACCTTATCCGGGGACACAGTGTATATAGAGATACACATTCAACAACAGTTAATTATGAATTTTGTAGAATTTGGTCGAACACCAGGGTCAAGTCTATTTATATATCTTGTATATTTATTTGGAAATAATTCTTTAGTACTTTTAAAGATACTTCTATTTTGTTTTACAAATTTTGCAATTTCAAATATACACGGTGTTTCATAATAACCAATAAATATTTTATCGTTATCTAAAACTAATTAATAAATAGTCTATCCCGTAATGTTATTCAACCCAAAATTTTCATGTATATCATAGTATCATCATCATGTCTATGATTTACATGAAAATTTTGGGTTAAATGACATTACGGGTAAACAATTAATTTATTAGTTTTAGATAACGATAAAATATTTATTGGTTATTATGAAACACCGTGTATAGGAAGGGGTAGTAAATTAAGTTTCTTAAAAAGTATTCATAGTGAAATTCACTCACATTGCTTAGTTTTAGACAGTTAATATAATAGGTAATAAACCAAATTCGTGAGTCATTGTGATATTGTTGATAATTATTAAGGAAATAAGCAGTTTTTTGTCATGTTGATTTATATATTTATCTCAAAACTATGTTTTGTTTTATTTTAAACTTACATCGTATAAAGTATCTTAAACATTAAAAAGGTACCTACTTTAAATTTACTTAAACATTTTTGTAGCTGACTGTACATAAATATGTCAGATTCCACCATCGAGCGAGTTGACGACCAAAAAATTAGGTAAAATCGGAAGGTGACAACTGGCGAGCGCTCGCGAGTTTTGCGACCAGTTGACGAATAAGTCTTCTTAAGTTATTAGGAATTTGCTGCGGTAACATAGGATTTCCCACATCTCGAAATCGGCAAACGCAGAAGTTTGAAAAAAAAACGATAATAGACCTTAATTTCTTCAAATTAGTTCAAGCATTAGTTTTTGATTTGCTTGATGAATAACTATGTAATGGCAAATGTTGCTATTCACAAACATTCAATACGCAACAAGAGCTGTCTATTCGTTATTTTAATGCCCTAAAAAGAGGAAAAACGTTAATTTATTACATGATACATTTTTTTATTAAAATATAAAAGCTTGCCGCAATATTTTTTTAATAAAACAAATATTTTTCTTAGAGTTACCAATATCAAGATCAACTTAAATAGGTAAGTATTGTATTATTCTTTATCTACAATCTCGCGACAAGATTTATAGCTGTATTATAGATTCCATGTTTATAATAATTTAACATAAAACTTGAAAACAGATATCAGCGTCATTCTAATAAATAAGAAAACACTGCCGTCCCGCCGCCCTCACCGTCGGCGTCGGTCGAATCAATCAATGTTAGTAATAATCGCGAAAATGTGCGGAAACAAGATAGGAGACAATAGGGTAACCTTATTAGTTGGTAAGCACTTAAAATTAAAGGGTAAGCTTATTCAAAAATGTTTCCGCAAGGAAAGACTAACCCTATCAATGGGGTAACCCTATCGTTCGGTAACCTTTTGATAGGGTTTCCCTAACTATCGAGTTAATCAAATAAAGGGGTTTTCCGGTTCAGCACCGCCCCGCACCGCACTCCACAGTAGCCATTTGACTGCGACTTGATTAGTACGCGTCACTGATAGGGTTACCATCTGACAGGCGTTCACCGCATTTGACAGGCATTTTACGATTTCGACAGGTGTGCGGCCGGCGCTACGCTGGGACAGGCATTTCTGAATTTCGCGTTTCTCAATAGCTCAAATACATTGGCGTAGGCGTAGGCACTAAAAATTTATACTAAACAGTTGAGCAAACACTAACTTATAACAAATTCTTTCTAAATAGAAATTATGAAAATCGACGTACATGATATGTCGTTATTATAACAGCTTATTATTTAATGACATTAATTAACATTGGCAGCTGGAGAACGATGGTTACAAATACACTTTTTAAACTTATGGAGACTAAGAGAAAAAATATCAAATTGTTGATAACACTCATCATATGAATAACAAGATCTTACAGAAAAACGGTTCTTGGCGTAGTTAGTGCGACAGAATGGTGGATCAAATGTTTTTGTGGATCTCAAACAAGACCTTTTGCATTTCAGACATATTTTACTAGTAAGATAAATCGAATCTACCATATTGTGTATAATTTTGAATAGAAAGAATTGATCGCGATGCTCTCTTCGTAGTTTAAGTGGTGTGATTACATCCGTACAATATTCGGGATATCTATATTTCATCCGTTTAATGAACTTATTCTGAATGCGTTCAATACAATTTGCCGTAAAAATATATGAGAATAATAAAATTAAATCATGCGTATGAATGAACTAAAAGTTAAAATTATAAATAATTTAATATAAGTTAATGTTCCATTGTATCAAACTTTGATAATGGGCACACCTTGGTCACAGATCTGACACAAGACCCTGAACTAGCCGCGTGTATACGTTTGAAGTCTGACTCACCTGAAACCAATTTAAATCTACTTCGCACAATGATTTCGACAATGCTGAATGAAATTCTGATGGTGAACATGAGAACACTGGTTTCAGCAAGACGACGCACTGCTACACTACCATCATGATATAAGGGAATACTTCACCGAAGAGTTCGATGACCGCTGGATCAGCTGGGGCGCCGCTGAGGCGCGCTTGGGCCCGGTGCCCTAGCCCGCAAGCTCGCAAGGTCTTACGCCTTTAGATTTTTTCTCGTGAAGCAAAATAAAACATAAGATGTAGGTATGTAAGAGATTTGAGTGAACTTAACACTATTGAAGAGCTAAACAGAGGATAGTAGACGCTTTTATTGACGTGAAACTGCAAAGAAACGTTCTAATTCCTTAAAAGATTTTTTTAAACGGTCGCGTGTGTTCATTGACAATGAAGAAGAATACTTTTAAGTTATTAAAACACTTATAAGACAATGATTTTAAAGTGGCCCTTTGTAGTAGGCCCTACCTCAAAAAGATGGCCAAATCTAACCGTTGACCAACTAATGAAGTGCACATGGCCCAACAAAAAGCCAACGTAAAATGCTACTAGAACGTGCGAAGTAAAACTCGACCGATTATAGAAGGCATTTCACTACTTTGCTTTACCAGAACTACTTATTTCACATTGTGAAAAATGTTTTCGCAAAGCTGACAAGGTCACTCGGATTAGCCCACCACCATGAATAGTTATAGCAACGTCTGCAGCGGCAGTCACGGCTTCATTGCTAACTGTTCTTTCGATCTTTTCGGTAATGCAACTAATAGTTAATTATGGCCGGTTTTCACGCGCCCAGTAGCTGCCGGACAGTGAAGGAAAGTTACTGCCCAACAGTTACTGGGTTTATTAAAACAAGGTTGTAAGTACCAGCTCTGACCGGTCAGTTACTGTCGGTCAGCTACTTCAAATATTTTTGACTCCGCTGTTCACTCGCTACACTCCTTACAGTAGGGCCTTATTTTGCTAGCGTTAACGCATTTGTGGCGTGTCAGTAACGTTTCAATAGTATCGCTTTTGGTGGTATAACCTTTATAACCTGAGAACGTTTTGGAGCCTCCAATTAGTGTTCATGATTAGCACTATATTAGTCCTGTAAACGTCAACAGAACCCCGAAAAGGCCCTAGTTTTATCACTGATTTAATCTATAAACATTACATAGGGGCTCTCATGGTGATAAATTTGCTGGTAGTCCCTTTCTTCTCCGAATATCGATCGTCCGAAAATCATAATCCCGAAAACGCTTGCTATAATCATCACTTTCCATAATGTTCGGGTATACGAAATTGTATATTACCTAATCGTCTTTAGTTCTAATGCTTTTGTGTCATAATTTCGGGTGCTATAATAATAAGATATCCTAATTTTACTTGCTATAAAGTCACATGTCCTAAGTGTTATATTGTATAATATTGTTAGTCCGAATAATGGTTTATAATAATTTTGTTAGTCCTAAAACATGTTTAAAAGTTGATTCATCTTGGCTATGTTATCAATATCATAAAGCTGAGACTTACTATCAATAATAACAAATTGAATTAAAATATTGTCTTAAATTTTCTTCATTTAAATGTTCTTTAACCATAAAGAATCAAAACGCTATGTTAAAATCCTTTATAGTACACGCAGTCACAATGATTTATTAGCCTAGTATATCACTGTTTGGTGATAAAACACCTTGGTTATAGAAGCTTCTGCTACTTGGAGTTAGTTAACTTGGATATACTTAACTAAAAGGTTTATTACTATTGACTTACGAGGGCGGGTAAAAAAGTTCGCGGAATGAGGGGCATGGAGGGGGGAAAGGTGACTTTTTACTACCTGCACTAGTTGTGACACTCATTAAGAGTATAAATACTAAGTTTAAAAAAAAATAGGTCATAATTACCTGAGCTACACATCAATCAACAAGTCAATCCGGAAGAAAATTTGCAACATGGAGAAAATTGAGTTTCGCGCAGTCATCAAGTTCCTTACCAAACAAGGAAAACCTCCCCAGACTATTTTGGAAGAGATGTCTTCTGTTTACGGAGATTCTTGCCCTGGTAAAACCATGGTTTACAAGTGGCACAACCTGTTTAAGCAAGGCAGGTATTCGATTGAAGATGATCCGAGGCCAGGGCGGCCTGTCGAGGCAACCACGGCAGAAAACGTCGAAAAACTTGAAAAAATCATATTGGAAGATGCCCGTTGAAAGAAGAAACAGCTTGCAGAAATGATTGGAGTATCAGCTACAACCATTTTGAACATCCTACACGACCATCTTGGCATGTCAAAGGTGTGTGCAAGATGGGTGCCGAGAATGCTCACGCCACACCAGAAGCAGCGGCGAGTTGAGTGTTGTCGCGAGTTTTTAACGCTCTGTGGTGAACAAAAGGATGAAGTTTTGAACCGAATTGTGACTGGAGATGAAACTTGGGTTTATCATTATGAGCCTGAGTCCAAACAAGACTCCATGCAGTGGCACAAAAAGGGCACACCACCCTCTCTCCCAAAGTGTCTCCGTCGGCTGGAAAACTCATAGCTACTGTTTTCTGGGATTCGGAGGGAATCCTCCTTATTGATTATAAAGAAAAGGGTGTCTCTATCACTGGAGAGTACTACGCTACACTATTAGAACGTCTGCGAGATGCTGTGAGAGAAAAAAGACGGGGAAAATTGACTAAAGGTGTGCTCCTTTTGCACGACAATGCACCCGTGCACAAGGCGCAAGTTGCGATGGCTGCTGTTCAAAGAGTGGGCTTCGAAATCTTGGAACATCCTCCCTATAGCCCAGATTTAGCCGCAAGTGATTATTATTTGTTCCCAAAAATTAAAAAAGAGCTTTGAGGGACGAAATTTTCCAGCGATGAAGAAGTGAAGAGCGCAATTTCGGTCTATTTTGACGACAAAGAGAAATCAATTTTTTTCGAATGTATTAATAAATTAATTGATAGGTCTAATAAATGTATTAGAGTTAAGGGGGAATACATTGAGAAGGAAAAATAATTTTGTGTTTTATTTCTTACTTTTTACCCTCCATTCCGCGAACTTTTTGACCCACCCTCGTATCAAGAAATTATAGTACGTATAATTTGTACCAGGAAATGCGTATAAAAGTGAAAAAAGAAGTTTTATTGAAACTCTATCAGGAATTCAGGACACAATAACGACGTTAAGATTAGTGGAATTAGGCCCTTGGTCAGCTACTGGGCCGACACTCGCTCCGTGTGAACACAACTTAAAAGATTGGGAATGTGACGGGACGGTAGTCAGTACTGTGTAGAAAATACGTAGAATGCACACTTGCTAACTTCTGGGCGGTCAGAAATTGGGCGTGAAAACCAGGCTTTAGTTGTACCTTCAAGCTTGTCAGACTGTATTTGTACCTAGTACCTACGCCTACGTCCCTACTAAAGTCATAAATTTCAAAGTTACTTTAGCTGTCTGGCTATTACGATTTCACGCCTAAATCACTAACGACCGGTTTATATATACATATACTGTCCAAAGACTGTCCATCTCTGGATTTCTTTACTGGAGATAGAATTTTGACATATTTTTCTCTGATTACGAAATAGGAGGAGGTTCTATGTTCGACTGTATCTATTTTTGACTGACTTCGAAAATGTAGGAGGTTCTATGTTCGACAGTATCTATTTTTTGTGTATGTTCACCGATTACTCCGCCATTTGTGGAGCGATTTTCAAAATTACTTTTGTAATCGAAAGAGTATACCTACTTCCGAAGTGGTCCCATTGTCACCATGTCACGATCTGACGATGGGATCCCATGAAAATTGAGGGATACCCTTGAATTTCATAGGCACGTCCAATGTGTTTCATGTTTTTGCTGAAGATATTCAGGTATTTGCATCTGGTAGTCATCGTGTCATCTTTCTGGTAAGTAGATTAGAAATAAATAAATAAATTAGAAGTTCGGTAATAATTCTGTCAAAGTTGTTTGGAGCGAAAGACGTATGTATTAATTTAACTATAGAGATAAAAAAAAACCAAAAAAATAAAACCGACTTCAAAAACATCAAAAAGTCATAATAAATAATATAAGAACACATACAACATCACAGTTTTATGTTGCAGTCGCTGCCAAGCAGATTACCTTGAATGTCTTAAAAATATAAGAACAATTAGGTTATATAGGTATTAGGTACCTACTTTTCTTTACTCATACTCGGAAAGTAGGTCTGAAGTTGTCTTAGGAGTGGGTTGAGAGTAATAGTTTTCAGCCCTAGGGAGAATCGTTTTCAACTGACAGCTGACAAATTATGAAAATGAAACTATGTAGTTCTATTTTCTCATTTCTATTGAACTATTTCCAACTTTCTATACTCAACTACAGCGCGGTGTAAAATTAAAATCCTATTAAAATTCCTAAATAGGAATATATATTTTCAAATGAATTTATAATAATTTACTTTTTACTATTTCTTTATAATAACATAGATTTAGGCAAAATATTTACCATTTTTTTCAATGACGAAAGCGAAAAATAATGGCTGAATAGCTGGCCGGCGACAAAAAAAAAACAAAATAAGCGGGAAAGCGGCAATCCAATCTTCATTTGTTTTTTCGAGTTGTGGAGTTTTATTTAGACATCTTTTTTTTATGGGATAGGGGGCAAGCGAGCAGACGTATCACCTGATGGTAAGTAATTACCGTCGCCCATGGACACCCGCAACCCAAGAGGAGTTACAAGTGCGTTGCCGGCCTTTGAGGTGGGAATACGCTCTTTTTTTGAAAGTTTGAAGGTCGTATCGGTCCGGAAATACCGCAGCCGACAATTCGTTCCAAAGTTTGACTGTGCGAGGCAGGAAACTTCGAGAGAAACGCCCAGTTGCCAACCATCTAAGTGATGAGCATGGATTATTTGCCGCGTGGAACGATAGCGGAAAAAGGCGGCAGGTATAAGTCCGAACAATTTCTCGGAAACTTCTTTATAGGACAATGTGTTCATCTGATTCAGATATGGATTTTATTTACCGCATGATTTTATAAGAGAAGTCACTAAAGCAGAAATTGTTCATTATATTTCATACGCTTCATTCTTCAGATTATAAGCAACACATGTAGTCCTTTTATCATACAGGCAACTCCGCACGTAATTCAATATTTAAAAAAAAAATATTTTTAAAGATATCTCTAGAATTTTCAACGTCTAACCGGAGCCGGGCTCCGCGCTCATTCTTTTATCGTGCGCGGCAACGAGCACGCACTCTCTAGTAATAGTACATTACTGCAGAGGCCGGGAAGTTAGAGATTGCCGGACGAGTAATGCTTTCAAGGCCGAGCGTGAGCGAGGCCTCAGCGTGCAACGTCATTGCCCAGTATTTCATACTCATCTCGGCTCTCCTCGTTAACTCTCGGTGAACGGGGGGGGGGGCTTAATTAAATCGGCCATGGATATAAAATACTCTTCTGTAAGAGATATGACTTCTGACATGGCCGCTGCTATGAACCGCGTCCGGATCAATTTCTTTCTAATATTTTCTTGGTACTTAAGGCCAATGGCAGTAAAAGATTTATTTTAAAATTTAAAGTTACTAAATAAATTTATTAAGAAGGTTCACTTCAAAATTGAAGATTACCGCATGCATGTAACATTATTCCTAATAATGGTTTCTTAACCACCATTGATTTAAAAGAATCGTATCGTATACGTCTCGTATACACATGAGCTTAAGCTTACCGGATGAGAAAAATTCTAAAAATGGTCTAAAACTGCTTAACATTGCCACGTTGTACAATTACATTATTCGCACTAGCCATCCGGTATGGTTGGATGTATACGAAACGTCACGAAAGGGAACATTTTTTAGCTTTACAGCGACTTAACTATGTAGTATAATACCAAATTTCAAAATGTACTCATTTCCGAATCACGCTTTATACCAGATGCTTATGAATTAGAAATTTTTACAGACGTATCTAGGTCAGGTTGGGGTGCATTTTGTCACAATCAACGCATTAATGGCAAATGGAAAAAGGTGGAACTTACGTTCCACATCAATTATGTAGAATTACTCGTAGTATTTCTAGGACTTAGGTGCTTTGCACAGGAACGAAGTAATTGCTCTTTTGCGTATTGATAATACTACAGTAATAAGTTATGTTAATCGGCAGGGAGGAATACAGTTTTCTCACTTAAATAACTTATCGCGACAAATTTGGCAGTGGTGTGAGAAACGGAGAATTTGGATAGTGGATTCGTATATTAACACTCACGACAATAATGAAGCCGTTGAAAAATCGCGAAAAATTAATTCAGATATGGAAACATCACAGTGCCTACAAAAAATTATTGATGAATAAGCAGAAGGCATTCTAATTTTTCCCTATTGGCCATCGCAGCCCTGGTTCCCTATTCATAAGTAGCGAAACTGATTCGAACTTGTATTGTTGTGGGAATCCAATATTCAGATAAATTATCCTAGCTGCAGCGAAGCTCTCCAGGTCGCATTTGAAAAACAAGGCGCTCCCCATGAACGCTAGATAGGCATCCTTGTCAAAGAATACTTTTTAACAATACAGTGTCTGTTTTAAGGCATGGTGGCAATTTTGTAAGGTAAACTAAACAGTTCAAGTTTCATTTACAATTAACACTTCTGTTTTTGACAGAACAGTACCAAAAAAGTTTAGGTTATGGTTCCATTAACAGCTACCGTTCAGCGTTAAACTTATTGTTCGGTAATAACCTCGGCTCAGAAGTACAAGTCAAACGTCTATTCAAAGGCATATTAAAGCCGGCGTACCCTAAATATACCTTTACCAGGGATCCACAAATTTTATTGCAACATATAAAATCTTGGAGAGAAAATAAGATTTATCGTTAGAAATGGTATAAAGAAAAAAAAATTGTTACACTTTTTGCTTTGTGCACTGCACATAGGTAGGATGCAGACGCTGGCATGTATTAAAATTAGGAATATAAACATTTGTCATAACCTTATTAAAATAAGTTTTCTTTTATTTATAATTTTCTTTCCTGAAAAAAATATTTATAAAATAGGAATAGTAGACATAATCAAGACATCAGCCGCGGGCCGCGATCTACCGATACTGTCACTCCCATATTTTAATAATAATAAAATTATCTGTCCAGCAACGACCCTAGAGCATTATCACAGTATTACAACAGCTTTAAGACCTCGCTCAGTAGATAACTTAATAGTCACCTATAAAAACCGTATGACGCCGCCACCAGCCAGACCATCAGCCGATGGATCAAAGCGGTACTTGCCGCAAGCACCGCAATAGATAGACGTGGGTCGCTACGTTATTTTCAAGAAACGTAACGAAACTGATGCCTTCGTCGGAGTCGCCTGTTTCAAAACTAGTGATTTTTGTAACTAGCTATGTTTATTCAGCTATTGTGATTGTTTGCATAAATACCTCCACGAACTATACAGTTACACACGAAACGAAAATAAATTAAATCACTCTCTATCTTTGTAGCTATACAGTTATAGTACATTACGATATTAGTGCGTTAAGATGGTTATAACATGCGAGGCGGAATTTCAGCCCGAGCCGAAGGCGAGGGCGTAATTGAGCCGAGCGTGTTATATATAACCAATAAGCACGTATATCGTACGACGTTTTTTAACACATTTGCGAGGAAACAGAAAAAAAAAACTCTGTGAATGCACACTGTTGCTTTCCCGCCATTTTAACAGCGCGCTAGCGCTGCCTACTGACTGGCGCCGCGCAGCGATTAGTTCGAAATTTGAATAGCAACAGCGCGCTGCTGTCGGAGCTGGAGTCGTGCGGCGGCGATCAGTTCCTTCCTATTTGAAATGGCAAATTTTAATAATACTGTTATGAAATTTGTATGGACTATAACTTAAGAGGATTGTGAAGCTGTCATACAAAAAGCGATAACGCTTTTCTCCCTCTAAACATAGTCCAATTTTCATAATTTTTGGAAATCTTGTAGATATAATGAAAAACTAGGTTTGTACGTTTTGATTTTGAAGAAATATTGCTCAGAATATAAGTTATTAGCATCTAAATATCTATATTTTCGACTTAAAAACTACCTTGAGCATTTTTGTCTTTTTTTGACTAAATTATACTGAATTACAAAAAAAGCAAAACGTACAAACATAGATTAAGGTATACTGAATCTAATGACACCAAAAGCGTCTTATTTCATAAAGGTTTAGGGGGGTAAAACAGTTATCGTCCGAAACAATATTTCAAACAGGAATTGTAGGCAATTTCGACCATTTCTTGCAACTCTCTCTATCGCACGATACGGGTCGGGGGCAGGGGTACAATGTAGTGATAGTGATGTGACATAATGTTATCGTAGTTATTGTCGCCTAGGGAGGAGAGAGTAATATCGATATATCGATCAATAGTGAAAGTTATTACTCAAGTCGGAACTATTAATCTTCACAAATACGTTATACATGAACAAGTAAATATCTTTTTGAAAGTACGTTTATTGATTTTAGTGTTTTATTTTAAAGATTTTACTTCAATACAAATTTCCTTATTTAAGGGTTAGCAGCCTGTAGCCTGTTAATTTTACTGTAAATTCCCAAAACCAAAAAAGGAAAAAAATGTAAGTATGTAAGTAGTTGTTTGTTATAATAAATAATATATGTGCCATAAAGAAACCAACTCAAAATAAATTCGTATTTTGTTTCTTGTGATAGGTATTTGTTATGCAATTTATGGAGTTGGAGCAGCTAAAAACGTGTAATAGACTATGCAAGTAGCGTTATTTTTAATATTATTTTGAATTTTATTCCTCTAAAGCTGGGCTCTAAGGTTTTACTCGCGTTATGGAATCTACGATTGTATAAAAAATACAAACGACAAAGTACCTAAATAATATACGAGTATGTAGGGTAGGCAGGGTAGGCATATATGGGAAGAAGGCACCCACCCTTCGTACGGTTTTGAAGTTTTTTTTTTCATTTTAACTATAAAGTTTAAAGCAGCTGATTACATATACCAATAGGTATTTTTTAACCGACTTCAAAAAAGAAGTTTCTCAATTCGATGCGTATGTTTTTTGTGTATGTTACGCGATTACGCCGCCAATTGCAGACCGATTTTCAAAATTCTTTTTGTATTGTCAAGATTATACTCCAATGGTGGTCCCACGGTTACCAAAGTTAGGATCTGATGATGGGATCCCATAAAAATGGAGAGAAATCCTTAAATTTTTAGGTGCGTCCAACGTGTTTTTTTTTTATAAAAACGTCGCCCCACACTTGGATTTTCTCCTCTGTCGTGGGTGCAGTTACAAACATAAAATATCACATGCACATACGCCCAGACCGGAATAAATTTCTCTAGGCCATACAAAACATCTGTCCCGTGCGGGAATCGAACCCGCGACCTGTTGCGCAGTAGGCGATCGCTCGACCTCTGCGTTAACCGTGTCAACCGTTTTGTGTGTATGTTACGCTTAGATCATTTAACCTTGCTCTAAGATGTTACGCGATTACTCCGCCAATTGTGGACCGATTTTCAAAATTATTTTTGTATTCGGTAGAGTATACTCCTAGGGTGGTCCCTAGGTCACCAAAGTCAGGTTCTGATGATGGGGTCCTATGAAAATCGAGGGATACCCTAATTTAATTAGGGTTTCCTTCACTAAAAAGTTAAACAAAAAAATATTTTACAAAAAATAAAAACTGACTTCAAAAACACTGAAAAGTTAAAAATAGTGTAAGAATAGGTACAGACAACATTACATTTCTATATTGAAGTCGGTGCCAAACGATGATCTCCGAGAAAGTCTTAAAATTTGGCACCGTCTTCAATAATGATGTGTGATGTTGTCTGTACCTATTCTTATATTATTTCTAACTTTTCAGTGTATTTGTAGTCCGGACGAACCCGACGAATCGAACCCCGCCGGACGGACCTCCCGATCAACATCCGGTGGCCTCAACCACTAGACCACGGAGTTGGTAAAAATTAGAATTCTAAGACTATTAGTATAACTACCCAAGATTAGTGTATAAAAATGAGAGGTATTTTTCATTTGATGCATAATTATTACTTTATATTTTTTAAATCCCTACTTATTTAGTTTGTATGTAAAAGTATTCATTTATCTATCTAAAATAATAGATTTTTTGTTATTTATTTTTAAGTTAACGAGAGGTCTGTTCTTGTATAAACAATTGTAAGGGCTTGTTTCATAATCGAAAAGCTATTCATGAAAATCATTTTAATTCAGTATAACACTCATCTTACAAAAAGTATTTTTCTTTAGACAGGTAAATGGACGAAGCATATGTACTTTCATAACAAATAACAGCTCAGTCCTATAAAGTAGGACTTGGTAGGGATACCAAGTAAGTGCCTACACTATAAATTTCAAAGCAATACTGAAATAATTTACGAAACTTATCTACTAAAATATTATAAAGAAAGAAGATTTGTATTTTTGTTTGTAATGAATAAAATCAAAAACTAGCTCACTGGGAAGTCTCGGCGTAATTATTGTTAAAATGATTTTTAGAAATAAAGCTATTTTTATTTATTATATTTTTTATTTTTAAAAACTACTAGGCTGATTTAAAAAATTTTTTGACTAATAGAATGCTACATTATCACTGAGTAAATAAGGTTATAAAATAATTTTTCATACGGGAAAACAAAATTCCCTCACGAAAAACGAAAATAACGAAGGCAAAGTTGCGAGCGGAAAGGCAGTCAGGAATACCTAAGCAACGCAAAACATTACAAACGGTAAAATAATGATCTCGAGTTCTCGCGCCGAGGAGTCGCGCGCTGCTGTCGTAGTGTGCGTGAGAATTTGCGCGTGTTGTATTTGTGGTGTAAACGCCAGACGGGAGGCCGAGCGGTGTGAAACAGATAGCATTTTAGAAAATACCTACTCGCGCCGCGCGCGATTACTTCACAATCCTCTTAACTACTTATTTGCTTTGGTAACAAACGCGTTTTTAATGACCCGCTTTACATATTTAAAACCGGTGGAATTACATCAGCTTTACGAGCAAGGGTGTTAAAAAATCAATAAATTAACTTCCCTTCATACTTTTTTCAGGCTTAATACTGACTGCATTTTTTGATTCGAAGTTCCATGGCTGAGTCAATAAATTTATGATTGATTAGTGTTTACTAAGAAACTATGATTTTAATAACATTTTTTTATCTAATATATAAAATTCTCGTGTCACAGTGTTTGTTACCGAACTCCTCCGAATTGGCTTGACCGATCTTTATGAAATTTTTTGCGTAGGTATGTTCAGTAGGTCTGAGAATAGGTCGTAAACTATTTTTTGTTATAGCGAAACGTAGTTTGCCGGCACAGCTAGTAATTTTATAATACACACCGTAATTTTTTATTTTATACTGAATATACACCAAAAATTTCATAAAGATCGGTCAAGGTCATACTGCTCGGACAGTAACGTTCGTAACTTGCGTTCTGATCATAATTTATCCCTGTATGTCCCTTTCCGCTCCTCCTTTTCATCCAAGTCATTCACTAAGCAAGCTATTCGTCTATGGAATTCACCACAGAACACAGAAAGAGGTTAGAAAGGCAATCATGCACCGTTTGTACGGGAACCGCGCCAGTTTTGCTCCCACTTCTTTTCCTTGCACCGCCCATGCAAAGTCGCGCGAAATCGGGCTGAACCAATCACAACGCTCACTGGGCTCCTCATTCACAGAAATTCACTGACGTCCAGAGCCGCGTGTACAAATAACATTATTTTAGTGATTGACATCGATTAATAGCTATCGATATATTAAATATTGCCAGCAATTTAACCATTTGAAATATTTAGAAAACCAAAAGATAATTATTACTTTCATTATACGTTTATAATTAATAATATTCAAGTAATATTTTGTTTCTATGTAACAAAATTAAAGCTTTTTAGCTCAAAAATGTTGTAGGTTAGACGTAAAATAAAAGAAAAACTATAATACTTTAATGCACCGGTCTGAAAGCATAAACTAGAATGGATAATCTGAGAAACGGACGTGCGGTAGTTTAGTTGTTAGGATATTTTAGTTGGATGGAGAAGTAAATATTTGTAAAGTAAATATTTACCTGTAAATTTGTGTTTTTTAAAGTACTCAAATCTTCATGTCTTGCATGGCCACCTACCTATGCTAAAATAGTCATATAAATATTATGGTGATATTAAAAATTCTAAGTTGTAAAATTTGTTTAGAATTTGCCCATAATTTTTTTACTAATCGAACTAATTGTATCGTGAAAATTGAAATTAATTTTACAATTTTAATCTTTGATTACATCGCCGTACTTATATGAATAGGATGTTAGAAAGGGTAGGTGTTAGCTTCGCCAAACATTCTGTATTATCGATAAGTAATAATTATTATTATGGCATTTTAAGTGACAAATAATATGTTATTTTTACTTTATACAAATATTTTAAAATATACATTTATCGATAAAATGTAATGCGTGCGTTTTTTGATTAGCACGGCACTATCCCTTGTACTGCGACTACTGCGTTAATGCTCATTAAGCCAAATGCGTCACTACCGAAAGCAGTGTACTACATTACGCGCTCTAAGTAATATGGCAAAAATCGCGGGCGTACATTGCCGGTAATGTATATTTTTTAGAAAAATATTATGTAACTTATCGTTATGATCAGTTTTGGTGGATTTTGACATTATGATCTATGGAATATGGTCATTATGATTAATTTACTACTTACCGATGAAAAGAAATTCCTTCTTTAGCTACACTTGACACCTGACTTCTTGTTTTACAAGTAATTATAGCACAAGAAGGCATTTTTTTATATTTATAGCGCCGCGCTTCACGATACACTCACTGTAGTTGTCCGTGAGTGATTAAACAACGCGTTCGCGTTGCGGGGCCACAAGTATGAGCATTTAGTCATAGTTGTGGCTACGCGTGCCCCGCCCACATAGCCCTTCTAACCTCTTTCTGTGTTCTGTGGAATTCACTGCCGGAAGTAATCAGACGAGCGACAACTCAGAATTCATTCAGGGCAAAAATTAAGAGCCATTTCCTCAAGCTGGAGAACAACTAATGAGTCATGTCCTTATCCGTTTATATATATATATATATATATATATATATATATATATATATATATATATATATATGTATAGGTATTATTTATGTATATATTTACATTTATGTATATTTTGTGACTTTATATATATAGTATTTTGATATTAAATTTTTTTGTTGTTAGATGTTAATTATAATCGTAACGTATATTAACTATTTCTTAGAACTGTTTAGCACTATTCCCGTCACTTACCTTAGCAAGAGCTTTCCTTGACCCCAAGGTTGCCTGGTAGAAATTGCTACCTTAGCAATAAGGCCGCCTATTGTTACTGTGTCTCTTGTATTGTTGTGTCCTGTTTATGTATGTTTCGTGTACAATAAAGTGTTCAATCCATCAATCAATCAATCAATCAAGCCGTTTCGGAGGAGTTCGGTAACAAACACTGTGACACGAGAATTTTATATATTAGAGATACACATTTACATTTTTTATACACATTTTTTTGTTTTATTTTAATTTTTTTACATTAATTTATTTTTTCAGATTTTACAATCTCCAAGTTAATGACGAATCCGGTTTTGCAAAATCAGTTTGTCAGGTTGATTCATAAAATATTATGCTACACTGATTATGTAAAGTATACCTTGAGTGATTAATTGATAATACATATTATCCATGTTTTATTAAGAAAAACAAGTTGTTATAATTTTGTTAAAAGAATAAACCATTTTAGTTTATTAATAATACAGTGGTTTTATAATAATACTTAATAAATCAGCAAAATTTTATTCTCTAAACATCTACATGTGTTGTTTATATCTGAAGAATGAAGCGTATGAAATATACTTAATTGATGATTAAACGAACTTACCTGTAAGTGAAGTTACGATTTAGTTTCAGGAGACCAAATAATTGCAAAAGCAAAATTGTTCTATTTTTAAGTTTTCTTAAGGGTCCTTATAGAACACTGTCGTGTTTAATTTAAATTTCGACTTTATTTAGTTTATAAAATAGTGTACAACGAAAGGTTAACCTACTATCGGCACTTGCTAGGTTTTTAAAATTGTATAATAGGCTTAAACACAGAAAAAAAATTAGTAAATGATATAAAACGTGATCTAAGGGATAAAAATACGTAATAATGGTAAACTTTATACAAAGTCAACGATATGACCCATCTTTTGATCTAACTCTCATTTCTGTAGTTGTAATAGTCTTGGCGCGGCAAACTCTCAAAGTAACCAAGTTGTTTTTTGGCTCTCCTATAAAATTTAATCCTTGCCCCTTACTAGGTTTTGAAATAGGTGGGTTATTGTCTAAGAAAAAATCTATAACGATCGCCTTCCATTTCACAGTCATTGCGCCGTGAACACAAGACTCTGCGCCGACATCCTTTTTAACCGACTTCAAAAAAACTTCCGAAAAAGGAGGAGGTTCTATGTTCGACTGTATCTATTTTTTTATGTGTGTTCACCGATTACTCCGCCATTTGTAGACCGATTTTCAAAATTCTTTTTGTAATCGAAAGAGTATACTCCCGAGGTGGTCCCATTGTCACCATGTCATGATCTGATGATGAGATCCCATGAAAATCGAGGGAAACCCTTGAATTTCATAGGCACGTCCAACGTATTTCATTTCGGTGCCAAGCAATGGTCACCTGAAAAGTCCTAAAAATTAAAAGAACAATTAATATACCTACCTACTTAATTACTTTGGCACGAACTTCAATATAAAACTGTGATGTTGTATGTATTCTAAAATTATTTATGACTTTTTGGTGTTTTTGAAGTCGGTTTTATTTTTTTGTAAAAAATTTTTGAAGTGTGAACTTCTTTAGCGGCGTTGTACACTTTTTTGTAATGGGTAAAAAATGTTAAACTCGCGTCAGGACACGTGACCGTCAGGACACGTGACCCTGATCGAAAATTCGTAAGACCAATGAAAATTGAAATGGCCGCAGGAACTGTCGAGGTGCGGTGAGGGGTCCACGTAAGCCGGCCGAGAACAATAGCGGCTGGCAAAAGTACTGGAAGTCACACGTCACTTGAGACAGTTTTAATCAATTTATTTACTTTGTTAGGAAAAATCTAAATTGTGCTTTTATTTGATTTTGTTGTAAATATTAATTAGGTAAGTTAGTATAAATTAAATATTACTTATTTATTTGTTATAAAATTACGTTTTTAAGTAGTATATTAATGTCTGTTTTGATGATATTTTTAATTTAATTGTAAATATTTTGATTCATTATTACTAGTTATATAATTATGTACGCACAACGTTACAACAGAAAGTTGATTTTTCTGAGGGATAAACTTTTTAATGTAATATAAATTGTCATGTTTGTGTACGATAGCGCAATAAATAAATATTGTATTCTACCACATAAAAGATAGTACTTTTAGTCTGATAATTAAAGCAATACGTGCAAAATTATTCCATAACCATTCCAAAATATCCAAAACGAACAACGTTAATACTTAAGTTTTCACTTCTGCCGGCACTCCCGGAGTGCAACCCGTCGTTTTTTTTATAATGGGGCGATGGATGGACGGCGACTGTCAAATTGTAAGCCATCGCGATAGATTTTTTCTTAGACAATAACCCCCCTGGATATTGTTTTAGAAAAAATCTATCGCGGTCGCCTTTAATTTGACAGCTATTGCGCCGCCAACATAAGACTCAGGGCCGGCTTCTTTTTATGAAGCAGCGATGGGTGCAATGCGATTGTCAAAATTGAAAGTGATCGCGGTAGATTTGAGTTACACAATTAAGGGGCAGGGGGTCTACCGCCTCATCATCACAGCTCATATACGTCCCCACCGAGGGGTACGAGCCTACCCTATGTTAGGGTGATTAGGCCTTAGTCAACCACGCTGGCCCAGTGCGGATTGGTCGACTTCACATACACCATTGAATTTCTTCGCAGATGTATGCAGGTTGCCTCACGATGTTTTCCTTCACCGTAGGAGTGTCAGACAAATGTACATATGAAATTCGAAACGAAAAACACATTGGTACATGGCGGATCTCTAACCCCGACCTCCCGATTGGAAGGCAAGTGCCGAGTCCACAGCGCCACCGACACTCCTAACTCATAGCAATGCTCTTGCTATCATTCTAATGTCACCTGTGACATTAAAACTATAGCTCTTATGTCATCTGTGACATTAAAATGATAGCGAGTGTATGACCTAACACCTTTTTTTTAAAAGGTGGGGGAATCTCGTTACTATTCAACAAGGGGCTGAAAGCTGACAAGGCCGCCTCAAAGATTGGACCATTGAATTCGGGTGTACACCCGAGCGGGCGGCGCCAGCCATTCCCGGAGTGCGCCCTCTGGAGAATAGGCCCGATGCCGATGGTGAGCCAGTGTAGCTGACCCAAGCGCCGGGGCTTACTCTACTGGGGGGGGGGGGGGGGGGGTCGACAATTGCAATAATTCGACCCCCCAGACGGGCAGGCCAGGGTTGAAAAGTAGTATCTCCCAACCGGTTGTCGGCCGGCCGGGATGACCTAACACCCAACCTAACCTAACACAGTGTTTGAGGTTTACATACACACGTTAGTGTTTGACAACTGGTAGCTGTCAATGTATGGAAACTTTTTGATTTGGTTAAAACGTTGTAAATGGTGTGAGTGACCTGCTGACCTTGACTTTAGGTCCCGTGGGTTATTATTCGGAGCCACATAAGGTTACCTGCTTTTATTTCGTGAAATCAATAGAGGTTTTAGAAAAAAAAACACTTGCATTTACTTACCTATACACGTTGGAAACGTTTAAGTTGGTATTCAATTGCTTGGACAAACGGCATTAATTAAAGCTATAATGACTAATAAATGTAAATAAAATATAGGCTAAATTATCTAAATTAAGCCATGTAAACAGTACCCAGAATGCTGGCAACCTTACCCCTTAGGATTGCCAAGCTCTGGTCACCGAAGGCTTCTGCCAGTGGAACTGACAACTCTTTTATTAACTTTTTTGTGCCTAGTACTAGCTTTTCGCCCTCAGTTTCACCCCCTAAATTTCAACCCCTATTTCACATTTCTAAGGAGGGAATTTTCAAAAACGCCTGAACACGTATTCACACATTTAATTATCAGCCCAAATACAAACTTCTGTAGTGCTCTGCTGCTGCAGCTCAAATGCTGTAAATTGCTGTAGTACCGTGTACGATAAAAATTATTAATTTTACAGCCTTATCGACCGCCTACATCATCAGAGCAAAGTTTTTATGTCCATCCAGCTGTTAAGGCTCAGCCAACTGTCAGTGGTCGGGCATATTCCTTTAAACGTATAGGCAAACATTACGTAGAACTTACTGCTCACAAACAGATCGATTGCACGAAACAAGCGTGGTCCTTCATTTTGGCGAGATAAAATTCGCAATATCAGCTGAAACTCAGCGAGGTGTGTCGGCGCCCGTTTTTCCGTCACCTTTGGCCGCTCGCTCGGCTTACCTTCACCTTCGCTGCACTCGGAAGCTAGTCGGCGCGTCGGGGAGGTGCGCGCTGCGCCCGCTTGCCGCATCGGCGTGCAGCAATAACTTATCTGTGGTGCAGCAATGGCGGCGGCGGGGCAGCAAAAGCAACGCGCCGCCGGAAACGCGGTCACAACCGCGCGACACCGCACGCATGCGCCGCGCGACACGACACTCCGATGCCGCGAAAACACACGTCAAAACTTTTTAAAGTTTTTTTTCTTTTTCTTCGGATCTCGTCTATTAACATTTAATTGAGGAATTTATTTTTATATCATCCCTGAAAACTTTATTCATTAAAGGTTGAAATTTTCTTTCGTCGTGATAAAAAAATACAAAGTTTGACTTTTTTAAATTTGTGTGATAGTGTTTTTGGTTTTTAGTCATAGCAATCAATTCAGTATGAAATACAAGGTAAGTTTTAGTTTTTAATTAGATATAAGTATTTCATTTCAAAAAATCATTAGTCTTAGTTTATGTTTGCAAAACCCACAAGCATGAATTAAAAAATAAAACAGCTAATGAGAATACTATGTTATTAAGTCAAAATGAATGTTATTTCAAATTGGCATTTAAAAATAGAACATATATTTCTACAGAAGAGAAACAGAACTACCAGAGAGAGACAGAACACACTCTTTTTCAACAAAGATCACTTTAAGTTACTTAAAGCCAAATCAAATCAATCATGGGTAATCTATCGCTTAAATCTTAGAATATTTCACTTAAAAATAATCATGCCCGTAATATATTTTTTAGTTTTATTGTTGTGAATTAATTGTTGGCTATATCAAGCCAACATTCTTAACTACAACTACATCCAAAAAAAAAAAAAATTGATAAATAAATTAGTACTGCACAATATTCATCATCATAACCATCGTTAAGTGCATTTTCCGCAACATACATTTGAAAAGAAAGGGGAAAATTGTAGTCAAAATAAACAATATCTAAATGACCTATCTACCGAATAACTTAATTTGGTAACCATGATATATGTACTTGAAAGTACATAGATGGTCCACGACCCATCAATAAGCTCTTCATTAATAAAATTTTTATCTATCTGAAGACGCGCTATTGAATTTGCATATTCAATAGCGGAGAGTTTAATAAGCTTATAGAACTCTACATTTACGAATTTACTAAACATTTCCATACATTTTCATAGATTTAGGATTTCCTGGTTCCTCATTTTAATTTTGTAGTTTTTCATACAAAGTTTTTTAATTCGTCTTTTTATTTAGCATTGAATCCTTCCCATTTATTATTGTAAGCATGTTTGCACGCGTCCTACTTTGGGCATTTTTGTAACAAATAATATTTCCATAAACGAAATTTTAACACTTGAAAAATAACTACACTCTAGCGCTACCTCTTGCCTGCACCTTGGACTAAATAAAATGTGTAATCCTATCGCTGCAGAATGTTGCTTATAGGAAAATGTGAATCTAAGATAGGAAAAACCAACACAGTTTTGATTTAATTTTGTTCACTTTTAATAATTGTTGACTAGAAACGTAGTTTTATATAATATATTTTCAGAGACATCGTAATTTCTATTGGACTCTATACTTTACGCATATTAATAAGGCTCGGACAATAATTTTACTGGCTTTTTATTATGCGCTTTTATTATTTAAGAACACTTTTATCCTGTCGTGCGATTTTTAGATCGAATCCAATTTTCCTGTAGTTTTACACTGCAATTTTTTTTATCAAGCACCTCATTTTTCCTGTTTTTTTTTTGGTGTAGCGCGGTCACAGATCATATGTCGACGATAAATTTTCCTAGTTTTTGACCGGCTTTACACTAAAAATGAAGTCATATATTGCACCCATTATGTATGTTTTTAAATAATGTACTAAATTATATAACGTATGTAGGCTATTGGTATTGCAAATGTTTAATATGTCCATTAATATATCTGAGTCTTTAAGCAACTAAAGAAATGAGTTAGCATTAAAATAGGTAAAAAATAAAATGTTTATTTCAATTGTCGGTGTATATTATGAAACGTGTCAATGTAAAATATTACGATTAATAAATCCATGGTTAGTTCTTACATTAATATGGGTTTGACATTTCGACAATTTAGAGAAGAATTTGCTTAGTCGACCAATTTAAAAAAAATGTATTTATTACTAGATCTCGGACACACAAATGCTTATCAAAATACAGCCAGTAGGTCAAAAGTACATTGCTTTACGCCAACTTAGTGCTTGTTGAAAAACTAATCAAATCAATTTAAATGAACAAGCCGCTACCAAGGATAGTGATTGAGCTGTGAGAAACGGGCAGGCAATTACGCCAAGACCAACAATGTGGAGGAAGCTGCTCACCAGAACTGCGATCATACAGATGTTAACTTGATGAACAGCTGTCATCGGTTTACGCTCTGCCGGCTTATTAATGTATTTATCACTGTATTATGTTTTGATGCTCGTAAAACAAATAACCTATTTGACACTTAAGAAAATATCTCAAATCCAACTACTTTTGCTGTTGAAAACTAAGCAAAATGATTCCTTACAATATCGTATACTTTCATAATTTTGATTTTTACGTTTTCGTGGTGGTGGTTTTTATGGTAGTTAAGTGCGATGATTATACGCAGCTTTTCTGTAGCAGGAATACAACCAATAATATCCAAATGTGTATGAAACATGAATAAAATATTGCATAATTATATGTAGCGCGTGTGTGTATTTAACCGTTCAGTAATCGGTTAGTAAGCGGTCATATTAGATCACTTCATTTTATCTTGCGAGACAATACTCAGAATTATTTGGGAAAGTTATTAATAACTCCATTGTTAGGCTAATATTTATTAACGCGGCGCTGGTTGTGTGAAAGGTAATTGTTTATTTCTGTGCATTTCTCATGAGATCGGCTTTGTTGTATGTGGCTATAGAGGTATTGTTTGATGAGGCTGCTCGAAAATATCGATATCGAAAGCCATACGTTCCATTGGTGGGTCTCTCTCCAAATGAGGTAGAATTACTATATATCATATACCTAGCAAACTATTTATAATATACTTATGACCCAATTTTTATGATAATATAAAAGCTTGTCGCGAGATTTATCCATATAGATTAACAATAATATAATATATCTATTCAACTTGATCTTAATGTATTATTTATGTATTAAGTATTAGATTCTTATATGGTAAGGATAATAGATTCTAATTATAATTTCTATTTCTTGGCAAAGGAAAATTTCTTATGTTTTTTCTTTAATTTAAAGTGCCACTTAATACCTAATCATCAACAAGTCTAGAGAAATTTTCTTGGTATGTACTGTAAAGTAAATGCCATAGGGAAAACACTTACACTCTTTTCATTATAAAGAGCTCAAAATTTATGATCCGATGGAACTCTAATAGTAGATTATGTGCTAAGGGATTAATCACGGGCGCCTAATTATAAGCCCGAGTGGAATGGGGGACTCTAGACTCTAGCAGAATTAACTCTCGACTGTAGCGAGGGGGAGCTATTTAGATAGAGTCCTGAGTGAGGCAAGGGGTTCAAGTCGCCCAAGACAAAGACATTTCCAGAGGTGAATACTCTACTTATCACATCATCTGCGAGATAATAAAAACTCAGGGCTCATAAATTTCACAAACTTTTATTTAAATTTCACAACATTGAAATCAATACTAGAAAACTTCCACCTAAAAAAGGACCCGAATCTGATGATAAATAGGTAATAGCTACCCGTCGGTAATAAAATTATAAATACTTTTGTTCAATAAAGATTTTAGAGTTTTGGAGTGCAAAGTGTTGTAATAAAGCTTCAAGTTTGTTTGGGTGAAATTCTATTCTATTGACACTTTCTAAGCGAAACTCCAGTGTCGATTAAAATATTCAAGACACATCTGCCCCAGTAAGTAGTTTAAAATCATTCAAGAAAAGTAAAGGACATTGTTCTGCGTCCATACATTGTTCGCCCCAATACCAACAGCAGTGAAAAAATGTTTTTCGTATAATTAGACATTAGTAAATACTATACGTCCACATCAATTACTACGGACAATCTTCGAAATCGAATTATATATCAAAATGAATCAGATTTTGAGGTTAGTTAAAGTAACACTTTTATTTCGTTAGAGCAATACACATAGTCTATACCTATACAATTATTAAAATAATAATTATTGTAATCATCAAAGAACGTTATTATAGCCACTTAGTCAAGAACAATAAATCTCTAAATTATAAAGCAAGCCAAAAATACTACGAACTAACAAGCGACAGCGCGTGAGTAGTCAATTGACGTTTGTTTTAATTTAATTTTCGTTGTAAATACTGAAGTTATGAAAAACATAATTTATACAAATAATTAAATGTCCATACCTACATAAAATCGACTCTATTCGGTCGAGCAAAGGTAACAAAAACCATTCGTTTATTTTACTTCATTTGGTTTTGTTTCTGAAAGTTCTTTTATATATTTCTGATTTGTCCGTCCAACACATATATTTGTTATGAGTGTTATAAAATATGCATATAATTATCACGTAAATCAAATCTTTGTTGGTCATGGGGCGATTTTCGACATTGTCCTTTATGCGAATGTGTTAAGTAAAATAAATGTTTTTCACTCCAATGAGTTCCTGATTCATGTCTCAAGTTCTACATAGTTAGTTGGATCCAGTGTCAATGTGAGTGTCAAATGTCTACAGGCAATTTTTATAACACTATATTTGTACCGTACCTATATACGAGTACATCGTTATAATATACCTAAGGATATACAACATTATCTTAGGGGCTATCGCGTCCCCAAACTGAAGATCCGTTACGTATTCATCCAAAATGTCATTCGAGATTGTTCTTATGATACTAATTTAAGATCAATGTCCATGTCCCAAAACAGCAAAGACAAGTTCAATGGCATATTCACTGAATTAATTCACTAACAATGGATTTAAGGTACAGTTATGCCTTTATGTATCGGTGCCTTCAGACCTGATTTGATTCATTTCGTTTTTTGTCGAAACACTTATGTGACACCGTCCTGTATTGCGAACAATAGATTTTCTGTCAATTGTGCATTTAGTATGTAGACTACATACAATACACACGCTAGGATTGCCTCATTTCTCTTTATGTGGGATTTCGAAAAACATTGTATTATTCACCAGGCTACGAACGTACGAGTAATGCAATTAAAAAAAAAACGTTTTTTACATACGATTGGGAATTTTTGGCCTTCATCCCACTTGACGCCAAAGATAGATGCGAACTTCACCGCTCTTCGACGACGGCGGAACTGGCGATCTTATCTTTAATTGTTGGATCACAAAATCTTATAAGCATTATTTTTATGGCGTCTGCTCCATAACTTTTTATTGATTCTTATTAATCAAAATGGTTTATCAAGAAGTTATTTGTATTAAATATTATTTATTTATTTAATCTTTATCGTACATACAACATAAATAAATAAGTAATTTTACTGAAACGGTTTTATTGAAAGTGAAGATAATAATAATTATACATATTTGTAATTGTATTGTCTTTGGAACCTACTAAATATCAGCTCAATCGAACCCTGGCAAGTGGGTCTTAACTTGCAAGATTTGACCTAAACAAACAGGACAACCTAATACTCTCTCACACACACACAAGTACATTCACACACACTCATACACATACACAAAAACACACAACTTACTTTCGTACCCTGTATGGGATTATGTAAAATTTTGTACTTCACTGTTTTTTCTCTAATTGGTAAATTTTAGTCTGTTCTTAGTTATCGTACAGTACTTTTTTGTGAAACCTGTTATTGGCATCCTAAAATGTATTATAATATGTAAATTTTGTATTATAAATATGCTGTTGGTTTCTGAATAAAATAAAATAAAAAATAAAAACCGTTTAAAAAGATGTAAATATTGTGGGAAGGCATGTCTTTGTTATGGACTTTAATCATTTTAATTTAATCATTTTATCTTTAGTCATTTTAATTTGTTAATAATTTTATATATGTCCTGGCAATCCCCTTTTTACTCTATGTAACAAAATCCCTACTGCAGGTCCCCACGTGTATATTGCTTGTCCAGTTTCATATTTGTGTTTTGTGACTGTTGTGCATAATAAATTGTAAAATATATAATAAAATGAGATAACCAGTCTGTTTGTAGTTGCATCTTCTTGATGTTTGCTTTTATCACATACGCACCAGGTATCGTAATGAGCTCATATGGTATTAAATAAAAAATAATAAAAACCACGTTAAACAAAATAAATATTTATAAAAAATATTTTACAACAAATAGTAACCGACTTCAAAAACACTGAAAAGCTAAAAATAATTTATGAATAGGTACAGACAACATTACACTTATATATTGAAGTCGGTGCCAAACGATGATTCTTGATTCTTTCTTTCTTTCTATTTTTATATTGTTTTTAACATTTCAGTGTTTTTGAAGTCGGTTTCTATTTTTTGAAAAATATTTTTTTATTTAATCTTTTTAGTAAATTGGTATTAATAGCTGGTATTAAATTCAGGTGCAAGTTCAGGTCAGGTCAGGTCAACTTCAGAAGTTAAGAATTCTTCCATAATCAGCTCGCTTCATGACTACCAGACGCAAATACGCGAATAGCTTCGGAGACAACATGAAACACGTTCGACGTACCCATCAAATTTAAGGGTTTCCCTCGATTTTCATAAGATCCCATCATCAGCCTTTGGTCACAGAATATATAATAGTACTTTGGTGACCTTGGGACCACTCCAGGAGTATACACTATCGAATTCAAAAAGAATTTTGAACACACACACAAAGGACACTCTGTACCAGGGTCGTGTGCATGGGTTCCTCCGTCTTACCTATTTCTGCCGCAAAGTAGCAGTCCTTGCATTGCTGTGTTCCGGTTTGAAGGGTAAGATATGGCTCTGGATAAGATAAGATAATTACTTAAGGGTAAGATAATTACTGGGTACCGTGACTTTACATCTTAAGTCACAAGTTGGCAACGTACACTGTGGTTCTTGTGGGGGTTGCAGTTTTGCTGTGAATCTCACAGGAGCCAAATGTATTACAGGTGACTGCTACCACTTACCATCAGGTGGGCACTTTGATTGTTTGTCAACTTCATTGCAATAAAATAAATTGCACAGGAAAGTTATAGTAATGATTGAATAATGCATTGCCATTTGTTCTAATATCTCCTGGAAATTTTAATTATATAACTAGTCGCAAAAAGTTCGAAACATCAATAGCAAGGTTTCCCTGGATAGAAAGAAGAACAGTGACGAAGTCGGTAAATAAAATAGGGAGAGACCTTTTGTTTTTCATAAAAATAAAAATAGTACTGGTATAAATAGATAAGCGAGAGTCGATGCACTAACATCACTAACTCGTGGATTGCCAAACCGTCATCTGCGAGGTGCGGCACGATTGCGTCCTTGCATAACGGATGCGTTTGCGCATCGCACTTGTGCGCGCTCGTTACTCGACTGCGTATTGTCAATTTTAATTGTAGATAGTTGTTACATAATTTTCTATGAAAACTTATCGATATTGAAAAAGGGTTTGAGTTGTGCAATTGAAAAACTTGTAGAATACTACAAAACTCTGATTATAAAACTCTGCTATAAAAGATTTAAACGAATCGAAATAGAGCTTTTATCGATAAAAATGAGCTTAGTGTTTGGTTTTTTTTTTCTAGTATCGATCCACAACTTAGGACCTGATTGACGGTGGACCCTTAGCTTTCGACAAAAGTAAGGATTACCTTGTTTTTTGCTCGTCTGTTTAAAGATATATTATTATGTTGTAAAAAGAGCAATTTAATATAACAGACATTCGAAAATATTTTTCATTTTTTTAAAGTGAAACAACGACATCTACTGCCTAAATTAGTTCTAACTTCCGAGGCATACGGTCACATATACTGTCCGTATACAGAATTGGTGTCTTATATAATAATGTCCATTGATTTCGGTATACATAATGAATTAATGACTGCTAATGTGACTCGCTGCGATCTAGGTGATCGCGGTCAGCGGTTCCATAATTTCGAGCTTTATCCTAATGCTGTACGGTTGTAAATTTATACCAGTAATAAACATTATTATTTATTTAGATCGACCGAGTTCCTAAATATCCTGATTTCTTCAAAACTTTTATAACGCATCACTCTTATATGACGTGCCCGCCTCTACCTACTGGAGCTCGAAAGCATAATGTAGAGTCGAAAGGCAATCCCAAAGTGCTATCGAAACACTTTTGGTCTACCTAATTACAATTTTTTTTCTTTAAAAAAACGTCGCTCCACACTAGGATTTTCTCCTGTATCGTGGGTGCAGTTACAAACGTAGAATATCACATGCACATACGCCCAGACCGGAACAAACTTCTGTAGGCCAAACAAAACATCTGTCCCGTGCGGGAATCGAACCCGCGACCCGTTGCGCAGTGAGGGATCACTGGACCTCTGCGCTAACCGTGTCTGTGGTCCGTAACCGTAAATGTGGTCTGAATTTAGTCTTGGTGTAAATCTGTTGCTCTTGCACTTGTGTTAATAAGGGAATATAGAGACAACTTCCGATTTAAACCAAAAATAGTGTAAGCTTAGTCAGCTTACACTTTTTTGACAAGGCGGGATAAGGATAATTGTAGCGCCCTGATTTTTTAAAACAGTATTAAGCCCGCAGTGAGAGCTAGATGGCGCTATACGCTGCAATAGTTGTCACTGTTTCAATGTTGTTTTATTTAAGCTAGCTATACTAAATGATCATGTTTGCGCTCCAGAACTAAGACCGAAAGACCATCCTTATTATTTAAATTAAAATTATATTTTCCTCTTAGTATTTTTTTAGTTTTATGTTATATGAATCCATCTGCGACCTAACGCGTTAATAAAGGCTATATAATTTTGACATCACACTTTAGCGCAGTAATTGATATGTGGCTTTGCTAGTGGCTAGTGTAGTTTTACATGTGAAAAACTTTTGTAAAAAAATTCGCTAATGTAGCCACTATTTAAGGCACAATACACAACACAACTGTATTTTTTTATTTATTTTATTCTCTTCAGGCTACGTAGGCCCATATATTATCTTCTCTCATATACGAGTATACACGTAAAAATGAATCGCCGTCCGTTAGTCTCGCTTAAACTCAGAAACGGCTTCACGGATTTGAATATTTATTTTCGTCTTTTGTTAGCTTTAATACAGGGGCGGTTTAAAAAGAGTAGAGTCAACTTTTGTTTTCATTCCTACTTGTATTTGCAGACATCCTGATTATATTCAGGATGTATGCACATACAAGGTTAATAATGTTTCCTTTAACTTAGAATGTTTTGCTTTGTTTTGACGTCAATAAGTGCCTGTAAAGGCCTATGTTGAATAAAGATTTTTGAATTTGAATTTGAAAGAAAAATATAGGGAAGATCCTAAGGAAAAGCTCAAAAAATCAAGTAGTAATGTTAACTTTGTATGGAAAATGGCGGCTTGTTTATTTACATCTGTCGTCTGTCCTGTCGAGGTGAAACGAAGCTCGCGGGTGAGCTACAAGCTCTTACGCTTAATTTGTTGGTTTTATAAGCTACGGCTTATAAAACTAACATAAATAATTTTGTGACTACCTATATAAAATATAAAGCGTATTACGTTTTGTATATAAAGCGTATTACGTTTGTTAGTAAAATTAAATATTAGGCGTATTCTTTGCCATGCAGGTGGTAGTACGTCACTTTCTTCGCCAACAATAAACGTATTATTACGTTTAATACGTTAAAAGTAATAATATATTTATTGTTACTAAAGAAAAAAACTAAATCTATTAAATTACGCCACGTGTCTTTTTAGAATTATTTGTAATAGAGGAAGCATTATCTTGGCGAAGAATGTTTCAGATAAGCTACGTAAGAACGGAAAAAGCTTGAATGCTTATCACTAATATTACTAAGCAACAAGCGCTGGAGGCAGTGTCCACTTGAAAACTGAGAGACGATAACTGTACTTCCTAACTCAACAGGAACTTTAAAGTCTATGATAAATGGTGTTCTGGCTCATTTTCTAAAATTTTAATAATCACAACAGACATTTATTATATTTTCGGTTTCTTAAATCTTGTCTAATTCTCCTATCTAAGAGATTTTATCTTTATATTTAGAATTAAGAGAACTTGAAGGTCTACTTGGTATTAAAACTCATCTACTAGATCTGTAGCGTGGTAATATTGTTATTGTATGTACATAAACAATGTGTTTGGTACAACCAGTTTAACTACTTAGGTACTTACTCGTAGTTGTACTACTGTTTCAGAAGAACCCTTCAAGCCGCAACATATCTTACCACTTATGGCGTTATTAAAAATTCAGAATAATAAAATTAATTTAGAAATCTCTCATACAAATATTTGGGAATGTGATAAAATGTAGGAGGATTTTTTTTATTCTTAATTAAATCTTAAAAGTAGAAAAGTAATTTTACAATTTCGAATTTTCAATGACGCCTTTTTTACTTTATTTGTAATGTTAACATGGGTAGGTTGTGGCTATGTACCAAACACCTTATATTTATCCGGTCAAGTCATTCTTATTTTTAACGGACTTCAAAAAAGGAGGTTCTATATTCGACTCTTTCTATTTTTTTATTAGGCGTTCCATACCTCAAAAGGATAAAACGAAATCCTTAAAGGAACACTTTTATGAACTTTTTCTCGGGAACGCGTAGAGATATCAAATTGAAATGTTTACCAACTACTCGGCTCTACGGTCTCTTACAGCTGTTAAGCAATCATTATTGGTCAAAGAGATGAAAAGACATAACCGATTTTTTCGCAAACTTCGCCATTTCACAAGAGAATAAAAACTTATTGGGCAACTTCCCGTTTACTTGGGATCATGAAAATTGGCACAAAGCAAGCTTTTTATAGCACATGTTGGGAAAAAATCTGAAAACCATAAATATGTACATAGGAATTTACATAGATAAGTTTCTACAGAACCCTCGGTGCGTGAGTCCAACTCGCACTTGGCCATTTTTTTATTTTCCCCGATCACTCCGCAGTTGTTATGTTCACCGATCACTCCGCCATTTTTATCTTCACTGATCACTCCGCCGTTTTTAGGCCGATTTTCAAAATTATTTTAATAGTCGAAAGAGAATACTCCCGAGGTAGTCCCATTGTCATCAAGTCAAGATTTGGCAATATGATCCTAGGAAAATCTAGGGTAACCCTCAAATTTCATAGGCACGTCTAACGTTTTTCATGTTTTTTCCAAAGCTATTCAGGTATTTGCGTCTGGTAGTCACCATCTCATGTTATTGAGCTGATAATTGAAGGTTTCTTGTTCGTTGGTTCGCAGTTCGCGGATTGTTCTTTCAATATACGAGGTAAAGTGTGAAGTGATATTCTTTCAAGTGTTAGTGTGTAGTGTAAAGTATATTTCTCTTTAACAATTAAGGTTGTTGTCCCAAGCGATGTGGAAAGTCTTAAAAATGTATAAACTAACTGTACATAGCGAGTGAGAATTTGGCACCGACCTCTTCATTAAAATGCTATGTATGTATATTGTATATAATATTACTTTTGAATTTTTGGTATTTATGAAGTCAGTTTTTATTTTTTGTAAAAATATATTTCAGAAGAGACATGAAATAGATAGTTTGTGTTGTGTTGTTAGCCCACCTTTTTCATTTCATTTGATCTTTTTACACAATTGTTTTTAATTGACAAAAATGTATTATTTGACAAAAATTGTCAAATAAATATAGTAATTTTTGTGACAGTAAAAAAATGGTAAATAGATATGTATTGCAATTGCAAACTTTACTATGAATAAATTTCGAGCTCAATTCAAAATTGTAACGATAAAGAACTTATTACCTTCAAGTTTGATCTGATTTTGGATTTTTCTATAATTATTTCCGATTTACGTCACAGCTTTGTTTCTTTGCGATAATACCTATGATGAGAGGAAGTGAAATAATTCGAAGTAAGAATCACCTGCGGCATACTAAACAAACAGAGGCTATGGGCATTATTAGCGATGCTAATTGAGATAATAGCAGTTCCCACTGCTACTGTTGTGAGCCTGAGCACCGCCGCGCCGTCGCGGCCCGCGTTGTATAAATAATTGATGAGACAGCTAATTCTGTTTGATTCACGCGACTCAATCAACGATTACCTATTAGATAAGACATCAGCGCGTGTTTTGTTTTTACAAAAGCGGCAAAGTATACGGCCCACCTGCCCTTTTACTAGGGACTGCACAAAGGCTTCGAAAAACTAGTGGCTCGTTCTTGAGGGAATATTATCGTTTTTCAATGAGCTCCCATTAAAGTGTAGTTGACTGGTCCTTCAATTAATTTAGAGATTAAAGTAAGTGATTATTTAAGTGATCACACGATATGGGTCTAGACATAATTAATAATCATCATGTTATCAGTTAAATATAAGTTATCAGTTTATAAGTTATAAGTCATCAGTTAAATAATCATCATGCAATGTTTGCTAACAACATCATTTATTGTATAATGTACTTAAGTTTTATAAACATTCAAAGGGTAGGTAAGCGATTCAGTTGTATGTATATTTTTTCAAATTTATTAATCAAAGATGCAAACTCTGTTATTGACCTGTAAAAAAATTGTCTTAGAGTTTGTATTGTATGATGCAAAGAAATAAATAAACAATTATTATTATTATCCAACTTGTATTATTTTGTACTTTGTTTAATAATAATAATATTTACAGAATCTTGGGATGCAAGGTTAAATAATAATTTAATCTTCTAATTAGATTTTTAAACTTGTTTTTGACGTCAATAAAGTCCTGTTAAGGCATGTGCTGAAAAAAATTCTTTAATTTTGATTTTATGGCGGTATGCATGCCATTTTTGTATATATCCATATCGTTTAATTTTGACACTCGCAATGAGTGCCAATACAAAACTCTGTCATCATCACCATCAACCCAACCTGTATACGCCCTAATGGGCCTGTCCTCGGAGCACCCTGGATTAGCCTACACATCGCGCTAGCAGGAAGGGCTGGTGTAAAGTTCTGTTACTAGTTTACTGCCTCTTTCTTCGAAGTGGTATTGGGGTTCTCACGGGATAAAGGAAAGAGGTGACAAATGTATTCTGAAGTCCTGACATAAGCCTGTTCCTCTGAAACGACTCTTATATAGTAATTAGATATGGGCTGTTTATTGTTTTACCTTGTTCTATCATAATCCATAAGAATACACGGGGTCCCATTACTAGAAAGATCCTGACATATTCACCTATATAATCGAGCTTGCATATTCGTCTCCGAAGAAAAATGTCGTACGGAAGAAATACGAAAAGTCAATTTGTGAACTCACAAAACATGTTTAAATTACGACTAGGTACTTATAATTTATTTTGTAGACAGAGTGTTAACATAATATTTATATGGTACAGCTACAGCATTATTTGTTTTAGGACAAATGTTGGTAACAAAACATTGAGCTGTACCAGTGATGTCATAAAAAAGGCCTATTGACTGCCAGGCTAAATCTAGGTCGTCCATTGTTGACAACCTAGCGGACTAGGTTATTTGGCGAATTAACGCAACCTTTACACAATATAAAATTATGTATCCACTCCGACAGAAATAGTGGTAATAAAAAAACATTGGTTACAAAGTTATATTAGCGACTGAAGTTACTTCAGGTTTTTCAACTTCAAAATATGCAGTTTGTCGGTCGGTCAGTTAAACAATAGGGTTTCTAAAACCATTAAGAAATAGATGATCGAGACATGAAAATTAAAATATACTTGAATCGCTAGTTTTGTCTGTAAAATTAATTTATTAAATTATAAAATTAATGTATTTTTATGAATTTATTAGTATGATGTTATAATAAATTGAATGTAAGATACATGGCACACAAAATTTCGTATTTAAAATTGTTTGAAACCAGAGGGTTTGTGGTAAATTTTGGTAGGATAGCCCGGTTGTTTCGGTAAGATAGCCAGTTCCTAAGTTGTCGGGGTATTGTTGTTAAGTTTTCTTGTTGTGTGTAAGAAAATGTAGGAATAATAGGAATCGCAAACATTCAGCTCAAACTGTTTGCTATTCATGCAATATAGTCTTGACAGTCATACATTACCAAAGCTCTACAAGGAAACATTGTGTTTCAAACACTTACCTATGAAGTACTTTAATACATATGAGACAATAATTTACTACAAGGGGAATTACGGATTGAGTAAAACGCATTGCTCTTTGAATTCATAACATGAAGACTTCATAATCATTCGAGTGCAAAAATGCTACCATAACCCCTACTAATAAGGACTGGTTTAGCTCTCCTACAATGATTATTATTGATGAAAAATTTATATGCATGGTGGTAGTCAGGCGCTCATTATGTTGCAATCAGGGAAATTGAGGCTTGATTCACACGCCGTTACTGCATCAGTTCCGTTTTATTTCCTACATCTCCGAGCCACTAAGGGATTGTGATTCAGATGATAGCTACACGCCAAGAATACATAAAAACCCCAGGAAGCAGATAAAACATGGCCTACTCAGCTATAATGAGTGTTTTTTATATTCTAGTAGAAAACTCAAGTTCTACTATTCTATTTATTGGGTTAGCATCTAATAAATATACATAGAAGTAAATAATGATGGTATCCATTTCTAAGTTATAATGAAGTCCAGTCATTAAGCGTTCGATTAGTTATATTTATTTTCTCGTTGAACTATTGGCGAATAAGACTTCTTTTTTCAAGAATGCTTAAGAATATCAAATTGTAAATTGTTTCAACGCGATCGAAAGTTATGTGCGACCATTTATGTTGCATATTTTTCATTTTTTGTGATTTTTACAAGGAAACCGAAACCTGTAATTCCCAACGTTGACGCAGAATCTTAAAATTTGGCAAGAAGCAAGGTCTTATAACACATGTTATAAAAAAACTGTAAACCGTAAATATGTACATAGAATTGTAAAACACCTGCAGGATTAGATAGCTAACATCATTAACTACAACGTTTGTTTTACGAGTTTTAAGATAACTCAAGAAATTGAAGAAAAATCATTTTTTAAGTTTTTATTGTGTCGTGACATTGATAAGTCTATGTTTCATTGATAAACGACGACGGAAGACGACGCTACGCTCGCACGCTGTGCGCGTAGAGTTATAAACATTCTAGAGGTATATTAAATTAATATTTATTTTTGTATGAAAGTAAAATCTAAAGAATTATCCAAAGTCGTAGAACAAACGTTGTTGTTTATGATGTTAGCTATCTAATCCTGTGAGGTTGCAGATGTTTTACAAATAAACGTGTATACTTAGATAAGTTTACATGAAAATCTTAATACTAAATCTGAGCTGAGCGCTGTTTTAATTAAAGGTCGCCACGGCATGCATGGGCTATGCTCGGAGAATTTCGACGTGATCGCATTCGAGATGGTGAGATCCGTAGAAGAACTAGAATCACCGACAAAGTCCAAAGAATTGCGAACCCTAAGTGGCTGTGGGCAGGACACATTGTTCGCAGGACTGACAGACGTTAGGGTGAAAAGGTCCTCGAGTGGCCGCCACGTACCGGGAGACGCAGCGTTGGTAGCCCCCCCCCCCAATTAGGTCCCCACAAGGTGGGCCGACGATCTGGTGAAGGTCGCAGGAAGCAGCTGGATGCGGGTAGCGCAGGACCGATCGGTTTGAAGATCCCTGGGGGAGGCCTATGTCCAATAGTGGGCGTCTCTTGGCTAAAAGGATGATGATGACGGCATGGCATCAACAAGGGTGGAATTGTATCAAAGAATTAGCAAAAAAAATACTAAAAGAACAACACAGGACAACCGAAAGACGAAAGGGGTATTGCAACTTTCTGGTAACAAATTTAAAGATGTGTGAAAGTTTTCAAAATGTGATGTTTGGCAAGAGCGTGGCGCAATGGACTCAGCACTCGCCTTCCAAACGGGAGGTCCGGGGTTCGAGACCGCCATGTACCAATGTGTTTTTCGTGTTTCGAATTTAATATGTACATTTGCCTGACGCTGCTACGGTGAAGGAAAACACCGTGAGGCAACCTGCATACATCTGCGAAGAAATTCAATTGTATAGGTACGAGTACGTGATGTCTACCAATCCGCACTGGGCCAGCGTGGTTGACTAAGGCCTAATGACTCTAACATAGGGCAGGCTCGAGCCCCTAGGTGGGGACGTATATGAGCTGTGATGATGATGTTTGAATTTGTGGAGGTTGCTGGAGAAGATATCAATTTCCTTCCCGCCAAACAAAGTGTTATAATCATATTGCAACATATTAAATGTAGAGAAAGAAAGAGTTTATATTTTGACAGACGTAGTGATATTATGGGAACATTAAAGTATATTTCCTGCAATAGCTGGGGGCAATTCATATATCTCATTTAAATAAGATCACCCGATCTAGTATTAATCTTCTGTTTTGAAGGCTATTTATTTTGAAATAGGACAGGCGTTCCTCGTATTTGACGAGTGTCCTGGCTTTATTAGAGACTAGCTTTTGCCCGGGACTTAGTGCGCGTGGAAACCTCCGTCTTACCTATTTCTGCCGCAAAGCAGCAGTGCTTGCATTGCTGTGTTCCGGTTTGAAGGGTAAGATATGGCACTGATATTACTGGGTACCGTGACTTTACATCTTAAGTCACAAGTTGGTAACGTACACTGTGGCCCTTGTGGGGGTTGCAGTTTTACTGCGAATGTCACAGGAGCCACATGTATTATAGGTGACTGACTGTTACCACTTATCATTAGGTGGGCAGTTTGCTTGTTTGCCAACTTGGTAGCAATAAAAAAATCCTTTTTTATTGATTCCCTTTACAAATTCCCCCCTTTTTACATCCTTAAGGAATGATTCGGGGATAAAAACTATTCTTCATTCATCCTTCCCCACAATTCAATCTTCATACCAAATGTCATCTAAATCGGTTCAGCGGTTATTGATTCCCGATACAAACTTCCACCCTCCTTTTCTCCCACTTAAGGGGTGATTTCTGCTATAAAAGCTATCCTATGCCCTTTCCTACGACTCAATCTATGACTATACCAAATTTCATCTAAATCGGTTCAGTAGTTTTCGCATGAAAGCGCGACAGACAGACAGACAGTGTTACTTTCGCATTTATAATATTCTTTACTTTTCTTTACTTACCCCATATTCTTTGCGGCTAGTAATAAATAAATCCGGATGGGACTGCGTGCACTGCGCTTTCATCGAAAGGTCAATTCAACTTCTTATCAAAGCACGTGGTATTTGCGAGCAAGAACAATAGCCTCCACGATAAGTCGTTGGATAGCTGATAGATATGATGCGCGTGCTTCAACGCTCGTGCGCTTTCCCTCCAAATGTAAGCTGAAGAGCTAGGGCTGCGTTGACGGCTGATTTCACTATTAAAAGCGAAGAAAAATACTTAAAAGCGAAGAAAAATACATTAGACAAAAAATTATACATTTTCAATAACTTAATAAAAGGATGTTTTGATTGATTTAACGTGATGTTGTGGTTTAGTCGCTTTTGTTTAGGAACTAGTGATATCAAAGACAATAATAAAAATGGTCCGATTTTTCGTAGATACGTTAGTTTATTGTAGCTTTGTTCCTATAAATTGAACACTATTAAGCCGATTTTTAAAATTCTCCTTTTTTAACATCAGTTTTAAAAATAAAATTATTATTAACATAAAATATTTTTTTTTCTCCTTGTCGGTTTTTCGGTACATCTACCACACTGTTTCTCTGCATATCCCGAAGGTTGATTGGCAGAAACTACCTCAGGCATTAAGTCCGCCTTTGTACAATAATATTTGTACATAAAGAATTAAAATAAAAAAAAAACTATTAAAAGCTTTTGATATTAATAGGTATGTACTACTGGTACATAGCGTTTCCGAATGTTAGTCATTGTTTAATTAAACCCTTATTAACCCAATTGAAATAACATAATATTTAAACTATTATTAACATACAACAACCGTTAATTGTTTTGTGGTAAGACTAACGACCAGTTGCACAAACTTGCGTTTCACAAATTCTTATATTGACAGTAAAAGTCAATGTAATACCTAAAAATGCGTATTTAGTCGCACTTTTGAGGTTACACTATTAAATCAACGTTTTTGTCATACAATTGATGTTTTTTTTTGTCATATCAAAGCGTAAAATTAAAATCGTGAGAAGTAAGACATTTTGGTGTAACCGGGCATTAGTTTCACTTAAATATTGTCCGAAAACTAGACATCAACTTAATTAACTTGCATCATTTCTGTCGTAGCTAATTTGATGAACTAAACGAGTTCGGAACCAAATAAGGATTTATTATATAATCTGTGATGAAAGAGTTGTTTAGATAACTCAGATGAATTAAGTTTCTGTGGCGACTAGTAGTCGACAGCCCTAAACGAAGAGCAGTATGTTCGCCTGTTACATAATACTGGTTCCGGCCCGGTAATTCTTTGCGGCTGCGTATGCGCCGGTAAGCAGGCAAGTGTTTACAACCAAATTGCAATGAGTATTGTTGCGAAATACCATCTTTATTAAAAACATAAATGATGTACCTTACATTATGTGTAAAACTTTACTGTCAACGCATACTAGAAGGTACTTATAGGCATTTTTATGCTTGAAGAAAGCTCCTGACTATTGTTTTTTAACCAACGTTAACAAACAACTTTGGCGTCATTTATTTGCATGATTATACTTTTAAATGTACTTAACATACTTTCCGGAATGAACTCCGAAATATATTTATTGTATTATATATTATGTATTATTTAATCCGACCAACTTATGAACGCTTTTTAGCTTTCACGGGTCACGGGTTGATTAATAATGATTTAATGAAATAATAGAAATTTCATTTTTCCCCGTAGAATATACAACTATAAACCAGTACACTAGTAGCTTTAAAAAGCTCATGTTAAAATACATTGAAAAACAAATTTTCAACCATCCTCATCCTGTTTCATCCCTCATCAGAGGCACACATTTCTAATGCAAAAACTTTTTTCTTATTTTACGAAGCTGAACGCTAGCTTCAAAAGTGTCCATTTTTTAAATTCTTAGATTAATTTCTTCTCAGTTTTTCAAAATTTTATTGCATTAAAGGGGAAAATTTGGTGTCATTTTCTTTATTAGAACTTACTTACACTGGTGCAAAGACGGACAGGTAATTACTTAATTAGGGTTACGTATATTAAAAGGAAGAAACGGAACCGTGTAGGGTGACTTCATTGTCTGTCTGTCTGTCTGTCAAGACCCTTTTTCTCAGGAACGTGGAGAGATATCAAACTGAAATGTATATGAAATACTCGGGTCTACGGTCTCTTTCAGTCGTGAAAAAAATCATACTTGTAATCCACCGCGGTCGAAAGATATGTTTATGTCGCATATTTTCGCAAATTTACAAGAAACAAGGTGGTTTAGTACATGTCAACGAAAAAATAGCGATATATCGATGTAATAGGAAAGGAAAAGGAAAAAATAACTATAAACTTAAATATGTACACAGTTAGGAACTTATGTATACTTAATTTCATAGGTTTATACGGAATCCTTGGTTTTTACAATATTATATTTACAATATTTATTTACTTTTATTTATTTCAGCAACTAGCAAAAATTATAGGTATAAATCCTAAAAAAAATTAAAAAATACTGGTTTAATACTAAAAAGTGTTATACCTACTTAATATTGACAAAAGTGTAGTTATGGCATATCGAATCAATAAGATGACAAGAATATTAAAACTTTTTAGACTAGATTTTCAGACAGGCTAAAAATAACAAGTTCAAACATTGAAATAAAAAATGGCAAGTGCAAATTATGCTCTAGGTACTAAAATTGAGACCACATATCGATAAAAACTAATTAGAGTTTACTATGCGTATAAGCATTCTCTTATATTATAAGATACTAGCTTTCCGCTCGCGACTTCGACCGCGTTTTTGTTTTCCCGTGGGATTTTTTTTCCCGTAGGAAAATTACCGTATGTCCTTCCCCTGGACTCGAACTATTCCTATACCAACTTTCATTAAAATCGGTTCAGTAGTTTCGAAGCCTATTCAATACAAACAAACAAACAATCAAATCATTCCTCTTTATAATATTAGTATAGATGATATTTACAATATGGGGCAATGCGACACGTATACCATGCATTTCGAGATAAAACATAAGAATAATAATAATAAAAAAAATAGTATACAGCCATTTTCTTAGTACCTAGTGGGTAAGTATACATTATTAGGTAGTAGGTAAGTATACACGGATTAGTAGGTAAGTATACACGGACAATATAGTGTACAGATTAAGATATATAAGATAATACACTTACATAAATTATATAGTTGCATACTAAAGTCAATGGTATATATATATATATATATGAATTTAACCACAAAAATGTTACCAATATAAAGTCACTTGAAAAAATGAAAGGTCTCAATCATTTGCAGAGTTTCTATCGAGTTTTTGCAAGACTCGCTATGACGCCAAGTTAACTTGAACTTGAGATTTCATTTGGGGAAATTCGTTAAGGTTGCAACGGTAGTTTGAGCTAAGAACGGAAAATAATTAAGTAATCGGTACGTTGACGACGGCGTGTTTTTTTTGCGGGATATGCCACTGTTTTTACGCGGATTGAACGAAACGCTCTTAAAAGCAATAGCTACGTGATATATATAATTCAAAGAAGAGCCCTCACCCCTTAACTTTAAAAAGCTGTATCTCAGTAGATTTTTTTATTAATAGGATAATGTAAAAAAATACTTGTCCAATATTTTTCATTAAATTTCTGCCGCATAGCAGCAGTTGCTGTTTTGCATTGCTGTGCTCCGGTTTGAAGGGTAAGATATGGCATTGAAATAACTGGGTACCGTAACTTTACATCTTAAGTCACAAGTTGGCAACGTACCTACACTGTGGTTCTTGTGGGGGTTGCAGTTTTGCTGCGAATCTCACAGGAGCCGCATGTACTATAGGTGACTGTTACCACTTACCATCTTACCAGTTTGCTTGTTTGCCAACTGAGTTGCAATTAAAAAAATGTAACCATTGTAGAGTAGGCAACCAGAAAAAAATGTTTTTTTTTTACATTTTGGGGTAGTTTTGAGGTCATCGAATGATAAAACTGGCCAAGTGCGAGTCGGTCTCGCGCACGAAGGGCTCCCTACTATTCACGTGTTGAATATCCGCTGCAGCGCTTTTCGGACTGGTAGTCCACCCGCTTTTAGGAATTCGGCTGTAACTCCATCATCACCCGGTGCCTTGTTGTTTTTAAGCTGTTTGAGAACCACACTAATCTCGTACAGGCTGACGTCCGGGATGTCTTCGGTGTAGTGCCGGGTCAATTTGGCTCTAGGGTCTGTAGCCTGAATAACAGGTGCCTATGATGTTGCGTAAAGCTGTCCATAGAAGCGTTCGATCTCGGCCATAAGCTTAGGTCGGGATGTAACGACTCTGCCGTCCTCTGTCTTCAGCTTCGTCAGCAGACTGACCGAGTGACAGATCTCTTGCGAACACTTTGGAGCCCTTGTTCTGCTCGATGGCCTCTTTAATACGTTCCGTATTTAATCGGCATATATCGCGAATTAGACACTTAGAGATCTGTTTGTTGAGTCACCGACGAGCATCTTCAGAAGACTGCCGACCCATTCCACGCTTTTCCTCCATCAGCTTAGCTATCGGCTCCGAGATCTCACTTCTTTGCTTAGTACGGCTGGGTTTGCAAAACTTTGCACCCACCGTAAGGACAGCTTCCACAACCCTGTCATTATAAGTGTCCACATCCGTGCAGTCCTCCAGGCAATCAAAACGATTTTGCAATTCGAATTGAAAGCGCTCGGGGTTTTGGATCAGGATGGCTTCGGGACGGAGCGTTGTTATTACTTGACAGAATGAAATATATACCAAAGCCATGTAAAAATTTAAAAAGTTTACTGGCAGGATGGAACTGGCTATTACTAAAGTTCTTTAATTTTTTTCAACATTGTGTTCATCATATTTGCGTTTTTATATAATTTTAATTAAATTTTCGTTTATATTTTGAAGGAATTGTTTAATTTTCTCGCAATCGAAGTGAAAAGCAGAGTGTAAAACACTGGCATAAACATGCCATTGTACCCCTCATCTTACTATCCAGCCGAGCCGTACAATGACGCATTGTTGTACAATCTACTATTGTTAAATGCCTTAATTTTTTATTTTCTTACAACTATTTCTTTAACATAACATAGATTTAGGCAAAATATTTACCATTTTTTTCAATAATGAAATGAAAAATAATGACTGAATGAGTTGGCTGGCCACAGAAAAAAACTATATAAGCGGAAAAGCGGCAATTCGAATTTATTTGTTTTTTGGAGTTATAGAGTTTTGTTTATACTTCCGTATAGCAGAGATTTCTATTAACACAATGAGTTCATCTGATTTAGATAAGGATTTAACGCCTGATTTCATAAGAGAAGAGGCTAAAGCAGAAGTTGTTGATTTATTTGAAAAATCACTCATTTTTTCTTAAGCTAATTCATGTTTTGATTTTTACTTTCTTTGTATTCGTAATGAAAAGCACAGTGTTTACCTCGGGTTGAAGACTTATTTGGTCCCTCGAGCTTAGGCGCGCTTGCTACGCTCGGGCTCGGGCTCGTCTCGGGACTAAATAAATTACTTTCACCCCTAGGGCAACAATGTGCTATTGCTACCCAGGTGTATCATCATACGGAACGTTTTAAACAAAGATAGCACTTCCTCGCTTCAGATCGCTATCATTACGTTTTGTATATTCTACGATACGTAGGTACATTATGGCAGTCAAAGAAAGCCGGGCGATACAAAGTTTGCGTCACCGTTCAAGCGACACAGCACAGGGCGATTGAAAAAAGCATTAACCATTTAATGTCAGTACTTACAATAAGTACAAAGCGTTATATGCCGCAAAAGGGAAAGCTTAATACTATGTACATGAGGAATAGGCTCGTTTTCCCACGGTGCGGTTAAATTTACATAAATTTTGTCGTTTATCTGACAACAATTTGCATTCAAGTATTAATGTGCAAATTTTTAGGTGACAATTTTTATGTTGTTCACACAACTGAGAAAATTTGATAAAACAGATTGCTGTCGTAAATTTGTCATGAATTTGGTCATGAAGTTTGGACGTACAATGCGGGATTAAAAAAGAAGATTTATTTATTACAAAAAATAAAACCGACTACAAAAACACCAAAAGTCATAAATAATATAGGAATACATACAACATCACAGTTTTATATTGAAGTCGGTGCCATATTTTAACTTACTACATCAATTGTATTTACATTTTTTAAGACTTTCTAGGTGATCATTGCTTGGCACCGACTTCAACAACTGTGATGTTGTACGTATTCCTATATTGTTATTTTATGACTTATTGGTGTTTTAGAAGTCGGATTTATTTTTTGTAAAATAAAAAATATTTTATTCTTTTTCTTAAAACTCCTTTCGCTCTAAATAGTATTGAAAAAAAAACTACGGGTCCATAATGATCTTATTTTTTGTGAACCACCTATTTTACACATTATGGTATGCAATAAAGATTTTAAATTGAATTGAACTATCCCCTTACTCCTAACGTATTAGAAACCTTCCATTATCAGCTCAGTACCATAGTATGATGACTACCAAATGCAAATACCTGAATATGTTCAACAAAAAGATGAAATACGTGCGAACGTGCCTATATGAAATTTAAGGATTTCCCTCGATTTTCATGGGATTCCGTCATCAGATCATGACGTCATGACAATGGGGACACCACAAAAAGAATTTCGAAAATCGGCCCTCAAATGGCGCAGTAATCGGTGAACATACATAACAAAATAGATACAGTCGAACATAGAACCTCCTCCTTTATCAAAGTCGGTTAAAAACGGGAAATGCCCAATTTGTCAATTCACGTTGTGAATTGATTGTGAGTGCCAATATTTTGTTCTGTCTCTAAAAATCAACACGACAATGGGTGTAAGCCTACCAATAAAACTATTTTACAAGAAAGCAAAAACTGACTAACAAAAACGGCAAAGTGCGAGCTGGACTCGCGCACTGAGGGTTCCATACAAACTAGTATAATTATACAGGACAGTAGTTAGTTAGGACATTATACAGGGCTAATTGTAAAACACCTGCAACCTCGCAGGATTAGATAGCTAATATCATAAATAGCAACGTTTGATCTACGAATTTGGATAATTCGTTAGATTTTACTTTCATACAAAAATAAATCTAGAATGTTTGTAACTCTACGCGCATCACCAGAATTACGTAAACAAACTTGTGCGAATTACGTTGTATGGGGGCGGGGCGTTGCTAGCACCTTTGAACTTGACCTATTTTTCTACGGACGCCCCCAGAGGCCCAATTCAGCTAATAAGCTACAGCTGAATCGTAACTAAACTGTTGAGATCGACCAATCAGAACGCCACATTATCACGTCATCGAACAGTTGAAAGGCAATATAAGCGCTCCGATTGGTCGACCGCAACGGTTCAGTTTCGATTCAGCTGTAGCTAATTAGCTGAATTGGGCCACTGGGCGGCTTTGACGCGTGCGCGTCGCACGTTTTTGTGTGCCAAAATCTTCCGCACCCTACATAGACTTATCAATGTCACAACAGTGCAAGAAATACACGAAAATAGATTTTTGTTCAATGTATTGAGTTATCTTAAAAGTCGTAAAACAGAAATACATAATTTGTGTAAATTACAACTGTCTAGCAATCGCGGTTCTTGAGATACAGCCTGGTGACAGACAGACGGTCGGACAGACGGACGGATGGACAGACAGCGAAGTCTTAGTAATAGGGTCCCGTTTTTATCCTTTGAGTACGGAACCCTAAAAAGGGAAGGTTGGTCAACTGATGAGTGAACTGCGACTATTCAGTGACATTGATCGCTGGTTTCACCAGCGGTGAAGGTCTTGGAAGTTCACTGGACTATCTAATTTATTCATACAAATCCCAACAAGGGAGGACTGGAACAAAGGACTAGCGCCTCCTTCCAAAATGGACACTGGTACGGTACAGGTGCAGGAATTTATTCCAAAGGCTTTGAAGCTAGTATTAGCATGGGCAAGCTTGCTTCAGTTTTTCAAGCAGAAATGTTTGCAATCCTAGCCTGTGCGCAAGTAAACATTGATAAAAGGCGTAATGGACTCAACATATACATCTTAAGCGATAGTCAAGCTGCGCTAAAGGCACAAATGTCACATAAAATGCACTAAACAAGTTTGCGAAGAAAAATACAGTACAGATGATATGGATTCCAGGACATGAGGGTTTCCATGGAAACGAGAAAGCCGACAGTCTCGCAAGACAAGGATCGGAAACCAACTTTGTGGGTCCGGAACCTTTTGTGAGTCTGGCACACTTTGCAGTCAACTCTGTCGTAAGAGATCAAGCAAAGAGAAAACACCAAAATGAATGGGTCGCTCAGAAAGGAATGGCGCACACCAAGCGGTTCATGGGCCTGAATAACCAACAAATTCTCAATGAATTCAGGCAGAATGCAAATCCGACTCCTGTTGGGTGCTCTGACTGGCCACTTTGGCACTAATCGTATGCTAGCAAAAATGGGCCTGAGCAACACAGAGACCTGTAGGGCCTGCAATGAGGGAGAGGAGAGCATGGAACACATATTGTGCGACTGTGATAACCTTTCTCGTAGGAGAATGAGTCTCTTTGGGACTGGATATCCCAAACCCGAAGACTTCAAGGCTATCCCCCCTGGACCAGTTGTGAGACTCATGAGTGCACTCAATTGGTCCATAAATGGTGATAGCAATCAATGAATGAAGAAATTGGGGAAGTACAAAGGATCCTTAAGGGTCGAAGTGCAGGGCCCCCTGGGGCCCCCCATTATAAGATAAGATAAGATCTAATTTATTAAATCACATGTAACCACGTGCGTACCTAGTATCGTCTAAGACGCGGACCGAGCTATTTTAAAAATCTTTCTCACAATCAAACAATCAATCAATCAATTCTCACAATCAAAATCTAGCAACATTTACTTATTTTTTTTGTCATCTAAGCACACATTTGATTGTAAATAAAATACTTAGTTTAAATAAGTACTATCTAAAGAATGCGAACTGTCACGAGCTAAAGTAGGTAATGCTAAAAATTACGATAAAATAATACTGTAGTGTGTGTAATAAATTTTAGAACATCTTTCTCAAGCTGCTTCAGGTGGGAACTAAAGGATTTTAAGGATTTTTGGCTCGTAACTGGGTCTTAGGTGAATGGAAATGATACAGTCGCCAGTGCATCTATGTGTTACTAAAAGCATTGTTTGTGTAGAGTTTACATTTTAGGTATATTATTTGTTTTATGTGTGTCTTATTTTATTGCCAAAGCCTTCGCTCATTTTTTTCCTAGATATATAGGCAATTTGTATTATACCACAGGCAATAAAATTATATCATCGCTAGTTTACAGGCCACGGAGCCCCGTAATAAGCGGTTTCACTGTCGAAGTGCCGAATGTCTATTGAAGGAGAAAATAGGAGCGAAACCCTACAATTAACAATCACAATTATCTCCGAGTAATGTTGACTTGCAGTTAAATGTAACCAACATGTTCTTTGTTTCAGTCTATAAAACAGTAATCACATACATATTTTTGAAACAAAATATTGTATAAATACGTGTGTCAGAATGAACATGCAATCATGTAGGTATAGCTATCAATCACAATCCATACCCACATAAAAGTAAGGAAGGAGTGGTTCTATTTCCCGATCTCCATCGCTTAAAACATTGTGACAGACAGTCGATTTCACGAACTCACCCTGGGGCTGAACCACCCTTCTACAAGGAGGCCTATGTCCAGCAGTGTGCATCATGGGGCTGAGCTGATAATGATAACGCATGATGATGTCTAGGGGTTTTACTATTAAAGTAAACTTGACCAAATTGTTAAAACGGATGTTCTGCACTTGCAATTTCTGTATTTGTGCGCGCAAAGCAGCAGTGTTTGCATTGCTGTATTTCACTTTAAGAGGTGACAATAAATGGTTCTGTCACTAGCGATCTGCCACAAATAGACAAAGCATACTGTGATTTTGTAGGCTAGTGATTGATTCTCCCCTAGGCGAAGTCCCAACTTATTGATAATACTGGGCCTATCTCCGGTTGTTCGGTGAACTGGGCCTTTCTGAACGGGTCTTTTATGCTTTAGCTGGGCTAAGGGCAGTGAGTGGAATATTTGACGGTGGACCGGAGACCTACAGCATACCCAAGAGGGCGGTCAGGTCAACTTTGCCCCTTGATATTGTGATAGATTATCCCGTCTTAAAAACGGTTACTGCGAATCTTGTGAGACCCACTTTCTTACATACGACAGGGAAGCTCGGGGCCTTCATCTCACCTGATGGTAAGTGACGATAAGGCCGAAGGTGGAAGCGAGCTTCACCTGGACTCCACAACCACTGAGGAACTGGCTATCTTACCTCTAAATGTCGGAACTCAACAATGTCATTAATGTGTGATGGTAGTAGTTGCCACGCGGGCTTAGAATCCCTACTAACAATCAAACCAAACAGAAAAACTTCTGTCTCCATGGGGAATCGAACCCTGCACCTCCTGATCAATACCCGGTGGTCTACATCAATAGACCACGGAGGCGGTTACATGCTACAGTCAGTAGATCACATGTCAAACTTTACATTCGCACTACGGAAACCCCCGCTATTACGAGCGACATAGGCCGATAGCGATATAGCCGGCATCATGTAAAGTGTGGCTTGTTGCCGTGTGTACCTTCTAGCGTACAGCCCCCCGATTCTATTAATAACTTACAACTCTGATCCGAAACTGAACTGTAGCGATCGACCAATCGGAGCGCATAAAATGACTTTCGAATATTTGATGACGTGTAATGTAGGGTTCTGATTGGTCGAAAGCAACGGTCCCGTTTCGTTTCATCTGTGGTTTATTAATAGAATTGGCCCTCTATAGTTCAGCAGTGCACAATCCGCTTATTTGCCAACCTTGTTGCACAAATCATGGCCACGGACCGCCACTGAAACCCGGCGATTTGTTTCAGTGCATAGTGTAACAGACTAGCAGAGTATACGCTAATTTACAAATAAAAACAACGTCGATTGCTACAGCGAGATCGGATCGGATTGTGGCCGATTCGAAATTGCAGTTGCGAAATATCTTAAGGTGTCCCAACTGCCTTAATTATAACGAGAGGTAGGAAGTGACTCTACACCGCCGTTTCAACATGTCGGCCGTTATGAGTGTTATGCGCATTGTACAATCGACTGTGACACTTATAGCGGAGAAGCGGCCGTCGGAATTGTTCAATGAAAAGTGACAAAGTTACATCTAGAGCATTTTGAAGTTCATTTATCAAACGGCTCTTTTCTACCCGAGATTTAGATGTTTCTCAAAAACGAGTGCTTACTCTCTGTCACATCAGTGTGACACAGAAGAATTTTGTAACAGAAAACATGGCCGCGTGCAGGGAAACAATATGAGGAGATTAAAGAAGTAATAAATATTAAAGAAGTAAATGTAAAAATTTTGAAAATGGGTGAAACTCGAGTTTATACCCATTTTACTCCTTGGATAATTCTCGGATTAGTTACTCCGTGTTTTGTCTTATTTTGTGGTAGCTACCAAAGTTTAGGTCACACCAAAACAGTAGAAAAAGATACCAAAACTAGAAAAAAATAAAATCGACTTCAAAAACACTGAAAGTTAAAAATATTATAACAATGGTACAGACAGACAACATCTATATTGAACTTCTATATTGAAGTCGGTGCCAAACGATGAGCTCCTAGAAAGTCTTAAAATTTGTCGCCGACTTCAATATAGAAGTGTGATGTAGTCTGTACCAACCAATTGTTATATTATTTTTAACTTTTTAGTGTTTTTGGACTTGGTTTTTATTTTTAGTAAAATATTTTTAATTTTTTATAGAATGAAATCTTTTTAGTGAAAGAAACACTAATTTTAATAGAGTTTCCCTCGATTTTCATGTGATCCCATCATCAAATTCTGACTTTGGTGACTTTGGGACCGCCCCAGGAGTATACTCTATCGAATACAAAAATAATTTTGGAAATCGGTTAACAATTGGCGGAGTAATCGCGTAACACATACAAAACACCTAAGAATTTAATGGTTTTCCTCGATTTTTATGGGATCTCAACATCCGCTCCTAACTTTGGTGACCATGGGACCACCCTTGGAGTATACTCTATCGAATACAAAAAGAATTTTGAAAATTGGTTCACATTTGGCAGAGTAATACGCACGTAATACGCACACAAAAAAAAATACGCATCGAATTAAGAACCTGCTCCTTTTTTGAAGCCGGTTAAAAATATAATAGTTATAAAAGTGATTTTATTTGCGGATTTGGTTGTAAGGCAGAAGTGAGTTATTTTTTAGGTTATACTTATTCTGGGATTAAACTTATAATAGAAAGCAAATTAATTTCTTAAGTATTATTTTTTTATATTAGGTAAGTATTCAATTCACATTGCATATTACAACACATTTGTTATCGCACTATTTAAAGTAAGTATTTCCAGCGCTTCTGACAGTGCTATAAATGTAAAAAACCTTTTTAAAAACAAGCTTTTATTTAAATGCGCTAAAAAGAATTAATAAACTTTTACTTATAACGTCATTTCACATTTGACACAATTTATATGACATAAAAGCTTGTCGCGAGATTTTTTTTTTATTGGATAGGGGGCAAGCGAGCAGACGTATCACCTGATGGTAAGTAATTACTGTCGCCCATTGGACACCCGCAACCCCAGAGGAGTTACAAGTGCGTTGCCTTGTGTGTAGTGACTTAAAAGTACTTAAAAGAGTACTACTACTACTCGTATTTACTTTGAAAATTGTAATGTATAAAATTATTCACATCAAATTATTTAATTTACTTGTTTATCTACAAAAGTAAATCTCGCGACAAGCTTTTATGTCATATAAATTGTGTCAAATGTGAAATGACGTTATAAGTAAAAGTTTTAGTGTAAAAGTTTATTAATTCTTTTTAGCGCATTTAAATAAAAGCTTGTTTTTAAAAACGTTTTTTTACATTTAATTTATTTTTTACTTTTTGGTTATCACTGGACACGTTTCTCAGTCTGTTCATCTCATTCAACGCATCATTGTTGCAAGGTCGTTTGCCGGAACGTCTATACAGAATTTCAGCTCAATCGGTTTAAGATATCTACTTCAAAATTGATTTTTAGCTTTAGAAGTACGACATATTGGATTAATAGTGACATCACTTAATTTTTCAAGTTATTCTTAGCAAGACCTTTTATTTGATACCCATATTGTAGGAGTGCATTAACAATAATTGGTCCGCCATCTTGGGTATGCAGCCATCTTGGATTTAGAATGACGTCACACAGTCAACCATGCATTGTCATCCAAACTGAACGTGTATACAAAATTTCAGCTCAATCGGTTAAAGATATCTGCTTCAAAATTGAGTTGCAAGATTCCACCCGAACATACATCATACATTGCAAGTTAAATAAAAGCTTGTAATAAATAGGCAGTGTGGATTAACGTTTGTATTTTTTTTATAAATCTTGAATTAGCAAGTAAATTTTCTGAGGTCAAAAGGCCAATGAACTAGATTAAGTATAAAACACGCTGACTTGTTTCATTTTATAAAGACCATAAATTAAATAGATGTATACCAACATTAAAATTATTTAGAAATCTAAGTATCTCTCAAGAAATAAAAAGATTTAAAAATCTTTTTATAACAGATTATTCCGCCATAAAAAGTGATATCAGAGAAACTTGTAAATTTTTGCGTTCCAAAGTTCAATAAATTATAATATTCGAAGTATTGCAGAGACGATGAAGGGCACAATTATTTTTAAGATCTTTTAAAATTTATATGGAGCATTTTTTCTTAAGTTATATTTTAATGACCAATTCTGGTAACGGGTACTGAGAAACTGTAAAAAATCAACAAACTCAAGGTAATGTTGCACAAATTGCCTCCGAGGAAAGCAGCAAACCGTTGCCCCCAGACAGGCAACGGAAAATTTAAAGGAAAAGCAGTTAGTGATAAGAAATGTTATAACTCATTCATTGTGTCATATAGTCGAGTAGATTGATTGATTTTTTAATTAACTTAAATCCACGTCCACATTTTTCTTGCCTGTTCGTGTCCTCCAAAATTCCGAACTTTTTTGTTTCAATTTGTATTCAAATTCAAAAATCATTATTCAAAACAGATCTTACATGCGCTTATTGACTTCAAACACAATTGAAAAGAGTTCACTTTACCACCTGTAAAGAACTAACATTATAATAGGCGCTGTTTATCTCACCACAACTCTTTGTTATCGAACTAATGAATATTGAACTCGTAAAAACATAAAATGTTCTATGGATGCTATCATAGAACATGGAAAATTCGAAATGTATTTCCTGCTAGATTATGATTCACGACTACATGTTTAGGTGTTATGGTCGCAATATTATTTATAATAATTAATTATAATATGTTTTATTGTTTTATTTAAATCTCCAGGAGATCTCCATTCTAGGAGCGTTCTCTTCAGGGCACAACCCTTCACACACAGAGTAACATCACCTTGCTCGGAATGAACATTCGCTGCGATCTGAACCCCAGAGACTACATCGAATCCGTTATAACTGCTGCCTCACGGAAACTCGGTGTCCTAAACAAGGTGCGTAGGTATTTTGCGCCGGACCAACTATGCCTGTTGTATAAAACTCAGGTTAGGTCTTGCGTGGAATATTGCTCGCACCTTTGGGACGGCTCCGCTCAGTACCTCCTCGATGCTCTGGACAGATTGCAGCGTCGCGCTATTCGAATAATTGGCGATGTAGAGGCAACTAACACCCTCGAGCCTCTACAACTTCGTCGTGACATCGCCTCTCTTAGCGCCTTTTACCGAATGTTCCATGGGGAATGCTCTGAGGAGCTCTTTAACCTTATCCCTCCCTCTCCATTCCTCAACAGAAACACGCGTAAGGGCCTTCGGAGTCATCCGTACACTGTGTCCTCCTTTTCACACCGTACCAAGAAATTCCAAGATTCCTTCTTCTGTCGTTCATCCCACACTTGGAATTCTCTACCTGCGCACGTGTTTCCTCCATCCTACAACATGGGTTCCTTCAAAAGAGGTGTGAAAAAGCATCTTTTAGGCCGGCAAGGGGCGGGCAGGTAGGATAGTGGATGTCGTCCCTACTCTATCTGTCAACTCATTTGGGCCTCTTTCACCGCTTAACATCAGGCGGGAGGAGGTCATTTGCCGGGCCTTACATAAAAAAAAAAAAAAAAAAAAAGCGTCGGTTCGGTGGCGCTGTGGACTCGGCACTTGCCTTCCAATCGGGAGGTCGGGGTTCGAGACCCGCCATGTACCAATGTGTTTTTCATTTCGAATTTCATATGTACATTTGTCTGACGCTCCTACGGTGAAGGAAAACATCGTGAGGCAACCTGAATACATCTGCGAAGAAATTCAATGATGTATGTGAAGTCGACCAATCCGCACTGGGCCAGCGTGGTTGACTAAGGCCTAATCGCCCTAACATAGGGTAGGCTCGAACCCCTCGGTGGGGACGTATATGGGCTGTGATGATGATTTAAATCTAAGGAGTATGTGACAGTATGTCTGTAAAATCCAATGACTTAAAAAAACTTTTTTTTCATCTTCTTAAAAAATACGAACTACGTCGATAATTGGAATAAAGTCATTAAAAACGCACCAATAAAGACTACTCCATAATTTATCTAACTAAAACTAAGTTCTACTCGTCTAAAACAGTGAAATTGTGGTCCAATTTTAATACAAAAACAATGATCACATAATTCGGGCCTCGAACTGTTTGCATAGATAATACAATATTTGCATCTGTTCACCAAATGTCGAACACGTTAGGCTGTGGCAGAACGATAAATGCTATTATCTTCCCAGTACCATCTTCATTGTTTTTACCCTTGTTCTAGTTGACTTTTAAGTTATTATGCTAACGATAGTTATCGAGGTAGTTTCAGAAGGCGACTGTGCCTTAGTCGTCTAAACGGGTACTTTTATCATAACCTATTTCGGCCGCAAGCAGGCCCCTCTTCGCCAGCCCTCTGTGCTGCGACTCCAGGATCGAAGCACAGCCCTCCGCGGTCAAGCACACCAGGCGTCCACGACGCCCTCCGAGAGTGGCCAAGCGTGTCTACATAGATAGACTATAGTGGTGCTCTAGCTAGGATAGTCTCCTTAATGTGTATACGGCATAGATTGCCATAAGAGAGCAGCTCTATGTAATTTTAATCTACGTTGACGAGCTTTAGAGAAAATGAGAAATTACTGGGTTATGTAGCTTTACTTCATCTTTTGTTACAAGCTGACTACATACAAGTGGCTATTATAGGGGTTGCTTGCATGTTAGCAAATCCTAAAGATACTACATGTATACCAATGGTGAACCTGAACGACATGTGTACATGTGGTTCCTGTAAGCAAACAAGTCACCTGACTAAAGCTATTTACCTTGAGTTGGGAAGTCTGCATGTTTGCCAGCTTTGACATGAAATAGAAAATATCATTGGTAAGAAAGTAGCAAAAAGTGTTTATTTTTATACATTAACATTAGCGCGGCTATAGGACTTTCTATAGGATTTCTGACCTCAGACTATTATGTAAATTATTATACCTGCTTAAGAAAACTATGTTAGGTATGTACGAATTAGTTTTTAGAAACACTTTAAATAGCTTCAAAATTCGTGTTTAACCAATAATAAAAAGGGATGATACATTTTTCAGATGCACATTGATAGCAAATAGTCAAATTACATAGGTGAGGTGTTAAGTAGGTGATCCGATGAACTATGATACCAACCTGAAGCGGGGTGGGTTATGGCCGTAACAGTTTGGTACCCAAATGGCGGAGGAAGAACTCGAGGCAGATTACCACTCTGATGTTCTGTTCGGTACGTTGGTGGGTAGTGAGGCTGGCACAGAGTCGGAAAGATTGGCTCACCAAAGAGGAGAAACTTCGCAGTTGTTTACGATCTGAATGGATAGATGGCTTACTCTGATTACTCCTACCTTTTTCCGTGGGGATAAGCAGAGAGAGAGAGAGAGTGATATCATAGTTTTTATAAAAGCGATGTGGCTAGAGCAGTTCTTGTGGATGTATGAAGGTCAATGCTCGGACCGTCGTCGCACGCGACACCTACAATTAGGGTTTATCTCATCAGCGCAGAGCATTGTTTCGACTAATAGCGAAGTCGCATGAAATTATCAATGCATTATGAGGGCTGTCTTCTTTCACTTCCAAATAGTTGAAGCTTTTATCACAGGATTATATGTTCTGTGTCACAGGGTAAACCATTACACAAAATTACTATTTTTTTTATATACTTATTAATATAAATAATTATTCTATGTTTGTAATTGCACCCACGACACAGAGGAAATTTTAGTGTGGGGCGACGTTTTTTTTAAAAAAAAATTGACATTTACTATATTTATAACTTTTAAATTGATTTGTGTATTTTTGTTGTTGTTTATTGTTCCGAATAATGTTGTTTGTTTTTAACATCTATCTTGGATTCTCTGAATCACCCTAAGGTCGACTGGCAGAGAATGCCCATGGCATTAAGTCCGTCTTTGTACACATTACATGAAGAATAAATAATAGTTATTTGTTATACATGAGTGCAAAGTTGCTTTTCAACCGCGTGCTCAATTTTGATGACCGAGCAAGCGAAGGATTCTAAAATTGAATCATGAGCGCAGCGAGTGATTCGAAAATTAGAATCCTGAGCGTTAGCGAGGGAATCAAAAGAGCACAAGGTGAAAAATCTTTGCACTCGAGTGCAACACGTAACTTTTCATCCCCCTCAGCGCAGAAATAAACAAAGTACACCAAGGAGGTTCAGAGTCTGAGTTTTTAACAAATTTAAAAAAAGTTGTATGATAAATTCGCCACCATGGAGATGGAAGTAAATAGGTTTAATGATGTTTTGAAATCACATACCTAGTGCACGCGATGTTCTAAATTCAAATTTACTTTAACCTCAAGCGAATAGCAAAAATACTCTTTCCGAGATGGGGGGATGAAAATAAAATTTAACTGTATTCACAATGATCTGGTTTTGTAATGCTTAAATTAAAAAAAAAATATTATTTTGAATAACCGCCCTTGAACCCCAGTAGGTAAGCCAAGTAAGTTGTTAAAGAATAGTACTTTGCATGTTAAACTATCTGTCCCTTGGACTAAAACGATCATATTTTGCCGGTGTTTTAACATAACGGTTTATGTAGGTACTTATAAGAATTATATTATTTTTGTAATATAAGGATTAGTTTTTATGTGACAACCCTAATTTGTCTGCTTTTCAAGTTCATAAAATTATTGAAGTCTATTATTCTAAGCTAGCAGAGCGCATAGCACAGATTGTAATCCAGTCGTTGTATTTTGTATACCTACTTTTCCTTATATAGATGCTTTTAATAATATTATATGATGTAACAAACCTTCATCACATTGTATTTAAAATAATTTTAGTTTGTATTTCATTTGTCAAAAGCATAAAATGAAAATTTGAAATATTGGGAGGACCTTTTCTCATTATACTGAGTTAAGTATCATGATCGCATAAAAAAAATTTAATACCGAGGTGAGAACGCGTTTTTTTTATACAACAAAGTTGGGAAACAAGCAGGCTGCCCACTTGTTGGTAAGTGATTTCAGACGCCTATAGTCATAATCATCATCCCTTCGGACCCACCATACCCCGGCACTATCACCTCAGCCCATATCACGCACGTTGTAACTTGTGACACCAAAAGCTGAAAATCAGTGTTTTGTCCTATTATGGCAAAAATCCCCACTGAGCCTTGACCCTTTTAGGCACTGCAGCACACATGTACATTCTTCTCAATTTTGTTATTGATTTGATTTTTATATTATGTGCTATGTGTGTTTTTGTGTCTAAATAAACGATCTACCCATATCTATTATGTCAAATCACAGTACCCAGAAATTCAATTTAGAAAGAATCACATCTCATCCATGAATAATAATTTGTCGATTGTTTTAAACATTTCATCAGGGGGTGACTCAGTATATAGTCATTTATACGGGTACCTCTATATCTTACCTATTTCAAATTCTATCACCAAGCAACGGTGCTTGCATTACTGTGTTCCAGTCCAGCACAAACTTTGTGGTTCCAGTTTGAAGTGTTTTCACAAGTGTCGATAAAATTGCGGGTATTTGAAAAACAAGTAACTAGTTTATTTTCTCATCAACTACTCGTAGAAGCAGTTGATTGTAGATGACCGATCGCCTCTTTGTGAAAGAAGTAAATAAGAATAGTTTCTTTCTTCTTTTAATTTGTGACAATTCGTTATGTGGAAAGAATTAAGTTAGAGTGACTCGTGACAATAAAAATTGACTTCAGATATTAGCTAATTATTGTTAACAAGCACACACATTTTTCCGCGATGAAATACTTGTAACTGTGACGGCTTCAGAAATTCAGGATGCCAAAATACACATATTGGGTACGTAGAAGTTTATTAGTTTCAGTTTCTAGAGTTTACTTTATTACGTAATTGAATCACTGTGGTTCCCTTATGAATATATGGAATCGTATTTTGTTTTGTATTGAGCTTTATGTTTTATGATCCCATACGGTCAGTTATTTAACTCATTTTTACCACCCTAAAGCAGAAAAAGCTACTTTTCCACTCATATACATAAATTATAGCTGTTCCCCGTAACTTCTTTTGCGTAGAATTCAGTTATGTCACGGGTTTGGTTATATCAAGCGTTCCTCAGGGAACCCATGTAAAATTAGAGATGAAAAGTGGCCTTAGTCCTGCCTTAGAACTTAAGTTATATTAATTAATAATCAAATCCATTAAAATTGGTTCAGCCGTTTTGTCGGAAAGCGTGACAGATGACCGCCACCGTGATCTAGTGGGTGAGACCACCAGATGTTGATCGGGAAGTCCGGGGTTCGATTCCCCATGCAGACAGAAATGTTTTTGCTCAGTCAGGTTGGTGATAAGGCTTTTGGGCCCGCTTTGCTAGCTACCACCGTCTTACCTAAGTTTATCGCCATGTGAAGTGGATAAACACACAGCTCATAAAACACGCATGTTTTTTTACCCGAGGCACGCTCACAGAGTCCGACAATGCTACATTTGCCAGCCGCGCCAGTAATGTACTATATTTTTTAAAAGCTAGGGGTAATACAGGGTAATTTTTAAACCATCAACAACCTCCCAGGGGCTGATTCTAGTGCTCAGATGCAACAACTTTTTGTATGGGACCAACATCGAAATCGCAAAAAAAATCCAAGTCTCGATCAGCTAACCTAGTAGTTTGTATGGAGAAGTGGTTTTTTTTGCGATTTCGATGTTGATCCCATACAAAAAGTTGATGCATCTGAGCACTAGAATCAGCCCCTGGGAGGTTGTTGATGGTTTAAAAATTACCCTGTATAAAAGACATCAACGAACTACATGATTATTCAAACGATTATTTTCATAATATTATTTAATTTTGGCTACAAATCGACAATGATTTGTGTTATTTATTCCAAAAATTCGGTTTATTAAGTATTTTTCCTCACAAGTGTGTTGAAAAAGGTCGTACGATATACGTGCGTATATTGGTTAGACACTCGGCTCTCGCCTTCGGTCCGGAGTACATTCTTCTGTGCCGGCTCAGGCTGAAATTCCGCCTCGTGAGTTATAACCAATATATCGTACTTATATCGTAATGTACTATTATAGCTATAAACAGATATTATTAACCTTTTCAATGTTGAGTTGATAACCTTATTGTCATTTTTACATCACACAAAAACACACCTATCTAACATCACATACACACAAACACGTACGCAAACGCATGGGCGTCCTCAAATCCGTTCAAAAGTTTCACAACCATCAGTACAAAACATGCTCACACTCTCATAAGCATACACACATTCGCTGACGCGTTTGTTCTATTCAATCATATGTAGGTAGGTATGCTCGTCTTCACACATTCATACACGTAAACTCTTGAAGTACCTCGATAAGTGTAATCTTCGGTAAATCTAGTGTTAATTTTTATATCCTTGTTAGTTTCGTATTCTTTATCTTTTTACAATGTATATACTCGTATTATAAATTACTACTTATGATGTAAATTCTCTCACTGGATGCGTTATACTGTGCCATTGTTTAGATATACAATCATTTGCAATCGATCCGCTTGAGGGAGGGCCTGGTGACCTGTAACACAGGCTGTTTCAGACTATCATAGGCACCAGTCTCTCACACAGCAGGATACCTGGTTGTCGTTAAATCTAATTTGTTAGTTATCACGTCCTGCTGATGAGATAAATAAATAAATTATTATTATTATAGCATTGTTGTGTTCCGGCAATAAGAGGTAAGATAGCCAGTTCCTCAGTTGCTGAGGAGATGAAGCTGGCTGCCACCTTCGGCCCTATCATCACTTACCATCAGGTGAGATGAAGGTTAAGAACTTCCCTGTCGTATGAAAAAAGAACAGAGAGCAGAGTTAAGACGAGGTTTCCCAGAAAATCTACTCGTGCACGGCGACTGCTTTATTGCAAAGTAATAAAGTTTTTTTTTAAATTTATTTTTATAATTATCTAAACAAAAATATATTTTTAATCTGCCAAACTATAAAACAGTTTGTCGGCAGTTGCTTTATGCATAGCTTCTAATGTCGCTTACGCGCGGTGACCGAACTAAAACGTTACTTTTTACACGTTTTAATAGATTTTTGGAAAACTGCGGTACAAAATAAAAATTGTATATTTTACAATTTTCTAGATAATAAAAATGCACGTCTATTAGTAAAACTTGTATGTCATTTATTATTGTATTTTCTGATTTACAGCAGTTTTAAAATATTGAACAGAGTGATCTTTGGATTTTATTTCTATCGAGTGAAATATTATTAATCATGTTTCTGTCTTTAAGAATGTTTAGATGAAATGTTCAAAAATGTCACATATTAATTTTAGAACTGTATGTTTAATATTTGTGGCGCTGGCGGTACAGTCAATCGAAATTGTTCGAAAACGGGAAGTATTTTATTTATTTATTTAGTCTTCCAGTACAATTATGTACAGAGGCGGACTTAATGCCAAAGGCATTATCTTCCAGTCAAGCTTTGGGTGGTGCAGAGAAAAAGAAGTAGATGTAGTACTTATAATAGTGAAATAATACCTACTGGATAATGGTATATACTTAAAATACTAATACATAAATATTATGAATAAAATAAACTAATATATACTTGCCTACTATTAATATTTAAAACCGTAAAACGTAAATCCATTCTAAACGATATTTCGAAGATAATCTGCGTATTCCTAATCAACAGGTGTTAAAAAGATTCTTGTGGTACAGCCTTCGTAATTTGTTTTTAAAACTCAGTTTGCTTGATGACTTTCTGACGTCAAGTGGGAGAGCATTCCATAAAAAGATTGACTGGACTAGAAAAGAAGAGTGTATGATATCGGATTTATGGGAGGGGCATTTGAGGAGACCATTAAAGGTAGAACGAAGGGATCTATCATGTGAGGAACACAAGAACTCAAAACTATTTCTAAGATAACTGGGCTGGTTGGGACTATTAAGTAATGAATGGAGTGTTGTCAGAGTTCTCATGTGCCGACGTTGCCGTATAGACAACCATTTCAAACGCAACCGATGTTCAGAAACATGATCAAACTTTTTAAAATTAAAAACGAATCGAATGCAGTTATTCAGAAGTCGGTCAAGTTTATTGAGTAGATCTGCATTCAGGTCGAGATAGCACACATCACCATAGTCAATAATAGGAAATATGAAAGTAGCGCTTTAATTCGTATTTATCATATTAATTAGGGATTCAGAATATTTTATGTGAAAAGTAAGCAATAATTATAACTTGTGTGCTAGTTAGTACTTTGAAATTATAAGGCTATCTTACTTCCTGAGGTGAAAATCTGACCCCGAGGTAATAACCAACTGGGTTATTGTGCAAGTATCGTAAGCTCCTCATTTTCATGCTGCACGTAATTCTTATTGCAATAAGCTGCATTTGTCGCTGTTTGCAGCAACACCGAAGATATAGACACGGTGTTACTTTACTAAGGCGTAAGCGAATAGAAGGTCTTGAATATTTGGATGTAGTCAGCTTGGACAAATATTGTCTAAGTTACTAAACTCGTCACAGATACATTTGCACACAATAGGGGAGCTTCTCTTCTGGTCCTCATCTCACTTGATGGTAGGTGACGATAAGGCCGAGTATACTTCATAATACGTAATCATACGATGATACTCTTCCAACTAACCTTTTAACCACATAGATATTCTTTCGCTGCGTCCAGAACAATATAAGCAAGAACAGCATAAAACACTTGCTGCTGCGCTCGAAGGCGGCGATTAGAGTTTAACCCTTTATAATTCATATAGAACCTATCTTCATATAGAAAGACCTATCTCATTTAATAATATATGACGACACATTACTAGTAATAATTACTAAGTTAAATACCTAATTAATACTTCCTGTACTGTAAATAAATCTCTGCTGTATACCTACATTTCATAAGTTTAGCTCGTGGTAGAAGCTGTTGGTGTCAAAATTATGTATTTTCGTATAGGTTATTTTGTAATATGAACTTACATTTTGTCACTGTTTTTTTACCCAAATAAACCTTTTCTCTAAAAACTTCAAGAAAGCCGTGGTAATAATAATTGACGTAGTCTCTGCATCAAAAGTTGGTATTCTTCGTGTTTTGTATTAATCGTACCTAATGGATAGAATAGTAGAATTCATTTTGGTGTTGGTGGTATTTTACGGAAGTGGTAATATGAGAATGTGGAATTCCACGAACAGTTGGTATTCTTCGTTTCATTGGCGTATCTAGAATTGTTCCTCAACAGCTGAGGAACCGGCTATCTTACCTCTCACTGGGGGAACACAACAATCTTACTAACATTGTAATTATGGCGACAACTTTAGGTAAGATGGTGGTGGGGCTCAGAAACCCTATCAGCAACCAAACCGAGCAGGATAACTTTTTGCCCTCATTAGGAATCGAGCCCCTGACCTCCAGATGAATACTGGACGGTCTTAACAACTAGAATAGGGAGGGTGGTTAAAATCTGTATAGTTAGCTCCAAGACTGTCTGTTGTACCGTCTCATATAGTAAAAACTTGTCAATGAAATTGTACAGCAGTACCGAATTGTTGCAGTAAAATTTACGGATTTTGTCCTAAAAATGTTTGGTTTCTGATCTTAAAGCCTGTTATATTATTGCAGGTGAAGGATGTGGACAGCGAGAGCCAACGTTCTGACAAAATGCCGGATGACACCTGCCGGCTCGAGGAGAAACTGTAAGTGTTTGTAAAAACAATATAAACTTGGCACATATCAAACAACTTGGTATTTTGTGCTCTGTTCTGAAAATTAGACCTGTACTTCAAATACCTACCACATCGAAAAAAATGTTTACTGAATAATATAGCAATTATTCAACTACATCACCTTAGTAGCAATTAACATTATTTATTTTTAGGTACTTATTTTTATTTTATTTTTAATTGTTTTTTTTATGGAATTTGGGACACATAATAAATTTTATAATGCAAGGCGTCTTTGAACACATGTTCAAGAACATCATGATTGATAAATTCATCAAAAAATATAGGGTCATCCTTCTTTTTATCCCTAACAATTAAGCGACGACAAAATGTTGTTTATTATGTAATAGTATTATGTTGGTTGTATATTAATGACACGATAATGATAGTGTAAGTTGGTCGTGCTGTGGTGTGAGAATGAAGTGACGGGTTATACAACTTATGCAACAAGTTACACCGGCGCCGGCGCAGCAACAGTGATGGATCCATCCTATGATGCTCCTTTATTATTTCCTTAATTGTGCTGTAAATTGTTGCAGAATTACCAATAAAGTTAGTTGAAATTAAATCCTTACCATTTACTTGCTAACTAGGTATCTAACTAAACTTCGAAATTGTGCCTTCACTGGGATAAAATAATATGCAATAATCAATATATCTACTATAATACTGTATAGTACTGTATTTAAATCCGTTAACACTTTTTGATAAAAATTTAAATACTTTCTTACCTACTATCTACTTACAAACACAAAGTTTTAATGTATCAATAAATGTTTTATAATAATGTAAAACAATACAAGAAAAAGAAACTGGCCTTTACTGAAATACTAGCAATCTTAGGCAATGATGTCCACGTCCTGAATTACCCAGATTAGTAAGAATTACTGAAATAAGTACAAAATACTACAGTGTTAATACATTTAGTGCCTGTAAAATAACAAATCTATAATTATAACGTAACCGGTGCTATGTGCTTTTCCTTCATTTCCCAGAAAATCGGAGATATTAACGCATAATATCGTTACACGTTTCTCGGCGTAGTCATGCAAATACAATCAAATGTAATTTAATGTTATGAAAACTAAATACTTACCTACATTGCGTTTTCTTATCAGTTTAACTTAGGTAACTAGTTTGGATTAACAACACTTGCACGCAAAAAGTGTTATATCGTAGAAGCATTGATTTACTACCGTAGAAGTCACAACAATTAAAATCAGAATGATCAAAATATACAGACGAACAAAACTAAGTTCTCACATCCGACTGTTCTTTTAAAAGTCACCTTCATTATTTGAATCTTCATTTCAAATTCCCTCGTATAATAATATGAGAACTCTTTGAAATGATTGCCTCAAAATAATAATTTCGAAATTGTATGTAACTTAAATCATGTTACTTTTATTGCCGTACTAGCTGTAGCCCGAGAACAATTTTTGGCCATAATAATTGTCCAAAAAATATTCTGGAGTAGGCCACCCTTATCAAGTTATCATCAAGGGGTATAAAAATAGCCTAGGATCCATTCTCAGACCAACTAAATATACACAAAAAAAATCATAAAAATCGGTGAAGCCGTTCCGAAGGAGTTCGATAACGGACACTATTACACGACATTTTTATATATATAATAGCTTTCCGCTCGCGGCTTCGGTCGCGTTATTATTGTTTTCCCGTGAGACTTTATATTTTCCCGTAGAAAAAATAATTTTGTAGCCTATTTAAGCCCGGATAATAAATTTCATAGAAATTGGAGCGGATTTAAAATAGTTTCCATAGAAATTTTCAACCCCTATTTTGCACCCTAAGGGGGTGAATTCTAACAAAACACGTGTTCAGTTAAATATTTTTAAGAGCATGAATCTCAAGTTTTATCAAAATAGTTTCAAATTAAAAAAAAAATACAAACATGCAACCCCTATTTCATTCCTTCAGGGTTAAAATTTTTTAAAATCCCTTCTTAGTGTGCGTCCGCATTTTGAATTAAAACAACTGTCCAAATTTCACGTTTCTATACCATTGGCGGTTACGGCTGTGCGTGTGTCTATAGATGGGAACATCTCCTTATATATATATATATATATATATAGATTAGACTAGCTGTGCCATATAATTGTCACAAAATTCTGGAGACGGCTACCCTCCCGAAGGTTGAATAGGTCGTAGGCTATTGTTTATCACCTAGAAGGGGTTCGTTCGGGGAATGGCTAGTCCGATCCCGAGCGTGCGCCTTCACCGGGGGCGGAGAGGTACCAGAGGGTGCGTAAAGAGATTCCCCCGCCATAAAAAAGGGGTAAAAAAAGCCTACGACCTACTCTCAGACCTACCAAATATACGCAAAAAATGTAATAAAAATTGGTCAAGCCGTTTCGAAGGATTTCGATAACAAACACTGTGATACGAGATTTTTATTATTAGAAGATTTAATTCGAGATTGGCGAATCGCAATTTCTAACCTGTACCAAATCATCCACTCAAAACTTTATAAGCCCTTCTCTAATTACACAATATGTATGCATGTTATCAACTGTTTTTTTAGTTACAAAACACATAATCTTCTCAGCAGCAATATCAAAAAGTCTTTCAGGTCTTTCAAGGTCCAAGTCTTGCCAGGGCTTCAAGATTGTGGATAAGATAGACCCAAGACTATTGCCAGAGTTAGACTCAGTACTAAAGTCGCCAGTGCTACTTGGCGTTAGAGCTTTTATAAAGTGCTTTACGAGCTTTTATACGATACGAAACTATAAGCTCAGCGTCCAGCGTTGAAAATACAATACTGCTCGATAAAAAGCGTCGCGTTTTAAAAGCGCTGCCGTATGAACATAAATAACTTGGGAATGCATTTTGTTCTATTTCAAGTTTCAACGCTCTGAGAAAAGCGCTCGTTCGAACGAACTCCAAGTGACGACGGTCGACGTCGTCGTTTATTCATCAAGATTATTTATTACTTGTCTAATTACACATTTGGTATTATCAGGTCTTACGCGTTATTATAAGACACGAGCAATATGTAAACTCACACTTAATTTGAATATAAGTATGGCCACAGTTCGCATGCTAATCATTGGGCGTTCCGTTTGAACACATGAGTTATAGTTGCTGCATGAATTCGTGCATTATTTGGCCTAGTTCTATGTTGAAACTGCAATTGTTAAGATCATTATTCCGACGTCAGCAAACACAAATTATAAATTTAAAATAAGTACTTTAATTACATATTATAATAAAAACTTTATAAGTTCTATCAACATTTAAGAAACTGTTATGTACAGGCTCAAATATTAATTCTACATATAAATAATTATTTTGATTGGATTCATTCCCAACGGATCGCGTAATTCATTAACAAAGTCACGTAAAAATACTAGCTATCAAAGAATGTTACTGATACTATTAATATGTACCTAGTTAAAATACTACGATTATGAAATAAAACTGAATTCTTGAGAATCAGATGTTTTGTTTTGTTATTATTAAATTTTTAAGTGTTTTTTGAAGTCGGTTTTTATTTTTTGTATTGTAATAGTTTATTTGAGAATGTTTTATTTCTATACTAGCTGCTGCCCGTGATTTCCTCTGGGGCAAAATTTGGCATTAAAAGTAGCGTAAGTGTCCTTTTACCAAAGTGGCTTAGGCGCGAAAGCGTAACAAACAAACAAACTCACTTTCGCGTAAATATTATTAGTTAGGATTACGCCATTTTATATACCTCATCTCATACAGATATAACTCTGTATTATTATTGTATGTATTTTTTATACAACGTGTAACAAGAAAATAACGCCTACCCTAAAAAGAGTTCAGTTAGAATTGGCTTCTATATCTATTTCAGAAATAAGAAATAATTTCATAAAAAAAACACAAGGAATATTGAAATTAATTTAATCAGTCACCCGTCCGGTTAACATTCTAAGCAAAAGAATATGTTCCATAAATTAAATTATTTTTAAAAGGCGAGTTTCGCGAAGTGCTTTATCCATGAAAGATGTAATACTGGAAACAAATGAGTATAATATGAATAAAAGAACGAATATGTAAAGCTATTAATTAATTAATTATAGTAGCCTAGCGTTTAGTAATACTAATTCTTTTTTAATTTCCAATTAGTGCAAAGGAAACAAAGCGCTTACAGCCCAGTAATATTTTACGCAAAAAAATGTAATATTGTAGATTGACTTTTTTTCTCATAACGAAAATTAAGCATATTTTAGTGTGATTTTATACCAACATTTTAATAAAATTGTTGTCATATAGGGTTAATTTTAATGCACTTGCAACTTCGCAGGATTAGATAGCTACCATCATTAGCTACAAGGCTTGTTTTACGACTTTTAAGGCGCATAGTACTCCCAATGACCTTGCGTCGATCGTCCCGCACTGATTACATAGGAGTGAGTGAGTGAGAGCGAGAGGAATTTTTAAGCAAACCTTTACGCGTAAGATGAATTATTTCAATAAAAAATTAATAAAGGCGAATAAGAAAAATCTAAAAAGACCATCCCCTAGAATTTTGTTCACTTTATTTATTGAAATCGAAAGTATATGATTTAACCTAATATTTACGAAGCGATTAGGTTTACAGTTTTAAAATCGAGGCATGTTTGGCTCACATTTTAAACAAGTTTTAATAAATTTATCAAAAAATTAAGAAGACCATCCTCTAAAGAATGCGTTGAATAATAACATATCTTTTTTAAAGATTTTTTTATTCAATATTTATGAAGAGAATCGGTTTTTTCTGCAGTGATTTTTTATGATTGACGTTACTATGCGCCTTAAGATAACTCAATAAATTGAACAAAAATCAAGTTTTCAAGTTTTTATTGCACTGTCGTGAAATTGATAAGTCTATGTTTCATTTATAAGCGGCGACGAAAGACGACGCGGACGCTATGCTCGCGCGCTGTCCAATTATAACATGCATAGAATTACAAATATTCTAGAGGTATATTAATAGTACATTACTGCAGAGGCCGGGAACTTAGGGATTGCCGGACGAGTAATGCTTTCAAGGCCTCGCTCACGCTCGGCCTTGACAATAATTACGAGTCCGGCAATCCCATTCCCGCCGAGGTATGTATAGTGCTTTTCTCAATAATTGCGAGGAAATAATGAAAGACGTAATACTGGAATTAATTATGAAATTCAGTGTAATAATAATACCATATAAATAAAAACCTTTCATTAAAATAATTATTGTTTAATGTTGTCTATTTATTCAAATATTTATAATTGCCGTGATCTTCGTATAATTTAGCTTTATGATCTGTAAATAAGACAATAGTAGGTACCTAATAATAATAAGCTTCCTCTCTCTTGTTAAACGATTGCGTGCCCAACGGGTCCATAATGATCTTATTTTTTGTGAACCACCTATTTTACACATTATGGTATGCATACAAGATTTTGAATTGAATTGGAAACAAAATGAGTATAATATGAGTAAAAAATCAAATCAAGCAATTAATTAATTAATTCTAGTAGCCTAGCATTTAATAATACTTTTTAATTTTCAATTAGTGCAAAGGAAACAAAGCCCATACAGCCCAATCATATTTTACGCAAAAAATGTAATACTGCAGATTATGTCTTTTTTCTCTCGCATCGAAAATTAAGCATATTTTCGCGTGATTTCATACCAACATTTTAATTGAAATAAAATTAAAATTATAAAATCAAGACTAAACGTAGCAATTAAAACGCACTTAAATTCAAATAAATTCGCAGTCATTTGAATTTAATGAAAAAACAAAACGTAATCGATTTTTTTTTACAACCAGCCAGTATGTCATCAATAACAAAAAAGTTTACTTACCTACGCACTGAGTGAGTAAATACTTAGAAATTAATTAATATAAATGGTAAATTTGTAATATCATGCATGTTGCTTAGTCTTTTTTGATGTGTGTATTATAATTTTTATGGGGAGATATGAGACACGTTGTATATGATCGAAGAGTGCATTTTTTATAATGTGGTAGCAATTGGCTGTATGACAAGTTACATAATTCAAGTTATAGATAAATTAAAAAACATTGGAGCAGCGGCCAAAAATGAATTTTCATACTAACTTTCCTGGCCTAGGCCGGTAAAGTAATGAGCCAAGAATGACAAACTTCGTGTCTTCTTTTTATTACAATAATGCCTACATTTCCGACCATGTTTGAGAAAAATAGTACCGCACATTGTCGAGTTACAGCCTCGATTGAGCCAACTTGAAAGCTAACGCACGATTCTACATCAAAGTCTAGACAGACAAGCTATTTATGTAATGCCTCGAAATGCGATTCGACATTGTTGGGTATCATATCAGCCAGCCATTCGTGATTTCCGCGGCGGAACACTGTTAACCTCAGGGATTTCGCTCTCTTTGATATTTGCAGAAAGGCTGTTACAACAATGCGCCTGTCTGAATCCACATTATCGTCGTGTTGTATCGGTTGTCTATGTATAATAATAAATCAATGTCGTAGATACTTACATAAAACGTTGCCAAACATTGTATGTTTGTAAACTTGTTCTTTCTCTCAGTACTTAGCATACGCTGATGTTACACACTTCAGGGAAGCCATTTGCATTATTTCATCTTGCCTGTTGGTAAGTGACAATAGGTTGAAGATGAAAATTACGAGCTTTCATAACCAGTTCCTCGGTTGCTGGGAAGTACAGGGACCAACAACAGAGGAACTGTTCCCACAATCAGCGGTAAGCCTCTGATTGTAGGAACATAACAATGTTATAAACATTGTTATTAACATAATAACAATGTTATAAACATTGTTATTATGGCGACAAATTAAGGTAAGTATAGTAGCCAGTCAGGCAGAAAAACTGCTGTCACGAGACCCGAATCTTGTAGAATATTATGTCATTTTAATGTTTTATCAGATTGAATATCAACTTATTAACATGTTCACCCTACACAGCACTCGTCACATAAGTGTCCCTTTTTTATATATGTACATGATTTAGTATAATTAAAATATGCATCCCTGACAGGCAAGTTTTGGACGTAGGCGGCAAGTCATCCTCAGTGCCCGAACGTGGGCGGTACAACACAATTGACTGTTCTTTGTCGTCGTAAGAATGTGCGGTCAACGAAACTCTACTCTGAAATCACACATTGCATTTATACATTTATCATTTTCTTTTCATTTGATTTTTTTTTATGTAGCACAGTGGATGTCATATTTTTGTGGAATATTAAAAAAATGTTTGTCTGAATAAAAATATATGAGATTTTTTAACTATTTCTCTCACTTTTTTATATCATCTCATTTTGTAATTTAAGTATATATAAGGTGTTGGTAATAATTATAGTACATGAATTGTGCCCGTATCACAGAAAGAGTTCGCTAACTTATCACAGAAAAAAAAATCTAAACTTTTCAGAACGAATTCGATTGGTTTGTGTTTTGCTGCATATTTGATGCGAAAAGTCCCTGCCGTGAATTAAATAGGTATTTTATGTTTAATGGAAAAAAGAGAGCACAACCATTTTATAATAAAACTAAAATTTTAAGTTAGCTCGTATATTTTCAGTTCGAAGAATTTACAAGACGGGTATTTTCATATATGGAACGTAATAAACAAAATCTGCTATTTCCAAATTCATGAATACACAAAACATTGTTAGTAGCCGAAATGTCTAAAAATTACCAAAATTTCCAACAAAATCGTGAAACGAATAATTCAGAATAGAACCGCCGCGCCGTCCATACAACAATGGAAGAAATGAAGACTGTATTCAGTCGTTGACTCCAAAATCGCATTCACAACATTATTCTAATTGGTGACAAAATATCTTAACAATACAATGATGTATGCTGCGAAAGCTTGCGGGCAGGCCTAACATATTCTTGCATAATGTAAAAGCACACTACTTTTTCAAATAGGAACTACAATTTAACTACACCGAAATCATTAACACCATTAGTTTTTAGTGTTATGATTAGTTTTGTTTAGATTTAGTTTTTTTTTAGGATACGTATATTTTTTAAGATTATTATTAGTATGTTTAGATTGTAAAGCGTTTGTTTATTTATTAAATGATATAAAAATTAACACCATTGTAAAGTGGAAGATTACGAAAGTGTATAAGTTATACTGTCCTTATAACTTAAATGTAAAAGTTATAACAATAAATAAATAAACAAAAACAAGTGTTTTTTCATAATCGGGGTGGCTTGCGTTTCTCAAATTAAATACGTTTACTGGGTAAATGGTTTTAAGGCGCCTATAGTCGTTTTAGTCACAGAAATATAAATTCGAGAAGAAGCATTATTATTTGAAAACATTATAGTAGAATATCTAAAAAATATATTTGTTCAGATCAGGGGGGCAATTTTGTTACCAATCGCCAGTAGGCTAGATGACAAAAAAAATCTTTTTGCTTTAATAGAAGCTCATTCATATAATAAACAGAAAGAAAAAATCGGTTTTCGAATAACTATAAAAACAACCAAGATATAAGGTATCAAAGATTTTTCTCCATCTCTCTCTAGCAAAACGGCAATTTACAAGGAGTTTATATGGCCGTATTGGCCGTACTCAACAATGACGTCACGGTTGATGTCGGATCTCTCTGTCTAATCGCCTTCAAATTAACAACTTAAAATGCTTGTATCTAATGTACTTCTAAGCCGATTTTAATTCTAATATCACAGGACTGCATCTTTTTCCACGGTATTTTAATATTTAATGACGAGATGCAAAAATTAGAATTCAGTCATCATCCCAATTGTACAGAATTAATAATTCTCATAAATCACTGAAAATTATTAGCGTTAACTTAAGATATTTCTATATCGACTAACACTTATTGTTGATGAACATAATTCCGTTTTTTTTAACCGACTTCAAAAAAGGAGAAGGTTCTCAATTCGATGCGTATGTTTTTTTTTGTGTGTATGTTACGCGATTACTCCGCCAATTGTGGACCGTTTTTAAAATTATTTTTGTATTCGATAGAGTATACTCCTAGGATGGTCCCAAGGTCACCAAAGTCAGGATCTGATGATGGGATCCCATGAAAATCGAGGGTTTCCTTATTTAATACCAGCTCACCGAAGGTGTATTAAATTAGGGTTTCTTTCACTAAAAAGATTTCATTCACTAAAAAGTTAAAAAAAAAATACAAAAAATAAAAACCGACTTCAAAAACACTGAAAAGTTAAAAAATAATATAAGAATAGGTACAGACAACATCACACTTCTATTTTGAAGTCGGTGCCAAATTTTAAGACTTTCTAGGAGATCATCGTTTGGCACCGACTTCAATATAGACGTGTGATGTTGTCTGTACCTATTCTTATATTATTTTTAACTTTTCAGTGTTTTTGAAGTCGGTTTTTATTTTTTGTAAAATATTTTTTTTCAAGAAGTTATTCAATTCATTACTGTTACAAAATCATCCATCCGCCCCTTAAAAAGACAATAACTGCATTTGCAAATGCTATAACTGCATCTGCAATTGCCCGCGACATCACCTGCGTGCAAATCAGTTTTAAAGTGAATTTGGTTATAATATTGTACGTCCCCTAGGGAACTTATACAAATTCGGAATCAAAATAAGTTCTCTTTACCAAATTTCATTCAAATTGGTTTAGTGGTTTAGGCGTAAGGTCTTTTAAGCTATATTTCGCGACGAAACTATCCTTAGATTTGTTTCCTTTTTATTTATTTATTAAGTGCTTTAGCTTTACTGTTAGCACTCAAAAAGAAATTCAGCTTATGATATACTAATGTTAATTTATTCAGGGTACATACGTGAGGTATAATGCTACCATCGTACATGATGTAGTTAAACTGAGAACAATAAAACACGTTGTTTAAGGTTGCTTGGACGGTATTATTGTAATCTGTATTATATTCCCAGTGTAATACATCGGTTATGATGCAAATACTGCAGTCTTGACACAGATAAAATTCTTAGAATACTACAAAATATTATGGATAAGGTTCTGCATCATTGTAATGTTTGTTTACGTGCGAAAGGTCGATCAATTGAAAAAGTAAACCATTGTTTATGAATTATGACTGAAAAAATAAACTATACAGTTTTCCTATTTCATTTACAAGACGAGATTATTAAAAGTATGACCCTTGATAATCTAGTCTTGTAAATTACTACTATATACAATATTTTATTAGTTTCATAAGTTTTTTTATTGTTTAACCAAATCTGAATCAACATTAACAACACAAAATAATACAACTTGTTAAGACAAGACATGTATGTATATATTAAGCTATTTTAATATAGCTATATTTTTTTATTAATATTATTAAGTGAAATAAAACTACAATAATGTAGTTTTATTTTATTATTTGCCTCTTTACAAGTGTTTTGTTTTACACCATATCCATGTTTTAAGTATGTTCATGTGTCCAAATAAATGATACATCTATCTACCTATTTGTGACAGTCAGGACAAGGTTTGGCTTTGGACGGAAGATTGTTAGAATTTTTTTAAAGAACTTACTTGACCTTGTGTCCAGTCCACTCAGCATTGATTCGGAGGTCTAGGGTTCGATCTCGTATAGATGTAGAAGTTTATCTGCTTGCTTTACGACAGTCTTACCTTAGTTTGTCGCCATAATAAATAAATAACTTGATTATGTTCCGACAGAGTTAAGATAGTCAGTATCTAGAGTCCCGCTAGAGCCTTCTTTCACCTTCAGCATTATTGTCACATACCATCAGGCTAGGCCATGAGCCACGAGGTCAGGAGCCAATGACAAGACCTTTCCTGTTGTCTGTAAAAATATTATAATATTCATTTTTAAACGTAACTTCCAATCTCATGCTAAATACATTATGATATTGATATTTTTTTGAAAACTTTCCTTATAGATTTACACAGTGACCATTCGAGTCAGTCATTTCTCTACTAACGATATTTTTATAACTAATAACATACATTCGCGTGCACGACAATTGCCTTTAATCACAATCATCTCTGCACGCGACTACTTATTAACGAGATCACGTTTTACGGGACACTGGGGTAGTCGATAGTAGGAGGTAACAAAATACTGGTTAATTAGGTCTCGATGACGCTTGATACTACGATTTGATCGTGCAGCTGACGGTAGTCACACTTCATGACCGGACATCATCATGGATTACTTTGAACTGGGGTCTTATTTTTGAATCGTTCGTCTGACCTCGAGCGCTTGTCAAGCGTCGTTTGCGCTTGATTGCTATTGATTTTCCTTTCCTTTTGGAGCAAAATCAAACTCATATTGATTTTCGTCGTAATATCTTATCGTCTTTTTTTTGAAAAAAAAATGTTTCGCATTTTCTTTTAAATTTAAAAGAAAACACTCGACGAGCGCACGACGTCAGACGAATGACCAAAAAATCGAGGACCAGTTTCGATTCGCAGCAAATCTACGCACCCAAATTATTCAGTGTAAATGTTGCGTACATATGTACGCATTTTCTTTATCCTTCCCGAACGTCAAGTAACCCCTTGAGGTGAGTTAAGATGAGCTAAAGCGTTCTTCGTCGGAAACGCAGAAACAATCGGACATTTATTGCCTTGTCATATTAATTCATGTAAACGTGTTACCACCATATTTCATGCCCAACGTATAAAGATTCAATTTGTTCCGTCCGTCCAGAAAATAAATATCATTTCATTTTGTCGCTCGAAATGAAGAAGGAAACACAGGAACCGTTCGCCAGGGTCAATTCAAGATTTCATACAACCAAAATGGTGATGAAGGCTTTTCCAAAAAACCCAGAACCTAATACTCAATTTCGAGATAGCCGATTGGCGTTAAGTAATCAATATCTAATACAATTACAAACTTGGCAATCAGGCGGTTACCTACGCACATTTGGTTCCCGTAAAATTCGTAAATTTGCAACCCTTACAAGATCACAGGTAACTTACGTTGAAAACTTGTGATATATCTAATATATGAAAATCCCGTGTTCCGAAACATCAACAGCTCATATACGTCCCCACCGAGGGGCTCGAGCCTACCCTAAACTAGGGCGATTAGGCCTTAGTCAACCACGCTGGCCAAGTGCGGGTTGGTCGACTTGGTAAAGAAATTCTTTCTTCACAGGTGTGTGCAGGTTTGATGTTTTCCTTCACCGTAAAAGCGTCGAATAAACGTACCTACATATACATAGGTATGAACGTGTGCTCCGAAATGGCTTGACCGATTTTTATGAAATTTTTTGTAGGTATATGTGGTAGGTCTGAGAAAATGTCGTAGATTATTTTTATAGTTGATAAGGGTGATTCTCCAGATTTTTTTTTGGACAGTTATGATTTTATAACTTGTCATTAAAAATAATTATAACCCTAAATTTTTACCCTTCTAACACCAGCCCCCATTTTTTAATAGCGATATTAGTATTTTTCTGCGCTAACGTAGTTCGCGGCCACAGCTAATGATGTTATTGTAGTCACAGTACCTATAATTTTACTGCCTCTCTTGCTCTTCAAACTGTCGCAGAAAAAAGTTAAATAGTTTCCCGCGTAGTCGACTCAGGCACAATATCCCTCTGGAAAGATTTCTAGCAACTCTTAAATAATTTGCTTATATAAATACACTTTTTTCCCACCAGTTTGGCCCTAATATCCTCTTAACTAAGGGCGTATTGTGCTAAAAAAAAGATGATTTATGCATAAAATGAAAAAGATGATAATCTTTAAGCTCTTAAGCTAAGCTAAGTTTATAGGTGTGGTCAACGAACTTGCATTTATATAAGGCGCATAGTGGTCCCAATGACCTTGCGTCGATCGTCCCGCACTGATTATATAGCAATGAGTGAGTGAGAATGGGGGGAATTTTGGGGAGAAAACCTTTACGCGTAAGATGAATTATTTCAATTAAAAATTTATAAAGGCGAATTAGAAAAATCCAAAGAGACCATCCGCTAGAATATTGTTCACTTTATTATTTATTGAAATCAAAAGTATATCATTTAACCTAATATTTACGACGCGATTAGGTTTAAAGTTTTAAAATCGAGGCATGTTTGGGTCACAATTTAACCAAGTTTTAATTAATTTATCAAAAAATTAAAAAGACCATGCTCTAAACTAAAGAATGCGTTGAATAATAACATATCTTTTTTAAAGATTTTTTTATTCAATATTTATGAAGAGAACCGGTTTTTTCTGCAATATTTTTTTTATGACTGACCCTACTATGCGCCTTAAGAGCGATTCTCAAGCTGTGAGTTGATTCATCATTAGATCGGGACGCGACTCGCACGAAGCCAAATAGGTACATCACAATTCACACCTCCGTTCGCGTCGCGCGACAGTTAACCGCGCATTATTCCGAGCACGCCCGCGCTGGAAGATAACACTAGTGGCGGGTCAAAAAACCTTTTCATAATTCGTGTGTCGCAAAAATACACGATGGAAAGATACAAACATAAAAAGACATTTAACGTGCGATACGAGTGCTATTTAGAGGCCAAGACCTATAAATGACAAAAAACAACATAAGTAAAAAATAATTTTCGGTGAATATTTTTAGCGTCGATGGCACTGTGGATTCGGCACCTCTCAATCGGGAGGTCCGGGGTTCGAGACCGCCATGTACCGATGTGTTTTTCGCTTTCGAATTTCATATGTACATTTATCTGACGCTCCTACGATGAAGGAATACAAGAAGTCGACCAATCCGCACTGGGCCAGCGTAGTTGACTAAGGCCTACACACACTTACTTAGGGTAGACTCGAGTCCCTCGGTGGGGACGTATATGAACCGCTCTGATGATGATTTTTTGCCATACTTACATTGTTGAATTAGCAGTCTTTTCTGATAAAATCCCTTATCTATCAAAAATTTTAGAATTCTCACTCATCACATATCGATAAGTAGAAAGAATACACCAACGGTTTCCAAAATGGACGAGGTATATTATTATATTCGTATTTCCTTCAGTCAGTACACAATTGAGTGCAGTAACAAAGCTTTAAACGGAAACATATCGACAAGTTTCCGTTTAGACCTTTGTTACAGCAGAGCATACAAATTATACGTACACCGTCTGTACTGTAGTGTGCAATGTAAATGTTAAATTCTGGCCACCGATCATGAGCCGAGCCCCGTGAACGTTGCTTGCCTTCCACGATTGCGTTCTTCCACACGCAAATGACGTTTGACCGTCCGGCGCCGGCGGCGACAGTAATCTTCGCAAGCGTCAATTCCGCACACGCCTTTATCGCACAGATCACATTCGATAGCATCAAGGACGGACAGCACCTGAAGGCACATAATTCTCGTTGTTTTGGCAATGAACTTGGGTCGTTCAACCCGCTACATTCTTTGTTTAGTAATTTATTTCAGTCGGCACACTAAATGACAACATTCTTTTACTAAACGGCGCTAGAGATGGTACTAGTTGGTACTTGTTGGACGTTGGTAATAGGCACTAGTGGTGCATTCTTCAGTCGGAACACGTGCTCGCAACATTCTATATTACTAAATAGCGCTAGAAATGGTACTAGCTCAAACTCAGAAATTTTTATTTAACATAGTCTTTTCAAGCAAAACAACAAATTTTTATTTAGTCTTTTCAAGCAAACTCATATTAAGAAATAAAGTATGAAAATTTGTTTTGGTTTGAGTTTAGACATCCTGAATATTGAGCCATAACGTCCTGTATTTTTTTGTCAGAATGTAACTCGCTTAATATAAGAGATATTTCACGAAATCCCCAAATATATTTAGATGAGCTTTAAATTATATACCCATAACTATATATCTTAGCTACTCGAACAATTGATTATATTAAACATTTCGGTAATATGTCTTCTTTTTCTTTTCTATAAAGCCTAAACTATAAAGCTGAGTTGAAACTTTCATGCAAGTTTCAAGCTTATTCCTTTTTCAATTATAGAATAACTTCATGGTATGAGTCTAAAATAATACTTAATGGTGACAATATATAGTATCAGAGATCAAAAGAAAAAAATATAAAAAAGGTTTCTTTTCTAGTTTTTAGATAAGTAACTATTATTTCGATGTCATTATAAAGTCAAGAAAACGTATAGCGCGCGTTGAACTCTTTTGTGTCGCGTTACCGTTTGTGTTGCATAATGACTAAGCAGCAACTCGAGTAACTCATTTTACTTTTTAGCGTCAGATATGCGGAAAGAAAATTTGTAGGCAGGTATGAAAATGACATAGATTACAGATATAAAGTTGCCATAAGCTAATGTAGTCTCCCATACATTGTCTTTTTGCACAGTTGAACAATAACGCATGGCATATTTAGACCGCAGGTAAAACATTAAAAAAGTGAACTCAAGCTAATATTCTACTGAAACGTTATTTTGAATACAGGCAACGTTCCCTCTTCGCCTTAAATCGCCAAACTTAATCCAAATACGCTGAAGACCAAAAATAAGTACTTATAGTCCTAATTAGTTGCAAAGTCGTAAGTTAATTCACAGTGCTTTATGACTGAAAAAAAAACAAATACATTCCTTTTCAAATTGCCTTCTTCCTTCAAAATTTATATTTTTTCTTTATTTTCACTTATTTTTTGTTTGAGTTCTCCCTCTGTACCATTATGCTGTGACTAGAACATTTTTTTGTTTGTTTATGGAGTGGTATTGTTTATCATATTTTTTAAGTTTAAAATTTTAATTTTGAAAGATTTCTATACGTTTTCAGATTATTTTGGATACATTGTAATTTATATTCATCACAACTTTATCATAGCGACATTTCCTGCTTTTAATATCAAAAACATGACTGTCCTGTGTGCTATTTACAAGTTACTCGTTTTTAATTTTCATATTTGTTTTCCACTTTTTAAAACCACTACCAACAACTTCAGGAGTTCTAGCAACTGTTGTTTACGCGACATTGCAATAATAATTGATGTTCTGTGATTACTATAAAGACATATTCATTTTCGTTTGGTCGCGCTTCGCTTGCACCCTTCAAAGAGGTGTTTAGGATTAACAAAAAGCTGCCTTGATTTAGAGGACGTAACTATTTCATTGTCATTATTCTTCCTTCTTTGATGATAATAAATTATTGTGTATTATATACACAGCATATACACGATGATAAACTCTGATGTTTAGACATAATCGAATCTAATATATAAAAATCTCACGTCACAGTGTTTGTTATTGAATTCCTCCGAAACGGATTGGCTGATTTTTATGATTTCTTTTGTGTATTTTTGGTTGGTTTGAGAATAGGTCGTGGTGATAAGAGTGATCCTCTCTAGATTTTTTTTTGGTCAATGTTTCTGGCGAAACGTAGTTCGCGGACACAGCAATAATAATATAATATTAAGTTTTATTTCCACCCTGGCTTTAAACCCTTTATCTAAGTTCCTGAAACAGTTATCTGATTGCCAACATTACAACAACCAGTGTCATAGTAGCCATAATAATATCCAAACGAGTGTTATTATGATATACTGAATTTCAAAATGCAATTCTTTTCTTTTCATACAATTTCGATCCCTTCCTCGCAAAGGGTACATCAACTTATCAAGCCGCCACATACTCACTCCTCAATTCGTGATATCTTTATGAATTTCGAAAAGTTATAGTAAAAAAAAAACACTTTTAATATCAAGTTAATATTTAATAGCAATAGGAATAAATATACAATAGGAAAATAAAACTTTAAATTAAGTAAAACCCATCAATTTATCACATGACACAATTTTTATGATTATATTAGTACTTGTCGCAAGATTTACCTATTTTATGAAAACATATAATATTTTCTTAGAACACACCGCTTTGATCAAGATTTTGTGCATAATTATATATTTGTCGTGATTGTCCCGGTATCTCGCAGTTTTAACAACCATCGTTAATTAAAGAAATAAAGCTTGATATTAATCAAAAAATCATGCATCATCATTTTCCAATGTCCTCATCAATCAATAAAAAATTGTATAGAAGTTCCCGTACCCAGTCATCATGGACACGTGTGTCTAGAAAGAAATTCCGATAATTTCCGCATATGCAAATGCACCAGCACCCAGCGAATTCCAATTGCGCTATTACGAGACAAAAGAATGTTTCCCTTTGTTTTTATCATTACAACAACCTCATGTTATAAACTTGTAAAGTAATGCTTCGCTGCTTACAAATAAAGCTTAGATTGCAGCGAAATTATTTATATGGTGATGCTAAAACAGAAAGTTCAGATACCACAAATCATCCGTTGCTCATAATTGAGTCGTGGCACGTCGATAAATTCAATTTTCTTTGTAAAGATGTCCTTAATGATATGGCGTTACTTCCTTTGTGTATGACAAATGAAATGGCAATTATGTGAAATCCATCTTCGTGAAGCTGAACGTTGTGACACATAGTCTTCTGAAGGTTACAGCTTAAGTTAATAATGGTTTATTGTTTTATTATAATAAACGAAAATGTAAAAGAGGGGACAAAAATTAAACAATCCAAATCTGTTTACCAGTAGAGGGTCTCCGAATTCCCGAATAGGTGTAGAGTCAACTAATTTATCTATTATCTATATACCTACTTGTTTTTGAATACCAACATCTCAATTTTACCGAAGTAATATGCAAAGAAAATACTTAACAGTTAAATATTTTAAAAATTATATTCTCGTTTAATTGACAGATTTAGTTCTTCAGCTTATGCAGTAAAAAATAAGACGACTTCATCATCACAGCTCATATACGTTCCCACCGAGGGGCACGAGCCTACCCTATTACCTAACCAGTTATGGTAGGGCGATTAGGCCTTAGTCAAATCACGCTGCCCCAGTGCGGATTGATTGACTTCACATACACCTTTGAATATTGAGAGTCGGTGGCGCTGTGGTTTCGGCACTTGCCTTCCAATCGGGGGGTCGGGGTTCGAGACCCGCCATGTACCAATGTGTTTTTCGTTTCGAATTTCATATGTATATTTGTCTGACGCTCCTACGGTGAAGGAAAACATCGTGAGGCAACCTGCATACATCTGCGAAGAAATTCAATGATGTATGTGAAGTCGACCAATCCGCACTGGGCCAGCGTGGTTGACTAAGGCCTAATCACCCTAACATTGGGTAGGCTCGAACCCCTCGGTGGGGACGTATAAGAACTGTGATGATGACACCTTTGAATTACTTCGCAGGTGTATGCAAGTATCCTCACGATGTTTTCCTTCACCATAGGAGCGTCAGATAAATATACATATTCATAATTCGTTAACGAAAAACACATTGGTACAGGGCAGGATCGATCGCGGGCCTCCCGATTCTACGGAGCACAGTCCAGTGCCGAGGCCACAGCGCCACCGACGCTCATTAACGACTTACTGATGTTGAAATGGCAAGATTGCTTTGCTTTAGTTATTTTCACAGTGTCATGTCATATGAAATATTACTGTGGGGATCGGCTGCTAGTATAGACATTATTTTTATACTTCAAAAAGAGCGGTTTGCGCTATTTATAATTCACGAACAAGATATTCTCTTAAGAGATTTATTTAGAGTAATTAATTTATTGTCTTTAGCAGGCCAGTACATTTATGAAAATTTTATTTATGTCTATAAAAATATATATACTAATTTCCAAAACACAAAAAATACTTACAAATAAACTTGCCGTTCCAACGGACAGGCTTCAAAAAACTGGAAGCTCGATTATGGGGAAATGTATAAATTTTCAAAAGAGCTTTCAGTTCTACAGATTTGACTAATAAAGATTATTTTGATTTTGAACTCGAAATCTACTTTCTTTGTAGCCAAATCTGATCTTACAAAACTATTAATACTATTTGTTTATTATAGCTCAAACGTTCTTAGACAGAAGAAGCAAAATTAAATTTCCGTGTAATCACCATTGCGGATATTAAATACGAGTATTGTTATTAATCTAGATAACACGTTATAGTTTGTTAGCACGAGCCACTCCTTATTGTGCAACTTCTTCCACAGTCATTTTTTATTCGACAGGCAATGTCTGTCTGCTTTATAAAAATATTGTTGTCGCGTCTTGTATTGACGCGGCAATGATTGTTGGCTTGAAAGCGATGTTGATACGTTGAGTTATACAATAAAGGGGCGTTCTAACCACACGTGGAAAGAAAGCCTTTATAATGAATGAGCGACGGCGGTTATTAGCGAAAGTGATGCCCTGTTAGGGCGCGATTACATTGTGCCACGCGCCGACGCCGCGCCGGATTAGCGCACCTGTGAACCCGTGGCAGAGGTCTCAAGTCACTGCTGTAAGCGATACGAACTTGATAAACTTGATCTAAGGCAAACATTATACAAAATAATCGCGCAGTTTGTCATTAATTATTATACAAATTATATAAAATTGTCTAGAAAATGTTGTAAATCGGTAACTATATTTTTTATGTTTCAAAAAAGCTTTATATTGAGTCACAATGAGAAGTATGAAGTCAATTATTTTGTTTTGAATAATATAAAATTGTTTTTAAACAGTGCTATTAAAAGACTAATGTTTTTTATGTACGTGCAACTTAATATGAAGCATGGGAAAGAAGTATTTTCTGCTTGGTTTATTCAGTAAAAGAAGAACCTTTACGCTTCAAAGTTACCGCCGACTTACGCCTCTGTTGCTATAATAACAATGTTTTATTTTAAACTTCTTTGTATTCCAACAACTAGAGGTAAGATGGCTAGTTCCACAGTCGTTGAGGAGTCCATGTGACTGAAGCTCGTTTTCTTCTCTGGCCATGAACGTGACTTTCCATCAGGTGAAATAAAGGCCTAGAGCTCATTGAGTGTAAAAGATGTAAATATAATTTGACTATTTACTCTGTGTGATTGTATAACATAGTGTCAAGCATAGTCTGTTCGACCGATTTATCGTGGAATTTAAATATAATTTTGAATGTGGCCAAAGGGGATGTTTTCGTTCATGAACAAACAATATAATAAATTTATATTGTTTTACTCACGAAATGTTAAAATTTTACTTAAACTAATAAATATAGGTACCTACCTACCTACTTATTTAATGTGTATTTTTAGGAAAATGTAGTCGATTTCTGAATGTGTAGTTTGTAAGAATAAACGCGTATTAGGTAATAAAAATTTAAAAAAGTCATTTAAGTTCCGAGTAAATACTTACATCAGATGATAGCTGATTTCTAACCATCCAATGCTCGAACGTCGCTTCAGCTCGTTACTTGCCGCACCACGTGGAAAGCCGCGGACGTGCAGCGCGTTAATCGCGCGCAGCTGACCGCGCCTTCCGCTGCCATTGACCCTCGACCGCGGCCGCGAGTGCGATTTATGGCAACGCGCGCGCGATATCGCGGGTTAATGCAGTTCTGTCCCGGAATGGTTTTTGAGGGTTAAAACTACAAATCTTTAGATTAATCCAACACAATATTTCACAAAAATTGTTACGCGATGGATTGATGTGTCAAACCTGGATGACGCTCGCCTACGTTTCGGCTCTATCATTATTAGGTACCAAGAATTATTCAAATATTGTAACTTCATAAATGTCCTTGACAAAGTAAAGTATGTGATTTTAACGGAATGTAATGAAAATAAATGCTTGAATGTTTATGAAAAATATACAATAAAAAAAAGTTTGTTTTACACACATTCAATAACGTAGATGGTTGGAAAAAATTGAATTACTTAATACCTTCTTATCTCAGTGATTTACCTAAAGACCTACAGGACATGTGTACACCAATACTGTTATCTCGAAATGTAAATCAAAATTTAAGAAATTCTATTTGCAAAATTACTGCTTTGGTGCTACTGCTACTATAGTACTTACAATAAAATTATGTTAGTGACTGGCCATACACAGCTAAACCTTATAGGTTTCCGTGTATGGCCTGTGTATTATGTGTGTCTTAGAAAAATGTATTAAAAATAAATAGAGACAAAGGTAAAAAAAAACTTACTACGAGACGGTAAGAAATTCTTATGTAACTTAGAAAACAAATATAAAGTATAAGAAAATAATTACTATTAGCTGCATCTATTTTAAAAATACGTATTTAATATCTACAGATCGCGGTATTTAGTAAAATCAATCGTTAAATTATTTTATGTGAATGGTTGCTTTCAAAATAAAATATACTTTTGTGAAATCTGCCTCGTCACTGTGATTTTCAGTCTCAAAATATTATGAAAATAACCCTTTCCTTGCAGTCGGGTAAAAAAAGCATGACTATAAGTTTTACATTTACTGAGGAAACGCTATCATTTTTGTATATTTAAATAAAATCTTTAACAAACTTGCATCAGGTTGACAAGTATAATAAGGTATGTATGCGTATAATATATTTATACTAGCTGTGCCCGCGAACTACGTTTCGCCAGCAAAATGCTTAACACAGTGTTTAGTTTTTTCCTCCATTTTATTCCATAATGATTCAACTTTATTCCGCCTTTCTTGAGCAGCGGCCATTTAGAAATTTTCGTAGGTTCGTAATGCTCTAGGTAGTAGGTACTCTTCAGGGCCTACTTTCATTTAATACCCACATTGCTGGGTTTGAAAAGGAACTTTATCCGCCTTTTTTGAGCGACGGCCATGTTGAATTTTGTTACTACGTTACGAAGTTGCTACGTTCATAGTGCCCTACTGATCAAGGCCTTTCATTTCATACCCATATTGCTGGGTTTGGAAACGAACTTTTATCCATTTTTTTTTTGAGCGGCGGCCATTGTGAATTTTGTGCGATTTTTCTAGGTTCATAGTGTTCTACTCTTCAAGGTATTTCATTTGATACCTATATTGCTAGGTTTGGAAACGAACTTTAATCCACCTTTTTTGAGCGGCGGCCATGTTGAATTTATGGCAATTTTCCTAAGTTCATAATGCTCTATTCTTTGAGGCCTTTCATTTGATACCCATATTGCTAGGTTAGGAAACGAACTTTTATCCGCCTTTTTTGAGCAGCAGCTATGTTAAATTTATGTCAGTGTTGATAGGTTAATAATGCTCTACTCATCAAGGCCTTTCATTTGACACCCATATTGTTGGATTTGAAAACGAACTTTTATCCATTTTTTTGAGCAGCGGCCATGTTTAATTTAGGGCAATTTTCCTTAGTTCATAATGCTCTATTCTTTGAGGCCTTTCATTTGATACCCATATTGCTAGGTTTGGAAACGAACTTTTATCCGCCTTTTTTGAGCAGCACCTATGTTAAATTTATGTCAGTGTTGCTAGGTTCATAATGCTCTACTCATCAAGGCCTTTCATTTAACACCCATATTGCTGCGTTTAAAAACGAACTTTTATCCATTTTTTTGAGCGGCGGCCATGTTTAATTTAGGGCAATTTTCCTTAGTTCATAATGCTCTACTCTTCAAGGCCTTTCATTTGATACCCATATTGCTAGGTTTGGAAACGAATTTTTATCCACCTTTTTGAGCAGCGGCTATGTTGAATTTATGTCAATGTTGCTAGGTTCATAGTGCTCTACTCATCAAGGCCTTTTATTTGATACCCATATTGCTGGGTTTGAAAACGAACTTTTATCCTTTTTTTTAGTGACAGCCATGTTGAATTTAGCTCGATTTTCCTAGGTACCTAATGCTCTACTCTTGAGGCCTTTCATTTGATACCCATATTGCTAGGTTTGGAAACTAACTTTTATCCACCTTTTTTGAGCGGCGGCCATGTTGAATTTATGTCAATGTTGCTAGGTTCACAGTGCTCTACTCATCAAGGCCTTTCATTTGATACCCATATTGCTGGGTTTAAAAACGAACTTTTATCCTTTTTTTTAGTGACAGCCAAGTTGAATTTAGCTCGATTTTCCTAGGTACCTAATGCTCTACTCTTGAGGCCTTTCATTTGATACCCATATTGCTAGGTTTGGAAACTAACTTTTATCCACCTTTTTTGAGCGGCGGTCATGTTGAATTTATGTCAATGTTGCTAGGTTCATAGTGCTCTTTGTCGGTAGTGGTAGTCGCAGTGTGGACCCTACCACGCGCGCCCATAAGGGCAGGGAGAACACCGGGGGGTTTAGTGGGTAGGCCCGGCTCTCTGCCGGGAGAGCCCCACACACGCTCGTCGTCTAGCCAACGGCGAGTACGGTGCGGTCACGCATTCCCCTGGAAAAAAAAAAAAAATAAGGTTCATAGTGCTCTACTCGTCAATGCCTTACATTTGATACCCATATTGCTGGGTTTGGAAACGAACTTTTATCCGTTTTATTTGAGTGGCGGCCATGTTGAATTTAGGGCGATTTTCCTAGGTTCATAATACTTTACCGTTTAAGGCCTTTCATTTGATACCCATATTGCTGGGTTTGAAAACGAACTTTTATCCTTTTTTTTGAGTGGCGGCCATGTTGAATTTAGGTCGATTTTCCTAGGTACCTAATGCTCTACTCTTCAAGGCCTTTCATTTGATACCTATATTGCTAGGTTTGGAAACGGAACTTTTATCCACCTTTTTTTGAGCGGCAGCTATGTTGAATTTAAGTCAATGTTGCCAGGTTCATAGTGTTCTCCTCATAATGTTTATAAAATACGACACACGTCTTCGATAAATTCTGTTAAAAAATGTTTATGCAAAATTTTAATTAGATTGGAAAATCATTTCTTATAAATTCAATTTTAAATACTATTAAGATAATTAATTCAGAATCGTATCTCTTCAACTCCATTGCACCCCATCAAGGGATGATGGTATTTTGCGTCCGCCATGTTGGATTTTGATATCGATGTCATTTTCGTAATCTACGACCCAAAAAACTATGAAAACGACAATAATGTCGATATCACATTTTACCACCCCAACACCACAACACCACAGCTCATATACGTCCCCACCGAGGGGTTCGAGCCTACCCTATGTTAGGGTGATTAGGCCTTAGTCAACCACGCTGGCCCAGTGCGGATTGGTCGACTTCACATACATCATTGAATTTCTTCGCAGATGTATGCAGGTTGCCTCACGATGTTTTCCTTCACCGTAGGACCCCATTTCACCCTATTAGGGGATGAATTTCAATAAAATACGAAACATGTTATCCATCGATCCTATTAACGAATGTTTATGCAAAATTTAAAGTAGATTGGACCAAGGAATCTAGTTGTCCCATACAAACTTTGCCCCCTTTTCACCCCCTTAGGGGTAGAATTTCGGAAAATCCTTTCTTATCGAATTTGATTAAGGTAATAAAATTAATATAGAATCGCATCTCTGTTTGATTGAAACTATTTATTTGATATGAACTACTTCAACCCCATTGCACCCTATCCAGGGATGATGGTATGTGGTGTTGAAATCGATGTTATTTTCCTAATCTACGACCCGAAAAACCATGAAAACGCCATCAATGTCGACTTTGACATTTTATCAGTTTATCACCCCATCTCACCCCGTTTGGGGATGAATTTCAATAAAATACGAAACACGTCTTCCATTAATTCTGTCAAAGAAAGTTTATGCAAAATTTGAAGTAGATTCGAAAACGGAATCACGATGTCCCATACAAACTTTCTCCCCCATTTTCACCCCCTTAGGGATAGAATTTCGGAAAATCCTTTCTTAACGGACGCCTACGTCATACAAGGAACAAACCCTCCAAGTTTCAAGTCTCTACGATCAGCGGTTTAGGCTGTGCGTTGATCCGTCAGTCAGTCAGTCAGTCAGTCATTCAGGACAAAGCATTTTATAGGTATAGATTATGACGAGTCAGCCTTTCTTAAAATAATGTTCATTTTACATTTACAATAAACTATGAATCATTCATTTATTACGTTCACATGTCTCAGTAGCCTCAGTGCAGGCTGATTATAATTCTTCCGCAGAATATTTGATAGTGTTGAACTAAGCCGTTATAATCGCCTGGAAATCATACACACGTAACATGTTGCAGCAGCCTAATAATGCGTTCTACGTAATGATGTCATAATAATAAAAATGTTCGCTAATTTTACATGATTATTTCGCAGTTAACTTTTTTAAGTTAAAGACGACTAGGATTTTATTTGTGACTAGCTGTGCCCGCGAACTACGTTTCGCCATCAAAATACTTAACACAGTGTTTAGTATTTTCCTCCATTTTATTCCAAAATGATTCAACTTTATTCTGCCTTTCTTGAGCATCGGCCATTTCGAAATTAGGACAATTTTCGTAGGTTCGTAATGCTCTTTTTTTAACAGTCCACAAAATTAAATACATTACATATTACTATAAACACTAAGTATTATTATTGTTTTAGAGACATTATTGATATTAATAAATTCTTCTTCAGTAGAAAGAACTACACAGTTGCAAGAATAATCTTTATCGTATTCATGTTTCGAATTAAAATAAACAATTGCTAATAAATTAGAACTGTATACGAATAAAGTTTAGATTTTATAATGGGTGTTGGTAACACCAACAAAATATATTTTTTGGATATGACAACTTGGCCAATTTTGACTGGTCGTACAGTAAGCTCCTTGTCAAGCTATACTGTTTGACCTTTGAACCGTTCTTATGTCGCTCGTAATACTGGCGGTTTTCGTAGAGTTAATGTATAGCATGAATGGGGGGTTACTGTACAAATACGTTTTCCGTATTCGATATCCGATCACGGAATACAGACACGGAGTTTCGTGAACGTAGCGCAGACGTTCGTTTCTTCTCATTCGGGATTTCTACCATTCTACCTAAACGTACGTACAGAACGTGTTCCGTTCGTAATAAAAACGAACGTGTGCGGCAGTCAATGAGTATTTTGTATAGATTTGATGCATTCGGATGCCCGCATTCAGAAAACGAATGCGAAAAAACGTATTTATGCGGTTAGCCTTAAAATGTATTGAGATTTCCGTTTTTGTAACGTGTACTGTGTAACGTGTAACTTCACTAAAAATAAAAAGTGAATTTAAACAAACGAAATTATGCCTAAATGTTCTTCTGGAAAATTCTAAACATTGTGGTGTAAGCCATATCAAATTCTGTCCAGTAGTTTCGGAGATCTTTCCGGACAAACAGACAAACAAACAAACAATTTTTTTTAAAACTATTTTATCGTGTTCTGCTAATGATTTTAAGGTGACCTGTGTATTTTTTTTCTTAATATTTCGCAATTACAGATTTTTGTACCCCTACGATTTTTTTATATGTATATATATATATATATATATATAGAGATATAGAGATAATATTATTCAACGGGTACATACATATAATAATAGTATAGTGATTGTATACCCCCTTATTAATAAGATACTCATATAAAAGAGAAATTATATTTAAATCTATTAAGATACTCGTACAATGGATATATATAACATTTTTGGAAACGTCTTTTTTGTCCCTCTATTAACCTAATAGTAACAATGTTAAGAGATAAATAAAAAGAAGTGACAAGTATATAAATTTCACCGCGCATGTATATTTTTAAAAATAATGCACATGAAATGTAACTTATTTACATAAGGCACTTTAAAATTAAAACCATCTGATAGTGCCATTTAATAGGAGACTTCAGGAAGGGAGGAGGTTCTTAATTCGACACGTCATATATTTTTTTTGTGTATGCAGTGTATGTTACGCGGCAATTTTTTTTGTATTCGAAAGAGTATACTCCTGAGGTGGTCTCATTGTCAATAAAGTCAGGATCTGATGATGGGATCCCAGAAAAATCGAGGGAAATCCTTAAATTGAATAGGTACTGGTAAGGTACCGAACTATTGAGGTGGTTTTGCGTCGGTGGCGCTGCGGACTCGGCACTTGCTGTTCCTACGGTGAATGAAAACATCGTGAGGCAACCTGCATACATTTGTGAAGAAATTCAATGGTGTACGTGAAGTCGACCAATCCGCACTGGGCCAGCGTGATTGACTAAAGGCCTTATCACCCTAATATAGGGTAGTTTTTTAAATACAATAGGCACGTATTTGACCCTTGGTTGTATACTTTCAAGTGACTTTAGTGAGCTGGTATTAAATTCACTAAAAAGATAAATTGAAAAAATACAAAATATAAAATCCGACTTCAAAAACACTTAAAAATCAGTGGTCCATCTCTTTCTAACATTCCAATTATTATAAACATTCCAAATTAAAAGTCAAAAATAATATGAGATTCCACACAATATCACATTTTTATATTGAAGTTGGTGTCAAGTGAAGATCTCCTAGAAAGAATTAAAAAAAATTGCAAAAAAACTATTAAAAAAGCACTGACTTCAATATAAAAAGTAATCATGTGTTATATATTACTTTTCACGTGTAAAAAATAAAACCGACTTCAAAAACTCTTATTTTTGTAGTCGGTTTATTGTTTGTATACCTATATGTTTATTTAATCATTTTTAATACATGTAAACCCCTGAAGTAGTTTGTTTGTGTTAATTTGTAATTAATAATAATAATATTCCAAGAAAAATTAATCAATCACCCTTTGATTTAAACAGTAAAATATTACTGTGTGTCATTTTAGACACAGCTTGCGATACGTAATCAACCCATTAGTCGCTTTACCATTATAACACTCGTAAAGCAATCTTTGAAATTGATAAATCATGAAATCAATAGAGATTGGACTTATTTCAAGTTAATTGCCTGCCAGTAATTACGATTCAGATGTATTTTTCGCAATAACATCTAAAGAACTTCTGTAATGAAATGTTTTGCTTTTGGGGAAACTATTGAAAGGCGGATTTTTTTCAGCCATTTTTATAGCCAAGTTTATACGTTTCTTGTACATAATTATCATCATTCATCATCATTTCAGCCAAGAGACGCCCACTGTTTTTTTCTTTATTTATTTTGGCACAAACAGTCATTGCAATAATTTCTTAATATCTAGAATTCTAGAGAATTACTTTACATAATAGCCACGGAGTGCCCAAAACTAAAACAACTAGGCTCAAAGGACAACTAAGTGTTAACATAAAACAACATTGAAAAATGATAAAAAAATCAATAACGAAAAAAAAATTGCATTTTCATAGAAAGTGCAAAGTCACATAAACAAGCTTTTCAAATAACTGTTGGACATAGGCCTCCCCAGCAGGCGTAGCACGGGCTGCCAAGACGGGACTTGAGTCACGCATTATCTCACAATTTCAGTGACATAATATCTATGTCTTAAAGAGTAGCATGGCGGCGCGTATTGAGGCTGCGGTCCGATAACAGCACTCACAGTACTAACGATTATAATCGCCTTGTCCAAATTAAAGAGAACACTGAAAATGCCATTAGCATGCTTACGATTTCGGTCCGGAAGAAGAGGTATATTCATTTTGAACCGAAAACAATTATCGAACGTCAAACTGACAGTTCACATAAAGTGATTTCACTCCAGAGCATGAGCGCCGTAAGTTCTATATGACGTTAATGATGACGTGAAGTGGCTCTTCATGCCGGCTAACATTAGCGCGCTCACAACATTTCGGGTCACGTTTGAACGCGCTAATAGTGACTTATTGATTTTCGGAACGCAGCGTTAGTGTGACTGACATGATAAAATTTCTTGACGCTCCTCAAGGGATATGTGTCACTGAGTCTTATCGGTCTTATCACAGATTTCTTGGCAGCCCGTGCTACGCCTGCTGGGATCTCCAAACCGATCGGTCCTGCGCCTCCCGCATCCAGCGGCTTCCCGCGACCTTCGCCTGTTGCACAATATTTAAGGTTCAATTTTAACATGTGTTATAAGACCTTGCTTCTTGCCCATGATGATTCTGTTTCAATGGTATATACTTCACCCTAACCCCATAGGTTTTGAGTCCCTTGTGAAATCGCAAAATTTCAGAAAATATGCATATTTTCGGGTCTTTTGACAAGTATGATTTTTTCACAGCTGAAAAAGACCGGAGACCCGAAGATTTGATATGAATTTCAGTTTGATATCTCTATGCATTCCCTAGCAAAAAGGGTCTTGACAGACAGACGGACACACGGACAGATGGATAATGAAGCTAAAAGGCTGAAACGGAACCCTTATAGAATATAAGGGTTTTAGCTCTTTTTTTTTCGGGGGAAAATGCGTAACCGCACCGTACCCGCCGATAAAAAAATACGTGTGCCATATTTTTTCTAATCTGCCAGATGGACATTAAACAAGTCCTGCCTCCCTATTCAATGGAAGAAGGATCATAAGTAACTCCCAATTCCAAATAACTGTAACCACCTTCAATGCACGCGTAGAATACGTAATTCATTAATCACAATATCATAATGTCATTTTAAGGCGCCTATAGTGTTGTCGATCACAGAAAATCGCTCCAATAGAAACCAATTTACATCGAAATCACTTTTATTGAAATATGAGTTCGTTGATATTATAAAATTTTCTGAAAAAATACTTTGATCTCATCAGAGACGCTGTAAATGATGATGAAACATGCTTCGATTTTCAAGGGTGAAAAATGTCGTTAGATGAATATTGAGTTGAATTATGCACTTTCTTTAACAATTAATAAACTTAACAATTCACAGGTAGTCGTTTCCAAATGTTTGATACGAATAATGACTTTATTTCATTTTTTTTATATTATAGTTTCCGTCCACTCACATTTTATGATTGATGCGGGACGATGCGGCTGTGTTATCAAACTGCTTTGCATAACTTTAGTGATATTACTACTCGTACCTGCCTTAGCGCTATATATGGGTAGCGGAGTATGGTCAAAAGTGGTAAACCCTTTCTTGGTAGATTACACCTACATACTTCGCGTGTTAAAGGGAAGCTCTACTTTTGAAACTGGTTCTTTTAACTATTAATTCGTTCGTTCTACTATTAATTTTGATTTTTGACGTTATTTTCAGTAGAGAAATATTGACAGCCTCAAGTTCATACAGTATTGACGTTATCTAGTCTAATTCATATCTGTGCTAGAATTGCATCCTTTTGGGGTACTGTAGCCTTAAGCTGTGCGGTTTTACAGTTTTAAATTTGAATTCGTCACGAAACTGCAGTACATATTTGGAAATTCCCCAAATTCACCTCGACATGCGCGGCCACTAACTTACATTATTTCTTGGAACATTCTTTGTCATAAGGCATAAACAAAACTCGTGTCGAAACACACAAAGAAACATTGAATACGTGTCCACATTTGTCCCGTTTAATAAGGAAACCATTAAACTTTTACTGACTATTTTATTGAATCACTTATTGGATTGTAGTATGACTTTACAATAACACTAGTCCGAGGAAGTGAAAGCAAGAAGCGATATTTCTATGCCAAATTTGGAAAATTCATCATCTCTCAGCCGTACGACGCCCACTGCTGGGCATAGGCCTGGGCATCCACGGCTTGGAGGGGGGCGTCCATCCCATCCATCCATCCATCCTCCATCCATCTTTTTAAACAATAATTTGGAAAATTATAGTTTAAAAATTCAAAGTAAAATAGAAAATTATAAATTGGTTGTGTTAAAGCGACATTTCAAAAACGATAACGAAGTTCGATAAGAACAAAATGTATGGGATTGACATAATTATGCCATCTCTAAATAACGTGGCGAATCGATCAAAGTCATCGATATGCAAGTTGGTAGACAAACTGATTTGCAACGAATCAATGAAGTAACTTAACTGTAATTTTCATATACTACTCGTTATTCATTAAAATGAAATGAAAATATTAATTTGAATATTTTTTTTACCATTTCTTTTCCATTTCTCAGTTTTGAGTACTTAGATAACCAATATGTTGTTTTCTTACAGAAAGAACAATGAAACACAGTGATCGCTAATGGCTACTTACGTTGACTACATTTTCGTTATATCAGAGAGGATGAAAAATCTAGTTTCGCTATGAAACGATTGCCTGCCACTTGTCTAAGCCCCCGGATGTTGATAAGAAAATAATTTTATTTCGACTATTCAGTTATAAACGTATTAGTTAGATTAAAACTATAATAAAAGGCGGCATTTAAAATTTCCTAGTGAAAATCCATACTAATATTATAAAGACACTAGTGTCTCTATCTGTCTGTTACATCTTCACACTTAAAACCGCTGAACCGATTTGGTACAGAAATTGTTTGAGTTGCGGAAAAGGGCATTGATAGTTTTTATCGGAGAAATCATCCTTTAGGTGGTTAAAAAGGGGGATGGGACTTTGTATGGGTGGGACTCTATAACCGGTGAACCGATTTAGATGAAATTCGGTATGGAGATAGTTTGAGTTGTGAGGAAGGATATAGGTAAATAGATTGGATAAAAGATAAGTTAGTTACCCAAATTACTAATTCACACGAACGAAGTCGCAGGCAAAAGCAAGTAGACATATATAATGAAATGATAAAAAGAACTTTATGCTGATAACGAACGCAAAAACAATAGAAATCTTGACTCGCCAGATCTATTGCAAATCCAATCGATAGCACCTAACCAATTGATAAACAAACATACTCGTAAGCTTTTAACTTGTATAGGTACTCGTCGCTGTAACGTTCCTTACCAATCCAGACTGAGACACCGTGGTGGGAAATGGTCTAAAGGCTCCCCTTCTTGGGGAGGTCTATGCCCAACACTAGGGTGTTATGGATGACATAATGATTACTTAGAATAACATTTAAAATTCTACATTTATAAAAAGGTATGTCAGAGGCCACAAGTTGCGAGCAGTAGACAGGGCGCAATGTTAATATAGAACCGACATTGCGGCAAAAGGTTTAAGAGTGACAGCCGAGTACCAGAGATGAAATATTGGCAGAGCGCCCACAAAGTTGAGCGATGTTCCAGTAGGGCTGATCTATTTGGAAACCTTTGGGGAAAGACAATTATGTCCAACGGAAGGCTCTTGGATGAAATAAGGACTTGAGTCAAGGCACACTTCTTCTATGGCACACTGAGCAACGTATGGCGATTGAAAAGGGAAAACTACTGATTAGAACCGTGAAATACGCAGCTTCGTTGTGATAGAATGTCGGCACAACATTTCGAAACGTCCTTGCCGCTTCCGATGATAGAATAGATGCGGTCCATTGAATGGAAAGTGATATTATGCGCGAATGCTTCTGATATTATTATAGTGATATACTGTCCGCGCCACACAATCCCGATGAATAATAAGAATAATTGCAGATTCATTGCCGCCAACGAATCTGATATCGTGCTGATAGACCAGTCCCAACGCCGGGCAATGAAAGCCGTCATCTCCAACTCTTATGACGAGAACCTCGTGAAAGCTGAAAAGGATAAGGTGAGCGAGAACCTTGCCTTAGCTGACTTAGCTCATGAGATTGTCACCATGTGAGATATGGACTCGACCATTATCTCACATGGCGATTCATTCCAATAGTCTTGCCGGTGTATATACTTCTGGCGAAAAGTCTCGATCAACACTTTGAGAGACGGTGGGCGATTGAATCAAGGGTATGTTTATATTATGTTATAAAAGACGGTAAATCATGAGACGGCACGAATTGTCAGGAAGGGTCTTTGCACAGTCTTCCTAATTGCGCGTAGTTTGGATACTGTCTCATTATTACAGATGGCTTAGATTTTTTTGTAATATTTATATTTTTTGTTTTTTTTATATCGTAAAAAGAACTTTTCAAAGTAAATAAAGAAATATTTATGATGATAACATTAATGAACAACTGTAACAAGATAATACCATATCGCCAATAGGCTTGTTAGTTTGGCGAATAAATATAATATGCAATAGCTGTGTATGAAATTTAGTTATTGAAATTTAGCAAATTATTGTAAAGAAACAAATTGGTAGTTCTAGGTAGTTGAAACATGTTGAGATATTATAATGTATAAAGAATTTTAGTACCTATTTCCTCATAATAATTTAATATATACAAAACTCGTGTCACAGTGTTTGTAATCCATGCAAACAGCTTGCTTGACTGATTTTTATGATTTTTTTTGTGTATATTTGGTAGGTCTGAGAATAAGTCGTAGGGTTTTTTTTATACTCCTAGGCCCTCTTATAACTCTAAATTTTCACCCTTCTACCAACCCCCATTTTTAATACAAATATTAGTTCCTATTTTTACTGGCGGAACGTAGTTCGCGGACACAGCTGTTAAATCCATACATCTGTCTGTCTGTCTGTCGCGCTTTCACGTTTCTTAAGAGTGTAAGGGGGGGATTTGTAAAGGGAATTAATAAAAAAGAATTTCCACTCGGACGAAGTCGTGGGCAAAATCTAGTTATATTAGAGAAGTAGTTACCTACTTATCTAGAGTTCTCGATCCCAATAATTGCAGCAAGCGAACTGAAACAATTTAGTAACACAACGAGACAATTTAATTGTAATGAGATGACTAATCAGTAAATAAGCTACTGACAGCCACAAATTAGTTTCAAAATGCAACCTACAGTTAGCACCAGATTACGATTTGCAGTTAAGCGGAACAAAAGCTTGAGATGGGTACATAGCGATAAAATTATCAGTGACACAGCCATCATAGGCTAGTGTTGCAATTTTATTTGATCACTGTGTTAATTGTTAGATTTTGTTTGTTTTGTTAATTTTACTTTACGATATTACCGTAGCCATATTTTATAGGATACGGCAACCATAGCCACTAATAAAAAAAATCAAAAATTTAATTTGTTGAGAAAATTAGAAATAAATTGTATTAATAGAAATAAAATGTTAAGTTCAAGCCTAACGAAAATATTGATATTTCAGTTTTCGATGTGAAGAAATGGCATAGAATCTTTCTATATAATACAAACATTACTGTAGAATTGTAGATTGAAAAAAAAAGAATATTGAATATTGGCTTGGTAACTCTGTTAGAAAATCCTAAACACCTATCACCGTAAAAAATAATCTTCCATTTTAATTTAGAATTTAAAAACATAAGTAATATGATTGTTTTAGTTGTAATACAATAACTGGATTGATTTTTAATAAGCGATCCAGTATTCCAAAAACTAATTGAAATGTACAATGTTTTTTTAAGAAAAATAAAAACCGACTCCAACAATACTAAAAACTCAAAAATAATATAAGAATATAATACAATAACATATTATATTTTTATATAATATCATATTTTTTTTTAAAGTCGGTGGCTTTTTCCTAGTTAATTACTGCAGTTAGTTTTTACATTTTTTAAGACTCATCCATTGATTTTCAATTCAATCGGTGTGAATCTGTAATTGGTTTTACGGTGTATATTGTTGTTGTTTAATATTGTTTTGTAACTGTTGTTTCACCAATAAGATAAAAAAAAAAAAAAAAAAATTTCTAGGAGTCCATCACCAGATCCTGACTTGGTTACATTGGTGACCTCGGGAGTGTACCCTTTTGAATACCTACAAAAATTTATTGAATTGAACATCGGTTACTAATGACGCAGATGTGAGGTAACATACACACAAAAAAAATATATGTGTCGAATTGAGAACCTCCTCCGTTTTGGAAGTCTGAAAATATTACTATTTTCGTTTGTGAACCTGGCGAAGTGACAATTTAAGCTATGTGCAATGAATTACATTGCAATGAGATAATTACTCCCGTGACAGAAGATTTCGAGAACTGGCCTTGCGTTAATTGATTTAATCTAATTTATTGGGTAGAATAGAGATCCTTTTTGTGGCTGTGCTGCTGTTGTAAATCTGCCATTTACAGATTATGTTTTTAAAAAATATAGGAGAAAGGACATGATCCACAGGAAAGGGTATGATCCACATTAAAGAAGAAAGCGCCACCGATTTATGTCGATGTTTTGGAATCGTTAATACCTGTTAATACAGTCTGGCCAAGATCTTGTGGCACCTAGATGACATCGACAGGAGGGCGCTGCATGTTATTGTTTGAAAAAAATCCTTTACTTTAAGCACAACCTCTCTGGAACTACTACGTATCACCTCTTAGCGGCTTGAAAACTGATAATCAACCCTTATTACATGAGACTTAAAAAATTGACAAAGTGTGGACCTTACTTTGACATTTATTTCAATGTTCAAAAAACAAGTTTAAAAAATAGATAAGCCTTTATTTAGATAGTGAACTATGATATAATAGGGGACATGTTACCTAACGTTGACCACAGAATCAAAGTTCTATATTCAGCCATTTTCGAAAGCAGACAATTGCGCATTGTTAAGTGCTGCTTGATATATGGGCTGAGACTCGAAAGATGCTCCAGGCGACCAGATCTCGGTGAAAGGTGATTTATGCACGGTCACTGCGGGTCACTTGAATAACACACAAAAACATGCATAACAACAACCCACGGATTTGCATGGTAAGGTTACAAATAACAAGCGTTTATTGAAAGAAAAAAATAACAAACACAATAATTGTTTTATAGTTGAGCTTATATACTCGTGGCATTTTTCGTTCCACTAAAAACATACTCTGAAATCATCACCTCAACCTATTCTACCGCTGGGCACGGGTCTCTGCTTCGACGACGAGGGATTTGGTCTACTACCCTACACCAGGCTGATGACCAAACGCGTTGGAGAAGGGTTTTGTTAAAATTAAACCGCTTCCGAAAAAAAGAGAACACCATTCTACGAGTTCTTGTGAAATTGAACAACTTTCCCCAAGAAACATAATTTTCGCACTATCCATACAAAATGATATTTTCTAGTCATTTTTAAAAAAAAACCGTCGCCCCACGCTAGGATTTTCTCCTGTGTCGCGGATGCAGTTACAAACATAGCATATCACATGCAGATACACCCAGACCGGAACAAATTTCTGTAGGCCATACAAAATATTTGTTCCGTACGGGAATCGAACCCGCGCCCCGTTGCGCAGTAGGCGATCACTCGACCTCTGCGCTAACCGTGTCGTCGAACTAAGGAAATTGTTATGCGTCAATTTTTTGCGTCTTTGGAAATATGTTCCTCGGGGAAAGTTGTCAGTTTCTCAACTAGAATTATGTTCTCTCTTTTGGGAAGCGGTTGCATTACAATTTACACCCTGTAGGTGTAACTGCACTAAACTTACTTTGTCGATTCTTATGATAGTAAGACAGCGACATATGTATTCTATTGGCGGGTTTCAAAATTCTATCTACCTTTTGTGGATTTGGTTACTAACGATAGGCATTAGATATTAGCGGATTGGGTAACTAGCGATAAGCATTTAGCTCCATACAAAACACGTCAAAATTCTATCTCCAGTAGCATATTGAAACCGACCCCTTAGACTAAAGCCACACGCTAACTTTTCAGCAGTCGTTTCGTAGAAAAAATGTTTGGAGGTGACATTAGCTGCGGAAAAAATAGTGTGCGGTTGTCGCAGGCTAGCGTGTCGTTAATATAATTCATCACCGCTCGAACAAGCGTACTTCGAAAGACATGTGAATTTGGAGCTTTTTCGATTTGAATGGACCTAAGAAGTAGTCGGTGGTGCTGTGGACTCGGCACTTGCCTTCCAATAGGTAAGTCCGGAGTTCGAGATTGCCATGTACCAATGTGTTTTTCGTTTTTTTTAATTTCATAATTGTACATTTTATGGTATGCGGCGATGTTTATGTGTTGGTTTGTTGCTTGGTTGCGGCTTATAAATCCAAATCAGAACACAGTTCGCTTCTTCACCATTTACTTTAACTCACAATTTAATCAGAAGGATATACAGGAATAGATTACTATAAAATATACTGGAAACGTATCGATAATTTCGCAATAACAATGTAAGGCATCCGCGTCGCATAGGCGATTGTCACAGACTGCGCGGGAGCTGACTTTCTCGACCCACGTTGACGTCACACACAAACGGTACAGTTCCGCGTTCTCATTACACCTTTGTTTCGGAACCACACTCATCCGTCACGACATATATGGTAAGTATTAGATGTAATTTTTATTTATATTTATTTAAGTAAGTATTTAATTAGTAATTTAAGAACTTTATAGATTTAAGTATTCAGTATAATATTTATAATTTATGTATGTATGTTATGTATGTTATGTATGTACTTGTGAGTTTATGTATGTTTATGTAAATATTATTTTAATAATAAAATATGTGATTATTATAGGTTAGTATATAATATAATATGTGTAGATGTAAAGGTGTCCCCACAATTTCTTGTCTAACGCTCCTACGGCGAAGGAAAACATCGTGAGGCAACTTGCATACATCTGCGAATAAATACAAAGGTATATGTGAAGTCGATCAATCCGCACTGGGCCAGCGTGGTTAATTAAGGCCTAAACACCCGCTTAGGGTAGGCTCGAGCCCCTCGGTGGCGACATGAGCTGTTATGATAAAATAGTATTTTTAAATCGAGAGTGTTGTTTTGAATCCAGAGCGTAGCAAAGGCTTTTAGAGACGAACCCTGAGCGTAGTGATGGATTCTAAAGTTGAATCCTGAGCGCGGCGAGGGATTCAAAGTACGTCACTCGCGCTTAAAATAGTGTTACTACCGAGGTGGACACTCTTCTTTTTATCACCATCTAGGACACTCTAGGTAAAACTTACTTTACTTATATACAGTATTAGGTTAGGGGCAATAGACAAGGGAAAGAAAAAGAAATATTAAAAAGATGTAGGACTAATTAAGGGATTGTCGGGCGCGTGGGTAGTGGAGTCGCAGTGTGGACCTTACCCAGCGCGCCCATAAGGGCAGGGAGAACACCGGGGGGTTTTAGTGGGTAGGCCTGGCACCCTGCCGGGAGAGCCCCACACACGCTCGCTGTCTAGCCAACGGTGGGTACGGTGCGGTTACGCATTTCCCCCCGAGAAAAAAAAAAAAAAAAAAGGACTAATTAAGGGATCATCGCCTGGCACCGACCTGAATATAAATATGTGATGTTGTGTGTATTACATATTGTTATTTTTTACTTTTAAGTGTTTTGGACGTCGGTTATTCTTTTTTTTTTCTTTTAGTGAATTCTTAATACCAGCTCACTGAAGTGACTCGAAAGAATACAACTAAGGGTGCAAACGTGCCTATTGTATTTAAAAAACTAACTTCTAACTGCTAAAAGTTAAGGATACTTCCGTCATCAGCTCGTTTCATGACTACCAGACGCAAATGCCACAATAGTTTCAGAAAATTCATGAAAAACATTTGACGCACCTATAAAATTTAAGAGTTCCCCTCGATTTTCCTGGGATCCTATCGAAATTCATCGAAAAAAAAAGTTTATCAAAACCGGTTCACAATTGGCAGAATAATTGCGTAACACCGATGACTATGTTTCTTATGTGTAACAAAAAAACATAGGATAAAGAAACTCCTTTTTTGTCGGTTTAAAAGAAAAACTAATAAATATAAAAAACTCTCTTTGGTGATTATAACTTTTACTCATAATTTCCACATTTCAATTCAAGTCACTTTTAGTTCCTGAGGGATAAAAATGCTATTTTGGCCCCTGTTTATGAGGAACCAAGAAGCACTTTTCGATTTTTGTAAGCAAAAAAAAAATTCTTTTCGTTTTACCAGTGCAGTGTGGTCACTCCGTTTGGCTTCAGGCCAGTCACCAATTAGATCGTAATGAGAAAGTGTATATCGGAGACTGGGTCGCCTGCGGCGACTAGCACGTAAATGTGGCGAAGTTTATGTCCGGAAAAGCTGCAATTTTCGTCGAGATAAAAGCTCTAATCGTGGTTTTACCGGCATTGAGCTTTTCCGAAGGGCGTTCTGTTATGATGTAACACCAAATTACGTCTAGTTTCAAGGTTTCTCTCAGCGATATAATGAATGATATAATCGTAATGATACTTAGGAGTATATAGGCTCACGATTAATAAAGTTAAGCAAGGTTGCCAGTGGTCAGGTCTGTGATGGGTGACCAAAATGGGTCGTATCGGCTAACCGTCCCATCAGACAGACAGAAAGAACAGAGAATGAGTAAGAGTGCACATAATTAGATAAATCGATAAAAAAATCCTAAATATCACTACGAAAATTGATTTACATTGTGATGATAATGGGATAAATGTCATTCGTTAGAGTAACTGTTCCACTCACTCCGACAGGCATTTCTATTTTTTTTTTTAATAAAAATGTTTGTGAAATATTATATTTGTAATGTTTACAATTTAAAACAGGAGACAAAAAAAAAATACAAGACCTTCCGAGTTTCTTGCTTGTACTTCTCGAGGAGGCTCTCCCAACTCCCGAACAGGTGTAGAGTCAACTTTTTTTTTCAATTTACTTTTACTTGTATTTGCATACATCTTAATAATGGTTGGGGTGTGTGTACATACAAGGATTAAATAATTAGTTAATTAGATTCTTGTTTGAATTTTTTAATGTTTTATTTGACGTCAATAAATGCCTGTAAAGGTCTATATTGAATAACTATTTTTGAGTTTGAGTTTGACGATTTTGTATTTCTTCTCAACAGTAATAAGATTTCTTTGTCAAATGTTCACATAAATTTTTATGTTCCTAAGATAATAAACGATTAGGATTTTTTATAAATGATCCCGTAATTCAAAAAATAATGAAAACCGTTAAAAGGTTTGGAGGACAAATCACAAAAAATGCCCAGCGAATCATGTGCGTCCTCCGAGGCCTCAAACAAAAAAACACCAGCCATTAGCACCGGTTGTTGATCATGCCACTTAAACCAAATTGTTTGCAGTGTAAAATATTGTTCCTCTTAAAATAACTTTGCGTAAATCTATAACATTAATTTTTATTTTACTTAAAGTAGGTACAGAAAAGGTTAAGGTAGCATAGAAATAGGTGTTAAACTACTGGCCTCTGATGTGCTACCCGTTTTGAGGTGAGTTGTTAGACGAGGAAGCACACCACAGTCAATCCAATCATTAAAAATGCTAGAAAGAACTATATTGCATTGCTTTTCCGGTTTGAAGGGCAAGATACTCGAATTGCTGTGAAATTACTGGGTACCGTGACCTTACATCTGATGTCACAAGTTGGCAACCCCCACGTTGCAGTTTTACAGCGAATGTCACAAGAGCCACATGTATTTATAGGTGACTGTTACCACTTACCATCAGGTGCCCACCTGATGGTAAGTGGTATCAGTTTTGGAACTTTTTTTAATGCGTCTCCTGGGGACGAGGTCTCGGTGGATGAAACAGACGGACGGACGATCGCACGGAAACGTAAGCACATCAGCGATAACAAATAAAGTTTGGGTCGCTTTAAAAAATGTATATCGCTATTAGTCTAAGGAACATATTAAGCAACTTCAAGTTAGGTATGAAAATTCCTTGCATATGAATGTATATTACAATGCTGACAATGTGACAGTGTTGCATTTGGTCCAACTTCTATACATATAGACGATCGGTTTCCTTTATATGTACATATTATGTGAGCGTTTTATTCACTAATACCTATATTTTATACAGTAAATGGAGTTTTCATTTTGTTCGTACACTTATTGATTTTTATAATTAATGTTGCGTTTTCTCTCACTGAGAAATGAATGTAAAATAATAAAAAAACTGTTTTGGCAAAAGGCATTTAGCGTCATTCACTCGAGTGAACCGAACCAAGAGTGACTCTGAATGCCGCCCGGTGCTCAATACACTTTCCCTAAAAATAGGCACCTATTTATAACATTTCCGTCTAATACTTAAATACCGGAAGAAAAATTTTAATCAAGTAGATGCCCGAAAACATTTACTTCGGAACAATGTCGTAATACGAGTAATAAAGAGGCACTGGATCGAACTAATGTCTAACTCTTGTATCCGACTAGGGCAATGAAGTCAAACTAAAATGAAATATAATTTGTTTTTGCACAAAACACCGGAATCCTTTTTATTTTAGAGGCTTCTCAATTTCTTGCCTGTATACTTTTTCTATTTTGAACCATTTTTTAATATTTTTTTGTTCGAAACGGTATACTCATGAGGTGGTCCTATTCTAAATCATGATGACTCGATCTACCTCGGATCCCTGATGATGGGATCCGAGGTAGGTCGAGGACAATATTCACGTACATGCTGTACGTTACGTTACGTTTTCATAGTATTTTCCATAGCTATTCACATATTTGCATCTGATGGTAGTTGCCATTTCACGACGTTGAGCTGGAAGGTTTCTTGTATAACTTCAAGTGAATCATGTGCGCTGATAGTGGAAAGTATAACTCCTTAACATTAAGGAGTTAGGAATTAATTCTTTTATTTTTCTTCTTTAAATTTTTTTCTTTTATTCTTCTTTTATTCTTTTCTTTCTTTTACCATTTTGAGTGAAAGTCGTTTTAATTCGAGTTATTCTGGTGTAACCCGACGGAATAGTCAAAGCAGGTTTTTTTCCACTATTTAACAAATGTTCATATTATATTATATAAGTACAATGATAAATTAGCCTACGAGCATACTGCAATTTGGATGCATGTAATATAAAAAGGGTATGTGGATGATGTCGTAGTTTTGAATCCAGCCCGAAGTGAGATTTCTTTATGATGATTTTATTCTAAAATTGGTTGTTAGACTTTTTAACATTTTTAAACAATATACAAAGTCACGAATATAAAAAAATACAAATTATTTGATACATATGGATTTTTCTCCATTCAAAGCTCTAGATCTAGACTGACAGGCTACATTTCAATTGCAGTTTAGTTAGATGCATTCAAACGAGCAGCAAAGAGGTTCCTGAATTGCAGTTTGGGTGGTCCTAGCATGATTACATTACAAAAACACTGCCAAACAACCATGCTACCTAATTGCAGTCGGTGTGCAGTTCCAACTATCATATGACCTAGACATCATCAAAATCATTAGTGAATAGATCATATAAAAATCTTGGCTTCACACTTCGTGTGTGTAAGCCATTTTCAGATATAAAATGTCTTAAAATTCTATATTACTCATGTGGCAGAAGCATACTGGAATATTGCAGCAATGTTTGGAACCCTCAATATATCACTTACAGTCAATAAATAGAAAAGATCCAATCAAAATTTATGAAACACCTAAACTACCGCTCACAGCGTAAGTCTGGAGACTATGGGGAATCCTGTGACTTCTTTAATATGTTATCACTTGCAGATAGGCGACAACTTCTGGACATGCTGTTCCTCCATAAGGTCTGTCAGGGAACAATAGACAGTAAAATTCTATGTGAATTGTTCTTGCAGCTCCAAGCACCCACTACTCGCACAAGGCATACGTCTTTGTTCAATCTGCCACACACGCGTACCAACTATTACAAAAATTCCTTAATATCCCTGAGGAACTTCAATAAGCGATTTGATGCAGTAGATATACTGAGCAGCAGTAGTCAAAACTTTAAGAGTAAAATTTTTTATATTTTAAACAATACGTAAAATTATTAATTGTGCTGTTGTGATATCAATTATATCGCGACAGCATCACATCACAACAGCAAGAGTGGTTATGGTATGGTTATGCTCACAACACACCACACGCAAAAACACACACCACACAGACACACACACACACTACCCACTATAAGAATAATATAAAAATGTAAGTCCGTCATTAGATGTAAGTCCTAGTTATAAGTTGTAGCTGTAAATACTTTAAGATCTGTGGATTTTGTTAAATAAAAATAAAAAATACTAACAACCAATAATGCAGTCCGATTGCAGTTGTTGTGAAGACTGTATAAATAGAGTTCCAAACTGTCAGCCAACAGTGTAGTTCAATTGCAGTTTTATGCAGACTTGGACGGTCTGTACAAAACTGCAATCGACAATCAAGTCTTAAACTGTCAGTATGTAGGTAGTCCGATTGCAGTTATTGCGACGACCGCCTAAACAGAGCCTCAAATTGTCAATCAACCTTCAGTCCGATTGCAGTTTTTGCGCAGTTCGGAGTTTCGTTGCATTCGTACTAACCGCATTCGAACTGCGTTTGAGCTGCAATTTTGAGTGCTGCTGTTAAGACGGAGTCAGCCTTTCTGACGTGAACATGTTCAGCCTTTCTGACGTGGACATGTTCAGCCTTTCTGACGCGGACATGTTGTGGCAGGGAGCGCACGGTGCGGTGCTCGTCGGTGCTGATCGGCGCGCTGGGGCTGTCGCTGGCGGCGCTGGCCGTGTACACCGCCGTGCTGGCGTTCGCCGAGTACAGGGCGCCGCGGCCCTGCCTCACCGAGGAGTGCGTCGCTACAGGTCAGCTGTGCAATCCCTACTACCCCTACTAATATTACGTATACGAAAGTAACTCTGAAGTAAACGCTGAAGGAATTTTAATAAAATTTGCTATAGAGGAATTAGTTCCGGAGAGAGAAGTTCATTTTATTAAAAATTAATTAAGTACTTATCTTTGCTTACTTTTACTCATCATCATCATTTCAGCCAAGAGACGCCCATTGCTGGACATAGGCCTCCCCCAGGGATCTCCAAACCGATCGGTCCTGCGCCTCCCGCATCCAGCGGCTTCCCGCGACCTTCACCAGATCGTCGGTCCACCTTGTGGGGGGCCTACCAAAGCTGCGTCTCCCGGTACGCGGCCGCCACTGAAGGACCTTTCCGCCCCAACGGCCGTCAGTCCTGCGAGCTATGTGTCCTGCCCACTGCCACTTAAGGTTTGCAATTCTTTGGGCTATGTCGGCGACTCTAGTTCTTCTACGGATCTCTTCATTTCTGATGCGATCGCGTAGAGAAACCCCGAGCATAGCCCTCTCCATTGCCCTTTGAGTGACATTGAGCCTTCTGATGAGACTCATTGTAAACGGCTACGTCTCAGTTCCGTACGTCATCACTGGCAACACGCACGAATTGAAGACTTTCGTCTTAAGACACTGCGGTAGATTGGCCGAGAATATGCTGCGTAGCTTCCCGAACGCTGCCCAGCCGAGTTGGATTTGTCGATTTACCTCTTTCTGGAAGTTGGACTTACCGAGCTGGACTATTTGTCCCAGGTAAACATATTCGTCAACAACTTCCAGTGTAGAGCCGCCAACCTTCACAGGAGTGGGTACTACATGGGAATTCACCATAATTTTGGTCTTGTCCATGTTCATTTTAAGACCCATTTGTTGGGAAACTCTACAGAGGTCTTCGAGCATTGTGCCTAGATCTTCCACGGTCTCAGCCATGACCACGATATCATCGGCAAAACGAAGGTGAGTCATGTACTGGCCGTTTATGTTGATGCCGAGTCCTCTCCAGTCCAAAAGCTTAAATACATCCTCCAGCGCAGCTGTGAACAGCTTCGGCGATATAACGTCACCTTGTCTCACACCTCGCTGAAGTCGTATTGGTTTCGAGTTCTGGTCCTGAAGGCGGACTGACATAGTGGCGTTTCCGTACATGACTGACTTCAACACTTGGATGTACCGGTAGTCTATTTGGCACCTCTGGAGTGACCTAAGCACGGCCCAGGTCTCGACAGAATCGAAGGCTTTCTCATAGTCCACAAACGCCAAGCATAGTGGCAGATTATACTCCTCGGTCTTCTGTATAACCTGCCGCAGCGTATGAATGTGGTCTATGGTACTATAGCCTTTACGGAATCCGGCTTGTTCGGGAGGCTGGAAGTCGTCAAACCTGCGCGCGAGATGATTCGTGATGACTCTCGAGTACAGCTTGTATACATGACTCAGGAGCGTGATGGGTCTGTAGTTCTTCAACTGGGCCCTGTCGCCCTTTTTGAAGAAAAGTGCCACCACACCCCCGTGCCATGCTTTAGGCGTAATGCCCTCGAGTATGATGGAGTTAAATAGCCTCTGCAGCGCTTTCCGGACTGGTAGTCCACCCGCTTTCAAAAGCTCAGCTGTAACTCCATCATCACCCGGTGCCTTGTTGTTTTTTAGCTGTTTGAGAGCCACACTAATCTCGTACAGGCTGACGTCCGGGATGTCTTTGGTGTAATGCCGGATCAATTTGGCTCTAGGGTCTGTAGCCTGAATGACAGGTGCCTGCGATGTTGTGTAAAGCTGTCCATAAAAGCGTTCAATCTCAGCCATAAGCTCAAGTCGAGACGTGACAACTCTGCCGTCCTCTGTCTTCAGCTTCGTCAGCAGACTCTGACCGAGTGACAGATCTCTTGCGAACACTTTGGAGCCCTTGTTCCGCTCGATGGCTTCCTTAATACGTTCTGTATTAAATCGGCGTATGTCGCGAGTCAGAGACTTCGAGATCTGTTTGTTGAGTCGCCGACGAGCATCTTCAGAGGACTGCAGACCCATCCCACGGCTTTCTTCCATCAGCTTAATTGTCGGCTCTGAGATCTTGCTCCTTTGCTTGGTACGGCTGGGTTTGAAAAACTTCGAACCCACCGTAAGGACAGTTTCCACAAACCTGTCATTATATGTGTCCACTTATGTGTCCACGTGTATTGTGTTCGCTTGCCTGGAGGATTGCTTACTTTTACTATGGAAAAAAAATAGACATGCGAATTATCATATTTATAAAAAAATAAGGAATTACAATTGAGTACGAGTATATTAGCTTAAGACCGATATTACGAGATTAATCGCCTGTTCCGGAACTGAAATCTCGGTAAAAACAGTCTGAGATTCCGGAAATTCGGAAGCCCTAGGTAGCACATATTATTATGTGGGTCGAACTGATGATGAACCATTTTATGTTCGAGCAATTCCGATAGACCCATTAAACCTATTCACGTTAGATCAAGCTAATCAGAACGACACTTCGAAAAGAATAGGCAAATGGAGATTGCCACACCATCCATTCCTGTGTATAATTAAAATGAAATGTACCGACACGTGTTGCCGCTAACCAGTCTATGACTGTATCAAAAACGATGCTGACGCACGTCTCGTGGCATTCATTAATACTGATAATTGCATGAAATGGATCGTTGATGCGCAGTAACTGTTAAGCGCGTAATGCAATGCAGTCGACATCCTACCGAGTCCCCGCATTAAAATAACATCAATTCAAAGAACAGTTCAGATGAGCCGCCGCCATGGCGCCAATAAACATACTTTAACAGTAAATTAATTAGGACAGACTAATATTTAAGTCGACAAATAAAATCAAACCCGCGATTCCGTATGCGTGGAATTTGCTATATGGGTGATTCCACAAAATTCGGAAAACTCTATGTCCGCTTGTGTTATTTAGTTAATTTCAATTTGAAATCACGTAAAAAATTGTTCTTACTTAGGGCATTTGTCATTCTTATTGCTACGTTACTGCTATTCAGCTTAATCTTGACTCGGGACTAACGAGAGCTCCTTGAAAGTGGTCCTATTTTCATGGATTCGGCGATATCGCGAGTTTGGTTATATCGCGCGTTCCCTAGGAAACTCATTAAAGTTTACAGATAAAAAGTAATCGATGTTCTTCCTCAGAGATTAAGCCAAATAAGCCGTCTTTACACCTAATATTACTAAAATTCTAAAATTGTAGTGTGCGGGTTATCACAGGGCTCGGAAACCTGGTTTATATTTTAAACCAGCTCGTAAAAAACGCCATACATTTTAAAAAGAGCATTTTCATTTCAATTCCGCTCGATCAGAATCGATATTATTTCGGTTCTGATCAAAGAACAAAATAAAACTGTTCCTGCTCGAAATACCGGTTAATTACGCTCGCTAATTTCGTTCTCTCCGCCCACCGTTCTAAACACCCGCACACCTCTCCTTACAACATTCAATAAGAATATAGGCGTATTCTTTCATCCGCTTAGCATGAATTCGACCTCAGCTTATCATAATCGTCAGGTTATCCAAGTGAAAAAAGAATTATCGGATTTCAAATGAAATATATGAGGGTAAGTAAATTTACAAAGATTTACAAGTGTGCTTGATCAGACAAGCAAACTTGATATGTCTATAGCTTTGAAGAATATTATGTCAGATTCATACCTACAAAGAAATACACGGTTATTTTTTTATCACCCTGGTTATTTTAAGGGTGGCTTCAGGACACGGTAGAAGAATTATTTAACCATTAATAATAAAATTTACTCACCTGTTTAATTAGATATTTATTATCTAAAATATCCAAAAAATACTGCACTGGTATGGACACTGAGTGAAGTTGTAGGCAAAACATTGAATGAACGCGAACTGGCAACAACGTCGCCGATTCAAAGTCATCACTGAGTTGATCACAATTTCACCTTCCTACTTTACGGGCTTAGGACCGGCAAAACAAAGTTTTTAAAGAAAACAAACAGTACTAGGTAGGTATTACGGTTATGGTAGGTTGTTTTGGCGTAGTTAAAAAATTGGAATCAACTTTAAATACTTACCTACCTAAGAACCAATTTAAATCAACTTTAGTTCTAATAACAAAAGAGTTCTAAATTTAAAGGAAGTCCTCTAACTCATACAGTCGTGCACGTTTAAAACTATACATGACCACAACAACATATCACTTTGGTTAGTGTTTAACGTCTCGAAATGCAGTTTTCGCTTCCAAGTCTTACGTTTGCGGGTTCACTTTCTTACACCAAACACTTAATTTCACTTCACAAGTAAAGTCTACGGTCTACCGGAGTAAGGTCTGTGTATTCGCGAGATGTGTTAACTTGAAACTAAAATTCCGAATGCGCCCGATTGCCGCGCGTCAGGCGCGGGCGCGACATCGCGATACGTTCACACGCGGCGGGGTCAAAGGCGAACTAAAGCCGGCCGGCTCGTACCGACAAGCGACAGCAAACAACAAAACGCCGCCGCCGGCGCTCGGCGCCAGCGCCGACTGTCTCTGTCTTTCACTATTGTAGTGTCTAGTGCAATAATAACTCTTATTTCAAACGAGTTGTAGATTGATCTTGCTTGAATTAATAATGCGACGTTGCCGCATTTTCCTAAGCCCGTAGTAGTAAATGCTTTATTCATTCATAATCTTACCTTATCTTGTAGTAAACAAGAACAATGTCTATAATTTAATATTATTGGCGGATAAATTTTAAAAAATATAACCACATGTTTTTTTTATTGATATGAGTCGTCTAGCGTCTACCGAGCTGCCTCTAAAATTTTCCAGTATGATAAAAAAATAACCGTGTATAAAAGATTCCTATGACAATGTCATTTTTGATATCGTTGTATAAATTATGCAAACAAATGTGATCGTAATCATTTTATAAGAACATAAATAAACTGAACAACTTTTTCTATGGGAACAATGTTGAAATCACTCAGTGGATGTAAAACATTTGTATGGAACAGCAGATTTTTTTGCAATTTTTTTTTTTCAACACTTACACTATCTTTACAGGCTTAATCCTAATGCGATAGCGTAGACAATTATTTCTAGACTTATACTAACTTACCCTAATCACACTATAACGTAATGTTTTTTTTAAAAACAAACAAAATTATAAAACGCAATAAAAAACAAAAACAAAAAAAATATTTAAACTTCACTACAATCTTAACTTCTTAAACACAATATATACATAATTGTCTTTGTGAGCTCATCCTCTGAACAACAGAACACATCGACACTCTCCGCAACTTTGTTCAGGATACGCAGAGCTCTGGTCAGCGGAGCTTCCCTTAACAAATTAGTACGTGCGCCAGGTGTCACAAATAGTGGGGGTCGTCTTCGCCTCCATACGTACCTATCCGGGACGCAAATACTCACAGACTGCAACACTGCCTGGTTTGACACACGCCCTCGCAATAAGTTTACCATGTATATGACCATGCTGCACTCTCGTCTAACCTGAAATTGACTGTACCCCACCATGCCAAGCACAAACAATGTTTGTGCTTGTCATGGTTCAAGATTATTTCCATAATAAGTTGTTCAGTTTGTTTGTCTGAACAAGCATACCATTTTTTTGGAAAGGGGGAAAATGCTATTACGCATTCCTCGTGGCCGAGCTAAACCACGAGGGACTCCCCGAGCCATATCGGTCCAAGCCTCCCCACCAACAAACCCCCAGCAGCTCCCCCGTCAGTCACAAGCCAGGGAGAAGGGGACAACAGCGAGGCCTTTCCCGCTGACCCCCTGCCTGTGAGTTGTCCTTTGCCGGACTCGCGCTACGCCAAAAGGCGCGTGGTTCTGCTGCTTTGTGAGCGGCTCAAGTGTTGTGCGCCGCATTACACCCCTGAAGAGTCCCGACACTAGGTGCTCTGGGGCTGGGGGCTATTTATTACGCGGGGCACTTGCCCTCCCGCGGTCGCCTCCACTTGGATGATGGGGGCCCCGACGATGTCCTCTGTGACCTCCATCTCTGCGTCTGCTCTTGGGAGTTCGGAATAGTGGCTTCGCGCCGGCCTTCTCCTCCTCCTTCCAACGCCTTGTGCCCTGCCTCTCCGCACTGGTAGCATAATGTGCTCCGGTCCTCTTCCGCCTTACAGTCCAACCTTAGGTGCCCCGATTCGAGGCACCTAAAACACCGCAATACGCGGGGCTGGAGAAGCTTCACCTTAGCGGCGGACCATACCACCAGCAGCCTATTGGCGGAGGATATCTTCTTGGCCGCTGCCATCGGGCAGCACACTCACGCCGTGCCCAGGGTGTAACGGCCCTGGCGGATCTCCCCGGAATTCCTCGACCCGGCACTCGCCGGTCTTAGCGAGTGCCTCCTTCAATTCCTCCGGCTGAACGGACTAACAATTCCACCATCCTGGTGGGTGCAGTGACCCACGCGATACCCTCCTCAGCATGACGGCTAAGTCTGCCGCACTTGCCTCCTTCTCCTCACCCCTAACGAGAATTATGGCCGCCCCAGTCAAAGACCTGCGGAATTGGACTCCCTCTATATCCAGCTCCGCGAGACTTACCTTGGCCCTGGCGGCCGCACTCACCTGGGCGTAAGGTGGCCCTTCTCCACGGCATCTGGATGCAACGACAGCCTAGGCTCTAACGCCTCGAGCTTAGCGTTGAGTCGCGAAACCATGCGCCTCATCAACCTGTTTTCTAGCTCCTCGATGTTATGGGGAGCTAGGGCCCCGTCCGTGCTCGCTGGGGGAGAAGGAGGTGGTGGTGGGCTCCTCCTCAGCAGTTCCTTCACTTTCGCGGCGGCTTCTTCCAGGCGGCGGTTCGCCCGCTGTAAATCCTCCGTCTCGTCCAAGATGGTGCGCGCTGCTAGCAAGTTGGCGTTCTCCCGGAGGTAACCCGCCGACGTCTTTAGTTTTTTTACAAAGGTCCCTTTTAGATTAGAGTACCATTCAATCAAGTTAATGACTTCCATTCCGCGACCCATACGCTTGGTGACAGTGAGTGTAGGGTCGTCCCTCCCGCTCTCCTCCAGGGCTGATAGCACCTCCGACGCTGGTGTTGGAGCAGGAATTGATCGTCGAGTGCATCGGGGCGCCATAAGTATCTCCAGGAGTTACCTCTCCGCCTCTAGTTGGAGTTCTAGGTGCTCCTGCCGCAGATACTCCACCTTCACCTTGGCCAACCCCACGTACTCGCCGAGTGGTGGCGAGCTGCCTCTGCCTCTTTTGCCTTTCGGCTTTGGCGCTCGAAGGGAAGATAGCGGGACATCTTCAAATAAGGCCCATTGCTGTCTCCGGCTTCTTCGCAGGCCCTCTTCTGACGAGCGGAGTGGGTATTGGTTCCGCTATCCTGCTCTGCCCGCTTGGGACTGGTTTCCCACCAGCCACTTAACCCATCGGAACGAACGACACCACCTTGGGGTTGGGGTAATTTTTGATGTGGTTTTGTTCCACGCGGCCCGACGATCAGTGCGCCGTAACGGGTTAACGGGTTGCCCAACGAAGTCCTGTCACACAGGGGTTCCCGCCGCGCCAACGAGCTGAAGCTCCAAGGGCGCAAAGCGCCGTGGCGATACAAATCACCACTCCCATCACAAAGCGGCCACAGGTGGCCACAAAATGTGACCTGCGAGGTAACACCCAGCCACTCCACGACCCGCAAGCAGGTCCCACGGCGAAAGTCTCACCGTTTCTTATGACAAGAAGAGGGGACTTCACCCTTAGCCGCAAAAGCGGAAGAACACTCGAGGTGGCACCGCCGGGTTGCACCCGGCCATCCACCGCCCCCCTCTATGGGGGCCACTCGCCAGACTATTAGAACGCGGCAGAGACTGCCGGGTTGCCCACGAGGAGGTTTTTTTTTATTGCAATCAGTTGGCAAACAAGCAAACTGCCCATCTGATGGTAAGTGGTAACAGTCACCTATAATACATATGGTTCCTGTGAGATTCGCAGCTAACTGCAACCCTCACAAGAACCACAGTGTATGCTGCCAACTTGTACCCAGTAATTTCAGGTTGTCTAACATCGCACCCCTTTTTTCTTTTTCTCGCGGGGAAATGCGCAACCGCATCGTACCCACCGTTGGCTAGACGGCGAGCGTGTGTGGGGTGTTCTCCCTGCCCTTTAGGGTGCGTGTGGTATGGCCACAATGCGACGACACCACTACTCACGCGTCTGGGCTAGCCCGATCGGTCGGTCGGGCTATCTATCGCCAAGGGGGGATTGTCCGAGAACACCAGGACAATTCCCAGACGGAGAAGCCATACGGCGGCGTGCACGGGAGCCGACCGTGCTCGGCAGCGAAAGGTCTCCGCCTTTCAGCGCAGCGTTAAGTTCGCTGCGCTGGCATCGCCAAGCCGGGCACACCAACAGCGTGTCCTCGGCCGTGTCGTCGGGAGCGTCGCAGTGATGACACTGCGGCGTTTCCTCCCGACGAGCAACTCGGTACAGGTAGTGACCGAAACAACCATGTCCGGTCAGTACCTGCACCATGCGGAATGAAAGGCTGCCCTGCCGGCGCCCAACATGCGCCCAACCCACTCCTCCAATACCGGTGGCCGGCAGCCTCCCTCTGCGCTTGGGTACGAATTACCTCCATCTCCTGTGGGGCAGATCGTCCCCCCGTTCTCGGACGGCAACCCGACATCGCACCCCTGAACAAGCACACCTGTCCTATAGTAAGGTGTTCAGTTTGCTTGTCTGTACAAGCACACAAAATTTGTCTCCTGTTTCAAAAGTAAGCCTGTATTTTGCTCTTTTTTAACTGACTTCAAAAAAGGAGGAGGTTCTCAATTCGATGCGTATATTTTTTTTGTGTGTAACGTGATTACGCCGCCAATTGTGGACCGATTTACTTCTTTTATTCGATAGAGTATACTCCAAGGGTAGTCCCATGGTCACCAAAGTTAGGATCCGATTATGGGATCCCATGAAAATCGAGGAAAACCATTACGGCCTTATTAATAAAAATTTTAGTCCTTGGGTCATCCTCGGATTAGTTACTCCGTGTTTTGTTTTGTTTTGACATAATATGACAACCGACATGTGCGAAAACAAGACAAAGCACCAATTTTCAAAATTCTTTTTGTATTTGATAGAATGTACTCCTGGGGTGGTCCTAAGGTCACCAAAGTCAGGATCTGATGATGGGATCCTATGAAAATCGAGGGAAACGCTAATTTAATACCAGCTCACCGAAGGCGAGCTAGTCTTAAATTAGGATTTCTTTCACTAAAAAGATTTCATTCCCTAAAAAGTTAAAAATAAAAAATATTTTACAAAAAATAAAAACCGACTTCAAAATCACTGAAAAGTTAAAAATAATATAAGAATAGGTACAGACAACATCATACTTTTATATTGAATTCGGTGACAATTTTTAGACTTTCTAGGAGATCATCGTTTGGCACCGACTTCAATATAGAAGTGTGATGTTGTCTGTACCTATTCTTATATTATTTTTAACTTTTCAGTGTTTTTGAAGTCGGTTTTTAAGTATTTTTTGTAAAATATTTTTTTTAGATCCTGAATGCCGCTTAAAATTCCTCGTCAGTAACTATATCCTATTATGAATAGTGATAAAAATCTATAAAAATAACATTTTGCTAAAAAGAAGTAGTATGCTTACCAGGAGAACTTTATTAAACTTGATACATGTAGATATTCTATTATGTGAAATATACGTAAAGTAGCCGTGAATCACATTTTTACGTCCCAATCTTTGAAGTTTAGATAATATAAGTTTTATAATTTTTGTTTATTATACAGGCAGACTAGTTAGGGCAGGCTCGTGGGGACGTATATATGAGCTGTGATGATGATACAGGCAGACAGAAGAAAGAAAATGCGTGGCGGAACGTAAATAAACAAAATATTGACACGCGCGAATGTTGGACCTAAAACAAGTACCTACCTAACACTGGTCCCAACCCCATGCCATAGAAGCCCCGCCCTCGTATCGCCGCCGTATCGTTTTGTTCTGACCAGGTTAATCCCAGCAATATACCGCTCGCGAATATATTCCGCTCCGAGCGAGCGTTTACGAAAAACCTGGTTAAAAACCACAATTAAGCGGTATTTTTCGAACCGTTCCCAAGCCCTGGGTTATCATTGGTAAAATTGGTTTATTATTTCTAAACAATTGAATGCTGTGTGTTTAAGTATTTAAAATTGTATTTCTAAAAAACATTTTATGGGTAAAATTATTGTTAAGCGTATTTAAGAACTGAGATACCTCACTCATCCGTCTCTACATGACGTTGCTAGTTCGCCAATAGATGTTATGCTTAGGATACTCATTACTCATACATTAAATAACAAAAAAAACACACTTGCATATATTAAAAAAGCAGAATATAAATTATTTGCGAAAATTATAAAGATCAAGTGTATTATTCAGACATTCAAAAATACCTATGCACCTTATGATATATGGGATCTAAATGCAACAAAAATATAATAGGTGTTTGTAAAGTGCATAAACAAGCTATAAAAGTCGGGAATCTCATTAGTAATCCTTCCACGAGATAAATTACAATGAATGTAACATTATAACTGTTTATTACTCTTAAAAACAAACATGTAGGTAACTGCGCCGTTATATGGGAAAATGTCGCAGAGTAAACACATTAATGAATAATGAATAATTGATTTGCAAATTTTTGCATTTCTAGAACAGGGGTTGTCAAATGGCCCACCGCGGTCCGGAATCACGACGAAACTGCCGGATCTTTTGCGTCCGGCTCCGACGGCCCTACGGCCTAACTCATAGCGATTAAAGATGGCGATAGCGAGTGACTCGCTATCGTTTTAATTTCACAAGTTTGCTATAATAGGTGGTACGAAATCACAAGAATAAAGAGCTAAAATTATAACGAGTGAATTAGGCGGTAGGGCCGCCGCCTATCATAGCTTGCATAGCAACAAACAAAACATCGTTAATTAAGAGTTAGGCTGTAGAGCCGCGGATCTATTGCGTTCATTTTTTACAAAATATCGAATAGTATGTATTTTCTAACGATGTCGAAACATTGGCGATTTGAAGAAACAAGCCAGGCTAGACTTTAACAATGGAGTAGTATGAAATGATGAATTAAAGAACTGTTTACTCTTTAAAGAATTATATTAAAATTATACTTGACATTATTCTAAAAAACAAAATTAGTGAAAATAATATTTGAGCTATGGAATGGTCGAGGGGGATGAGGGTTGTTGGAATATATTATAAAAATTAAATGTAAAAAAAAACTTTTTAAAAACAAGTTTTTATTTAAATGCGCTAAAAAGAAAAAATAAACTTTTACACTAAAACTTTTACTTATAACGTCATTTTACATTTGACACAATTTATATGACATAAAAGCTTGTCGCGAGATTTACTTGTGTGTAGTAACTTAAAAGTACTTAAAAGAGTACTTTTAAGTACCTTCTCGTATTTACTTAGTTTGAAAATTGTAATGTATAAAATTATTCAAATCAAATTATTTATTTTACTTGTTTATCTACAAAAGTAAATCTCGCGACAAGCTTTTATGTCATATAAATTGTGTCAAATGTGAAATGACGTTATAAGTAAAAGTTTTAGTGTAAAAGTTTATTTTTTTCTTTTTATCGCATTTAAATAAAAGCTTGTTTTTAATAAGTTTTTTTTACATTTAATTTATTTTTACTTTTTAGTTATCACTGGACACGTTTCTCAGTCTGTTCATCTCATTCAACGCATCATTGTTTCAAGGTCGTTTGCCGGAACGTCTATACAGAATTTCAGCTCAATCGGTTAAAGATATCTACTTCAAAATTTATTTTTTAGCTTTAGAAGTACGCCATATTGGATTAATAGCGACATCACTTTATTTTTCAAGTTATTCTTAGCAAGACCTTTTATTTAATACCCATATTGTAGGAGTGCATCAAAAATAATTGGTCCGCCATCTTGGGTATGCGGCCATCTTGGATTTAGAATGACGTCACACAGTTAACCGTGCATTTTCATCCAAAGTGTGTGTACACAAAATTTAAGCTCAATCGGTTAAAGATATCTACTTCAAATTTGATTTTCAAGCTTTAGAAGTCCGCCATATTGGATTAATAGTGACGTCACATTATTTTTCGAGTTACTCGTAGCAAGACCTTTTATTTGATACTCATATTGCAGGGGTGCATTCAAAATAATTGGTCCGCCATCTTGGGTATGCCGCCATCTTGGATTTAGAAAGACGTCACACAGTCAACCATGCATTGTCATCCAAACTGAATGTGAAGGTATACAAAATTTCAGCTCAATCGGTTAAAGATATCTGCTTTAAAATTGAGTTGCAAGATTTCACCCGAAAATACATACTTACATACATTGCAAGTTAAATAAAAGCTTGTAATAAAATAGAAGTGGTCCGCGACGATCGTACCTATCTATCCTACTAATATTATAAATGTGAAAGTGTGGATGTTTGTTACTCAATCACGCAAAAACGGCTGCACGGATTTGGATGAAATTTGGCATTCATGTAGCCTTTGATATGGAAAAGAACATAGGCTACCTTTTATACCAATTCCTTAAGTAGTTCCCGAAGGAAAATAGAAAATTGTTTACGAGCTAAGCCGTGGGCAGACAGCTTTGGAATTTGGTATGCATGTCACCTATGCTATGGAAAAGGACATGTACTTTATATTCCTTAATGATCTCTCAAATAGTTCCCGTGAGAAGATTAAAAATTGTTAACGAGCGAAGCTTTAGACCTAATTCTGAAGTCCACGCAGACGAAGTCGCGGGCAGAAGCTAGTTAATAATAAAAAAATGGACTCCGAATGAAACTTATTGATGACCCCTGTTCTAGAGCATCTAGCGAACGATGACACTACGCAGTTCTCTGTTAATGCAGTTATGTTGACTCGTGGAATTAATAAGATGCTTTTATAATCGGCATTTAAATAACTCTATCAATGTTTTATGACGCATTAACTACTGTCTTTATATTGTGTAGATTTGAAATAAAGATAAAGTTGAGTTAATTATATATATGAACCCCCTAGTAATATAACAAAATTATGTTTTAATTATTGTTATTAATTACTATAATTGTTTAAACATTTACGAGTAAGTATTAATAATTCACATGCCTTCTTTTCGACAATATTCTTTATATTAACAACACTCAATGACACTTACACTATTGCATTTTCAAAATGAACGAATGGACCAATAAAGCTTTATCATCATTACCTAAAGCTAAAATCGCAGTAAATGCTTACTTCATCAAATGTCGTGTTGCCCGTAAACACAATTAAACAACACATTAATGCAAATAAATGGCTTAAGTTCCAAAGCTAACGACACATGCGTAACGGGTTTAATTTCAGTCACTTTTAAATAGCATCAAGTAATTTCGAAACTGTCTGCAACTTTGTACATATTAAAACTTGTGAGATAGACAGTTGTATGTACTTACTTTATTTTAAAATTGCAAGATTTTTATGAAACTAACCGTTAACTGAACTAAATACTTATTTCATAGCCAAGGACAATATTTTATAAAGCTTTTAAAGTATTATATGTATAACTATAATTATAATAACTATTAATTATATGTATAAAATATTACTAAGGGTGAGTAAGCACAGTTAAAATTTTTACCTCATGGTGTCAAAAGTGTATACTGTAGGCACAGGTTCGAATCAGACCCGAGGTAAAATTTTCCTTAGATTTATTCATTTAATTATCAAATTTATTTAGCATTTTTAAAGAAAACGTGAAGTCACTATTAATATAGATTTAAAATAAACAATTTAAGCACTTTTGACTGTGAGCTTTTCGACATATGAGTGGAAAATTCTTTTTTTTTATTGCGATAAGTTGGCAAACAAGCAAACTGCCCATCTGATGGTAAGTGTTACCACAGTCACCTATAATACATTACATGTAGCTCTTGTGAGATTCGCAGCAAAACTGCAACCCCCACAAGAATCACAGTGTACGTTGCCAACGTGTGACAGCAGATGTAAAGTGACGGCACCCGTAATTTCACTGCCATTTCTTACCCTTCAAACCGAAACACAGCAATGCAAGCATGCTTTGCGGCAGAAATGACGGAGGTACCCATGCAGACGCCCTGGTACAGAGTCTCCGTTAGGTAAATTCGAAATTATTTAAATCAGCATTCTAACAGTTTTTGTTTTTCTATGTTAGGCTAATCAGGGACTTAAGCGTTTGAAAAATAAATGAGAAATAGATTTTCTTCTGTAATAAGAAACAACTTATACCTACTTATCGAGTCCAAATACCGACAATATTTTACGTTAGAGAGAAAGAGCTAGATACTAGCCTAAATAACAAAATGCACAGCCGCTCGTAAAACTCCGTTCGCGCTCACAGCATCGAGGATCCTCCAATCGCTGAACAAGGACGTGGAGCCGTGCACGGACTTCTACGAGTTCGCGTGCGGGGGCTGGATCAAGCGCAACCCGGTGCCGGAGTGGGCGACGTCGTGGGACCAGCTGGCGCTGCTGCGCGAGCGGCTGGTGGCCGACCTGCGCGACCTGCTCGAGGAGCCCGACCGGCCGCAGCTGCCCGACAGCGTCAGGAAGGCCAAGGCGCTGTACAGGACCTGTATTGATGTTGGTGAGGACGCACTCATTTTACTACCTACTTACCTCTTTATTTATAGATACGTTTTTAGGGTTCCGTAGCCAAATGGCAAAAAACGGAACCCTTATAGATTCTTCATGTCTGTCTGTCTGTCCGTCCGTATGTCACAGCCACTTTTCTCCGAAACTATAAGAACTACACTGTTGAAACTTGGTAAGTAGATGTATTCCGTGAACCGCATTAAGATTTTCATACAAGAATAGAAAAAAGCAAGAAATTTTGGGGGTTCCCCATACATAGAACTGAAACTCAAATTTTTTTTTCATCAAACCCATACGTGTGGGGTATCTATGGATAAATATTTTCTAAACTGAATAGTTTGCGCGAGAGACACGTCCAAAGTGGTAAAATGTGTCCCCCCCCCCCTGTAACTTCTAAAATAAAAGAATGATAAAACTTAAAAAAGGATATGATGTACATTACCATGCAAACTTCCACCGAAAATTGGTTTGAACGAGATCTAGTACGTAGTTTTTTTAATACGTCATAAATCCTACGGAACCCTTCATGGGCGAGTCCGACTAGCTCTGGGCCGGTTTTTTTTATTGCAACTTAGTTGGTAAACATTCAAACTGCCCACCTGATGGTAAGTGGTAACAGGTTCACCTATAATAGTGGCTCCTGTGAGATTCGAAGCAAACTGCAGCCCCCACAAGAACCACAATGTACGTTGCCAACTTGTGACATCAGATGTAAAGTGACGGTACCCAGTAATTTGACTGCCATATCTTACCTTACCCTTCAAACCGGAACACAGGACTGTAAACACTGCTGCTTTGCGGCAGAAATAGGTAAGACGGAGATACCACTGTGGTCGGTGGCGCTATGGACCCGACCCGGAACTTGCCTTCCAATCGGGAGGTCCAGGGTTCGATTCCCTATGGGAGCAGGATTTTTTATGCTTGGTTTGGTTGGTGGTAGGGCTTTTGAGCCCGCCTGGCTTGCTGTCACCGTCTTACCTAAGTTTGTCGCCATAATAACAATGTTAATAGCATTGTTGTGTTCCGATAATTAGAGTTAAGATGGCCAGTTCCTCAGTTTCTGAGGAGTCCAGGTGAAGCTCGCTTCCATCTTCGGCCTTATCATCGGATGAGATGAAGGCCTGCAATTGGCGCTTTTTTTAAAGATGACAGTCCCTGTCATCTTTAAAAACCGGCCAAGTACGAGTCGGACGCACCGAGGGTTCCGTACAAACCTGTATTTTTATTATATGACTAGCTTTCCACTCGCGACTTCGCCCGTGTTATTTTTGTGTTCTCGTGGGATTTTTTTCCCGTAGGAAAATTACCAGTAAGATAATTAGTTCAAGATCAGGGGAAGGACATATCCTTCCCCTGGTCTCGAACTATCCCTATACCAACTTTCATCAAGATCGGTTCAGTAGTTTCGAAGTCTATTCAATACAAACAAGCAAACAATACAATCTTTCCTCTTTATAATATTAGTATAGATGTACTTAACTAAAATTTTACGGTTTTCGCAATTTTTCCTTTATCTGTGCTATAAGACGTTACTTCGTACAAAATTTCAAGATTCTGAGTTCACGGGAAGTACCCTGTAGGTTTTGATTCCCTTGCGAGTGTCGAAAATTTGTCTAAATTTGCGGTATAAACGGCTGTATCTTTTGATTGCGTTGGCTTAGAAGTTTGATTTTTTCACAGCTCCAAGGGACAGTAGACCTGAGTATTTGATAAAATTTCAGCTTGATACCTCCACGCGTTCTTGAGAAAAAGGGTCTTGCCAGACAGACAGACGGACGGACAACAAGTGATCCTATAAGGGTTCCGTTTTTTCCTTTCGATGTACGGAACCCTAAAAAGCGCTTAAAGTCACGGTAACTTTAACGCAAGGTGGTTAACTCACGGTGAATCATATCGTACCAGGTTTAAAAAAAATACTAAATGTTGGTTGGCTATTGCATTTGTGGAATCTCCTATACCTCTGATATTTTTGACTAGACAAGCTGGAAAAAGATGGTATCGAGCCGATCCAGCGCGTGCTGGAGTCGCTGGGACTGCCGCCGCGACCGCCCGCGCGGAACAGGACCGCGACAGGAGCGCGGGATGCTGCGGGAGAGGAGACAGCGGAAGGAGAGGGAGTAGGAGCGACTAATAGCAGGTGTGCTCCGTTTGGGACTGTTACATTTGCAGTAATTATATGAATATATGTGTAAATAACTAGCTGTACATTACTCAGCTTCGCCCGCGTTGTTTTTGATTTCCCGTGGGAATTTTATATTTTCCCATAGGAAAAATAATTTTGTAGCCTATGTTAATCAACGATAACTAAGCATTCTAATGTTAAAAGAATTTTTAAAATCGGTACAGTAGTTTTTGAGTTTATTCGTTACATACATACATACAAATCTTTCCTGTTGCCACCTTGCACACGTGGATTATTCCACGTGTGCAAGGTGTCTCGATTTAGGTGTCCCGGAGTGTATTGACTTGACATTGGCAGTAATGGTTGTTATCCTCTTCGACCAATTGCCGCTAATTAAATAAGAAGAAGATGATGATGATGTGGTGTCTGTGCAGCGGATGGGCGAGCGTGGCGGGGCGCGCGCGGCGCACGCTGGGGCTGAGCGTGCTGCTCAGCGTGCAGGTGGCCGAGGACGTGCGCAACACCTCCAGGAACCGCCTCGTGGTCAGTCGCGCGCGCATACCGCATCATTACCGAAACAATAAATTCATTTGTGACCATTAATAGTATTTTTTATTATTGATTCTGGAAACTTTGTCGGCCGAAGTTGGGTGGGCGCGGTGCACTATGCACGCGGTAACTATACATCGTGTCGTGCGTAATTATACCATCTGAGGCCCGTGGCAAATTCTTTGGATGGGGCCTTTCCAATAAAATTTATCGACATCTTTTTGTTTTGAATGTGTTGAAATCTTAATGATTAGTTTGAATTCGTATTTAGTTACTTGTGTCTCACTTTAATTTATGTTAAATATTTTTAATGTTTTTAAAGACCCTGATACTTACGCTTTTGCACTAATAGAAATGGTAAAGACAGCTATCCTATCTAACACTAAAAAAGTAACTATCACGAACAGCAAAAGAACCATAAAACCCTGGATAACCACAGGTGCTCTACGGTGTATTAGACTGAGAAATACTATTTACCTAAAACTTTAATTAAACCCCCAAAATCAAATTTTAATAATAACATATAAGCGTTATCGTACTTTCTGTGGAAACCTTATAAAAAAAACTAAAAATAAAATATAATAAAGACAAAATTAAAGCATCGGTACAAAACTCCCGAGCTCTCTGGTCAACCATTAACGAAATCACCCATTATAAGCCACCCAAGAGCCCAAATAGTGACCTACTTAACATAAAATCTTGTCCTCAAACCTCAATCAACCATGTAAACAAATATTTTATTACCATTGGGCAAACACTAGCTGGGAACATCTCAAATAGCTTCCTTCCTTCAGAATCGACTAATACAGACACCTATAATCATCTGTCCTCTTTTGTTTTATTAGATACCTCTCATAAGGAAGTAGAAAATACTTTGATGTCCCTTGACTCTAGGAGTGCACCAGGTTGGGATGGAATACCTACCCTTTTTCTAAAACAAACTAAGGAGATCCTAGTCCCTTTGATCAGTGACCTTGCCAACCTGTGTTTTAGCACAGGAATCTTCCCATGTCTTCTTAAGCGCTCCATTGTAACACCTGTGTATAAGAGTGGAGATAGCGGCGACGTTAATAACTATAGACCTATCTCTGTGTTGACCTCCATTTCTAAAATCATTGAGAAGCTCTTGAACTCAAGAATAGTAAACTACTTGACTAAGTATAACATTTTATCTACCTCCCAATATGGTTTTAGGAAGGGAATGTCTACGCAAGATGCTATCACAGATCTTACATCCTATATAACAAAAAAAATAGATCAAGGTAACAAATCTCTGGTGGTCTTTCTTGACCTCAAGAAAGCTTTTGACACCGTCTCTGTCTCCATTCTTATACGCAAGCTGGAAAGTATTGGCTTCCGCGGATCTGCTCTTTCCCTTCTCAGTAGTTACCTACAAAATAGAAAGCAGGGTGTAAAAATTGCAAATTTTGTAAGTGATGACATGTAACGTTTGGTGTCCCGCAGGGCAGTATTCTCGGCCCGACGCTCTTTTTGATATATATTAATAACCTCTGCAATCTTCGTAGCGTTGGGGGAAGGATCCTGTCATATGCGGATGACACTGCTATTATTTTTACTGCTAAGACCTGGGATAAAGTAAGGGTGGAGGCTGAGAGGGGACTAGCTAGAATTAGTCACTGGCTTAGCGAGAATCTCCTTTCTCTTAACACCCAAAAAACTAATTATGTATGCTTCGCTCCATACATAAACTCGCAGCCCTCACCTGATTTTCAAATCAAAATTCATTCCTGTTGTACCCCTTTTCCTAACACTTGTAATTGCCCCATAATACAAAAAGTTAGCTGTGTTAAATACCTCGGAATCATCGTTGACCAGAGGTTAAGTTGGTATCAACACCTAGAACTAACTATAGGGAGATTAAGGAAACTAATGTGGGTTTTCAAATCTCTGAGATACGTTATGAGTACCGAACTACTGAACAAAATATATATCGCACTAGCCCAATCCGTCATAATCTATTGTATCTCGGTATGGGGAGGAGCAGCTAAATCATACTTTATAGACCTAGAGCGGGCGCAAAGATCCTTGATTAAAGTAATGTACTGTAAGCCCTATAGGTTTTCTACCGAAATCCTATACGAATTGTCTAAGCTGCTCTCCGTTAGAAAACTTTATATTTTACATATGATATTAAGATATCACAAAACGTTACCTCTTGATCACGCCAAACTTAGGAAAAGACGGTGCGATATCGTAGCTCCTGCATACTCCGCACGTACAGTGTTTGCTAGACGTCAAAATATAGCTCAAGCCCCACACGCTTATAATAAAATAAATCGCTTTCTTAAAATTTACCCCATGCAACTGATTCAGTGTAGGAAAACTTTGACTGAGTGGCTCTCTACTCTTAATTACGATGACGTGGAAGTCATTTTGGTAAGAATGGCTTGAATTTGACAGAAACTTTTTACTTATATAGGTGTTCACACAGATACAACACAAACTAGTAGGTATATGTACCTCATTCATACACACCCTCACCCACACACATTCACACACACACATGCATAAGCACGCACACACACACGCACACATACACGCACACACACACACATGCACACACACACACGCACACACATACACGCGCACACACACACACACATACGCACTACACAGACACAACCACTCAGTTATACATTTTTACTGACTTCCTTTTCATATAAGTAGGTAAATCTAAATTGTTATAATTATGTAGGAAGAGCGAGGCTTACCCAACACAAGTATCGTCTGATTACTTTCTGGGAAGCCCCGGCAACTTATTTGTAAAAGATTTACTGAAATAAAACACATTTTATTTTATTTTATTTTTATTTTTAAATATGTTAGGTTATTTCTGAGCTCGCGCCTCTTGGGCCGGGGCTCTTTCGGGTCAGGGATCGTGGCATTTTGCCAGCCCTTCAGCCCTACCGTCCTAACTGCCGCCCTTGCGAAAAACGCATTAAATACCTTTTTAACTGTAGATGAATGAAGCGTTTTTATTAAATAAAATATTATTTTTTAAAACGTCGCCCCTCCCACACTAGGATTTTTCTCCTGTGTCGTGGGTGCAGTTACAAACATAGAATCTTACATGCACATAGGCTCAGACCGGAACAAATTTCTATAGGCCATACAAAATATTTGTCTCGTACGGGAAACGAACCCGCGAACCGTTGCGCAGTAGGCGATCACTCGACCTCTGCGCTAACCGTATCGTTAATTGATATCTAAGTTAAATGCGTTTATAAAAACTGAAATAGCGGGTTTTAATAAAAATATTGAAATGGTCTGTAGGGTTACTCTTGAACCGAATCCGATCGATCGGCATTGAGATTTTGATTTTTCGTACGCTTATTTTGGCGCATTGGCTCCAAATTGAGCCCAAATTGTGCGGATTTTGGGTGAACCAAACTCAGTATTATTAAATTTTCTCAAAATACGGACCCAATTTGGACCTAGTGTTGTTACTGAAGCGTATGAAAAATCACAATCCCATTGACGATCGATCGGAAATGGTTCAAGAGTAACCCTACTGGTCTGGTCTTGAAATGGGAAAGTTATCGAGCTCGTTTTCGTGATTTTTAATCTCTATTCCGCCAAAATCGTACATAATGCGTTCTTGGTAAGTGCGGCGGTATAGTTACGCCGGCTCCATACGTTGGCCCCAACGCTACTCGTCCAACGTGTAGATCTAGAAACTGGCATTGGCTCCAACGTTGGGGCAACGTTGGGGCCAACGTGTGGAGCCGACGACGCCGACGCTACTGGCGCGGTGTATTGAGGTGTGCGGGGCGGTGGTCGCGGCGGTCCGCAGGTGGAGCAGGTGTCGCCCGGGTTTAGCGAGCGCTACCTGCTGGCGGCGGCGCAGTTCGCGCACGAGGTGGCGCAGTACCGCGCGTACGTGCGCGACGTGATCGCGCTCGCCGACGACGCCGCCGACGCCGACGGGTTCGCCGACGACATCGTGAGCTTCAGCACCAGCCTCGCCAAGGTTTGTCGGCTAAACGAGACTCGTTAATGATGTGTTTCCACTAATTAGTTGCTTTTTAAATACTTAATTGAGCAGTAAAACTGAAATGTACACACGGTAACACGCCAGACTTTACAAATTGACCTTCCTTAGACCGCTCATTATAGCGGCAGTTTTCGTCGTGCTAATTGTGCTCTATACACGGTTATTTTTTTATCACCCTGGAAAATTTTAGGGACGCTTCAGGACACATCCAATATTATATAAAAAATAAAAAAAAATTAATAAAAAATAAAAAAAAATATAAAAAAAAATAAAAAAATCTCTAAAAATGCTGCTCTCAACTAGTGCAGCATTTTTTGTATTTTTTAAAAAAATTATATAAAATTAAGGAGGGGGGTTATTTTTTTTATTTATATTTAAATCATTCTAATACCATGTCGTGAAGCGTCCCTTAAATTTTCCAGGGTGATAAAAAAATAACCGTGTATAAAACCATGAATAGGTTTTTTAACCGACTTCAAAAAAGGAGGAGGTTATCAATTCGGTTGTATTTTTTTATGTTTGTTACTCCGTCATTTTTAAACCGATTTTCAAAATTCTTTTTGTATTCGATAGAGTATACTGCAAGGGTGGTCCCATGGTCACCAAAGTCAGAATCTGATGATGGGATCCCATAGAAAATCGAGGAAAACACAAATTTAATAGACTAGAAAACACTAATTTAAACCCTTATTTAATAGGTACCAGCTCACCTTCGGTGAGCTGGTACCTATTAAATAAGGGTTTCTTTTACTAAAAAGTTAAAAGTAAAAATTTTTTTACAAAAAATAAAAAACCGACTTCAAAAACACTGAAAACTTAAAAATAATATAAGAATAGGCACAGACAACATCACACTTATATATTGAAGTCGGTGACAAATTTTAACACTTTCTAGATCATCGTTTGGCGCCGACTTCAATATAGAAGTGTGATGTTGTCTGTACCTATTGTTATATTATTTTTAAGTTTTCAGTGTTTTTGAAGTCGGTTTTTATTTTTTGTAAAAAATGTTCTATTTTAATATGTTCATTTACGTCGATCCTGCCAATAACTTGATATGACTTTCAGGAAACCGACTGGTCGACTGTACTATTGGTGGACTTACCGCCAAGTGAGGTTCTCTACCTCTCAAAAATCGATTCCAACAGAAAGTTCATGGTGGTGCTTCTAACATATTACCTAATCGTATCATTGAATTTTATTTAATATGACTTTTGTAAATGAATTGAGAAATGTATCACTAAGTATCCACAACATCTCATTGAATGTATGTAATTGTCTGTAATAGTGTGTCTCATCTCATCTCATGTGTATTAAAGTTAAAAGGTACTTTTTATCATAAACTTTCCTCCACCCATTGGCTACCTGATAGCGAATGCTGCTTTGGCAAAAAACCTTTGGTTTGTTGTCGTCAAACATATTTTGTATTAATTACTAACGAATGTATTTGATGATGAGTACGTAAACAATGTGATTTTTTAGTCACTAATCAAATTTTGTGTGCATGTTCAGACGAGCGAAATGAACAACATCTACTATGGGGTCACTGGTCAATCTTGAAATTACGAAAAATAAAAAACGCCTGTTTAATACACCTGGGTTCAGTCGATGTTGAGCATTTGTAATTGTATGAAACAGCAATTTTTTCGCGATTTCAAGATTGGTCCCGTGGTAAAAGATGTTCAGTTCGATCGTCCGAACAAGCACCCAAAGTTTGGTTGGTGATCTATACCTCTATCACGTTGTATTGTTGGTAGATCATGACCCCGGTGGAGGTGCGGCGCAGCGGCACGCACCTGTTCCACGAGGTCAGCGTCAAGCAGCTGCTGCAGGGCTCCGACGGCGGGCCCGCGCAGTGGCACGACGTACGTGACGCCTTCAACGCCGACAACCTACATGTCACATTATTTGTTTGGTTTTTTACAAAATTCGAAGCTCTTGGAATCGATACTAATATTATAAAGCTGAAGAGTTTGTTTGTTTGATTGTTTGTTTGCTTGAACGCGCTAATCTCAGGAACTACTGGTTCAAATTGAAAAATTATTTTTGTGTTAGATAGTCCATTTATCGAGGAAGGCTTTAGGCTATATAACATCACGCTATGACTTATGGGAGCTGAGCATCAATGAAAAATGTAGCAAAAACGGGGAAAAAAATATATCGCGAAGCGTAGTTCGCGGGCACAGCTAGTAAATAAATACTTAGTGTACAAATCAAACTTACAGCCAATTGACTGTAAGTTTTAGGTTTGTTTTACTTTTTTTAAATGAAGACTCCTCCAAACTAACAAGAATAAAATCTGCAATAGCATTAAAAATTAAATAAATAAGAATTATTAATATCAAAATGTCAAAAATCGAAAAATTTAATCACAAAATTATATTCAAAATAAGTCAAAGTTAAAAATTAAATAAATTAAAAATAATTTTAATGTCAAACAAATAGACATCAGCCCCCCTAATAGCGCATGACCACCGAAACACGATATGATAAAACGATATATCGATATGAACTATTAAATTTTTCAGCTATCTTGAAGTTTCGAATAATTATTGTCGATAAAATTTAAAGGAAAATATTATAAGCAACATATTTTGACAATTCATATCGATTTATCGTTTTATCATATTGTGTTTTGGTGTTCATGCTACACAGTGCACTTTGTATGCGTGCACTAGACCCACACACTTATATTACCGCTGACGAGCATTACCAGTGAATTACCCTCAACTATGGATTTGGGGTTTCAATTTGGGTTTGGAATACTGGTAAATTATTAGGGCTTCGTACCTCAAAAGGAAAAAATGATCCCTTATAGGATTCAATTCGTTGTTCGTCTGTCCATCTAAACATCTGTCTGTTAAGACCCCTTGTCTCGTCTCCGCTTTGGTGGAAAACGGTCATTAATGCTACTTTTGCCTGTACACAGCGCCTTAACAGTGCTGAAACACTTTTGATTCCTAATTGAAATCTGTTTTAACAATAGCACGACTGGAAATTATACCTGTCGCTGGTGTTCGCGAACACGAGCGTGACGCTGCAGGAGGACGACCGAGTCATCGTGATGGACCTGCCGTACCTGCAGCGGCTGGCGGTGCTGCTGTCTGACTCCGACCCGCTGCTCGTCGGTAAGCTCCTACTGAGGTATGATGACGCGTAATACTGCGTCATCTGATGGCGGTGCACTGCTTTGACCTTACTGCTTTTATTATAACACAATCATGGAATGTGACTCCAATTTCTGTGTGAATGCACTCTGAAGGTCACAACAAGCTTCCAAAAGTCTCTTACTAAAAATGTATTTTCACAGTTTTTCAGACAATAAAAATGCACGTCTATTGGTAAAACTTATGTCATTTATTATTCTATTTTCTGATTCACAACCATTTTAAAATATTGAACAGTGTGAAACGAGTGAAAAATGATTTTGTGTCTGTTCTGTCTGCAAGAATATTTAGATAATATGTTAAACATTATCATATATGAATTTTACAACTGCGTGTTTTTAATTTGTGCCAATACAGTAAATTGAAATTGATCGGAAACGGGAAAGTAGCCCCTTAAAAGGTACCAACGGTACTAGAGAAACTCATCGACCTGCGTGACTGAACTGAATCTTTACCACGATCGATTTAATCATCTCCGTGGTTTAGTGGCTGAGTTGAGATCACCGGGTGTAGATCGGAAGGTCGGGCGTACGATTTCCCATGGGGGCAGGTTATACCAAACCAAAATGCTTGGTTGATGATAGTTAGACGAAGGTAGGGCTTCTGAGCCCGCCTGGCTAGCTACCGCTATTTTACCTAAGTTTGTGGTTTTAATAATTATTTAATATTTTTGCGTACCGAGTATTAGAGGTAATATGGCCAGTTCCTCAGTTGTTGAGGAGTCCATGTGATACTCGCTTCCACCTTCGGTCTTATCATCACTTACCAATGCATCAAATGAGATGAAGGCCAAAAGCTTCCCTGTCATATAAAGGTGCCTAGATCCTCAGTTGTTAAGGAGTCCAGGTGAAGTAGCCTCAGCAGCCCTACCACTAACGAAACTAATCAGAAATCTTTTGCCCCCATGGGGAATTGATCCCCGGACTTCCAGATCAATACCGGATGGTCCCAACAACTAGATCATACGGAGACGGCAAAAATAATAATCGCCTTTGTTTTACGAGTATCTAACAAAGCGATCAAGGTATTTATGTAATCACAGAGGTATTCCTATCTATTGAGGCATCATTGCGTCACACATTCTAAAAGAACTTTATTGTTTCTAGTCTTCATCGCAGGGCCATAGTTCGCGTGTTGAATGTGTCAGTCATACAATGATAATAACATTATTGAATAGCTCTCTCGAGTAGTATGCAAAGATTATAATATCACAGATTGATAAGTCATTATTAGAGCATTAAATACAATCGAATCTGTTATGTCATTTTATTACTAGTGAGTCTTCTCTTTTTGTGATATGACTCCTCGTCACAATTTTCTTGCAAGCTTTCGGCTCTTCTTGGAGATAGGCCAGCATTTCGAGCTGGTGGTATTTTTTTTCTATATTTATTATCTATTATTCAATATTTTTAAGTTTTTATATCGATTAAGTAAAAGCTGACATTTCCATTGTGTTTGTTTATGTGATAACATCTACCTACCTAGATACCCACAGAACAATACCGGAGGGAGACTCTGTCTGTACCAGGGTCGTCTGCTTGGGTCCCTCCGTCTTATCTATTTCTGCTGCAAAGCAGCACTGCTTGCATTGCTGTGTTCCGGTTTGAAGGGTAAGATATGGCATAGAAATTATTGGGTACCGTGACTTTACATCTGTCACAGTTGGCAGCGTACACTGTGGTTCTAGTGGGGGTTGCAACCCCCACAAGATTGTTGCAAATCTCACAGGAGCCACATGTATTACAGGTGACTGTTACCACATACCATCAGGTGGACAATTTGCTTGTTTGCCAACTTAGTTACAATAAAAACAATCTGTGTTGATTAATGTGTGTATGACCTGTGATAGTTGGTGTGGCTTGGTACACCCACAGAGTGTTACCTGTGGTGGTAGGTGTATATGACTTGTGACAGTCTTTGTATCCGGCCCACTCCGCCCACAGAGAGGTACTTGTGATGGTCGGGGTGTGTACGACCTTGACAATTGGTTTTGTATCTGGCCCACTCCGCCCACAGAGCGGTACCTGTGTGGTCAGAGTGTATATGACCTGTGACAGTCTTTGTATCCGGCCCACTCCGCCCACAGAGCGGTACCTGTGGTAGTGGGTGTGTATGACCTGTAACAGTGTTTGTATCCGGGCCACTCCGCCCACAGAGCGGTACTTGTGGTGGTGGGTGTGTATGACCTGTAACAGTGTTTGTATCCGGGTCACTCCGACCACAGAGCGGTACCTGTGTGGTCAGAGTGTATATGACCTGTGACAGTCTTTGTATCCGGCCCACTCCGCCCACAGAGCGGTACTTGTGGTGGTGGGTGTGTATGACCGGTAACAGTCTTTGTATCCTGCCCACTCCGCCCACAGAGCGGTACCTGTGTGGTCAGAGTGTATATGACCTGTGACAGTCTTTGTATCCGGCCCACTCCGCCCACAGAGCGGTACTTGTGGTGGTGGGTGTGTATGACCTGTAACAGTGTTTGTATCCGGCCCACTCCGCCCACAGAGCGGTACCTGTGTGGTCAGAGTGTATATGACCTGTGACAGTCTTTGTATCCGGCCCACTCCGCCCACAGAGCGGTACCTGTGGTGGTGGGTGTGTATGACCTGTAACAGTGTTTGTATCCTGGTTACTCCGCCCACAGAGCGGTACCTGTGTGGTCAGAGTGTATATGACCTGTGACAGTCTTTGTATCCGGCCCACTCCGCCCACAGAGCGGTACCTGTGGTGGTGGGTGTGTATGACCTGTAACAGTGTTTGTATCCGGCCCACTCCGCCCACAGAGCGGTACCTGTGTGGTTAGAGTGTATATGACCTGTGACAGTCTTTGTATCCGGCCCACTCCGCCCACAGAGCGGTACCTGTGGTGGTGGGTGTGTATGACCTGTAACAGTGTTTGTATCCGGCCCACTCCGCCCACAGAGCGGTACCTGTGTGGTCAGAGTGTATATGACCTGTGACAGTCTTTGTATCCGGCCCACTCCGCCCACAGAGCGGTACCTGTGGTGGTGGGTGTGTATGACCTGTAACAGTGTTTGTATCCGGCCCACTCCGCCCACAGAGCGGTACCTGTGTGGTCAGAGTGTATATGACCTGTGACAGTCTTTGTATCCGGCCCACTCCGCCCACAGAGCGGTACCTGTGGTGGTGGGTGTGTATGACCTGTAACAGTGTTTGTATCCGGCCCACTCCGCCCACAGAGCGGTACCTGTGTGGTCAGAGTGTATATGACCTGTGACAGTCTTTGTATCCGGCCCACTCCGCCCACAGAGCGGTACCTGTGGTGGTGGGTGTGTATGACCTGTAACAGTGTTTGTATCCGGCCCACTCCGCCCACAGAGCGGTACCTGTGTGGTCAGAGTGTATATGACCTGTGACAGTCTTTGTATCCGGCCCACTCCGCCCACAGAGCGGTACCTGTGGTGGTGGGTGTGTATGACCTGTAACAGTGTTTGTATCCGGCCCACTCCGCCCACAGAGCGGTACCTGTGTGGTCAGAGTGTATATGACCTGTGACAGTCTTTGTATCCGGCCCACTCCGCCCACAGAGCGGTACCTGTGGTGGTGGGTGTGTATGACCTGTAACAGTGTTTGTATCCTGGTTACTCCGCCCACAGAGCGGTACCTGTGTGGTCAGAGTGTATATGACCTGTGACAGTCTTTGTATCCGGCCCACTCCGCCCACAGAGCGGTACCTGTGGTGGTGGGTGTGTATGACCTGTAACAGTGTTTGTATCCGGCCCACTCCGCCCACAGAGCGGTACCTGTGTGGTCAGAGTGTATATGACCTGTGACAGTCTTTGTATCCGGCCCACTCCGCCCACAGAGCGGTACCTGTGGTGGTGGGTGTGTATGACCTGTAACAGTGTTTGTATCCGGCCCACTCCGCCCACAGAGCGGTACCTGTGTGGTCAGAGTGTATATGACCTGTGACAGTCTTTGTATCCGGCCCACTCCGCCCACAGAGCGGTACCTGTGGTGGCGGGTGTGTATGCCCTGTGACAGTCAATGTATATGGTGCCGGTCCGCCCGCAGAGCGGTACCTGTGGTGGTCGGTGTTCTCGACGCTGGCGCCGATGTCCCGGGCGGCGTTCCGCGCGCGCGGGTTCGAGTTCTCGCGCGCGGTGTTCGGGCTGCAGCAGCGCACGCCGCGCTGGAAGGCGTGCGCCGCCAACGTCAACGCCAACTTCGGCGTCGCGCTCAGCTACCTGTACGTGCGGCGCCACTTCGACAACCACTCCAGGGAGAAGGTGATTATTCCGCGACTATACTATAGCCTTCCGCCCGCAAGTTCGCGCGCGTTATTTTTAGAGTATAAAGTAAACAATATTCAAAGCAAACAGTTTCGAAGTATAAAGCAATTAAGCTTTTCAGAAAAGTCACGTCGAAATACGTTAAGCAATAGATACTCAAACATAAAACAAAATTTCAATACTATTCACATTTTTAGGGGGACTTTTCAAAAACGCTTAAACACCTGTTCAGTTATTTCTTATCATCAGTTTAAATACAAAATTTCATGCTTTTAGCTTTAAAATTGACGAGCTTCGATACAAACTTTCTGCCCGTTTTTATCCTCTTGAGCGTGACATTTCGTAAAATAAGTATGTTCTCAGCTGACATTAACTACCATAAACTACCTTCCATAAATTCATAGCTTCCTACCAAATTCCCTAACAAAATTTTGTTTCAGAGCTCCTTAACAATCATCAGAATCATTAGTCATCATTGGTGAACAATTCTTTGAAAATTTTTCGTAATTTTTGTTACGTATCTATCTTTCACTTGACGGTGGCATAATTAACAAATTGCCATAAAAGAGGATCAAAAAAAAAGGAATAAAATGGGATGGGATTTTACAATCGCTTAAGGTAAATAAAAGTGTAAAAATAAAAAACCCATTGGAATAACCTAATTTAGTGAATCATATTTTTGTTGCGACCTAAGCGTGGAGTTAAATGAAATACAATTAACGCAAAAACATATTTATCGTCTTTAAATATTATTCTTTCTTTAGGGGGAATTCCAAGTGATTCTAGCGAATTTAGTTGTAAGGATAAGTATATTCGAGAGGTGGTAACCGTGGTTCCAGGCCATAGAGATGGTGGAGGACGTGCGGTCGGCGTTCGCGGAGACCGTGCACACGCTGGAGTGGATGGACGCCGATACGCGGCGCACCACGCTGCGCAAGCTGCGCGCCATCCGCAGCTTCGTGGGCTTCCCCGCCTGGCTCGCCGCGCCGCGCCGCCTCGACCTGCACTACCGCCACGTGAGTCCCGCTCGGCCCGCGTCGGACGCAGCACGCCGCGCGAGCTGCGCGCCATCCGCAGCTTCGTGGGCTTCCCCGCCTGGCTCGCCGCGCCGCGCCGCCTCGACCTGCACTACCGCCACGTGAGTCCCGCTCGGCCCGCGTCGGACGCAGCACGCCGCGCGAGCTGCGCGCCATCCGCAGCTTCGTGGGCTTCCCCGCCTGGCTCGCCGCGCCGCGCCGCCTCGACCTGCACTACCGCCACGTGAGTCCCGCTCGGCCCGCGTCGGACGCAGCACGCCGCGCGAGCTGCGCGCCATCCGCAGCTTCGTGGGCTTCCCCTGGTTCACGCTCACACCTAACCTATGACTGAGAGTTACTCAGGCAATATCACCACCACAGCTCATATAAGTCCCCACCGAGGGGCTTGAGCCTACCCTAAAATAGGCCTTTGTCAACCACGCTGACCCAGTGCAGATTGGTCGACTATACACAGGTACACATTTTAATTTCTTCACATACAATTCTGCTGGTTGCCTCACGATGTTTTCCTTCACCGTAGGAGTGTCGAATAAATGTACATATGAAATCCGAAAAACGAATACTTAACACTTTGGTACATGGCAGGATCGAGCCGCGGTCCCCCCGATTAGAAGGCTTCGACGGACATAATCAAGCAGCCAAAATACTCCATCGCGCGTTAGCTAGAATACGGCCCCGTAGGTGAAACGACCGTGCTCGCAGACAAGACAGTCCCTGTCAACAAGCCTGTGTCATACTGGTGGATCGGGCAGAGTCGCATGTGTCATTAGTGGACGTCACTATATACTCTTTGTAGGCAGAATCAGATACAATGATTAAGTATCTGAACCTGGTACACAACGTTACCGACATGTGGCAAGTGACGTCCATTGACATCATAGGTACCAGTCGTAGTATCAACCAACAGCCTCGTCCCAATTTTTCTTCACGATCATCTAAAGAAATTGGGACTCCGTGACGCTGACGGACCATTACTTGCGAATTTAGGCTGCAGCGGGCGGTGATACTCGATAAAGTGAGGATTCTCCGCCGATTCCTCTCTCTGTTGTCCCGACCCTTAATCGTCTGGCCTCCTCTGCCGAGATGCATGTTCTCCCCTCCCTCCATTTGTCGAGACGCGAGGCGGAGAAGATATATTAGGTCCTTAAGTGATCATGTACATTTGTTACAGGCTGAAGTAGTTGAGGGCAATCTGTTCGAAACGTATCTCAAGCTCACGTGGGCAGCTGTCAGGAAATCTCTGAACACTCTCAGGGAAAAGCCGGACAGGAACAGGTAAGTAACACACACTTGAAGCACACTAGGTAATTCATTTTTTATACAACTAAGTTGGCAAACAATAGACCGCCCACCTAATGGTAAATGGGCTACAGTCGCCTATGGCAGGTATATTATGTGGTTCGTGGAAGATCTGAAACAACTCTACAAGAACCCAAATAAACGTTGCCAACTTGTGACATAAGGTGTCAAGTCGCAGTACCGCCTGTCGTGCCCATTGATTTACTACCAAATATTTGGTAGTAAATCAATGGTTTTACCCACGTTTTACCTTTCAAACCGGAACACGGCAATGTATTATGTATTGGAGTCTCCTTAAATTTTATTATGAAACTCTATGTACAGATGGGTGGCGACAGCGACGACGGTGAACGCGTTCTATTCAGCAACACTCAATTCAGTCAGTAAGTGAGAACCTCAGAAGAATAACTAAAGCAGTGAGAACATAATATTATCTTCACCTATCTTCTAATTCACCCGACAGCCTCATGTCAAAAAACATTGACTTACTTTTTTGTTCTCTGAGCGAATTCACAAAGACGATGATGATTAGTTATGCATATTTTTTTTTCGATTATCTTCTTATAACTTTTTTGAATTGCTTAAATATCGCATGGGTTGGTATATAGCATTACTTGTAAACTAAGAAATCTGCGATTATTTATACCTTACAGTCCTCTGTAATACACTTTGATTACATACATCGGTTGAGGTGGGCTGGAAGATATCTCTTTAAGAGTACCTATCTTTCGTATCTTCTGTACTTATTATGTGCATTGTTTTTGTTCAATGTCTACTTAGATTTTTCAATTGAATTCGATTGTTACGATTGTTCGATTCTTACCTACTTACTTTTATTATAAGTTTTGTTTACCTACATTTATTATTGTTTTACGGATACAATTGCAATAACAGTTTGCTGTATTACCAATATTAAATTCTAATTATTATTATTTTTCCTAGCATTCCCTGCGGGTATCCTGCAACCGCCATTTTATGGGAACGGAATTGAGTAAGTATTAGCATTTTAATAAAAATAAAGGATTATTCTCTGAAATTAAAAACTCGTGTATACTCATTCTAAAGAAAATTGAACCTACACTTATATCAAGCATGACAAATTAATACCAAACAAAAATGGAATCGTCGCGCAATGAACTCCCCATTATCATGTCATCAATATTTGAAGACATTGGATCTTAGTGTTCTGGGAGGTTATTGTCTAAGAAAAAAATATTTCACGATCGCCTTGAACTTGACAGCCACTGCGCCTTCAGCAAAGGGCTCTGCGTCGACCTCCTTTTATAAAGCAGCGATAGCATGCGATTGTCAAACTGAAAGCGATCGTGATAGATTTTGAGTTACACAATCAAAGGGACTAAATGGTCAAACGTAACGTTCATAGGTCAACTCTATCTCTATCTCACTCGACCCTCTTCCAGAATTGGATAGACACTCTTACACTTATACTTCACATTACGGGTTGTATCAATTTGGACATATAACTTTTTGAGAGAAAATCCACTTAAAAGCTAAAAGGCTCGTTTTATTTAATGATTCATATAATATAAACTCGTATATTAATTGCAAATAATAATAACAATGTCCACCTAACCGATACCCGGTCACAGCCGCCAATTTCAACAGAGATCAGTCATCTGCGCAAGAGATGCACAAATGTCTGCGCAAACGCAAGTGCACTCTCTGTTCCTTCACTCGCATAGTCCGGTGGGACAGTTAGCCGTATAGTTTATACGGAGAAGAGATGCCCTTTGCAATATAGTTCTTCATATCTGGTGACGTCATACAAAACCCATATTGATTTCGTGATGTGGTTCCTCAATCCATACGCACACAATTTTTTCCTTCCCCTCCTTGTCATCTGGTCACATTTGGGAGACGCCCCTCCTCCATACTGTGACGTTACATATTTTATGTTGCAATTTTAAAGTTTTCGGTTCATCCTTCAAATTTCGCTTGTTAATAGGTATATTAGATTTAGTGATATCACATAGCATAGTACCCCTCCCACCCTTGGTCTCACAATGTCTCACTTTGTCAATCTCCTCTCCCCTGACGTGTGATGGCCCCTTTCATCCATGGTTAGCTGATACGACTGGAACCTGACCCAGGTAGGACCCAGTGTTAAAGAGCCTTCCGGATCACGGAGGAGCTCAAGGTGTTTCATATTATTGGTCACCTACTATAGGCCCGACCCCGGCCAACGTGCATAATAGGTAATTAACATTATGGTTAATATTTCCAGGGCCATAAATTATGGATCGATAGGTGCCATAATGGGTCACGAAGTCACACACGGATTCGACGACCAAGGTGAGAAAATTCTCTTTTTGATATATTTTATTCTTCTATCGATTTATTTTTATCCGTGACTTGTTTATACTACGTAGGTGGTTTTTTTTCCATTCATTAAAGATTCAATTTCCTGATACTTAACTGATTTTTCTATATTTGAAGTAACTTGCTATGATTAGATAGGTACATTGAACTCACCACCCGGCTGAACATCATTCAAATTGATGATGTTTGTTGGCCGTGCATTGTAAACATCTTCAAAAGCTTTAAAACTAGCTAGGGAGTTGGTTGGACAAAAAAACTCTTTTAAAGCACACAATTGAAAATTTTCTCATATCCCAACTATGTTATGACAGTGAATGTATTTTGGTATTCGAACAGGACGACGCTACGACGAGGAAGGCAACCTCAAACAGTGGTGGTCCGCCGCCACGCTGGACCACTACCACGACCGCGTGCGCTGCATCATAGACCAGTACTCCGCCTATCACATGCCGCAGCTTCCCACCTACTCGGTATGTGGCATGGCAGTAACACGATAATGGTACACTCACACCTAACCCATACCTACTACTATTTATTGCCTACAGCCCCCTAACCATGATCGCCCAAAACAATATTAAAACCGCGCTGAGAGCGGGATGGCGCTATACGCAGCAAGAGCGGTGTCTCTGTTTCAATATTGTTTTAAACTTGCTATAAGCGATCATGGTAAGGCTCCAGGGCACATTAAACTCTCACTCCCACTGCGCAGTTTTTAAAGTTTTCAAATGTTAAATTAGAAAGCTGTCAAAGAGTGGTATTAGAATAGCTATCTAATAGCTTGAGTATTTGATGCTAACTTTTCGTGTCATAAATGTTTAAATAGAACACACGAAACCAGCACGTAAAAGTTAACACCAAAAGCTAATGAAACGCGAAGATGCTTAAAAAAATGCTACGGTTCCATCTGCGTCCCTGCGCGTTATCATCATCATCATAACAGCTCATTACGTCCCCGCCGAGGGATTCGAGGCTACCCTAAGTTAAGTGTTTAGGCCTTAGCTCGCTGGCCCAGTGCAAATTGGTTGATTTCTCATATACCTTTGAATTTTTTCGTAGATGTATGCAGGTTGCCTCACGATGTTTTCCTTTACCGTCAGACAAATGTACATATGAAATTCGAAAACGAAAAACACATTGGTACTTGGCCGTGTCGAACCCCGGACCTCCCGATTGGGCAATAACGTAACACGTTATTTCTATGTGGCATTGTTAGTGGCGTTAGACGTTAATAAGTTCTGTATCAAACTCCGCAGATGTGGCCACTATGTTTAGTCGTTATTTTTAACGCATTCAATAAGGCGTATTACGAAACTGGCATTAACACTAACATTTACGTAGATGGAGCCCTAGCATTAGCTTAGGACAATCTTGAGTGGCATGCCGTCACATTCTTTTAACTAAAGACAAGAAGTGACAGCATACTACTGAGAATCGTCCTAAACTAAGGCAAGGATCAATGCATTAAGGACGCTATATCGAAAATATGAGTTATTTTAATGTAATGGCATAGGTCACTGAGAGATCTTACAGATCATTATAGTTATTTTTTAATAAAATAATTTGTATTTTGTCGCTTACGTCGATAATTTCTAAACGAGATGATTGCATGCGGGCGCATTAGCGACTTTGATGATGTTACCATAGATATAAAGACTAGCTACTTGAGCGCGGGGGGCGCCCCGCGTTGACGTATCGTATAGGCCACGCCTCCCATTGTTTGATTCATTTTCGATGTATCGCCTCAAACGTCAAAACTGCATCTTAAGATCGATCCGAACCTTCGAGATGCATTCGTCGATACGAGGCTGATTGCCGGGTGCGCACAGGTGCACGGGTTCAACACGCAGGGCGAGAACATCGCGGACAACGGCGGGCTGCGCGCGGCGCTGCGCGCGTGGCAGCGGCGCGTGCGGCGCGCGCCCGCCGCCGACGCGCTGCCCGCGCTGCCCGCCTACTCGCCCAAGCAGCTCTTCTTCCTCGGCTTCGCGCAGGTCGGACACGCTTTCTCTACGACCTAGGCTCGTATAACAAGTCGTATCTCGAGCACGAGGTCGATCTTGTTGAGCTGTTGTTTTTGACAGATGTGCCATATATGAAACGTCAAAACTGCTACTCAAGATTGAACTCTGACTAGCCCTTTCCCTTAAATTAAAATCCTTTTTTTAGTTTTTTTTCTATTGATACAAAATACTTGCCAATTTAAAAACTTTGCGATTGGCTATTTATGCTTGACATCATTTTCAGTTTTTTTTTTGGAAAGAAACTGTTTTCCATTCCATAATTATTCAACTAGTGCAGTATTTTTTATTAATATTTAAATCATTCTGCCTCCCTTTAATTTTCCTGGGTGATAAAAAGTAATCCTGTATAATCTTCCAAAAATGACAACGATGGACCACGGGTAAAAATCAGTTTTGTTTTAATTACCCATAGTCCCAATCTGGAGCAGTGGGTCTACGGGGAGAAAAAATTACCCGTGGACCCACTGTGGGTCGTAGCAGTGGGACCACGATTAATAGTTATTTAACCGCGTGCTCAACTTTGATGACCGAGCAAGCGAAGGATTCTAAAATTGAATCAAGAGCGCAGCGAGTGATTCAAAAATTAGAATCCTGAGAGTTACCGAGGGAATCAAAAGAGCACAAGGTGAAAAATCTTTGCACTCGAGTGCAACACGTAACTTTTCATTCCCCCTTAGCGAGGAAATGACTAAATGCAAAATAAAACATTTACAATCACAAGATACTTTTATTTCAGTTTAGGTACTTACATATTTACTACCTACAACTTCTTCGTCGCTGGAATCGCCCGTTTTCGTTTTTTTTTTACTTGTTTTCATGTTTTTTCTTCTTATTTATAACAATACGACGTCAAAACAAAATGGCGCGCGCAAAGCAAATTAAATACAAAAGTAGGTACACCAAGGAGGTTCAGAGTTTGAGTTTTTAACAAATTTTAAAAAAGTTGTATGATAAATTCGGCACCATGGAGATGGAAGTAAATCGGTTTAATGATGTTTTGAAATCACATTCCTAGTGCACGCGATGTTCTAAATTCAAATTTACTTTAAGGCGCATAGTGCGTCGATCGTCCCGCACTGATTACATAGGAGTGAGTGAGTGAGAGTGAGGGGAATATTCAAGCAAACCTTTACGCGTAAGATGAATTATTTCAATAAAAAATTAATAAAGGCGAATAAGAAAAATCTAAAAAAACCATCCCCTAGAATATTGTTCACTTTATTTATTGAAATCGAAAGTATGTGATTTAACCTAATATTTACGAAGCGAATAGGTTTATAGTTTTGAAATCGAGGCATGTTTGGGTCACATTTTAACCAAGTTTTAATTAATTTATCAAAAAATTAAAAAGACCATCCTCTAGAGAATGCGTTGAATAATAACATATCTTTTTTAAAGATTTTTTTAATCTATATTTATGAAGAGAACCGGTTTTTCTGCAGTGATTTTTTATGATTGACGTTACTATGCGCCTTAACCTCAAGCGGATAAAAACGGCTTTGGCGATCAGATATCGAATAGCAAAAATACTCTTTCCGAGATGGGGGGATGAAAAAGGTATTTATATTATTAGTTATATGACAACCGTCATTTGACAATGTAAAAGTTAACCTCTCTGACATGGACCAACAAAAAGGTCCGTGCTCTCTGATCGTATGAGACGATCTTCGCGCTATACATGACCATATTTTTACTTACACTAGCTATGTAGATCTCGCAAGTGTACCTACTTTCGAAATCAGTAATCGTAGAATCAGAAGAAATGAACCAAGTACGGCATCTAGCAATGTAATGTAACGTACACCGTGTTGACGCCTTCACCTATTGGGCCACCGAGCTCAAAGTAAAGCTAAATCCCTCCCGTTTTCCTTGTATTTATTTATTAATTTTTCAAGTTAAGCATTTTAAGGAAAATGCAAGGTCATAAATCATAAAGATTAGAAAAGCTCTTGAATTTGTCAAACATTTTTACCCATCACCCATTTAGAACGTCTCATTTAGCTGACTAGATGCGAGGGCACAAAAAGCATATCAGCTTTATCCGAAATATCGACATTATAAAAAAAAAACAAAAAAGCGATGCTCTACACTGGGATTGAACCACTGCCATTCGAATCAAAGTGGAAGCTCTAACGAACAGGAGCAATAATAACTCTTTATAATAATAATAACTCTTTATTAACATACATTTAGTACAAATATTAAGAAGTCCCTGACCACCGAGCTAGACTATTTGTCTGTATTTCAGTAGTCAGTGTCCCCCTCCATAGTTATATAAGAGTAACACATGAGAAGCTATACAAAATAATATCAAAGTAACAAAATAATAATAATGTAATATAATGCTAAAAAAAAAAAAAACCATTCTATTTTCATGTGGTGTGTGTGTGTGTGCGTGCGTGTGTTCGTGTGTGTGTGTGTGTGTGTGTATGTGTGTGTATAGGTGAGTATGTGTGAGTGTGTGTGTGTGAGAGCGTGTGGAATTGCAAACGTGTGTATGTGAGAAAAATGATGTGCATCAAATTGTAACGAGATGTGGATAATTAAGTTAGCTGTGAATGTTAATCTCTATTTGTCAAGAGGCTTTCTGTCTGATTATAATCAAGAGTCGATATAAAGCTTTTAATTTTCGACTTTACTTCATAACGTGATAATGAGTATATATTTATTTTATAATTTAATTTATTATAGAGAAATGCAGACAACCACTTCTTTTGATGTCTAGCGGAGGCTGTGCGTACAATAGGAACCACACAAATATTTCTGTTCCTTCGCTTATCCGTCACTTCGACACTCTTGGGTAGGGAATTACAGTGCGTATTTATTATTAAATTAAGTATATATAATTGCCTGACAGTTAAAACACTAGATTCTTCATAAAGACTTCTAGTAGGATACCTAATTATTTTGAATGCCATTGCCTTTAATAAAGCTCTTTGTGCTCTCTCTAGGTGTATCATATAAGACTTACAGGCTCCACCCCATACTTCAATACAATAACCCAAGAGAGACTGTGCTAACGCGTAATAAATAGTTTTTAAAGACTCGAAATCAGTGATATGTCTAAGCCTACAAAAGGCCCATATAAGTTTCCTGATACGTAATTTAGTAGACTCAATATGATTTCGCCAACAAATTTTATCATCGATGATAACACCAAGATACTTAAGCTCATGCACCTTAGATATTTCAACACAATCACAATCACATAGCTGGTAACATGTATGAATTTTTAGAGTTACTTCATTTTTTATTGACCTAACCAAGGAAAATTGCAGGAACTTTGTTTTGGAAATGTTTAAAGTAAGAAAATTTGAGGCTAGCCAAATACTAACCTTACGTAGACCAAGTTCAGCAGCACACTTGGCTTCGTCCCAAGTAGGCCCATCAAATATCAAGGCAGTATCATCTGCGTACGAAAATATTTTACAATTTGATATATTTTGCTGGCATAAATCATTAATATATATTAAGAAAAGGCTCGGACCGAGAATACTACCTTGCGGTACACCAAAAGTCACTGATATCTCTGGACTGACATTATCCCTAATTTTAACTTGTTGTTTGCGATCCATTAGAAAATCCTCGTATATTTTTGAAACTTCACCTCGGATGCCTATCTTGTTAAGCTTTTTGACAAGTTTGGGGACCGAAACAGTATCGAACGCTTTGGCCAAATCCAAGAAAACACCAATACATTTTCTTTTAGATTCAATTTTGTTTACCACATGATCAACTAATCCTGTTGTATGCGAAGTTGTGAAATTAAAGATCTCGTGTTTTTTTGTAATGCGACATGCGATAGATGAACGTAAAATTTGGGGCGATGTAAAAAAGTTTCACTTTAAAAAATATATCGTCACTATAGACAATAATATTTATTATTAAATAGTGGTGCACAATAACTTTTCTTAACATTGTAACAAGTCAGGTCCTACAAATTAACACCAAGAAGATAATTATGTACATTTTTCTTCGCAGATTTGGTGTGGAAACTCCACCGTCGGCGCGCTCAAGTCAAAGATGGTGGAAGGTGTACATAGTCCCAATAAAATTAGAGTAATAGGAACACTGAGCAACTCTAAGGAGTTCGCAGAAGCGTGGCAGTGTCCTGTGGGGTCACCCATGAACCCAGAACACAAGTGCGTGTTATGGTGACGAGTCCTTGATACTCCTGTGATCCTAGTTTTAAGTGAACCAAAGACAATTTACTCTCCTAGGTTACCATTAAGTTACCGCCTTAGTTTTATAATTCATGTACAAATATCTTATAATATTTTGTAATGTTGTGATTTGGGATGTGCAAAGCAAATGCCTAGTTCAAGTCAAAAAAATATTGATATACCTTGAATTTATATAAGACATAAAAAAACATGACTGTGTTAACTTATATTATAAATTAATTCATATTAATAGTACACTTTATTCAATACACATTTTTAATAAATTTATATTTATGTATCATTACACAATATGTTAATGAAAGTACGCAAAACCTGAAATTAGTCTGTTCAGAAGCCATAGTAGAATCTATTGCGCTAATACAAAATATGGGTCATATATTTTATGCAAAAAACTTTTTGCATAAAATATCCACTTTTCTTTAACCATGCCGCTTTTTAAATTAAGTCTCTCGCTTTATTTCTTAATGGGCGGCGCGACGGCTAAGCGGCAACACATTATCTACAATAAATACTGATGTGCTCTGTAAAGATACTTGAGGCACATGTCTCCCTCCAAATTTTCTTTTCAAATAACATTGACTGTCAGCTTGACAGACTCACAGATCGCAAGCTCGGTCCAAAATTGATCTGAGTGCTTACGTCCATGTGCATTGCAAACGATTTGAACGGGTTGTGTGCACGCAAACGTTTGTGCTGTTGTCTGATTATGGACCGCACCCATACTCGCAGATGCACGACCTTAAAGCAAGATATGAAACAAAAAAAAATCTTTGTAAATAATCCCCGTAATTTCTTTTATAATTTTTTATAATAAAAATCAATTAAATGGGTGTCTAAGGGCCTTCGCTGCGTTAAGCGGGTGCCCGTCGCGGATGCCCGACGCGGATGTCCGCGCCGTGCGCCCGCCTGCCGTCTATCGCAGCGCCGCCACCAGTATAATTTCTATCGCGTAGGGGTACAGTCGATAACTATGGATTATATATTATATTACTTAGCCAAAAGACGATGAAGTGAAAAAAGGCGTTAGCCAATCAGCCCATATGTCACGTGCCCCGTCGCCCGCGACGCGGGCCGCGCTATCCGCCTCACGCAACGCTGCTCTATGAAATGACATGAAACGCATGCGGAGCGGACGCACGCGCCGTGTGCCCGCTTAACGCAGTGAAGGCCCTAAGGATTTGCGCTAATTTATTAACACATTGTATAATAATTATTAGTAATTTTTAAAACCAGTATTTTTTTATTTTCATAAAAATGACATGTATTAAAATATTACTAACAAAGAGAAAAACTGAAAGCAATAATAAAAAGTCACAATATAACTTAAAATTGTTTTATTTTTTCCTTATGTATGCAAATTCATAAACTGGTGCAGACACCTTTGTGCCATTTTTAATTTTTTTAGGTTTAATTAACTTGGCCTCCTGCAGATGTCTTTTCAATTCCATCTTGTGTTGAATAACAGTCAATTCCTTTTCTCTTTCTATTCTTTTGGCGATTTCCTTGTATGTTTTCTCTTTCTTCTTTTTCATAGATTCTACAGCCTGAAAATATTAAATAAATAATAGTTACTGCCATGTAATAGCCATATACCATGTGTTTTTCGTTTTTGAATTTCATATGTACATTTGTCTGACGCTCCTACAGTGAAGGAAAACATTGTGAGGCAACCTACATACTACTGCGAAGAAATTCAATGGTGTATGTGAAGTTCACCATTCTGCACTGGGCCAGAATGGTTGACTATGGCTTAAACACCTTAGAGTAGGCTCGAGCCCCTCAGTGGGGACGTATATGAGCTGTTATGATGAATAGTTACTGCTGTTACTAAAGTCCAACTATTCACTATCTAGAACCACTAGGTCATAGCCTCATTTGGTCATGTTAAGCCGCAAGCCTCATTTGAACATCTCCTTGAAAGTCCTCAAGCCTCATTTGGTCATGTAGGTAGCATGTATACTTTGTAGTCTTCAAAGAATGCCATTTTAGCTTTTTACCTAAGGCATTATGATTACTACTGTGCTGATTTATCTAAATCCATTTTAATAGATTAAGAAATTTCAGTACCTTGGTATATGGCAGATATTGATATTGTTCGATGTTCTCATGAAGGGCTTATTTTTTTAATATGATTCATTTTTACAGCCTACAAAATTTATATTATAAAAAAGCAATGTTTACCAGTGGATCGATGTCAGGTAACTTCAATTTATCCAAGTCAGACAATCGCAGGCGGTTAGATTTCCTTCCTAGCAATGATGGATGTGTGTCGAGTCTTTTTGCTAGATCAAATGTCTTTTCTTCCCCTTCGTCTACAAAAAAAGTATGGGTGTTGACTGCAGAGTCTGCTATGTCAGTCATGTGTAGTTCAGACTGAAAAAAAGGTATAATATCCATTCATATCTCTAGAAAACCAATTGGTAATTTAACATCCTAATTAGTAAATTGCTGCAAATGAGGTCGTTGCTGCCCATTAATGGAGTTTTATATACTTTTATTACAACTCTGTGAAGAGACGTAAAAACTCAAAACAAACCCCTCCATCAGAGGCCATTTCTTTCGTGTCTGACAAGGGACCCCTAGCCACCAGTGGGATGCATGTGGGTTATTTTAATGATGACTTACGATCAGGTGATTAACCTCAAAATGTGCTTCATGAATTTAACAGTTTCATCAATCCTCTATTAGCTCAGTTGAAGCATGTACCTAATAAGTAAGAGATTATTCTTCTCAGATATTAAAAATAGCATTCTGATTTTTTTTATACCTAATGTTTTCATAATATTTGGCTATCTTGGCTAATATTGTACAATCTCTGTACAATGTATGTTTTTAGTTCATTATTAAGTTTTATAGTTCCAAAAAATCAGGAGCATCATTGGCGCTATGGCCTCGGCACTGGACTGTGCTCCGAATAGAATCGGGAGGCCCGCAATCGATCCTGCCATGTACCAATGTGTTTTTCATTTCATGAATTTTATATGTACATTTATCTGACGCTCCTATGGTGAAGGAAAACATTGTGAGGAAACCTGCATACACCTGCGAAGTAACATGTAGCTATTGTTATTGATTTTGCATTTGATTTTCCTTAAATAGTACTGTGTTTGTTTGCCTCAAACACAGGTTAATCCTAGTTCAGGCTCACGATTATATTTTTCCTATATTTAATCTTGTCTCGACTGTAATGTTGTAAAATGTTACCTACTTATATGTTACTAAAAATAAAAAAATATTTATTATAATTTACTTGTATTTGCATACATGTTAGTTATCATTGAGTGTTAATAAACAAAACAAAGCTTACCTATAATTCAAAGGTGTATGTGGAGTCAAACAATCCGCACTGAGCCAGCATGGTTTGACTAAGGCCTAGTCGCCCTAACTAGTTAGGGTAGGCTCGTGCCCCTCGGTGGGGAGTTATATGAGCTGTGATGATGATGTATGTTCCAAAAAAAATTACCTGTAATCTATTAATCCGCCTGCTTTCAATTGTGCGTTTCATGTTAATATATTTGATGTCCTGTGTTTGCATCAACTTCTCTTGTTCTGGAGTGTACTCATCATCTTTTTGCAACTCATGGTGAACCTGTAAACAAGTTTCAATGTTTAAAGATTGATACTTAGAATTTTGAAAGAAAGTTAAAAATTCGAATTTTTGAAAGTTCAAAATTAAAACTTACACCAGCTTTCACTCTGGAATTGATCATATGGAAATAAAATTCATCTGGATTTTTGTCCAAGGTCCGTTTACGCAATAATTTGAGAGTTTGCCCCTTTTCATGGTAATCATCAGCCCTCTTTTTGTAGTCTTTCTTTTTTTCCAAAAGGCCTAAATGTTTTCGTGACTGAGGTTGGTGCCTTTCCCTGTGAGTTTTCTGATTTGCTTTTGCAGCTTTCTTCCACGAAGACATGTTTGTTCACACAATGTTTTTTGTATTGTTGTCTAGCTTTTTTTTATTTAGCAATTAATTTTTTTTATTTCATTTAAAATTGAGGATTGGATTGAGCTCACGTTATGATAGTACATACCTAATATAATTTGTGGTTATGAATAGATCTGATGACTGATGTCAAAGTCAAAATTGTCAAACAAGCTGCACCGTGGTCCGAAATGCGCAAACTGCACGAGCGCGGTCAGAGCCTCCGCGCGAAGTATGGTTCAATGCTCGAGCGTGACACCGGGGTGAAACAACCGGCCCGTTAAAGACCTTAGAGTGTCAGAGCGAGTTACAACCATCGAATTTGATGGGTGTAAAACGGTCTGACGTTTATTACTGAAATACTCTTACGTGATTGGATGATATTGGGGGCCATAATCTAAAATGTCATCTTATAGAAACAGAGAGCAATAAAAATTCCTGTGAAAGAGGGAGATAAAACATTTGGTTGCTGCAATCCATTCAACGCCTCTGGGCTACGTTCCAAAACATCACCCGGAGTGAGTAGGTGGTGGGGGGAGAGTGGCCGGTTAGGGTGGTCGGAGTGTTGGTTGTTTTAGAACGGCAAGAGTGTTGTCTGCTTTGTTTACATAACCAAATATACAAAAATAATAAAATATATAATTCATCGGCGCGTCCGTTCGCTTTAATGCATGGATTACATTCCTCTGTTTCATCTACGAAAATGCTAAAACCAACAGAATATGAATTCTGTTAAATCACGGCCTAACCTAGCTTCAGCGGAAATGAAGGCCAATTTTACAATCGTGTCACTATATATCGTATACCTATAGTCTTTGGAATTTAAAATTAACTTATTGTCGACGTTACGAAGCGCATCCTCGCTCTCCGAGATGCACAAATTGTGTGTGAATATGAAATCTTTGTAATCGCAATCACACACAACTTTAAAATCCACACAATTTCCCGCCAAATCCAATCGAGTGAAATTACACCTTGCTATATTGTGCGGGTGAGATTCTACTCGATCGAGTGCACTCCGTAGCGTTTTAGGACACGCCACTCCAACACTCTCGAGTGCACCCGAAATGTTTTAGGACATACTTCGGGTGACCGAGTGCACTCGGGTGATGTTTTGGAACGTAGCCCTGGGCTACGTTCCAAAACATCACCCGGAGTGAGTAGGTGGTGGGGGGAGAGTGGCCGGTTAGGGTGGTCGGAGTGTTGGTTGTTTTAGAACGGCAAGAGTGTTGTCTGCTTTGTTTACATAACCAAATATACAAAAATAAGAAAATATATAATTCATCGGCGCGTCCATTCGCTTTAATGCATGGATTACATTCCTCTGTTTCATCTACGAAAATGCTAAAACCAACAGAATATGAATTCTGTTAAATCGCGGCCTAACCTAGCTTCAGCGGAAATGAAGGCCAATTTTACAATCGTGTCACTTACGATACCTATAGTCTTTAATTTAAAATTAACTTATTGTCGACGTTACGAAGCGCATCCTCGCTCTCCGAGATGCACAAATTGTGTGTGAATATGAAATCTTTGTAATCACAATCACACACAACTTTAAAATCCATACAATTTCCCGCCAAATCCAATCGAGTGAAATTACACCTTGCTATATTATGCGGGTGAGATTCTACTCGATCGAGTGCACTCCGTAGCGTTTTAGGACACGCCACTCCAACACTCTCGAGTGCACCCGAAATGTTTTAGGACATACTTCGGGTGACCGAGTGCACTCGGGTGATGTTTTGGAACGTAGCCCTGAGCGAGTTAAAAAACAACCGGACAACTACACTCCGAGGCTCTGAACGCACTCCCATAATCGTCGTTATCTTTTACAACAATGGGGATGATTCTGAAGCGACCACCTAAAACTATAACTAAATAAAATTAGAGATAGAAATGTCAATCACCGTTTGGTATTCAGAACTCACAAGTTAACTCTAAAATTAAGAGTGACGTTACTAAACTACTCAATTTAGTGTTAGATGTTATTTTTGTATTCTGACGTGCTTCCTAAATGTAATTTTTTCTATAATTTTAAATATGTCAAACTAATTTTAGGAGGTGAACTTTTAGGTGCCGTCTAAATTATCTTGTTACTTTTTAACGATTTTTTTTGTGCAACTTGCCAAATGGATGATGAATTGGTTGTTATGGCATTTATAAGGAAAGGCTTTTATAGCATCAATTGCCAAGTCGTGAGTTGTAATTTGTTTGTTCCCAAGTAGTCTAATAGTACTGACATTTAGATAATAGGTAGGTTATGAATGTATGTATTACAACTCTATATACTCTTACAACAGAAATTAATATTCTATCTGCAGATAGAAGTATGCCTATCTAAAATTTGTTGCCTAGCAATTACTATTATTTGTCAATAAATAACAGCGGTTATTATGAAAAGAAAACAAAAATTACTAATGAAACAAAATACGCAATTTTAAAATTCAGAGGAAGTCACGAAGTACCTATCTATACAACTACAGACTACCACGTATTTTTTTTTATTTCATGGCATAGGCGCGAAGCGATCACAATCGCAAAATAAATGTCGAATAATTTTTCTTTTGTGATAAAATGAATGATAAATAATAAAATTTCTTTTCTGTTATTTACAAATACGATCAAATCTTAAATTAATAATTTCTGATAGTAAAATTAGTAGAATATAGCTGTTTTTAATGTTTCTAAATTATCCCGTTTTTCTACAGCACTAGGTGTATTTATAATCTGTGTATTCAATTTAAGAAATTGTCAAATACAGTTTAAATTAAGAGTCCGGCGTTTCAGAATACGAATTACCTAAAACTAATTTAAAATTATATGTTTAATTTTAGTTTTAGTGCAGGTAACTTCAGAATTACCCCCAATGTCATTTCCATACATTTTTTCTGCGGAACGACTGCAGAAAAGTTAGCGTGTGGCATTTGTCTAGGGGGGCCTTGAAATGATCTAAGAGGGGGGCAGGTACGGGCAGGGGCAGCTGCTCACGATTACGGCATACCGCTTACATATACGCACATGAGCAATTTTGGACCGATTGTTTGCGTGCAAATAGCGCACACGTGCGCTGATATCAAATTATGGACCGCGCACGAAGTGGACCGAATTGAATACGGTGATATTTAATTTTGTTCTGTTTGCACGCAATCATTTTGGACTACTATAATAGCACGATCGTGTGCACGTTTGTCAATGTCATTCATTATATAGTCTTGTTTAACTTAAGATTACTTAAACATGCATGTAAAAGATTTTATCCATTACTACTTTATAAAAGGAAGTCGGTACAGAGTCTTATGTTCACGGCGCAATGGCTGTCAAATTATAAGCGATCGTGATAGATTTTTTCTTTAGACAATAACCCACGGGGTTGTTTGCACGCTATCGGTACCTACCCACTATAATAGTGCAGCCCCCTAGACAAGACGTTTTTCGATAATCGCTAACGCAATCGCTAGAAGGAAAATGTATGCGAAAAGCTGTCGCTTAGCTTTCGAGCGCAATTGTCAAATCTCATACATTGTCCATTTAGCGATTGCGTTGGCGGTTATCGAAAGGCATCTTGTCTAGGGGGTCAGAATAGCTGTATTTGGACCACAGTGCTGATCAGCTGTTGACATGACATTTTACTGTAGTGATGGGCAATTTGAGAAATATTTCAATTAATTTCAGTATTGTAATAAAGTTATCACAATTGAAATGATAATTAATCTTGAAACGTTGCAATTTCGTTAAGTTTTACAGAAGCATATTTTATAAGTTATCTTTTCTCCATGCACAGGTTACCTGGCGGTGATTGCTGCTTTGGCAATACGGTCACCTTTTATTTATATAGATAGACCTTTATAGTTATGTAAAATTTTATTTCATAACCAAGAGAGACATGTTCATTAATTCATCAAAAAAGGATCATAAATGCAGAAGTATCGCTCTGTGAAAGCAAAAGTTAGCGTGGAGAATAAAACAAGTTAAAGTCGGAGTAGTAATAAAGTTGCATTATTGTACTCATGAGTAACATACATGTGCAACAAAAATAATGAAAACAATTCAGTTTCCTACTATATTCTCTAAATTCTCTATCAAATATCAATAAACCGATTCCCTGATAGTAAAAAATAACCGTATTAAATTAGATTAAAGTATATGGGCTAACGCATTAGCCTGGTGAATGAGTGTGATTAAAACAAAGCTCTATAGATCGCAGGCTAAATGGGCGTAACGTAAACATGAGATTTACACATTATATGTATAATAAGCAATGCAAGGATATAGTGGTTCTAAGAATGAATTAAAGGTTTTGGTAGCTTTACAAAAAAGAAGAACAATAATTCCAGAGCGCTAAATAATCCAACACCCAAAAACATATTGAACACTCCTCCTAAGGACGCTGCAAAATTTGTCAAATATTATATTGTCAGTTTGTCAATAATGCGACAGGTAACTAATGATAAATTTGAATTTTTTTTATTCGAATAAAACTTACGTACATAACAATGTAAGCCAAGTTTCTGTTGGTATTAGTGTAAATATTTTAGAATGATTAATATCGATCCTCAAACGCATAACCACCGATTGTGTAGAATTCAACTCCAAACTAAAATCAAGAATCATAATCAAGCAATCAAAAAATCTTAGGTACTAAGATAATTTATTAATTTATATAAGAAAAATCTTATATGCTCCATTTAAACTGACCACCTTATAGTGTCAAAAAAGTCTTGAAATAGAAACAATAATTACTTAATATGGTAGCACTAGCACCTCTATTATTCCAAATTTCTAAAACTAGACTAATATCATGTAACAAGGGAACGTTCAAGTATTACGTTACGCATTTTCGAAGATTTTTGAATTAGTCTGAATTAAATCTTGAGGCGAGTAATCGAATATAAATAATCAGTAATCAGTAATACAAATAATTGTCCACAGACATATATGTCTGTGTAATTGTCTATGATAATTTTTATTTAATTTTTTTCCACTTTTGTTAAGACCAAGGGATTTAAGCACATAGTTACAATAATAGTGATGGCGCCTAAAGTAGACGCCACCACGTCGGCGTTTCGCCGATTAATTTTATGTTTTGTTTGATTGCTGATGTCGCCAATACAATCTAATGACGTATAATAATACTTACCTTGACTCCGGTTCGGTCTCCGTATGTAGCCGGTGGACTTCCTGAGCTAGCTCGAAGGAAGTCGCGGCTCCTGAAGGGCTGCTGTCAATCCACCGATGGAGACCGGATAACTACATAGGCCTATTAGGCCGCCGCTACTCACTTTGGTACACTCTCACAAGCGGACGTTCGCAACCAAAATGATTTGGTGCGCCGCGCAAAAACACAATCAATTATATATTTCTCGAAAACGCGCCGCCCGGTAACCTCTCTCAATGTCATTACATTCGATTCGACTGACATGTTACATGCGGCCGGCCGCCACAGGCCCTCACGTGCACAGACTATATGCAGTGCTGCCACTCGCTCTTCCTCGAGCGTAAACAAACAGTTTTGCAATAAGAATGATCATGGAACAGAAAAAAATAAGGCAACTCACTACAGAGGATCCAACGTCACGTGCGATACGATTCGACTCGGCTCCAGAATCAGTCTCGTTATGACTTTGTTGCATGGTGGCAGACACTCGCAAGTGGAATTCACTGCAATCATAGGTTTGGAGTTGGACAAAATCATAAAGAAAAAGGCAATGAAATCAATTTCTGAATACCAAGGTTATTTCGAATAGTAGGCACTAAATTCCACGAGGGAGGGAGAAGTTTCAAGCGTATTCAAGTTTCGAACATTTAGTTTCACTCTCGGAAAAAACAATGAAACAGACATATTTTTAGGGTGTGCCTAAAATTATCAATAATAACTCAAAAAACTTAGATCAATGACTAAACACAGACAATCAACAAATAACTTTCAACACATATCAGGCCCTCAGTAGTTATAACGACCTTACAACTAGACTTGAGACATAAATATGTGATTAGGTACGTGGATTAGGTATTTTTCGTTACCTACTGGTACCTAATCCATGCCACCTAGGATTAGGTATTCGTATACCATGTTTGTTAATCGTGAAGTATCAATCTGTCAAACTATAGGTCCTGTAAACAAAACTACACTTTACGTCTAATTATTAAGTTTCAAACGTCATCTAGGATAAAATACCATAACTATTTTTTACTTAGAAAATACAGGGAATCTCCTGTTCAGTTTAACAAAATACAAAAAAAAAATTCGACTTCAAAAACACTTAAAAGTAAAAAATTATATAAGAATGCACACCATCATCTTTTTATTATGAAGTCGCTGCCAAATTGAAGTCTTTTTGAAGTCGGTTTTATTTTTTTGTACCAAAATTTTTATTTTTGTTTTTTGGAAATTTAATACCAGCTCACCGAAGTAACTTGAAAGAATGCCATTTAGCATCAAAACGTGCCTATTGTATTTAAAAAACTAACCTCTAACTCCTAAAAGTCAAGGATCCTTCCATCATCAGCTCATTTCATGACTACCAGACGCAAATACCTGAATAGCTTCGAAAAAAACATGAAACACGTTGGGCGTACCTATGAAATTTAAGGGTTTCCCTCGATTTTCGTGGGATCCCATCATCAGATCCTGACTTTGGTGACAATGGAACCACCCCAGGACTATACTCTATCGAACACAAAAAGAATTTTGAAAATCGGTCCACAATGGGCGGAGTAATCACGTAATATACTCACAAAAAAAACGGTAAAAATATTAAACTTGAATCAAGAATGAAATTAAATATTAGGACCTATTACTATTCCAATACATTCCCTAATCCGAATATTTATGCCAATACTGAATAAATATTAAGACCTATTACGATACTAATACATTCCCTATTCCAAATATTTATGCCGGTACCTAATAAATATTAGGACCTATTACGAGTACTAAACTAATACATTCCCTATTCCGAATATTTTTGGTGGAACTGAATAAATATTAGGAACAGGTATTTGGATTAGGTGTTTGAAAATATTAGGAACAGGTGGATTAGGTACGGAAATAAGCTAATCCAGCCCATGTCTACTTACAACAAGTACTAAATCAATAAAAATATTTTATGCTAACGCCAGGAGTATAGTTAGCCCCGAAAAACTCGACGAGCTGAAATGCATTCTGCCCCCCTAGCACGTCCACCAAAACACGATATGATAAAGCGGTTTAGCGCGGTGAACTGTCAAAATACAATAGGGTTTCGTCGTATATTGACAGTTCACCGCGATAAATCGCTTTATCATACCGTGTTTTGGTGGACGTGCTACGGGGGCTGGAGTGCATAAAACCTGAGATTCATGTAATTGTTTTATCGGAGACATGGATAAAGTCTGACGAGGAGGGCAAAAGATTACAAATTCCCGAATATACCCATTACTTTCACTATAGAAAGAATACTATTGGTGATGATGTATCCATATTTGTAAGAAACAGCTTAAAACACAATTTTATTGATGAACTCACACAGGACGACAATCAATTTCAATGGGTCCATCTGGACAAACTATCCATAAATATTTGTGCTGTGATAAACCGGAACGGACAAATGTCAAAATTTTTTTAGACATCCTATCACTACAGATCAATAAAAAAAAGAACAATTCTAGTTGGAGATTTCAACTTAAACCTATTAGAGTCTCACAGGCATATACAAGAATATATGAAGACGCTTAATGAAAATGGTTATGAAATAGTCAACAAAATCGATCCTCAATATTGTACACGGGAAACATTACAGAATAGATCAATATTAGACCACGTTGCTACAAACCTAAAAGAAAATCCATGCCACCTGGCTGTTATAGACTCCCCGTTATCGGATCATAAACAAATTTATTTCGAAATTAAGAAATATCAAGTTGAGCCAAAACAAAAGACACAATATGAGGCAATAAATTTCAAAGAACTTGAAAGTATTACAGATAAGAGGAAACTGATCGACAAAAATGAGGACTATTGCATATTTGAAACAAAACTACATGATATGATAAATCGATGTAGAGTCAAAAAAACCAAAATATTAAATAAACCAAGACAAGACTGGATAAATAAAGACATAATAGAAAGAATCAACGTAAGAAATCATCTATGGAAGCTCTATAAGTTTAATCCTGAAGATGAAAAAAGTAAAAATAATTATATTAAAGAGAGAAACAAAGTCTCTGGGGAAATACAAAGGATGAAAAAAAATACTATCGCAAACAATTCGCTAATTGTACGAATAAACCCAAAAAGATGTGGAAACTTATCGATAGCCTAGCACATAACAAAATTAAAGAGGTCCAAGCTCCAGCAAAATTACAAAATGGAAACAACTTTTTGACTGATGTAGAAGATATTTGTAATTATTTTAACGATTATTTTTCTACAATCGGAGAATCACTAGCACAGGCTATCCCACAGAAATACCAAAACAATACTACATACACTAAAGCAATATTAAAAATGAACCAAACTAACACAGGCTTAAATATGTTAAGACCAGCTTCAACCAATGAAATCGTAACCCTTATAAATAAATTGAACTCTAATACTAGTAAAGGCATTGATAACATAAACAGTAAAACAATCAAATGTTTAAAATTACACATAGCCGATGAACTTACTCGCTGTATAAATAATTGCATAAAACACGGCTATTTTCCAGACAATCTCAAAATTGCTAAAGTTACCCCAATTTATAAATCTGGAAGCAAGTCAGATCCAAGAAACTACCGCCCCATATCAGTCCTTCCGATTTTATCAAAAATCTTTGAAAAACTTCTATATCATCGACTTGAGACATATTTAAATTCAATACATTTTCTTTACCATAAACAATATGGTTTCAGACCAAAATCGAACACCTTGTGTGCAACTGTAGATTTAGTAACAAAACTAAAAAATTAAATAGACGAAAAAAACGTCGGTCTTGGCATTTTCATTGATTTAAAAAAAGCATATGATACAGTAAGTCATGAAATACTCTTAAGTAAGTTACGAGACATAGGTATCAGTGGTGATGCCCATAAAATGTTCCAGTCCTACCTAAATAATCGTTGTCAAATAATAAAAATTGGAGAATCTCACAGCTCACAAAAAAATGTCACTTACGGCATCCCGCAAGGCTCAATTTTGGGTCCCTTGCTATTTTTGATCTATATAAACAGCATAAGCGATCTCAAACTCAAAGGTGAAATTTTGCTTTATGCTGATGACACAACATTATTTTATTTCGGAAACAAAATTGAACAAATTGTCCAAGATGCACAAGAAGATCTGAACCTGCTCAATATGTGGTTTCAATGTAACTTGCTAACTATTAATGTATCAAAGACACACTACGTAATATTCTCAGCAAAAAATAAAAATATTAACTATAATTTCAATCTTTCAATAAATAATACAAATATATCTAAATCTGAGAGTGAAAAATACTTAGGGCTAATTTTGGATCGACAACTTACATGGAAACCACATATCATGAAATTAAAATTAAATTAATGTCCCTAACGAGTGTTATCAGCGGCATGGCTCGGTATCTACTAAAAGAAGTACGTTATACCATCTATAATTCATTAATCAAACCACATATAGATTACCTTATTGAAATTCAATCAAGCGTCAGCGGCAAAAACTCATCTTAGTGAAATACAAATAGCCCAAAATAAGTAAATTAAAAGACTCTTTAATTATGACTGTACGGTATTGCACCGCACATTGCCATTTCATGCGGGTCAGCATAATTTTGTATATCGCACGTTATAACGTCACTTAGCAAGAAGTCGTGCGACCAAGCGCACTCTACCACCTATTTGTAAACAAGTACAAATAAACGTATTTTGGAATCATCAAGGTTACTCAAATATATCAATGTGTTTGTGCAACAAGGACAAGGCACGAACATAGTGGTCCTTCGAGCAGTGGTTTAGTGTTTTTGTGTTTTTGAGTGTTAGCGAATCGGTCCCTCGGCCTCCCACAAGCGGGTCTCACCAAAAGGATTGAGAAGGCGCACATAGCACTTAGATTCACATTTAGCGCTGAACTATCAAGAACCAGCAAGTTTTTTTGAAAATCAAGTTTCAAGTATCAGTTGTGGATTTTTGTTGTGAAATACAATTTCCACGTCATCAGCAAGTGCGCGCACGAATTTTATATAACAAGACAAGAAAACAAGAAAACAAGAAAGGTACCGTATTTTTTCATCTATTTAAGTTAGAAGACATTTTTACAAGATTGTTTTTATCAAGTAACTAGCAAGTCAAGTAACATCAAGTTTTTATTGACAAATCAATCATGGATGTCAATGATTTATATTATCAGCAATCCTTATTGTCTGAGGAAATCAAGAAGCTTTTAATTAACTATAAAAAAGATGGGCCATCACGTAGGACACCTGACATGGTGAAAAGGCGTCTGGATACCCTAGAAAAATATTGGAGTGAATTTGAGCTAAATCATAATAAGCTCAAAGAGTGTTTGTCAGCCGACGATGAGTATTTCACTCAAGATTTTTATGGTCAAATTAAAGAAAAATATTTGGAGTCGAAAGATTTCTTACAAAAATCGGTTCGGAGCCTCAGTCCCCGGCCATCAACGTCTCAAGACCCTGCGAACACGAAACCTCTTGCTACTCGAACAAGTGACCTTCAACCATCATCCAAAACAGAACAAGAAGTTTTCGACCAGCCAGCAAGTGTGCCGGAAATACGTATCCCTAAAACAAGTTCAGGGGGTAACAGTAAGCTGGATGAGATGTTGAAGAAACAGATGAGTAACTTTAGGGCCTTCGCCAGAACTACTTCTAATATAAACATCGAGTCAATGCAAGAAAGATGGGAATTCGAAGACACGTTGAAGACCCTTCAAGAACGATGGAAAGCAATAGATTCATTACACTGGGAGATAGACAGTGAACTGGCAGGCTCACATCCCCAGTATGAGTCGAAATTCACGGAAAGTGAGCAAGAATATTTCGAGATGAAAAAGGCCATAAACAGCAAGCTATGGTCTGTCTCACATCGCGAAAAATCTACCCCTTAACTTGATATTCCGATTGTCAACGGCCAATATCAACAATGGGTGTCATTCAAGGACTTGTTCAGCGAGGCTATACACAGTAACCCCTCATTATCAAACGCCCAGAAGATGCAATTCCTCAAAAGCAAGGTCAAGGGTGAGGCTGAGCGTTTGATTCAACATCTACCAATAAGTTCAGAAAACTACATTACAAGCTGGGAAATATTGAATCACCGTTATAATAACAAGAAATTAATATTTACAACTCATATGAACACAATGATGAATATCCCCGTTATACAACAAGCAAATACTAATCACATCAAGCGATTACATGACGTCACAATCGAGTCTCTGAATGCCATCAAGAATTTAGGTGTTAACATAGACACATGGGATCCAATATTAATTTATATACTGTCTCAAAAATTAGACTGTGAGACTCACAACGACTATTTGGAGTCTCTTAAAGAGCCGAGAGAACTGCCAAAACTAAGCGACTTTATGAGTTACCTAGAAAATAAATTTACAACCATGGAGTCTGCCCGACGGAAACAAGAAAGTCACCAGCAAAAGGCTTCTACATCTTCATCCAATAGATTAGAAAAACCATACAACTTCAAGTACTTTGCAAGCAACAAGGCCATAACAAATTCAAGTACAAGAAATAAATTAAAGTGCCCGATATGTAACAGCAATGAACATGGCATCTATTTTTGTAAACAATTTCTGGAAATGACGCCGACACAGAAGCGTCAAACAATAAACAAATTGAACATTTGTGGCAATTGTCTTATTGACCATAATGGCAAAACATGCACCTCGAACAAACGATGCCGCGAGTGCAACGGCTGTCACAATACACTTTTGCATTCTGCCTATTCAAGAAGTTATACGACGCCGACTGACGAAGTGTCGAAATGCATGACCTCGGACGCCCGGCGTAGCAACACGCACGTGGCTCAGCAATGTGACACGCTTAACATTGAGACTCTTTTACCAACAACTCTAATGAAGATACAGAGAGCAGATGGACAATATGAAACCATGCGAGCACTCCTGGATCAAGGGTCCCAAGTATCCCTGATTACTTCTCATGCAGCATGCATGTTAGGTCTACCGCGCCTCAAGTGCAAGGGCGTTGTAACAGGTGTTGACACTAAGGACAACACATGTATGGGAATGATTAATGTCAAATGCAGCTCAATTAATAACAACTTCAGCTTTGACACTAATGTTTACATAATGAAAAGTTTGACAAGAAACTTACCAAATGTTACATTCACAATGCCATCATGGGACTTTCTAGAAAAAATTGAGCTAGCTGACCCGACCTTCTATACAAGCAAGCCCATTGACATTCTTTTAGGTGCTGATATTTACGCAAACATAATTCAAGAAGGAATATACAGAGATGAAAACACATGTGTCGTTGCCCAACAAACCGAGCTAGGTTGGATTTTGTACGGAAAAATTCAAACCCTTCAATGTAACGTTGTATTACACAATTTCGAAGATCTGCAAAAATTCTGGGAAATCGAAGATGTATCCGAAGACAAGCCACATTCCAACGAAGAAAATAAATGCAAAGAGTTTTTCAAATCAACAACAACAAGATTGGATGATGGCAGATACAAAGTTAGACTGCCCCTTATGTCAAACATCGATAAATTGGGAAGGTCGAAGCAAAAAGCTATAGCGCAATTTTTGCACCTAGAGAAGAAATTCAATAAAAATTGTGAAATCAAAGAGGCCTACAAATTATTTATGGACGAATACCAAGAATTACGTCACATGAAATACGTAGACAGCTACGGCAATGTTGGTTGCTACTTACTGCATCACTGTGTGCTACGGGAAGACTCTACTACTACGAAACATCGAGTAGTATTTAACGCGTCAGAGAAAACATCGAGCGGTTTGAGCCTTAATGACTGCATGATGTATAAAGGGCCAAATTTACAGAAAGATATTTTGACACTAATCTTAGGGTGGAGACAGTATAAAATCGCCCTAACCGCTGACGTAGAAAAAATGTTTCGCCAAATATGGCTCCACGAAGATGATCAAGCACTTCAAAAAATATTATGGCGAGATAGTCCGAAGAAACCTTTACAAGAATTTCAACTCGCTGCAGTGACGTACGGCACCAAGGCCGCACCCTTCCTCGCCATGATGACTTTTCTTCAGTTAGCTAGCGACGAAAGAAAAAACTATCCTGAGGCTGCACGTGTACTCAAGAATTGTTTTTATATGGACGATTTAATTCTTGGCGTGCATTCCGTACAGTCAGCAAAAATATTAAAGCAAGATCTGATTAACCTTATGAAGTCTGGTGGATTCAATTTAAGGAAATGGAATTCTAATTCTATGCAGCTTCTACAAGATGAAAATACAAACAACCAACAAGATTATGACTTCACACAAACGGGCAAGACACTTGGACTAATTTGGAACCCTGAACAAGATATATTTTTATTTCAATGCAAAATTGATCCACAGACAAGACAAACTACAAAAAGAACTCTTTTATCAGCTATATCTCAACTTTATGACCCCCTCGGATGGTTAACTCCACTCTCAACAAAACTAAAATTGTTGTTCCAACAAGTATGGAAATTGGACTTAACATGGGATGACAAGCTCCCGGAAGATATTTTACAAGAATGGGAAAGGCTAAAAATAGACCTTCAACATATAAATAACCTTAACATTCCACGATGGATTGGCACTAACGTCACGTGCTCGCTTGAATTACACGGATTTTGCGACGCATCACAAAAGGCGTATGCATGTGTCGTTTATAGCAAAGTTATGAAACTAGGTCAAGTTGAAATTAGAATATTAGCTGCAAAATCAAGACTCGTTCCCTGTAATAAGAAAATGTCATTACCAAGATTAGAATTGAGTGGAGCACTGTTACTATCTAAATTATTTGAAAAAATCAAGCAGGCTCTGTCACCGGAAATGGATATCAAGATTCATAGCTGGACAGACTCTATAGCTGTTCTGGGATGGCTACAAGGAAATCCGGAACGCTGGACGCCATTTGTGGCTAACAGAATCATAAAAATCGCTGAAAATATGCCATCAACCTGCTGGCGTTATTTAAAATCAGCAGACAACCCTGCAGACTGCGCTAGCCGTGGACTTACAGCAAGTAAACTACAGCAGCACCCACTGTGGTGGCAAGGACCATCATGGTTGCTGACCTACAAGAGCATAAAAGATGAACAGAAGCAGTACTGTACTAACGAAGAAACAAGAAAATTAAAGCAAGTTAATGTTATTACGAAAAAAGATGACGTCACTCTTATCAAGGATTTGCTAACCAACTATAGCTCTTTCACGAAAATCGTGAAAATATTAGCATGGATTCGTAGATTTATTACAAGGAAAGAAAACAGACAGAATACAAGGTGGCTGACAGTTTCAGAATTAAAAGAAGCAAGAAAAATTCTCATTCAGCAAGTACAGAGTGAAGTTTTTGAAGAAGAACTAAGAAGTTTGAAGGCAAACATGAGCTCTGACATGAAGCACCCCGTCATACTACCGCACAATCATCGCATCACAGAACTGATTATAAAAAATGCGCATGAGCTCACATTTCATGGGGGAGCTCGAGTTACCCTAGCCTTCACTAGGAAAAAATATTGGATTTTGAGTGGATACAGAACAGCGAAAAAATATATACATCCATGTGTCATCTGCAAGAAACAAAAACCAACCATGATGAAACAAATTATGGGCAACCTGCCTGACGCCAGGGTCAACGCTACACGTCCATTCAAGAAGACAGGTGTCGATTTTACTGGACATATTTTTTTGAAAGCCAACAAGGGGCGCGGAATAAAAACCACAAAAGGATATGTTGCAGTATTTATTTGTATGGTAACCAAGGCCATACATTTAGAGGTAGTGTCAGACTTATCATCTTCTGCATTTATCGCGGCCCTAAGAAGAATGGCTGCGCGAAGAGGGTCACCAAGCGACATTTATTGCGACAATGGACGGAATTTTGTTGGAAGCAATAAAATAATACAACAAGAGTATCAAGATATCATGAAAACTTTTAATCATGAGCTACAGCAAGAGTTAGTCGACATGGAAATTACTTTTCACTTCAACGCACCTTCATGGCCGTCAGCAGGAGGCCTTTGGGAAGCGGCTGTGAAAAGCCTCAAATTTCACCTCAAAAGAGTACTAGGAGAACAGAAGCTAACATTCGAGGAGTTTTCGACAATGTTACATGAAGTAGAGGCGTGCTTGAACTCAAGGCCACTGTGCGCCGTATCAAACGACCCCGACGACTTAAATTTCATCACCCCTGCTCATTTCCTTTCAAGTGGGCCAATAATGACAATAATTGAAACTGAAAAAGATTTACGTACCCGTTGGTGTCTCACTCAGAAAATCGTACAAGACATTTGGAAACGCTGGCGTGCAGAATATTTATCTCAACTGACTTGGGAAGGAAAGAAGACTCTCGATACGTATATAGAAACATTAGATAAAGCATGCAAAACGATACGTCAACAAGGGCACTGTGTCGCAGTACTCATCAAGCTACGTCAGGGCTACGCGGAATTAGAGTACTACGACCAGCTGTTGCTGAAACAGCAAGTCAGCAAGCGTATCGCCAGACAGCGTCTACGCAGAGGCTTTATCAATGCAGTGGGAAATATCGCTAATAGTTTGTTCGGAGTGTTGGATGACAAGTTTGCTGATCAATACAAGAAGGACATTCGCATATTACAAGAAAACCAACAACATATCATGAGTCTTTGGAAAAATCAAACATCGATTGCCGAATCTGAAAATAATGTTTTAAAACGCACTGAAATAGCTATGAATCGGCAGCATAAAATAATAAACCAACATTATGATATCCTTGGACAACATGGTAAATGAATTACAGAAGAACGTACAAGCAATTAACATTGTTAATGACTTCACAATAGGAGCTATAATTGCGAATAACCTACTCAGCAATTTGAAAAACCTACAAAACGCATTGATTGACACTATTACCGATATCTACCATGGTGGCTTCAATGTGCATTTGCTGACTCCCGAACAATTAATTGAAGAATTGAGCACTATTTCAAGCAAACTACCCAAGGACGTTTTGTTGCCAATTGACAACATACACTCGGACCTAAGCAAGTTATATAGTCTGCTCACTATCAAGACAAGGATGCTACAAGACTTTTTACTTTTCGAAATTAAAATACCGCTAATAAGCAGAGAAACATACGAAATATTCAAAATCGCTCCTGTGCCACAATATTATGAAGAAAAGATAGTTATGTTATCACCGGTGTCGAACTATGTCGCCATGAACATCAAGAAGGACATATTCATACCGATGAGCGAAACAGATGTAAGGACATGTTTTGTACAAGAAAAATCATACTTTTGTCTCAGTAAGAAACCAGAATATTTGATGAAGGGTGACAAAAGTCTGTGCTACATGGAAAATAATGAGTGCAAGTCAAGTACAAGAGTATGCAAGCAAGTGTGGCAAGAAAGCTATTTATTAAATACTTACATATTTACATGCTGTGAGCATTGTTCAGTCAGAGTTATATGTGACGATCAAATTACAGCATATCAGCTGACAGGCGCGGGGCTTATGAGCATAGGACAAGGTTGCATCATCAAGACAGAAGAGTTTACGATATATCCTCACAAACCTCACTCAAGCGAGATCAAAATATCACCCCACCTTTATATGCCTACAATAGCGCCTATCAATCACATAATTAATATTTCTATTCCTCATTTAAAGATGAACAACAAGTCACATCTGGAGATTCAGCAAGATATCTCTATGATAAGCAAAGAAATACAAGACACGAAAGATAATGAAGGATATCTTGCATCGGTGACGTCACATGACATTCACCACTACGCTATGATTTACGTCACACTTGCATTGCTAATCGTAATCATGGTCGCGATAGTAATGAAGCGCGTGAAGCCAACATGGTGCACCAAACGCAGGGGAGCGAGCATGGAACAGGAGCATGCGGTCCAGCCGGAGGCGGCGGCAGCGTCGGCGACGTCGGCGGCGGCGCCGGGAGGGCGCGATCTCCCGCGACTGACGCGCAGCACACCGAGCACCAGTGACAACCAAGTGTCATCATGGTTTCGGAATAAATCTACCAGTCCCGTTTTACATTTTGAAGCGTATAACATATTATATTTTGTCGTTGTATACTTTACCTTTTATATTTTTTAATGTTTCATTTCATTCATCTTAGGCCCGGGAATATGTACGGTATTGCACCGCACATTGCCATTTCATGCGGGTCAGCATAATTTTGTATATCGCACGTTATAACGTCACTTAGCAAGAAGTCGTGCGACCAAGCGCACTCTACCACCTATTTGTAAACAAGTACAAATAAACGTATTTTGGAATCATCAAGGTTACTCAAATATATCAGTGTTTGTGCAACAAGGACAAGGCACGAACAATGACTTTCTTACCTCAAATGAAAAAAAATATAAAGAAACTAAAATTCTTAATATTAATAAAACAAATAAATATTATACATGCATACTAATAAAAAAAATATTACAAAAAGATTTAAAAATTAATATTGATTTTACAACTAAAAGTCAAAATACAGATACAAAATTACTCCGAAATGCAAATGATATAATACTACGCCCACCTAGAACTAATTACGGCAAAAGAAACATAACATATGAAAGTGCACAAATATACAACAAGTTACCAAAACATTTAAAAGAAACCAAGAAATTACATAAATTAAAAAAATTATTGAAAATTCATTTATTAAATTCAAACTAATAATGAACTACGCCTAAAACACACTGTCGCTTCTAGTCGGTGTTGATCTTGGTCTTTCTGTTGGTTTGGCATGACGGTGATATTTTTGTACAATAACTACCCTCTCTTAGTTAGTTTTTTTTTTGTCAGTTAATATTTTGTTTGTATAGATTTACCTTCATATACTATTATAACGCTCGCAATGTAATGTAATTAAAACACTTATTTTAATTAAGTTCTCATGTAAGTGAATGTGTAATTCTTAGTCAGAATAATAAACATTAACCGCAAACAGACATATTTACCCGACTGAAGAAAAGAATATGTTTCTGAAAGACATCTGAAAGGCTCTTCGGCAGGAGTTAAAATTCGCATCCGTCAGTGCGAAATTTCACTTGACAGATTGTTTCTGAACGGGCTATGTGAACCATCTCATTCACCCCCTCAGACTAAGTACACCAAAGGACGCGCAATGTACTAATATGTCTCAATTAAAGCGTCCAGTTCAGTTCGCCATTACAAAGCACAGCGTTTGATGTTGTGCTAAAATATCAGTCAGTGAGCATTATTTCTGAGTGATTTTTTTAATGAATTGTATAAAGAAAAACATAAGTGTGGAATCTTGGATGCGGCGTCCCAAGTTTTTTCCGCCATCTTAGAGCACCAACACAAATTTTGGCACGCTTTTTTCGTAGGTATTTCATGTCTATTGGTATCTATAGTCTAAGTTCACCCCTCAGAACAATTTCTCCCGAGGGTCACCCTCGGTGTCAGTCGGGTTCATTTCTGAACGGCGAAGGTGAAAAATTGCACGTTTCTGAATGCTCCCCGAACAACTTAATTGGCTAATTTTAAGTAACAATCTTTTAGCGTTTTTCAATATTATTACTAGTTTTTTATTATTAATTTCTTTATCACAGCAACATGAAAATGTTTATTAAATTCAAGGCGTTGCTCCACTGCGGTGCACACGGTGTACGAGATTCACGCTCACGTTAGCTGGAACGCGTTCAGAGCATTGGAGTATAGTTTTTTGGTTCGGTTGTTTTTTAACTCACTCTGGAGGTGTTGAACGCGTTCCAGCAACAAAATCTTTTATTTCCTTCTTTCACATGAACTTTTCATTTATTTCACTTTCTTGCAGATGACGTTATAGATTATAGCCCCAATATCATCCAATCACGTAAGAGTATTCCAGCCCCCCTAGCACGTCCACCAAAACACGATATGATAAAGCGGTTTATCGCGGTGAACTGTCAAAATACAATAGGGTTTCGTCTTATTTTGACAGTTCACCGCGATAAATCGCTTTATCATATCGTGTTTTGGTGGACGTGCTACGGGGGCTGTAATAAACGTCTTAGCGTTTTACAACTATCAAATTGGATAGTTGTTCGGTTGTAACTCGCCCTGACACTGGTCTTGAACGGGCCGGTTGCTTCACCCGTACGTGCGTCACGCTCGAAGGTATTGAACGGGGTTAGAGCGAAAAGTTGTACATTCGCGCGAAGGATTTGAACGCACTCCTGTATGTGTGCGATTGTCAGCCGACGTGGATCGATATTTCCCCTGCATAACTAAATTCGTAGCCACGCTAAACACGGAAGCGGAGCTTTATAACATCCCCAACATATACATAGACCGAACCACGACTTGACTTATGCCTATGCTGCTGTAGTAGGTAGGTATACCTCAGAAGAATAACTTAGTTTCCTTATTCAGAGATATGTATCTAATAATAAATAGACCCATGCTTCTAACGTGCATAGCCTCTACGTGTGCGTGCGTGCATTATCCTACGCAGTGTATAGCATGCGCAGGAGCGCGTTCAGAGCTTTCGCGCGAAGTACAACTTTTCGCTCTAACCCCGTTCAATGCCTTCGAGCGTGACACCCGGGCCGGGTGAAACAACCGGCCCGTTCAAGATCTTAGAGTGTCAGAGCGAGTTACAAACGAACAACCACAGACGTATAAAGGGAGGCAAACTTAACATAATTTTACTCACACATTTGTCTTAAGTAATGTATATCGTTTTTACTTTCACTCCAAAGTGACATGATATATCGCTATTTCTGTTTCTCGTCTATGGCGATACTAACGCATACATAAACATTTCCGAAGCAATGGCAGACAGACGCCACGTGGACACCATGTTTAGCTTTGTCAAAATAAGAGACAAATGGCGTCGTGACATTGTGTATAATGTTTTGTTTTGTGATTATAAATAAAAATAACTGCTAATCGGACAAGAACAACGGTAAAGTGCTGTGCCCCGAAATGTTCTAACGCATCATATAATAAAACTCCAGCAATTACAATAAAATTGTTTGTGTGTGAGTAATGTTTACGTGGTAAAGTTGCCACGCTTTTTGAATGATACGTTTAGTCTGCTTCCCTTTATACGTCTGTGCGAACATCCATCGAATTTGATGGTTGTGAAACGCTCTGACGTTTATTTCTGAAATACTCTTACGTGATTGGATGATATTGGGGCCCATAATCTAAAATGTCATCTTATAGAAAGAGAGAGAAATAAAAATTCCTGTGAAAGAGGGAGATAAAAGATTTGGTTGCTGCAATCCGTTCAACGCCTCTGAGCGAGTTAAAGTTATCCTATCAGCTTCCTGACCATGGTCGCTTAAAACAGCAGTCAGAACGAGATAGCGCTAATCGCTGTAAGAGCTGTGTCTCTGTTTAAATATTGTTTTAACCTTGCTCTAAGTCTAAGCGGTCATGTACGAGTATATATGCTATAATGCGTAACACTTACGCGATAACGTAAGAATCGCGTGCACCAATGACGTCAATTCATGCATAGCGTGTCCGTGGGTTGCAGTGAACGTTAACACTACTATTTTCATACACGGGGAAAGTAAGTCAACGTGCGTAGCATTGTCCATAAATTAAGTGTGGAGTAGCGCCTTTACATTGATTTGTATATAGCACAAGGGTTCATAAGTAGTCTAAATGAGTCCACCCAGGTCCTAATGGTCAAAAAATCTTTGGTCTTTTGGACTGTGCAGCAAATGTTCATCATATTAGTGTGTGCAATATTTATGGATTACAAAACCTTCTTGATTTATCTTCTTGTCCTTATTCATCTTGGTGTAAATAGGTCTAGATAAGAACAAGCCAAGCCAAGAAAAAGGAAAGAAGATTGGCAAGAAGCCATACAATGTTGGTATCGTAATCAGACAAAGTGTATGGTTATAAAAATACCAGGTATTTCTTTGTCTTTAGTGATGTAACAAAAATAAATTAAAGTGGCACTCGGGGACTACCGCGGTAAAGCTATTGCATAGCATTTTTTATCAACTTTTGCAATTATAATTATTTATTTATTTTATTTATGCAGTATTTTTTTTCTTTGATATTAATTCAAGTTACACTTTTTGAGCGTGGTGACCGATAAGAAAACATTTTTTTTTCTTTTATTGAATAAATGAGAAGTTCATATTGTTTAAAATATTTTTATTATTTTACAATACATATAGGTTATTCAGGAATTTTTATCATTGAATCTATAGGTTTATGGTATGAAATAAGAAACATAAGTTTGAGACTTGATATCCTCTAAATATCTGGGAAATACCGCGTCAAAACACCGTGCCGAAGTCTGCCGAACTGAAACGACGTTAGACGATGCACGGCTTTCAACGCCGCACCGCTGTGCCGCACTCAGAACAATCACTACAGTGCTTTAGTTATTCTTCTGAGGTGCCGCAGGCCTATTCTCTAACTTCGGTTGCTAACTAGTACTGTCATTTTTGAAAGGAACATAGCATCCATTACTGCTATCATGAACGCTGCCGTAAGACATAAGATCACTTAACTAGTAATGGATATAAAATGTCTTTCAAAAATGACAGTTCTAGTTACCAACCGTAGTTAGCGAATAGGCCTACCGGTCGGAGTGGGAGGTGTTAAGGTGCCTCCAGACTCACGCCGAGAACCCCCGAGAACACCCGAGAAGCGTGAATGTGATGGGTTTCTCGGCTTCTCGTTCTCGGGCTCGCCTGTTCTCCGATCGGTGTCGGTTTTTTTGCCCGCTTCAAAGGGTTTCTCGGGCGAGAAAAGAGAACACTATCACACTCTCGTTTGTTCTCAGTGCGACTGCGATCGTGGCGTAGATCGCATGTTATCTCGTGCCAATTATTCTATAAAAAAAATACTTTGTGGTGTCTGATGCATATCAGTATCATATAAATAACTTCACAGTTATTGTATTTGTATGCTCTTTCATTTAACATAGTCTCTCATCTGTGCTATCAGTGCTTAACAAAATAATGTGTGATAAATATTAAGAAAATAATTTAAATTCACGAAGATTTTAATTGTTTTGAGATATTTCGTTAGTCTTTATGGTTCAGTAATTTTAGACATACGAGTAAAAAATGTGGAAAAATGAAACAGAGTTAAAGTTTAAATAATATTTTCACACAGACCCCATTTTGTGGGAAGCAAAACGTTTTCTATAAAAAAGTACTTTGTCAATAACCACCATCGTTTGAGCCATTTTTTCTTAATATTATTTTTAATTTTCGTGTTAACGAGATTATAATGTGCTAACGCACACAATACCAAGGCAGTAGCACTGTCGTCCATTCCGGATCACGACCGAGAATGTAAATGAGAAGATCGCTGAGTGTGGATAGCTTCTCGGTTCTCGCGCAAGTTCTCGGCGAGACTTCTCGCCGAGACTTCTCGCGTGAGTCTGGAGCCGGTATTAGGTTTTTTCGTTACGGAATTTCTTGATTCGGTCGCCGCGCCCAAAGCCCGCGATAAAAGCTATGCAATAGCTTAAAAATAAAAAGAGCATTTGAAAATTATTACGGTACATAGAGTACAGAGATAACAAAACGTTATTAATAGTTAACAAAACGTTGCAAATGTCAAAACATGAGATTGAATTTGACATTAACATTACGAGTTACACAAATTGTTAATATAAATTGAGGAAGGATTTTTTTAACGAACGACTTTTAGCGCACTGACATCGATATCACCGCCATTCGGAACGCACCCCAACGACACTACCTTCCCTGCGTTCCAGATAAAGCACTGCTACTTTCGTTTCTTTTCGTTTTGCGTTTCTTTTAAGAAATGTTGACATTTTTAGCCGCGCTAATTGTTACAAATGAATAAACGTAGTGTTACATACTCTTTGCAAATGAAACGCAAGGTACTGATTTTTCGTGCTGAATTTTGACACCTCACTTAATTAGTCCAGCCACTTAATTTTTTTTATAATATAAATCAGAATTGGCTAATACTATAAATATCTTTCAAAAAATTTTTTAAATCCGCTGAAAATCCTTTTTGATTCATTAAAAAAAGATTCCAAATGTCAAATTTGAAAGCTGTCAAAAAGTGGTATCAGAGGACCCATCTATTATCATGAGTATTTGATGCTAGCATTTCATGTTAAAAATGCTTAAATGAAACGCATGACAACCAGCAAGAAAAACTAGCATCAGCGGCTAATGGAACGCAGAGATGCTAAAAATGTTGGTATTTATGGCTAAAAATGCTTATCTGGAACGGGCTGCTTATATCATGAATGCTCTAACTAAGGACACGACTGACTGTCGTAGGCAGGAGAAGGCGGGCATTCGCTCAAGCAATGTCTGTCCGATGACCCTGCCGTGTGGCCTGCGTGCACGGTTGGCCCCGTGCACGCCGCGGTAAGGCCCTCCGTGTGGGGATAGCCCTGGTGTTTTCGGGCAATCCCCCCTTGGCGAGAGCCCAACCGGTTGGTCGGGCTTGCCCGGGCGCGTGGGTAGTGGAGTCGCAGTGTGGACCTTACCTAGCGCGCCCATTATGGCAAGGAAAACACCTAGGGGTTTTAGTGGGTAGGCCTGGCACTCTGCCGGGTGAGCCCCACACACGCTTGCCGTCTAGCCAACGGTGGGTACGGTGCGGTTGCGCATTTCCCCGCGAAAAAAAAGAAAGCAATTAGTGTATTTTACGAACATTATTCCTACCTGAATTAATGAATGCTTAATGGGTTTTGTGTGAAAGGAGTTCCGAAAAACCCCCTACAGGATACAGGCCAGCCTCACATTCACCTGGTGCACTCTGTAGACCAGTGGTTCTAAACCTTTTGGTGAAGAGGGACCATTTTACAAATATCTGTCTAGCCATGGAGCACCAACTCTAGACCAATATAGAGCTTATGAATAAAGGGTTTGTTAATTATATCTATAATAGTATTTTCGGATGGCTTCGCGGACCACGGACCACTGGTTAAGAACCATTGATGTAGACCAAAGGACGAGGTTCTGGCGCGCCTCATCCACCCGCACTGATCCATCATGGTGCGAGATGGCCCAATTCCCTCTTTTCAGGGGAAGCCTATGCCCAGCTATGGACATATTGTGCACCTTGTACACGAATGGACGAGGCTCTGATACGCCTTATCAACCCGCACTGATCCACCATGGTGCGACATGGCCCAAATTCTTCATTTCAGGAGAAGCCTATGCCTAGCTGTGGCATATTATGGCTTTACGAAATAGGTTTTGCTGAGGGGTGTAACAGGACGAATCGAGATCAGCTTACGGTGCATTTTTACATTAAAAGCGAATTTCTTCAAACCTTTCATACTGTACAGTCTTAGGCAGCGGATTTTTTTTAGTGAGCACACGTATAGTTTGTTGTCGTCTTGGTTTTTACTCCAAAAAGGCTCAGAGCAACCGCATTTCCTTTCAGCATAACTTAGCTGAAAACGGTTAGAAAAAAGTATATATTTATGCAACTTATATATATAAGATATATAGGTATTGACAATTTTCTTCACTCAAGTCATTATACAGTCACTTGCACAACTATGCCATACCAAGTGCTTACCAAACACTCCCGCTGCGAATATCCTTCCGTTGAAATGCAAGAGCTGCTCACTAGGTTCTGGTCGTCCTTGTCTTTCTCGTGGGTGAACGAGAGCTCGCCGTAATATAGGTTCCCGGGCGCCAGGCGCTTGGGCACGATCCAATCTTCGCCAACATACTTTGTGTAAAACTACACAAAAAAATATTACACCTAAGTTGGAAACGAGCAATTTGGCTGCAGTCACCTATAGTACATGTAGTTTTTGTAACATTTGCAAATCGTACCGTACAGGGACCCCAATATGCGTTGCCAACTTGTGACATAAGATGTCAAGTTGCAGTACCTAGTAATCTGATTGAAAGTGGTAAACACCGCTTATGGACATCTGCAGTGCTAGAACACAGCTCTTCACTGCCCACCCGAAGAGAAGTGTTCTTTTCAAGTGTCGTTTGATGTCGGACATATCGTAGCGCTCAGGATACACCGCAGCTGGAAGTTCGTTCCAGGATCAGCATTACTTGAATGAACGCTGATACCGAACTGTACTTGACCAGATCGGTTTCAGGTGGTACGGATGATCTGTAATGCGGTGGCGGGTGGTGCGATGATATAACAGTTCCTCATAGCACTTGCCGATAAACACGCAGAGTGAACCAAAGTCTCCGTTACTCCAGCGTATTCAATGAGGCCGTGATATTGGGATCACCAACGATATGGAATGCACGCCTTTGTTCCCGTCAAGAGGGTCGACCTCTTATTTGGGAGCTCCTAGCTAGGACTGGGAGTAGTACTCCATATGCAGTCGAATTTGTGCTTTATAAAGCATTAGCCGCTGGCTAGGAGTGAAGTACAGCTTTGCTCTGCTCAGGCCCAGTTTTTTACTCTTACCCTGTCTTACCCCTCAAACCGGAACTGGAGGCTGATTATGTAACTGTGATTAAACTAAAACTCATTTGTTAATGACTGTATATACATATATGCATCACTGTTTTAATATATGCCACCATAGCAAAACTACTCACTAAACTAGTAATGGATATAGTTTCTTTCAAAAATGACAGTTCTAATTTGCAACCGCAACCGAGGATAGATAATAATCAGCTCCCTAGTGCCTGTGCAGACGACTCTAGTAGCGATCGAGTCAACTTCCGGCATTTGTTGAAAAGCACCAAATATTATTATGCTAATCGTGTTTTGAAAATAAGAACATATGATTAGCTGTACAAAAATAATATAACAAAATATCTTGAAGCAAGTATTGAAAGAAGTATTCACCGAGCAGCCATAGGAGATGGTTCCGTTGGAACAGTCGAGCACCATGTCAAGCTTCCTCATTGCACCCAAATTCAACACTGGTGGTACTTTTACATTCATTAGCCTGGAAACAAATCAGAGTTTAATTGTACATAGCAAAATTTCCGGTAAAGATGTCAGTAACTGAATACGCAGGCCAATGGTGCATCACCCGCCCTCCCTCAAATCGCATGCGATCATCTCTCAATCTCCATAAGCGCTCGTTGGAGCGCGAAAGGTCACAAATATTTTGGTCCTATATACCGGGTTATTTTTCCATCAGGGGCCAAATTTTGTGTGCTTGTTTAAACAAGCAAAATGAACAACTTTTGCTATGGAACCAAACTCAAAAAAGAAAGTCAGCTGTTTCATACATTTAGGTTCAGTGAATGTTGAACATTTGTATGGAACAGCTGTTTTTTTTGCGATTTCGAAGTTGGTCCCATAGTAAAAGTTGTTCAGTTTGCTTGTCTGAACAAGCACACAAAATTTTTGTCATAACTAAAAAATAAATTTGTATATTTGGTAGGTCTGAGAATAGATCGTAGGATATTTTTAATACCCCTAGGTGATAAGAATGGCCTTCTCCATATTTTTTTTAACAATTACCTATTATGGCGAATCGTAGGTTAACGGGAACTTAAAGTACAAGTATATATGTAAGTGTATTAGGTAATTTGCTGGACAATAAATAAATAAAAATATACAGCGATAAACAGCCCCGTTTAACATTAAGCAGCAGACTTACTTTTGAAAGAAATTCCTATCGAACGACAATAATTTCATTATTGTGATGTTCACTGTTCCCTTGAGTTGCAACACTAGCGCCGGATTGGCTACGTATTGCGCGGATATTGAGTGAACGAATCTCAATGTTATTTAGTTCACTCGAAATCTGCATAACACGGAATACAGATACGATTTGGCGATAGTGTTGCAACTCAAGATAACGAAATGTTTGCAAAAAAACCTACAGTGAGGTGGAGAATACTTTACCTTGAAGGGTCAAAGACACAACACACGCCTTCATGCGTAAGTTTCTTGGCGAAGATGTGCTCCGGCGGTACAAGGACATCCTGCCACCTACACTTGGTGATTAGTTTAGTGCAGGCCGGCGTAAAAGCGTACAAGATCTGCAGCAGATTGTAGTGGTTCGACCGGATGAGTTGCTCCACAAAGTTCAGTTCCGTGACGTTGGCTGGGTCGCCGCGCAACGCGCGCGCGAAAGTTCCGGCTAGCCTCTTCAGGTTCATGTGTTCCGGACCACTAAGAGGAGCCAAAGTTATTAAAGGTGATTTAAACTTTACTTATGTTATGCCGTTACGTTGCTGTGCAATTAGAGTCTGACCAATGAAAGCTGAACCTGACATTTTTTCAAGTTGCAACATTGATACAATGTCCGTTTGTAGTTTAGTTGAACTTGGTGATTTTAATACTTTCTAATAAACTTGTTTCTTTGTAATTTAACTTTCGATTTGGGACAGAAGCACAAATCTGAGCCACTATATGAGGAAGACGAAATTTGAAGGGAGCATGGTCACATGGTGTTGAGAATTTTTCCATACCATTGTGATGTTAAACCCTATACTGAATATCTTGGTCATATTTTGACTCCCGACCTTAAAAGACGATGCTATACCTAATTTAATACCTAATTTAATACCAGCCCACCTTAGGTGAGCTGGTATTAAATAAGGGTTTCTTTCACTAAAAAGATTTAGATCACTAAAAAGTTAAAAATAAAAAATATTTCACAAAAAATAAAAACCGACTTCAAAAACACTGAAAAGTTAAAAATAATATAACAATAGGTATAGACAACCCCTGCGTTCCAGATAAAGCACTGCTACTTTCCGAGGCTACCTAACATCTGATGTTAGCCTCGTTTTGCGTTTCTTATAAGAAATGTTGACATTTTTAGCCGCGCTAATTGTTACAAATGAAACGCAAGGTACTGATTTTTCGTGCTGAATTTTGACACCTCACCTACTTAGTCCAGCCACTTAAAATTTTTATAATATAAATCAGAATTGGCTTATACTATAAATATCTTTCATTTTTTTTTAATCCGCTGAAAATCCTTTTTGATTCATGAAAAAAAGATTCCAAATGTCAAATTTGAAAGCTGTCAAAAAGTGGTATCAGAGGACCCATCTACTAGCATGGGTATTTGATGCTAGCATTTCGTGTTAAAAATGCTTAAATGAAACGCATGACAACCAGCAAAAAAAACTAGCATCACCCGCTAATGAAACGTAGAGATGCTAAAAATGTTGGTATTTATAGCTAAAAATGCTTATCTGGAACGGGCCGAACATCACACTTCTATATTGAAGTCTGTGACAAATTTTAAAACTTTCCAGTAGGGTTACTCTTGAACCGAATCCGATCGATCGGCATTGAGATTGTGATTTTTCGTACGCTTATTTTTGCGCATTGGCTCCAAATTGACGCTGTATTGTGCGCATTTTGGGTGAACCAAACTCAGTATTATTAAATTTTCTCAAAATATGGATCCAATTTGGCGCTAGTGTTGTTATACAAGCGTATGAAAATTCACAATCCCAATGACGATCTATCGGAAATGGTTCAAGAGTAACCCTACAGGAGATCATCGTTTGGCACCGACTCCAATATAGAAGTATGATGTTGTCTGTACCTATTCTTATATTTTATTTTCAACCTTTAAGTGTTTTTGAAGTCGGTTTTTATTTTTGGTAAAAAAAATATTATTTCCTTCTATAGTCAGTATTGCCTTCCCCGTTTTTTTTAAATTTCCCGCGTTTTGCTAGATTCATCTTTCATTAGCCAGACTGTAGTACTTTTGATGAGAATTTTAGGATTTATTCATACAAAAGTAAGACGTTTTGATATACAGTTAAACACACCCTGAAAAAGCAAAGAACCCGGCGAAGCCCGTTTCTACCTTTTCTACCATCTTGCGTATCCCACCTTATCGTCATATCATTTCGCTTAGAGTGCGCTCAAATCTGAGAATAGGCTTCCGACTGAAGGGCAGTTTCGGGTTAATGAGGAGATATGCAGGATGGGTAGATCACCACAGCGCAGCGAACTAAACACAGCGCTGAGAGGCGGAGACCTCTCGCTGCCGAGCATGGTCGTGGCCATGCTCCGTGGCGAGGCGGAATGGGAGGCTGCCGCCTCCTTCTGCAAAGAAGTAATCTCGCAGAAGGAGGCTGCGAAGAGGGAGCGGGAGGAAGATCCCCAAGCCGCTCCCCTCCACCGTAGACGGATAGGCAGGCGAAGGCGGGCATTCGCACAAGCGATGCCCGTCTAGTGGCCCTGCCGTGGAGGCCTGCGTGCACGGTTGGCCCCGTGCACGCCGCCATAAGGCCCTCCGTCTGGGGATTGCCCTGGTGTTCTCGAGCAATCCCCCTTGGCGATTGTCGCAGTGTGGACCTTATCTAGCGCGCCCATAAGGGCAGGGAGAACACCGGGGGATTTTAGTGGGTAGGTCTGGCACTCTGCCGGGAGAGCCCCACACACGGTGCGGTAACGCATTTCCCCCCGAGAAAAAAAAGGATGGGTAGATCACACCATGCCGAATGCGAATCAACGTGCATGTGTGAGATTCGGATAACCACTCAATTAACCTTTATGTTCATCTTGTCCTTATGGGAGCGAGTCGGGACTGGTTATTCCTTATTTTATTTCATCTATCGTCACATGATATATCAAAAAATCAGAAACATGCCATGTATTTTTTATTGATACAATATACCTGTATTTCAAAAACCCTATTAAGCTAAACTATTCCAAGAAATATTAAACGTTGTCTTTGATTAGATTTCATTCTATCTGCAGTACTTAGATCTTCCAGGCAGTGGCGTAGCTAGCCCTGAGGGGGCCCTATATCAATCATTTTTCTGGGGCCTTTCTACAGGACTGCAGTAAAGTCTACATTCCGACTTTACGTTTTAGATAAAATTAAGAAACATTTTTGCAAAATATAATCCTTATTTTTCCTAGATAAATAATGTTGAATAAAGCCTTTAAAATATGACCAGCCTCAAAATTGCTGACCTCAAAATACGGAACACATTGACCACTTTATTTATTTTAAGTGAAATATATTTCCTTATATTATTTGAATATGAAAAAAATTGGGAGTTGAAAGTAAGTTAGATAATAAAAATACAAAAGTCAGCGAAAAGAAATAAAGCTCTCAATGATTTTTCGGATATAGTTTGACAAAAGGAGACGGGCGAAAATCCATAGGAAGTTGGGCTTACGATTACATTAATAATTTTTGTGTTTTTTTGTAGTTACTATGGTACTATTTCACATACACAACAATTTGTAACTATCCTCCATGGGAGAACAAAGATATGGGATGTAATTGATAAATGAAAAATAACCTCAATTATGCACATAACATACAAGAGAATACACACTATCTATTTTTATGCCATATTTATAATCTATTCTTATTTTAAACTAGCTGTGCCCGCGAACTCCGTTTCGCCATCAAAATGCTTAAAACAGTGTTTAGATTTTTCCTCCATTTTATTCCACAATGATTCAACTTTATTCTGCCTTTCTGGAGCAGCGGCCATTTGGAAATTAACAAATTAAGACAATTATCGTGGGTTCGTAATGCTCTAGGTACTCTTCAGGGCCTTTCATTTAATACCCATATTGCTGGGTTTGAAAACGATCTTTAATCCATTTTTTGAACGGCGGCCATGTTTAATTTAGGGCATTTTTCCTAAGTTCATAATGCGCTACTCTTTGAGACCTTTTATTTGATACCCATATTGCTAGGTTTGGAAACGAACTTTTATCCACCTTTTTTGAGCAGCGGCTATGTTGAATTTATGTTAATGTTTCTAGGTTCATAGTGCTTTACTTATCAAGGACTACTTTCATTTGATACCCATATTGCTGGGTTCGAAAACCAACTTGTATCCTTTTTTTAGCGGCGGCCATGTTGAATTAAGGTCGATTTTTCTAGGTACCTAATGCTCTACTCTTCAAGGCCTTTCATTTGATACCCATATTGCTAGGTTTGGAAACGAACTTTTATCCATTTTTTTTTGAGTGGCGGCCATGTTTTATTTAGGACAATTTTCCTAAGTTCATAATGCTCTACTCTTTGAGGCCTTTCATTTGATACCCAAATTGCTATGTTTGGAAACGAATTTTTATCCACCTTTTTATTTTGAATTTATGTCAATTTTGCTAAGTTCATAGTGCTTTACTCGTCAAGGCCTTTCATTTGATACCCATATTGCTGCGTTTGAAAACGAACTTTTATACTTTTTTTAGCGGCGGCCATGTTGAATTTAGATCGATTTTTCTAGTTACCTAATGCTTTACCCTTCAAGGCCTTTCATTTGATACCCATATTGCTAGGTTTGGAAACGAACTTACATCCACCATTTTTGAGCGGCAGCCATGTTGAATTTATGTCAATGTTGCTAGGTTCATAGTGCTTTATGCATCAAAGCTTTTGATTTGATACCCATATTGCAGGGTTTGAAAACGAACTTTTATCCTTTTTTTTTTGAGCGGTGGCCATGTTTAATTTAGACCAATTTTCCTAAGTTCATATTGCTCTACTCTTTGATGCCTTTCATTTGATACCCATATTTCTAGGTATGGAAAGGAACTTTTATCCACCTTTTTCGAGCAGCGGCTATGTTGAATTTATGTCAATATTGCTAGGTTCATAGTGCTTTACTCGTCAACGCCTTTCATTTGATACCCATATTGCTGGGTATGAAAACGAACTTTTATCCTTTTTTTACGAACTTTTATCCTTTAGGACAATTTTTCTAGGTACCTAATGCTCTACTTTTCAAGGCTTTTGAGCGGCGGCCATGTTGAATTTATGTCAATGTTGCTAAGTTCATAGTGCTTTATTCATCAGAGCCTTTGATTTGATACCCATATTGCTGGGTTTGGAAACGAACTTTTATCCGTTTTTTTGGAGCCGCGGCCATGTTGAATTTAGGTCAATTTTTCTAGATACCTAATGCTTTACTCTTCAAGGCCTTTCATTTGATAACCATATTGCTGGGTTTGAAAACTTGAAAACTTTTATCCATTTTTTTGAGCGGCGGCCATGTTTAATTTAGGGCATTTTTCCTAAGTTCATAATGCTTTACTCTTCTAGGCCTTTCATTTGATACCCATATTGCTAGGTTTGGAAACGATCTTGTATCCACCTTTTTTGAGCGGCGGCCATGTTGAATTTATGTCAATGGTGCTAGGTTCATAGTGCTCTACACATCAAGGCCTTTCATTTGATACCCATATTGCTGGGTTTGGAAACGAACTTGTATCCACCTTTTTTGAGCGGCGGCCATGTTGAATTTTAGGCGATTTTCCTAGGTTCATAATGTTCTACGCTTCAAGGCCTTTCACTTGATACCTATATTGCTAGGTTTGGAAACGAACTTTTATCCACCTTTTTTGAGCATCAGCTATGTCGGCGAATTTACGTCAATGTTACATTAGGATCAAGAGTCCCGTACTCCCTCTACGCGTAATACTTTTAATAGTTTTAAATGGATGAAAGAGTTTGATTCCTTAGTCATAATGTAAAAACATAATATAACACCTTTCAAAATGCCTTGAAAAGGGTATCTTCATTTTTCAACATTTCAAATATTGTACCGATTTTGTGAAAATTGGCCAAAAATTAAACCAACCTACAAATTTTATATTTGTGACGTGATATTGTCATAAAAAATGTATATAGTACATTGGTTGTATGGCTTGATCCTTTTTCCTTACCACCACGGTACTACATAAGAAAAATACAATTTAAACTTCTTGGTTGGCAAAATTCAGATGGGCACAGCCAATAACAGAAAAGATTTTTTTTTGCAATATGTAACAGACTTGTCAAAATAATTTCACGTGCGCCATGTTGATTTTCTACATACTTGTCATCAAAAATGTTATATGGTATTTTTTGAATAAAAATAAAAAGTGAATTTAAGCAAATGAAATTATGCCTAAATGTTCTTCCGGAAAATTTTAAGCATTATGGTGTAAGCTATATCAAATTCTGTCCAGTAGTTTCGGAGATCTTTCCGGACAAACATTTGTACCCCTACGATTTTATTATATATGGAGATTATGGTTTAGTATAATCAATGGCACAAGGAAAAGGAAATAATAAGAAGTCTTTTAAATATCTTTAAGTTTTATTCATCATTATCATCATCATCATATATTATTAAAATATCATCTAGGAATTGTGCAGGTGGTATTAAATTATCCTGATGCCTTGCCCAGCCTAGGTACCATATTACAGTCATCACATGGCAACAGCAACCCACCGTTCTTTTCCCTACTATACAATTACAATAATATTGTAGAATGGCCTCTCTTCCATTAAGAGAACTGTCAACATAAATGTAAATAAAATATGTTTTTGAGCTTATATGTCGAGATTTGATTCGGCCTCTTAATAGCCAGCAAGTATTTGATGTTGACAGTTCTCTCAGTAGATTGCTGTCTGTTTCTCTGCACACTTCAATTTCATATCGTCCATCTTGTCGAATGTGCTCACCGTAATAGGACCTAGCCTGTTTTATCTGGTAAGAACCTAATGATATTTTTATTAAATCACCAAGTGTAAGCGTAGGAAAATCATTAAGATTGTCATTTTGTACATGAATTCTAGTGAAATCTGCTCTGCGACGATTCACATTATTTTGAATGACATAATCCCCCAATTCATTATCTTTGTACATGTTTTCATTAATTATTTGCAATATCACCCCAGCATCATCACGGTTTCTAATAGGAGGGCGAAAGGCATTGAGAAGAGCAGCAGCCACCTCGAAGTCTTTCATTAAGTGCCTTGAAGCAGTATTAAAATAATCTTGCCGTAACAATTTAAAGTCGCGTTTGAACCAACCATTCACTACTTCGACTACCCATCTACATATGGTGACTGCTCTTGACTTATTTGCTTCTAAAGTAGAATGCTGCCATTCACCCTCGTGTAAGGTTGGTGGCACGTAGGTTCTATAACCACAATCATTTAATAGGGGCAAGGCATCTCTGAAGCCCCTATCCAATATAAAAGCATCACCGGCTTGAAAATATTGACGTAACATTGAATTAGGATCGCGAAATTCATGATTTATTATATCTGCATCAGACGTAGTTGCTGGATAGGGGCCCATCACATCAATAATATGACCATCTGCACTTACAATCATAAATGGTTTTACCAAGTTATCATACTTGTGTAGGCTATATGTTTTTTTTTTGATATAAATAATTAGAACTTTTTTGTACATAACAATATGTACCGTCAATAATGATAACAGGCGTATTGCGGCCGTTGACATTTCCGAATAAGCCTTGGGGTATTATTAAAGTTCTTCCGATAATTTCCTGGCGATTTATATGATTGAGACCTAGATGCCTAGGCACAAAATAATCATAAACAAGATCTCGAGCTTCAGATACATATCCATCAAGAGTTCTTTTGGGAATATTAAATAAGTTTGAAATTCTTTCATTTGAATCACCAGTTCTAAGTTTCATTAAGTAAGCAGTTAAGCCAATGGGTCCCGAAGACTTTCTACTCAACTGCGGTACTTCATTTAAAATAATTTGAAACTGCTCTTTTGTAAACCCTATCCAGTGAAGAACCAAATGATCTTCCATATCCAACAATTTACTGAAATTAAGCACAGCGCTTGAGTGACTTTTCAGCTGAAGCATATCTTGAATATGCAATGCTGTAAAGACATTTACGTAATTTTCTAAGGCTCCCATAAGAAAATCCCAAGACTGTGTATATAAATGCTGATTGCACAATCTGTTGTTTTTTGGGACATAAAAGCTCAAAGTATTTAATAATATTTTCCTTGTGCTGTCAGGAACTCTATTTCTTTCTGGTCTTTGACACCCTTCGATGAAACAACGTGACTCCGTTTCTATAGCTCTGACATATTCTGGTAAAACTATAGACTCAACCAGTCTCTGAGTAGACTCTGATGGAGCAGCTCTGGGGGTATGAGTAGATTGAGATGTAGACTCAATAGTGGTAGATTGTGGAGGAGATTCCACTGGCTCAATTATGTCATTTCTTGTAGTTGAAGAAGATCCAGATGGTAAGCTGACAAAGTGATGTGCATCTCTATCAGCTCGCACCCAGCAGCTATGGCATATGAGTGATCTGCCCTGTGGAATCTGCAACAATATTTATACATACAAATACATATAAAAACGTCATTATATGTGTCTGATTATAATGTTAATCGTCTGAATAAGTAGCACTTTTACTTTATTACTGTACCATAGTTAATTATTTACACATATGCAAAATTCCCTTTAAAGTTAAACTTATGTTGTATGATTCCCTAGCAGAGTCGTATATACAATATTATGGGCTATGTAACTATATTCGTACCTATAACACATATTTGAATAAAATATGTAACCTTCAGTTAATATTTCTGAATAATATTTGATAAAGTTCTGAAGGAATTCCATGGTGATGATGGTAGCCTATTCACGCATTGTAATATCCTGTGCATACTCAACTCAAATTCGACATTGACTTCAAATTCAAAGATCTTTATTCAACATAAACCTTTACAGGCACTTATTGACGGCAAAATAAAGCAAAACATTCTAATTTAAAGAAAACATATTTAACCTTGTATGTGCATACATTCTGAATATACTCAAGATGTCTACAAATACAAGAAGAAATGAAAAAAAAAGATTTATCTACACCAGCAGGCGTAGCATGGGCTGCCAAGACCTAACTTAAGATAATAAAACATCCTGTGTGTATGCACATGGTCACCAATAACAGGCTACAGACGAGTCGCGCCAATAATGTTTACGGAGAACGGACAAGGAGTAGTCAAACTACCGCGGGAATTATGTGACAACTTAAACATTAAAATATAAAAAGGAATCTTAAAATGTACTTTTTGTGTAAAATAATTTGATAAAATATGATAAAAATAAAATATGCATCTACTCAATTCACCTTTAAGTAGCATTGATATGAAAATTATGAAAAGGCCTACAATAACTTAATTATTATCTGTTAGCAACTATTTTATTATTACATAATTTATATTGACACAGGTCACATCATCATAAACCTTAGTGGTTTAGCATGTGACTATTACAAATCTGTTATTTAAGTTTTATATGGTAAATCAAAAGAAATATATTAACAATTCAGGCATACAAGTACTGCTATTGCATTGCAGTAACGGTAACAAATAGATCAAGGCTCAGTTTAATGACATTACCCATACTTTGATATCTCTGCTATTTTGCTAAATCCTTAATTACCAGTGCCAGTTGACTATATCTTAATTATTATTTTATAAGATAAATAGAACTCAAGAACTATATATATGGTAGGCTTTTAGGTATCAGTGCTTGAGTTAGGAATGAAAAATCAAAACTTACACTTCTAGGCATGATCCATTCACGAATAACTATACGAATCATGTTCTCCCGTTCACTATCAGTTCGCAGTACATGATATCTTGTTCGTAAAACTGAACGACCACAGTTGACACACACTTGGCGATGTCCAGCAGTTGAAGGTCCAGATTGCTCTTGAATGTTCACGGAATTTACAGCTAAGTTCCAACATGCTTGACAAATATGGTGAGAACTGTTAACCTAAAAAAAACAACATCAAATTATTAAGTGAAATAAAAAAGGGAATGACCCATCACTCTTCCTTCAAAATCTTTATATGTTCGTGCAATTAAGAATAGTTATGAACGAGAAGAGATTGTAGAGAAATAAAAAAGGAATAGCCCCACCACTCTTCCTTCAAAATCTTTATATGTTTGTGCAATTAAGAATACTTATGAACGATAAGAGATTGTAGAGAAATAAAAAAGGAATGGTCCATCACTCTTCCTTTAAAATCTTTATAATAAGTTTGTGCAATTAAGAATACTTATGAATGATAAAAGATTGTAGAGAGTGGAAGAGAATTATAGTCAATAGCTTTTTACAAGGTGAAACACCTGCAGGATATAGTCACAGAGATGAACATACAAACTACTTACCACCTGAGGTGCAACCCATTGCTGAATTGTTGAAAGTATGCCTTCGTCATCTAGTTGATGCATTCCTATAGTAGTATTGCGCCAAATAGCAATACCACAGTTAATACAGTAATGTTGATCACTCATTGTATCGTTTCAATATCCAATAAAACAGGCACAGGTCAGTCGAGTAGGCAAGGTAACAAGTCCGTGATGAGAAATGCGTGGGTCGTTATTTACAGCAATAATCGTCAGAATCCTTTATACGTAGCCAAAGTCGTCAAAAAAGCAAAACGATTGATAAAAAACACACCGGCACAACAAAAAGAGAAAATATCCACTACCGCAAACTCAAAGCAAATTGAAGCGAAATAGCGAATGACCGACGTTTTACTTTTTTCCTACTTTTTTTTCCATGTTTTTAGTTGCCATGTTTAAACATTTGCAGTATAAATCGATACCAATATAATCGATATTCCAAAAACATTCTACTATTATTTTAAACCATTGTGTTATAATAGTCTGGAATTATTTAAACAGAAGTTATTTTTATGCTTAATCCCTGTAAATATAAAACACATACACAAGGACCGCACAAAAAGTACATGGAAAACAAAAATTAGTCGATCAATAAAATCGATTCATTTTTATTCTTACTGGCAACACATTTAGCTCCGTTTGTTTTATTTTGGAAGTAGGTACTAGGAAAACAATTATATTTTCATTTATTGATCATTTTTTTTTCCAATGGTAAAAAAGCGAATAACTCCGCCATTACAACTTAAAAATCATAAAGAAAATATTGATATATGTTTCATTTTTGTAACGGACAAAAATGTGGGGCCCATTTTCGCCCGTCTCCTTTTGCTCTCCGTTAGGGGCCCCGTGATATAGCTGCGCCCCTGTATATAATATGATAAGATATGATTCTTTCCAGGAAAGTACGGCCTTAGAGTCGGTTCACACCGAAACGCGACGCGACATGAGCCCGCGCGATGTCAGGCGACATAGTTTTGTGAGGAAACGCAAACGCCGCAAGGCGCCGCGCTGGTGCGACTTCATGTCGCGTCGCGTTTTGGTGTGAACTGACCCTTGAGATTGTGGTTATCATTTTATGAATTTTTGCTCACAAACATTGGGGCCCCCTGTAGCCGGGGGTCCCGTATCATTGATACGGCTGATACAGCGGTAGCTACGCCCCTGGTTCCAGGGGAGGCATTGGCCCCTGGTGATGAGAACCGGCCCGTTCTGTCCTAGAGCGCTTGAATTTAGTACAAGCGGTAAAGGATGTCAAGTCTAAGAGCTTTCTTAAAAAACCCAAAAGTTACTAAACGCCCAAGAGAAGTAGATTATATATTTGGTTGAATTAAAAACTATCTAAGCGTTTAGCTGCTGTTATCCTCTTATTACTCGATCACAAATTGACATAACTTACTAGGCATTTAAAAACTGTCTTGCGGTTGCATAAATGGGTTGACAAACGGTCACCGTTGGCATTGGTTGAAAATCGTCGAATTCATCTGGGAAGTCCTGCAGCGCCAACAGAGCGGGTAGGTGCAAAAATCTCTCCCACAGGGCACTACACAGCAAGCCGGCACAGCTAGCACTCGCGAAACAAGACACCACCCAGAAGATTCTAGAAATTCAGTTAAAATACCAGCCCCCCCTAGCACGACCACCAAAACACGATATGATAAAGCAGTTTATCGCTGTGGGCTGTCAAAATACTATAAAAATGTTTTGTATTTTGACAGTTCAGCGCATTAAACTGCTTTATCATATCGTGTTTTGGTGGTCACGCTAGGCGGGGCTGGTATCTATCTTATTATCACGGATTTTTAAGCGGTTTTTACCATTGGTTAGATAATGTTTTCCAGGTGGTTTATAAAAAACCGATTAAAGATTTTATTTAAACAGAAAAAAAAAATTTGCAACCAAGTCGTTTCAAAATAAATTTAAATGGCTTAAGTAGACCAAACCACAGGAGATGGTTGAACTAGAGAATTGTAGTTCTTCGAAAGTCCTAAAGGATACCCTGCGATGGATGACATACTCGTATATCTATCTGTTGCAAGAATATTTTTTTTAGTATACCGTTATTAGCAGAATGGGAAAAATATACCAAGTTGTATGGTAATATGCTGCATTTAAATCTAATTCACATTTAACGCGAAAAGTTGATGCAAAAATGTTAGGCATTTGTCTTACAACCCGTGCAAAGCCGGGGCCGGTTGCTAGTAACCACTAAAGAAAAGAAAGCGAGACGGCGCTAATTGTGCAAACCGTGTAAAAATAAGAGCAAAAAGTGAATACTTACCGATCTGTGTAATATTTGGACAACAGATATTTGAATCCGTGCAGAGTTGTTGTCTTGAAATATTTACTGACTGCGTTACTTGTATTTTTCATATTTGCTGTCAATCACGCAATTCGCCAAATGCAAATCTAGTCAAATCCTTTATTCGATTAAACAGTTCAAAACTATAATAATAATAATAATAATGTCCTCCTAACCGATATTCGGTCACGGCGGCCAATCTCCACAGAGACTAGCCATCTGCGCAGGAGATATTATAGTGCACAAGTGACTGCGCAAACGCAAGTGCACTCTCTGTTCCTTCACTCGCCTAGTCCGATGGGACGGTTAACCGACACGACCGGGGCGAGATCAGGCGCAGGACCTACTGTTTAACGTGCCTTCCGAAGCACGGAGGAGCTTGAGCGGTTTCTTATTTTGGTCACCCATCCTAGGACTGACCACAGTGAACGTTCCTTAACCTTAGCAATCGTTAGCTGAGCGCAAGCGCCAATGCGCCACCAAGCTCCTAAAACTATTATTAACTTACTATCAGACTAGCATTTTATTTGCCACACGCGCAACTTGTACGAGTGCGACGCGCTTATAAGGTTGTTTAAGAGGAAATCGTACAGGCCGTTTTTCCATACAAACGTAGTCCCCTGAGGCCCAATTCAGCTAATAAGCTACAGCCGAATCGAAACTGAACCGTTGCGGTGGACCAATCGGAGCGCTCATATTGCCTTTCAACTGCTCGATGATGTGATAAAATGGCGTTCTGATTGGTCGATCGCAACGGTTCAGTTTCGATTCGGCTGTAGCTTATTAGCTGAATTGGGCCTCTGTTACCTTCCTGGACAATGACACTAGTTGCTCCAAATTTTATCAATAAAATCAATGAACACTATAAGCATGTTCCTATGTTTTCCTTTTTTTATTAAGATATTTATTAAAAAGATGTTCAAAAACCTCCAAAATCGACCAATTTTCTGCTGTATTCGAACGTCCATCAAATAAATTGAACAAGATTATGTGAAAAAAGCAAAACAAAAAAAAACAGAAAAACCGTTACTTTATATTTTTAAGATAAAAAGTAGGTAATTAAACTGGTCAATTTTTCGCGGAGAAAACAGGGGACTGCGAAACATATACAGGGTGTAAAAAGACGTAGGTATACCGAAGTACGCGTCTACGCATTCAGACCATTAAATAAAGCAAAATAATGAAAAATCAATGATGTTAAACGAAACTAATTTTTTAAGCTTAAAAAAACGACAATAAATACTATGCAATGTAACGCGTGCCCGCGCCTGGCTTGCGCGTCCGGATATCGCGTCGATGTTAGTGAGTCAGGCCCTGTCCTAATTGGCCATCGCTCGTGCGATGATGCGTTGCGATTTCATCGTGCGATGAAACTGCTCGCGCGATCGTGCGATCAAACATACTGATTCTACTGAATGTCCTAATTGGCGGTCGCGCGATCATGCGATACGACCAAACTGTCTAGTTTTCATCGCACGACCATCGACGCATTGTTAAATCGGACGTTCGTGCGAACTTCGTGCGAACATACTTGAGCTCAAAGAGAATAGTAATACTACGAGAATAGAGCCCTCTCGTGGCATTTTTATGCATGCTACATTTGATACGTCAACTAGCGCCATCTGCATTTCTTAACTGGTACTTCGTACATATACATACCTACATATATACGGCCCGTTCCAGATAAGCATTTTTAGCCATAAATACCAACATTTTTAGCATCTCTGCGTTCCATTAGCCGGTGATGCTAGTTTTTCTTGCTGATTGTCATGCGTTTCATTTAAGCATTTTTAACACGAAATGCTAGCATCAAATACCCATGCTAATAGATGGGTCCTCTGATACCACTTTTTGACAGCTTTCAAATTTGACATTTGGAATCTTTTTTTCATGAATCAAAAAGGATTTTCAGCGGATTTAAAAAATTTATTGAAAGATATTTGTAGTATTAGCCAATTCTGATTTATATTATAAAAAAATTTAAGTGGCTGGACTAATTAAGTGAGGTGTCAAAATTCAGCACGAAAAATCAGTACCTTGCGTTTCATTTGTAACAATTAGCGCGGCTAAAAATGTCAACATTTCTTAAAAGAAACGCAAAACGAGGCTAACATCAGATGTTAGCCTCAGAAAGTAGCAGTGCTTTATACGCAGGGATAGTTAAAATATGGTGGCTTAAATTGCCGCCTTATTACAAAACATGACCTAAGTTTAGACTTGGTTTAAACCTGATGCTGTCTTTATCTACTTTAAAACAAGTGAAAGAGCATCTAGTTTAAACCAAGACTAAATTTAGGCCAAGTTTTGTAATAAGACCGCATTTTTAAAACCGTTAATATAAAGGCAGGGGTTTTTTGAGGTTTTGCACCTCGAAAATACTGTTTTATAGAGTTATCTAATTTCAACTTGTTTGTAATGCTTTTTCAATTTCTTTTTAGTAAACTAGTTCCAGATAAGAAAAAATCTTTAGATAATAAACACAAATATGTAATATGTTTGAAATAAAACAAATCAAATACTTGCCTTTTATTTTCAATTTTTATGTTTAATAATTTTGTGCTGCTATTTTAGTTACATCATCTCCATTGTATGTAAGTTTTCCCAATAAAATCCGATTAATCTATCGACGCCAACTACACACCAAATAAATTAGAACATTAAACATTGTGTTGACAAAAACATTGTTTAATTTTATTTTATGAATGCAACATTCAAATGGGTCATTATGTCAATTAATGTCTCTGCGAATGATATGAGGAAAGTAATAGTCATATTTTGCATATCTTTGAAAAATATTTCTATCCGCACACACAACCACTTTTTATTTTTACATCTTTTGCGCATTTAAAATCATTGTTATTATGTCTAGTAAATTTTTTTTATAGTCTTTACACCCTTTTACAATTTCTTTTACACATCATTATATAACACAACCGTAAACATTATTACATTGACCAGCATCATTTTGATGGGGCTGGTCAAAGCAAATTCGGTTATTAAAATGAATATCCATTTCTTCGGAATCACTAGGAGCCTTTATTTGCAATGAACTTGGAGATGGAAATGACTGGATAACTATCGGTGAATTCTGCATTCCGCCAGCTCTGAAGTGGAAAACTCTATGATTGATCGCCTGCAAGTCTGAAATTCTATCTTAACGCCTTCCAGATGACTTTCCCAGAATAATGTAATCTAACAACATTGGGGAATAGCAACAGAAAAAACATGCTATACGTGTGGCGAAGCACCTGGAACAGCTAGGCACATACTGGTGGGATGCAGAGTGCTTTTAGAAAAGGGTAATTACTCGCGACGTCATGATAAGGTTTTGGGAATCATACGTGAAGCTGTCAGTGAAGCGGTCGCAAGAGCCCAGAAAGGGATGACAACAACCTCAAGCCTCATCAAATTCACCAAAGAGGGCTCTAAAACAAAACAAATAAATAAAACCTATTTGATCATAGGCTCGGCACCGGATTGAACCCTTGTGATGGATACGTATGATAAACAATACAAGTTTCCGTCTGACGTAGCGATTACTGCATCCAGGTCAGACATTTTACTTTACTCCCGGTAATAAAGCGCTTACTACTCATCGAACTCACCGTGCCGTGGGAAAATAACATTCTCAATACCATTCTCAATTTAAATTGAATAGATACTACGATCTTACTATCTCACAAAAAACGGTTATGTTCACTTATATGCGGTAGAAGTAGGCGCGAGAGGTATTCTGGCAAAATTCTTATAAACATTGTGTTAGCTGCAATATTCCTAGCACCATAACTCCTAATGTTTCCGAAGAAATTTGTGGTGTGATTGACATCTCGTTGAATATAAGGCTACACAAATGTTTTGAAGGATCTTCGATCGTTCATTGATTTATTTGAAGGAAGTGAAAAATATTTACGTAACAACTGGATAGCATATTTTCTCTTCAATAGTGAAATGTCTTCCTTTCAGTTTCTTACTTGCTTGTTGTTGCATGTTGCATATGCATGAACAGTTGAGCTGGTGTGGTCATATACTTGACTTTGTTGAAATGCAAAATTTTTCGAAATTTTCTCTGCATTAGCCTTTAATGGTCTTAGGTCTTTAAATAATTTGCCCTTTTATCGCAAACGATTTATTTCATTTCCCAGATTTCAAATTCTCTTTTGAAGTGGTTGAGCATATGCACAGTTTCAGATACAGACATTCAGAAGTACCTGAATGTATAAAAAAATTAAGTAAGTGAGTTATTTTTTTATTTATATTTAAATCATTATAATACCATGTCGTGAAGCGTACCTTAAATTTTCCAGGGTGATAAAAAAATAACCGTGTATAATAAAAATATTATTTTAATATAACAAGTTGGTACATTAATTCTCTAGGTAACCTAGGCACAAACACAAGACTTGATATGTATATTATAATAGGTACTCACTGATCTATACAAAACATTTATTAAACTATAGGTAAGTATAAAAAAAACTTCTAATTAATGTTTAAACTAGATAAAAATCAATTTTCGTCTAACTCTGAGTCTAAAACCAATAAATTGTATTACCAACCAATTAATAAAATTTATTGTAATATTGTCTAAGAGCATCGAGCCGGTTACTCGAGGATGCAGATTCGAATCCAGTCCGGGAAAGAGCCGAGACAAAAAAAATACCTTTTTCTAGTTGAAACATTTATTTTAAATACATATAGCGTTGTAAATGCAAATAATAAAAATAAATACATAAAAGAAACTTACCTCAATGTTAACACTAATCTTTCTTCCACACTTATGGGTCTTTTAAAGTTTGTAACCTTACGATTACAATCGCTGCGTATTCCATTACAGATGTAATCAAAGGTTTCTGTTGTCATTGACAAATATTCGTAAAAATCTTCTTCGTTATTTCGTACGTCGAAGTACTGATTGCGAAATTCACCGCGCTTATTTCTGTATTTATAGAGTATATTATGTGGTCTACGTTTTCTTTTTTTAATACTATTTATAATTAGAGGAATATTACTCGAAAGCAAAAACTGTGCATCTCTGTCAAGAGCCATTTCGAGAGTGATCGCATCGCGACAGTTTCATCGCACGATGAAATCGCAACGCATCATCGTACGAGCGATGGCCAATTAGGACATACGTTTTCTTATCGCGCGAGCAGTTTCATCGCACGATGAAATCGCAACGCATCATCGCACGAGCGATGGCCAATTAGGACAGGGCCTCAGTGTGAGTGCGTGTAAAGCAAGACGAGTTTCCCGCGCAAGAGATTCCTTTTCAGTCATAAATTTTGTTAAGAAATACTGTTTTTTTTTGTAGATGTTTCTTTGGACGAAAATCATCAAAATACATTTCGAAGTTTTGTATAGAAATCTCGAAAAAAAATTTGTAACTTTAACCGTGAATATCTCGGTAACTATTAGTTTCACAACCATGGTCTAGAAGACAAAAACTATAGTGATGATGGGAGCAATACGTGGGTTTCGGCTTCGGTACCGGTCTTTTTACAGCCAGTATTTTATAGTGAGCCTGTATTTTATGTACCTACTTTTCATAGGTATTTTCGGTCCGAGCTGCAGCTGGGACAGCTATCGCGCTCAGTTCAGTTGTTCGGAGTTCGGACACACAGCGAGACACCAATACATTTTACAAATATCTATTTTTGAATTCTCTCGACCTTAGTGTTTACTCTTAAGCGCAAGCCGCAAGCAACTTCGAGCGTACACGCCGGAATAGCGAAACGCGCGCGTATGCCGAACCGCCGAACGAAACGACCATATACGCGCAAAAAACGCTAGTCTAAAAGCGATCTTACTCACCCGCTTCCTGTAGACAAGTGGAGTAGTGTGGTTAAATTATTTTTCAATCGTTAAACTAATAAAGATTAACATTATATTCGATAAATAAATATTTTCAACCATATCGAATAAAATATTCATTCAAGTTGATTTTAACGCGAGAGTAATATTAATTCGTATAGATAAATGTAACCGACCGATAGAATTATCGTAATGAATAATTACAATCACAGACCGAACTTATAAAAATAGTAAAAATAAATCAACTTGTGATAAATATTCAGATATTGTATTTGAATAAAAATATTAACTGATATTTTCAACCATTAAATTATCTAATATTTTTATTCAACAATTAACTTTTAACGAATATGTTTTTTCAACTATTAAGGCCACCTCTAAAGAGGAGTTAGTTCATACTTCATACTAATCAAGATGTTTTTTCACTAATGATTGCTAGGAGGCTTGGCGGTGAGTCAGTGAGTAAAAAACCAACCTTAAAACTTGTCCTACTCAACGTTGTTTTAAGAGTGGTGCGAGTCAACGCACATGAAACGATCACTCACTACGGACGTTCTACTTAAACGAACTTTTAAAATTGTGAAAAATACTGCTATCAGCGTGTAACATCTCACTCGCTAATGACGGAGCTACACATTGCTCAAAATATGGCGCCCGACAAGTGGTTATTAAGATATTTATCAGTGCAATCATATAGTATCAATGCTCGGTCAACGTAAACAGGGTCCGAAACGCCTACATAATTGGCTTCGGTGAACCGGCCATGCCGATAGCATAGTTCTGATTGTTGGCGATCTATTTCACAGATACCCTCAAATGATATAGAAGGTAGAACGCAGGTAGAGTTTTTCATTACCTTTTAATCACTGTTTTATTCGTGTCAAAGTGATCTGCCATGTTTATAATACAATCTACCTGCATTAGAAAGAATATAGTTAGTAGGTATTTGCATCGTATAGAAATTTCGAAGTATATAGTTTTTAATTTTCGTTTTAAGTTTGCTCAAGATAGTGTTCCTATTATTCATACATGAGGAACACATATATTTTAATATACCTACTACTTAAACTGATAAAGAACGTTTTAAATTTTATACAAATCCACCACAACTCATATATGTCCCCACCGAGGGGCTCAAGCCTACCCCCTAAGTTAGAGTGTTCAGGCATTAGTCAACCACGCAGGCCCAGTGCGGATTGGTCGACTTCACACACAACTTGAATTTCTTCGTAGATGTATGCAGGTTTTCCTTCGCCGTAGGAGTATCGGACAAATGTACATATAAAATCGAAAAACACATTGGTACATGGCAGGGTCAAACGCCAGACTTCCTGATAAGAAGGCCAGTGCTGCATCCACAGCACAACTGAAGCTCCTCAAGTATCTAAAATAAAAATAAAAACCCTATTCTGAAGACAACATTCTGATTTTAATTGTTTCAACATTACTTAGAATTATATGGGATTTAAAGGTTAAAAAACTTTCGACAGTCAACAATTCAATTTATTAGTATCGCTACCTGCATACATTTTGAGTTTACTTTGGCTACATTTTTATAAATCACTCTACCATTTAATGACGAGTATATTTTTAAAAAAGTCTATAACACACATTATAATTACCTATACAATATTATTATTATTATCTAAACATTTATAGTACACGATAGAAATAAATCAGTCATGGTATATAAAATCAAACAATTAAATAATAAACATGCAATTTGATTTAAAGAGCAAGATGTCTATTAAAAATACCAATAGACTAGAACAAACAACGATTTTGGAATGAAATTAATTAATTATTAAAATTCAAAATTATACCAATAGTCAGACATGCGTACATTTTCGAAAATTCATAAACAGAATTGTAATATAAAAATGTAAGGATTTCGTATTAATACGAATAGATATTTAAAATACAGGATGTTCTATGATAGTAACCCAAGTCCAATTAACATTATACATAGTTCAAAATAAAAAATATAGTTAAAAATACAATTCCTATAACTTAACATAAAATAGCACAAATTTACCTAAAACACTATATATATAAAACTGATTATTATGTAAGTATATGCCCATAGTCAATCAACTCAGAAATACGTGTAAAATTGATTATATTATAAATCCTAACATTCAAAAACATTGAAGCACCCATCTACCTATCTTAAATTACACAGGATATTTTTGACTACAGTAAAAAGACAAGAATACATGATATTATGGATGGGTATAATCCCGCCTGATATGAAGTTCGTCTGGTTAAAAATAATTCCCATCTAGCATGGGATCATTTGATGCAGCGAAAACATGATAAGTGGTCTCCAGGCGGTAACGGGGCCTCTGCTTCAAATGAACAATGATAGAACACAGTTATACAATAGCAGTAAGAAATACATACAAGAGCTACATCATTCATATATGCACTACCTACCTATTTTTGTTGCATATTTATTGAGGCGGCACTGCTACCCACATCTGCTTTTCCTTTTGATTCTTTTAACATTTAAGAATAGATTTAGTATTAAAACCATAATTATTTTTTTTTGTTTTTCTTACTTTTCACTGACATTATAAAACATCACATTGAGTTTTTAGTTTATTAAGGCATGTGAGCCGTTAGATATAATTGTAAATTGACAATAAATATATTCAATTAAATTAGAGTGCACCGTTAAACGATGACACGAATTAATAAAATATTACAAAGCTCTGCTTGAGTTTGCAGGATCAATGTACAGATAAGCTTTATTTACAGAGGTAACATAAATAAAGACAAATAGAAATTGTCGCCTGGGTTCTTGAGATTCTATTATTCAATGATAAAAAGTACTGCCGTGCATCATTACAATATCACAAAAACGTAAGTAAATGTAAATATCGTAAATATCACAAAAAAATGATAAGTAAATGAGCTCTTTATACCTAACTCTGTGTTTATTTGTCCATTTAGGAAGACAGTTTGACTCTAAAAATATTTAATATTATCATAGATCACTTGGTGTAATAGTTGACTAACAGAGACTAATAGTTGTAGCGAAATCGGCCAAATATACATAAAAATATTTTCTGATAAACATAGCTTGCCTCTAAATGATTCAGTTGGAACGTCTCTAAATCTAAACATTACATTTCTCGGTCATCAACAATCAAATTTATTCATTATTTATTTATTGGTAAATATCAATACGTGTGGTAAATACACTGTCATATTACTCTTCTTTATAGATTGCCTCTACGTTCATAGAAATGTATTCAGCTTGAGCACAGAAAGTGTTTATAAAAAAATGAGCGCGCAACTATTGCAATTTTGCCCATTCAACCCTTGCAAAAATTAAGCAACAATCAAATCATCACTGAAAACCGGACCTCACATCGAAGTGTCGGCATAGGCGTAGGTGTAACTTTTCGACGGGGGCATGTCCAGATCGAAGGCTTTAATTCGCCCAGTGTACATATGTACACCGAGAACTGCATTCTGTGTAGCGTAAGTCGATTTACAACGGGGGTGTCCGGACCCCGAGCCCCCCCCCACCTACGCCAATGTGTGCCGGTATGGAAGCGGGGGTGGCTCGCGAAACCGACGCCGCGCGTCGAGGGGGAGGGGGAGGGGGAGGGGGAGGCGGTCAGGTCAGGCGGTGCGCGTCGGCGGCGGCCTCGCGGGGCTGACGTCGAGCAGGCAGAAGCGCGCGCGGCACACGGGGCACCGCGCGTCGAGGGGGAGGGGGAGGGGGAGGCGGTCAGGTCAGGCGGTGCGCGTCGGCGGCGGCCTCGCGGGGCTGACGTCGAGCAGGCAGAAGCGCGCGCGGCACACGGGGCACCGCGCGTCGAGGGGGAGGGGGAGGGGGAGGCGGTCAGGTCAGGCGGTGCGCGTCGGCGGCGGCCTCGCGGGGCTGACGTCGAGCAGGCAGAAGCGCGCGCGGCACACGGGGCACCGCGCGTCGAGGGGGAGGGGGAGGGGGAGGCGGTCAGGTCAGGCGGTGCGCGTCGGCGGCGGCCTCGCGGGGCTGACGTCGAGCAGGCAGAAGCGCGCGCGGCACACGGGGCACCGCGCGTCGAGGGGGAGGGGGAGGGGGAGGCGGTCAGGTCAGGCGGTGCGCGTCGGCGGCGGCCTCGCGGGGCTGACGTCGAGCAGGCAGAAGCGCGCGCGGCACACGGGGCACCGCGCGTCGAGGGGGAGGGGGAGGGGGAGGCGGTCAGGTCAGGCGGTGCGCGTCGGCGGCGGCCTCGCGGGGCTGACGTCGAGCAGGCAGAAGCGCGCGCGGCACACGGGGCACCGCGCGTCGAGGGGGAGGGGGAGGGGGAGGCGGTCAGGTCAGGCGGTGCGCGTCGGCGGCGGCCTCGCGGGGCTGACGTCGAGCAGGCAGAAGCGCGCGCGGCACACGGGGCACCGCGCGTCGAGGGGGAGGGGGAGGGGGAGGCGGTCAGGTCAGGCGGTGCGCGTCGGCGGCGGCCTCGCGGGGCTGACGTCGAGCAGGCAGAAGCGCGCGCGGCACACGGGGCACCGCGCGTCGAGGGGGAGGGGGAGGGGGAGGCGGTCAGGTCAGGCGGTGCGCGTCGGCGGCGGCCTCGCGGGGCTGACGTCGAGCAGGCAGAAGCGCGCGCGGCACACGGGGCACCGCGCGTCGAGGGGGAGGGGGAGGGGGAGGCGGTCAGGTCAGGCGGTGCGCGTCGGCGGCGGCCTCGCGGGGCTGACGTCGAGCAGGCAGAAGCGCGCGCGGCACACGGGGCACCGCGCGTCGAGGGGGAGGGGGAGGGGGAGGCGGTCAGGTCAGGCGGTGCGCGTCGGCGGCGGCCTCGCGGGGCTGACGTCGAGCAGGCAGAAGCGCGCGCGGCACACGGGGCACGTGCAGCGGCCCGCCAGCCACTGGCTCGGCGGGCCGCGGGCGCGCGCCGCCCACCACCGCCCCATGCACGACCCGCACCACAGCACCCTGTACACGCACACCGGTATACCTGTATTTCGAACGCTTAAAAACTATTTTTTTAAGTACATAAAATCAATTAAAGTGAGATTGTGTCTCACTTTAATTGATTTTAAGTACTTTAATTGACTTTAAAGACCATAATACAAATTCAAACTAATCATTATGATTTCAACACATTCGAAACAAAAAGAGATATTATTCTGGATTATTAGTCTAAAAATAAGATTGGCCCATTAATTATTATCTTTTCTGAAACACAAAAGTGAGCAACTTCGCTTCAGCTTATATTTGCATTATGCAGTTTTCAACATACAGTGGCGGTCACAAAGTTAAAGACACCAGTCGATTTTCATACAAACAAGGTATCCTTGAAGCCTCGGTTCTCCGCCAAGGATTGACCTAGCTGTGATCTGATGATGGCCATCCAGGGAGTGAATGGAGGAGATTGAGATCGCTATACACAACCAACTGATCTGATCGGCGTTCTTAGAGATATAAGAATCAAAGTTTGCAGTTTCAGGATTTCCATACAATTTTATGCTAATTTAGCGGATTTTTTAAACATATCCGTATATCTTTTAGAAATGCTGATCAGATCAGTTGGGTGTGTATAGCGATCTGAAGTTCCTCTATTCACTCCCTAGATCGCCATCATCTGATCACAGCTAGGTCAATCCCTGGCGGAGAACCGAGGCTTCAAAGTTACCTCGTTTGTATGAAAATCGACTGGTGTCTTTAATTTTGTGACCGCCACTGTATATTATTTGTGATATTAGTCTGGACATTGCAATTTTTTGTACCAATTTTATATTAACTAACCTGCAATTGCACTGTTCACATTGCTGTGGTCCACCCTCGAGATGTGGAGGTGGGGCCAAACAGCGGCGGTTAATTTTTACATCTGATGGATTGCTCATACATCCGATACACAGCTCTATTTCCTGTTAATATAAAAGTTTTAATATTATCGTTTATCAACTCCAGAAAATTAATGTGCAAGTTAATACAAGTAACTAGCAGTGGTAAAACTGTAACTTCGTTGTGACCATTTTTACACAGAAGAAAAAAAAACTTTATTATTATGTTTGACTGAACTATGTATGAAATGTTTATAAAATGTACTTCATCTCCTATGGGTGATGCCAACAACTGTAAAGAATCTATAAAAAGGAATCTTAATTTTGTGAGCTACTTGGTTCCTAGCATCATCAATTTGATAATTCAAATCATATATAATTCTTCAACACAAGACCTTTACAGGCATTTATACCTACGTCAAATAATCTAAATACAGATGAATTTTTCAAGTGTGGCTGGATAGCCAAATCCGAAACTATAACAGATATCCAAAAATACTCTAAATGCATCATTAGATTTTTCAATTTTTATTACACCCAATAGTGACGCTGATAAGGACCAAATTCTGGGAAGTAATTACATATTGCAAACTAAAGGACTCATTTGTCAAATGATGTCAAACACAGTTAAGAAAAGTACTCTTCTAATTGTCAAAAAATCAGAAAAACCTTGAAAAGAACAAGCAAGAAATTTGAGTTTTAAATTGCCAACATTACAATGCTAGAATTTTCTTCAACAATTTAACAATATGTGAGCCCCACTTAAGCTAATAATCTAGTGTAACACCACAAGGCTTTTGTTTTACGTTGGGTGTGGCAAATTTCTTTTATTTAGTTGTCCTTTCATTAAGTTATTCACAATTTACAAGTTATTCACATTAAACCAGTAAAGTGTTCTTGAGATAGCATAAATTAAATTGTCATTATGCAATTCTGCAATTTAATGTTCATTAAAAATGATATTTTCTAGAGATGCCGCGAATACTCGCTATTATTCGGTATTCGGCATTACTCGGCATTTTTTTGTTACTCGTCGAATACCGAATACCTACTAGTTCATTATTCGATAATCGGCGAATAGTATGTTGTACGAATAGTCGTCTAAGTAAAATAAACTTATATTAAATGGACAGAAAAACTAGAGATAGACAAAATAACTATTTGAATTTATGTTAAAAAACAAAACACACTTAGTATTTATATAATCATCATTGAAAAATAAAAAGTTAGCAAATATCAGTCATGTTAAAGTTAATACTTAAAACACGTATCGACGTCACATCAAGTACGCTCAGCACGAATGACAAACAAAACAAATGCAGCGCGCACGCGCAGCGCAAGTGAAACCGATTTGACGGGAAATCCCCTACATAAACAAAATGAAGTTATTCCTCGGTAAACTATATTACGTACAAGAAAAGGGTTGCCATTATAATAGTCATAATCTTGGATTTTTTTAGGTTACAGTAACATATAAATGATAGGTAAGTTCAAGAGACTATTACAAGTGTAATATTATTATTTGACAACAAATTAATTATTCTGTATATTCCTTTTTTTATGTCGAATAATAATGACGAATATTCGACTAATCGCCATGAGGAATGGCAAGTAATCGGTATTCGACTATTCGCCATAACAACTATTCGCGGCATCTCTAATATTTTCTAAATCTCATATAATACTATTTACCTGCTCCACATAGTACACAGGATTCTGGTCGACGTATTGTTTGAACACTGTGACAAATCTCTCGATGAGTGTGGGCAACAATGACAGGTGTTCAGGAACTCTCACTGGGGTTCGCAGTCTCGGCTGTAGATCCTGTAGAGCCGTGGCAGAGATACGGAATGTGAAACGCTCAACATCTACTTGATTAGGGATAGCCTCAATGTTTACATATTGAATTTCATCTTCACCTGTAGGTGCCAAGCTGTGAACATCAGTCTGTTGAAAAAGAAAACACATTGTAATATATGCTATTTCTATTTTAAAAAAAATTTGGTGTTCTTACAGATAACGCAAAATATAATTTTATTTATAATTATTTTTATTGATAAATTGTCTTATTAGAGATGGTTGGATTTAGAATTGAGTCTAATGAATCTGAAAAAAACTGAATGTGTAGGGGGCTCAAGGGACCACGTCTAAGACCCCCAAAACAATTTTGGCTGCCAGAGATGCATCTAAATATTTAAAATTATTTTTTGAAATTCATATGCAAATGCGTGAAACGGAATGCAATTTTGATACTTTTAGAAATTCAATTTCTAAATTAGTTCAGTAATTAGATCGCCATTTGAGAAACAAAAGGTTTTATATGTATACTAACCCTTTTTTTTTCCCAGTTATCTTATCTTAGTGTGAGGGCGGCCCAATTATTGAGCCTTCGCACTTCCACCCACCATGGATCTTTTGTGCTTCCCCAAGTTTTAGTCCGTACAGCCATCGCCACCTACGGTCCAGTCTATTGTGCCCATGAGCTCAACGGTGTCCTTCGGTGGTATAGCCCTGTAGTCTTCCGGTTTTGGGTATCCAATTCCCGTCAGCCTTAATCTCCTACAGGCTAGGGCATTGCAGTGGCACAGCAGGTGTTCCATGCTTTCCTCTACCTCCTTGCAGGCCCTACAGATTTTGGAACTGGTGTGTCCCATCCTGGTTAGCATGATCCTAGTGCCGGAGTGTCCGGTTAGAGCACCTAACAGTAGGCGAGTCTGGGATCTGCTTGAGCTCAGTGTAAACTTGAGCCAATTATCCATACCCATGAAGAGCTTAGCGTGAATCATTCCTTTCTGATTGGCCCATTCTTTTTGATGCCTCATTTGCAGTTGAGTTCTTAGACCTGTATTGACTGTTTTTGGAGTGATCCCGACAAATGGTTCCGGTCCTACCAATTGTGTTTCCGATCCCTTTCTTGCCAGGTAGTCAGCCTTCTCGTTTCCGGTGAAACCCTTGTGACCTGGTATCCAAACTAGACGTACCGTATTGGTTTTACCCAATTTATTCAGTATTCCAATTGTATTAAACACTAGTTTGGATTCCACTTTGTATGACAGGAGCGCTTTGAGAGTCGCTTGACTGTCACTGAGAATGTAGATGTTTAGGCCTTTGCGACCTTTGTCTAGATTCTCCTTTGCACAAGCTAGGATAGCATATGTTTTAGCTTGAAACACAGTTGCTAGCTCACCCATGCTGATCGATATATCAGTTTTGTTGCAGTGTATTCCTGCCCCTGTACCAGATTTCATTTTCGATCCATCTGTGTACCAGATCATGCTGTTTCCCCGAGGGGATGCCAGCCCCTTATCGCATTCTTCCCTTGTTGGAATGTGTACCTCAAAGAGTCGTCTAAATATATATTTAGGTAACATTCTGTCGCTGGTCATGCTCAGCAGCGGATTGTCCCCTTCAGACGCAAATGCCGTGTGTTTTGTGAGTGGCCGGTTTGCATTCCACATTCCCAAAGTTCTGAGCCTGTAGAGTGTTCTCAAGGCTTCTCTTTGTACAGCACTGTGGAGTGGTTCGAGATTCAAAAAATCTCTCCAAGGCCGCTGTAGAGGTAGTTTTGAAAGCCCCCGTTATAGCCATACAGGCCAGCCTTTGAAATCTACCTAGTAGTTCCCTGCATGTGACTAGTTTCGTTCTTGGCCACCAGACAATACAATGCCATATGTTATGACCGGCAGTATAATTATTTTGTAAATCCAGTAGAGTATCTTAGGTTTGAGACCCAGTTAAAAAAGATTTTATATCTACCGCAGTGGGAGTGGGGCCCAGCTGCGGTTATGTGGGACTCACCCCGCTAATCAAGGCATAGCCACTAAAAATACTGGGGGGCTCCGTCAAATCGCATTCTCGACACACAAAGGATGTATACTATCCCTAGGCTAATTGTTGTTTTGTTTACTAACCAAATGGACATATTTGTCTCATAAATAAATAAAAAATTTGCCAACCCAAACTCCACATAGTACTATTCTGCCCTAACCCTAGTGTATATAAAAAGCCAAAAACACAGAGGGAGGGCAGCTCCCCAAAGCAGCAAGCCGAAGCTGCATAGGTGAGCTAGAGGCGCCTTGAGGCGAAATGATTTTCTTGAAACTACTCATCTCTGGCAGATAGTGGTTGGAGGGGGAGGTTTCTACTGGTCCATCCCTCCCCCTCCCACCCTCAGCAAATCACCCTATCGAGGTGACTTATTTCTGAATTTTAACCAAGAAGCAGCTTAATTAAGAGAAAATCTACTTTCATAATAAAATTTTGTATTTGAAGGGGTACTGAATATGGAAAGGACCATCATTAGATAATTCTCATACACAATGTATCATATTAAAAAAGGTACAATGTCAGCCAATGGTAATGAAGTGGTAAGATATGCTTTTAATATTGCATATTGCAAGAACTCAGAGATTCAGATATCAAAATTGCCACATACCGCTGTTGCTACTAAGGTGCAATCATTTTGGTTTATAACTAGCACCTTGTATTGAGTGATTTTGATAAGCCAAGATGCTGTTGCTACAAATTTGCTAGTTGTTGATAGTTCTATAGATACTTTATCCACACTGCAAGATAAACAAATATTTATTACTGGCATATTAAGTTCATTTGTCATAATCTTCACATTAAAGTTATATTGTTCTATTTTTAGATATTTTATTTGTGTACTTACTTGTGAAATTCTATATTCAAGTTAGCAGCCACAACTCTCCAATCAATCCCAGGCCTAGCATACTTAACCAAAGGCCTCACAACAGGGTGCTTACTTTTATCATGTTCCCACCATGAAACAAATTTGTAACACATTGCTACTGGTATAATCGAAGTAAGAATAGTCAAAAAAGGCATCCATTCACTGCGATAGCCGCCAATCCATAAACTAATGATATAACCGAGCGGTAATGAAGCATGGACTAGCTGGGTAAGAGTAATTCTCTTCATATGGTATCCAACGAAATTCGTGTTTTCCGATCCTAAATAGTGTTCAAAAAATTGCGGTATTGTGAATCCGGCGGTCACAAACTCTGTAGGCGGGTAGATAACACAAACACTAAAAACTATGTAAAAGAGAGTTATAAGCAAATCCATCTCTTGTTTTCTTAATGGAAATCTCTATAAATAATGACTGTTAATGTTAAATGTTTAAAAATAATAAAACAAAAGTACATAATTTTTTTTTTTTTTTTAATGGCTCCGCACGGCTTGTGCATTAGCCACGACAAAAGTTTGGGAAACGTTTAAATAGGAAAAAGAACACGGAATCGGAATGGGATAATAAGATCAAGATAAAGAGGGTAAAAAGGGGTAGGAAATCCAAAAATCATATATAAGAATAAATATATTATTATGCTATCTACATCAAAATAAACTATGTATAGGTCAAAATTTAATATTGTTTGAACATAAAAAAGAGGAAATAGATTTATATATATTTATGTTATTTTGAGCCATGAGAACCGGAACTGAAGTCGGGAAAGGAACATGAAGGGATGATAAGGATTCAAACAATATAGAGTGATCGTAGGAAGGGCAGGAAAAGATAATGTGATTTACATCTACAGCAGAACCACAATCACATAAATCAGAATTAATAATTTTAAACTTAGCCAAGTGAGCAGGGGTAGAAGTGTGTCCAATCCGTAATCTTATAATGATTGATGTTGCTGTTTTACATAAAACCATACTAGTAAACCATGGCCTTATAGGAATAAGAGGTTGAATGGATTTATAGTATCTACCTTTAAGTTCTGAGCTTTTATTCCAATCTTCTTCCCAAGAAGTTCTAAGCGAAAGTTTTGCTCGGGCTGTCAGATCGCAACAGTAATTTTTATAAGGGAATGGATCTCCACAGGTAGAAGCAAGGTTAGCTAATGTATCTGCTTTTTCATTACCGGCTATATTACGATGTCCAGGAATCCACGCAAATTCTACGTGGAAACCACGAGAGAAGCATTGGTAAAGTAATTTACGGCAATCTATAATGATAGGGTGTATACAATTAGTTTTAAAAGGAAATTTACACAGAGCTTCCAGAGCACTTTTAGAATCAGAAAATATAATCGTCTTTTTTAATTTAGCTAATAGAATATACTCTAAGCATTTAAAAATACCAAAGCATTCTCCGGAAAACACTGAAGACTCAGGGGGAAGTTTAACTTGTTGTATGATATTGTATTGGGTGTGATAAGTACCTACACCCACGTTACTAGAAGGAGAAGTCTTTGACGCATCACAATACATATGATGCCAATCTTTCCAAGTGTCATGTAGTAAGGCCAAAAAACTGAACTTCACATTTTTATCACATTTCCGAATATCAGAAACGAAGTGAATTACGGGGTCAAGGATAAGAGTTTCATAGCTGCAAGAAAAAAGAGGGAGAAAATTAGATCGGTGCATTGGGGCTTGAAGTGAAACAAATTTTCGAAAACTGATAATAATACATGGAAGGGATTTATGTGACCAGTATGAGGATGAATTTATTAGTTCAGATAGTAGGGAAAGCTTTGTGTAAAGAGGATGGTTTAAAGACTGAAAGGCACGGAAAATATATCTATCAGATAAGTATTGGCGGCGGAATTTTAACGGAGGTTCACCACATTCTACCTGAAGAGCGTTAATGGGACTGGATTTCATAGCGCCAGTAATTAATCGCAAAGACTTGGATTGGACTCCGTCTAATTTTTTAAAGCCTAGTAAGCTACACGGTTCCAAAAAATATGTACCATAGTCCAACACACTCCGTATTAATGCATTATAGATTAATTTCAAAGAAGCAGGATGAGCTCCCCACCAAACTCCTGATAAACATCTTATTATGTTAAATATCCGTTCACATCTAGCTGCTACATAATAACAGTGAGATAGCCCAGACATTTTACTGTCAAAAATAACTCCTAAAAATTTTACCTCACTATTAGTGGGTAAACGCATATTATCATACATAACATTAATAGCAGGAGGAAATCTTAACCTAGAAAATAAAACTAAAGAACTTTTTGAAACAGACAATGTGAGACCGTTTTTATCTAACCAACTTTTAAGCATGTTTAAAGAAGCAGTTAATGAAAAACATAGTTGATTAATATCTTTACCACTTAAATACAAAAGCAAGTCATCTGCGTATTGTAATACATTAATATTCCCAAGGGAAGAATCTAAATCATGTGTATAAATATTATATAGTAAAGGGCTCAATACAGAACCCTGAGGTAAGCCCTTCCAAATTACTCTTGATTGAGTATTATTATTTTGAGTAATATTTACTGATCTCTCTGACAACAAATTCATAATGAAATTAATAAAAATTTTTGGTACTAATAGTTGGACAAGTTTACTCTTCAGAATACTCAAAACAACATTATCATAAGCAGCGGAAATATCAATAAAAGCAGCTAAAAGGGATTCGTTGTGAGAAAAAGCTAGGCGAATGTCCGTTGTGAATATGGCTAGGCTATCCATAGTGCTTTTACCTTTTCTAAACCCATATTGGGTCGAGCTTAATAATCCCTGAGTTTCAACATACCACTCTAATCGATTTTTGACAAGATGTTCTGCTATTTTTGTCAAAACAGATGAAAGGGCAATGGGTCTATAGGATGTTGATTCATTAGAGGGTTTGTTAGGTTTTAAAATAGGAATGATATCTTGCTTTTTCCATGAAATAGGAATATTACCATTTTCCATTATGGAGTTAATAAGGGAAAGAATATAATTTAGACTAGAATCACTCAAATTACTGATAAATGAGTAAGGTATTCCATCATGACCAGGAGATGAATCCTTAGTATAAGATAAAATACCTTTCAATTCGGAAATACTAAAAGGAGAACAGATACCGTTTTCTTCGGAAAATGCAATTTTTTCACAGTCGGGTCTGAGAGGGACAAAAGGGGGAGCAAGATTATCAAGAAACTCGCCAACAATTGGATCAGGAATGAAAGGCGATATTGATTCTTTGAATGCACAACGGAATCGACGAATATTATTCCAAACGAGAGAGACCGGTGTATCAGGTGAAATCGATGAACAAAATTTTCTCCAACTCTCCCATTTCTTTTGTTTGAACAGCTTTCTAGTGCTTTTAATTAGTGTAGAAAGGATGTTATAGTTTTCATCAGTTGAATTATTCTTGTAAGCCTTTTCAGCATCTTTCCTTTTTTTTATTCGACAGCTGTCAATGTCACCTGATTTTATTGGGAATACTTCGTCAGCTGATTTGATCAACAAAGAAGCTAAAGCCGAAGATACTTCCATATGATTGTTGTTCTGAATATTAGGAAGAGTAGTTATTAATTCATCAACTTTTTCTTTAAATAAACTCCATTGGTCTCTAAGTAATTTATGCTTTAAGCGAGGTTGACGTTTATGTGGGCGAGTACTCGTTATAAGTGGAAAATTTATAATTACAGGGAAATGATCGCTACCAAAAGAAGATGATAATGTGGACCAATTTAAAGAAGAAGCAAGACTTGGAGAAGAAATTGTTAAGTCAGGGACACTATTACCTTCATGTGGTTGAGTTCTACGAGTAATGTTACCGGTGTTTAATAAACATAAATTATTGCTATCAAGAATGTCAAGGACTATTTGACCATAGTAGTTAGATACAGAGCTTCCCCAAGACACATGTTGTGCGTTAAAATCGCCCATGATCAAAAGGCGGCGAGGGAGAGAAGAAAATATAGAATCCAGTTCGTCATATATATCAGAAGACGGATGAGGGACATAAACTGACACAAAACAAATATTTTGTACTGAGATTGCAATTATAGAATATTCATTATTGTGTTGGTTGATTGAAATGTGAGAAAATGTTACACAATGATTCACAAGGAGTGCAACACCCCCATATCCATCCGATCTGTCCTCTCGGATACATGAAAAACCTGGAATTCTAAAGTTTAAATTAGGCCGAAGCCATGTCTCTTGAAGAGCAATAATAATAGGATTGTAATTGTTAATTAAAAATATGAGGTCACTTTTTTTGTTACATATACTTCTACAATTCCACTGGAGAATTTGATCCATTATTTACAACTGTATTATTTTTAATAATCTTATTTAAATCGGCAGCGTTGGACGGTACAGAAAAAAAATTATTTTGCACCAAAGAAGAAATTAAAGCTATAATTAATTCTTTGGTTGAAAGTTCAGATAAATTCATATTTTGATTAATATTTAATGCACACCCATCTGCGGGTGTGGGTAACTTAAATTCACTCAATAGATCCCGATGATAAGTTTTATCATAACCTCTACTAGTTTTAGGAATATTATCTCTAGAGGTCGGTTTTAAGAAAACTGTTTTTCTGTAGGAAGTATTATTATTTGTTTGTCTGTTGATGGGTAGGTTAGGACTATGTTGTTGTTGGGAATGACTATAATTTAACACGTTCTCTGCCAACGCGGTCAGTGCTGACCGACAGCGAATTTTCCCTTTAGGCCGAGCAAAATTCACAGTTCCATTCAAATTTAGTCGAAATATTTTTTTGATCAGATACTTATATTCAATGTCCAAATATATGTTTTTCTTAACAAAAGTCAATTTAAGTCAATACTTATGGAGATATTAATGTCGGACAGCACTGACCGACGTGGCGCCTGGAGACAAAAATTCGATTTTCCGTTACGGTGGGCCACGCGGGTCGCGGTGTCGGGTCCCCTCCCGCAGTTCCCGGGCTTTACATCTCACACCCGCGCCGCGCTCACGCAGTTGACGCCCGTTCGTTTCTTGAGTTCACCGTCACATAGAGTAACTGTTATTTTAGCGTATTTATTTGTTTATAGTATTTAAATTTATTATCAGTATGGACGAATGGTTTTGAGTTTACTGAAGATATTTTAACTCAGATCGACAACATTGAAATCGATTTTCTCGACAAAACTTTAAACCAATACGACTTCAGCGAAGTATGAGACATGGTGACGTTATATCGCCGAAGCTGTTCACAGCTGCGCTGGAGGATGTATTTAAGCTTTTGGACTGGAGAGAACTCGGCATCAACATAAACGGCGAGTACATGACTCATCTTCGTTTTGCCGATGATATCGTGGTCATGGCTGACACCGTGGAAGATCTAGGCACAATGCTCGAAGACCTCTGTAGAGTTTCCCAACAAGTGGGTCTCAAAATGAACATGGACAAGACCAAAAATATGGTGAATTCCCATGTAGTACCCACTCCTGTGAAGGTTGGCGGCTCTACACTGGAACTTGTTGACGAATATGTTTACCTGGGACAAATAGTCCAGCTCGGTAAGTCCAACTTCCAGAAAGAGGTAAATCGACGAATCCAACTCGGCTGGGTAAGGTTCGGGAAGCTACGCAGCATATTCTCGGCCAATCTACCGCAGTGTCTTAAGACGAAAGTCTCCAATTCGTGCGTGTTGCCAGTGATGACGTACGGAACTGAGACGTGGCCATTTACAATGGGTATTATCAGAAGGCTCAATGTCACTCAAAGGGCAATAGAGATGTCTCTGCGCGATCGCATCAGAAATGAAGAGATCCATAGAAGAACTAGAGTCGCCGACATAGCCCAAAGAGTTGCAAACCATAAGTGGCAGTGGGCAAGAGACATAGCTCGCAGGACTGACGGCCGTTGGGGCGGAAAGGTCCTTGAGTGGCGGCCGCGTACTGGGAGACGCAGCGTTGGTAGGCCCCCCACAAGGTGGACCGACGATCTGGTGAAGGTCGCGGGAAGCCGCTGGATGCGGGAGGCGCAGGACCGATCGGTTTGGAGATCCCTGGGGAGGCCTATGTCCAGAAGTGGGCGTCTCTTGGCTGAAATGATGATGATGATGATGATGACATTTGGCCGTACACTGACCTTCATTCACTTTTTAGTGAATGAAGTCTTTTTAGTGAAAGATACCCTAATATAATACCAGCTCACCGAAGGTATTAAATTAGGGTTACCCTCGCTTTTCGTGGGATCCCATCATCAGATCCTGACTTTGGTGACCTTGAGACCATCCCAGGAGTATACTCTATCGAATACAAAAAGAATTTTGAAAATCGGTCAACAATTGGCGGAGTAATCACGTAACATATACACAAAACACGTTGGAGACACGTAAAAATTTAATGGTTTTCCTCGATATTTTGGGATCCCATTATCAGATCCTAATTTTGGTGACCATGGGACCACCCTTGGAGTATCCTCTGTCGAATACAAAAATAATCATCAAAATCGGTTCATAAACGACGAAGTTATTCGCGAACAAACATAAAAAAAAGCATATACTCATATACGGTCGAATTGAGTAACCTCCTTTTTTCGAAGTCGGTTATAAATATACTTTAGTTGGGATAGACTTTACTTGAAAATTTCAAAATACAGATTTTTTTGTATTTTAATTTACATAGAACGTAAGTGCGCAAATTATTTTGATTGATTTATTCAATGAGAATTTTTACTCTTTGGTAATTGTAGTTTTTTTTCTAAGTCCTTTGCGTTTTTCAAAAACCAACTTGATTTGTAGTAACTGGAGGGCCACGCGGGTCAACGAATATGGGATTTAGTTTGATAGCACAGCCCTACGGCCCGTAAGAATTGATCGCAAACACTCGTAAGCCGCGGTCAGCACTGACCGACATGGCTCAAACGGAAAGTCTAGTTGTCGACCAGCACTGACCGACGCGGCCTTAACGGAAGGAAGCATTTTTTCTTTTGGCGTTCAACGTGTTAATGGAGATGGAGAGGTAAGAACATCAGAATACAACTTAGTAATTGGTGGATGTAATTTTATTGCCTCAGCATATGACATGCAGTTTTTCGCCATACTTTCCTTAATGCCTTTTTGTCTAGAGAACTCTGGACATTTTTTACTGTTGGCCATATGAGAACCCGAACATAAACAACAATTGTAAAATTCTTCGTCTACAGAACAACTGTCTCCTGAATGATTAGCCGAGCACTTAAAACATCTGGGAGTAGACCTGCAATTACTTTTAATATGACCGTATCTGCAGCAATTGAAACATTGTATTGTGGGAAAAATGTAAAGATCGACTGAAAGAGCATTGTAGCATAGAAAAACACGTTTCGGAAGTACTTGACCATCAAAAGTAAGTACAACAGTTTCAATAGGAAGGAACTCAATTTTGCCATTAATAGGGACTCTTCTTTTTAATCGCCTTATTTTAATAATATTACCACATCCTATTGGAACTGTCATATTACTCATCACTTCCTCGTCTGTCCACTCCGAAGGCACACCCCTTACTATACCCATCCGAGTAACATTAAAAGATGGAATAAAAGCTTTGTAATTTTTGCTCTTTAAAATATCATTAGACAGAAAATTGTTCGCAAAATTTGAAAATGAGATAGCTATTCTGTTACGAAAAATTTTCTTAAGGCTACCATTAATAATATTTTTAAATGAGTTCCGCTTCAAAAAATGACCAAATGTTACTGGATGTATGGTATTATGTTCATTTGCAACCTGCTCTTTTTGAACATGAACAACATAAGGTGCAGAGTCAGACATGTGATATAATACTCTTCCTATTGGTTGGAAAGGCTTAGGTAATTCTGATCTATCTGAGGCGGCTACTTGCTGTGATTGTGAAGATGGTATATCAAGTTGTTTTTGGGTATTGTGACTATGTAGTAATTCATTGTCAATTATTTGTGAGTTGCAACGACAATCTGTATCCGTAGAGTTGACTATGGACTGTTTGTTCTGATTACTTCGCTTCTTTTTGTTACAATTTTTACAGATTTTCCTTACATATGCCCTTTTGCGTTTAGCATTATAGGAAGTTGTATCAGAACAGTCAGTGAAAACAGATCCTTCAGTGTCCATTCCCTCGACATTTTCGGCATTATTAATTGTAACATAATGAGACACCTGAGGGCATGTGCCCCCAGGGTCGTCTGGTTCATTCATAAGCCTAGACTACTATTAAAATTGTGATCACTTACCAAATAACAGGAACTACACTACAATAACAATATATGTATACACTAATAATAAAAATAAACTATTTAAATACTTATCAAGATCCTATTTGTTAAATTACTTTATATTTTAATAAAATTGAAAAAAGACCACCGGCCAATTTCGACGTTTCCCGCGCTTTTTTCTACATAATTTTACGACCTGAATTGAAGTTGACAGAACAAAAATCAATGGTAAGAAGTTCGTCAACTTACCCTGCGGTCCGTAAAACGATAAAAGCGATAATATCGCGAATCCGACCAAATTAAATCGTCACAAAATATAAGGGCTATTGAATCAGTAGGTTATGTTGTGACTTTGGTCGGATTCGCGATATTATCGCTTTTATCGTTTTACGGACCGCAGGGTTATTGTGACAGACTTCTGGTGCGTTCCGAATAGCGATAATATCGCAAATCCGACCAAATTAAATCGTCACAAAATATAAGGGCTATTGAATCAGTAGGTCATGTTGTGACTTTGGTCGGATTCGCGATATTATCACTTTTATCGTTTTACGGAACGCAGGGCTGGTCACATGCCGGCTCCAAACATTCGTCCAACACTCCAACTGTTCGTCCAACCTTCCACGTGTAGAGAGATGATAGTTCGTGTATGTTGGATGGTGTTGGTTCGTGTTGGCTCGCGATCGGTCCGATGGCGGTAAATTGTACCCAGATCAAAGGAGTTTGCCAACTCGCTCGAACATACCCTCCACACATCAGTGTTGTCTGTTTACTCGGGCGAAGCAGACATATCAGACACGCAGCGCTCCCGTTATAAATTAATTTGCGATTAAACTTTAGCATGACTGAGTGGAGTAATGACACCGTACTCTTGTTTTTGGAGTTATATGAAGGCGAACCGGAGTGCTATGGAATCGGAAGCATCGTCGTCACAAAGATAAAAAAATAGAACCGACTTCAAAAACACAAAAAACTTAAAAATAATCTTCTTCTATATTGAAGTCGGCGCCAAACGATGATCTCCTAGAAAGTGTTAAAATTTGTCACCGACTTCAATATAGAAGAAGATTATTTTTAAGTTTTCAGTGTTTTTGAAGTCGGTTAAATTTTTTGTAAAAAAAAAATATTTTGAACTTTTTAGTGAATTAAATCTTTTTAGTGAAAGAAACCCTAATTTAATACTAAATTAGTGTTTTCCTCGATTTTCTATGGGATCCCATCATCCGATCCTGACTTTGGTGCCCATGGGACCACCCTTGCAGTATACTCTACCAAATACAAAAAGAATTTAGGAAATCGGTTTAAAAATGACGGAGTTATGAGGTAACAAACATAAAAAAATACAAGCGAATTGATAACCTCCTCCTTTTTTGAAGTCGGTTCAAATAGCCCTACACGATGCTTGTTTGAGGATTTCGGAGTCTTAATAAACCAGTGGACGAATTAAGGAAAAAGAAGGAGTCCTTATTGACGGCATATCGCAGGCATGCTAGGAAGAAGAAGCAATCTATAGTGTCAGGTGCTGGAATAAATGACATATGAACCTTCGTGGTTTGCATATTCGTTTATGGAAGGTTTTTTTTGTTTTACGTCGGCTATACACTTGTAAAAAATAATTACATGCACTCATTAGGTATAGCACAGAAGCACCTATCAGTTCAACGTCCTCCATAGTGAATAAGGTTGGCTAGTGGCCTATTGATGTGTGGAGAGTCTGTTTGATCGATCGTGAGTTGGACGATGTTGGTGTCAATGTTGGAGTGTTGGACGATAGTTTGGAGCCGGCATAGTTCAAGTAGGCTTGCGTTCCGAATTGCGCTAAAAGCGATAATATCGCGAATCCGACCAAATTAAATCGTCACAAAATATAAAGCTGGACATTGACGATCAGTTTTTCGCGTCAGTCTAGATGTAAAACTGTGGCGTCACTCAAATGGTTTTATGCCAACTAGATTTGCCCATTCACGGGCGTCACTCCGGCTCTTCAGTTTTCGACCGGCCGGGCTGTTTAAAGAACGTGTACTATCTATTTGTGTCGAGAAAAAAAGTGGATTCTGATTCTGAAGAAACATAAATTCTTACTGCGGTTACTCTATGTTGCCAAATACTTACCTAAAAGCAAAATAAAAAGCAATGGATGAAGGAATGACTTAAAAAAAGAAATCAATTAACTCACGTCAATTAAAATAGGAAGCAATTCATCTAGAGCTTTTTGTCGATGCTGTTTTGTTTTATAATTTTTGTCCGATACTTTCCACAAACATTCAGAATTTTTATATTTTTCAATAAATTCTGTCATTATGATACGTCTAGAGGACAGCGACGCCGTCATTGTATCAACAAAATACCATACACAGCAGCACAGCACGCTAAATCACCGCGCGGCGCGGGCGCTGCGCACGAACTGACGCGATTGGCATCACGATCACACATTCACGTTCAGTTTGGCGCGACGCGCCGGGTTGGATTTATGGTAGCCCCGGAAATTTCGTGCAGCGTCGTCAGTTAAAACTCCGGAGTGATGATTCGACACTCACGATCAAATTTTGGATTTACGTCAGTTCAACTGACGCGCAAAACTGATCGTCAATGTCCAGCTTAAGGGCTATTGAATCAGTAGGTTATGTGGTGACTTTGGTCGGATTCGCGATACTGGTGGCAATTCTGTTGTCACTAAATCAATTAAACTAAACTAAATTTAGTTTTAGTGCTGTCAAATTGTGATTTCAGTTAAAATTTTCGAACAAAAAACACAATTAGACAGCACTAAAACTAAATTTAGTTTAGTCTATTCCAACTAATGCCAACAGAATTGACACTATTATCACTTTTATCGTTTTACGGAACGCAGGGTAGGTGTCTTGCTTGTCCTAGCCTCGCGAGGCCCAATAACCTCAGACTAGGACACATTGATTTACTACCAAACGTAGATAGAGCACTTCATACAAAAACGCGCTTGAAATCTGTCACCTAATCGACTATACATTTGTACGCTGTTAAATAGGTAGTTGAATATGCACACCCGAATTAAAATTACCATAAAGAAAGTACCGTATTTATCGAATTCAACCTTATTCTTTATTATTACGGCAACTATTTGAAGTACAACCGTGTGCAGTTACATCATTTCTAACCTAGCCACATTTTTTCAATCAATCAATCAATTTAACGTTTTAGTAATTGCTACAAGAAAATATCAACTTTATGCTCTCAAACATAATGCTCAAAATTGCTTATCGCGTTGTCGCTCCAACGAATGGAAAAGAACTGCACGAGGCAGTTCTTCACCGGCCCACTTTTCGAACATTCATGCGTTATCTACGTTTGGTAGTAAATCAATGCTAGGACATAATATCGAACCTGATTACCGCCCAGGTTAATATTTCAGTACGTAGTTCTATCGGCCCAGTGGTCTTGCATAAGATAACATAATAGCTGTCGTTAAATATTTTAGAATTTGCCGCGAGTGGCCAAATTTTTATAAAGCTGGACATTGACGATCAGTTTTTCGCGTCAGTCTAGATGTAAAACTGTGGCGTCACTCAAATGGTTTTATGCCAACTAGATTTGCCCATTCACGGGCGTCACTCCGGCTCTTCAGTTTTCGACCGGCCGGGCTGTTTAAAGAACGTGTACTACCTATTTGTGTCGAGAAAAAAAGTGGATTCTGATTCTGAAGAAACATAAATTCTTACTGCGGTTACTCCACTATGTCTGTGGGTTACTCTTTGTTGCCAAATACTTACCTAAAAGCAAAAAAAAAAAGCAATGGATGAAGGAATGACTTAAAAAAAGAAATCAATTAACTCACGTCAATTAAAATAGGAAGCAATTCATCTAGAGCTTTTTGTCGATGCTGTTTTGTTTTATAATTTTTGTCCGATACTTTCCACAAACATTCAGAATTTTTATATTTTTCAATAAATTCTGTCATTATGACACGTCTAGAGGACAGCGACGCCGTCATTGTATCAACAAAATACCATACACAGCAGCACAGCACGCTAAATCACCGCGCGGCGCGGGCGCTGCGCACGAACTGACGCGAGTGGCGCAAAACTGATCGTCAATGTCCAGCTAATGCTATCTGATTGGAGAATGCATAAGTGTCAATGATCGTACGATACTCAGCTCATCCAATCGGAAATCACTTGCCACAGGACATCCAGAATGGCAAACATGAAGCGCACGCGTGGTACAAGATACGTAGTATCTCTATATGCTCTATATAGTTTGTGGGTACAAGTAAGTTTCAATCTCTAATTATTCAAGTAATCGTGTTGTTAAGGGATTTAAAAGTTAGTAAATTATGTACGTTAAGCACCAAATTCTATGCAAATTATAATATTATTGTGAAATTCCTCTTTTGAAGTGTCTTTTTTTCGCTCCTAAATAATATGTACTTGTATGAGAACAGTGAGCGTATATTCCAATAACTGTTTAATATTTTATGTCCTCATGGAAGTACATTGGGCTTTAAGATATACTTTGATTTTTAGGCTTATATTCAGACGATATTGAAAGGTTGCTGGCCAATTCTGACTTAGGAGATTTTTTGCCATCCGATGAAGATCTGGACGATCCCCCTTTTGTAGTTTCGCCGGGAAATATATCATCCAGCTCTAGTCACGACGACAGTGAGGATGAAGACAGTGTTACTCTTTTAATAAGCAGTCATGGAGGTCGGGCCAGCCGACGAGGTCAGACTAGCAGCGGTGATCGAGTCAGCAGCGGGTACCGAGGTAGTCGTGGCCCGAGTAGACGCGTAAGTCGTGGCGGTCATCGTGGAAATAATAGAAGAGGTCGTGGTTCTTCAAACGTTACTACACGCGTCCAAAAAAGATCAGAAAATATCACAGTTAGTACGTAAGATATTCCATCCTCAAGTGATTCCACGCCTCTTTGGACAGATACCCTTTCTCCCCAATAGATTTTAATCGGTCAGAACCTTCGTATTTAGGTAATGATACATCTGGCTTTAACATTATAGATTATGTGTCTCAATCAATACATAGATGATGATCTAATCGATCTAATTGTTGAAAAAAACAACCAAACTGCAGTCAAATTGGATGGCCGAAGCTTAAATTTAAATAGAAATGAATGCTTTCTATCAGTACTTTGGTATTACATTGGTCATGGCTAAAGTAAATTTTCCCCAAATACGAATGTACTGCGAAAATAAGTGGCGAGTGGAAATAATTTCGTCCAATATGTCACGTAATAGATTTTTGAAAGAAAAATAACTAGTGTTCCTTATTTGATCTCAGATAAGTTTTACAAGTTTTTGTTTATTTATGTTTTTTGTATTATGTTTTTTTGTAATGAAAATTTTACTACATTTCTAGATTTGTAAGCAAATACTTTTGAATTATGTTACTATTTGTAAGTCTCAAATAGTTGTTAGTATTTTTATGTATTTTATTGCCAAAAAAATAGAATTTTTGTTCTATTCTGTTATAAAAATGACTGAATTTTTACTTGTAGTGGGTAAGCCAAACAATATTGAGACTGAATTACTAATTACTCTGAAACATTAGTGATTAATTTATTGTTATAACGAAGCTGTGTAATATTATTCACAATAAAAACGATGATTTATATTCAGTGTTTATAATTATGTTACAGCCCAATGTGCTCACCAGAAGACATAAAAAATATAGGTACCTTCTCGATAAGAATAACTAATAATAGAGTATAGAAGCGAAACTCCCGGCCGTCGAGCGCTCAAGGCCACGTTATTTACCTACCGTTTGATTTCCGTTGAACGGAATCGCCAGTCAAGGCGCGCACCGTGTGTTTCAGGTACCTTGTGAATGTTTTCCTATTGATTACCTGATTAAGCTTCTTATAAGAATGCGTATTTACTACGCGCTGAAGTTTAATAACCGAAACTTCAAATAATCTACAAAAACGCCATCTTTTAAAAATATCAGACATTTGTAAATATTTCTGTTGAATTGAAACCTTTTAAATAAAAATGATTGAATACTTTAAAATTATTTTTATTATACCTACCCTAGATACAGATACCTTTTTATTCGTAATATTCATTACATGTCAAAGCTAATACAATATAATGTATCGAGTTTCTAAAGCTGTCATTGTACTCGTAGTGCAATTTTGAAACTGTATGGGATTTTTTATGTCAAGTCGGGAATAATTTGAATTATGAGAAACTTTGGAACTGCTATATATATTTTTATCGACCTTTGTCACTGTTCTATATAAAATTTAAATACAATCGACGACACGACGACTCGACGACACGGTTAGCGCAGAGGTCGAGTGATCGCCTACTGTGCAACGGGTCGCGGGTTCGATTCCCGCATGGGACAGATATTTTGTATGGCCTACAGAAATTTGTTCCGGTCTGGGCATATGTGCATGTGATATTCTATGTTTGTAACTGCACCCACGACACAGGAGAATATCCTTGTGTGGGGCGACGTTTTTAAAAAAAGAAAAAAAATCAATATTTGATTAAAATTATGAAACAACTAATTTTTTTTTCAAGTGACTCAGTGTATGCTCAATTTCTCATTTAATGTAAAATATGGAGGTACCTATATAAAAAATATTGTAGTGGTAACCATACGTCCATGTGGTGACCCTAGCAGTCTGCAGACTACTGCGGGGCGTTACAGGGGGAAGGGCGCTGTAGGTATGCAAATAGCGGCATTTGGCGCACCAATAAAGGAGATTCGCTTCTATACTCGTATTATTAGTTATTCTTATGCCTTCTCTAGCAATAGCAACCCAATGTTCTTCCACAAGAACTTTTTTTTAAAGTTTTTGATTGTATAAATATACTCTATTTCATTCCAATAAAGCATACAAAAAAGATCACGTTGAAAAAAACAGTTTATCATAGTTTTTTTAATATTATATGTTTGGGCGTCAAGCATTATAGCTACATTTGTACTAGTGTAAGAACATTGGTGGCGTTTTTAGCATTATCAAAATTGGCGTTGATGGCTCTGTGAGGCGCGTTCAGCGCCTTCGCGAGAAGTACAACTTTTCGCTCTAACCCCGTTCAATGCCTTCGAGTGTGACAACCGGGTGAAACAACCGGCCCGTTCAAGACCTTTGAGTGTCGGCGCGAGTTACAACCGAACAACCATCGAATTTGATGGTTGTAAAACGCTCTGACGTTTATTACTGAAATACTCTTACGTGATTGGATGATATTGGCGGCCATATTCTATAATGTCATTTACTAGAAAGAGAGAGAAATAAAAAAATCATGTGAAAGAGGGAGATAAAAGATTTGGTTGCTGCAATCCGTTCAACGCCTTTGAGCGAGTTAAAAAACAACCGGACAACTACACCCAGAGGGCTGCGTTCGTAAACATCGCCCGACGACGCTCGATGACGTACTGGCCGTTCTAAAACACCCGGTGTGAACGCACGACGATCATGTATAGCCGTTCTTAAAACTCGCTCGACGACGCACCGGTCGCCCCGTGAAATGGGTGGGTGAAAATTGCCCTGACGTTTATTTGACAGATGACATGTCCGTCAATTCGGCTATTTTTTCCTTTTTGTAATAATTTGTAAACAATTTCATTTTGTACTAGCTGTGCCCGCGAACTACGTTTCGCCATCAAAATACTTAACACAATGTTTAGTTTTTTCCTCCATTTTATTCCATAATGATTCAACCTTATTCTGCCTTTCTTGAGCATCGGCCATTTCGAAATTAGGACAATTTTCGTATGTTCGTAATGTTTTTTTTCTAACAGTCCACAAAATTAAATACATTACATATTACTATAAACACTAAGTATTATTATTGTTTTAGAGATATTATTGATATTAATAAATTCTTCTTCAGTAGAAAGAACTACACAGTTGCAAGAATAATATTTATCGTATTCATGTTTCGAATTAAAATAAACAATTGTTAATAAATTAGAACTGTATACGAATAAAGTTTTTATAATGGGTGTTGGTAACACCAACAAAATATATTTTTGGATATGACAACTTGGCCAATTTTGACTGGTCGTACAGCTCCTTGTCAAGCTATACTGTTTGACCTTTGAACCGTTCTTATGTCGCTCGTAATACTGGCGGTTTTCGTAGAGTTAATGTATAGCATGAATGGTTATTGTACAAATACGTTTTCCGTATTCGATATCCGATCACGGAATACAGACACGGAGTTTCGTGAACGTAGCGCAGACGTTCGTTTCTTCTCATTCGGGATTTCTACTATTCTACCTAAACGTACGTACAGAACGTGTTCCGTTCGTAATAAAAACGAACGTGTGCGGCAGTCAATGAGTATTTTGTATAGATTTGATGCATTCGGATGCCCGCATTCAGAAAACGAATGCGAAAAAACGTATTTATGCGGTTAGCCTTAAAATGTATTGAGACTTCCATTTTTGTAACGTGTACTGTGCGATATAGTGTTGCTGGCATAGTTCGGTTAGCAAACTCGCCGTGATGACTAACATCCAACACACAAACTTGGAGTTATCGTTAGTTAGTTCACGATCGTTGCATTATCACGGTCTCGAAGGACACTAAATACAGGTAACATCTAACATCGAACATCCAATAGGCCCCGAAGCGGTTCTCAAACTTTTTTGGTGACGGAACCCTTTTGGAAAGCGAAATACTTGACGGAACCCTAAAATAAAACAATAGTTTTTAAAAGTGTATTCTTTATTAATAAGCATAATAAAAGTACGACCAGAGAGGGTGTTTTGATTTTTCTAAATTATTGCGGAACCCTTATAGGGGTATTGTGGAGCCCAAGGGTTCCGCGGAACACACTTAGAGCATGGCTGCTCTAGGTACCCTTCAGGGCCTACTTTCATTTAATACCTCTATTGCTGGGTTTGAAAAGCAACTGTTATCCGTCTTTTTTGAGCGGCGGCCATGTTGAATTTACGTCAATGGTACTACGTTCATAGTGCTCTACTGATCAAGGCCTTTTATTTGATACTCATATTACTGGGCTTAGAAACGAACTTTTATCAGTTTTTTTTTAGCAGCGGCCATATTGAATGTTGTGCTATTTTCCTAGGTTCATAGTGCTCTACTCTTCAAGGCCTTTCATTTGATACCTATATTGCTAGGTTTGGAAACGAACTTTTATCCACCATTTTTGAGCGGTGGCCATGTCGAATTTACGTCAATATTGCTAGGTCCATAGTGCTCTACTCTTGAAGACCTTTCATTTGACACCTATATTGCTAGATTAGAAAACGAACTTTTATCCACCTTTATTGAGCGGCGGCCATGTTGAATTTATTTATGTGTTGCTAGGTTCATAGTGCTCTACTCATCAGGGCCTTTCATTTGGTATCCACATTGCTCGGTTTGAAGACGAACATTTATCCTTTTTTTGAGTGGCGGCCATGTTGAATTTAGGTAGATTATCGTAGGTACCTAATGCTCTACTCTTCAAGGCCTTTCATTTGATACCTATATTGCTAGGTTTGGAAACTAACTTTTATCTACCTTTTTTGAGTGGCGGCCATGTTGAATTTATGTAAATGTTGCTAGGTTCATAGTGCTCTACTTATCAAGGCCTTTCATTTGAGACCCATATTGCTGGGTTTGGAAACAAACTATTATCCATTTTTGAGCGGCGGCCATGTTGAATTTATAGCAATTTTCCTAAGTTCATAATGCTCTACTGTTTAAGGCTTTTCATTTGATACCCATATTGCTAGGTTTGGAAACGAACTTTTATCCTTTTTTTTTGAGCGGCGGCCATGTTGAATTTAGGTCGATTTTGCTAGGTTCCTAATGCTCTACTCTTCAAGGCCTTTCATTTGATACCCATATTGCTAGGTTTGGAAACGAACTTTTATCTATCTTTTTTGAGCGGCGGCCATGTTGAATTTATGTCAATGTTGCTAGGTTCATAGTGCTCTACTTATCAAAGCCTTTTATTTGATACCCATATTGCTGGATTTGAAACCGAACTTTTATCCATTTTTTGAGCGGCTGCCATGTTTAATTTAGGGCAATTTTCCTTAATTCATAATGCTCTACTCTTTTAGGCCAGACACGCCACTCTAACACTCTCGAGTGCACCCGAAATGTTTTAGGACATACTTCGGGTGACCGAGTGCACTCGGGTGATGTTTTGGAACGTAGCCCTGAACGCGCCTGTTGTGTCAACTGTCATTGTCAAAGTCAAATTGACGATATGATTTTTGTTGTGACGGGTACGGGAGCGGACACGTATTCTTGTTTCATTTTGTGTTTTGATGAAATTGATAAAAATTATTGATTACACATTAACATTGAATTCACAATAATAAATATCTTTAAAATACACTTTTACGTAATTTTCAAGTTATCTTAGCCTACAGGTGAGTTCAATATAAATTGATTGTGTTACTGGAATTTATTTTTTTAATTTTTAATTTTATTTTTGCACATGTGCCGGGATTTGACTACATTAGAGAGATGGTTTTGGGTTACCTCAAAAAGGGCAAAACAAAACTTTACAAGAACATAGACTCAAAAGCAGTGCTTTTGCTTTTAAAGCACACACATCATGTCATCATATTGGCTTAAATTCTGACTCTTGATGTATCTTTTAGGATAAATAAGTCACCATTATTTAAAAGTACATAAGTAAATATGTTATTATGAAGTTTTGATGAGATTTTATACAGCATCACCTACCATAATTTTAGTACTTTGTGAAGATGTTAAGGTTGGGTCGGGATAAATATTGCTATTAACAATCGCTTATATAGGTTTAAATTACAAAACCAATACACATATGTAAATAAAAAAATAAATTGATTTACATATGTGTATTGGTTTTGTCTATGAAAATGAATCACTCTTTCAGTAAACTATTAGAAATAGCACTTTCAAATACATTCTTATGTCATGTATAAAAAGTATGCTATAGTGCATAAAAGACGCAATGCAATGGAATAATACTCACTGGAATGCACAAAATTAGTTACAGATATAAACACATGCATGTTATTAAAAAATTGTCAAGATAAAAATACTAATTGATCTCTAGATAATATTATATTTCAGAACTGGCTCCTGATTGGAATTAAACTCTGTATATTAAGAATGATTTTTCTAATTTATAGCATATAAAAAACTATAGGATGTCGAGTGTGGAGCAGCCATGCTACACTTTGATCAATTTCCCAACGGATGCTGAGCTTCCTAATGAAATGCAACTCAAGCTTGATCTTGGTAAGCTTCAACTATTTGTTGGATATCAGCATTGTTGCTATTTAATAGTTCTTATAGCAATGGTAAGTCAAATCTACAACAAGAGAAGAGGATAAAATCTTGTTTTCAAATATACTTCTCATATTATTTTTTTTATTGCAGAAAGTTGGCAAACAAGCAAACTGCCCACCTGATGGTAAGTGGTAACAGTTACCTATAGTACATGTGGCTCCTGTGAGATCTGCAGCAAAACTGCAACCCCCACAAGAACCACAGTGTACGTTTGCCAACTTGTGACTTAGGATGTAAAGTCACGGTACCCAGATGGTAATGGGCAGGACACATATCCAGATACAAGGACAAACGATGGACATTACAAACAACAAAGTGGAAAGGCCCTCTAAGGAAAAGAAAACCAGGCAGGCCCAAAAAGCGATGGGCAGATGATTTGGTTGCAGTGGCCGGCACTAGATGGATGGAAATAGCCAGAAATAGGGAGAAATGGAAGCAGATGGAGGAGGCTTATACCCATTTGGGGTCCTAACTAACTTTTTAAATACTAATGTACTTTTAATGTAATTCGTAGTATGTAGTTAGAAATAAGAGCTTATATTATTTTTTATTATTATTATTAATCATAAAAAGTCAAAAATAAATTAATATTAATAATATTTAATTATCATTACAAAACAGAGAAAGGTGACACAAAAAAGAAAATTGAAGCCTTGAAGAAGGTAATCAGCATCATCTTGTCTGGTGAAAAAATACCTGGCCTGTTGATGATCATCATCCGGTTTGTTCTGCCGATGCAAGACCACACCATCAAGAAACTGCTCCTTATTTTCTGGGAGATAGTGCCAAAGACCACCCCTGATGGCAAACTAATGCAGGAGATGATTCTAGTTTGTGATGCTTACAGAAAGGTAAATATTGTAGGTGCTGAGTGCAATATCTATCTATACTAATATTATAAAGAGGAAAGATTTGATTGTTTGTGTGTTTGTATTGAATAGGCTTTGAAACTACTAAACCGATTTTGATGAAAGTTGGTATAGGGATAGTTCGTGACCAGGGGAAGGACATAGGGTAATTTTCGTACGGGAAAAATCTGACGGAAAAGTTAGTTATGATGCAAACAAAGTTGCATACGGCTAGCTAGTAATATATAAATCCTATATCCATAATGATGTCATATTAAATGTATTGTTGATCATCATTACTATTCACACTGCCCACAGGATTCTCTGTCTACAATGTTGTCAGTGTCACAGTGAGGAGTAATTGTTTGGTGGTCAGAATATTGCTTAGAGAGTACCAACGGTGTTCCGAAGGGCGGAGTGACTCGAGTAACCGCCTGTTGTACTTGCCTACTAGCTTATTGTTCAGCAATAAACTATTAGTCACTCACATCTCATTCATTGCTCGCCAATCCAGCCACTTAGACAAAATCCATATGAATTGTTATTCTCACAGGCTAATGTCATAGCTTGTGAGAATAACAACCTCATATTATTTTGCAGCAGCCAATATGTCATTTTCGCACATTTTTTTGACAAATTATTGAGTGGCTCTTGTTTAAGGTATTTGGTCTGGTTCTACTAGTCTCATTCATTGCCGGCGATGAGGCAAGTGCTCAAGAGCTTACTATTACATTATTGTTTGAAAAACAAATAAAATAAAAATGAATTTGTTAAATAACTAACATGGTCTAGTTTCTTATTACCCTGGGTATTTAAATTATAATCATGACTTCAGTCAATCCTACAACAATTCACTTAGATGAGGAATTGGGTTGCTACATCACTTGCTGCATACACATTAGGGTCTTTTTTGGGGCGATTGCGGACATCTCCCTAGCTTGGGTCTTAAAACATCAATGGAAAGAAAGGGAGTGAAGAAACATATTCGAAATATCTCACTGCATGGACTGTTTAAATAATATTTTATTCACTTTCAGGATCTGCAACATCCCAATGAATTTATCCGTGGGTCAACGCTGCGCTTCCTGTGCAAGTTAAAGGAGCCAGAACTGCTGGAGCCACTGATGCCGGCCATTCGGGCTTGTCTTGAGCACAGACACTCCTATGTTAGGCGGAATGCAGTTTTGGCCATATTCACCATTTACAGGTATGTTAAAAACATAAAATAAATTGTTTATTGTATTGGCAAGTAACCCTTAATCGTTCTACTGCTAGTTTATTTTGTTTTAATGAGCTTTTATATTGTGATTACCTTCAGCTCTTATTTTATTACTCTAGGGCTTGAGAAAACACATTTGAACTATGATTAATTTTTAATATAAAGCAATCACCATAGAGGCTTTCAATTGCTATTTCGTTATTTTATCGCGAGGTCCGAAATGGAATCAGAAATTAATGATGCGACCATAATTTACAACTTCCTTTAAAAGAGGCATAAAGAAGCACCTTGCCGGTCAGCAAGGTGAGGGTGGCTAGTGCGGCGTGTATGCTCTCCCCGCACCAGCTATCATCGCATTTGAACTCTATTTTCACTTTACCACCAGTTGGAATGGATTCATTTGCTAGGCCTCCTATAAAAAAAAAGTAAAACAGTCTCCTGCAACATGTCGTTGTATGAATTGTTGATGTTAAGCCGAGAATTATCTAATTACAGAAACTTCGAGTTCCTCATACCGGACGCGCCAGAGCTGGTGGCCAACTTCCTGGAGACCGAGCAGGACATGTCTTGCAAGCGGAACGCATTCCTCATGTTGTTGCACGCCGACCAAGTGAGGGCCTTGGCGTACTTGTCCGAGCGCCTCGACTCTGTGCACGGGTTCGGGGATATCTTGCAGCTCGTCATTGTCGAACTCATCTATAAGGTTTGTTGGTTGAAATCTATTGAGAATGGAAATTAGTTATGTAAATTGCAATGAATTATTGAGTTTGGCTCCAGGCACCAGCCCAGAGTTTGGAATTATGCTTGGATAGCGTTTCAGTCACGTAGGGACACAACGTGGCATTTGAATGGGTTCTATGGCCGCGTTCCGTTTCGCGAATATATTCACCATCAGCACTGTGAGTGCGCTAACAGGCGGCCCGTTTCGCGACAACAGTGTTCACGTTGGATGCAATGACGTCATTGATTGCGTCACAAACATCGTTTATAGTGTTCAGGACGAATTCGTCAGCACCGTGAGTCAAATGTTATTATCAAGTTGACATTTTGTTTTGGTTCGCTAGTTCGATGGTTGAAAATTACTCTGTATTTGAATTGAAGGCAAAAATAAGCCAAATATCTTAAAAATTGAATTAAATATAAGGAAAAAATGAAGACATTAGAATTACCAATTTTTGTTGAAGAAGAAAACAAAGTAGTCTACCTCAAACTGTCTCCTGAAGATGGTAAAACAGCAGAAAATGGTAAAAGGTAGGTACAAGGCGAAGACAAACTGCTAGAGCTTGGATATCACATAATACAATTGAAATTACGAGTTAAATTCTTTTTGAGGCTATGTTTGTTTTGATATTATCGACATAAGCGCGTTCACGATCGTTCCGAAACGATAGCACGCCATCGGTATCATTATCGCGTCCATCGATTCGATCCGGGCGTGAGCGGTCTGAGTACTGGGAGTAGTGTAATCTCGAAATGGAACGGGGCCAATGCGACGTGGAGGAGTTTCTTCGTCCGGGCTCTCCGTTAGACCGTTGAAAGATATCTCTTTTCGAAAATGCCAGACTGGTTCTCGGTATCGTTGACATTCTAAAGCGTGTGGGTGTGTCGTCAGGTGTGCCACGCGCACCCGTCGGAGCGGTCCCGCTTCATCCGCACGGTGTACGGGCTGCTGAACGCGTCGAGCGCCGCCGTGCGCTACGAGGCCGCGGGCACGCTGGTCACGCTGTCCAGCGCCCCGGCCGCCATCAAGGTACCGTGCTAGCTATTCAAACGTTACTATCGCAATCGAGCCTTATTTAGAAAAACGGTTTGGAATAAAATACCGGTCGAAGTGTGTGAATAAGTGATTTTAAAAATCTAAACAAAGATTGAAGAAAATGGCTGTTGTACCTGTCCAATATTTGTTGAGAGATCTAGGATTCGATTTCCCATGGGACCGACAAAGCTGCCTAAGGTACCTCAGTCTGACGCCACAACGACAGTGTTAATAAAGAACATCGATGTGTTCCGACAATCAGAGGTATAGGTACCGGCAAACATCTTGAACTATTGCATTGTTCAAGATGTTTGCCGGCACCTATACATAGGATAGCCCGCTTCTCAGTCCGAGGCGTTCGGCCGAAGCTCGCTTTCATCTTCGGCCTTATCTTCATTTACCACGGTGAGATGAGGGCCGGGAGCCTAAAAGAAGAATAAACTCAAACTTTTAAAATGCCAACATTACAAAATTATATTTCACAAACATTTTTACTTTTTTAAAATAATATAGAAACGCCTGTCGGAGTGAGTGGAACAGTGTTAACGCCCTGTCAACAATATGTATCGTTTGAAATTCGAAAGAATGTGAGATGGAATACACGACGCGGTCCCCTCAGGCGGCGGCGGCGTGCTACATCGACCTGATCGTGAAGGAGAGCGACAACAACGTGAAGCTGATCGTGGTCGGCAAGCTGGCGGCGCTGCGGGCCGAGGGAGGCGAGGCGGCCGAGCGCGCCCTGCCCGACCTCGCCATGGACGTGCTGCGGGTACTGGCCGCCTCCGACCTGGACGTGCGCCGCACCACGCTCAGCCTGGGTACGTACCTGCCCGACCTCGCCATGGACGTGCTGCGGGTACTGGCCGCCTCCGACCTGGACGTGCGCCGCACCACGCTCAGCCTGGGTACGTACCTGCCCGACCTCGCCATGGACGTGCTGCGGGTACTGGCCGCCTCCGACCTGGACGTGCGCCGCACCACGCTCAGCCTGGGTACGTACCTGCCCGACCTCGCCATGGACGTGCTGCGGGTACTGGCCGCCTCCGACCTGGACGTGCGCCGCACCACGCTCAGCCTGGGTACGTACCTGCCCGACCTCGCCATGGACGTGCTGCGGGTCCTGGCCGCCTCCGACCTGGACGTGCGCCGCACCACGCTCAGCCTGGGTACGTACCTGCCCGACCTCGCCGTGGACGTGCTGCGGGTCCTGGCCGCCTCCGACCTGGACGTGCGCCGCACCACGCTCAGCCTGGGTACGTACCTGCCCGACCTCGCCGTGGACGTGCTGCGGGTCCTGGCCGCCTCCGACCTGGACGTGCGCCGCACCACGCTCAGCCTGGGTACGTACCTGCCCGACCTCGCCATGGACGTGCTGCGGGTCCTGGCCGCCTCCGACCTGGACGTGCGCCGCACCACGCTCAGCCTGGGTACGTACCTGCCCGACCTCGCCATGGACGTGCTGCGGGTCCTGGCCGCCTCCGACCTGGACGTGCGCCGCACCACGCTCAGCCTGGGTACGTACCTGCCCGACCTCGCCATGGACGTGCTGCGGGTCCTGGCCGCCTCCGACCTGGACGTGCGCCGCACCACGCTCAGCCTGGGTACGTACCTGCCCGACCTCGCCGTGGACGTGCTGCGGGTCCTGGCCGCCTCCGACCTGGACGTGCGCCGCACCACGCTCAGCCTGGGTACGTACCTGCCCGACCTCGCCGTGGACGTGCTGCGGGTCCTGGCCGCCTCCGACCTGGACGTGCGCCGCACCACGCTCAGCCTGGGTACGTACCTGCCCGACCTCGCCATGGACGTGCTGCGGGTCCTGGCCGCCTCCGACCTGGACGTGCGCCGCACCACGCTCAGCCTGGGTACGTACCTGCCCGACCTCGCCATGGACGTGCTGCGGGTCCTGGCCGCCTCCGACCTGGACGTGCGCCGCACCACGCTCAGCCTGGGTACGTACCTGCCCGACCTCGCCATGGACGTGCTGCGGGTCCTGGCCGCCTCCGACCTGGACGTGCGCCGCACCACGCTCAGCCTGGGTACGTACCTGCCCGACCTCGCCATGGACGTGCTGCGGGTCCTGGCCGCCTCCGACCTGGACGTGCGCCGCACCACGCTCAGCCTGGGTACGTACCTGCCCGACCTCGCCATGGACGTGCTGCGGGTCCTGGCCGCCTCCGACCTGGACGTGCGCCGCACCACGCTCAGCCTGGGTACGTACCTGCCCGACCTCGCCGTGGACGTGCTGCGGGTCCTGGCCGCCTCCGACCTGGACGTGCGCCGCACCACGCTCAGCCTGGGTACGTACCTGCCCGACCTCGCCATGGACGTGCTGCGGGTCCTGGCCGCCTCCGACCTGGACGTGCGCCGCACCACGCTCAGCCTGGGTACGTACCTGCCCGACCTCGCCATGGACGTGCTGCGGGTCCTGGCCGCCTCCGACCTGGACGTGCGCCGCACCACGCTCAGCCTGGGTACGTACCTGCCCGACCTCGCCGTGGACGTGCTGCGGGTCCTGGCCGCCTCCGACCTGGACGTGCGCCGCACCACGCTCAGCCTGGGTACGTACCTGCCCGACCTCGCCGTGGACGTGCTGCGGGTCCTGGCCGCCTCCGACCTGGACGTGCGCCGCACCACGCTCAGCCTGGGTACGTACCTGCCCGACCTCGCCGTGGACGTGCTGCGGGTCCTGGCCGCCTCCGACCTGGACGTGCGCCGCACCACGCTCAGCCTGGGTACGTACCTGCCCGACCTCGCCATGGACGTGCTGCGGGTCCTGGCCGCCTCCGACCTGGACGTGCGCCGCACCACGCTCAGCCTGGGTACGTACCTGCCCGACCTCGCCATGGACGTGCTGCGGGTCCTGGCCGCCTCCGACCTGGACGTGCGCCGCACCACGCTCAGCCTGGGTACGTACCTGCCCGACCTCGCCATGGACGTGCTGCGGGTCCTGGCCGCCTCCGACCTGGACGTGCGCCGCACCACGCTCAGCCTGGGTACGTACCTGCCCGACCTCGCCATGGACGTGCTGCGGGTCCTGGCCGCCTCCGACCTGGACGTGCGCCGCACCACGCTCAGCCTGGGTACGTACCTGCCCGACCTCGCCATGGACGTGCTGCGGGTCCTGGCCGCCTCCGACCTGGACGTGCGCCGCACCACGCTCAGCCTGGGTACGTACCTGCCCGACCTCGCCGTGGACGTGCTGCGGGTCCTGGCCGCCTCCGACCTGGACGTGCGCCGCACCACGCTCAGCCTGGGTACGTACCTGCCCGACCTCGCCATGGACGTGCTGCGGGTCCTGGCCGCCTCCGACCTGGACGTGCGCCGCACCACGCTCAGCCTGGGTACGTACCTGCCCGACCTCGCCATGGACGTGCTGCGGGTCCTGGCCGCCTCCGACCTGGACGTGCGCCGCACCACGCTCAGCCTGGGTACGTACCTGCCCGACCTCGCCATGGACGTGCTGCGGGTCCTGGCCGCCTCCGACCTGGACGTGCGCCGCACCACGCTCAGCCTGGGTACGTACCTGCCCGACCTCGCCATGGACGTGCTGCGGGTCCTGGCCGCCTCCGACCTGGACGTGCGCCGCACCACGCTCAGCCTGGGTACGTACCTGCCCGACCTCGCCATGGACGTGCTGCGGGTCCTGGCCGCCTCCGACCTGGACGTGCGCCGCACCACGCTCAGCCTGGGTACGTACCTGCCCGACCTCGCCATGGACGTGCTGCGGGTCCTGGCCGCCTCCGACCTGGACGTGCGCCGCACCACGCTCAGCCTGGGTACGTACCTGCCCGACCTCGCCATGGACGTGCTGCGGGTCCTGGCCGCCTCCGACCTGGACGTGCGCCGCACCACGCTCAGCCTGGGTACGTACCTGCCCGACCTCGCCATGGACGTGCTGCGGGTCCTGGCCGCCTCCGACCTGGACGTGCGCCGCACCACGCTCAGCCTGGGTACGTACCTGCCCGACCTCGCCGTGGACGTGCTGCGGGTCCTGGCCGCCTCCGACCTGGACGTGCGCCGCACCACGCTCAGCCTGGGTACGTACCTGCCCGACCTCGCCGTGGACGTGCTGCGGGTCCTGGCCGCCTCCGACCTGGACGTGCGCCGCACCACGCTCAGCCTGGGTACGTACCTGCCCGACCTCGCCGTGGACGTGCTGCGGGTCCTGGCCGCCTCCGACCTGGACGTGCGCCGCACCACGCTCAGCCTGGGTACGTACCTGCCCGACCTCGCCGTGGACGTGCTGCGGGTACTAGCCGCCTCCGACCTGGACGTGCGCCGTACCACGCTCAGCCTGGGTACAGTACCTTACCGCCTCCCATCTCCCACCTCCCACCAGTCTGTAAAATGTAAACTTCAATATAATAGCTCTCTGCCGGACCGGTCTGAACGCCTTCGCTCTCTTCCATGACACGTAATTTCTACCTGACTTCGGCGAATGAGGAGGGTTATGTTGACCAGCTTAGTTATGTTTAAACAAGTGAGATTTCGAAAAGCATTTTGTGCCATAGACAGGGGTCGAAACTGGTCAGTAAAATCAGTAAAAGTCAGTTTTTTTGAGCATGGTCAGTAAATGTCAGTTTTTTGAGAAAATGGTCAGTTTTTTCAGTTTTTTGAGATCAACACACATAAATAATTTTTATGGAATAAATTTTTTTGGAACCTTATTAATATTTTACTGACACAATTTTGTCTGTCTGTGTGTACCTGTGTCGTTCCTACTTTCTTCAATCTAGATTTTGCTTAAGTAATATCTCATAATATATTGTGTCAACAAAAACCAAATTTTAGTCATTTCTCATTTTCTTAGCCGGGCCCAGTGATGGTTTGAGGGCAACAAACAACTGATGCTCTATTATTATGTCTTGTGGCAACTTAATATTGTAGCATCATTATTTCGAGGAAAAATAGTCAAATCCTACTATTTTTTCTCGAAATAAAAAAAACTGTTAATTATTTGTAAACTTTTTAACAATAAAAAGATGGTGATGGTTGGCTATGGGGATGGTGGAGACTAATAATTGTAAAAGTATTTTTTCAATTTCACATGAATCTTTTATTTTAAGAGGATTGTGAAGCTGTAAATTTTCATACAAAAAGCGATAACGCTTTTCTCCAATTTAAAGTCAAATTAAACTTAAATAGTCCAATTTTCATAATTTTTGGAAATGTTGTAGATATAATGAAGATATAGGTTTGTACGTTTCGATTTTGAAAATATGTTGCTCAGAATATAAATTATCAGCAAAAGCTACCTCGAGCATTTTATCTTTTTTGACTAAATTATACTGAATTACAAAAAAGCAATACGTACAAACAGATTAAGTTATACTGAATATACGAGATCAAAAGTGTCTAATTTCGGAAAGGTTTAGGGGGGTAAAACAGTTATCGCCCTAAACAATATTTCAATAAGAAATGTAGGCACTTGCCTCGGACTTTCAACTCTAAGCGGTGTGCAACAAACTGCATTTTTGCAAGTGCATACTCGAGCCATGAATTGGCTCTTCACAGTCCTCTTAAGTTAGTTCAGATGGTCAGTAAAAGTCAGTTTTTTTAGATTTCTGGTCAGTAAAATCAGTATTTTTGAACACTGAACCTTTTTCGACCCCTGCATAGATTACGCCGCGATAAATCCGATATTATGCTAAGCGATTGTAGACTGTGTGAATGAATGCATTTGAGTCTGTAAAGATATGAATCACGATTCTGTTATTCCACAAAATTGAATGTATGATCAAGCTTACGAAATAGTGATTTGAAAATGGATTTTTTTTTCATGGAAAACAAACAGCATACAATTAGCGATAAAAGATACATATAAATGTAAAACTAACATGCCTTAAACAGTTTTCAAACAGTTCAAACAGTTGTAAAACTAAGATGCAAAAAGGAAACCATACTCACGTTATATCTACTTTTCAAAAAATTGGGTATTAATTTTATTATTAAAATAATTAGAATTTGCCATAAAAAGGTCAACATGCATAGAATGTTTGCAATTGAAATTAATAGAGACTGTATTTAAGTAGCAATTTTTTCTATAATTTGTACGTGCATCGGTGTGAAGTTTGAGGTAATTTCTTCTGGAATTGGCGCGATTTGGTAATTGCATATGAATTTTCGACAGATTTACATCAACATTACCCGCGATGATATGAAACACTTTAGTTTTTCAAATTCAAATTCAAATTCAAAGATCTTTATTCAACATAGGCCTTTACAGGCACTTATTGACGTCAAAACAGAGCAAAACAATCTAATTTAAAGAAATTATATTAACCTTGTATGTGCATACATCCTAAATATACTCAAGATGTCTGCAAATACAAGTAGGAATGAAAAAAAAAAAAAAGTTGACTCTACACCTGTTCGGAAATTGGGAGAGCCTTCTCGAGAAGAACAGGCAAGAAACTCGAAAGGTCAAATTTTTTTATCTCCTCTTTTAAATCGCCATTTACAATTTGGTTTGTTACAGAGTCGTCAATTGGAAGCTGACCTCAAAGCAAAAGTTTGAGCTCAACTTCCATTACAAGAATAGATGTGTTAATTCACATTATATAAGCAGTCTCTGAGAGAAGTGCGTGAACTTAGCTTATAAATTGCTCTCACTGAACGTTTCTTTGAAACAAAACGCAGTTCATTGTTAAATATTAGAATTGAGAGTTCAAACCCAAGCTTTTTTGTCCGTCATGTAATCAGACACTTTATAATATGCTTTTTTAATAAGTACATCTTTGATTGCAACTTTAAATTTGTTTAAGCTAAGTTCTTGTATACAACTTGGGATTTTATTGTAGAAACGTATACACAGGCCTCTAAAAGAATTATTAATTTTTTGGAGCCTGGTATTCGGTAAAGCTAACATATTCTTTTGTCTAGTATTAACTGAATGAATATCACTATTTTTACAAAACACATGAATATTCTTACGAACATATATTAGATTCTCATAAATATATTGCGACGCTACTGTCATAATACCAATTTCTTTAAACTTTTCTCGCAAAGAATCTCTCATTTTAAGGTTATAGATTGCTCGAATAGCCCTTTTCTGCAGTACAAAAACAATCTGAATGTCGGCAGCATTTCCCCACAACAAAATACCATACGACATCACACTATGAAAGTAAGAAAAGTATACAAGTCTTGCTGTATCAACATCAGTCAGTTGACGTATTTTCCATACAGCGTGAGCTGCAGAACTAAGTCTCTTTGACAATTTATCGATATGTGGGCCCCATTGCAGCTTAGAATCAAGTGTGATCCCAAGAAATACTGTGGTGTCCACAGGGTCAACACCTATATCCTTTATTTTTACAGTGGTGTGAACCTCTTTGACATTGGGTAAAACAAATTTTATACATTTTGTTTTCCCTTCATTAAGTGACAGGTTGTTCACATTAAACCAATGAACAATTCTTAAGATAGAATTATTTACATCGTCATTAATTTGCACACCTCTTTTAATTTTAAATAAAAGTGAAGTATCACCTGCAAATAATACCATCTCATGTCTGTCCTGTACAAAATCAGGGAGGTCATTGACATATATAAGAAATAGAAAAGGACCAAGAATCGAACCTTGCGGAACTCCCATTTTAACTGCAGAACCTTGAGACCTTTTTCCATTGATGTCTACTTTTTGAATCCTCCCACTTAGATAAGAAATTAGAAGATCTAGTGCAGTATTACGAAACCCATAGTAGTGTAATTTTCTGATCAAGATTTCGTGATAAACGCAATCAAATGCCTTGGACAAGTCACAAAAAATGCCTAACGCATCGTGTGAGTCTTCCCAGGCGTCGAATATATGTTGTATTAACTCAACACCAGCATCGGTTGTTGAGCGACCCCTCCTAAAACCAAATTGTTTAGAGTGTAGAAGATTGTTCCTATTAAAATAACTTTGCATTTGCTCCAACATTATTTTTTCAAAAATTTTGCTAAAAGTAGGTAGCACAGAGATAGGTCTAAAATTACTGGGGTCTGATGTGCTACCAGATTTATGTAAAGGAATAATTTTACTTAGCTTCATTAGATCAGGAAATACACCACAGTCAATGCAATCATTAAAAATGTTAGCAAGTATTGGAGCTATTGTTTCAATTACGGATTTAGTAACATCAACGGAATTACCCCACAGATCCGCAGTTTTCTTTTTATTTAAAGTTTTAAATGACTTTGTTATATCAATTCCACTAATGTGTACAAATTCGAATTTATCATTACAAACTTTAACATGATCCTTCACTATAGATTCAGCAATAGCGGGGGATGAATCCAAAGACTTTGTGATTGAGACTGGAATATCAGTAAAGAACTTTTCAAATTCTGCAGCTACTTCTGTGTCAACTGTTACCTTCTTACCATCAACATTCAAACAATATTGATTATTAGTAGTTTTAGCTTTTCCAGTTTCATTATTTATAATATTCCATGTCATTTTAATTTTATTATTACTGTTTTTTATTTTTGAACTTAAATAATTAGATTTAGCAAGCTTGCAAACTTTTTTGAAGACTTTGGAATAAGTTTTTACATAAAGTTTAAATTCATCACTAGTATTGAATGAGCGTTCATTGTAAAGTTCAAAAAGTTTTATTCTGCTTTTGTGAATACCTGGTGTAGCCCATTCACTAAAAGCTAAAGTGCCATCAACCGATATAGTCCTTGGAATAAAAATATTTTTAAATTCAGAACAAAATGTATGAAAAAAAATTTCATATAATTTATTTGGATTTTCTTCATAACCTATATAATTTAATTTAATACCAATATTATTTTTCAGCCGTTCTAAGCGACCAGCAGTCTTTGGTACAACAGTGATATTCTTTTTTTCCATGCGTTTACATTTAAGTGGAATGGTAACAATTTGCCCAGAATGGTCAGATTCTAAATTATTAAAAACTCTTCTTGCTAAAGGAACAATATTTGTATAAATATTGTCAATGCATGTCGCAGACGATTGAGTTGTTCTTGTTGGCTCCAAAAATAAATTTCCAAGGTTATATGACCAAAACAGATTTTTAATCCTAATAGATAAACTAGAATTTTCTAACAAATTAATATTAAAATCACCACAAACAATGGTTTGTTTTGTGGAACTACACACTTTTTTCAATACTTCATCCATAGTATCTTCAAAAAGGTCATATAATCCTGAAGGAGGCCTGTATACACTTAATACAATAATCTGGTCCAGCTCGACGCAGGCTATTTCTATTGTTCGCTCAATCGAAAGACTCACAATATCCTTACGATCCTTAAATTTCAGCTTTTTATCTAATATTATTAAAGAACCACCACGAATTGATTTTTCTCGACTGAACGAACTACCAACCAGATGATTGCTGAAATTAAACATGAACTGATAACTTTTAAGCCAATGTTCAGTTACACAAAAGATGTGTACATTACTACAGTTCAAGAATAATTCCACTTCCAGATCCTTGCCTAACATTCCTTGAATGTTCTGGTGCACCAGGTTGATAAGATTTACTTTATTTTTGTTTTCAAATGGGTTTTGCAATACATTTACAAAGTTTTCAGTATCTTTTCTACCTAATGATAAGCAAGAGGATGTCTCTTTTGTCTCATTACTTAATTTAAAGATTTATTAAAAATATCATCAGTAACATTACTGACAGTCGTTTCACTAGTTTGACAGATAATATCGCTGTTATAGCAATAGTCAGTAAATAGTATTTGAAATTAAGAAAATTCGTAGTAGAACAAGAGTTGCTGAAAGCATAATATGTGGTCGTGTTCAGGGTACATTATTCGAAAGATCGACTACGGCTGGAATGTACTCCGCAGGACCGATTGCTTTGGAGATTCACGAGAAACCTATTATATTGAGAAAAATATACATATAAGAAATAAACTTAATTTTCTTTCTAATCTCGCGTGTACCATACTGCAGGTCATTATATCGACATATGAGCAGTAATAAGACTTGTAACGTCAGCATAAGATAGCGTTGACAGTCAGCATAAGACTTGTAACGTAGCTTTCCATACCTTCCTTAACTTCATTTGTTAATAAATATCGTGTTTAAAAGACAGGTTACGCCATCTAGCTCCCTCTTAAGTAAGTAAATCGAAAGATGTTTTTAAATAGATTGTATTTATTTTAAATAGATAGTCCCACGTTGGGCGCCATGTAAGGTAGTTGTTTTCGCGGCTCAAAATTGTATCTCAATCCACTAAGATTTTGTAAAATAATATTTCTAAGAGGTATTTGGATTTAAATAAACCGAAAACAACGTTTATTTACATTACATTTTACCATTATTAGTATTGCAACGCAGCACTGACATTATATGTTATTATTCTTTATTATATTTACAAGAGATAAGATATTATTGGATATAACTTAACTTTTTACTTGAAAATGAAAAGAAAATGTCTAATAACGTTTAATGAATGACTTTATTAATTTTATTTAATTTATTAGGTTCGCCAACATTTTAACACCAATAACATAAAAAATAAACATTACAAAATAATGAACTGAGTGAAAAAACAATTACAGGCAAACACAACTTGCTTTTCCGTCCTGAATATACTTATAACTACATAAATACTAATACTAAAAATATAACAAAACTAAATTTTAAAGGATTTGATTTGCATAAAGCATTTCGACTTACACAAACACTATACTAACAATACTAACTAATTAAAGTGATAATTTTTTACTATTTATTTTTAGATAATAACATTATTTTTTTTACAATTTTTATCTATTTTTTTTTCTTAAGATGCTTGTAGTAGTAAGCAAGCCCTTTTGAATGCGTGCAACGATGCATTGAATATATCAGTGTCGCCATCGGAATTACGGATTTTACTATTATGTGTATTGCATATTCTATTGACAATACTCTGCATACCTAGATTGGTTTTATATCTTTTCAAATAAAAAAGTTTATAATTAATAAGCCTAAAATTTGGCCGTGGTATTTTAAATTTAATTTCACTGAGTAACTCAGGACAGTCAATATAACTTCTTATAATTTTATATAAAAGAACTAGATCAGAAATCCATCGACGATCCTGCAATGAGGTAAGATTGAAGTATTTCAGCCTTTCATTATAAGAATTTAGTACATACTTTTTGCCTTGGTGTTTGGTAAGAAAGGACAAGAACCTTCTTTGGACTCTTTCAATCCTATCAATATGCCACTTATAATTAGGATTCCAGATACTTGCGCAGTACTCTAATGAACTACGCACTAAAGCACAGTAAATAGATTTAAAAGCTGTAGGATTTTTAAAGTGTTTGCAGTTTCGCTAAATGAATCCAAGTAATTTTTAGCTTTTGTTTGTAATGTGGTCGAAATGTTGAATGAATGAATGTTAGTATCTAAAGTAATTCCTAAATCCCGAATGGTCGATACTTCCTCGAGAGTTTTAGAGTCGATATAATATGAAGAGACGACAACATTACGTTTCTTTGTAAATGTGATGTGTTTACATTTATCAGAATTCAAAGGAAGTAAGTTGGCCTTTGACCATGAAGAAATGTGGTCAAGATCCATTTGTAGTAGTAGCGAGTCATTTAAATTATGAATAGTTTTATAAATTTTGAGATCGTCTGCAAACAATAAACACTTAGAGTTTTGAACATTTTGGACCAGGTCATTAATAAATAACAAGAAGAAAATAGGCCTCAAATGTGAACCCTGATGGACTCCCGAGGGTACTGAAAAAGATCCGGATTCATACCCGCAAGCTACCACCTTTTGAGACTTGTCAGACAGATATGAGCAGCACCAGTCTAACAGGGTGCCATGCACACCGGCCAGACGCAATTTTAAAAGCAATAACTTATGGTTTACCTTATCGAACGCTTTACTTATGTCAGTGTACACAGCATCAACCTGACGACCCTGATCCAGCTTATAGCTTATGTCATTTACGTAGCATGCGAGATTTGTAGTGGTGGACATCTTTTTACGAAAGCCATGTTGTTGAGGATTAAGAATAGGATTAAGATGACTCGTAAAATATGGACAAACCAGAGCTTCGAATAATTTAGCAAGTGCAGATATTAGAGAGATGGGTCTGCAGTTCCGTACTTCACTTGAGTCGCCTGGTTTAGGTATCGGTAACACATTGGCTTACTTCCAGATTAACGGAAAAAAACCCGTAGTAAGGGATTCTCTAAATATAACACTCAGGGGATAAGATAGACTTGATGCGCAGTTACGAAGAAACACGGGTGGTATCCCGTCTATGGTCCCGATCCTTTATTTGGATCCAACCTTCTCATCGCTTTTACAATACAACTCTCAGGCAAAACAACATTATCAAGGACACAATTTGTACAAGCAACAGAAGCGTCACAAACATCTGATTTTGGAGTTTTGGAATTGTCGGTGACGTATACCGATTAGAAGTGTTTAGCAAAAGCATCACAAATACACTCGCGAGCAAAAGTTTGGAATCAGTTACTTGAAATTGGTTCCGCGTGATCTTGCTTACTAAATAAATATTTAATAATCATAAAAATGACATCATGTTAAAGGTGCAACTGTCCACTTTAAATCGATATAAAATTAATTCATATCGAGCCCGTAATTGTGGAGTTATCCCGGATTAAGTGAAGGAGGTAGGAAAATAAGGAAATAGGGAAAAATAATGAATGAATAAAATAACAAAAATTATTACATAAAAATTTTATTTATCTTTAAAAATAAGTGTCAATATTTTGTGTTCCCTCCCCTCGCCCTAATAACTGCTCCAAGACGATTCTTCATAGACCTGATCAGCTTCTGAATTGATTCTTGTGGAATACCTTCCCACTCCTCAATCAACGCTGATTTCAGCTCATTCAGACATGAAGGAGCAGGAGTTCTGGAACGAACCTTCCTCTTCAGTTCATCCCACACGTGCTCAATGGGATTCAAGTCAGGGCTGAGCGCTGGCCAGTCCAATGTGGCAATACCGACTTCTTCGAGGTATTCCGTTGTTACACGGGCAGTGTGACAACGAGCATTATCGTGCATAAGGAGGAAGTCATCACCGATGTATCCCGCATAGGGAACGACATGTTCCAAGAGAATATCGGAAATGTACCGGTCCGAAGTTAGACCGCCTCCTCGTCCTCCGCCAGGCACGAAAACAAGCTCGGTTTTACCATCGAAGGAAATGCCGGCCCACATCATACAAGAGCCGCCTCCATAAGCCACTGTTTCAGCGACACAGCACTGTGCAAATCGCTCCCCAGACCGCCTGTAGACCCGTCCTCTTCTGTCGCTACCGTGCAAACACATCCTGCTTTCGTCGGAGAACAGGACTTGCCTCCATTGCTCAACCTCCCAATCAAGATGGGTGCGAGCAAACTGAAGGCGTGCTTGTCGGTGAGCTGCCGTGAGATTCGAAAATCCGATAACAGGTGCTTTAATAGGGGGTCAATAGGTCGCAACTCGTGACGTATTAAACAATTGAAACACGTCTTTTTCGATACACCTTCACTTAATGCGGAATGGCCCCATAAATACTGTCTTGTTTTTAATGAATTCGGTATCTGTTTAAAAGTAAAGAGTTGAACCTTTAAAATGATGTCATTTTTACGATTATTAAAAAAGTATTAACTACTCAAGATAACGCGCAACCAATTTCAAGTAACTGATTCCAAACTTTAGCTCGCGAGTGTAGTTGAGGGAGTAACAAATTTAGTGGCATCCAGATACATTATACTGGGAATCGTCTCGCTATTTTTACGTTTGTTTTTAATATAACTCCAAACTGCCTTGATATTGTTTCTACCAATAGAGTCCTCAATATTTCTCATATATAGACTTCAAATGTAAGTACCATTCTCAAAAAAAAGTCAGCCTTTATTAGTTGAAATAAAAACTTAATAATTTAAAACACAACATGGGGTAAGTTTCACCCATATTCCAAGATAATTTTGTGTCATTACGCATTGATCAGTAGCACTGACTCATGTCTTATATTTTTAACAGATATGTCTCTTAAACAAAATATTATATCCTGTCTATAATATCTTATATCCTGTTAATATCATAAAAAATTATAACAAATAATGTAAGTGCTACATTGAATTTAATGTTAATCAAAGCTGTCTTCTTTTAATTTAAATCTAAATACCTATTAGAAATATTATTTTATAAAGTCTTAGTGGAATGAGGTACATTTTTAAATTTCTGCAAGGCGGAAAAGCCACTACCTTGCAGTGTACCCCAACGTGGGGCTATCGCTTACGAGAAAACTTGAAATCTAAACCTGTCTTTAAGGCGTGATGATTTTTTTCAAAAAACAAGTTTTATAAATAACAATTAAAATACAAGGTACGTGCTACATTACAGACCTACATTCCTATTAAACCGAGTGTGGGAATAAGTATAATATTAATGTAATAAAAACGAGAACTTCGTTGAAAGAACGATACCGGTACGGAAAAATAAATGTATTCCTTGTGGCGAGTTCCATGTCTTGTTAGTAGATGGCGCTGCCAGTCCGCTGCAACGCGGTTACGTTGAAGTCACGCCGGGGGTATATTAGTTGGGTGGTACTTATGTTTTATTTAAGTTTCCCCAACTACAACGCATACATATATATTTGCAATAATTTTTGACGCTCTGCAGACCGCACTTTATTGGAATGCGGAGCACTGATGATGACGTCCCTCCATAATCCGCCCTTAAGGTCGATCATAGGCAATCACGTTTGGGTAGTGGACGCAGTCGTGCGTGGTCGTCCTTGATCGTTTGTGTACGTACTTTAATGTGTTCTTGACTGTACCTACATGAGACTCGCTGAAAAATTGTTTTATACTTTACTACTTGGTCCATGGTACCTAAATTTAGAACTATAGGTCCCGCTGGCGGGAAGCGGGACTAAATCAGGTGTAATATTTTCAGAAATGCGAATGAAAATTAGAAAAGGTCTAAAATGCGATTAAAATAATAATTCTTGAGTAACCAATATTCAAGTTTTTCGTTTTGTCTGTTGTCGTTATTATATTACGGTTAATTTTTGTAAGGTTTTCCATAATTTGAGAGGAAATTTATATTAGAAAGATTTATTTGTTAAAATTATTAAGTGTAATTATCAAGGTTACATATTTTCGAATTTTAAAACATGTAATATACAAGGGCGTCGCCAGCTTATGACTAGGGGGGAGGGAGGGAGGGGGGGGGGGGAGCAATGGGGCAATATTATGGAGGATAAAAAATATGAACGCCTGGTACAGTCGAGAAAACATGAAGCGTTACACTTTGGAAGTCTTTGCCTCGATGACTATTGTAATAAGAACGGTTCTAATATCAATGTATAAAACTTCACAAGCCCTCAACAGCACAATAACTAAATCAAACTTTTAAACACAGTAATAATTATTTATTAAAAATAATAATATTTAATTAAAACATAACCAGCGGTGATTTTTTGTAAAACTTTTAACCACTTTATCATTAAAATTATTTAGATTTTTATTTATTATAGCTCTGTGTACACTCATCATGGCCAGACCATTAAAGCGATCTTCTGCCATGGTGCTTCTTAGCCATGTTTTTAGTATTCTGAGGCTGCTAAAGGATCGCTCTACTTCTAAACTTTTTCCGTTTCAGGAAAGAAGGAATTTGTTTCTTTTAGGACATCAACAACTGTAAGATTTGTTAGATTAAGCCTATCGTGCCACAATTGCTGCCAAAGTTTGATTTCATTCTTTATGTTCGGTAAATCATAAAACTGGGCAATAGATTCACAAGTTTGTTTCAGATTTTCAGATCTGCGCCGGGTGTAACTTAGATAATGCAAATGATGGCGTGTTTTCTTCAGCATAACGTACTTCAAGGGAGGTGATAATTGAATCCAAGTATGGTATTACTAAATATCTCTACCAGTATTCTGAAGGGCTTTCTGCTGGATGATTGCTTCTATGACGTTGTTTCCCCATAATACGCGGCATTGATGTAATGTCCTCCTCCAGTCCGACTTTCTCTGCAACAGCAGTAGCTTCCTCATAATTTCGTCTGTCACTTTTTCCGGATTTTTACGGTGGTTTTTAATTAAAAGTAAAATCCTTTTAACGTGTTCCGAGGCTTTGACCACGTCCAAAGCTACAGATTGGAGTACGTTGACAACGGGTTCCATTAAAGCCGAGTATCTGGCTACCAACATAATCCCGAGAATGAAAGAAATTCTGGAAGTAGCCGCATGCAGTTGGAAGGCACTTTTCCGAGTGGCACTATTTCCTTCCTGAGATAATGTTTGTAAGGCTTCCAGAATTACTGGAAGATTTTCTTTAAAAACTCTGATGGTTTTGTGTTTCTCACTCCATCTTGTCTCGCAAAGTCTGGAAATATTAGGTATCAACTTCCTCCTCAAAATTGATTCCCGAAAAAAGTTTATAGTATCTTATATAGAAAAAAGTTTATACTATCTCAGACCCCAGTAATTTTAGACCTATCTCTGTGCTACCTACTTTTAGCAAAATTTTTGAAAAAATAATGTTGGAGCAAATGCAAAGTTATTTTAATAGGAATAATCTTCTACACTGTAAACAATTTGGTTTTAGGAGGGGTCGCTCAACAACCGATGCTGGTGTTGAGTTAATACAACATATATTCGAAGCCTGGGAAGACTCACACGATGCGTTAGGCATTTTTTGTGACTTGTCCAAGGCATTTGATTGCGTTTATCACGAAATCTTGATCAGAAAATTACACCACTATGGGTTTCGTGACACTGCACTTGATCTTCTAATCTCTTATCTAAGTGGGAGGATTCAAAAAGTAGACATCAATGGAAAAAGGTCTCAAGGTTCTGCAGTTAAAATGGGAGTTCCGCAAGGTTCGATTCTTGGTCCTTTTCTATTTCTTATATATGTCAATGACCTCCCTGATTTTGTACAGGATAGACATGAGATGGTATTATTTGCAGATGATACTTCACTTTTATTTAAAATTAAAAGAGGTGTGCAAATTAATGACGATGTAAATAATTCTATCTCAAGAATTGTTCACTGGTTTAATGTGAACAACCTGTCACTTAATGAAGGGAAAACAAAATGTATAAAATTTGTTTTACCCAATGTCAAAGAGGTTCACACCACTGTAAAAATAAAGGATATAGGTGTTGACCCTGTGGACACCACAGTATTTCTTGGGATCACACTTGATTCTAAGCTGCAATGGGGCCCACATATCGATAAATTGTCAAAGAGACTTAGTTCTGCAGCTCACGCTGTATGGAAAATACGTCAACTGACTGATGTTGATACAGCAAGACTTGTATACTTTTCTTACTTTCATAGTGTGATGTCGTATGGTATTTTGTTGTGGGGAAATGCTGCCGACATTCAGATTGTTTTTGTACTGCAGAAAAGGGCTATTCGAGCAATCTATAACCTTAAAATGAGAGATTCTTTGCGAGAAAAGTTCAGAGAAATTGGTATTATGACAGTAGCGTCGCAATATATTTATGAGAATCTAATATATGTTCGTAAGAATATTCATGTGTTTTGTAAAAATAGTACATATTCATTCAGTTAATACTAGACAAAAGAATATGTTAGCTTTACCAAATACCAGGCTCCAAAAAATTAATAATTCTTTTAGAGGCCTGTGTATACGTTTCTACAATAAAATCCCAAGTTGTATACAAGAACTTAGCTTAAACAAATTTAAAGTTGCAATCAAAGATATACTTATTAAAAAAGCATATTATAAAGTGTCTGATTACATGACGGACAAAAAAGCTTGGGTTTGAACTCTCAATTCTAATATTTAACAATGTATTGCGTTTTGTTTCAAAGAAACGTTCAGTGAGAGCAATTTATTTATAATCTAAGTTCACGCACTTCTCTCAGAGATAGCTTATATAATGTGAATTAACACATCTATTCTTGTAATGGAAGTTGAGCTCAAACTTTTGCTTTGAGGTCAGCTTCCAATTGACGACTCTGTAACAAACCAAAATTGTAAATGGCGATTTAAAAGAGGAGATAAAAAATTTAGACCTTTCGAGTTTCTTGCCTGTTCTTCTCGAGAAGGCTCTCCCAATTTCCGAACAGGTGTAGAATCAACTTTTTTTTTTTTTTTTCATTCCTACTTGTATTTGCAGACATCTTGAGTATATTTAGGATGTATGCACATACAAGGTTAATATAATTTCTTTAAATTAGATTGTTTTGCTTTGTTTTGACGTCAATAAGTGCCTGTAAAGGCCTATGTTGAATAAAGATTTTTGAATTTGAATTTGAATTTGAATTTGGTAATTCCCATGGCATTTCTAATTTCAGGAAGTGAATTTAGATCATTGATAACTAGATTCAGTTTGTGGGACGAGTAATGAAAGTAGAGGGCTTTGGTGTACTTTTTACGTAAGATCGCTTGTACCCCTACGTCTTTTCCTGACATCGTTGAACAATCATCAAAACCAAAACCAACGCATTTATTGATATTCAGATCTTCTTTTGTCAAAAACTAATCTATGCTATGTGCAATCGATTTCGCATCCAAATCTTTTAGCTCAATGAATCCGACAAACATTTCTTGGACTTGGACTTCCTGTGTTCGAAATCGAAAATATCGCATCCCTATCGATAGTTGTTCAGTGCCAGAAATATCAAGCGAATCTGACTCCAAAAAGGCCTGCCACAGGCCCGAAACTCACGGCAGCTCACCGACAAGCACGCCTTCGGTTTGCTCGCACCCATCTTGATTGGGAGGTTGAGCAATGGAGGCAAGTCCTGTTCTCCGACGAAAGCAGGATGTGTTTGCACGGTAACGACAGAAGAGGACGGGTCTACAGGCGGCCTGGGGAGCGATTTGCACAGTGCTGTGCCGCTGAAACAGTGGCTTATGGGGGCGGCTCTTGTATGATGTGGGCCGGCATTTCCTTCGGTACATTTCCGATATTCTCCTGGAACATGTCGTTCCCTATGCGGGATACAGCGGTGATGACTTCCTCCTTAAGCACGATAACGCTCGTTGTCACACTGCCCGTGTAACAACGGAATACCTCGAAGAAGTCGGTATTGCCACATTGGACTGGCCAGCGCTCAGCCCTGACTTGAATCCCATTGAGCACGTGTGGGATGAACTGAAGAGGAAGGTTCGTTCCAGAACTCCTGCTCCTTCATGTCTGAATGAGCTGAAATCAGCGTTGATTGAGGAGTGGGAAGGTTTTCCACAAGAATCAATTCAGAAGCTGATCAGGTCTATGAAGAATCGTCTTGGAGCAGTTATTAGGGCGAGGGGAGGGAACACAAAATATTGACACTTATTTTTAAAGATAAATAAAATTTTTATTTAATAATTTTTGTTGTTTTATTCATTCATTATTTTTCCCTATTTCCTTGTTTTCTTACCCCCTTCACTTAATCCGGGATAACTCCACAATTACGGGCTCGATATGAATTAATTTTATATCGATTTAAAGTGGACAGTTGCACCTTTAACATGATGTCATTTTTATGATTATTAAAAATTTTTTTAGTATGCAAGATCACGCGGAACCAATTTCAAGTAACTGATTCCAAACTTTTGCTCGCGAGTGTATATTAAACCTTGTGTAGTATGTAGTTTATCGGTAGAGAGAGATCGCCGGCGGATCCTAATGGGCTTCAAGTGTTTCGCGATCCACTATTAAGTACTGGTCGATCATATAGAACTCTTGAAGTGTGTTTCAATCTACTGGTAAATGTGACCAGTAGATATCAGTGAATTTAGGGTATGCATATTATTGTCAGTGAAAAGCATTTCCAGTGTTTTAATAGTAGATTTTACAACAAGTGCACAAAACGAACCATTTTGATAGTAATGTCGAGAATAAAATGGTTTTATGGACGAGTTATAAACTCTGCTTTTCACTTCGATTGCGAGGAAATAGTAGTAACATTTCTTTAATTAAAACTGAAAGTAAAATTAGTACAGTTTTTAATTACTGAAGGAAATTGTTGTATGTCTTAAAAAACACATAGGCAAATAAATTAAATTAAATATAATAAAATAACAAATTCTATCGATGAACTTCTTATTCTGTTTGACAGTATGGCTCATTTTATTTTTCTTAATATAGATACGATTAATGTATGAGTAGATTTTGTGCAGCCTATATCCTGTACAAATAAGCAATTTTAGAGCATGAGAAGTGAAAAAAATACTAACGGATTGCGAGCGTTTTCAAAGCGGAGTACACGTTCAACGCGCGTGCGGCCGGAGCCGCGGACGCCATTCTGGACGGTCTCGTACGGTTTCGGAAGAAATTTTTGGATCACTCGATTCGTTCGCGAGAGTAGTCGCGATCGTCCGGTCGATTAGTCGATAACGGATCCTCCCGAAGCTTTCGGTCTCCGCGTCCTCGAAGTGACAATTTCCCGGTCTCGATCCGTTCTGGTCCTGCGCGTATCGTACGTCTCGAGCCGGCAACGCTGAGCCGCTAACCGGGTGTATGTGCGCGTGTGTGTCGGCAGCGCTGGAGCTGGTGCCGGCGCGGCACGCGGAGGAGCTGGTGCAGGTGCTGCGCAAGGAGGCGGCCGGCGCGGGCGCCGCGGCCGCCGCGCAGGACGGCGCCGCCGCCTACCGCCAGCTGCTGGTGCGCGCCATGCACCGCGCCGCGCTCAAGGTACGCACGCTACGCCCGTTACACCCGTTACACCCGCCCGCCCGCCCGCCCGCTAACAAAACGGGACACTTTTTTTAAATTTTTACAAGGCGATGGCTCGGATACATATTTCATTCTGCGAAGTAAGAAAAATAGATCGATGCGTTTTAATAATAACCGGTTACTATATTTATATGGTTTCATGACTTTTGAGGTAGAAAACACGAGACGAATAAATTAAAGCGAACGAATAAATTATCTCGAGTTAATTCTGTGAAGTTTTATTGAGCGTTGTCGGACGTTGGGCCTGGGGCCCAATTCAGCTAATAAGCTACAGCCGAATCGAAACTGAACCGTTGCGATCGACCAATCAGAACGCCACATTATCACGTCATCGAGCAATTGAAAGGCAATATAAGCGCTCCGATTGGTCGACCGCAACGGTTCAGTTTCGATTCGGCTGTAGCTTATTAGCTGAATTGGGCCCCTGAGAATCTTTTGTCTAAAAGAAAATTTTACTTTATGCTCTAGAAAGTAAAAAGCCATTTTATGCAGCCTATAAACGACATAAAGACGAACTTAGCGAGCACGAGAACTGAAAATATTTTTATTTGTGGTATTTACCGGAGTTACCGGAGGGCGACTCTGTACCAGGGTCGTGTGCTTGGGGTACCTCCGTCTTACCTATTTCTGCAATAAAGCAGCAGCGCTTGCATTGCTGTAGTCCGATTTGAAGGGTAAAATATGGCACTGAAATTACTGGGCACCGTGACTTTACATCTGATGTCACAAGTTGGCAACGTACACTGTGACCCTTGTGGGAGTTGCAGTTTTGCTGCGATTCTCACAGGAGTCACATATATTATAGGTGACTGTTACCACATACCATCAGGTGGGCAGTTTGCTTGTTTGCCAACTTAGTAGCAATAAAATAAGAAAAAATTATATAATCAATTGAAAAATCATTAGATTTCTTTTATACGATTTCTTAAATTTGTTGTTAAATAAAGTTTGAGTTAATTGTTTTTTTTTTCAAAATACTTGCCGGTGTTAAGGTTTTTTGCAACCGACCCGTTTCCCTTGACTCAGTATTCCGTACTTTGTCCTATTTATTTATTAGATGCGATATTTGTAATTTAAACATTCAGCTCGATGTTTCACAGTGTCTAATACAAAGGTCTGCAGAAGGTTTTGGACAAATGTTTGCATGTTCAAATTGCAGTGCATCTGTTCGACTTGAACGACTTGATGATTCGGACAGCGGGACCTGTGCCTATGCCTGTCCGCTAGAAATTTAGCAGAATCGATTCGCCCACAAGGCCCTAAGTCCTCGCCCTCTTTTAAATAATCAACATAATGCTTTAAAGACTATCTGCGGCCATCAGCGTGGGTCAATAAACAAACGGTCCCTCTTGATACTTAACGAGCCTATATAGGGAACGGGGAGGTTTTGAAAGGAGATTGTGCCCCGGGGTCGCAACAGAGTATCACGAATTAAGGCTGATTCACACAAATCATTGAGCTCATAGTTGCGGCACAATATCGCCACCGTGATAATTACCCATTCTTCGTCGTAACCTCACTCAGAGCACTGTGTCGTCACGAACGCTGACAAGTAGGGTTACATTCTTAAGGTGCGTTCCGAATGGCGATGCTATCCATGTCAGCGCGCTAAAAGTCATTTCGAATTAGAACGCTGACAAGTAGGGTTACATTCTTAAGGTGCGTTCCGAATGGCGATGCTATCCATGTCAGCGCGCTAAAAGTCATTTCGAATTAGAACGCTGACAAGTAGGGTTACATTCTTAAGGTGCGTTCCGAATGGCGATGCTATCCATGTCAGCGCGCTAAAAGTCATTTCGAATTAGAACGCTGACAAGTAGGGTTACATTCTTAAGGTGCGTTCCGAATGGCGATGCTATCCATGTCAGCGCGCTAAAAGTCATTTCGAATTAGAACGCTGACAAGTAGGGTTACATTCTTAAGGTGCGTTCCGAATGGCGATGCTATCCATGTCAGCGCGCTAAAAGTCATTTCGAATTAGAACGCTGACAAGTAGGGTTACATTCTTAAGGTGCGTTCCGAATGGCGATGCTATCCATGTCAGCGCGCTAAAAGTCATTTCGAATTAAAGTGAGCGCGTCGACAATATCCAACCTGTCGTCATCGCCTTGTGCTTACGGCGACCATGCCTTCGCTTTATTTTTTATTTATGTTAATTAATCATTAACACAACAACTGCCAAGCTCAAGTTTTGGATAAAATACTGTTACTGAATGTACTTTTTTAAGATATGGCCGAAAACGACACGTTTAGCGCAGAGGTCGAGTGATCGCCTACTGCGCAACGGGTCGCGGGTTCGATTCCCGTACGGGACAAGTGTTTTGTATGGCCTACAGAAATTTGTTCCGGTCTGGGCGTATGTGCATGTGATATTCTATGTTTGTAACTGCACCCACGACACAGAAGAAAATCCTAATGTGGGGCGACGGGTTTTTAAGAACAAAAAAAAACAAAAGGTTAATAGATGTTGATTTGGGTTACCTGAAAAAAAAACTAAACAATTCTCTCTCTATAAGCGAAAACTTTTTAGAGCATTTGTATTCAAAATTTCTTAAGTCTATTTGATATAATTTAAATGCTGTTTGTTTTCCAAATAAAAATAAATAAAATAAATAAATAAATAAAACAAGAAATCACAATAACATAACAACATAGACCATGCCTTAGATCGTAATCGTTGTGAGCGTCCAGTCATATGATAAGATAAGATAAGATAAGATGCAGTTTATTGTCATTCTGTGTACAAATTAAGATGTTACAGAGTTAAAAATTAGTGTCAACAGATTGCCATTTTCGGGCGTACAATATTAAAATGTCGATATTTTAATGTAGATGATAAAATATTTAATGATTTTAATTATAACATTTGAATAAGATGATAGAGACAATTAATTAATTCAGATTACAAATTAGTCATGAGTCGCATTAAAGTATTCCTTTAAGTTATAAAAGCCTTTTTGTAACAGCCATTCCTTTAGTTTCCTTTTAAACAGTAGTCCTTCCAAAGATTTGATATAAATCGGTAGATGATTAAATATTTTAATTCCAACAATATAAGTGCTTTTCTCTTGTATGTAACTTGAAGATTTCATTACAGTAAGGTTATGTTTGTATTGTGCACGTATGTTATTTTTCGTTGCGGTTTTTTTAATAAAGCACTTATTTTGTTGTTTTACAAACAAACATATTTCTAGTATATAAATACACGTCAACGTTAATAATTTATTTTCGATAAATACAGTTCGCAGGGTCTCGTCAGGTTTCATTTTATAAATTATTCTAAGACATTTCTTTTGAAGCAGGAAAGCCGATTCTACATTAACTGAGTTGCCCCAAAATATGACCCCGTAAGCTAACAAAGGGTATACATTTCCAAAGTATGCATTTTTTGCGACGTCTATATTAGCTACATTTATAAGTATAGAAATTGCATAACACTGACTGGATATTTTCTTGTTAATGTAATCAATGTGTGATTTCCAGTTCATGTGTGTATCAATATAGATTCCCAAAAATTTAATGTTATTTACATTCTCAATTTCATTATTGTTATAATTTATGTTTAAATCTATCGGTACTCTTTTATAATTTCTAAATTCAATTATTTTTGTTTTGCTCAGGTTTATTTTTAAATTTACAGACAATAACCATTTTTTTATAGTGTCAAGTGTATTATGAATTTCATTTTTAATTTCGTCATCATTTTCGTTATTAGAGATAAATATGGTGGCATCATCAGCAAACATGACACACAAATGTTTTACAATTAATGGAAATTCATTAACATATAACAAGAATAATATAGGTCCAAGTATACTGCTCTGTGGTACACCAAGCACTGCTTTCTTAAAGGTTGATTGAATTCGCTTCACAGTTTTTGTTTTTTTGTCATAAGTGTCTAATATTGTTGCCTGAAGTCTATTTTGAAGATATGATTGAAAAAGTTTTTGAGCTACACCCCGCACTCCTATATGTTCGAGTTGCCTCAATAGTATGCTATGGACAACACAATCGAATGCCTTAGATAGATCCAGCAATAATCCTACACATTTAGTATTTTTCTTATGTATGTTAGCCCATATTTCCTTAAATACCCTAAAAATGGCCAACGTAGTATTTTTTCCTTTTTGGAAACCAAATTGATTTGAATTTAATATATTGTTCTTATTTATGACTGTCAAATGTAAACGTCAGCGATTGAAAATTGTCAAACGTCGAACGTTTAAGCAAACGCAATCGTCGGAAGCGCGCAAACTATCGTTGCGAACGACCATCTGTCATTCGTCGACGTTAGCGCGATATTCCATTCGGAACAGTCGTGAGCGCTGAGACCCCCCACGCGTAGTAAAACTCATTCGGAACGCACCCATAGAGAACGTATGAATGAATAATTATCGCGGTGGCGGCACCGAGTCACCGAGCCGGATCCGTGAGGTCGGTGAGGTGCGTGAATCTGCGGTTAACGCGCGGCGTGTGTGCGGCGCAGTTCCCCGAGGTGGCGGGCAGCGTGGCGCCGGCGCTGGCCGCGCTGGTCGGCGACGGCAGCGAGCCTCACGCCGCCGACGCACTGGCGTGCCTGCGGGCCGCGCTGCTGGCCTACCCCGCGCTGCGCGACCAGCTCTACCAGGTGAGTGACGGCGGCGAGCCTCACGCCGCCGACGCACTGGCGTGCCTGCGGGCCGCGCTGCTGGCCTACCCCGCGCTGCGCGACCAGCTCTACCAGGTGAGTGACGGCGGCGAGCCTCACGCCGCCGACGCACTGGCGTGCCTGCGGGCCGCGCTGCTGGCCTACCCCGCGCTGCGCGACCAGCTCTACCAGGTGAGTGACGGCAGCGAGCCTCACGCCGCCGACGCACTGGCGTGCCTGCGGGCCGCGCTGCTGGCCTACCCCGCGCTGCGCGACCAGCTCTACCAGGTGAGTGACGGCAGCGAGCCTCACGCCGCCGACGCACTGGCGTGCCTGCGGGCCGCGCTGCTGGCCTACCCCGCGCTGCGCGACCAGCTCTACCAGGTGAGTGACGGCGGCGGCTAATCGACGTACGGGCGTTCCTCAGGCGTACGTAACTCCGCTCAATCGACAGACATGCAGACTGTGTCATTTAAATTGAAATCTCACTAGTCCGTCAGTTAGACAATAAAAATATATGGGACACGTACGTACGTTTTGTCGAAATAATAAAAAAAACTACAGAGATAACGCTTTTTAAAGTTAAGGAGTAGGGGATCGCTACGTCGTGAGTTAGTAGAAAATTTATCTACGTATGACGTCAGGCGATGTCTCAAATCAATGTGTGCTCGCAATTTTTTGATTACGCGTAAAAACATAAAAAAATACGCGTCCAATATTTTTAGTGACCTACGTGACCTATTGAAATTGTATTTTATTAAGTCATAGTTAAACTGTATAACGTCGTGTACGCCTGTCATGGGCACAAATGTATATTAGAAATGTTCTTTTTTATACTGTAGCTAATGTGCTGTCGGTGACCTGTGTTAAGTAAACTTAATATTTGTGTCGCGACGCGCGCGCAGAAGGTGATCGAGTGCACGCCGCACATCAAGGCGGGCAAGGCGGCGCGCGCGGCGCTGTGGCTGGTGGCGGAGTTCGCGGACACCGAGCAGCGCGCGGACCTCGCGCTCCAGCTGCTCGCCGACCTGCTGCCCGACGACGCGCAGGTAGCGACGCGGCCGGTCCGCCCGTTCGGTACACCCGAACGGTAGGTGGGCCGTTCGCCGGGACGGCGTAGGTACACCCGAACGTCGTAATGTACTCATCGTGAGCTGATAAGTTTTTTGCGTCCGTACTTGGTTTTTGCTACGGTCAGTTAAAATTTGGACATTTATTCTATGGAAAATATTTCAAAATATAACTGTCCGTAGCAAAAACGAGTAGTTTTTGAATATAGCAACCGGGCGTTAAAGGTGTCCTGAATGGATCGTAGGCGTCGATGTACACACAGCAACACGTCCAATTCCACACGGTAACTCAATCTCGTGTAATAAATGTCGGAGTCAAAACTTCGTTCAGTGCGACGAGTGAGTGAAGTTTTTCTTCAGTCTTCTTTTGTTCTCATTCACACCTCGTCGATGTGGCAACAATGTTTCGGAATGTCGAAATATTCAATAAAAAACTGTGCAAATCCTTCAAGAAAAAATGAACGAAAATACTGTATTTCGATCACCTTTTCTTTTATTGCTACCAATTGTAATAATGATTTGATCGTATCAAAAGTTGTTAGAGTCACATTTCTGCTGTAATGTCGGTGTCGTTCGTTCGACGCAGGAGGAATCCGCCGAAGCGACGGCCGCGAGCGACGCGTCGGCGCCGCGGCAGCTGGTGACCAGCGACGGCACGTACGCGTCGCAGTCCGCGTTCAACGTGCCGCAGTACGTTCATCGTCGGATATACTATTCGCTAGTTCTTTAATTTTCATCATGCGATCGACCGGTGTGATCGCGAAAAATTCGACTAATTTTAATATTTCGGATGTTAAATCGAAGCATTAATAATTTTTTACGAGTTCTATTAAATACGTGCCGAACGATGCTGAGCGTACCGTTCGCCTCCAGAGCCGACGAGAGCGCGTCCGCGTCGGGCGGCCTGCGCGGCGCGCTGGTGGGCGGCGACAGCTTCACGGCGGCGTGCGCCTGCTCGTGCCTGTCCAAGCTGGCGCAGCGGCTGCCCGCGCGCGGCGCCAACCGCGCGCTGCTGCTGGCCGCGCGGCTGCTGGCCCGCCGCCGCGCCGCCGCCGCCGCCCCCGCCCCCGCCGCCGCCGACGCCGCGCACGCCGCGCTCAGCCTGCGCCGCGCCGCGCTGCCCGCCGCGCTGCGCCGCGCCGCGCTGGACGCCGCGCGCGCCGCCGCCCGCGCGCTGCCCGCCCCGCACCAGGTGCCGTGTGTGTGTGTGTGTGTGTGTGTGACGCACGCCGCGCTCTGCTTACGGTGAAACGAACTTTAACTGGATCGACAACTGAGGAACTGGCTAACTTACCTTCAATTACGACTATGACACGACTATGACATTTATGGCGACAACATTAGGTTCGACCGCTGACTGCATCGAATAGAAAAACTTCATGCCCCCCCACCCCTCCCTAGTACAATAAAGATTTATTTATTATTATTATTATTAATTTTCAATTTTGTACGATAACCGATCAATTGTGATCTTAAAACATTCGCACGTTGACCGAACTGTATAAACCTATATCTAACAAAACCTTGCACGTAAAGACGTTCCCCTATGTTCGTCCGTCCCAGGAGGAGGAGAAGAAGGTCCCCGAGCGGCGGGTGGAGATCGAGGCGGGCATCCAATTCAGCGCGCTGTCGGCGGCGGCCACGCACGCGCCGCACGACGTGTTCGAGCTGTCGCTGTCGCGCGCCGTGCAAGGTACCACGCACCCCGCACCTTACACCTCCCATCCCGCACTCCGCGCCCACATCCCGCACCCCTCCCCCCTCCCCTCGCACCATACACCCAGTAGCCCACACCCCGCACCCCTTAGCCTCTGGTTACACCATCAGTATTTCATCAATTTAGTCATTCACCCGTCAGTCTGGTATCAATAGTTCATCAGTCTCCGCCGGACTAGCGAAAATTCATCAGTATTTCGTCAATTACTGGGTAACACGATTAGTCTGGCGTCAATCATACCAGACTGATGGAACAAACTGATGAAATACTGATAGTGTAACCTTAGTCTTACAGCGCACCCCGCACCTCCTACCCCCCCATCACGCGTGCGTCGTACGTGCTCCGCCAATCCTGCGCACGAACCTGTGACCTAACCGCGGCTTTACCATTGTCCTCGCGCTCGAATTGATGTCGTTGTCTTTATTAACTACTAATGCTCAGGCCATAGCAAAGGAAATTATTATCGCAACAATTTATTGTGGCCATGCATGATTAATGTAAGTTCATGGAACATTAGCGACAACTTTATCGCCAAGAATCAATTTCCTAGTACAATATGAAAGCTGATACACTGTTTTGTGAGTCGAACGAAAAAAAAGAGTACAAAAGAAAAAGTTTGATTCCATTGATTTTCGTAATAAATCTGTTTGATCTATCGCCTCAAACTCAAACTATCGCCTGTCCTCACGTCGATGTAAATGGGGTTGTCAAATTATTGCGATAAGTGTATTAATTATCGTCGCCGCCGATAACGGTTAAGACATTTATACTAGAGCCACACTAACGGGAAACGCTATTAATTATCTGCATGCTGTATCAGATTAGTAAAGGTACATTGTACCTTTAACCTGTTACATCTACGTTTAAGGTACAGCATCCAGATAATTAACGGCGTTTACCCGTTAGTGTGGCTCTAGCGTGTCTTAACCGTTGACTGATATGTTGAAATGAAATGAAAACTGTCAGGTCGCACGAGCTCGGCGTCGGCGGAGAAGAGCAAGCTGTCGAAGGTGACGCAGCTGACCGGCTTCTCGGACCCCGTGTACTGCGAGGCCATCGTCAGCGTGCACCAGTACGACGTGGTGCTCGACGTGCTCGTCGTCAACCAGACGGGTGCGTGACATAATTGAGAACTCGAACAGCGCGTTAATTAAATGACATCTTAGACGACCCGACTTATTTTTATTATTTAGTTGTAAGAATGATTTATTTTTATTATTTATTTATTTCTAAGAACAATTTACACGACTTTGTTAAATATCCGATGATAAAAAATCATTATCAGACATCGGTGGATACAGGGGGGCGCGAGGACCGTCTCTCCCCCGCCCCCCTCCCGAGACCTAGGAATTTCATAATTTCTACTCGTTAACTCGTGATTTTGACCCGAGCTGCGGGTAGGAGGCTCGTCGAACGGTCCCCCTCCCACCCAAAATGAAATGTTCCAATCTGCCGGCGGTTGCAGACGACACGCTGCAGAACTGCACCGTGGAGCTGGCCACGCTGGGCGAGCTGCGCCTGGTGGAGCGGCCGCCCGCGCTGGTGCTGGCGCCGCGGGGGTTCGCCGCGCTCAAGGCGCACGTCAAGGTGCACTCCACCGAGAACGGCGTCATCTTCGGCAACATCGGTCAGTCAGTCACTCGGTCCGCACGCCGCCCACAGTTTCGCACGAATTTATGGAGGGTTACAACTCTGAATCTTGAAGCACGAGCACAAATTGTGCGAAATTATCTTCTACTGTTCCCAATGTATCTTTAATCTATCCCAATGTATCTTTAATATTAGAAAATCAAAGTCAAACGGCAAAGCGACAGTGCTTGCGTTGCTGTGTTCCGGTTTGAAGGATAAGATATGGCACTGTAATTACTGGGTACCGTGACTCTACATCTTAAGTCGCAAGTTGGCAACGTACGCTGTGGTTCCCACGAGAACCAGTTGGTTGCAGTTGGTTGCAGGTTGCAGTTTTGCTGCGAATCTCACAGGAACCACATGTATTATAGGTGACTGTTACCACTCACCATCACGTGGGCAGTTGATTGTTTGCCAACTTAATTGCAATAAAAAAAAACTCGTTGTAGAACTCACGGAATGAATATTCAAAAATAGTGAATTTGGAAATTCGTGTTCGAATCTTACGACTTCGAATGTGAATTCGAATTCTATTGTTTCAAAAATACTTTCCGTCGACGCCGAACTCAAATTCAACTTCCTCAAATTGTTTCCCTATAAAGTGATCAGTAACTCACCTTTACCCCCCCCCCCCCCCCCCCCCCGGTGTGTGGTGCAGTGTACGAGGTGGTGGGCGCGGGGCTGGACCGCGGCGTGGTGGTGCTGAACGACATCCACATCGACATCGTGGACTACATCCAGCCCGCCGCCTGCGCCGACGCAGACTTCCGCGCCATGTGGGCCGAGTTCGAGTGGGAGAACAAGGTGAGCGCCGCCTCCGTCCGGAGGACAGTCTGCCTAACGAAAGATGAACCTGACGTTTCTTCGAGTAGCAGCACCGATGCGATGTCCCCGTGTAGTTTACTTCGACATGGTGATTTTTATACTTTGTAATGAACGATTTCTTAATATTTTCTTCTTAATTTCTGTCGAAATATTACAGATATTATGAGTAATATTAACATTCATGAAATCCAAATACGGCGATTTCTTATAAAAGGTTAATTGAAACTAAACATTACCTAATATTTAATTTAAAAAAAGTATCAAATCCTTTTTTTTATTCAGTAGAATATAGTAGGAAAAAAAGAAAAAAAAAGAATCTTTCACAAACTTAACTAATCTAAATTACTACATAAATAAAAAAATATTAGAATATTTCAAGTATCAAAATGTATTTTACCTTCTGTAGACAGTATTACCAGAGCTAGAATTTTTGAATTTGCCGCTTTTTTCCAAGCTCATGTTTCGTGTGCCAGACTCTACCTGTGCGGTGTAGCTCGCCGGCGATCTGCAATAGACTCACGCTTGAACCGATGCCGAGCGATCTGAGAATATGATTTTTCGTACGCTCATTTACCAACACTGGCGACAAATTGGATCCGTATCTTGAAAAAAATAAATAGCTCAAATCTTCGCAGTACGGGTCCAATTTGGCGCCAATGTGGCAACTCAAGCGTACAAAAAATCACAATATCAATGTCGATCGTTCGGAATTGGTTCAAGACACAATGGATTGTGCAAATTTTTGTTTCCTGCACAATCCTTGCGCTATCGCTTGATGATGTACTGACGCGGTGTACAGTCGGCCAATTAATTGGTTTACCACCCTGAAATTGAAATTCAATTACACGTCATAAAACAATACAGTTGTTTTTCCTTTGCAATAATATACTGACAGCTGCCAAGGTTACCTTAACGTTATTTTGTTGATACGCAAAGTTTTGTCAAAACAGGTGGGTTATTGTATTGTTAGGAATAAAAAACAAACCTTGGTAGCTATAAAAGGCGAACGCACGTTGCTCGCAGGCGCATTCTACAGTCGAACACCGTTGCGGTAACATCTCTCCGTATTTGCTATTAATTTTTCGTTTGCACACAAGAACAATTTAAGCACAATGCTTAAATTGTTCTTGTGTTTAAGTGTTGATTGTGTTAAGTGAATTATTAAAGTTGTTGAGGAACATTCCTCATTCTTTTCTTTTTAAAAAAATAAACTCGGCAAGGATTTCCAACAGTATAATAAAAAAAATATCACAATCACCTTTAATTTGACAGTCATTGCGCCGTGAACACAAGACTCTGGGCCGACTTCCTTTTATAAAGGATCACTCCTTTGGATAGGCTGCGACTTTCAAACTGTAAGCGATCGCGATAGATTTTTTCTGTAACAACTTGGTACACCACTTTCTTGGCCGACCGTACACAGGAATATCGATTTTTCGCGCGCGGCGTACTATAAATTTATTCTTGCAGCGACTGTTATAGATATTAGTACAGCGATTCATGCGTTTCTACAGGAGTGATGTAGGTAACTATTACCTAATCTATGACGAGGTATCCGCTACACGCCATCGTTTTTACCATCACTATCACCCTACACAGCAGGAATGCTCTCGACGTCTATCTCACCCGAGTGATGATTCACCCGAACGTGAAAGCGAGCTCCGCCTGGACTCCTCGACTGAGGAGTTGGCTGTCTCACCTCAGATTTTTTCGATTAACCTTTGCTGTTGGCCGCAAATATCTTTTAGAGCTTCATTCTGAATCATTTATAAGAATTCGAGAACTTTAGTGGCTCCTCAAGCCTCGCTGGTGAACCGATTCTGGTGGATTTCTAACGGACAGGCATCCTCAAGGGTGTGTAATAGTCCGTATCTGGTGTATGACATAGTATCCAAATACTGACTGTCGGAATACAACAGCGTTTTAACGTTGTTATTACGGCGACAAGCTAAGGTGAGCCGGTACGGACCCAGGTAATAGAACCCCGAGTCTCTTCTAGATTGGAAGCGGACCGTCTCAACTAATAAATCGGGCTTAAAAACGTCGATACCGTTCCGATATCGTAACAATATGGCCACTACGAGTATTAATAACGAGGAGGAACGAGAGGGCGCCACCTCCACGATAAACATAGTCTCCGTAATTAAATTAAATTTAAAAATTTAATCTAGTACCTTTGTGCAAAAATCCAGCGCATATAGTTGAAATTGCTTACGATTAACATGTAAAAGTGTTTGTGAAGAAATCTAATAAGATCACAGTGAATAATTACAAAAGATATTACTTACGCCTGTACTGAGTGAATAAGGAGATATTACTTGATTAAAGACATTTCCAACAACAAGGACACTAATTTTCGTGAGTACGCAAATAGTAAACACTAAACAATACTCAGTGAAGAATATTAATTTTACAAAGAAAAAGAAAAACAATTAGGTAATTATTATTCCGTTAACAATCATCAGTCAATTCAAAGACTGAATGTAAACAAATCCAGCTAACCAATTTGACCAATCAGCTGATCAAACAAACCGATATATTAGCACCATCTTCAAATACGTTTATGTATTACATGAACACCGAATACTTCACTTCGCTCCGCCATCTAGCGAAAAAATAGCGAACCACGTCGCAAAGATCATTGCACCATCTAGCTAGTTCTGCTACTCACCACGAGATGGCGGCAGCGTGTGCAAAAATGTGTGCAGGTTGCCGTAAGCAAATACCTGATAGATACTTTTTAAAATGTTCTAAATGTCAAGACTATTATGATTTAGAATGCGCAAATGTTGCTGAAAAACGCTTCATAAACACAATGACGGCGGATCATAAAAAGGTGTGGATTTGTCCTACATGCCTTGCTAAGAAACCCAAAAGAGACAATAAAAGTACTCCTGTCCGATCCTCCCAAGACCTCCAACAAGATGAATTCGATCCCAATAAAAATGTCACTTTAAGACCACAAAACCGGTCCCGAGTGGTATCTCCAGTTGATGACTCCAAGTGCTCGCCTCAAGGAAACACCCAATTATTCGAGAATTCAATACTTGACCTAGAAAATCAATCGACTCCCAGCTACCAATTACCTAACGAAAATAGCAAGATCACCCTTCATCAAATAAACGCACTTATACAAAGCAACCTTGAACAAAACAATAAATATATTCTGTCGGCTATGAAAGCAACATTTCAAAGTGAGATAGAAAACGCTATATCAGAATTGAAATTAGACTTACAAAAAAATAAGGAGTACTTACAAAAAGAAAACACTGCAATCAAAATAGATATCCAAAGGTTGGATTTAAAAATTAAGTCACTACAAGAACAGTGCTCCAAATTACAAGAAGAAAGGGGCAAAAAGAAAGAAATTCAGGAGGAAATACAGGAAAAAACAACATATTCCCATTCACATTCAACTAAAATCTATGCCGCCTATGAAAAAGTATTTGTTCTTCACGGTCTTACGTATAAAATAGCATTCATTATTTTCATAGTATCATTTTCAGTTTCAAAATTTTACAAAGACTTAAACGAGCCGCCTTCATTGACGAGAGTATAAAATGATTTTTTTATTATTTGTAGGTGTCAGTCAACACAAACATCACAGACCTACGTGAATATTTGGACCACCTATTAGCGTCTACCAATATGAAGTGTCTCACACCGGATCAGGTAATGTGTATTGAAGAAAATTAGAAAATTGTTTAATTAAGCAAACTGTCATTAATTAGAGACGCCGACCTCTTCCACTGGGATATAAAAGGTTACATTGCATTCAGGAGGCAAATTGAAATTTTAATTATCTAACGGTTACATGCGAAAGTGAGTTTATTTGTTACGCTTTCACCCAAAATCCCAAGTCATTAAACTGATTTTAAAAATTCTTTCACCAATAACAAGCTATATCAACGAGTAACATCGGCTCTATTTTTTTATCTATTATATATCTTTGCTTCGGTAAAGACAATCACGCAATAGTGCCAAGAAAAGTAACAATATGTTGGCATTAGCGAAAATGTACAAGTGGCATTTTAAATTGTGGCTGTCCGCTTGGCCAGCAAGTGATAAGCACTTAGTAAATAGTGTAGTTCAATTAAGTATCGTGTCTTCGGCAGGCGTTGTCGGGTCAATGCGGCTTCATGGCCGCCAATTTGTACGCGCGGTCCATCTTCGGCGAGGACGCGCTCGCCAACCTCAGCATCGAGGTGCCGCTGCACAAACCACGCGCGCCCGTCGCCGGCCACGTGCGGATCCGCGCCAAGTCACAGGTACCTCCCACCTCCCACCTCCCACCTCCCACCTCCCACCTCCTCCGACCTCAGCATCGAGGTGCCGCTGCACAAGCCACGCGCGCCCGTCGCCGGCCACGTGCGGATCCGCGCCAAGTCACAGGTACCTCCCACCGCCCACCTCCCACCTCCCACCTCCCACCTCCCACCTCCTCCGACCTCAGCATCGAGGTGCCGCTGCACAAGCCACGCGCGCCCGTCGCCGGCCACGTGCGGATCCGCGCCAAGTCACAGGTACCTCCCACCTCCCACCGCCCACCTCCCACCTCCCACCTCCCACCTCCTCCGACCTTAGCATCGAGGTGCCGCTGCACAAGCCACGCGCGCCCGTCGCCGGCCACGTGCGGATCCGCGCCAAGTCACAGGTACCTCCCACCGCCCACCTCCCACCTCCCACCTCCCACCTCCTCCGACCTCAGCATCGAGGTGCCGCTGCACAAGCCACGCGCGCCCGTCGCCGGCCACGTGCGGATCCGCGCCAAGTCACAGGTACCTCCCACCGCCCACCTCCCACCTCCCACCTCCCACCTCCTCCGACCTCAGCATCGAGGTGCCGCTGCACAAGCCACGCGCGCCCGTCGCCGGCCACGTGCGGATCCGCGCCAAGTCACAGGTACCTCCCACCTCCCACCTCCCACCTCCCACCTCCCACCTCCTCCGACCTCAGCATCGAGGTGCCGCTGCACAAGCCACGCGCGCCCGTCGCCGGCCACGTGCGGATCCGTGCCAAGTCACAGGTACCTCCCACCGCCCACCTCCCACCTCCCACCTCCCACCTCCTCCGACCTCAGCATCGAGGTGCCGCTGCACAAGCCACGCGCGCCCGTCGCCGGCCACGTGCGGATCCGCGCCAAGTCACAGGTACCTCCCACCGCCCACCTCCCACCTCCCACCTCCCACCTCCTCCGACCTCAGCATCGAGGTGCCGCTGCACAAGCCACGCGCGCCCGTCGCCGGCCACGTGCGGATCCGCGCCAAGTCACAGGTACCTCCCACGTCCCACCTCCCACCTCCCACCTCCCACCTCCCACCTCCCACCTCCCACCTCCCACCTCCCACCTCTCACCTCCTCCGACCTCAGCATCGAGGTGCCGCTGCACAAGCCACGCGCGCCCGTCGCCGGCCACGTGCGGATCCGCGCCAAGTCACAGGTATACGTGTGACTGAGTTTTATCACAAATTTCTTGGCAGCCCGTGTTCCGCCTACAGTCGTGGTTATCAACTTTCTAGTACCAAAATTCCGAAACTCGTCCTTAAATTTCACTAGTTTCTTGACGTTTTCGTTCGTCCGCAGGGCATGGCGCTCAGTCTAGGAGACAAGATCAACACGATGCAGAAGGCGATGCCGCAGCGGACCGCCTCCGCTGCCCAGGCCGCCGCCTAACAAGTACTCGCCCCTACACTATAGTAGTCCTAGAGTCCTACGTTACAATAGACGTCGCAACTGGCTACTATAAAAGAGCTTTCTATTAAGTCGAACGCCTAATAAGTACTTGGCGGAGATTTACGTCATGGTGATCGCTTATCGCGATGTTGGTCTTTGACGCCTCGCTTATTTCATGGTTTTTAATATTTTCGGGCGCCTAATAGGTTCTCGCTAGACGTTATATTATAATAGAAGTGACAATTTGCGACAATTAACGGGCTGTTTATTAGTATAACAAGATCTATGTAGCTTCTTCACTATAATAGACCTGACGAGTACTGGCACATATACACTGTACCTCTTCGTCTAAGTATCTAAAGCAAGTCTATAAAACTATTCGTATTGTTAAAGAGGACATCGCGTTTTGGCTCATCATTACCGACTCCTTTATAACGATGTTTTGACTAATATCCGGCTCCTACACTATAGAGACTTAGTTCATTACAATTTAGAACACCACATGAACTGTCTTATCGCGATGTCGCCGCATAACAAGTACTTTAAAACTTTGATTTTGTATTGTGCCTTTTACTGATGTCTTCATACAGCTAATAATGGTATTTGCCACTTAATTTTGACATATTGAAGCTATTGGGACATCTATTGCAACAACGGGCTGTATTGTATTATGTGATAACTGCGAAAGTGTGTTTATCCTTTAACCAGGTACCAACACTATAATTATGGCGATGCTTGATTGTATGTCAACAAAATGTATTGTTTCACTGGTGAAGTATCTTGACATTTATTTGCAAAAGATCATCTCAAGATTCAATTCAGATAATTTCTGGTGACCTCCGCGGCTTTAATTGAATCATGTATTTTTATTTCATCAACATGATGTGAGAATAGAAAATTAAATATGCAATAACATTTAGTCGAATTGACGTTGTAATTATGATTATCATGTCATATCTACAATCTTCATCTTGCTGATTGTCACATACCGCGAAGATTCAAGCTATACGTGGCTTAAATGAACTATTTTCTGATATTGATTGGAATCGCCTTACTTTCGCAGCTATCATTTTAATTTAATGAATGATATATTATAAGAATTTTGAAATTTATGAGAATGTTAATTAATAAATATATGTAATAGTATTTTATTCATTATATGATGTAAACGCTTATCTCTTCTTTTATTTTCGTCAATGAGCTCCGCAAAGTTAGTTTCGCCTTAATAAGGTTTTACATTACAGTTAGCTTTAACCTCTATAAGTAAATTATATGGTAAATAGTGTTTGTTTTCTGCATTCAATGCACACTAACTAAAATGTACATTTTTAATGGGAAATTTGAAAAACAGAGTAAAATAACATATTTCTTAAATGAAAATATTTATTAAGCATTATCACTTATATCATCACTAGCTGTGCTCGCATCTTCGTCCGCGTAGAAGTGACTTTCGGCAGCATTTTTATTTTTTTAGGCTAATTATTTTGCAAATAAAACACATACAAACTTAACATAAATAACGCAAAGATAATGAAAACACACTTAAACTAACTACACAATTAACGACAACAATGGTATTTTACGTATGATTCTAAACAAAAATCGAAATAAGTAAAACCAAAAAGTCGTGTTCATATTGGCTCTTACTAGAAGCGAAGATTTTAGAAACACAGGATTTCCTAAAGAAAGGTTGGCAACCTAGGGATTATTGGTCAGGGATTCCTGTAGAAGAAAAATCATTGCCTTAACAATTGTTGTAACTTCAATAAATTAATATTAAAAAGTCTAATTACAATTTTAAAATTATCAGTAAATTTGTAAGCCTAATGGCCATTTTCACCAACCTCTTCTTAGCTTAGGGGACTCTTAGGTGGCATGCTGTCACATTCTTTTCATTAAAGACAAAAAGTGACAGCATGCGTCTTAGGGGCTATCTAAGCTAAGTAATGGTTAGTGAAATCGACCATTAGTCTTACTAATTAAAACCTTAAATTCAAGAAAGGTTTATTTTTTATTTTGGTAAAGTGCTTTCCCTTCTTAGTGATAATTTTTCAATGTTGGCAACACTTCTGAAATGTCAGAATTCCGTCGAATTAAAAGTCAGACTATAGATAGGTATCGGGTCCTTGTAGGCTCGACACTGAAGTATCTGGGCTCGTGTTGGGCTTAAGAACCCCAAATTTTTAGGGCAACAATGCCTTCCTTGGAAGCCTTTTACCCAATCTAAGCGGGTCGGGTGATACGTGCCACTGCTCATTTACTGGTATGGTGTGGTCCGCGGCCCTGTAAGCGTTCCGCAGACACCCCCTACCCTGTAGAGGCTCTCGGTGTGGCCGGGCATCATCGCTCTCGACACAGCGATTTATTGCAAATTGAGTTGGCAAACAAGCAAACTGCCCACCTGATGGTAAGTGGTAACAGTCACCTATAATACATGTGGCTCCTGTGAGATTCGCAACAAAACTGCAACCCCCACAAGAACAGTGTACGTTGCCAACTTGTGACATCAGATGTAAAGTCACGGTACCCAGTAATTTCACTGCCATATCTTACCCTTCCAACCGGAACACAGCAATGTAAGCACTGCTGCTTTGCGGCAGAAATAGGTAAGACGATTGCGACGAGTTCCCTTTGTGTGTCGATTTCACAGAACGCCCCAGGTACATCTCAATTAGTGATGTGACTATCACATAACCGCAGGCGAGGCCCACTCCCACTGAAGTAGACATAATACTCGTAGTACATTGTTACCCTAGGGGTGAAAGTAACTTATTTAGACCCGAGACGGGGTTTAGCGCCCGGGCTCAGCGAGGGCGCCTATAGTTCGAAGGACTAAATAAGTCTCTAACCCGAGGTAAACACTGTGCTTTTCATTACGAATAAAAGGAAAGTAAAAAAAAAACATGAATTAGCTAAAGAAAAAATGAGTGAATTTTATTTTTCGCCTCTATTTTTATGAAATCAGGCATTTAATCCATATCTGAATCAGATGAACTCATTATGTTAATACAAATACCGTTTTTTTTGTACAGTTTTTTGTACACCTTTGTACTCGTCTTTCTTTATGTGTTATTCATGTCCTGTTCTTTTTTTGTACATAAACAATAAATTATTAATAAAAATCTATACGGTAGTATAAACAAAACTCTACAACTCGAAAAAACAAATGAAGATCGGATTGCCGCTTTCCTGCCTATTCGATTTTTTTCTGTGACCATTATTTTTCATTTTTATCGTTGACAAACTGGTAAATATTTTGCACAAATCTGTGTTATTTTAAAGAAAGTTGAAAATAAATTATAACAAATTCATTTAAATAGTTATTTGTTATGCATGTCTTCAAAGTCGGATTTTGTCGCGAGTGCTAAATTTGAATTCGGGAAGTGAAGGATTCTAAGTTTGAGCCATGAGCGAAGCGAGCTGTTCAAAAGTAGAATCCTGAGCACGAGACGCAAACAACTTTGTAGCAGAGCGTAACACCACAGAATAAATAATAGTACTAAAGTAAACAAAAACTTCAACATAAAAACTTCAACATCGAACACAAAATGACGCAACGAAAATAATAAAATTTTTAAATTCGAACATAGCGACGTGACGTGAATTAATCATGTAATCAATATTAGCATGTATGTATTTTAGATTTTTCTTTTTGAAACTAAAAAGCTTTTGACCACAAAGTTTGAATTTATAATTTCCCTGTCCATATTCAAACGTTTGAATTTTTAAATCACTTTTCTACGCTAGCGGTTAAAATAGACTTTTCCATGCAGATTTCGAAGACTAAAGAAAGCCTTTCTGAGCTGGTGAGGTGAAAAGTTTCTTCACTAGGTAAAAAAAGATAAAACGATAATAGTAAAGGGATCTGCACAACACTCACTAGTGATTTTAAGGCGTTCTGTGTATTTTTTGCTGAAGCTTATGTGCTAAGTTTTTGTTCGTTCCGGTCCTCTGTCTCTGTCTGTCTGTCCGTTCCATTCAGATATTTAAAGGTAATTCAGACCTGGAGACTTTTCACTAGATTTAAGGATATGAACTCTAGCCCATTTTGGATCATAGGATTATGCCGCCAAGGACCAATAACCCATATTATTCTTCATGTTATCTCGGTCACAGATTTTTTATCCTTTCGTTTGTATAACATTTACGGGTTATCGGGATTTCAAGTGTTAAAACATAATATCCAAAGCTAATCAAGGAATGAGACAGGCAGTAGGATAATGGCAAAAAAAGTCGACAAGCTTATGAAATAAATTAGTTTATTGCGTGGCCACAGGTGTACGTGACGCGTGCGCGAGTGCGTAGTCCATGTTCCGTAACGATTGATTCAACAGTATAAATAATAAAAATAATTTATAATAATAAGTTAATGGATTGGTTACAAAACAGTACGGGCCGGCGCGGGCGGGCCATGCCGGCGGTCTAGATTCCCTGTTTGTGTGATGCCTTATACCTGGAACAAGAAATGTTAGTTCTTTAATAATTTTAAACGTAATACTCGTGGATATGATATTGATTTACTGCCACAAAATTTAAGGCCCAAATTCGGTGTTGTTTACACTTTTTAAGGTTTCATACCTCGAAAGGAAAAGCAGAACTTTAATATGTGTAGTACGTGTGGTATTACTTTGTTCTCCATGTGTCCGTGTGTCCGATTATTCAAACCTCTATATCTCATGAACGGGTATAGGTGTCAATTTGGAATTAATATCGAGTGTTCAGCACTACGGTTGTTCATTGAAGGTGTCCAAATGTCAAACTTTTTAGTAAACCCTATCAAAAGATACGGCCACGTGTTATTGTGGTGGATCTTGAATCATGGAAGGCTAAAAGCAAGGTATGGTATCTCAAAATGAAGAGATCCGATATATTGCGCGAGTGCGACTCGAACTTGACTGTTTTTATACAATATAGATATACTATGATCACCTATGATAAACTCGCTAATATTAATTCGTTGATGTGTGAACGCGCCTTTATAACTAGACTTGAGTAATATTTAAATAAAAACAAATATAACATGTATTTAAAAGCGAGGTTTAAGAAGAGTATTGCATTCAAAGTAGGCAGCGGCTTCGCTATGTCCCCGATATTGGCAAAGTCCATGGCCGGCGGTTACCACTTACCATCAGGTGGGCCGTTTGTTCGTCTGCCTTATAAAGCAACTAGTTTCTGCCCGCGACTTCGTCTGCGTGGACTTCAGAATTGGATCTAAAGCTTCGCTCGTTAAAAATTTTTAATCTTCCCATGGGAACTATTTGAGAGATCATTAAGGAATATAAAATACATGTCCTTTTCCATAGCACAGGTGATATGCATACCAAATTTCAAAGCTATCTGCCCACGGCTTAGCTCGTATACAATTTTCAATTTTCCCTCGGGAACTACTTAAGGAATCCGGATAAAAGGTAGCATATGTCCTTATCCATATCAAAGGCTACATGCATGCGAAATTTCATCCAAATCCGTTCAGCCGTTTTTGCGGTATTGAGTAACAAACATCCATTCACATTTATAATATTACTAGCTGTGCCGGCGAACTACGTTTCACCATAATAAAAAATAGTTTACGACCATTCTCAGACCTACCAAATATGCACAAAAAAATCATAAAGATCGGTCAAGCCGTTTCGGAGGAGTTCGGTAACAAACACTGTGACACGAGAATTTTATATATTAGATATAGTATGATAAAAAAAAGAACATCTATCCCTGTTTGGCGAATCGAATTCGAGAATCATCATTATGAGCATGTTATCACACTCGGAATGTAAATGAAGATATCCCGCTTACTTATTCCTCCTCTTCTTCCTCCTCCTCTTCCTCCTCCTCCTCCTCCTCCTCTTCCTCCTCCTCCTCCTCGACGACCTCCTCCTCCTCCTCCTCGGGCTCGGGCTCGTACACGGGCTCGTCGTCCTCGGGCTCCGCCTTCAGCTCCTCCTCGCCCTCCGGCGACTCCAGGTCTCCCTTCTTCTTGCCGGGCCGCTCGCCGAACCACTTGGGCAGTCTCGCTGTCATCACACACGTCACGTTAGTTTATAGTACATTACTACCGCGGTCTATAATGACTACTTTGCTGGTCGCACTGATGATGGCCGACAGCGCGGCGTAGCGCAGCTCCAGGCCGACACAGCGCGGTCAGCGTGCAGCACTCGACGGACGAGCTGAGATAAAGGCCGAGACCGTAGCTCGAGGCCTTTACAGTGAGGACAGCGAGGGCTGCAATGATGGGCAAGCCGGAAGGTCTAGAGCGTAGCTAGGCTAGCTCGAGGCAATCATAGCGTGACCAGCGAAGCAGTCATTGTGGGCCAAGGCTTGTATAGTGCTTTACTCAAAAATGCAATTACCTAATCTAAATAAAACCAGCAAGTAATTTAAATAAAAAATATATTAATTATCTAAAAATTTAATTAAAATGACAATTATGAAAAGTACAGTTCTCCTTGAAACAAAACGGCAAGGTCAACTTTGCTCAAACAAGGTTGTCAAAATAATGACCACATTACATGCATTTTTGAGTAAACTGCATTAATGTCATCGCGAGTGATGAAGCTGCCCGCGGTGATGAGTCGAGGTAGCAGTGAAAAAGTAAAAATGATAGTGAGTTTTTTAATTCGCCAAAGTATTTTTAATCAACGGTAGATGCTCACTGTGACATTGTTGATAATCATGCTTACTCAATTACATTTTTTAAAATTTCGATCCAATTAACCCAGATAACTAAACATTGGATCACCAGTAGGCCTATTCGCTAACTACGGTTGGTAACTAGAACTGTCATTTTTTTTGATAGACACTTTATATCTATAACTAGTTTAGTAATGTTATGTGTTACGGTGGCGTTCATAATAGCAGTAATGGATGTTAAGTTTCTTTCAAAAATGACAGTTCTAGTTAGCAGCCGAAGTTAGAGAGTGGGCCTGCTGATCCAAAGTTTAGTTATCTGGATTAATTGGATCGGAATTTAAAGAAATCAAATATTTTTTTGATGAAATATTTATGAATTATTGTTAACAATAGGCTAGATGACTAAAAAAATTTTTTTGCTTTAGTAGAAGCTCATTCATATAATAAACAGAAAGAAAAAAACGGTTTTCGAATAACTATAAAAACAACCAAGATATAACGTATTAAAGATTTTTCTCCGTCTCTTTCTAGCAAAACGGCAATTTACAAGGAGTTTATATGGCCGTACTCAACGATGACGTCACGGTTGATGTCGGATCTCTTTGTCTAATCGCCTTTAAATTAACAACTTAAATTAAAATGCTTGTATCTAATGTATTTCTAAACCGATTTTAATTCTAATTTCACAGGACTGCATCTTTTTCCACGGTATTTTAATATTTAATGACGAAGTAAAAGTTTGAATTCAGTCATCATCCCAATTATGCAATAGACCTTGATTAATGTTGCCTGACGAAATCGTATTTTTGTTGCTTTTACATGTGTTGTTGCGATATCACTTACATCTCACAACATAATAGGTTGCATTAAACAACTTGTGCTGTCATAAGAATTAAGAATACAAGCCGTTTACTTCGAGTTGGCCGTTGTCAAGATGTAAACGGCTAGTAGGTTATTAACGTAGATTGCATGCACTACAAATAATATTCATACTTGACAGATTAAATATCACCCACAAACTTGCTCAAACCAACAAACGATGTAACGATAACGCATCCGTAGACGATGATAAGTTATGTAATGTACCAAAATGTTTTAATGGTTTCCTTTAAGCCAAGCCAGTTCACGAAATTTGAATATTAATAGTTTGAGCTTCCAGCCCCCCTAGCACGTCCACCAAAACACGATATGATAAAGCGGTTTATCGCGGTGAACTGTCAAAATACAATAGGGTTTCGTCGTATTTTGACAGTTTACCGCGTTAAATCGCTTTATCATATCGTGTTTTGGAGGACGTGCTAGGGGGGCTGTAGTGTATAGAAATTATGTAAAATTTTTCTACAAAAAAATTACTGTAGCCTAAAAAGAAAGTAACAATAACTGAAAGAATATTGGAAATTGCTTAAAATAACTGTAAAAAATCCCAAATATATAAAATAAACTTTCATGCTGACGATTTTGTAATTTTTAACTGTAACAATATGATTTTATTGACAAAATTAATAGCTTTTTTATTGTTCCAACGCAATGACTGGTTAGATCCAGTATTCTGAAAAACAATTAAAATGTACTCAAAAGTCATGTCTTCGTTGGTGAACCTGGCAATGCGTAAAAGCTGCGCAATAGATTATATTTGTCCGTGGCAATAATCCATGATAATTATTGCATTGCAATAACCAACCTCCGTGAAAGAGGTGATTCCGTGAACTAACCTGATCTTAGGTTATTTCTTTTAAAATATCTTTTATAATACTATCGCTAATCGATTTTAATACCTTAATAACTTTCGATCGTAAACGGAAGCGTTCGTTTTTTTAAGTATCATGACGCCTTCGAGAAACAATTCCCAACCGAATTTCATACAAAATTGACCTATCAAACCGTCAAAAGTGGCATTTGGTGTGGACTAATAAGGGGAGAAAATTAGCTCAAGGACGTCATGCTACGCGAGCTGCCACCTTACCATGTTCGCTAAAACAGTATTTAAACAGTATAATAATAGCGAGGCCTCGATCAATATATCACCCAGCTTTCAGCAATCATGGTAAGGTCCCTGGTATGTTACGTACTCATATTTGACGGCCACTTACTCTTTTGCCTGCCGCCGAACTGGTCGGCCCTTTCTTGCCACACCTTCTCGATGAAGTCCTTGTTCAATTTCTCTAGGTCCTAGGGGATGTTAACACGGGTGAATACATGACAGTTACACGGGGTCTACACAGAGGTACTGCAGGCTTGGATTTACGCAATCATCATGCCAAATGAACAATGATTTGTGCATATGGCTTCTTTTTATCAATATGTTTTTGGATAATACCGGGCCGAGTCGATATTTTTGCTCATTTTGAAAACATCTTAGTTCTGGTGCAGATACTATGAACCTATTTTTTGTCTGACAATTCAAATTGTGAGTCAGAATCAGGTCAAGGAAAGAAGAAGTAAATATGTTTTCTAAGTCTACCATGATAAAACTTAAATAATTGTAGAGACTATAGTTTTTCCATGTTTAAGAATATATGTTGACACCATGAACTGTAATGCTGTCAGAATCAGCCTACATAATGACAATGTCAGAAATAGGTTTTTTAATATTGGGTATTGGATTTGGGCATGCCGTGAGACATGCGTCGGGTACAAAATAACCAATGGCCGCCATGCCACCACATGACGTCACGCGGGGATCGCTCCCTTACTTTTGGTGCGGTTCATGAACTCGCTCATCTTCTCATTCCACAATTTTTCCATAAAGTCCGCCATTTGTGTATCATAGCCCTGTTGTTTAAATTGCACTGGTTTATAATAATATTCTTGTAGAATAAAAGTGGTATTTCTGTCAGCTTTGCGACTAATTAGTTCTTTAATTGCTTTTTTATCAAAAATGATTAATGTTGCTATACTTACACCCTCGAACAGTTTCTTTTTATCGTCGTACGACCGTGTGTCAACGCGTCGCTCATATTTAGAAGCGACCTGGATTTTGGGCTGCAAATTACATTATATCGATGAGTTTAAATGTATTGTGAGATACAGAAAATGAGAATGTCTTAAATAAAGAAGAATACTTACGGGGTGCTTGCCTGTGAGGGCTTCGGGGTCAAGACCTTTCTTGAGAGCTTTGTGCCTCAACTGTTGTTTTTGTCTTTCTTTGAGCTCTTTTAACTGGGAACAAGTGACAAGTTTCATTATTTCGTTCCAATAATGTTAATTAGATCGCTACTCAAATGCAAGTGTATACTCACGTCGTAGTCCTGCCTCTTTTGCCTTTCCTCGAGATCGTATTTCTCGGTCTCGAGTTTGACTATGCATTCCCAGAGTTCCGTAGCCTTGTGTCGGAGTTTGTCGACGGAGAGACCCTCGATGCTCAGCGGCTTGATGCGGATGGACAACGAGATTTTCTTTTCCTCCTCAAGTTGCTCCTTGGTCTTGTTGCGTTCCAACTGAGCGTTGCTTAGGCCGAACTGTGGAACAAATTATATTGTTTTATTTGTGTACCTATTTTTTTATATTCATGAGCTCGGGGGCGTAGTGGCTTGTGCGCTTGGCGTGCGATTGCTAGTGTCAAGCAACGTGTGCCGTGGCCGAGTCCTTAATGTGTGATCAAAAATGTAAATCCTCTTGAGCTCCTCTGTGCTTCGGTAGGAACGTTAATCAAGGTCTCGCGTCTGATCTCTCTCTTGTCGTGACGGTTAAATGTCCTCATCGGACTATGCGGGACAAGGAATAGAGAGAGTATTTGCGTCTGTGCTGATTGCACCAATGTTTGTGCTGTCTTTAATATCTCCCGAGCCAAAGGTCTCTTGTCTCGGTCTTTGCGACCACAATCAGTTAGGATTGTTTCTTTGGACAAGTATTAGGAGCAAAATAAGAAATAGCCCTTACGTTATCGCTCTTTTTCTGGATAGTGAAGTTGGGTCCGGTCTTGCTGGACTCCTTCATGGCCTGGAGCATGGCCTGGCGCTTCTTCTCGGCCTCCTCGAGCCGCTGCCTCTTCTCCTCGATATCGCGCTGTTTCTTCTCCTCAATCTCGCGAACTCTTCTTTCCTCTTCTTCCTTCTTCTTTTGCGCGAGTCGCTTCTCTTCTTCAGCGCGCGATACCTGAAAAGTACAAAAAGCTATTGTAACGAACAATGTCAACGTGCATCCTGTTGTTTGCTGTGCTGTAACATTTTCATTCTAAAATATTAGTAGAATAGGGCTTGCCCGATAAAGTGGTTATCGTATACTAATTTTTATAGGCAACTAACTTGACCCATAACCTCATGCCGCCAGTACCAACTGTACTGAGTGACGCATACGTAGGAATACAAAGATTTTCGACATTTGTGATCTACTTTCCCAGTCGCTTATTGTGACCCATTTTAAGTGTAAGCTATTTAAGCTGTAGGTATCCTTTATCCTCACCTTGCGCTTAGCCTGCTTCTCTTTGAGGCGTTTGAGCTCCTCCTCCTCCTTGGCCCGCTGTTTGCGCCATTCGTTGATGTATTCTTTCAGCTGTTCGTCCAAATCCGACCGCTTCTGATCTTGACGCTGCGGAAAATTGTCCCTATGTAAAATTTACCCTGAAGATTTTTGGCCATCATGTTCATATAGTTGTTTGATTTCATATAAATTACCTTGATGAATTCTGGATCTCCCTCCCCCCTGCGAACATAAATATTACCATGAAATCAATCAGTTTCAACAAACTGCACTGTTAATCGCATGTTAATGTTACCGTCGTCACAACGAACGGTCAACTATTTAATAAACATTTAACTTCTGTTACGGTGATTCTGTTGATGTAGTATTTTTTCAACGTTAGATTTTTAAATTTTATGTTACGCTAATTTAGTAGCGTATAATATGTAATTTTAGATTGATCTGTACATATGTTAACAGTTTAGCTATGATAATATTGATAAATAAACAAATATAAATAAGTAATGTATTTTAATGTTATTTTTGTTGTTTTATGCGTATCGTGTTGTATTGTAAAATGAAAGATCTTTGTGTTGAGTTCGATATTTGGAAAGAATAAGGTGATATGTTTTACATAAACATTATACACATATACAATAATTGCGTGTACATTTAGGTAATTTAGTCATGCATTGATATCATGCTTTATGTCTTCTCTCCATGCATACAAAGATTAAGTCGATACAACTCCATTGGTTGCCTGTTGACCGACATCTTGTATCTTTTGAGAACGGCGCGGGCGCAGCGTGTACTTCAAAAATAGAACGGCTAACTTTTGACAAAAATAGCTACCGATTACGTGGTGCGGTTATACTCGCGTCGACCGATCATCTGGTCGGGTGTGGATGCGATAATTCTGGAATTCAGGGTGCGAATACAAAATCTATGCGCCCGCGCCTCGTGTTAATGATTGAATTACAGTTAGTGACACCACAGAGAGCGGTGCAACTTACGCGATCGACGGTCTACTCCTAGAAACAGAAAACGACAATCAGCCTCTACTTATTTTTGACACATTTAACACGTCCACATTTATGTAATAAACGAGGTTTGCACTATGCTTAGATTCAACTTATACAATCACGACGAACATTTACAAACATCGTCCATTGTAAACAGCACCAGATATAGAAAATTAAGCATGAGATTATTTTTGCTCACCCAAGACACAAAACACTGCGTCACAAGCCATTACAATTTTAATTTACTTATAATTTTGAAGAAAGTCTAAGCAAATTAATTACTGACATATAGTCTTACAATGTTGTGCCAATCATTCCAATTGTGAGATCACGAGGCGTTTCGCCCGAAGCAAAGCGTTTTGGTAAAGTCAATCACATGCTACTTACTCTGGTTTAGGAGCAGGTCTGATGATGGCGACGACGTCAGCGGCGAGTGGAAAGAAAAATATTCATGATTATAATTGGGTAGAATTCAAAAATTGACAAAACACTTGCACAATAAGCTGAACAGTGTTACGGCATGACAACCACCTCCAAACCAAGGTCAGTCACAAGACAGATAGTTACGATGATGTCAAGAAAGACCAGCGTTACTTACGATCCATTATGGGCTGATCTTTCCTGTGTGTTACATGATTTGCTCAGGTTTAATAAAGCATTTTGGCAGCGTAGCGTCTCCTACTGTTATGGTGATATTCTGAAAGCAACAGAAGCGACGGAGATAAGCACTAGAGGCGTTAGGAAGCATCTAAACTTAGCCTATTCGAGCTAAGCGGTGTGAGTGCCGGATCAACCAAAAGGGCACGCCACTTACTTCCTGTAACAAAAGAAAGAAAAAGGAGTTGGTGAGGGCGTGCAATCAAGCCCAAGTCGGGATCGAACAGTCGGGGACCAAGTTGCGGCCATGCCTCAAATCGCCGTCATTCGGAATCAATCGAACTAATCGTTTCTAATTTGCAAGTCCTAATAACATCTAATAGAGTTGGAAGATAGATTCGCTTAGGCAAAGTAGTCAACCCAGGCCCAGAGAAGCTGAAGTGTTCAACACCAAACGGTTTCTATAGAAAATTAGCTTTTTGTAGGACGTATAAGAAGGAACCTGCTTCGTAAAGATAACAACTTACGTCTCATGGACTTCTTCTTCTACTTCCTCCTCCTCGGAGCCACTGTGGAACACATGGAACATTTACAACACGTTATGGATAACACATGAGGTCGCTATGACAGATAGGGGGGATTTATTAGCACAATACTGTCAGGTTTTAGTGTCTGTTGCTAGTCAAATGTTCTGTGTACAAAATGTGAATTGTGTGTCCATTGTATTTAATGACTGAGATAATTTTGCTGAGATCAATAAATGCATGTTGGATTACTTACGAATATTCTTCCTCGTCAGACATGTTGGTAGTTTGTTAGTCTGAAAAAAAAAACGGATGATTAGTTCCCACCCAGTCTCGAGCTGTGCTATTCATGATAATGGACGATCTTTATATACTTTGGCAAACAGTGCACTGATTTGGAACGTTAAATATTTACAGCGTACCGACTATTAATCTTATATTGGCAATAACTCAAAGTATATTGATATGGACTGTTTACATCGTTTAAGGCACGCAATCATCGGTGCTGCCAGTCTTTGTTCTAAATTATTTTCTGAGCTTGCAACTTTGTTCTCAGTATGGCAAAGCAGATATCTGCTTCTTGTGATTATATACTTCTACTAGTTGTGCCCTCAGCTTTGCTTGCGTAAAATTCAGCTTGGTCATAGTGTAGTGTTATATAGACTTGATGAGGCTTTCTTGATAAATGGGCGATCCAAAACTAAACTAATTTTTCAGTTCCTGATATTAGCGCATTTAACCAAATAAACATTTAGCTTTTTAATATTTAATAAAGGTTGGTTATAATTGTAATATGACTTGTGCCATTCAACTCTGATTATGAAGGTATGTTATTTGAGTTTATACGTGCAACGTTTGGTTATTGGGGCATTTAAAACTCTAAAATCAGTGTGCTTCTTGCCAGTAATACCTAGTTAGCTAACGAAAACAAAATATGGCTTGAATTTTTCAAATCAGCTCCTGTAGGTATTTATTATGAACACAGATTTATATTCCACTAGACGCGCTTGTTTGTAATTCACGCAACAGCTTTAAAAAGGACCATTACTGGTCCATATTTAAAACTGTTTCATTCAATCATCGCTCCAGCACTGACCATCAACATCAAACGTTTAAAGCACTGTTTTGACGTTTTATTTGGCAAAGGAAAATTAACTTGCTCGATCTTTAAACAGATGGAGGGGTTAACGTTGGCTAGTTGAATGCGTGTCTGATTATTACCAGCATTAATAAGCATTCAATTCTTATATATTACAATAGCTTTATTCATATAATGTATTTTATATGCGTAATAATAATATTTTTATAGTGATTAACCGATGCGATCAAAAAGGGGAATAAAGACTGCTTTTTCTTGAAACCACGTTATCGATATTGCTTCTTGGTGGAGATTCAAATTCAAATTCAAAATTCAAATTTAATTTGAATTTTTTAAAACGATATCGAAAAGAACTGTTAAAAATGTTGGATTTTTTAGCTATCTTGAAGTATTGAGTTTGTTTTGAATATTGGTATTATTATTTTGGATATTGTTAAAATATTAATGTCGAAAAAGATTTTAAGGTAGCCATGATATACAACATATTTTGACAGTTCATATCGATTTATCATATCGTGTTTCAGTATTCATGCTATGGGGGCTAGACGACAAAAGAGGCAAGTCCTGTTTACGTGGGTTAGCGAGCGACTGCCCAAACTCTCCTCCTACATCACTTAGTCCATCCCACTTTTTTAATGCGGAATATTAGGATTCCATGAAGCTAAACTAGAACGTCCACTTGAGTATGTTGTGGGACTCTGGTCCCATAGTGAAATCCCTGCAGTATGAACAAGCTGAGACTTCGCCTAGGTATTGGTCACCAGGTTTTAAACTCGTTTGCGACAATCCAGACGGGTACCAGATAGTGTCAACATATCTTCCAGTCAGTTGAAGCATAGTGAACCTCGTTCCCTTTTTTTACCATCTAATCTGTGGACCTAACTAAATCGTACATTGAAATGAATACAGGAGCGCGTTCAGAGCCTCTGAGTGTAGTTGTCCGGTTGTTTTTTAACTCGCCCAGAGGCGTTGAACGGATTGCAGCATCGAAATCTTTTAACTCCCTCTTTTACATGAATGTTTATTTCTCTCTCTTTCTATCAGATGACATTTTAGATTATGGCCCCCGATATCATCCAATCACGTAATAGTATTTCAGCCATAAACGTCAGAGCGTTTTACAACCATCAAATTCGACGGTTGTTCGGTTGTATGTAACTCGCTCTGACACTCTAAGGTCTTAAACGGGCCGGTTGTTTCACCCGCGCGAGACGCTCGAAGGCATTGGACGGGGTTAGAGCGAAAAGTTGTACTTCGCGCGAAGGCTCTGAACGCGCTCCAGTAGTTAAAGGATTTTTATGGTACAGTGGAGTCATCATTGTCATACCAGGTTGTGCCTCCACTGGAGGGGTATGCCTCCTACAAGAACCGGGGAGAAGGTCATCTCAATACGCTTGGGTAGGTTAGTGGGGAGCGCAAGACCCTCGTCCAATTGTCCGTAGGGTAAATCGCGAGCAGGGAGGTTGGCTTAGATTTCGAAAGGGGTAATTCAGAACTCCGCGCATCTCTCTGTCCCCACATGTGCACTGTTGTTACTCCAATCCCACGAAGGTTCTCTTTAACACCTCAGACTCAAGCTTACCACTGTTTCTAGGTACCAAATCTGCCTTTGAAGTTTCCTTTATCTTAGTACTAACCATTTTACTTCACTTATACCTTAGTTATGTTGTAACTATATCTAAGAATATAGGATATTCTGACGGTCCTCTCTTATTTTCGAGGTATCTGAGCTTAAACTTTGAGTTTATGTAAGTAGCATAATTATAATGTGTGCGGCAGATGTTTTTTAAAAAAACGTCGCCCCTCACTAGGATTTTCTCCTGTGTCGTGGGTGCAATTACAAACATAGAATATCGCATGCACATACGCCCAGACCGAAACAAATTTCTGTAGGTCATACAAAATATTTGTCCCGTACGGGAATCGAACCCGCGACCCGTTGCACAGTAGGCGATCACTCAACCTCTGCGCTAACCGTGTCGTCTTAAGATTATTAACATATTATTAACATTTGCCAATAGTCATGTTTATGTCACGAAGGAAAGCGGAGATACTATGCCTTAAATTGTCACAGATTGATAGAAATTGCTGAGCGTCTTCTACCATGCGAGGAGGCATAAGCTAATTTTGTCACTTGCTTTACACTTATTGTAATTTATTTATTTCCCAAAGTGTTACCTAGTCACATAAGTAGTTGAATGAGAGATTCGTTTTTTTACGCAAAAAAGTTGTTGACGAAGAACTGTATAATAAGGATGTGAAGGTTTTCTATTATATTTTAGTTCATTTTGCAAATGCACTTTTGTAAAGAAAATCTTTAAATGATAAAGTTGACCAAGTTCTTGTCAAAAGAACCTGTATTTTTGTACAAGTTTAATTATTACGTCCGATGATTATATAAATAAGTTCACAGTGAATGTGGATAAGCTAAGTCATATGTTTGAGGAATAGTTCGAATTCATATTAAAATATAAGTTAAAGTAAATCCTGAAGATTATATTCCATTTAAGGATTTGTATGTGAATCCCTTCGTTGCGAGTGCAATTTAAATGTCCCATGGGCTGAAATCCACGAAAAACTTGGAGTCATCTGCTATTTCGACACGGCGCTGAATTGCAGCATTGTTGTTGCGAAAATCTGTTTTCGTTCCGTTGCCAGCCTAACATTATAACATGATTGTCGGTCTGTCATCGATATGTCCTACTCATGTTACGCGACACCCCCCATTGCCAAGTCGTCGTCGCGTAGGTGTACCAACGTGAAGGGGAAACGTGTGGTTATTGTTTATACGCGCTTTATTTATAGCAGGCCAGCTTTCGGCCATTAGGCGCACCTACTGGCCGGAGATCTGGCAGCCGTTCAAAGAAAGCATAAAAATGGATTCCGCGACCGACTGCATGCGCAGGATTCGGATTTCGTGAGCCTTGGATAATGTAGAAATAGATTTTATTCGGCTTTTATCGCGTTTGATCGTTTTGCCACCAATAAAAAACAGGAGTGGGTTAAATTTTTGAAATATCTCTCTGATTTAAATAGTTGTTAAAGAAGATTGTTGAATAAATATCTATGTCATTATTTATTTTATATGTTCTTGTATGATATAATAATTATCGTTATGATTTCTTTTGTGAATAATGATTAATGTTATTTAAGTTTTTGTATTATATTTAAATAACAACCATATTCACAAGGTAAAGATAAAGGTAGTACTGTACGGTTTAAAGAATTTAAAGAACTTCATTTTTTCAAGTGGCAACACGTAAATTAATAATAAGGTTTGGTTTTTGATAAAATTATTTAATTTCCTTGTTGAAAATTGGGATGTTAAATGTTTATTTATTATTGAAATATGAAAACAGGCAACAATTTCTTAAAAATGCAATAAAGTATATTTTTCTGCCATTTTGTGTAGAATTAAGTATTGTTTTCAAATATCACTGAATGTTGTTCTCATTATCATCCCATAAAGTAAACCCATTACGGGTTGCTGGGGAGCAACAGAGCTCGCTATTGATTGTTATTAATCATTAATAAATATTGGTTTTATTGAATTTCTTGTTGACTTGATGCACGGTCGTGCTCGTGAACATTTTATTAATGTTTCGAACAGTGTCGTATGTTGTGTTTACGTGTTTTTACAAATGTACATGTGTGACATAATTTTGGCATTAATTTCCTGCAAATTTCACGGTGGAGACTTGCGGAATCCACCTAGCGCACGCACGGGGCGGAGATGCGCGAGAGTCGCGCGGTAACGTAATCCGCGCTATACAAGGCGCTGCTATTTCCGCGCCGGCGCGCGCCCCGTTTTCGGCACAAACGCGCGCGCTTATTTTTAGACCGGCGGCCCTTCACAACACCAAATCGCAAATCGAACCACTCGAACTACAGTCCATAATCGGCGATCGCGCTTCGCACAAAGAACACTGTCCGTCATCACTGGCACTCACGGCACGCACTTACGTCGCACGGGTGGAAGACGGTCACTCTCGCGGTTCCTCGACCGGCAGCACAGCACGTTGGAATGTGGAGTCCGCGGCGACCGGGGCGGCTCTGGCGGCGGGCGAGCGCGCGCTCGCAGGCCGGTCCGTAGCTCGCGCGCTCTATAATTAGCGCCGCCAGCGCGCGCCATTACGAGCCCACCGGCTCCGATTTCTGGCCGCCGCGTGCCGTCACCGCGGCGGCGGGCGGCGGTGCAACGACCACCGCCGCAGCCCGGATCCACTTCCGCTACCTCGCCTTGGGCGGCTTCGATTGACAGCTCGGCGAGATGTGCGAGCGAGCGTCGTCCCGGAACTATGTAGAACCACGACGGTGGCTCTTAACCTTTAGCGACGAACCATTTGGAAAATATCTGTCACACTATGCACCTAGCCGCCGACTGTATGAACCATTATACAGTAAATGAGCACAGGGTTGTTATATCTATCGTGTGCTTTCGGGGACCGTCGTCTAGTGATAAGGAACCATTTTGAAAATATCTATCTAACTGTGGACCTAGTTACCAACTGTTTGAACCATTATACAGTAAATGAAGGGTTGTTCCATCTATACCATATTTTAAAGTGGTATACCATATTTCAGGGACCACCAGTGGTCCGCGGACCGTCGGTTAAGAACTCTGATATAAAAGAAGAAGTATATACGTACGTACGAAATGGACAGGATGGGAAGAGAAAAATTGTAGAGTGAAGACTTGCGCGCTGCATAGTGCAGCTATAGGTTCCGCGTGCATCAGTTTTTTACGATTTGATGTTAAGCGGTTAACGTAGGCTATTGAATGCTTGTGGCCAGATTCACTTTTTTACTCACAATATTTCGCCCTCATCTCGCATGATCATAAGTGACGATAAGGTCAAAGGTGGAAGCGAGCTTCACCTGGACTCCTTAACAACAGAGGAACTGACTCGCATTGTCGCAACACAACAATTGTTACTTTGGCGACCAACTTAGGTATATAAGGCGGCGATAGCTAGCCAGGCTGACTCAGAAGCTCCACCTCTAACCAAACCAAGCAGAAATACTGTCTCTGTGAGGAATCGACCTCCCGACCTCCAGATCCGGCTCGAAGGACCAACAATGTTGGTTATGCATATGCGTGATGAGATGAGATGGCGATAAAGAAATTGGGAACGTCAAATTTTACAATTTAATGCGATATAAACTATAAAGTAAAAGGACAATATCGAAAATCGCTCCATGACCAACAAAGTCGACGACACGGTTAGCGCAGAGGTCGGGCCTACTGCGCAACGGGTCGCGGGTTCGATTCCCGTACGGGACAAATGTTTTGTATAGCCTACAGAAATTTGTTTCGGTCTGGGTGTATGTGCATGTGATATTCTATGTTTATAACTGCACCCACGACACAGGAGAAAAATCCTAGTGTGGGGCGACGTTTATTAAGAAAAAAAGATTTGATTTACCTACGTCATAATTATATGCATATTTTATAACACTCATAAGTATAACAAATAATATATGTATTCGACAGACAAATCTAAAATATTTAAAAGTATTTTCTGAAACAAAACCAAATGAAGTAAAATATACGAATGGTTATTGTTACTTTTGCTCGATTGAATAGAATTGAGTCGATTTTATGTAGGTTTGGGTATTTATTTATTTGCATAAATTATGTTTTTCATATCTTCTTTCACAATTTTACAACGTTAACACACGTCAATTGACTACTCACGCGCTGTCGCTTGTTAGTTAGTTGTGTTTTTGACTTGCTTTATAATTTCGAGATTTCTTGTTCTTTACTACGTAGATATAATAACGTTCTTTAATTGATTGCAATTATTATTATTTTAATAATTGTATAGGTATGAACTATGTGTATTGCTCTAACGAATGTTACTTCAACTAACATCAAAATCTGTTTCCTCAAGTCGCTGCCATCCGCCGCAGACGGATAGGCAGGCGAAGGCGGGAATTCGCACAAGCGATGCCAGTCTAATGACCCTGCCGTGGAGGCCTGCGTGCACGGTTGGCCCCGTGCACGCCGCCGTAAGGCCCTCCGTCTGGGGATTGCCCTGGTGTTCTCGGGCAATCCCCTCTTGGCGACAGCCCGACCAGCGAGTCGGGCTTGCCCGGGCGCGTGGGTAATGGAGTCGCAATGTGGACCTTACCTAGCGCGCCCATAAGAGCAGGCCTGGCACCCTGCCGGGAGAGACACGCTCGCTGTTTAGCCAACGGCAGGTACGGTGCGGTTACGCAATTCCCCCCGAGAAAAAAAAAGTTCAGCGTGGTTTGACTAAGGCCTAATCGCCCTAACATAACTAGTTGGGGTAGGCTCGTGCTCCTCGGTGGGGACGTATATGAGCTGTGATGATGATGATGACTCCTGAACTAATTCCAGTCGATCGACATTGAGATTGTGATTTTTGTACGCTTGAGTTTCCACATTGCCGCCAAATTAGACCGTTATTGTGTAAATTTTGAATGAACCAAACTCGGTGCTATTTAGTATTTTTATGATACGAATCTAATTTATCGCTGGTGTTGCTAAATAAGCGTACGAAAAATCACAATCTCAATGTTGCTCGGAAATTGGAAATTGGACTCGAGTGTAAGTCTACTGAAGTCGAGTCGAGTTTTCGAAGAGATGAAGTCGCAGATTATAATTGCGGCAAACTCTTAGTCCGCGCCTACGACACCGACGGACAGAAAGGATAAAATGTTTTACAAAAAATAAAAACCGATTTCAAAAACACTGAAAAGTTTATTTATTTATTTAGGACAACCAACAAGACATACACTGAAACATACACATAAAAATCTTAATACTAAGGGGTGAGCTAAGCGCTGTCTTAATTAAAGGTCGCCACGGCATGCATTAACAAGGGTGGAGATGTATCAAAGAATTAGTAACAACAAAAAAACCAGTAGAACAATTTAGGACAACCGAAAGACGAAAAAGGTGTTCCAGCTTTCTGGTGACAAATTCAACGATGTGTAAAAGCTTTCAAAATGAATGACAAATTCAAAGATCTGTAAAAGCTTTCAAAATGTGATGTTTGAACTTGTGGAGGCTGCTGGAGAAAATATCAATATCCTTCCCGCCAAACAAAGTGTTATATTGATATTGCAACCTATTTAATGTGGCGAATTTATGAGAGTTGGTTCTACATAGCTGAGGCAAAAAGGGTCTATATCCGGATAGACGCAGTGATTTTATAGGTACATTAAAGTTTATTTCCTGCAATAGCTGGGGGCAATCCATATATCCATTGACTTTTTTAAATAAGAGCACCTGGAGAGCTATTTTTGAATTACGTATGCGACTTCGAAATCACTTATATTTTGGCCTAGTTGCAATGAATTTTTAGCCGTATAATAACCGGTATATACCGAAAACGGTTATATTCCGAACTCTTACGTATGTGTGTACTTTATCTATGTTGGCAGCTCTGCGTTCGACTTTCAAAAATAGGATGTTTAGGAATTCGTGACTTCAAAGTCATCGCTGACTATTTAGTCAGCGGTGATTTCTAAATCGCATACGTAATTCAAAAATAGGTCTCCTGATCTAGTAGTAATCTTCTGTTTTGAAGGCTATTTATTTTGAAATAGGACAGGCGTTCCTCGTATTTGGTGAGTATCCTAGCTTTATTGGATTGGAATGTTAAGTGCCACAGAAATCTTTTCTGTATACGTTCAAGTCTATTAATGTGAGTATTATAGAGTGGAGACCAGGAGAGCTATTTTTGAATTACGTATGCGACTTCGAAATCACCGATGTGACTAATAATCACCGATTTTCCATAATTCTTATTTTTGAATATCACTTAAGTGACTACCTTAGTCACGGATGTGATTTCATTACGAGTGCCCTCACCCACTCGTAAACAAGTCAACTGTGGAAACGTTACCTGTGTTTTGTTTAGAGAACATATTGACAAGTTTGAAGTTGATGTGTGTTGATTTTTCAGTCAGTCTTCTTATATAGTTTTTTTCATCTTGAAATTAGTTAGTTGAGTAACTTTTGCGTTGGCAGCTCTGCGTTCGACTTTCAAAAATAGGATGTTTAGGAATTCGTGACCTCAAAGTCATCGCTGACTATTTAGTCAGCGGTGATTTCTAAATCGCATACGTAATTCAAAAATAGGTCTCCAGACCTGACTACAATATTCAAGATGGGAGCGAACAATAATTTAAGAATAGGTACAGACAACATCACACTTCTATATTGAAGTCGGTGCCAAACGATGATCTTAGTAAGTAGACATTCGTTAATAACGAATTATGCGACAGGGTCGGATTAAGAAGGTCTAATGACTCTCGCAAGTTTGTGTGAAAGTACGGAACATTCGTGCTCGGTTATTATGTGATAAGAACATTTATTTTTTAAGAACAACAGACACATCCCATGTCTTACCTACATAATTTTTTGTGCTACAAAATTTAAATTTGGCAGGGAGGTACTTAGTTAATTCACAAAGAACGGAATTTGTGACAGGGCCGGATTAAGGAGGTCTAAGGGCTCTCTCAAAGTTTGTATGAAAGTCCTTCATTTTTATGCGCGAAACTTGAAATTAGGTAGGGAGGGGGGTAGTTAGTAAATGTTCGCTAAGACAGATTTTGTGACATGGCCGGATTAAGGAGGAATAAGGGCTCTCGCAAGTTTTTATGAAAGTCCTTCATTTTTTTGTGCTACATACCCATTTTAAATTTGGCAAGGGGGTGGTTAATAGTTAGTAAATATTCTCTTATAAATGGATTAGGCGACAGGGCCGGATGAAAGAGGTCTAAGCACTCTCGCAAGTTTAGAGTTTATGGGTAGTAAGATGAAATTTCGGAGAGAGAAAGTTTATAGTAGACGCCCACTAAAGCGCCCCATATACGGTACGATTTGTCGTTATGATCAATCTGAACGTTAATCGTAACGATAGATCGTTTCAAAAATGCTGCACATACATGAAACGATTGATCGTAGCGATTGATCATTTATTTTCGAGACGGAACGAGTTAAAGACGTGTTTATATAATTCGAATTCGTGTAAAATGGAAAACGAACTTCTTTTCCTTAGCGGTAACTTTGATTCGGCTACAGAAAAAAAAAAACCTTGAAAAGTGCGGGTTAAAAAATTGCTATTAAAGCGAAATCAGTATTTGCATGTAAATATTTTAAATGAATTAAAGTTCCACCCAAAAGATTGGCACAACTATATGAGAATGACGGAACCTACTTACCTAAAGTTATAGAAACTAGTATCATCTAAAATACAGAAGCGTGATACAAATATGAGACAAGCTGTCAGTAATCACGAGCGTCTTAGTGCAACTTTGCGTTCAGTAGCCACTCGACGATCTTACGAAGATTTGAAGTTCTCATCGATAATTTCACAACAGTTATTAGGAAAAAATCATCCCAGAAACCTGCGGCGCCATTTACGAAGCATTCCACGACTATTGTAAGGTACGTACTGCAATAAAACGTGCTTCTTGCCGTGCGGCTGACGTCAGACTGAGACAAAAATCGAATCGTTGATCGTCGAGCCAACATACACCGTCGATTCATCGTTACGATAATCCATGATCGCATGGATTTTCTTTGCGATCTCCGATGTCGTCTTGGGTTAAGTATATCGTTCACGATCTTGACATACACTGTCGATTCGTCGTTTCGATCGGTCTGAAACGACGGATCGTACAAATCAATCGTACCGTATATGGGGCCCTTAAGAACGGATTTTGTACGAGGGGCGGATTAAGGAGGTCTAACCCCTCGTTTACACCAAGAAACAAGTAAAATACTAGTTTCATACAATACTTGTAGAATACTTGTCAAAACATAATTATTTGTTTTATACATGTATTGCAACTGTCTCAAACATTCTTTCGTTCATACTGTGTTGCCAACAAGTATCTAAACAAGTATAAACCACATCTGCGTTTACACTTAGATCTATGACATATTCAAACTAGTCTGATACATTGACAGCGTTTACACTTACAAAAAGCAATCGTGTTTTTAACAAGTTTTGTTTATTTCACTAAAATTTATGTATCATACTAATTTAAAACATGTTTTAAACTCTATCCATGCTTGTTGGATAAAGTTTTAAACTTTTACCGGACGGACCGTATTATTTTACGGGGGGAAGAGAAGAAAAAAAAATCTAAAAAATACAAAAAATGCTGCACTAGTTGAGAGCAGCATTTTTAGATTTTTTTATAAAAAAAAAATTTTTAATAAAAAAAAAATTAATAATTAAAAATTTTTTTTTTTAAATTCATTGTTTTTATTTTATTTATAATAATTGATGTATCCTGAAGCGTCCCTAAAATTTTCCAGTGATGAAAAAATAACCGTGTAAACAAGTATACTGCACCCATGAAGTAAAGTTCCTCAGCATCTTTACTTTCCATTGTGAATAGTAAATTGAGTAGAAAATATTAATAAAACTACCGGACTGGCGTGTCATTTTCTACAAGTTTATCTACAACAAGTATAAAATGTGACATCATAAACATGTAGTCAACTAGTAGTTCAGAAACAATTTCATACAACAAGTCGTATACATGTTTTGTATTCAACAAGTTTTATACATGTATACGAGTGTAAACAATAAACGAAAACATTGCATAAAACTTGTTAAATACATGTAATATACCTTGGTGTAAACGAGGGGTAAGGGCTCTCGCAAGTTTGTATGAAAGTCCTTCATTTTTTTGCGAGAAACTTGAAATTTGTTAGGGAGGTAGTTAGTAAACGTCCGTTAAGAACCAATTTGGGACAGGACCGGATTAAGAAGGTCTAAGGGCTCTTGCAAGTTTGTATGAAAGTTCTTCATTTTTTGCAACAAACTTGAAATTTTGTCGGGAGGTAGTTAGTAGACGTCCGCTAAAAACGGATTTTGCGACAGGGCTGGATTAAGCAGGTCTTAGGGGTTTAGCAGGTTTGTATGAAAGTCCTTCATTTTTTTGCTACACTACTTGAAATTTGGCAGAGAGGTACCTATAGTTAGTAGACGTTTGCTAAAAACGAATTATGCGACAGGATCAGATTAAGGAGGTCTAATGGCTCTAGCAAGTTTGTGTGAAAGTACTTAATTTTTGTGTTACAAAACTTAAATTTGGCAGAGAGGTAGTAATAGTTAGTAGACGTTCACAAAGAACCGGAATAAGGAGGTCTAAGGGCTCTCGCAAGTTTGTATGAAAGTATTTAATTTTTTGTGCTACAAACTTAAAATTTGGCAGATAGGTAGTTAATTGTTAGTAAATGTTCGCTAAAAACAAATATTGCGACATAGCTGAACTAAGGGCTCTTGCAAGTTTATATGAAGTCCTAGGCTTATTTTTGTACCAGAAAACTGAAAGAGAGATAGAATATAGTTAATACATGTCAGGTAGGAACATATTTTACGACAGGGCCGGTTTAAGGGTATATAATCGCTTTCGCAACTCTATGTGTTGAAAGTTACTTTGTGTGATAGGCATTTTCTGTTGGCTGAAATATGTAATATCATTAAAACTTCATAGTAATTTATTTATGTATTTTCATTACTACGAAGTCGCGGTCAACAACAAATTATATATTTAAATTAATCATAGAGGCAACGATATTAAAGCATAACATGAGCCGGAACAATCTGCAGCTGATCATTACACAGACATGTATGTATGTAATAAAATAGGTACTTATTTACCTTACCTATTTTATTTCCGTCGCCTTACAGATGTTGGCTAAAATTATGGCATACCAAATATATAGATTTAAGTACATTAGTGTTAATAAAGTAAATCTATTATATGTACCTATAGTTAAAGCCTTAATTTATAAATAAAATAAATCACTGTTCAGCTGGCAGTCGAGTTTTAGTTATCTCATGCAATCCACCCACTGCGGCCAAGAGATCGGTTTTGTGAGCCTGCTTGACCCTTTCCTGTGCACATTGCACGACGTGCCCAAAGTTTTACCTTCCCCCTTCTCTGACGAACATCCTCAGTTTTGAGAGTTTTACTTAGGACTTGGATTTTAAGGTTCCTTTGTCTTTGCACTTTTTAAAAATGTTGACATTATGTCACTGTCAAAGTGTCAAAAATTCCTGTAAAAAATGTTTGTTTGTTTACACTTTTTAGAGAACTGAAAACTTTTAACATATTCTTAAATGATAATAATAGCTCAAATTAAATACATTCAATGGATTCTAGAAAAAAACATTTATACGATAATACATCTACACCAAAACGTCGACGACTTGGCACGGGGAGAATATTGAAACCAAGCTTGAGGTTAAACATAAAAGAAAATAAAGATTTTCCTTTGAAATGTAGCCCCATCCACAGCCCAATTAGTGCCACTATCAAAATCTTGGGTGAAATATGTGAATCTCCGCCCCTGCCTTCCAATCAAGATAAATTTTTACATGATTCAAGGAATAACAGTTCTGTTTGTTACATACCCAGCTCACCTGCTATTTTAAATGATTCCGCGAGTTCAAATGATCATTGGGAGTCTTTATCAAACAGTGATGTTAGGGATTTGTGCCATAGTGATATATCCACACAAGAAGTTATTAACGAAATCAAAGACATATCCAATGACATGTTTCAATCGAGATTGGAACATGATTCAAATATTTTATCACAATCAAAATCAGATCAAAATAATATAAAACGTCCTGAAAAGCAGAATATATCTGCAGGCGGTCATAGTATAGAAACGAACAAGAAATGTTTTACTGAAACTACTTCACTGAATTTAAAATCAGTGCCTGAAATATTTGACAAACCACGTGGGTTTGAGGAGAACTTCAAGGAGGATGTGGGCGAAAGTTTTCAGCTAGTTAATCAATCAATATGTGGAATAGAAGATGATAAAAGTAATAAAGCACACAACAAAAGCTCACTCTTTGAAACAAAAGACTCATTTCTACTTGATATTCAAGAAAGTGGTATTGTACCTGAAAGCCAGAAATTTGCCAAGCCATTGACTCCAGCTACTCACTATGATAATAGTTTTTATGGTTTACCATCACTGACCAGGGATTTGTTTAAGACTTACAGAAATATTGAGAAGTTTTACGGTAAGTATGTTCTTATTCTTAATTTGTATTCTTTTATACTTAACAAGGTAACAACTCATATTAAACTCTTAAACTAAAAATACATTAAATCCTGGGAGTATTAGAACACATAGCAACTTTACTTTTTGACTTTGAGACTGCTCTTATGTCACATGTAATACATACAGTTCTCATAGTTAATGTATGATATTATACTTGGTTTGATTGAGAAGTGTCACACTTTTACTACAATTTTCAGACATCTGATAAAAGACTTAAACATTAACTACCTTATTAACTAAATTATTCTTCTTTTGAAAAACTATGAACCCTTAGAACCTTGTATGTTTCATTGTCTATAGATTGGCAAGAAGAATGTCTAAATCTTGATGCAATAAAAAAGCGCCGTAATCTCATTTATGCCCTTCCTACAAGTGGTGGCAAAACTTTGGTCGCCGAAGTGCTCATGATGCGGGAGGTGATCAACAGAAAGAAAAATGCACTCTTCATCCTGCCATTTGTGGCCATTGTACAAGAAAAGGTACTATTTGTGTTCAAATCAATCCTACTAAATGAAGATGTAAGCTGTAAAACAAGTAAAAAAATATCTAATGGAACCATTATGATCCTCCGAGGACTAGAAGGGGGCCTGGTAATCCGAGACACAGGCAATTACATAATTAACACAATAAAATACATTGAGACTCATTTTCACAACATTTGAACTGGATTGCTGGCAAACTATTGCACTGATTATTGATAATCAGTTCACTAATTCCCAAAAAAATTAATGATGATTAAACTTACTTAAACTTTCATGGTGTAAATCATATTGATATTTTCAGATATGGTCATTGTCACCATTTGCATTGAAATTAAATTTTTTGGTGGAGGAATATGCTGGAGGGAAGGGTCATATGCCTCCCATAAAAAGAAGGAAGAAGAACAGCATATATATTGCTACCATTGAAAAGGGACTGGGGCTTCTTCGAAGCCTTATTGAGCTTAAAAGATTAGACGAGATAGGGCTTATTGTGGTGAGTGATAAATCAAAACAAGTGGCTTGTATATTATGCAAACTACAGTATTACAATGATTGTTATAATATTATATAAAATTATTAAACTTCCAGGTAGATGAATTACATTTGATAGGAGAACAAACCAGAGGTGGAACATTAGAGATGCTGCTAACAACTGCAATGTATGTAAACAGTAAGTGTCATCATCATCATCATCATCACAGCTCATATACGTCCCCACCGAGGGGTTCGAGCCTACCCTATGTTAGGGTGATTAGGCCTTAGTCAACCACACTGGCCCAGTGCGGATTGGTCGACTTCACATACATCATTGAATTTTTTCGCAGATGTATGCAGGTTGCCTCACGATGTTTTCCTTCACCGTAGGAGCGTCAGACAAATGTACATATGAAATTCGAAATGAAAAACACATTGGTACATGGTGGGTCTCGAACTCAGATCCCCCGATTGGAAGGCAAGTGCCGAGTACACAATAAAAATAAAAATGATGTTCATAGTTAAGAATAAAAAATACTTTTGCTGATTGAACAAAAAACAGTAAAGCATTTAAATATGGAATTACCGCCAGACATCTAGTAGGGTTGGCTGGAAAAGATCTCATTTAGAGATAGGCCCACCTATCATGCCATATCTGTATTTTTTTCTTGTGTGTTGTATGTGCAGTAATAATCGCATTATACATTGTTTAATTTTGACATGACACTTTCAACTGACAACACTGCTGAGTGACGTTTTGCCAAAGAAACAATTTGCATTAGTGACATTCTACATTTTTGGGCATATTTCACTTTTGATTTCAGAGGATATTCAAATAGTGGGCATGAGCGCCACCATCGGTAATCTCCCGGAGCTGGCACGTTTCTTGAACGCGGACGTGTTTGAACGTCACTTCCGACCAGTAGAGCTGACAGAGTACGTGAAATTGGGCGACGTCCTCCATAAGCTTGTGTGGGGCGCCGGAGGGCTGGAAATAGTGCCGGACAGACAGCTCGCCTATGATGTGAGTGTTGTATCTGCGAACTACTAACAGCGTCTTTCCCGGTGAAAAAGAATGGAGAACATGAAGTTGGACAATGTCCTCCACAACTTGGTGTGGGGCATCACTAGGCTTCACATATAGTCGGCGCGTTTATCATGTGAGTGTTCTTCTTGCGAACTGGTGGTAACGCTATAGTCCCGGTGGAGCGGTCAGATTATGTGAAGCTGGATGATGTCCCCCACAAGCTGGTGAACCTGTCTCTATGAACAAGTTTGTTATTATGTTAGCTATTTCTTTATGATTAAATGGCCAACGATCCAGTGAAGAGTGAAGAATTTTATATAAGGTAGGTTTTTAATTGCTGTTAAGTTTTACAAAGAAATACAATGTTATTTTCAGTAGCTTTATCTTATTATTTTTATTGTAATTTTAAGGTTTTATATTAGTGATTCTTTCTTTATAAAAATTCTGAATAAAATGATAAATCATCATAACAGCTCATACACGTCCCCACCTAGGAGCTCGAGCCTACCCTAAGTTGGAGTGTTTAGGCCTTAGTCAACTACGCTGGCCCAGTCCGGATTGGTCGACTTCACATACACCTTTAAATTTATTTGCAGATGTATGCAGATTGCCTCACGATGGTTTCCTTCACCGTAAGAGCGTCAGACAATTGTACATATGAAATTCGAAAAACGAAAAACACGTTGGTACATGGCGGTCTCGAAGACCGGACCTCCCGATTGGAAGGCAAGTGCCGAGTCCATAGTCCCACCGACGACGCTCCCAATAATAAATAAATTTCATAAAATAAAACGTGCTATACCGCGCTGATAATCGTCGAGGTTTTATACAAATATATCTAACATTCGAGTCTTTCGACTCTAATCGCTTCTAATGCTGTCACGCGCAGTACTCCAGTGTAGCCAGCAGCCTGGACCCGGACTGGCTGGGCGGGCTGGTGTCCGAGGTGGTGCCCGGCGGCTCGTGCCTCGTCTTCTGCCCCACCAAGCGGAACTGCGAGAACGTCGCCGCACTGCTCTGCAAGCTTCAGAGGAGGTACTATCGAGGTCTCTCGTGCCTTACCACTTTGTAGAATTATTCGTTTGAAAGCGGATCGCAACGGACACGCCCACACGACCCATGCCTATCCCTGTTTGGCTACGTATTTTTACTACGATTTACTACGGCCAATCATGCAAGCGACTTTCGACGTAGGACTGGTGAGGTGCCAGTGTCCTCGATAGTACGCTTGCAGGTGTCATCGCCTGCATATTTACAGTCAAGATCTCAGCTGCAATCTTCAGCATAGGAAGGGTAGCTTGGTGGGTAGTGGTATCGCACTGTGGACCCTACCACAAGCGTCCATAAGGGCAGGGAGAACACCGGGCGGTTATGTTTGACACTACCGAAACCCGTCTAGCCAACGGCGAGTACGGCGCGGTCACGCATTCCCTCCGAAAAAATGGGAGGCTAGATTGAGCCAGTCTCCTACCAGACTGGCCTAGTTGCAGTTCATCGATCTGCAGGAAGCACTGCAGGTTTGTATTGGTCCCGTAAGGTGGTATTTGAAACTCCTCACCTCTTACAGAAGTTGTTGTCTCTTTTTATTAGGCATAATTTCTATGACGAGACTAGCAATTCTACTCTGAAGAGGGGCCTTGCACGGCCGGGCATTATCGTCCTCGACACGTAATGATTCGTCTCTCCTCCCCACAACGCTTTATGCAGATACTAGCACTATGGGCTGATGAGAACAGTCTGGTGATGCCGAAAATTACTTGTGTACGTAGGGAAATGATGTCTCACCGCACATCGGAGCGCCAGGTGCTGGAGCGGGCGCTGCGTGCAGAGGGCGCCCGCGAACTGGCCCAGCTGGTCAGGTCCGGCGTCGCCTATCACCACGCGGGACTCTCCTCGGAGGAGAGGAGCTTACTCGAGCAAGCATTCAGGTGAGTCTGCATGATTGGCGCGCATTTTAGAATAAGGCGACAGATGTGAAGTGTAACTCTACATCTATCATAATTGGGATGATGACTGAATTCAAATTTTTACGTCTCGTCATTAAATATTAAAATACCGTGGAAAAATATGCAGTCCTGTGAAATTAGAATTAAAATCGGCTAAGAAATACGTTAGATACAAGCATTTTAAGTTGTTAATTTGAAGGCGATTAGACAGAGAGATCCGACATCAACCGTGACGTCATAGTTGAGTACGGCCATATTGACTTCTTGTAAATTGCCGTTTTGCTAGAAAGAGATGGAGAAAAATCTTTAATACCTTATATCTCGGTTGTTTTTATAGTTATTCGAAAACCGATTTTTTCTTTCTGTTTATTATATGAATGAGCTTCTATTAGAGCAAAAAAAATTTCTTAGTCATCTAGCCAATTGCTTAGTCGTTTTTTTTATTGCAGAAAGTTGGCAAACAAGCAAACTGCCCACCTGATGGTAAGTGGTAACAGTCACCTATAATACATGTGGCTCTTGTGAGATTCACAGCAAAACTGCAACCCCCACAAGAACCACAGTGTACGTTGCCAACTTGTGACACCAGATGTAAAGTCACAGTACCCATTAATTTCACTGCCATATCTTACCCTTCAAACCGGAACACAGCAACGCGAGCACTGCTGCTTTGCGGCAGAAATAGGTAAGACGGAGGTACCTAAGCGGACGACACCGCTACAGGGTCTCCCTCCAGCGGGGAGTCTAAATCGACCACAGTTAAAATACATCTGTTATCTATGGTAGTCTATCGTTTAGTTTAAATCCGAAGTCTCTAGCTAGATGGCCCAGAGGCCGAGAGCTCGCCGGAAGGGCCGACATACAGACAGACAACGGACGGACGGAGCGCGAGCGTTATCAAAGCTCGGGTCGCGCTAATGACCAAAGAGATCCGTCTGTGCCGGCAGGGCGGGCGCGGTGTCGGCGCTGTGCTGCACGTCCACGCTGGCGGCCGGCGTCAACCTGCCGGCGCGCCGCGTCATCGTGCGGGCGCCGCGCGTGGGCCGCGACCTGCTCACGCTGGCCGGCTACCGGCAGATGGCGGGCCGCGCGGGCCGCGCCGGGGTCTGCGAGGCCGGTACGTGTCGCGGGCCGCGCGGGGGTCTGCGAGGCCGGTGCGTGTCGCGGGCCGCGCGGGGGTCTGCGAGGCCGGTGCGTGTCGCGGGCCGCGCGGGGGTCTGCGAGGCCGGTGCGTGTCGCGGGCCGCGCGGGGGTCTGCGAGGCCGGTGCGTGTCGCGGGCCGCGCGGGGGTCTGCGAGGCCGGTGCGTGTCGCGGGCCGCGCGGGGGTCTGCGAGGCCGGTGCGTGTCGCGGGCCGCGCGGGGGTCTGCGAGGCCGGTACGTGTCGCGGGCCGCGCGGGGGTCTGCGAGGCCGGTGCGTGTCGCGGGCCGCGCGGGGGTCTGCGAGGCCGGTGCGTGTCGCGGGCCGCGCGGGGGTCTGCGAGGCCGGTGCGTGTCGCGGGCCGCGCGGGGGTCTGCGAGGCCGGTACGTGTCGCGGGCCGCGCGGGGGTCTGCGAGGCCGGTACGTGTCGCGGGCCGCGCGGGGGTCTGCGAGGCCGGTACGCGACGGTCATTCCTCGAATTCCACCCCAACGGCAATTAGTCTTGCGAGCGATCTATCCCGTCCTATATATTAAGAGCGAAAGCACACGGCGTTTTTTAAGCGCGCAGACAACGCGCGTATAAGGTACGTGCGTTTTCGGCGTCGTAGATGCGGATTGTTGCGTTTGTATTGGTGATACAAACTCGCGCATGAATCACGCATACGTGCAGAGGCGGAGGAGGGGCGGAGGCACGCGCGCTCACGTCACCGCATCTTTACAACTGAAGAAGAGGAGTCTGTTATTAAAACGCGGAAACTACGAGCGACTACAGGACGTCGGTACGGCAGTAGGTGCGCATGTACGCACAGTAGAGGCGCGTTTCGTAACCTCGTAACCGCGTCCGCCCCGCGGTTACAAGGTTGCATTTTAATCTCGTTCATAGCGTGTATACGCGCGTCGTCTGCGCGTCGTCTGCGCTAAAGGTCCGTCGCTCACTCGGCGACTAGTTCCTCTATTAAGTATTTAATTTAAGGTGCGCGGCAGCATTCCACTCGGTAAAAAAATTATCGCTATTTCAGGTGAAAGCATAATAATGTGCAACCCTTGCGAGTGGGAGAGGGTGCGCGGGGTGCTGGGGGGCGGGCTGGCCGCCGCGTGCAGCCGGCTGCGGCCGCAGGTGGGCGCCTTCCTGCTGGCGGCGGCGGCGCTGGGGCTGGCCACCACTCGCCCGGCGCTGGCCGCGCTGCTGGGCCGCACGCTGCTGGCCGCCAGGTGCGTGCCCCGTGCCCCGTGCCCTGTGCCCCGTGCCCTGTGCCCCGTACCCTGCCCGGCGCTGGCCGCGCTGCTGGGCCGCACGCTGCTGGCCGCCAGGTGCGTGCCCCGTGCCCCGTGCCCTGTGCCCCGTGCCCTGTGCCCCGTACCCTGCCCGGCGCTGGGCTCGCTGCTGGGCCGCACGCTGCTGGCCGCCAGGTGCGTGCCCCGTGCCCCGTGCCCTGTGCCCCGTGCCCTGTGCCCCGTACCCTGCCCGGCGCTGGCCGCGCTGCTGGGCCGCACGCTGCTGGCCGCCAGGTGCGTGCCCCGTGCCCCGTGCCCTGTGCCCCGTACCCTGCCCGGCGCTGGCCGCGCTGCTGGGCCGCACGCTGCTGGCCGCCAGGTGCGTGCCCCGTGCCCCGTGCCCTGTGCCCCGTGCCCTGTGCCCCGTACCCTGCCCGGCGCTGGCCGCGCTGCTGGGCCGCACGCTGCTGGCCGCCAGGTGCGTGCCCCGTGCCCCGTGCCCTGTGCCCCGTGCCCTGTGCCCCGTACCCTGCCCGGCGCTGGCCGCGCTGCTGGGCCGCACGCTGCTGGCCGCCAGGTGCGTGCCCCGTGCCCCGTACCCTGTGCCCCGTGCCCTGTGCCCCGTACCCTGCCCGGCGCTGGGCTCGCTGCTGGGCCGCACGCTGCTGGCCGCCAGGTGCGTGCCCCGTGCCCCGTGCCCTGTGCCCCGTGCCCTGTGCCCCGTACCCTGCCCGGCGCTGGCCGCGCTGCTGGGCCGCACGCTGCTGGCCGCCAGGTGCGTGCCCCGTGCCCCGTGCCCTGTGCCCCGTGCCCTGTGCCCCGTACCCTGCCCGGCGCTGGGCTCGCTGCTGGGCCGCACGCTGCTGGCCGCCAGGTGCGTGCCCCGTGCCCCGTGCCCTGTGCCCCGTGCCCTGTGCCCCGTACCCTGCCCGGCGCTGGCCGCGCTGCTGGGCCGCACGCTGCTGGCCGCCAGGTGCGTGCCCCGTGCCCCGTGCCCTGTGCCCCGTGCCCTGTGCCCCGTACCCTGCCCGGCGCTGGGCTCGCTGCTGGGCCGCACGCTGCTGGCCGCCAGGTGCGTGCCCCGTGCCCCGTGCCCTGTGCCCCGTGCCCTGTGCCCCGTACCCTGCCCGGCGCTGGGCTCGCTGCTGGGCCGCACGCTGCTGGCCGCCAGGTGCGTGCCCCGTGCCCCGTACCCTGTGCCCCGTGCCCTGTGCCCCGTACCCTGCCCGGCGCTGGGCTCGCTGCTGGGCCGCACGCTGCTGGCCGCCAGGTGCGTGCCCCGTGCCCCGTGCCCTGTGCCCTGTGCCCCGTACCCTGCCCGGCGCTGGGCTCGCTGCTGGGCCGCACGCTGCTGGCCGCCAGGTGCGTGCCCCGTGCCCCGTGCCCTGTGCCCTGTGCCCCGTACCCTGCCCGGCGCTGGGCTCGCTGCTGGGCCGCACGCTGCTGGCCGCCAGGTGCGTGCCCCGTGCCCCGTGCCCTGTGCCCTGTGCCCCGTACCCTGCCCGGCGCTGGGCTCGCTGCTGGGCCGCACGCTGCTGGCCGCCAGGTGCGTGCCCCGTGCCCTGTGCCCTGTGCCCCGTACCCTGCCCGGCGCTGGGCTCGCTGCTGGGCCGCACGCTGCTGGCCGCCAGGTGCGTGCCCCGTGCCCCGTGCCCTGTGCCCCGTGCCCTGTGCCCCGTACCCTGCCCGGCGCTGGGCGCGCTGCTGGGCCGCACGCTGCTGGCCGCCAGGTGCGTGCCCCGTGCCCTGACTGTTCGTGGACGGCCTCTGTGTTGTGTTCCTACTCGTCGGAACGTGAGGAGGAGTTTATCAGGAGAGAGACTGTACTATACCTTTTAAACCGATTTCCAAAATTCTTTTTGTATTCGATAGAGTATACTGCAAGGGTGGTCCCATGGTCACCAAAGTCAGGATCTGATGATGAGATCCCATAGAAAATCAAGAAAAACACTAATTTAACACCAGCTCACCAAAAGGGAGCTGATATTAAATTAGGGTTTCTTTCACTAAAAAGATTTCATTCACTAAAAAGTTAAAAATAAAAAAAAATGTGCAAAAATTAAAAACCGACTTCAAAAACACTGAAAACTTAAAAATAATATAAGAATAGGTACAGACAACATCATACTTCTATATTGAAGTCGGTGACAAATTTTAACGCGCCGACTTCAATATAGAAGTGTGATGTTGTCTCTACTTATTTTTATATTATTTTTAAGTTTTCAGTATTTTTGAAGTCGGTTTTTATTTTTTGAAAGAAACTTAACATCCATTACTACTATCATGAACGCCGCCGTAACACATAAGATCACTAAACCAGTAATGGATATATAGGTAGTTTCTTTCAAAAATGACAGTTCTAGTTATCAACCGTAGTTAGCGAATAGGTCTGCAGGTGAAGCTCGTTTCCGTCTTCGGCTTTATTGTCACTTACCATCGGGTGAGATGAAAGCCGAGAGCTTTGTTATTGTGTGTAAATATATATACACATACATTACAAAGTGTAAATGAAATAACGCAATACCGCAGCCACCTCAACTTATTTTTATTATAAAAAAATATATTATCTATAAAAATATTCGCGTATTATTTACGACAACGGTATTTCCTTTCACACACTTGCGAATATGATGTTGCCGTTTAGCCGCTGATAAGAGATGATGAGAATAAAGTTAAGTGAATTTAAAAAGTAACGAGAATTATTTTTTTTATTAATAAAAATGTTTGTTAGTGCGATTGATTCTACTCTCGATTTTTAACAAATTAATTTCAGGTTTTGCGGAATTTCATTAACATATTATCTATACATACAGATGACACAGACACCAGAGGCACAGGGCTCTGTCGTCACCCTTTGAGTATGGCTAGGATATAACGGCTATGCACGGTATTTACAGGATGGTTTTAGTATAATAAACCCTTAACCTAACGTGTTCCGTGACAACGGCTTCCGTTTGTAGCCCAGACGTGGACATGAAGCGAGTGTGCGACGAGTCCATCCAGTCCCTCATCCAGTCCGGCGCGCTGGAAGTAGACAACAGCAGGGTGAAGAAGACGCAGCCGGCCGAGGATGAGGGCAGTTGTTACGTGTACGACGATTCCACGCTCGTCGCCAGCAAGCTCGGCGTGGCGGCGGTGCAAGGTGAGTTTTTCTCGCCTAATACATGTTGCGGGTAGATATTTTTGTTGCGTACAATTAACGAACGAAATTTTCACAGTGGTTTACTGGGTTAGTCAATATGGGTGTATCAAGCGGAGGGGGTCGTAACGTATGAGTATTGAGTTATATTATACACACGCTAACATTATGAAATACGATTATTTTTATTTTCATACAAACATAATGTTATAAAATGAAAAAATGTACAACCCTAAAAGTGGGCGAAGCTTAAGGTGCGGCTAAACGGCGGCGGCACTTGCGCATTACTCGTATAAAGTACTTTATTTACACTCATGTTCTAATTCTAATATTAAGAACTCAATACTAATATTTTAAAAGCATAACTTAAAGCCCTTGGCATTTTACAAATTACATTATAATACAGGTTCACCATACAAAACCAGTACTTTAATGTAACTCGAATTCCAATAAAATACAGTTCGATTGACGAAGCCCGACCAAGGAGGTTTTGTCACAATTTTCTTTTGTGCCAGTACATTGTCTATGGCGGCGCGTGCAACAGCGCATGCGCGGTAGAATGTTGGTGTTGGCGCCATTTCTCTGAATTTTTCATTCATTATTTTGCTGTTATTGGTTAAAATAATAAATAATATAAATGTATGTAGTTTTAGATTTCTGTATTAGTTTCACAATTGCACTGTTCAAAATGCAAATAATTATTAGAATAAATGAGTTTGATTTTGTTTTAATTTTGTGTCTTTTATTTAATTTAGGTAACCACTGATTGCATGAGTGTAGATAAAGTAGTGTATGAAATTGCACATAATTAGGTCTTAAAACACTCGTGTGGTACTTACTATTAAAATTCTCGGCAAGCCTCGAATTTTAAACACACACTAGTGTTTTAAGACCCCTATTATGTGACTATTTCATAAACTACTATTGAGTGGCAGGTGTCTATCCTTTTAAACATGCCTCGTAGATTTTGACGACATAAATAAGGCCATTTTGTTGACCCTGGAATAACACAGTCAGCGGCTAAGGCTTTTGCGGAGTTTGTTTTGAAATCTCAAAAATCCTTTACTCCAATAATATATTAAAAGTGCTACAACAGAAGTAGTTCAGGCTCATGTGTACTTTTTCACTCTTTCGGCTTGATACACTTTTCTAAACTAACACAGGATCGCGGTGCATCCTGTCACTTGCGGACTAAGCTTAGGTGCTCCTCAAACCCACTTGGCAAGCAAAATTAGTTGAAACGCAAATACCTCTTATTGGGCTGAGCCCTATGCCCAGCAGTGAGCGTATGATAGCCGACACAATAGCCTAGGGTTGGTCGAAACAGCGAAATGAAAATTATATATAGGGATGTATATTATTATTATTATAAGCAAAATAATAATTGTTTTAACTAGGGGGTATGGACTTGGAGTCGGCGAAGCAGTTCCTAGAAGACATTAAAGTGGCGTCCCGAGGGCTCGTGCTGATAGATAGTCTGCATCTCCTGTACATAGTGACGCCGCACGACGCTGCCGGGGTCAAGCCAGATTACCGACATTACTATTCGCTGGTAAGATACGAAGTCATAATTATTGCTCGCTGCTAAGATAGGATGTCGACATTAGTACTTGCTGCTAAGATACGATGTCGACATTACTGCTTGCTGCTAAGATCCGATATTGTCATTACTGCTCGCTGCTTAGATACGATGTCGTATTTACTGCTCGCTTATAAGATATGACATCGCTATTACTGCTTATTACAATAGACGACAATGCCTTTACGATGTCGTCATTACTGCTCGCTGCTAAGATACGATGTTGTCATTACTGCTCTCTGCTTAGATACGATATCGTCATTACTGCTCGCTGCTAAGATATGATGTTGACATTATTGCTTGCTGCTAAGATACGATGTCAACATTACTGCTTGCTGCTAAGATACGATGTCGACATTACTGCTTGCTGCTAAGATACGATGTCGACATTAGTACTTAATGCTAAGATACGATGTCGACATTACTGCTTACTGTTAAAATAGGATACCGACATTACTACTTTCTGCTAAGATACGATTACGACATTACTGCTCGCTGCTAAAATACGATGTCGACATTACTGCTCGCTGCTTAGATACGATGTCGACATTAGTACTTGCTGCTAAGATACGATGTCGACATTACTGCTTGCTGCTAAGATCCGATGTTGTCATTACTGCTCGCTGCTTAGATACGATGTCGTATTTACTGCTCGCTTATAAGATATGACATCGCTATTACTGCTTATTACAATAGACGACAATGCCTTTACCGCACACTGAACTCAAATATATCTCACTTGGATTCACCATGGAAATTTTCATCGCCTTTCGTATTTCTTACAAGTTTGTATGTTAAAAGTTAATCAGTTTTTTTCTGTGTACGCAATTTAATGAATTTAAATTTATTTAATTATATTAATGTTTGAATATATTTCAGTACGGCACTTTGGACGAAGAAGGCATACAGACAGCAAAGGTTTTGGGTATCACGGAAATGAACGCAGTCAGGATGATGACTGGAAAGTCTATAACGGTGAGCTAGTTGTACTGCAGGCCTATTCTGTAACTTCGATTGCTAACTAGAACTGTCATTTTTGAAAGGAACTTAACATCTATTACTGCTATCATGAACGCTGCCGTAACACATAAGATCACTAAACCAGTAATGGACATAAAGTGTCTTGACAGTTCTAGTTAGCAACCGACGTTACAGACTAGGCCTGCTGTATCTGTACCTTCAAAAATTTGGAGAAAATTGCTATACTGTTTGTAAACTACCCTCAGAATGTGCCAGAACGCGTGCTGTGTCGTTTCTACCTTGCGCTGATGCTGCGAGACCTATGGAGGCAGATGCCCTTCCCGGCGGTCGCCGATAAGTGAGTAGTTTTGTTATTTTTCTACGTTAAAAAGCTAGAAAGTATGTACAACAAACTCTATTTTTGCTACATAGGTAAATTGTGCGAATTTTTTATTGGTTTCTATAAAATACCATACTGTATTTTTAATATAAATAAATAAATAATAAAACCAATAATTAATAGGTGTCCCCATTATAAAATGTATGCCACACTTACAAAATAATTAAAAAGTGCTAGCTGTGCCCGCGAACTACGTTTCGTCATAAAATTTGACAAAAAAAAACCCTTATCACCTAGGGGTATTAAAAATAGCCTACGACATATTCTCAGACCTACCAAATATACACAAAAAAATCGGTCAAGAAGTTCGATATTTAAGACTGTGACACAAGATTTTTATGTACCCTTTGCTACCTTAACTATCATTTGGTCAAGTTCTTGACTATTTAATAGCTATTGTTATACCTTTTTGAGAAGGTAAAGAGACGTACAAGTTTTTTTAATTATTTGCAAAATAAGTTTCATACATTATTTTAAAAAAAAGCTCTTCAAAGTTAGAAATACTTAGTCATTTTTTTCAAACCGTTCTTGGGCAGTTTTTTTTTCATTTGTTAGTAGCAGGTTCAGTTTTTTATTAATCAATTTGATTAATTGATGTGTCTTCTAACTAAATAAAAACGGACCCTAGGAGCTCTAATCCCAAAAAAATTGATGAAAAGTAAAAAAATTAAGAATTATTTTTAAAAAAGATTGCGATGAGGCCGCCTGTTTTGCTGTTCGTATATGTATTATTTTGTATTCTGTAAAAAAATGTGCAAAATAAATTGTTTCTATCTATTCTATCTAAAACTTAAAACGGTAAAGTTAACGGTAAAGTTTCGGACACCATACTTTCCCTGTAACCCTGTATAGGTACGTTCCGTTTTACATGCGATTCATCGCTGGTTTTTTGAGTTATTGCCATGTTATTGCTTACCAGATTTTATTTCTACCGTATATTGGTTTTGAATATAGAATTTGTTTTTAATGACAATGCTGAGTTCGAGTGATTCACAAAATCTTTAGAATTGGCTAGATGACTAAGAAATTTTTTTTGCTTTAATAGAAGCTCATTCATATAATAAACAGAAAGAAAAAATCGGTTTTCGAATAACTATAAAAACAACCGAGATATAAGGTATTAAAGATTTTTCTCCGTCTCTTTCTAGCAAAACGGAATTTACAAGGAGTCAATATGGCCGTACTCAACAATGACGTCACAGTTGATGTCGGATCTCTCTGTCTAATCGCCTTCAAATTAACAACTTAAAATGCTTGTATCTAAGGCATTTCTAAGCCGATTTTAATTCAATTTGAATTCAGCCATCATCCCAATTGGGATGATCCCAATTGGGATGATGACTGAATTCTAATTTTTACGTCTCGTTATTAAATATTAAAATACCGTGGAAAAAGATGCAGTCCTGTGAAATTAGAATTAAAATCGGCTCAGTAATACATTAGATACAAGCATTTTAAGTTGTTTATTTGAAGGCATTAGACAGAGAGATCCGACATCAACCGTGACGTCATTGTTGAGTACGGCCATATAAACTCGTTGTAAATTGCCGTTTTGCTAGAAAGAGATGGAGAAAAATCTTTAATACCTTATATCTTGGTTGTTTTTATAGTTATTTAAAAAACCGATTTTTTCTTTGTTTATTATATGAATAAGCTTCTATTAAAGCAAAAAAAATGTTTTGTCATCTAGCCAATTGGGAATAGTAGACAATAATTTCGCACGTAATATTTGTGTGAATTCAAGATTCATTTCTATGGTCTATTCAAGATAGGAAGGTTCCTCTGAGAGGTCGAACTTTTCCGTTTCATGCATACTAGTTTTTGTGATTAAAATAATATGTTTTAAAAATATATCTTATCCATTTAGGTTATTTTTATCAGAAATGCTTTAATTTATTCCACATTAAATAAAAACAAGATGACATTCTTGTTTTTATTTAATGTGGAATTAATTATCCATTATATTGTTATAATTAATTATATTGTCCAGTTAAATAAAATTATAATTCTTAATAAAATATTTGTGTAAAGTATAAGTTCAGATTCACGATTCAAATACATACATACATATATACTTATTTCAGAATTATAAAAAAATATATTTAACTGGATTGATATTCACGTTTCTATTTAATTCTATTTAATTAATTGTTGCATTGTTGAAAAAAATACTTCGACTATGCAACAAAACAAACTTCGACCACCATCACCTAGGGGTAATAAAAATAGCCTACGACATATTTTCAGACCTACCAAATATACACAAAAAAATCTGTCAAGAAGTTCGATAATTAACACTGTGACACAAGATTTTTATATATTAGATCAAAATTTAGAGTAATCTTGATAGGTTTATAATGATCTACCCTTCAAGTCTTCGATAACCATATTGTTGGAGTTGGAAACGATTTTTTTTATTTTATAGATAGTATCAGTATTTACATACTGAGCATCAACAATTCACTTCAACAAGTTGCTACAAATTTAATGCTATTGCTATTGATTTTATATTTTAAAAATACGGCTTTTGGCCCCAAGTTGCATAACCCTTGGTTGGATTTTATAAAATCCAAAATGGGCAACTAGTGAAAACTCGGAAATCTCTAGGTGACCCAGGGGTCAAGATTTCGATGGAACGGACAGACAGACAGAAAGACATAGGCGGAGGAAAAGATGATATTGAATTTATATATGAAAATAAGGGGGTTTGGCCCTAGCTGACATAACGCTATCGGGACTACAAAATTACCAAAATGGGCTTAAGTAGAGTTCATCATCATTATCATCATCATCAGTATCATAATCCTAAATTTTTGACTTTTCATCGATTTTTTTGGGATTAGAGCTCCTTTGATTTATTTAGTTAGAAGACACATCAATTAATCAAATTAATTAATAAAAAACTGAACCTGCTACTAACAAATGAATAAAAAACTGCCCAAGAACGGTTAGAGTGAAAAAAATCACTAAGTATTTCTAACTTTGAAGAGCTTTTTTTAAAAAATGATGTATGAAACTTATTCTGCAAATAATTTAAAAAACTTCTACGTCTTTTTACCTTTTCAAAAAAGTATAACATCAAATAGGTATGTTCATAAAATCTTAAATTAATGTTATTGGAATAGCCCAAGTGAGTGGCACAACATAACAGAACTTCCGGGGGGGTTCGGGGGCCCTTTCGTGCGGAGAGTCAGCGCAAATCAGCTGTCGGCTGTTCCCTGGCGAAACAGGCCTACACACGTTAACTATGCTAATCGCTGCAACGACACCTCAATTTCACACCTCTCACTCCAACAAACATGTCAGCGCACAATATTAGGACTGGTCGTACAGCGGTGCACTATCCCACCAAAACACCACTATTCGAGGTGGGGCTCGCTAACATCCGCGGGCTCCATTCTAACCTCTTGGCTGTCCACCACCATCTCGAGACAGCCCGTCCAGCAATGCTGTTTTTGACAGAGACGCAAATTATCTGCCCGGCCGATACAGGCTACCTTAATTACCCCGGCTACGCTCTTGAGGAGTCCTTCAAGGCAAAGGCAGGTGTTTGCTTGTTCGTCCGGGCGGACGTTTGTTGTCGTCGCCTGCGCTGTTTGGAGGAACCTTCATTTTCCCTCCTTGTGGTACACGTCGATTTTGGCACTCATTGCAGTGTCTACGTGTGCGTCTATCGTTCCCACCGTGGTGACTTGGAGACAACTCGACTTTTTGAACACCTAAGTCGGGTGGCAGATGACGCGCAGGAGCAATTTCCTTCCGCCGAGCTGGTGTTTTTAGGGGACTTCAATGCTCACCACGAGTTGTGGTTAAGTTCCTCTAAAACTGACCATGCGGGTAGGACTGCCCACGCATTCGCTCTCACGCACGACCTGACACAATTGGTTACCCAGCACACCAGGGTACCAGATATTATCGGTCAAGCGCCCTCTTTGTTGGACCTTCTGCTGACAAATCGCCCCGACGGATATCAGGTGGTGATTCGAGCTCCACTTGGATCTTCAGATCACTGCCTGGTATCCGTCTCAGTGCCTCAGGCGTCGCGACCGTCGCCTGTGGTTGCAGCACGCCGTTTGTGGCACTATGCGTCAGCAGATTGGGACGGTATGCGGGATTATTACGCGTCTGTCCCTTGGTGGCAGCGCTGTTTCAGTGGGATGGATCCGAACTCCTGCGCTACCTCTGTTGCTGACGAGATCAGATTAGGAATGGAATATTATATTCCACATTCCAATCTCGTCAGTAGAGGGAGACGTAACCTCTGGTTCAATCGCGAGTGTGCCTCTGCTGTTGAAAACAAACAGCTAGCTTACCGCGCTTGGATCAGAGGTCGAGCTTCTAGGGATCCCAATACTAACCTACTGAAAACAGCCTATAATAATGCCACCAAGTTGTGTAAGAGGGCTTACATTAGAGCGGATGCTCAGCGCATTGCACAAGTGGGTCAGGAACTGCTAGCGCACCCTACGGGTAGCCGTTCTTTCTGGCGCCTGGCCAAAGCTGTGCAATCAAACTTCTGCCAACCCTCGCTGCCACCGCTGAGACATGCCGATGGCTCACTTGCTCATCAGCCGCAGGAGAAAGCCGACCTCCTGGCAAAACTCTTCGCGGCCCATTCCCGTATCGATGACTGTGGTGCACAACCTCCGACACTGTCCCATTGTGGCAGCACTATGCCCGATATCCGCATCAGACAGCGAGATGTGCGGGCGGAGCTACAGTCGATTGATATTCGAAAAGCAAGTGGACCAGACGGCATTCCTGCGATTGTACTTAAGAAGTGTGCAGCGGAGTTGACTCCGGTCCTGACGCGTCTATACCGTCTGTCGTTCTCTGCTGGTTGTGTGCCGAAATCTTGGAAGGAGGCCAATGTCCAGCCGGTTCCCAAAAAGGGAGATCGTTCTGATCCGGCTAACTATCGCCCTATAGCCGTCACTTCCATTTTGTGTAAAATCATGGAGAGGATCCTTAACACCCAGCTGATCCGTTACCTGGAAGGTCACTCGTTGCTTAATGACCGTCAGTATGGGTTTCGTCCTAAACGGTCAACAGGTGACCTTCTAGCGTTCCTTTTGCACAAATGGGGTGAATCTATCGATAAGCGCGGCGAGTCTGTGGCTATTAGTCTCGACATCGCCAAAGCTTTTGATAGAGTCTGGCACAAGGCTCTCCTTTCCAAGCTTCCGGCATACGGATTGCCCGCTCAGTTCTGTACGTGGATTGCCAGCTTCCTCCACGAGCGTAGAATTCGCGTTGTCGTTGACGGCTGCGCTTCGCGGTTCGTGGCAGTGAATGCTGGTGTTCCACAAGGCTCCGTTCTATCCCCAACATTGTTTCTTCTGCATATCAATGACATGCTTTCCTTGGGAAGTATACATTGCTATGCAGACGACAGTACAGTGCATGGGGGATATCACGGAAGCTCAGGGGCTGCTCGTGGCAATATTGATAGGGAGAGGCAGAATCTTATCATTGAGCTCAACAGGACGCTGGACCTCATCTCCGAATGGGGTTCCAACAATCTTGTCGAGTTCAATGCTAAGAAAACACAGGTGTGCGCGTTCTCGGCGAAAAGGTCACCTTTCCTCCCCCCTCCTTCTCTTCAGGGCACAACCCTTCACACACAGAGTAACATCACCTTGCTCGGAATGAACATTCGCTGCGATCTGAACCCCAGAGACTACATCGAATCCGTTATAACTGCTGCCTCACGGAAACTCGGTGTCCTAAACAAGGTGCGTAGGTATTTTGCGCCGGACCAACTATGCCTGTTGTATAAAACTCAGGTTAGGTCTTGCGTGGAATATTGCTCGCACCTTTGGGACGGCTCCGCTCAGTACCTCCTCGATGCTCTGGACAGATTGCAGCGTCGCGCTATTCGAATAATTGGCGATGTAGAGGCAACTAACACCCTCGAGCCTCTACAACTTCGTCGTGACATCGCCTCTCTTAGCGCCTTTTACCGAATGTTCCATGGGGAATGCTCTGAGGAGCTCTTTAACCTTATCCCTCCCTCTCCATTCCTTAACAGAAACACGCGTAAGGGCCTTCGGAGTCATCCGTACACTGTGTCCTCCTTTTCACACCGTACCAAGAAATTCCAAGATTCCTTCTTCTGTCGTTCATCCCACACTTGGAATTCTCTACCTGCACACGTGTTTCCTCCATCCTACAACATGGGTTCCTTCAAAAGAGGTGTGAAAAAGCATCTTTTAGGCCGGCAAGGGGCGGGCAGGTAGGATAGTGGATGTCGTCCCTACTCTATCTGTCAACTCATTTGGGCCTCTTTCACCGCTTAACATCAGGCGGGAGGAGGTCATTTGCCGGGCCTTACATAAAAAAAAAAAAAAAAAAAAAAAAACTGCGAAAGAAATGGGTACGGCTTACTACCTGGCACCTTTATTACAATGAAAAAAGGGTCAGGTAGGCATTTTTTATCCTCGGAAGACGTGCGGTCTCATTTTGACTCGTGGTATTTAGTCTGCTCATGCGCTTCGTCCGTGGTAGATGTGTTATTCGTGCTCTTCGATCATTTTCTTTAAAAACGCGACTTGGCATGGATTTTTGGACTGTTTCATCTTCTCTGTGACGTGGCTTGTGACTGGACTTTGATTTGAATTGTGAGCATGGCAACATTTACCAACGAGGAATATGCTGACATCCTAATGTGTTATGGATTTTGCGAAGGAGTGTCGTTACGTGCACGCAATGAATACATGCTAAGGTATCCTAATCGCCGAGTACCTGATATTGGCGTATTTGACCGAGTTTATCGAAGACTACGGGAAACTGGTTCTGTTTTAGTACGACAGACTGACATGGGAAGACCCCGTATTCTTGATGACGACGACGAAGAAAACGAAATACGACGTCTCTTCGAAGCTGACCCAACCACGTCAACAAATGTTATCGCTCGCCGGCTCGGTATTTCCCAGTGGAAGGTCTGGTTCGTAATGTACACCCCTGGGCAATACCGTTACCATTACACGTCAGTGCAAGTACTTGAAGAAGGGGATCCATTGAGACGACTAGACTTTTGCAGATTTATGCTGAATGCCGATATTGAAGATCCAGTTTTTTTCAAGAAAATTCTGTGGACAGATGAGTCGAAATTTGATAAAGATGGCATCACAAATTATCACAACGCCCATTATTGGGCTCCCAAAGACCAAGGAAACCCTAACAAAAAAAGAATTAAGGAGCCTCAAAGGCGATTTAGTGTCAATTTTTGGATGGGCATAATATCCAATAACTTAATCGGGCCATATTTCCTGCCCGATAATTTAAATGGCGAAATTTACGAAAATTTTTTGAGGGAGGAGTTTCCCCTAGTTGATGGAAGACTTGCCCTTAGCTCTAAAACGTAACATGTTCTTTCAACAGGATGGCTGCCCAGTTACCGGTCGAGGCACACCTTAAGTACCTCGGCCTGGTTTTGGATCCCCGATGGAGCTTTGAGGAGCACTTCAAGCTCCTCACTCCACGGCTATGTGCCGCCGCAGCCGCACTCGGACGGGTCCTCCCTAATGTAGGAGGACCAGGATCGGCGTGCCGTCGACTGTATCACGGGGTGATAAGGTCGATGGCACTCTACGGAGCCCCGGTATGGGCGGAGTGCCTCTCCCTCCGAACGGTGGCCCTCTTGCGACGGCCGCAGAGGGTCATAGCAACCCGGGCCGTGCGAGCTTATCGCACGGTCAGCCACGGCGCAGCCTGCGTTCTTGCGGGCCAAACGCCGTGGGATGTTGATGCACGCGTACATGCAGAGATGTATCGACATCGGGTTGCCGCTAGAGAACGGGGGGGACGATCCGCTCCCGAGGAAGTGGAGCGGGTTCGTACCCAAGCGCAGAGGGAGGCTCTGCGTCAATGGGGTGAGGCACTCGCCTTCCCAGCTGCCGGCCACCGGACGATTGAAGCGATATGTCCGGTGTTGGAGGAGTGGGTAGGGCGCCGGCAGGGCAGTCTCTCGTTCCGCATGGTGCAGGTATTGACCGGACATGGTTGTTTCGGTCACTACCTGCATCGGGTCGCGCGTCGGGAGGAAACGCCGCAGTGTCATCACTGCGACACTCCCGACGATACTGCCGAGCACACTCTGTTGGTGTGCTCGGCATGGCGACGCCAGCGCAGCGAACTCAACGCTGCGCTGGGAGGCGGAGACCTCTCGCTGCCGAGCATGGTCGTGGCCATGCTCCGCGGCGAGGCGGAATGGGGGGCTGTCGCCTCCTTCTGCGAGGACGTCATCTCGCAGAAGGAGGCCGCGGAGAGGGAGCGGGAGAATGATCCTCAAGCCGCTCCCATCCGCCGCAGACGGACAGGCAGGCGAAGGCGGGCATTCGCGCAAGCAATGCCCGTCTAATGACCCTGCCGTGGAGGCCTGCGTGCACGGTTGGCCCCGTGTACGCCGCCGTAAGGCCCTCCGTCTGGGGATTGCCCTGGTGTTCTCGGGCAATCCCCCCTTGGCGATAGCCCGACCAGCTAGGTCGGGCTAGCCCGGGCGCGTTGGTAGTGGTAGTCGCAGTGTGGACCCTACCACGCGCGTCCATAAGGGCAGGAAGAACACCGGGGGGTTTAGTGGGTAGGCCTGGCACTCTGCCGGGAGAGCCCCACACACGCTCGTCGTCTAGCCAACGGCGAGTAAGGTGCGTCACGCATTCCCCTCGTAAAATAAAAAAAAAAAAAAAAAAAAAAGGATGGCTGCCCAGCACACTACAGAAGAAGTGTTCGAGGATGGTTGTACGAAAAGTACCCAAACTGATAGATTGGAAGAGGCGGACCCATAGCATGGCCGGCAAGAAGCCCCGATTTAACGCCAATGGATTTTTATGTGTGGGGTCATATGAAAAGCCTGGTGTACGACCAAATGACGCCGATTGAGAATATGGATGTTCTGAAACAAAAGATAATTGATGCGGCTGACAAAATGAGGCGAAACCTGCGAACTTCAGTCGTTAAAAGTAATTTAAGGAAAAGATTGAGAATGTGTGTTAGAAATAGAGGCGGCCATGTTGAACATGAGTTATAAAAATTATTAAAACATGAATCATTTTGTTTTATTTATAAATTTTAGCCATTTATACATTGATTTACTACTAAACGTAGATAGAGCGCTTCATACAAAAACGCGCTTGAAATCTGTCACCTAATCGACTATACATTTCTACTCGCTGATATATACTTGAATATGCACGCCCGAATGAAAATTACCATAAAGAAAGTACCGTATTTATCGAATTCAATCTTATTCTGCATTATTACGGCAACTATTTTGAGTACAACCGTGGGAAGTTACATCATTTCATACCTAGCCACAGATCGAACGACGTTTTAGTAATTGCTATAAGAAAATATCAAGTTTATACTTACAAACATAATGCTTAAAATTGCTTTTTTTTATTTTTTATTATGGATGGCCCGGCAAATGACCTCCTCCCGCCTGATGTTAAGCGGTGAAAGAGGCCCAAATGAGTTGACAGATAGAGTAGGGACGACATCCACTCTCCTACCTGCCCGCCCCTTGCCGGCCCAAAAGATGCTTTTTCACGCCTCTTTTGAAGGAACCCATGTTGTAGGATGGAGGAAACACGTGCGCAGGTAGAGAATTCCAAGTGTGGGATGAACGACAGAAGAAGGAATCTTGGAATTTCTTGGTACGGTGTGAAAAGGAGGACACAGTGTACAAAATCTTATGCTCTGCTTATCGCGTTGTCGCTCCAATGCATGAATGAGATAATAACACATCGTGCGAGTGAGACGATTGTGATGTACTGACACTGACGCGAAGCGACATGTTTATGATTAAAATAATTGTTTTTGATTGGTTTTTACGTATAAATCGAATATTTGAATACATGATAAGAAGTGTAATGAGTTTCCTCACAAAACATGAAATCCCGTCTTTTTCTGCCGTTTCTGGCTATTGTTACAACTTTTGAATAGAATAATTTAGAATAAGTTTCATACATTTTTTTTTAAAAAAAGCTCTTCAAAGTTAGAAATACTTAGTGATTTTTTCACTCTAACCGTTCTTGGGCAGTTTTTTTTCATTTGTGAGTAGCAGGTTCAGTTTTTTATTAATCAATTTGATTAATTGATGTGTCTTCTAACTAAATAAATCAAAAAACGAACCTTCTGAAGGAGCTCTAATCCCAAAAAATCGATGAAAAACATGGAGAAATAAGGATTATTTAAAAAAAAAACTTTAACGATAAAATCTAAATATCTCCTTAACGGTAAAGTTTCGGACACCATACGACTTTCCCTGTAACCCTGTATAGGTACGTTCCGTTTTACATGCGATTCATCGCTGGTTTTTTGAGTTATTGCCATGTTATTGCGTACCAGATTTTATTTCTACCGTGTATTGGTTTTGAATATATAATTTATTTTCAATGACAATGCTGAGTTCGAGTGATTCACAAAATCTTTAGAATTGGGAATAGTAGACAATAATTTCGCACGTAATATTTGTGTGAATTCAAGATTCATTTCTATGGTCTATTCAAGATAGGAAGGTTCCTCTGAGAGGTCGAACTTTTCCGTTTCATGCATACTAGTTTTTGTGATTAAAATAATATGTTTTAAAAATATTATCTTATCCATTTAGGTTATTTTTATCAAAAACGCAATAATTAATTCCACATTAAATAAAAACAAGAATGTCAGTCCAGTTAAATAAAATTATAATTTTGAATAAAATATTTATGTAAAGTATAAGTTCAGATTCATGATTCAAATACATATATACTTATTTCAGAATTATAGAAAATTATATTTAACTGGATTGATATTCACGTTTCTATTTAATTCTATTTAATTAATTGTTGCATTGTTGATAAAAATACTTCGACTATGCAACACAACAAACTTCGACTTGTCACCTTATCTTGAATTAATTATAATCTATATATTAGGTTGGGGAAAAAGTCTTTTCGCATTATAGTATGTATAAACTTGTAATAAAATCTCTTTGGCTATACTATTTGTATCTGGCTGGTTTTGGTATCATTGAAAGTTTAAATTTTAAAGAACATAATTCCAAATTCAAATTAGGAAAATGTGTGATTTTCATTTGTTTTTCGTACCGCCAAGATGAGTGAATCTAATGAAGAAATTCGATACATTTTAAAATTTTACTACAAAAAAGGTAAAAATGCAACGCAAGCCGCGAAAAAAATTTGCGATGTTTATGGACCTAGTGCAGTGTCTGTGAGAGTAGCACAAATTTGGTTTAAGCGTTTTCAATCCGGAAATTTTGATGTCAAAGATGCACGTCGCTATGGTCGCCCTATTACAGATAAAATGGATGCCATTTTTGAAAAAGTGGAGCAAGATCGGCATGTCAGTAGTTACGACGTAGCTGAAGAACTGGAAATTGACCACAAAACAGTTTTGGCGCATTTGAAAAAAACTGGGTACACAAAAAAGCTCGACATTTGGGTACCTCACGAGCTCACTGAAAGAAACCTAATGAACCGTGTACTCATTTCTGATTCTTTATTACGACGTAATGAAACCGAACCATTTTTGAAGAAGCTGATAACTGGTGATGAAAAGTGGATCACGTACGACAAGAACGTGCGAAAAAGGTCGTGGTCAAAGGCCGGTCAGGCTTCACAGACTGTGGCGAAACCCGGGTTAACTCGCAACAAGGTGATGCTGTGTGTGTGGTGGGATTGGAAGGGCATTATTCATTATGAGCTGTTACCACCAGGCAGGACCATCGATTCTGAACTCTACTGCGAACAACTGATGAGATTAAAGCAAGAAGTTGAGAGAAAGCGGCCGGAATTAATCAACAGAAGGGGTGTGGTTTTTCATCATGATAACGCTAGACCTCACACATCTTTAGCCACTCAGCAAAAATTAAGAGAGTTTGGCTGGGAGGTGTTAATGCATCCGCCGTATAGTCCTGACCTTGCACCTTCAGATTTCCACCTGTTTCGGTCTCTTCAGAATTCTTTAGGCAGTGTCAGGTTAACATCACGAGAGGACTGCCAAAACCACTTGTCGCGGTATTTTGACCAGAAGTCCCAAAATTTCTATAGCAATGGGATCATGTCCCTACCTACAAGATGGCAAAAAGTTATCGAACAAAATGGTACCTACATACTTTAGTTAAATGTAAATAAACTATATTAAAAAATGTTTTGAATTTTCTTAAAAAATGCGAAGAAACTTTTTCCCCAACCTATTATATAAATTTACATAGTATAGAAGGAGATGTTCCAATTTATAGACGCACGCACAGCCGTAACCGCTAATGGTAGAAACGTGAAGTTGTTTTAATTCAAAATGTGGATGCACACTAAGAAGGGATTTAAAAAAAAATGTAACCCTGAAGGGATGAAATAGGTATTGCAAGTTTGTATGGGAAATGTTTTAAATTAGCAACGAATTTGATAAAAGTTGAGATTCATGCTCATTGATTTACTACCAAACGTAGATAGAGCGCTTCATACAAAAACGCGCTTGAAATCTGTTACCTAATCGACTATACATTTGTACTCGCTGATATATACTTGTATATGCACGCCCGAATGAAAATTACCATAAAAAAAGTACCGTATTTATCGAATTCAATCTTATTCTGCATTATTACGGCAACTATTTTGAGTACAACCGTGGGAAGTTACATCATTTCATACCTAGCCACAGATCGAAAGACGTTTTAGTAATTGCTACAAGAAAATATCAACTTTATACTTTCAAACATAATGCTTAAAATTGCTTATCGCGTCGTCGCTCCAACGCATGAATGAGATAACAACACATCGTGCGAGTGAGACGATTGTGATGTACTGACACTGACGCGAAGCGACATGTTTATGATTAAAATAATTGTTTTTGATTGGTTTTTACGTATAAATCGAATATTTGAATACATGATAAGATGTGTAATGAGTTTACTCGCGCAAAATATGAAATGTCGTCTTTTTCTGCCGTTTCTGGCTATTGTCACAACAACTTTTGAATGCGCACTTCGGCACGTTTACGTGCCGACGGCTACCTAATCACTCACTATGGAAAGGAACCGCACGAGTCGCGATCGAGCAGTTCTTCACCGGCCCACTTTTCGATCGTTCATGCGTTATCTACGTTCAGTAGTAAATCAATTATGTGTCGGCGTGCAGGTACGGGGTGTCTCGCGGCGTGGTGCAGGCGGCGCTGGGGGCGGCGTGCGCGCAGGCGGCGAGCGGGCGGCGGCTGTGCGGCGCGCTGCCGCAGCCGCCGGCGCTGCGCTGGCTGGCCGCGCTGCTGGCCGAGCTGGCCGCGCGGCTGCTGCACTGCGCCGCGCCGGACCTCGCCGACCTGATGCGGCTGCCGCACGTCCGGAAGGTGAGCGTCGCGCGAACGTCGCGTCGCCGGGACACCGTCGACGAATCGATGGAAACAGATGTCGTCCGCGTCCGCGCCCCGAAAGTGGCCCGAGAAAACGAGCCCTGCGAGCGTGGACTTGTCGATTGTTAGGTCCTCACATATGACCGCCGTGGAGGCCTGCGTGCACGGTTGGCCCCGTGCACGCCGCCGCACTATGTGGAGATCGAGTCGGTTTCGGGTCATAAATCTATAACTTCCATGTTTTTATAGATATACAGCTAATTTTTTTTTAGGTAATCTGAGATAAACGTACTTTAAAATAATATACAGTCTATGCATATAAAAATATATTTAATAATTGTAAAAAAATACAAAACATGAAATATTGAAAAATTATCATAAATTTACGACTAATTTTAAACAATGTGACCTAAATGTTATAATTAATACAAAATAAACACATAAAATTACTCTTATTAATTAAATATAATAAGAAAAAGAAAATAACATAGAATTATATTATTCTACTAGCTCTACAGCTTCATCTATAAGTTCCATAGACTTTTTATTGGAAGGTTTTCTTAAACTTGTTATGTAAGGGTTTGAAGTGTACAAAAGTGTATATAAAACGTCTTCATTTGTAGCTACTCTAGAGCATTTTCTAGCATGATGAAGTCTGAATCGTTTATAGTCTTTGTTCCTTGATTCCTGGGCATCTTCGGAGAGCTGTCCAAGAGGTAACACTGAATAATGCCGAATTACACTTTCCCCATGAATTAGAACTTTATGGACAGATGATGGCATATAATACCACATATATTTACTAACATATCGTTGTACTGTATCGAAAGCATACTGTCCAAATTTCGTAGCATTAATTACTTTTCCGCTAGACATAACTTGAAGTAAAACATAAAATCGTTTTATCAATTCCTCATCCACACCGGTAATTTCTGCAGTGCACTGATAATTTTGAAAAAATCGTCTAGCTGTATTACCGTCATTACTGTTACCAGAACCTTGCTTAGGTTTATCTATATTTAAACCAAGTTCTTCTCTGAACCTTCTTTGTACATATGTCTTCTTTTGTTTTTTCAAATCTTTATTTTCTGTCGTTGTAGCAGACCATTTTTCAAAGCCTACATTATAAGATATATGTAAAATTAGTTCCATAAATCTAATCCAGCAATGTAAAGCCTACAAAATCTTACTGATGATGGAACAGGGTTTTCCCACAAAGTTTCATTTGTATTAATATCAACAAGTTTCAGAGGTACTAATGAAGATATAAATAAATTTGTGTCAGAAATTAACTCATCCTCTTCAGTTAAGACTTGCTTGTATTCACTTTGTCCGCTTGAGCCATCACAGCCCCATTTCGAATACAGCATTAAATGTTTTTTGCCAGCTTTGTATACACCATTGATTTTCAAAATTCTTGCAATAGTGTGATCCAGCAGATCTTGCAGTTTTATTTTTGCTGTAATATTATTAATTTCTATGCTTGATCTTGGTGGGTAGCACATTCCTTTAGCTTCCTGAATTGATTTATATGACGAAAATAATACGCAGTTCTTCGCAATTAAGCAATTTCTCATGTTTTCATACTGTGCCATGTTAAGGTCCAACTCTATAAAAATACTGAGAGCTTCATCTTTAGAGTACGCTGTTAAATGTGCCGGTTCATTTAAAAGATTTTGACGTATTTCACTTTTTTTATCTATGGGTAATACTCGTAAAATTTCGACAATGAATGCTTCTTCCGTTTCCCCTTGAGATCTCAATCCTTGAAGATATGAATTCAGTATAAAATCAAGGCCACATGTTTCAAGCAACTCCTTGTTTTTTCGTCTTTGTGTTCTATCGGAACTGTCTTCGTAGGTTTTAGAAGGGCGTCCTCGCTTCCCCGTCGATGTAGAAGGTTCAGATTCACAAGTAGGATCTTCCAGATTTACTGTGAATGTGGCATTTAACCACAGGCTATTCTGATTTAAAAATTTTTCTTTATTTCTGCCAGATTTAGTGTAGCGTTGACGAAAGTTCGTAATAAGATTTTTTTGTACACTCGCGACAATTTTAGCGATATTTGCCTCAGAAAAGTTGATAAAATTATTCCGTATATAACTTGTTAAAGCAACAACATAATTCCCGTCACTTTCAATCAAAACAAGACATAGGTCGCGTCTGGTACATTGGAATTCACTCATTGCGAGAGAGTAGGTGGTTAGATACACTTTTAATAACGACAATAACGAACGAAAAACAGTATGTAATTATTCAGTATGCAGATGCTCTATTTTATATTAAATAACTGATTTGAAACGTGTGCAAAGTATGGGAATAAAAACTATTTATCATTATGTGGTTACTCGGTTTCCTATGTGTTTTATTGATAATTTATTTTGTAGGCGAACTAAAAATGGTGAGAAATACTCGATACATTATCAAAACATAAACCGCAATTAATAATATATCACAAGTGTAACCTATATCAACTAATAAAACAAATAGATTCGCCCACGTATTTTTAAGAAATTATTACTATTTCATGTTATGATAGATAGCATTATGTTGTGCAATGAAGTTGCAACTTTTTTTTTCTTCCTGTATAAAAATATTAAATTTCCTATCAAATAACATCATTTACAGACCTTCGGCAAATTTCGGCAACTGTCAAAACTCTAATTGAAAGTTTCAGATACGCAAAAATGATATGTCATGAGATAAATATTTCTAGTAAATATATTTATAAATATATAGCATATTTGTGTATACCAAAAAAAAAGTATATATTATAAGCTTTCTAAATGGTATAATACTTGTATAATTTTCATTGCTAGCTTACTAGAAAATCATCCTGAAAAAAATACAAATTATGATGTTTTCGTGATAATTTTTCAATCATCGTATTTAGATGCTCTTTACTATAAAAAAGTACTAGTTACATACATAATTTATACATAATATAGTAGATCAACTTCTTAGCTATAGTTTGAGGTATAATACAAGTACCTGCGCCGATTTTTACAAAATGTATTTATGGCCAAGCTCTCTTAGGCACCTCCACATAGTGCGCCGTGAGGAGTCCGTCTGGGGGTTGCCCTGGTGTTCTCGGGCAATCCCCCCTCGGCGATAGCCCGACCAGTGGGTCGGGCTCGCCCGGACGCGTAGGTAGTGGAGTCGCAGTGTGGACCTTACCTAGCGCGCCCATAAGGGCAGAGAGAACACCGGGGGGTTTTAGTGGGTAGGCCTGGCACCCTGCCGGGAGAGCCCCACACACGCTCGCTGTTTAGCCAACGGCGGGTGCGGTGCGGTTACGCATTACCCCCCGAGAAAAAAAAAGGTCCTTACATATGAAATTGGCATTTTGCCGTACTGGCCACTTTGATCTCAAATATCTCCTCTATGGTTAGGAATTCCAAATTCAAATTTATACAGCTATTTACTCGTATATTGAGGAAAAACAAGTGAATTATAATTTTCGAAACAAATGCATGAATAAATAGCTGTATAAATTTGAATTTGGAATTCCCAACCATAGAGGAGATATTTGAGATCAAAGTGGCCAGTACGGCAAAACGCCAATTTCATATGTAAGGACCTAATATATCGATCGTCAAAAGCATTTGTCCTATTCACTCCTTAGGAATATCTGTGATATTTATCGATTTTTGTCGAGATGCTGATTGGTTTGGTTTTGTGGCTTATTAAATAATCACTGTTTAGCGGTTAATTATTATATTTATTAGACTTTACTCAAACACAACCTGTGTTTTTATAAATTATATTATAAATTACATTTTATAAATGACATTTTATAAATTACAATTACATGACATGCTTAACTGATTCTACAGATTTCCAGAGAGAAGTCCTATTTACCATTGACATTACCTTTCTTAAACTGATAACTCTCTCACGAGGCAATAACTCAGCCTCCATACAGCTACTACTTACATCGATCTTAGCTGTCAAATTTTGCTTATCGACAGTACCATGCTCGCAGCGCAGATCCGAAATTCAAATTTAGTATGATTAATATTATTCAGTATGATTAAGAATTGGTGCCAATGAAATTGGACACTACAGATGCCAAATGCCACACGCTAACTTTTCCGCAGTCGTTCCGCAGAAAAAATTTATGGAAATGACATTAGCCTACGACAACCTCACACTATTTTTTCCGCAGAGGCGCGTTCAGCGCCTCTGGGTGTAGTTGTCCGGTTGTTTTTTAACTCGCTCAAAGGCGTTGAACGGATTGCAGCAACCAAATCTTTTATCTCCCTCTTTCACATGATTTTTTATTTCTCACTCTTTCTAGTAGATGACATTATAGAATATGGCCGCCAATATCATCCAATCACGTAAGAGTATTTCAGTCATAAACGTCAGAGCGTTTTACAACCATCAAATTCGATGGTTGTTCGGTTGTAACTCGCGCCGACACTCAAAGGTCTTGAACGGGCCGGTTGTTTCACCCGGTTGTCACGCTCGGAAGGCATTGAACGGGGTTAGAGCGAAAAGTTGTACTTCGCGCGAAGGCCCTGAATGCGCCTCAGCTAAATATCATCATGGCATTTGTCTAGGGGGGCTCTAATGTCAATATGACTTAATTTTTAAATTGTTTATAATGCATCGACGTTTCGGAACTTTCGGACGCATTTTTCGTGAAATTTGTATTAGACCCGACGTCTATTTGTTTGTAGATCAATGCAGAGAACCTACTCTCCCGCACACTTATTCACAAACGTCATAAACGACCTTTCCGTCTCGATTCGGAAAGTTTTCGTCGACGACCGTTTCGAATGATATTAAAAGTTTCGAAAACATTTCCGAAACCAACTTGCCCTCGGAAACTTTATCGAAAGTGATAAACACAACAAATTCCTAAATTTAATCTCACACTTTGTAAAATAATGTAGTGTTTTTAATAAATAGAGCATGCGGTTAGTGTTTAGCAATTTTTTATAGATATACTCATATAATATTTATAAGGTATTATATTATTATGTCATAATGATGACCACAACTTTTTCAAAAATTTTAGGCACACTCCAGAGCCAGACATGGTGATATCGCTTATTAATGAGATAACAACTTCGGAGTGACTTTCCGAAGTCGATTCGTTTGAATCGTCGATTGCGTTCTATATCGAATAGCATTTGTCGAATCGATTCGGCTCGGTTCCGAAGATTTGCGAATAAGGCTACTGCACGGCAGTAGTTTTCATTTTCATAAAACTAACTTAAAATATTGTTAACTAGTTAATTGAACTATTTGTTAAAGTTAATAGGTAATCAAATTGTTGCGACGGATACGTAAACGTGTTTGTTTTCGCGGTCCGAGTCGTAGTTTTTGTGGTCATTCTACGGGGGTTGGACAAAAAATTTTATAATAATACACAGAACACATATTTAATGCCTACACAATTTCTCAACATAGGCGCGAGCTATGCAGCTTATGCGCGCCGGCTACAAACGCATAGAGGACGTGGCGAAGGCTTCCGTTGAAGAGCTGGTCACATCAGTGGAGCATTTGCCCCGAACTGCCGCCACTCACCTAGTGAGCGCTGCTAGAGTGAGTATTACATGAACTTTTGGAACGACTATCGACTATTTACGACATCGACCTGCTACCCTTTCGCAGGTCGATGTCGTAAATAGTCGAATTATTGACAAGACTAATCAAGACATGGCAGGCTACACTATTCTTTTGCTTTCCCGAAAATGGAAGAATTAATATAATAGTAAAATAGTTATCCTTCAAAATTGTATAGCTAAGTCAAAAATAATCGATTTTTATATTTACACTTGAATTCGACGCGGAAGCAATATTATTTTAGTATTTTTTTAAATTCTTCTACATTCGATATTATATTTAATTATTATATATATTATGTTACTGTAAAAGCCTGAACAACGGTAAACCCAAAGATTAATTAATTTTGTCGTATCATCGTATCTTTGAGGTAAAACCTAAGATTTACCAAGCGAATGGTGAGAGCATGGTTCAGATCACACAATATTTCGGACTGTTAGCATATAAAGTTGGGAAAATTTAGTTTTTTTTCTACTTCAAAAATAATTGTAAAAAATTATAACCAACAATATAACGTATTCTTGTGTCGTGACATCATAAAGAAATATATATTTTTTTTAAAATTATTTTGCAGATGATCTTGATTGAGAAAGTGGAGAACCTTCGCGCAGAAGCGGAAGATGTGATGGAAGATCTGGCGGGTCCTTAGCGAGTAGAAATAAGGGGGAGGGGGCGAAATAACATATCGGTGATTTAATTGTGATATATAGGTATCATGTAAGCCTATGAATAGTTTGAGATGTATATGTAAATAAACTCGTAACTATGTACAGAATATTTTGTTGTTGTGAGCCCAGGAACGCAAAAAGAATTTTTTTGATCTTTAATGCATTGATACCAGTCATTTGTGATTAAGAGAAATGAAATAATGTAAGGCAATAATATTTTTTTAATAATAAAAAAGTATCATTAGTTTTTGTTTCATTTTAAGCTAGCTGGCCCGACGGTCATTTTGTCAAAAGCTTTTATTATCAGTTTCATGATTTAGTGAAAATTAGTTCCAAATGTTCAAATTATCAGTAATTGAAAATTGTTTAGCTTGGTCGCTTTTTGGGACATTTTTTCTTTTCTCTAGAACCTTTGTCTTGGCTTTAAGAAATTTTTGAGAATTAGTTTAACCATTTTATAATTTTACGATGTTTCAACTTGAACGAAAATAGCGATACGTAATATTATACGTAATAGAACAGTAATGAATATTATTTTATATTCAGTTAAAAATCTTTACAGAAGAGACAAATGACTGTCTGTGACTTTTGACCGTCTGGCACATAGCAATAAAGCTATGACTGATGGGTTATCTTTGAACTGTCTCCGTGCTCTAGTGGTTAAAACCACCGGCTGTTGATCTGGAGGTAAGGGGTTCGATTCCTCATTGGGGCAGAAGATTTCCTGCTCGGTTATAAACATATTAATAGCATTGTTCTGTCAATTAGAGGTAAGACAGCCAGTTCCTCAGTTGTTGAGGAGTCCAACCCCAGGTGAAGCCTGCTTCCACCTTTGGCCTTATCGTCATTTATAATCATGAGATGAAGACTTCCCTGTCGTATGTAAGAAAAAATACTAATTCTTCAGAAGGATCAGGGGGGTTGTCTATACTAGGTTGCGCTCCAAAACGGATAAGTTTCGCCCGGTAAATAGCTAAATTGACTCAATCCCAGTTCCAAAACACATCGGAGGATTTTTATCGAGGTGTTTTGGAACGACTTTGCCGAGTCAATTAGATCCTGGAAAGAGCGATTTATTGATCCTATAAAATTCAGGGGTGGTAATTATTCTGTCATGGCTGTAACTGACAGTTGACATTAACTTGACGCGGTAAATTGTGGAAAATACAAAAGAATTATTGTAGCAAGTTTGCACATTGCAATTAACTACAAATCCAGAAAGATGATAGCGACAGCGAGTGATCATAGAACATATATACTCTCTACCGAGAGATAGCGATGAAATATAATATGGGAGAGGTTAGCAAATCCACAGATAACGCGTTCCGCGACGCTAGATCAGAATTCTTCGCGAAATCACTTTTTACCCCATTCCAAAATCGATTTTCCATCGGGTTACTTTACCCGACAAAGGAAATTTTGTTTCGGAACGCAACCCTAATATTATAAAGAGGAAAGATTTCATTGTTTATTTCTTTGTATTGAATAGGCTACGAAACTACTGAACCGATTTTGATGAAAGTTGGTATGGGATAGTTCGAGTCCAGGGGAAGGACATGGGGTAATTTTCCTACGGGAAAAATCTGACGGGAAGCTTTCCTATGGGAAAAGTTAGTTATAATGCAAACAAAGTTGCATACGGTCAGCTAATTGTCTAATAATAAAATCTATCACGATCGCCTTTAAATTACTAGTCATTGCGGCGTCAATACAAAACTCTGTGGCAACTGTCTGATTTAAAGCAGTAATGGATGCACTTTAACTGTCAAAATTGAAAGCGATCGCGATAGATTTTTGTTACACAATCAAGGGGCAGGATTACAAAAAAGTTTCACGTACAGCAAATAAAAAACGATAAATAAATGCAAACACTGATTTATCTCTTCTTATACAAGCACGGTTTCAACGTCAACATTGGCACTTTAGACTTCTTAGCGGGCGGCTCCCGAATCTTTTTGAACTCCAGAAAGAAGAACACCTCGTGGCTCTTGTCTAGGTTCACCAGCTTGAAACCAAGCCTCTGGACGTCGTCCGCGAACGTCTCCACCTTGTCGAAGCGACTCTCCACTTCCGCTATGAGGAGGTGACCCCTTGAATAGAGACAAGTACTTGATCAAACTGAAAAGAAACTATAATCTACTATTGGTAAGTTGATCGGATCCAGAGATGTTTCAACGTGCTCTAGTTGGTGGTAAGGTTACATTTTAGTCCACCTGGTTAGCTATCTGCTTACCTCAGATCATTGCCATTATAATAAATGAAAAAAAAAATAGTAAATGCGATCAGATAAGGCAGTCTTAATAATAGGGAAACCTATTCACTTACCCCATTTTCAAAACCCGGTTGGCTTCAAGCAAGTACTGCGTGAGGCCCGTCCCCATGAGAGCGAGGCAGTAGACTGCAACATCAACGGACTCTTGCAGCAGCGGTGTGCGCGCTATATCGCACACTTCCACAGAAGCATTGGTGGCTACCAGGTCGAAAGAGCGCACTGACTGCGCCACACGGTCGCTGAGCGCTGCCTCCCCGCAGCCCATGTCTGCTATCATGTAGTTTTTTGGCCTGTAATGTAGTATCTTGCATAGTCATTAGTTTTTTTTACCTACAAATAATAACACTATTAAGAAAACAAATAATTAAAATTGGCTACTTTTGGAAATGAAAACTGAGATATCTATACAAATAAATAACATTGAAGTGTCTGTTTGTAATGTCAAAATAACAAGTTTTTACTGAATGGGTATGAATGTATATCGGGTACCAATAACAAAAACACAAATTTAAAAATGTTTGTCTGTCTGTTCCCGCTAATCTCCGGAACGGCTGGACCGATTTTAACGGGACTTTCACTAATAGATAGCTAATTATATAAGGTATAACATAGGCTCCTTTTTATCAAGATCGGTCCAGCCGTTACTATTCCACGCGGACGAAGTCGCGGGCACAGCTAGTTTTATATAAATCGGACATTATAGGTACACTAGTCTAACGCATGAAGCAAAAACAAAGAGGAGGTGCCCTATCGCGTTTTCCGTATGAAAACAAGTGAAGCCGGAAACCGGGGTGCGGGGGGAGAGTGCGCGACGCCACTGTCACCTTGTAGCGAGTAGAATTACTAAAATGCGAGCAATATTGACATTAACATAAAAGTTCCGCTATATATTACTAGGTGGCAGCAGTGCTGACTACAGGACCTCACTAAGAGATTTAATAAAATAAATAATTCGAAAATAAGATAAGCTAGAAGATATAAAATTTTGTGTCATTTATAATACATTTTCCATCGCAATTTTTTCTTTTAATGTATAATTTTCTTGGGTGTGTCGTTAACTACCAAAAATTCTTTTAAATCTAATGGTTCAGGGATTTTATTTGGATCCTGTAACGAAATATTAAGTTAATTAATAATACAAGCAACATTAAAATGAAAATCTTATTATCATAACAAATATATCTGTTAGTGATTCGCAATATTTGGATAAGCACCTTTTAGCAGTATAATATCCTTTTTTAGTTTTAACAATATCCTGCTCATCAAAGTGAACTCAGAATAATTTATTATATTTTATTGGTGTCCAGCCGTCGCTATTAAGACGAGGTTTCCCAGAAAATCTACTCGTGCACGGCGACTGCTTTATCGCAATGTAATAAAATTGATAATTGCATAGCTACTAATATCGCTTACGCGCGGTGAATGTTTAGATGAAATGTTCAAAAATGTCAGATATGAATTTCAGAACTGTATGTTTAACATTTGTGGCGACACTCAATCGAAATTGTTCGAAAACGGGAAGTAGCGAGCGCCTAAATTTATTTTTTTTTATTTATTTCCGATGGAAATATATAAAACACTAAAGTTTTTAGTGAAGTCTTCATATAAATAAAAAAATGTTAAAATATACATTCGTAGTAAAAAGATAATTTTATTTGAAGGTGCTGTGTCAATATAATCTAAAAATAAAAATTGTTAATAACTGCCTTTTTCACTTGTTTGGTTTTCGCCCTTAATACATCCTACGTTTCGTAATGGTATTTTTACTCGCCACTAGAGGGCCTTTTGTGCTAAATCGGTTCTTTGACAGCAGCATCCATTTAGCGTCGAACATTCTAGAAGCAATACGTCAATAAATAAATAAATAATGCTTGTTTAATGTGCTTGCTACTGGAAAGAGATGTTTTTTTCGTTCACTTTATTTCTATTGTCTGTGTAACTTTTGCACGATATAATACAACATTTCATTTTGTATTTATGTAGTCTAAAGGAAGAGCATAACACGTACTAATCCGACAGATAAAAAAGATCAACTGATGTCAGCGTCTCTGGTGTTAAGTAGCTAAAACTAAAAATGTGTGACGTCAGGACTCTGTTGATAGGAGCTGGACCTAGTTGCTTATAACATCTCTTTGTTTTTGCTTCATGGTCTAACGCCAAATATTGATACCAAACTAATCGGCCATTAAACATTGCATAATTTCAATTTCTCATAAATTAAAAGGCCAAAGTTAATTTCAAACTAATTAATTGGCTGTGGTATGTACAAGTTATAAAACAACATCATAGATGATAGAAGGTGATAAGCTATTTGTTGATTAGACATACATTTTTGATATCCTCTTAATTATCAAATCCAGCGGGTTGATTGGCCATTTCTTAAGCTGTTGCTGATAGCCCTTGTGGTAAGTGTGAAATGCCTCAGGGTCACTCTGAAACAGCTTTTGTGCTTCAGATCCTGATGTTGTGTAAAGTTTCTCATTGAGATATCTAAATTGTGCAGCTGAAAAAGTTACAGGGATGTAAAAAATAATGACATATAGAAGTAAGTACGTACACACAGTGATTTAGTACATTGTACTGTGTCTGTACTTTATGTCAGATTTTTGTAAAGGTACATTATAACAAAAAAAAATGTCTTCTACGTATTCATCTTATAAACTTAGTCTAAAACTTACTACATTCATGTATAGTGGAAGAAAATATGAATAAACATCACATTAATTGTTGTGTATTTAATCAAAAGTTCCAGACTTATCCAACTTGAGTGAAATATCACTGTATTTACTTTATACTTTATTAAACCAAGTTCAACTTTACCTTAATCACTGTTAATAAGTTCCCTAGTGTTTAATTTTTAAGCCTTGTTCACTGTTAAAAAGCCTTGCTCAAGTTGAATAATTGCTTGGTGGCCTAGTGGTCAAAGGCATGAACAATGAATACAAGGATTCAAATCCTAGTTTAAGAATTATTGTTGTGTTGGTTGTGTTTTATGAGGTTTATTAACTGATTATGTATTTAAAAAAAAATGTAAAGTTAAAAGTATAAAAACCTTTTAGCCTTTCTAACATTCTTTGCCTTAAATTGTTGCCACTTGTATTGCCACTTATTTTGTTTCTATTGTTCACTTTCTGCAGTACTGATTTCAATTTTTCTTTCTTATTCCTCACTTTCTCTGAATCCTTGTTCTTTTTCTGATTACTATTTTCCGAAATCATCGTTGTGGAGTTCCTTGTGTTAGAATTATGTTTATCGTTCTTAACTTTGATCGGTATCTCCAATAAATCTGTTGTGTCTTTTTCACCAATTTTGTTTGAAGATTCTTCTTCATGTTTACGTTTACGAGATTTTTTCTTCTTTCCTTTTGTAGGAGTGGAATCACTAAATACATTCTTATTTATGGTTTTTGTAACCTCGAAGTTTTTGTTGATATCCATGCTGTTATTAGGTCTATTTAACAAAGGTTTCTTTTTAATATTTTTCACTTTCTGAGTTTTAAGTGCATTATTTTTGTTTGGCAATAAATGTATATTGTTAGATGGTTTTGGACAAATAATATTATTATTTTTCTTCTTTTTATTTTTCTTGTGAACACTTTCTGTTTGGATACGTAGTATTTCTTCTGATGATTCAGATTTTAGGTTACTTTTTAACTTTGTTTTAGTTTTTCTCTTCTGTAACAAAATTGTAGTTACAGTGTGAAATTATTACATTTCTGGACTTTAGATTGCACATATGAATTTAATATAGAAAGAACAGCCATGGATAAAGCTGTTTATGAAGATGACATGTATTCTTCTTGCAAAATTGTTTCTGCTGTAGGACCGTATGTCCGTAGGTTTACTCAAGAGCAGTAAACAAGAGTTGATAGTTAAAATAATTCAACAGCAACACACAGGTAGCTATAGCTAATATTAAATGTTATAACTATTTTACAATACAAACGTATATTTTTACCTTGCTTGGTATACCAAAATCAATATTTGTTTTTGGAACATCTTCCCCCCATTTTGGTATCTTAAACATTTTAACTTAGTAGTTCGATTAACCCTTAAAAACTTTAATTGTGTTTCACAACATATATCTTTCACAACATTTTTTTTCTAAGTCCATGTTTCACAACTTTAAAATTTTTAAATAGCGTGAAATGTATTGTTTACATTTGGTTTAACCTTAAAATAAATCGTCTGCCACTGTCAATGTCAAATTGTCAATCATCTGTCAATTATAACAAAATGATCTAGCTCATACAGCAATTTTTATCATTCCAATTGCAAGCAAAGGAATTTCTATAGCAATAAGGGGTATTTCAGCATAATACCTACAATAAAAAAATCTGGACAATACATCAATATAATTATGTGTACAGACAGTACAAATGTTACCTGTAGGTATGAAATATTCAATGTTTTGACCAATATTTTATGTGCGCGTTTGTAGCTTAATTAACGACCCTTAGATGAGGTAGATAATAGTAACTTCTGCAAAAGTCACACGCTATAAATGCACAATAAATTATTACATTTAGCTGCGGAAAAAATAGCGTGAGGTTGTCACAGGTTAATGTCATTTCCATACATTTTTTCTGTGTATCAACTGCGGAAAAATGAGTGGGTGGTTTTGTCTAAGGGGACTGTTCCGTTTCGTGCGGGCAGGCCTTCCCTTGGGAACTAATTGGAGCGGGCTGCATAGGCCCGCCTTCTACCACCTAACCGTCTGCGTCGGAGGGTAGCGGCGTGAGGATCATTTTCCCGCTCCCTCTTTGTTGCCTTTTTCTGCGAAAATGTAATTTCGCAGAAGAAGGCAGCGTAGAGGAAGTGTCATCCTCATCAGGCCATCCAGCATCTTTCTAATAATATCTGGCAGTGAGGTCACTGCCATCTAACGTCGTGCGTGGCTCACGATCTTGGGGTCGCCAGGCCGAGTACACTAATAAATTGCGCTTGGCCGTATCGTCGGAAGCGTCGCATTGGTTATACCGCGGCGTTTCCTTGCGACGAGCGACCTTGTGTAGGTACTGACCGAAGCATCCATGTCCGTCAATACTTGCACCTTGCGGTATGAAAAGCTGCCCTGCCAGCGCCCAACCCCAATGCTCTCCAACACAGAACGAATAGTTTCTATGGTCCAGTGGCCAGCAGCTGGGAAGGTGTATCTTCCGATTGGCGCAGAGCCTACCTCTGCGTCTCGCACTTGTTCTGCAACGAGTCCCTCCTCCCGATTCCTTGCAGAGAGTCGATGTCGATGCACCTCCGTCAGGACGTGTTCATCGACATCCCACGGTGGAGTGCCTGCTAACACGCAGGCTGCCCCGTGGTTGAATCTGTGATAAGCTCGCACAGCTGGGGTCGTAATGACCCTCTGCGGTCTTCACAAGAGGACCACCGTGTGGGGGGAGGTACTTCGCCTATAGTGGGGCTTATAAGCGAGGAGCATAAAATGCTCCTTCAAAATCCAAAGATTTAAAAAACATGTTGTACCATGATTCTAGTGTTTCTAGTTTAATTCAGAAAAAAATATACGAGTACTACCTCTACTAAACATATAGGTAATATCAATATCAACTAATAAATACCTAAATAGTTATTGCTATTTTTAACATATTTATTGAATTTCAATGTACTACTTTAATTATTCAAAATAATTTATGTTCGAATCGAAATAAACGATTTAGGACGTCATTTTGATGCAGTCGGTTTAGATAATGCACCCAAAATAACGCCAAAAGCTTGATAAAGGAGTGCACATGTAAATAAATATCCGCTAAATTAAACTTATCAAGTAGGTATATTTTTACTGATAGTGGCAATTTTTAAAAAAATATTCATCATTTCAGTTTAAGCTTTTCAAGATAAAGCGGTTTTCGTATCGCTGGTGATTATCTCAGTCTCAATATGTAAAAAAAAATATTTCGTATATTATAATTATTATTGATATGTTTCGAAATTATATCCCTCAGTTTATTTGTTCACAGCTTTGGTTATGAACTTGCCTATAGCTATGTTCTTCGAATTTGTGAAAGCTTTCAAAGTGACATTTTCCATTGCGCATGTCCTTATACCAGCCTTGCGCAGTGCAATTTAATCCAACACCCGAACGTCGTATGTTTTTATCAACTTGGCTAAATTTTGATAACAAATTCAAGAAATGAAGATAGGTACATAAACTGTAATCGGTAAGCAAATCTTTATTTATTATTCATATAACTTTTGTATAATGTCTCGTATTCACAGTTTTGGGATATCTAATTTTTCGTGAATGTAAAAATAACCTCTAAATGTATTAATGCAGTTGTTTTTAATTATTCAGATGAGTGAGATTTGAAACATCTGTCTCTTTTTATGCTTATTTCATTTGTGTGAGTGTTTCCTAAAGAAATAACTACAATCTATTTTGTCTCGCTACGACGTAGCCTACGACGCTACGATTTCTTTTCATTGCCGTAAGCGTAAGCTATCTGTGGCTATGAGAATAAATTTTTGTATCTCGCGAGTCGATTTGAAAATAACCTTTTTGCACTCAAACATTCTTTTTATAATTGTCAAGCATAAGCACTCTGAAGCTTTGAAGTAATTTTAACGTAAAATATTTTTGTTTTGTTGATGTAACTGATTTGTTTTATAAATCGCCAGTTACCGAAGACAGACTCTGTACCAAAGTTGTCTGCTCGGGTACCTTCATCTTTCCTTTTTCTCCCGTAAAGCAGAAGTCCCGTAAAGCGCACAGGCAGTGAAATGACTTGGGTACTGGAACTCTACACCTTATGTCATAATTTGGCAACGAAAACGGCGGTTTTTGTGGGGTTGCATAGTGCTTTCTGTAAAGTGGCACTTCCTGACGGAGATGTTTAGGGACGAGGCTTAACCAGTTATAGTGATACCAACGGAACGGACGTGATGGACCAGACTCCCACGGCATACCCAAATGGGCGGTTAGAGTCAATTTAACCATCTGTTATTATAACAGTATCCCACCTAAAAAAAAACGGCCAAGTGCGATATGGACTCTCGCACCGCATATTGCACTCTTAGTAGGATAACGATAGAATTCAAAATTTGGTCAAAACGAGTTCCAGTTATATTGACCTAAGAAAAGCAAGCTCTACATTATAGCGAGAGAAAAACAACGAAATACACCTTATTTCGTCACGAAAACGGTTGTTTTTCTTTCGCTATTTGTAGAGCTTGCTTTGTTAGGTCGATTTACAGTAACTCGTTTTGACAAAATTTTGAATTCGGTTATTATCTTATTATAAGAGTGTGATCTACGATCCTTACATTGTACATATTCATGGTTTTCAGTCTTTTTTCTTAAGATATATATTATATGACCTAGGTTAACGGGGAGTATAATTTTTCACTGCTGAAAGAGGCTGTAGACCCGAGTATTTTCACGAGAAAAAGGATCTTGACAAACAAACGGACAACGATGTGATCCTATAATGGTTGCGTTTTGGCGTATATTAGCAGAGCCATAGGGTTGCATTTTGCCTATCTTACTAGAACCACATGTACTATTATTTACCAGAGGGAGACTCTGCACAAGGGTCGTCTGCTTAGGTACCTCCGTCTTACCTATTTCTGCCGCAAAGCAGCAGTGCTTGCATTGCTGTGTACCGGTTTGAATGGTAAGATATGGCAATGAAATAACTGGGTACCGTGACTTTACATCTTAAGTCACAAGTTGGCAACGTACACTGTGGTTCTTGTGGGGGTTGCAGTTTTGCTGCGAATCTCACAGGAGCCACATGTATTATAAGTGACTGTTACCACTTACCATCATAATGGACAGTTTGCTTTATTTGAATCATTTTAGGTGTCAAGAATGTAAAATAACATAAATCCTTAAATTTGCCCCCAAGTACCTACTTGATGATTGATATAGAATTATGATATAGATTTCTACTCGTATTTTCACAGCCCCAAAACCAAATTGGTAACCCATTTATTTGTAAAAATAAATCGGTGAAACGTTTTAGAATTTAATGGTTTCTATGTAGATAGTAACCATTATATTCTTAAACGTTTTGATTTATTACGCGATAATATCACTAGCATTAATGTAACAAAAGAAACATTGAGTCACTCCAATTGTAGTCGTTAAAGTTTGTGGCTTCTATAGAAATATCGAGGCCACCAGTGTTATAGTATTCTAGTAGTTGTATAGACATATTATTTGACAGCAGCACATACACACCATGCATCGAAACAATAGATGATGACGGCGTGAGTTGGGATGGGGTATATGAAGTTCAGACCGATGGCGAAGATTCGGAGAGAGAAAATCGTAAGTTTGTTTTCATTATTCCGCATTTGATTTGATATACTTCACTCAGAACTGCGTATGGTTTTGATACAAAATGGATGGAATGGAATCCGGCGTGCATTCGGTGACCTACGCCTTTCCGATACTGATCGGACCCACCGCCAGGCAGGGTTTTCTGAGAGAAAGTATCAAGTTTAGCCGAGTATCAGGACGCTACTGGATCAGTCACAGATTTTATTCTAATGGCATACCGGATTGAAACTCTGTACCAGGGTCCTCTGCTTGGGTACCTCCGTCTCACCTATTTCTGCCGCAAAGTGGCAGTGCTTGCTTTGCTGTGTTCTGGTTTGAAGGGTAAGTAAAATTACTGGGAAGGGTAAGTATCTTACGTCACAAGTTGGCAATGTACACAGTGGTTCTTGATGGGGCTGTAAAACTGCGAATCCCACAAGAGCCACATATAGGTACCATTACTTAATTCATCAAGTCGGTAGTATGCCTGTCTGCCAACTTAGTTATATAAAAAATGCTCAAGAAGGTCGTTTAGTCAGTTTAGCCCCTTGGTATTGTAATGAATGATCACACCCTAAAAAGACATCGGCGTTGTAAGTGAATGAAACAAATTCAAATTTTTTTTCGTCATTCATTTACAGCACATGCCATCATTTGTTCGCAGTGGCGATGGCGATGCCAGTGGAGTATCGTGACATTCACAGCGATAGCGTTAATCATTTACAACGCAGCTGCCAACGTGTGGCTGCTGCGGCCCCCGTCCTGTCCCATCCACACCACGCCGCAGCCCACGGAACCGCCTACCTGCGAGCCCTGCATGGAGACAGCCGCCAACAGCGCCCTCGATGATGACCCTATCGGGAGGCTCGACCTGCGCCTTGGCCGCTGGGACGGCTCCCGGTCCTACAGGATGTTCGATTACGCAGCAGTCGGTGACATGTACGCGGAGATATCAGCCAGCCGCCACGTCTGCCTCGCTACACAGAGCTCGATAGAAAGACTCCACGAGCTCCTCCGTATCGCCGCTCATTGGACGGGACCAATATCCGTGGCTGTTTACGTTGCTGGCGATGAACTTAGACTTCTAAGAGCATTTTCAACCTGGCTGTTCCGATGTCAGCCTGAGATTTATTCTAGATTAGCTTTACATGTCGCCACGCCTTCAGAAAGACCTGGAGTTCAGGGTATTCTTCCGAATTGGGCCAAAAATTGCGATGCTAAGCCACTACCTCCGGGAGAGAGGAGGGCAGACACCGTAGCCTGGAGAGCGCGGCATCCGTACCCTCAGAACCATTTACGGAATCTGGCGAGGAGAAACTGCCATTCTTCGTACGTTTTCCTCGTTGACGTAGACATCGTCCCTTCGAGAGGGATGTCGGAGTCCTTGGACAACTTTCTGGCGACGACACCCAAATGCCAAATGTGTGCGTATGTCGTGCCCACATATGAGCTAGACAAGAGGGTCGCCAATTTTCCTGCCAATAAATCGGAGCTCTTGAGGCTGTCCAAGAATAAGTTAGCGATACCATTTCATAGAAAAGTGTTTATCTATAATCAATATGCTTCGAATTTTTCGAGGTGAGTTAACAACATTCTTGTATTCGTAGGTTTGTTTAAGTAGTTTGAAAATACATAGAAGTAGAGTAGCGACTAAGTTTACTATGGTTAGACACCAGCAAATATGAAAATGGGTCTTATTTCACTTTAGCGTCGGCGGCGACCGCATAGCTGTTGGTGAACCAACAAATTATGAAATGTATGGAACTAATTTTCGCTTCCAAATATTATCTCGAATCTTTACGTTGCTAGGTTTACTTTGCTTACCTAACGAGTATAGACATTGTGGTCTTCATTGACACCTCGCCAAGAAAGGGCATTTCCAAGATCAGTAAGCCAAGTTTATCCTTCAGGTGGGAAGCGAGCGGCGGTAACGAGAGTGCGGAGACGCATGTGAGCCACAACGTCACCAACTTCGAGCTGCTGTACGAGCCGTTTTACGTGGCGCCAGACACCGTGCCGCCTCATGACGAGAGGTTCTTGGGCTACGGATTCACCAGAAACACACAGGTAACAATCGCTGACCTCATTCCATTAGAAAATCGTAGAAGAATTGGTGATATGAATTTCCTATTAGAATTATTAATTTGGAGATGGACTGTCCTGCACCTTTGTCATAAGTCACCGAGCCATTGTCGTTCCAGAAATCTGCTTCATATTTCACATGCGCGTGCTGTGTATTGTGGAAACTCATACTTAATTAGACATTATAAAGATTTTTACGATGTAAGCAAGACACATTAGGATAAATTGGACCTAATTTCTTTAACCTAAAAAAGCGAATTTACTTAGAATTGCATTGCATAAGTTGCCACGAATATACTTAGTACTAGGTATTTGTAGTTCTTAAATAGTTGAATCGTCGTAATTATTATAGTTAAAAACAATACTGTTGTTGATTGTCGGTTTTATGATATATATTGTCAGGTATATATATTCATTCATACAGGTAACAATGAGCATATGTCCATCGTTGTGTATTACACAGGTAGCCGCTCATTTACGAGGTGAAGGCTGTAAGGCCATATATCTGGCGATGACATTCGACTCGACTCGTGTGTAAAACCCTTTTTGCAGAGTGCGTGCGTACCTACTCAGCCACCTCGATATCCATCTTGTGCTTAGGGCAATCATGGGTAGGAAAAACCCGATTTTGCTGGACCACCCCTAAGCACATGGCTAGCCCAGGCTTCTGTGTGCGCTGTTATTTATAAACCATTCTACTTACGTGGGCAGTGGTGTCGCAAGAACTTATATAATGGCGTGCAAGGTACAACTTGCGATTTCCTTTGGCAACAATAAGACGAATAATATTTTCCATAATAAACACGTTCAGTGGGCCTAGACAAAGGCCACATGCTCATTTTTCGCTCAGCAGAAAAAAATGTATGGAGATGATGATGAGTTACTACATAACCTATAGCATCAAAATACTCTCATACCTATTTATCACACCTTAGAAAAGGGGTCCTTGTGTTTTTGATTTGTATAAGACACTGTGTTTGAGAGAGAGCTTACTGTCTTTTGACTTTTGTGGATTATACAGTATGTTTCAAAAACCCTTTGAACCCTTTTATGGGCCTGCCACACACACTCGACGAGTGTTATGGGAAGTAGCGAGGAAAGGAGGCAGAGACGTAGTATGGCAGTATTACTCGTCATGCCGCACGCCACGTCATGGTCCCCGTCATGCCCATCGCTCTCTATTTCGTCGGTTTTTGGACGCGAGTCAAATGATCGACAATATGAGCGCGAGTGTCTGGCTACATAATCGCGCGAACACAGTCCGCATCGAGCGCTCACGTCACGTACATAAAAGTTAAATGACGGGCATTATGCAAAAATATTTTTAAAGCGTCTTATGTTATTACTTGTACAGCTTGTACTTCATCGTTCTATTGCGATTAATATAATGTCATCCAGCCATCTCCGTTAGTGTGGATGACGACGTCGATTTATATTTCTTTGTATGACATTGACATGATTTACTATAGGTACCAAGTTTAGACGTTTATTATAAAGCAAAGGCAAATAATCAAGTGAGGAACATGCTCAGAATCGATATAATAATATGTATAAAAGATATGGCGTCATTGAAAATTCGAAATTGTAATAGTACATTGATACCCTAGGGGTGAAAGTAACTTATTTAGTCCCGAGACGGGGTTTGGCGCCCGAGCGTAGAGAGGGCGCCTATAGTTCGAGGGACTAAATAAGTCTTTAACCCGAGGTAAACACTGTGCTTTTCATTACGAATACAAGGAAAGTAAAAATAAAAACATGAATCAGCAAAGGAACATATTATGAGTGAAATTAATTTTATTAAATCAACAACTTCTGCTTTTGCCTCTTCTCTTATGTATGAAATCTCTACGGAAGAATAAACAATAAAAACTCGAAAAAACAAATGAAGATCGGATTGCCGCTATCCCGCTTATTTTGTTTTTTTTTCTGTGGCCGGCCAGCTATTAGGCCATTATTTTTTTCATTTTCATCATTGAAGAAATGGTTAATATTTTCCGCAAATCTCTGTTATTTTAAAAAAATAGTTAAAAGTAAATTATAATAAAGTCATTTAAAAAATATATTCGTTAAGTACTTAACATTATATTATTTCAATTTTACGCTTACACCGTGCTGTAATTGAGTGGTTGTATAGAAAGTCGGAACATGGTTCAATAAAAATGTGAAAATAGAACTTGTTTCTTTTTAAAATTTGACAGCAGCTGTCAGTTGAAAGTGATTCTCCCTAGGGCTGAAAAGTATTACTTTCAACCCGTTACGCAGGCAACTTCAGACCTACTTTCAGAGTATGAGTAATGAAAAATTAATTTTCTAATTCCTCATACATTTTTCCTCCACAGACCCAACCATTTGTAAGGGGGACTTCAAAATTAATTTTACAATTTTGAATTTTCAATGACCCCATAATTTTTATATATCGATTATTCCGAACACGCTCCTTAAAGGGTTGACAGGGTTTTTGTTAGACACTGTATAAATGTTTAATTATTATTTGGTTTGCTGCTTACGTGCGTTAATTATTATTTGTTTAAGTGCTGGCCAATATACTGGTTGTATCTAGAAATAGCGAATGCTTTTTTATTTCACATAATTGACTTATGAGGATGAATTACAAATAAATTATCTACTATTTCTAAAAAAATAATCAGGATATGGATATGTTCTTGTGAACACACGGATTTTTTTATATATTTGCTCGGTATTTGTTCACGTCTAACCGACTTCGATGTAGGAAACAAATATTTTTTCATTACTCATACTCTGAAAGTAGGTCTGAAGTTGCCTGAGGAGCGGGTTGAAAGTAATACTTTTCAACCCTAGGGAGAATCACTTTCAACTGACAGCTGCTGTCAAATTTTAAAAGAAACTAGTTCTTTTTTCACATTGTTATTGAACCGTGTTCAGACTTTCTATACAACCACTCAATTACAGCGCGGTGTAAAATTGAAATAACATAATGTTTAGTATTTAAAGAATATATTTTTAAATGACTTTATTATAATTTATTTTCAACTAACTTACTTTCTTTAAAAAAAACATTGATTTGGGCAAAATATTTACCATTTTTTAAATTATGAAAATGAAAAATAGTAGCTGGCCGGCCACAGAAAAAAAAAACAAAATAAGCGGGAAAGCGACAATGCAAACTTCATTTTCTTTCCATTTGTAGAGTTTTGTTAATACTTCCGTATAGCAGAGATTTGTATTAACTGTTAATTATATTTTTATAACATTGTGTTAATAATTAACACAATGAGTTCATCTGATTCCGGTATGGAGTCAACGCCTGATTTTATAAGAGAAAGCGGGCTAAAGCAGAAGTTTTTTTTTTTTTTTATCTTTATTAGGGACACAAACAGTTATTATTACAAACATAGATTTAAACATCATTACAGTACATAAACCAATGAAGTGTCCACAGACAACTAACACATTCAGTTCTGAGCAGCGTTTAACATTAAGCATTAAAAACAAGGAGACGACAAAACAAATGAAAATAATACCACTAAACAAACAATTAAATTCCATTAACACAAAATAAAAATCAATGCAATAACAATAAACTAAGGATGATTTTTAACTAGATTCCTAAATTTATTTACACTTATATTAAAGTCTAAAATATCAATTTCCAAAAACCTTTTATTGTGCGACTGACAGGCACGAAATAAAAAAAGAAGTTGTTGATTTATGTAAAAAAAAAATTACAAGTTTTTTTCTTTGGCTAATTCATTGTTTTATTTTTACTTTCCTTGTATGCGTAATGAAAAGCACAATGTTTACCTCGGGTTAAAGACTTATTTAGTCCCTCGAACTATTGGTGCCCTCGCTACGCTCGGGCGCCAAACACCGTCTCGGAACTAAATAAGTTACTTTCACCCCTGGGGTAACAATGTACTATTGATCGATTTGATAGTTTAAAAAGAATTTTAGCGCAGCCATACAAAATTAATGAGACAGAAAAGATTTCAATTTTATTAAACATCTCATTTTATTTAATTAAACATTCACAAGTATGAAAATACGGTGAGAAGTCAACAATTGGGATGATGACTGAATTCAAATTTTTACGTCTCATCATTAAATTTTAAAATACCGTAGAAAAAGATGCAGTCCTGTGAAATTAGAATTAAAATCGGCTTAGAAATACATTAGATACAAGCATTTTAAGTTGTTAATTTGAAGGCGATTAGACAGAGAGATCCGACATCAATCGTGACGTCATTGTTAAGTACGGCCATATCAACTCCTTGTAAATTGCCGTTTTGCTAGAAAGAGATGGAGAAAAATCTTTAATACCTTATATCTTGGTTGTTTTTATAGTTATTCGAAAACCGTAAAATGGGGTGAATAGACACAATTCTGAACTTTAGATAAGATTTAAACTATGTTTTTATTTACTTACGGTTATGGAATAATAATAACTATATGAGTCTAGGTCTATTTAGTCTGTCAAAAGCAAACTTAACTAAGTTTCCCTTCTTATTTTAGCAAAAACTTCAAAAATATACGCATTTTCTATTCGCCTCGAACCCGGGGTGATTAAATACGGTATACGAGGTGAATAGAAAAATTGTGTAGGGTTGGCAAATTTTCTTTATAGATTCTTGGCATGTTGATGATGTACCTGGAACAAAACCACATTGTTTGAACAAACAGGTACATACATGAATGATTTATAACATAAACTTCAAATTAACAAGTTAAATAAAAGCTTGTTAAATATAGTGAAATGTTAGACAACATCACAAACATTGATCTGATTCCGTGATACGTAGCTTAAGCACTTACCAACGAAGTTATTTTTAATATAGATAAACTAGCTGTGCCCGCGATCCTCGTTTTGTCATAATAAAGTTTAACGCAATAATAAATATTAAAATCAATAATCGAGGTAAAAGGTAATCCTATCTTTTAAATTGGACAATTAGCCAAACACGAAAATCGATTAAGTTGTTTTGGAGCTTATCTCGGACAAACCCTGTGACGTGAGATTTTTTATATATAGATAAATATAAACACCCAGACAGAACAAACAGAAATGTTCATCACATAAAGGATTGTCCTGGGCGAAGATCAAATCCACGATCCCTGGTGCACTAAGTAGGCACACTACACTCACTCGTCTGATATTACTCTAGGTAAAGAAAAAAATATTTACGTTGAAACATACTGAGACAATTTGCTCGACGCCTAAGCAATGTAAGTGCTTACTTTGCTTCGAATTAGATTCGGGATGTGAATGTATGGAACTTAAATTTAAATATACTAGAACTAAACATGCGTGGCAACCCTAAATGGATTTTTTCCAGTGACCCCTTCCTCGTTTCTATTTACCCCTTCCCGTTTCTATTAGCCCCGTATGCCGTATCTATTGACCCCATACTACGTGTCTATTCGCCTTTTCCCCGTGTCTATTAACCTCAAATACAAACCAAAATTGGCACAATTCATTATTTACGTTTATAATAAAAAACTATTATAAAAATAGTACTTACTTTTGCACAAAATTTATCCCAGAGGAACCACAGATCGATTAAAAGTGTTTTCAACACCGTAAGAAACATAGTTTTCGTTAAAAACCCAAAGTTTGTAGACCTCAATATCACACAACTCAACTGGTGCTTTGAAAAACGTTACTAAAATCACTTTTGACATACTTCATTTCAAATCGGCGTTGCTACCATATAAAAAAAATGTTACCATATTAAAAATATAATAATTTAGTAGTTTTCCTATATCCGTCAACGAGTAATTGTTCTTGAAATAACTTTCCTCGTTTTTTTTCTCTTCACCCCGCATTTTCTATTCACCCCATTTTACGGAACCGATTTTTTCTTTCTGTTCATTAAAGAAAAAAAAAATTTTGTCATCTAGCCAATTGTACAGTTCAAAAGCATGTGACTGTGTTGTGCATGGTGTCGATAATTTCAGCATAAATTTTGTAAAGAAAACAGCTTGAAAGTTTTTGCTTGTAAGTACGAGTAAATCTGTCCCGGCTGCAAAACTTAAAACTGATTGCTATGCTAAATCACGAATAATATTGATAAAAAGATAGGTAGATCATTTAGTAGTGTTTATGTGACGTTAATAAAACTTTGTTGTTGGGTCAATGTGATTGAATGAAATGAACTATTTCTTTACACTTCTGCCCGCGTTGCGTGTCACGAGTATGATGGCCACCAGTGATATTAGTAAATAGACCCTGGAGACGCATTGTTTTGTTTTATTTATTGAGATCAAGCAACAAGACATACACTGAGATATAAACATGAAAACCTTAATATTTAAAGCTAAGCTGAGTGCTGTCTGTGAGTGTTTGAAACAGTACAATATAAGTTCGCATTCGAAATCGTAAGATTTGAATAAAAAATTTCTAAATTCACTATTTTCGAATATCCATTCCGTAAATTCTGCAACAAGTGGTCATACCTACTCGTTTCTGATTTCTGCGAGTAGAACATTCAACGTATTATTATACGGTCCGTTTTCCGAGCGATTCGTTTTTTTAATTAATGAGTTATTGTCTATTACCGCTGTTTGATTCTGCATGAAACTGAATCTAACATAGAATTTGTTTTTAACAACATCACTGAATTGCAGTGATTCGAAAATCATCTAAATTGAGAACAGGAGATAGCAATATTCGTGTTTAAATTCAAGAGTCTTCGAAAAAAGTTTAATGAATCAAGTGGATTATTATCCACATGATTACTTTTTTCGACAAGACACGCAACGAGGCCAGACGTCATCACTTAATGAAATCAAATGCAAAATTATCTTGTAAACATAAATATAAAACTTAACTACACCCGAAAACATTCAGAATATCAAATATCATTCGCTAAGAATGCATCTCCTCAAAAAAGCGATGCAGAAACTATGGTTTTAGCAACTTAATAAAACGAAATCTACATAAAATATTCTTGATAGGACTTGAGTCTCTACCATCCATCTTGAACAATGCGCGGCTCACCAACAGACGGACAGGCGAACTTGCTTGGCAATTCGTCACTGTCACTAACGAGGAATGTACACCTGTCGGACTGTTTGGAGCTCGGCAACTATGACATTTTTGTTGGAACACTACATGTAGATATTCTTCAGTGCGTAACATATTTCCTGCGTTTAGGTGATAATTTTTCACTACTGTTTTATATGTCTGTGTCTATACATTCATATTATTTTTATATATAAGTACCTAGTGTGAATATAAACCTCTTATTTGTGTTTGTTAAAATAAATTAATATTTGCACGCTGTAGACAGGAAAAAATGAGAGCGTAACGATTTTATGAGTAAACTATTTATTACCAAGTTATTACCATATTTTGTGCAACATTATAAGTCGGTTTGGTCTAGAATCCTAGATGAATGGTTGTTATGGCTAAGACATATCTCGACTTATGTTTTTACATGGTACTCAGTATCCAATTTTGTAAAAAAGAATATTCCTATGATACTTATAAAAAGGAATGTTTTTGAATTGCTGCCGAATATTTGGTTCGCTAACATTGTAACGATTTACATAAAACAACAGTAAGCAACGTATGCTCTTGTGGCATTAAAATTTTATAGGCCATTAACTAGACATCATCATCATCATCACGGCCCATATACGTCCCCACCGAGGGGCTCGAGCCTACCCTATGTTAGGGTGATTAGGCCTTAGTCAACCACGCTGGCCCAGTGCGGATTGGTCGACTTCACATACATCATTGAATTTCTTCGCAGATGTATGCAGGTTGCCTCACGATGTTTTCCTTCACCGTAGGAGCGTCAGACAAATGTACATATGAAATTCGAAACGAAAAACACATTGGTACATGGCGGGTCTCGAGCCCCGACCCCCCGATTGGGAGGCAAGTGCCGAGTCCACCGCGCCACCGACGCTTAACTAGACATAGGTATCTGAAATTAAACGCTGTCGTTTAAAACAAAATTGTGACGTCAGATGTATTTGGATTCTCGCTTCGAGTATGACTGGTCGTGTTTTATCTTATAGTATTAATAGAAAACTTTTTATTCCTCATGGTCGTAAAATTGTTATTTATGTCACGAGAAAACTGCATAAAATTACTTTATACGCTCTTTTGTATAAAGTAATTTGCTCTTTTAAGAGTAAGGTAATTAGGCCTTACAGCCACGTACACAAAACACCTTCATTTATTGAGATGAATCCATCATGTTTTAAGAGACGTCGGTTATATTTTAATTAAATTACGTACGACATTGGTTTCTTTATCTATCGAAATACTACATTTAGGTAAAAAAGCAAATAACGCAAATATTTATACTTGGCATTAGGGATGTGACCATAGCCATTTGTGATATGTCACAAGTTAAAAAAAATTGTGTGGCGGGAAACTAATAATTGTTCAAAACCAGGCAAAGGGGATTGTCTATTTTATATGACACTGGCTAAAATGATGAACATTCATTTGCAACTATATTTTTACAATAATTAATTAGTTAGTAGTCCCGTATAAAGGAAATTTGAACATGATTTAGTATCAGTGTTTAAATAGATTTTTTTAGCACTTGCCAATTTTGTAAAATGTATAACTAACAAACACCTGTTCGGTGTTCGTAATTAAAAAACTCTGGCCCCATGGGAAATTGAATACCCGGGTGGTCTAAACCACCGGAGGTGGTCTAGCTAGAGTATCAGCATTGCCGTACTCAGCATCAAAATTCCAATTTAACGAGTTGCTACAAAGCATACCGGTATTCATGTTACGCAATGTATGGAGCGCCGGTATAATTTTTGTTCCGCTCACACCACCGGTGCGTTGACGTTCGATGACCCAAACAGCTGATTCCGCGCGCAGTATGATGGAAATGTTATACGATATATATATAAATACACATTGCGAAGTTAATTTTTTGTGTATTTATTGTGGGTTTTTCGACAGAATATGATTTGTAAACATGAACTAAGCTATATTACAGCAAAAATTAAAAAAAAAACAATCAATTCGGAAAATTTCTGAATTTTCCGGGAGAAAATTTTAGTGATTTTCAAATTAGGATCTTACTGTTAAAAGAAATGGGACACCATCACTTATACCCTGTATATAAAAATTGAATACGAAAAATAGGGTTATTGTTATATTATTAATAATAGGGCTCTTGGTGGCAAATTCAATTTTTTTGGGGGAAATGCGTTACCCCAGCTTACCGGTCGTTGGCTAGACGGCGAGCGTGTATGGGGCCCTCTCCTGGCAGTGTTATAGCCTACCCACTCAAACCCCCCGGTATTCTCCCTGCCCTTTAGGGCGCATTTAGTAGGGTAGCGCGACACCACTAGACTACTCACGCGCCCGGAAAGGTGACATAATCCCAGTATTGACCGTCAAATTAAAAAAAAAATGAAAATAAGGGGTTTTGGCTCTACTTGGCGTAGTCTAGGATCGGACTTAAAACTTTCCAATATCCACAAAACCAGAATACCTACATGCTTTATCATCTAGTAAAAACCGAAGTCCCGGGGCTGAAATTTATATGGTACGGACAGCTGGATAGACGGACGGACGGAAAGATGAGCATATCAGCTTTACCAAATAATCTTTGGGTCATGCTAATAAACCAAAGTAAAATAATATATCTAATTGCAAATAATAACCAAAACATTAAATTCTATTCGTGTATAGATTAATTCAAACCAAAATCAGATTTTCCTGACATAGCCTTTGCAAATCTATTTAAAATTTCTTCCAGTTCTAAATTAAAAAGAGCCAACCCTAGCTAAATAATCTATTCACCGATATATATATTGCCTCTGAGCCATGATTTTCAATCTTTTAAATAGAGAACAATAGGTCTGGGAGGGGAGGGGTTATTCTGCTTTTAACGTTCAAACGGTCAAAAACGGTCCGGAATTATACGAGTACGCTTTCGAAGGACTTTTCTTCCGTGCACACTCAGGATGTGGAACGAATTCTCTGTCGAGGTTTCCTGAGGAGACTACAGCATGGGGCTCTTCAAGCAGGGTATAATTTTTTTTTAAGCGTCAGCAAGCCCCTATTGTTCAGTTGCAAGCGTCCATAGGCGAGTCATCTTATTTGCCACCGCAGTGATATAAAAAAATCGGCCAAGTGCAAATTGGACTCACTAATCGAGGATTTCGTTACAATTATCTAAGTATACATATAAGTTCTTATCTATAAACATATTAAACGGTTTTCAGATATTTTCCTAAACATGTGCTATAAGCCTATAAGACCTTGCTTCGTACCAAATTTCATGATTTAGGTCAAAGAGAAGTAACTTATTAGTTTTGATTGTCTAGTTAAATCGTAAAATTTGTGGAAATATGCGACATAAAGGGTCATTCTTTTGATCGCGTTCACTTACTATGATATTTTCGCTGCTTAAATAGACCGTAGAGCCGAGTATCTTATACAAATAAAAATGAATCGTCGAAATGTACGAGTATGTATATACGCGCATATAGCACAATATAGAGTATCGTTCTCTATATTGTGTATATAGCTTCAATACGGCTGCACTAAATTGGTTACTTCTTATTTTGTTGTGTTCGTTATTGTCAGGACAAGGTTTGTATAAAAAAAAGGTTTGAAAAATTATACAAAGGAGTAGAAATTATGAATTAAAAGTTTTCATATAAAAGTGAGGAAATTGACAGATTGACATTAAGCTTGAAAGCTATGTTTTCTTACATTGTTGTATTGTCAAAAGGTTTTTATTATACACGTGCGGGGTTGGGGCGGGCAGTTAGTCCTTACTAATATTATAAATGCGAAAGATTGTAAGTATGGATGTCTGGATGGATTTGGTTGAAATTTTGTAGGTAGACGGATTACGACAGGCTACTTATTATCCCGGTAAAGTAAGCAGTTCCCGCGGGAAAATAGTTACAGTTTTGCTTTGAACTTTTAAGGCGAAACAGTGCGCTCTGGCATCGAGCTTTATATAGTACTAGCTTTTTCCCGCGGCTTCGCTCGCGTTAAATTCGGGGTAACACCGAAGATTTAAAAAAAAAATAAGGCAGGTATTTTTCGTTGGTAACAAAGAGTCTGTGTACCGATTTTTAGCTCCCTACCTTGAAAACTGCAAAAAGACCCATATAAAATTTCACCCCCTCTTTTAAGGGGCTGGGGGCAGATTTCCAAAAAAAATTATGCACGATTTTTTTGTTAGTCACAAATAGTTTGCATACCAATTTTTAGCTTTTTTTCTACCTTGAAAATTGCGGAATGCTCCATACAAACTTCCACCCCCCATTTTAGGGAAGTGGGGGGTTAGAAAGAGACAAAAAGTAGCCTATGTCACTCTCCATCCTTTAAACTATCTCCACTTAAAAAATCACTTCAATCCGTCGCTCCGTTTTGCCGTGAAAGACGGACAAACAAACACACACACACACTTTCCCATTTATAATATTAGTATGGATAGATATCAGTTTTATTTTATTTTATTTTATTTTATTTTATTTTATTTTTATTTTTATTTTATTTTATAAGACACATAACAGAATATAGCTACAAAAGCACAAACAGATGAATATAAACAGTTTTGTTCTAAACTATACTCCAAAACATGCATCCTAGTTTGATATACGTAGAGGTGTTCCTAACGTGTCGTCACAGAGTCTTGCGTCGACGCCGCAAGGAATGTCAAATCAAGAGCGCAAAAGATTTTCTCGCAGACAATAAACCTCGTGAGAAAAATATTTCCACTGATATTTGAAATGTTTTCCATTTTCCATTAGAGTAGCAATTGTGTGACGCAACCTTGGCACCTACTCAAGAATCTACTACACGTTTCGACACTTTCGGGCCGTTAGTCAATAGAGATGTTCTGCCCGCGAAATGTAGGTACATGATACATGTATTATTGCAATAGCCCTTCGTTACATACATATTCCAACTAAATTTTCTGGTGATAACGTCCGAAATACGATATGATAAAACAATAATATCAACAATAAATGGATATGAAGTCTTATTCCATCCCTTCAGCCATATTGGTAACTGACTGTTTGATAACTGGTTACTTAAAAATAAATTTTTTCACTGCTTCATAACTAGTTATCAGGCTACTATTTTGAAATTTTATCGACATTAATATATTAACATTATTATTTTTGTCTCTTTCTGAACGTCCCTTTGTACAGAAACCTTTATGGAAAACAACTGCTACATCACCAAATTCCAAAATTAATAAATAATATTCCTATAGAAATAAAAGAAGAAATAACAAAATTAAATATAAAATTTAGATTAAAAAAGTATTTTCTTTCTCTACTACATAAGCAAATTAAAATTTACAGATAAAAGTTATTTTATTACTAAATAGTGTTGTAAAAATATAATATTTACTCAATAAATTAATTAGAATGACTGGATAAAATTAACTAAATTAAATAATATTAAATAGAAATACTAAAAAAAAAATATTTGCAATAAAAATTATCAGCTTATATTAAATATGTAACCTATAAATTAATAATAAAATTTAATTATGAGATGAGATTCAGGCAACGGTCATACTAAACGCAAAGTAAACAAAATGTTAAGTCTTATTGTGTTTTCAGCCATTGTGACATTGTGACATTGAACGGTCGGCGGTGGCCGCGCGATTGTGGTGGCCCGATAAAAAAAAATATCATGTACCCTATTTATATTTGTTAGCGTATCTATACAAATACTAAAGATATTTTTGTGTCACAGATCTAAAAGTGTGATATGTTGGAGATATGTCTTGTTGTTAATATGTACGTATAATAATGTAATAATAATATTATTGTAAATGAGTGTGAGAACTGAATGAATGCAGTGTCCAGAAACACCAAATTTGGTTTATAGGATGCTGAAAAAAAAAGTTAAAATGTATTACTTGTTTTGTGAAATAAATAAATAAATAACAATACCCAAAATAATAATACCAATACCCAAAACATACCTAAAATTTCAAAATAGCTGAAAAATCCAATGTTTTTACCAGTTCATAGCGATATATCGCTATATCGCTATATCATATCGTGTTTCGGTCATGCTAGGGGGGTTGGTTTGTTTAGGTGGCATACATATGACCACGACTCAATACTGAATAGTTTGGAGGTATGTAATAATTACAGACGAGAATATTTTCTTGTTTAATACTTTAGAGCGCGATTTTCAGTAGTCAATTCTGTCGTTCGTCGTACAGTAGTCAACGTTTCTGGGGTCATCAGGCGAAAAAACTTCATTTCTCATTTGGTTGGAGCTTTTAAATGGGTCTTGTTTAGTAACACGTACATATTTTCTGTGGACGATGTTTCCCTCGGTCGAGTGTTTCTGAGAACATTTTCAATAGCTCCGACCCTTATATTATAATCAACAGCGTTAAACACTTTCTTTAAAGAACATTTCAAATGGTCACTTATCCTTTATGACTACTTTTGATCAAAATGCAAATTATGTAATATTTCGTTACTTGACGCGTCACAACTCTTATTTTTGCCCATTCCCAACAAAACTTATTGTTCAAAATGATGTTCAATTGTCGCTAAAACAGTAGAAAAGGCGAAGAGAGAAGTAAATTTGTCAATTGTAAAAATGAAACGAACCATTTCGGTTCGTTCGTTTCTAATTTGGTGTTGGTTGGACACCTAATTAGAAACGCCAGAAAATATACATTAAGGTCAAAACTAGTTTTGTGGTTTTTGATAGTGTTTTTCATATGTTATATTGTATAACTTATAAGAATTTTAATGAGGTGGCTATATTCCTACGCAGTTATCAGGTATTGAATCGATATATCTTTAGTCAGTTGATTTAAACTATCAAAGATATTAGAAAACCGATTACTGATCCTGAAAGTGCTGTACATGTTATTTTAAATGGCATCAATAATGATTTAAAAATAAACTGGAACAATCCGAAAATCTGATGTTCCAGCTTTCATACATAGTTTTCCTGTATATTTTACAGTTCAGATTTTTCTCAAATTGTCCCGTTAAAAACTAGGAATGAAAGAAAAGTACAGAATGTATTTATCATTATTTATTGTGTGTTTATGTATTTCATTTTTGAGTGCAAGATGCCGAATGAAAGAGGCAAATGAATAAAAAATGTACAGTCTGATTCCATCGTATAAGATGAACGACTCAAAAAAACAACCGCGAATCGCTGAGCAGAGAAACGTCAGCTCCTTTAGGGCTCAGTAACAGAAGGAGAGTTTCTCGCACACGAGCGGCGATTTCTTCTAGGCAATATTATAGGCTTCTAGGATCACCTAGTGTAAACAAACTATTCGAGTCTTGCCTCTCAAGCTAACTACTAACAATTATTGCTAGTTAAACTCTCCTAGGTCGCGAGCCTGTATCGCTTGATTAATACGAGTTTTTGTCAAAATTTCGCAAACTCTCCTTGTGTAAAGCTGAGCCTTTAAACAAAATCTCGAGCGAGCAAGACATTGATCTTCTTAGGCAATAAAGTTCGATGATTCCTGAGACGCAGCCGAATTAACTGCCCGCCGAGAATGTGAAACTAATAACGCCGGACGCATCGATCGCAATAAATAAAATAGTTTTTCAGCGGCGACAGTTGCGTAATTGCCCGCGCCCAAATTTATAGATGCAACTCGGGCCGATATTGAAATACCGTCAGATTAACGACTTCAATTTCGCGGGCGCGGGACGAAACAGTGTGGCAACTAGCCGTAAATTGCGGAAAAGATAGCAAAGGCAGTTTATAATCGCCATAAAATGGAGGACAGTCTCCTAAGAAGGGTCGTGTTAATAGTGAAGCCATTATTTCTTAGACAAATATGAGGATAATCACATTTTGCATCATCATGGACATGGCCATTCAGCCAAGAGAGGACCACTTTGGGCATAGGCCTTCCCCAAGGATCTCCAAACCGATTTTCCTGCGCTGCTCACACCCAGTGGCTAACGCTGATATTGTTATATTGAATCCTTAGAACAGGTGTAAATATCTATGATATTCACCGAGGTAATAATTGCTAAAATCAAGCAACGTTAGCCGTGGTCAGGTTTATGATGGGTGACGAATAACGAGAAATATCTCGAGCTCCTCCGAGCTTCGGAAGGCACGGTAACAGCGGATCCTGCGCCTGATCTCGCTCCAGTTGTGTCATTGGACTATCCGACAAAGGAACACAGAGTGCCTTGCGTGTGCGCAGAAACTTGTGTACAATATTTCCATGCAGTCTACTTAATTCATGTCGCATCATGTTAGTAGGTACTAGAGTGAAATAATAATTATTCACCCGAGCGAGTGCCATCACAACAGACATCACGATTTAATTATTTTTTCTAACTGAGAGTATGAAGTTATCTTTGATGATTCCGCTTCGTTAAAAATATCTGACCCGGATTCCAGCGGCTGCCACGGTGCGGCGACTGATGGCTGCCTCAATTTTATGGCGATCAAAACTTTTCATTGTGTTTTTCAAAAGCTATATTTTCGTCTTGATTTATAATGTTCCGGTGGCTGGCATGTCTCTCTATTTTTACTATATCGACTATATGTCTATTACGTTTACACGGTTGAACTAACCGTTGAGCAATTTTGATGAATTTTTCTATTGCCAAAGGAAAGAGTTTTATAGTGTTTTAACCTTTATGATAAAACTAAAGAGTATAGAAACTTCATTAAGGCGTAAGAAATGTATAGATAGCGTTAACTTCAATGTTATTTATATGACGCAGTGTTGGTAGGCCCTCCACAAGGTGGACCGAGGATCTGGTGAAGGTCGCGGGAAGCCGCTGGATGCGGGAGGTGCAGGACCGATTAGTATGGAGATCCTTGGGGGAGGCCTATGTCCAATAGTGGGCGTCTCTTGGCTGATATGATGATGATGATATGAGTATTACGATACCGACAGCTACGTTTACAATACTCGTATATTAAAAAATAATACAAAAGATAAAACCGACTTCAAAAACACTAAAAAGCCATAAATAATATAAGAATACATACAACATCAAAGTTATATACAGGGTTAATTTTGCGGTTCCGGCAACCTCGCAGGGTTATAGGCCCTCCTCCATCATTAACTACAACGTTTGTTCTACGACTTTTGATAATTCGTTAGATTTTACTTTCATACAAAAATTAATATTCATTTAATATTGTGCAATCAAACTTCTGCCACCCTCGCCGCCACCACTGAAACATGCCGATGGCTCACTTGCTCATCAGTCGCAGGAGAAAGCCGACCTCCTGGCAAAACTCTTCGCGGCTCATTCCCGTGTCGATGACTGTGGTGCACAACCTCCGACACTGTCTCATTGTGGCAGCACCATGCCCGATATCCGTATCAGACAGCGTGATGTGCGGGCGGAGCTCCAGTCGATCGATACTCGAAAAGCAAGTGGACCAGACGGCATTCCTGCGATTGTTCTTAAGAAGTGTGCAGCGGAGTTGGCTCCGGTCCTGACGCGTCTATACCGTCTGTCGTTCTCTGCTGGTTGTGTGCCGAAATCTTGGAAAGAGGTCAATGTCCAGCCGGTTCCCAAAAAGGAAGATCGTTCAGATCCGGCTAACTATCGTCCTATAGCCGTCACTTCCATTTTGTGTGAAATTATGGAGAGGATCCTTAATACCCAGCTGATCCGTTACCTGGAGGGTCACTCGTTACTTAATGACCGTCAGTATGGGTTTCGTCCTAAACGGTCAACAGGTGACCTTCTAGCGTTCCTTTTGCACAAATGGGGTGAATCTATCGATAAGCGCGGCGAATCGGTGGCTATTAGTTTCGACATCGCCAAAGCTTTTAATAGAGTCTGGCACAAGGCTCTTCTTTCTAAGCTTTCGGCATACGGATTACCCGCGCAGTTCTGTACGTCGATTGCCAGCTTCTTCCACGAGCGTAGAATTCGCGTTGTCGTTGACGGCTGCGCTTCGCGGTTCGTGGTAATGAACGCTGGAGTTCCGCAAGGCTCCGTTGTATCCCTAACATTGTTTCTTCTGCATATCAATGACATGCTTTCCTTGGGAGGTATACATTGCTATGCAGACGACAGTACAGTGCATGGGGGATATCACGGAAGGTCAGGGGCTACTCGTGGTGATATTGTTAGGGAGAGGCAGAATCTTATCATTGAGCTCAACAGGACGCTGGACCTCGTCTCCGAATGGGGCTCCAACTCAACAAACGTTGAGTTCAATGCTAAGAAAACACAGGTGTTTTCTTAGCATTCTCGGCGAAAAGGTCACCTTTCCTCCCCCTTCCTTCTCTTCAGGGCACAACCCTTGACACACAGAGCAACATCACCTTGCTCGGAATGAACATTCGCTGCGATCTGAACCCCAAAGACTACATCGAATCCGTCATAACTACTGCCTCACGGAAACTCGGTGTCTTGAACAAGGTGCGTAGGTATTTTGCGCCGGACCAACTATGCTTGTTGTATAAAACTCAAGTTAGGTCTTGCGTGGAATATTGCTCGCACCTTTGGGACGGCTCCGCTCAGTACCTCCTCGATGCTCTGGACAGATTGCAGCGTCGCGCTATTCGCATAATTGGCGATGTAGAGGCAACTAACACCCTCGAGCCTCTACAACTTCGTCGTGACATCGCCTCTCTTAGCGCCTTTTACCGAATGTTACATGGGGAATGCTCTGAGGAGCTCTTAAACCGTATCCCTCCCTCTCCATTCCTTAACAGAAACACGCGTAAGGGCCTTCGGAGTCATCCGTACACTGTATCCTCCTTTTCGCACCGTACCAAGAAATCCCTTGGGATTCCTTCTTCTGTCGTTCATCCCACACTTGGAATTCTCTACCTGCGCACGTGTTTCCTCCATCCTACAACATGGGTTCCTTCAAAAGAGGCGTGAAAAAGCATCTTTTGTACCGGCAAGGGGTAGGATAGTGGATGTCGTCCCTACTCTATCAGTCAACTCATTTGGGCCTCTTTCACCGCTTAACATCAGGCGGGAGGTCATTTGCCGGGACATCCGTAAAAAAAAATAGAACTGTCATTTTTCAAAAAAAAACCTTATATCCATTACTAATTTAGTGAGTATACTCGTAGTTTTGTTGTGGCGGCGTTGATTATAGCAATTAAGGCGCTACATCGAAAATTAATCAAACAATGAGAGGCGTGGTCTATACGTAAACACGGGGCGCCCCCCGTGCTCAAGTAGCTAGTCTTTTATCTATGTGATCAAAGTCGTGAATGCGCTGCGCTGCAATCAGGTCGTTTAGAAGTTATCGACGTAAGCCACAAAATACAAATTATTTTATTGAAAAATAACTATAATTATTAGAAAAAAAGCTTTTACACGATTCTGAATAATGATGATGTCTACTTATTTATGAAACTTTTTAATGAATACCTAATACCGTTTAATAGTAATCCTGAATTTTCTTATTTTTAAGAGGTAATTTAAAAAATAAAATGTATCGAGGCAAAATCTTTAAATCGCGTTTCTGGTTTTTGTCGTTTCGAGCTAAAGATATAAAGAAACAAATATTTGAGTTTCAGATCTGTAAGATCTCTCAGTGACCTATGACATTACATTAAAAATAACCAATATTTTCGACATAGCGCCATAATGGATATAAATTTTCTTTCAAAGATGGCAGTTCTAGTTAGCAATCACAGTTACTCGTACATAAACAACATGCTGTCTAAGTAATTCCTAGTTTCCGATGCCTCAGACTAGGTTTCTACATAAACTATTGTGTGCAGCTTGCAAAACCTTAATTGAAATCAGAGTACTAACCTGACAAAAGAGAATAGCAAGCCTTTATTCAGTCGTGATGTGAAAATGAAGAAAGCCCTGAGCTCATTTCATGAACTCGTATTTTACTTCAATTTAAAGTGCAAAGCAAAGTTGAATAGATCTTTTGTCAATTGTTAAATGACAATGGTATTAAAAGAGAACGAAAATAATACAAAAAAAATGAGAATAACCCGAGAAATTTTCAGCGGCTTTGGGTTTTTGCATGATTAATTCGTACATATTTAAATGGAACAAACGTTTTCAATTTTTGAAAATATTTATTTATTGTTATTCGTTATTTATTTATTTTCCTGATGTTTACACAGCGTTCGCAATGAAGAAGTTCAACGTTTAGACTGGCATTTAATAAAGCAGGCACAGGGACAGCGGCCCGGGCGCGTCCGTGACACAAAAATAGCGCGTTATGAAAATATGTGCTGATTATTTGCGCGCGCGCTGTAACGTGATCCGGGCGTATGACATAAGGCGAACGAATTGTTATTGAGTGAGAATGCGATTTCATTGTCAAGATGAAATTTCAATTTGTGTGTTTTGACAGTGACGTCTAATGGGCCTTTTAAGAAGGCCTAACTTTACTCAAAGGTCAATGGAAAAATTACTATCGGAGTTCCTTTACGTGATCGTATCAGAAATCATGGGATCCATAGAAGGGTTCCTTTAACACAAGGACCAAGGACACATGCATAGCCCAATCAATTGCGGACCTTAATTGGCAGTGGGCAGGGTACATTTTAGGGCTGACGTTGGGGTGGAAAGGTCCTCGAGTGGTGGCCGCGTACTGGAGGACGCGGCTTCGGTGCCCCACAAGGTAGAGCGACAATCTGGTGAAGGCCATGGGAAACCGCTTGATGCGAGCAGCGCAGGACCCATTGGAGAATTTTGGAGAGGCCTTGCCCCGTATTGGGCATCTATCGTGTGTTACCGCTTTCTCATTCTATGATATTACTTTTTCTTGTGGCTCTCCAATAATAGAGCGAAAAACAATTTCTTTGCGTTGTTTCTCTTAGAAAAAAAATGACGTTTATCCGTTGCTCTACTGTGACAAGTATAATGAGAAAAAGACATGTTTTTAACCACCAATTGTTGATTTGGATTAAAATAATATAATATACTCTAATAAGTTTAATGTAAAGTGATTCGGCTTTAAAATTAACACAGCTACATTCATTACATGTAGAGATTGTAGAGCCCATTTCAGCGAAATTAATGAAATACTTAGATATAAGTCCACAAATAGTGCACAGGGACTATGTCAACTATGGCCTATAACTTGATAAGCTATTGTGGTGTTATATGGTTGCAACTATAATTTGGGATGTGGGCAGAAACTATACGGACTGAATGAGTGCTGAGTGACTCGGCACTCTCTAAGCGGGCTCTCCAAAATGGCTCCATGCTGAGTTATGTCTCGGCACTCTCCAATGCCCGGTTTCTATATTCGAACAAAGATCCGTTTTTGCTACGGACAGGACAGTTATATTTTGACATTATTTTCCATAGAATAAACGTCAGAATTTAACTGTCCGTAGCAAAAGCTGATCTTTTTTGAATATTGAAACCAGTATAAGTAGGTTCTCCAAAATGGCTACCAACACTGGCGCTAGAAAGGTAGCAGAGGCTGCGGTAGTTAGCGAGACTGTCGGCGTTAGGATATTTTCCACTTCCATCCGAGCTCTGTTCTATGTCACATTGACCCCTAGGTCATGTTACCAATGGTGGTAATAAAATTTTCCCGCTTGTTCTACAATGTGTTTCCTATATGTAGAACAAACAATAGAACAGATTGTAATAACTTGTACCCTCGTTGTCCTAATGGCAATATTAATTTTTTCAAATCCTGACCAGGGTGAGACTTTTCGTCTATTGAGTTTGTTTAGAAAGTTTTTGTTTAGCTTTTTGAGAGAAAATGCAGAATCACACATGAAATTTTTATAATTTTTAAATTGCAAAATGTAAGTTCAGTAACAGCCAATGTTAGTAATGTAACAGATTTACATCATGAGCGGACCGGGTTGACGCGAACGGTTTGTTTAACAGTCCTATACATAAATAGCATTTTTCAAGTTGGTCCCTGTGATAAGAGGTAGCGCTTGATTTGCAAGAGTTCTGGTTCAAAAAGATATTAGTGGAATTTAGTTCTTAATATAAATAAAGGTTTTAGTAAATAATATAAAATGTTCCTTTTATAGACCTACAAAGCGTCCATCAAACGTGTAGATGTAGAAAGACATTGGGATGATGACTGAATTCTAATTTTTACGCCTCGTCATTAAATATTAAAATACCGTGGAAAAAGATGCAGTCCCGTGAAATTAGAATTAAAAGCGGCTAAGAAATACATCACAAACAAGCATTTTAAGTTGTTAATTTGAAGGCGATTAGACAGAGAGATCCGACATCAACCGTGACGTCATAGTTAAGTACGGCCATATAAACTCTTTGTAAATTGCCGTTTTGCTAGAAAGAGATGGAGAAAAATCTTTAATACCTTATATCTTGGTTGTTTTTATTGTTATTCGAAAACCGATTTTTTCTTTCTGTTTATAATATGAATGGACTTTTATTAAAGCAAAAAAATTTTTTTTGTCATCTAGCCTATTGCTTGTGAGTTCATCAGTAGGGTTACTCTTGAACCATTTCCAATCGATCGACATTGAGATTGTGATTTTTTGTACGCTTGGTTTTCCACATTGGCACAAAATTAGAACTGTATTGTGGTAATTTTGAGTGAACTAAACTAGGTGCTATAAAATTTTCTCAAAATACGGATGCACTTTGTCGCTAGTGTTGCTAAATAAGCGTACGAAAAAACACAATCTCAATGCCGATCGATTGAATTTGGTTCAAGAGTAACCCTACAGGCATGGGTTTAATATTGGCAACATTCAAATTGCCTCCTTCGCAACCATCATCGGCATTTCAGCCACCGTCGACAAGGCGTAGGGTGCCCCACGTTCAGAGGGTGCGTTCGGTGAATTGGCTGTCCGATCACGAATGTGCCTTTACGGGAGCGAAGAGGTTCCGGAGAGTGGTTGATGATTGTTAGACATTTGAGTCAGTGTATGTTTCAATGTTGTTTTTATTTTTAACAAAAATTTTTGATATAACTATATAAATTACTAGCTGTGCCCGCGAGCTACGTTTCGACATATTATATTTTGTTCCAATTTGAAATTTGAATCAGTAGTTCCTGAGATTAACGCGTTCAACCAAACAAACAATTAAACAAACTCATCAGCTTTATAATATTAGTAAGTAAGTAAGTTATAATATTAGTATAGATATCGCCCGCTAACTCGCTGTCTCTCTTGCCTTGCACTAGCTTCGGTGACTGGCAGAATTAGTCCGTCACGTCACGGGTCGGCGGCGCGGGCGCCGCGAAGGTCGGCCTCGTCTGTTATCGGTCATGATCTATCATTGGCTCAAATCCCATAGACTTGAGGATGCGCTTAGTGAAATGAAAGACGGTTATAACTGTCGAAAGGTTGTAATGCTGACAAATACTTTTTGAAATCTCAGCCTAAATACTTATTTTATGTAAAAATTCCTTGTACGAGTGCTGGTCAAAAAGTTCGCGGAATGAAACATGGAGGGGGGAAAGGTGACTTTTTACTACCTGCACTAGTTGTGACACTCATTAAGAGTATAAATACTATGTTTTAAAAAAATAGGTCGTAATTCCCTGAGCTACACATCAATCAACAAGTTAATCCGGAAGAAAATTTGCAACACGGAGAAAATTGAGTTTCGCGCAGTCATCAAGTTCCTTACCAAACAAGGAAAACCTCCCCAGAATACTTGGAAGAGATGTTTTCTGTTTACGGGGACTCTTGCCTTGGTAAAACCATGGTTTACAAGTGGCACAACCTGTTTAAGCAAGGCAGGGATTCGATTGAAGATGATCCGAGGCCAGGGCGGCCTGTCGAGGCAACCACGGCAGAAAACGTCGAAAAACTTGAAAAAATCATATTGGAAGATGCCCGTTTAAAGGAGAAACAGCTTGCAGAAATGATTGGAGTATCAGCCACAACCATTTTGAACATCCTACACGACCATCTTGGCATGTCAAAGGTGTGTGCAAGATGGGTGCCGAGAATGCTCACCCCACACTAGAAGCAGCGGCGAGTTGAGTGTTGTCGCGAGTTTTTAGCGCTCTGTGGCGAACAAAAGGATAAAGTTTTGAACCGAATTGTGACCGGAGATGAAACTTGGATTCATCATTATGAGCCTGAGTCCAAACAAGACTCCATGCAGTGGCACAAAAAGGGCACACCACCTCCGAAGAAATTCAAAGTGTCTCCGTCGGCTGGAAAACTCATGGCTACTGTTTTCTGGGATTCAGAGGGAATCCTCCTTATTGATTATAAAGAAAAGGATGTCTCTATCACTGGAGAGTACTACGCTGCACTATTAGAAAGTCTGCGAGATGCTGTGAGAGAAAAAAGACGGGGAAAATTGACTAAAGGCGTGCTCCTTTTGCACGACAATGCACCCGTGCACAAGGCGCAAGTTGCGATGGCTGCTGTTCAAAGAGTGGGCTTCGAAATCTTGGAACATCCTCCCTATAGCCCAGATTTAGCCCCAAGTGATTATTGTTTGTTCCCAAAAATGAAAAAAGAGCTTCGAGGGAAGAAATTTTCCAGCGATGAAGAAGTGAAGAGCGCAATTTCAGCCTATTTTGACGACAAAGAGAAATCATTTTTTTTCGAAGGTATTAATAAATTAATTGATAGGTCTAATAAATGTATTAGAGTTAAGGGGGAATACATTGAGAAGGAAAAATAATTTTGTGTTTTATTTCTTACTTTTTACCCTCCATTCCGCGAACTTTTTGACCCACCCTCGTAAATTAGGCTTGCCTCTTGTTGTGTGTATTTATTTATGTATTCTTTTTATACACAATTTCTGTAGAGACGGCCCTAATGTTCGAAGAATTTTATTCCAGTCAATCTTGGGATGGTGCAGAGAAAGGAAGTGGTAGATGTACCGAGAAATAAAATAAGATGATATTAGAAATTATATTTTAATACATAAATAAAATATCCATAATAATCCATACTAATATTACAAATCCGAAAGTAACTCTGTCTGTCTGTCTGTCTGTCTGTCGCGCTTTCACGCCATAACTACTGAACCAATTTCAATGAAATTTGGTACACAGATATTTTAGAGCCTGAGAAAGGACATAGGATAGCTGTTATCGCAGAAATTACTCCTTAAGAGGGGAAAAGGTGGGTGGAAGTTTGTATGGGGAATCAATAATCGCTGAACCAATTTGGATGAAATTTGGTATGGAGATAGTTTGAGCTGTAGAAAGGGATAAAAATAGTTTCATTCATCCCCTAAATTATTCCTTAAGGGTGTAAAAAGGAAGGGGGAGGGGATTCGTAAAGAGAATCAATAAAAAAGGACGCGCGGACTAAGTCGCGGGCAAAAGCTAGTATAAAATAAACTAGTCGTTATGCATCGATATAGCCTACGTGTCTATCGCCATGTTTTACTTGCAAACGTCGAAACGAAAAAAATTCTCTCGCAAAAACCTTCGCAATTTAATCTAAACTTGCTTTACGCGTTTCAAAACGGAACGCTCTAATAGTTTGAACAACAAAGGATCAATAATAATATTAAATGATGTACCTACTATTATAACTGTTGTGTAGGAGTGTAATCCATAAGTTCGAGACATGCTATCTCGATGCACGATAGGTTAGCTTGTTAATTATGAGAAGAATTATGCGCAGCGACACACCCTGTCCTCTTGATGGTTTCTATCTATAAATTTTATTTTTTTGGGGTAATCGAAATATGGCATAAAATGACAATATGTTATTTAGAGCTTTGCAGATTTGTTTATCTTCTATTATTCGATGTACCCTATCTGTCCGTTCTTTGCTTTATTTATTTATTTAATATTTATCGTACATAAAGCAAAAGATGTACAAAAGGCGGACCTAATGCCTGAGGCATTCTCTACCAGTCAACCAGTAAAAAGTAGGAAAAATTGTAGACGGTGTACGTGTAATCATTTACCATCAGGTGATACGTCTGCCCCCTATATCATAAAAAAAATTAAAGTCTATATATCTAAGCGAAATGTTTGGAATGGAGTATAATTAATAAAACAGAGAAATTGGGTTTTAAATATAGGTGACAGGTACTTCATAATAGAAACTTACTCGTATATATTTTAACAGATAAAGTAAATTAATCACTAAAGACTTGATAATATTGGTTTGACCCACTTTCAAATGACAAAACTCTATGATAATGTAATTTGGACAGGTATCTGTTGTCTTTAGCAAGAATTCGTGTCTAAGCAACAATTAAATAGCTTCGTAAATGAAATAAGTCTTAATTTACACCATTCTGAGTTCTATAAATTCCATGATTTATTCAGAATTCCATGTATGAACTATAGTTTGATTCAACACTGCAATGTTAACTTTAAAAATGGTACTAACATTTGGCTGCTCATCTGTACGGGGACTTATTTCCCGAGCGAAATTTCAACTGTATTGTTCTCTTTTTGCCTGACCAAGTCAAAACGGATCTTATTAACTGTAAAAAACTTATATTTTTTTTGTCATTTTCTATATGTTGAATTCGTTTTGTAGATATCAAACATAACGTAGGTAACGTTATGTTGACTCACTTTGTCTCACTCACAACAACAATCAAATGATATTCGAATAAAGTCAAAAAGAGTCTTCATCTCATACCTATATCACTATGGGATGAATACTCCTTTTGACTTCATTCGAATACCATTTGACTGGTTTTATTTACTATTGCGAAATAAATTAATGTAGCGAATGCTCTGGACAGATTGATTGACCTTTGAGTCTTGTAAAGGTGTATTAAGATTAGGGTTTGTCCAACTAGTTATACTATCAGTTATAGATTAAAGTTGTCTATTTATACCTCTTTAACTAGAGAAATGTTGGGAAGTCCAGGTGCCGCCCGCTTTCATCTTTGGCCTAGTCGTCATTTACCTACAGATGAGATGAACTTACCTACACATGATGATGAGCTTCCCTGTTGTGCGTTAAAAAAATCGCATCAGAATAGGCATTTAACTGAAAATTTTCGGAAAATTCGTTTTTAATCTTAACCTGAAATCTTTTTCTGCTGAAAAAGCAATTAAAAATAAAACTAAAACAAAAAAATACAAAAAAAGTAATAAAAAAAAACAAAAAATTAAATAAACAAATAATTAAAAAAATATTTAAAAATAGCGCTCTACACCAGAATCAAACCACTATGCCACACAGATTAAAAGTCGATGATCTCTAACGCAGAGACCAAACCTGACCTATATACATATATGAAATATTTTTAGAAATCGATAACATATATGTTATGAATATGATAAGTAAATAGTTAAATATTGTATAATAATCAACTATAGGATTTATTTATATATGAAATAGTATAATTAAAGCTCTCATGTTTTTGTGCAAGGTGATATGCGAAAGATGGACGTTAAAAATTTAAGGCGATACAAAAAAAGTTTCACTTTTAATCTGAAGTCATTTATTTTTGAAAAGATCTAAATCTAATTTAATTCAAATATGACTTGATGTAAAGCTCTTTAGCTGGTAAAGCTTCTTATCGCACCTACCGCCTAATTAACTCATAGCGATGCACTTGCTATCGTTCTAATGTCACATGCGGTACGAAATCATAAGATGACGTCATAAACGAGTCCTAAAACGATAGCGAATGAGTTAGAATAGAACCTACCTCCCAACTAGGGTTGCCAGATGCCTCGTATTTTACGGGTTACCCCGTTTTTCAGGATATTATCAAACAGAAACAGATTTACTGTCATTGACCAGGTGAAGCGGAAGAAAATGAAGTTAACATTGACACAATGAAAGCGGAATTACAAGTGAAATGTATCTTTAACATGAATTCCATGAATATGCTTCCATTAACTACAGAAATATAAGATTTTTTTAAAGGCCGCTTTCTCTAACAACATAATTTCAAAAATAAATACGTTCCTAAACTGTTGCTTTATTTTACTGTCTCCCGTAAAAATAGCCGTAATTCGTATTTTTTACACCAGTAACCCTTAAATCAATAAGTGATAGGTGGCAACCCTACTTCCAACTCACTCGCTATCGTTTTTTTTGTGGAATGGGGGCAAGCGAGCAGACGTATCACCTGATGGTAAATAATTACCGTCGCCCATAGACACCCGCAACCCCAGAGGAGTTACAAGTGCGTTGCCGGCCTTTGAGGTGGGAATACGCTCTTTTTTTGAAAGTTTGAAGGTCGTATCGGTCCGGAAATACCGCAGGCGACAATTCGTTCCAAAGTTTGACTGTGCGAGGCAGGAAACTTCGAGAGAAACGCACAGTTGTGGACTGCCAACTATATAAGTGATGGGCATGAATTTTTTGCCGCGTGGAACGATGGCGGAAAGAGGCGGCAGGTATAAGTCCGAACAATTCCCCGTAATAAATACGATAGAAGATGCATAGCGAAGCGACATCTCTACGCAGCGCCAAGGTATCAAGCCGATTTGAAATTTCCTGGCAGTCGACGATTCGAGTCGCTCTCCGTTGAATGCGGTCCGTTGGGAGAAGTTGGTATTGGGGTGCCCCAGCCCAAAGATGAGAACAGTATTCCATATGAGGCCGAACCTGCGCCTTGTAAAGCTGAAGGCGGTGCGCCGGAGTGAAATACTGTCTCGATCTATTGAGCACACCAAGCTTCTTAGAAGCTAATTTAGCTTTACCCTCTAAGTGGCCACGGAACTGGACTTCGCTCGATATGTCGACACCAAGGATCCCAGTATTGGCTGATGCAGTTAGGGGAATGCCCTGAAAGCGAGGAGATACGACAAATGGCATTTTCTTTGCGGTAAACGCGCAAACCTGTGTCTTTGAGGGGTTGAAATGGACTAAATTAAGTCGACCCCAGTTAGAGACTTTCTCTAATGAAGTTTCGATTTCAGACGCAAGTTTATTCCGGCACTCAATGACGTTTTCCCGAGAAGAGTTCGCACGGCCGTTATAGAAGGTGTCTTTCGTGCTGTCGTTGATTTGCAGCATATCATTGATATGCAGAAGGAATAGTGTAGGTGAAAGCACACATCCTTGGGGGAAACCAGCATTTACAGACAGTGGGTCTGAGCATTCACCATCAATCAAGACCTTAATGCTTCTGTCTGCTAGAAAGCTAGTGACCCATCCACATAATTTCTCGGGAAGCCCATATGAAGGAAGTTTTGAGAGGAGCGCTTTGTACCATACCCGATCGAAGGCCTTCGCGATGTCCAAACTAACTGCCAGTGCCTCCCCCTTCGCTTCAATTGCCTCTGCCCAATGATGTGTCAAGTAAACTAGAAGATCACCAGCGGAGCGACCCCTACGAAAGCCGTATTGTTGCTCACTGAGCAGCTGGTGATCCTCTAGGTACCTAGGTATGACATTAGAACGATAGCGAGTGCACCCGCTCTGAGTTAAGCGGTAGGGCCGCAGAGACCCAATTCCACTAATAAGTTACAGCCAAATCGAAACTGAACCGATGCGGTCGACCAATGGCGCGTTCCGAATTGCGATAAAAGCGATAATATCGCGAATATCGTCACAAATATAAGGGCTATTGAATCAATAGGTTATGTTGTAACTTTGGTCGGATTCGCGATATTATCATTTGAGCGCTTATATTGCTATTCAACTGTTCGATGACGTGATAATGTGGCGTTCTGATTGGTCGATCGCAACGGTTCAGTTTCGATTCGGCTGTAACTTATTCGTCGAATTGGGCCTCAGGTCAATGTAGCCAACATAAATCGATGAAATCTGTTTCCACCTTTGCAGCGACAATGACACTCGGTGGGCGTGGAGAATCAATTCGTGCGCTGCAAGGTGATTCTTGACAGAGCCCTTGTCGCTTCACCACGATCGCTTAGAGCAAAGATAAAACAATATTAAAGCGTATAGCAGCATCTCGCTCCCCCTGCGGTTTTAGTATTGTTATAAGCGATCTTTGTAAGGAACAGCTCCATTGTATACATACAATCTGTGGCTTAGATAGATTTTGGAGAGGCTATAATTATGTACAATATAGGCCATTAATTGGAAAACATTGTAATAAATGGAAAACATCGTGAGGCAACCTTCATACATCTGCGAAGAAATTCAAAGTTTTATTTAAAGTCGAATAATCCGCACTGGACCAGCGTAATTGACTAAGACCTAAAGGGTAGGCTCGAGCCCCTCGGTGCACCCTAACTTATGTAGGGTAGGCTCGAACCCCTCGGTGCACCCTAACTTAGGGTAGGCCCGAGCCCCTCGGTGGGGACAATTTACCCAATTCTTCTCATCATCATCATATGAGCTGTGATGATGATGATGAGGCACTGATATTATGCTCATCTTTTCAGTTAAAAAAGAGAAAGAATTGGGTAAATACATTTCCTGTAACATTTATTAATCGACTTCACAAAAAGGAGGTTCTTAATTCGAATGTATGTGTTTTTATGTTTGTTATGTGATAACTCTGTCATTTATTAACTGATTTGAAAAAAATTTTTTTTTTGTCTGAGAGGGTATATTATCCGATTGGTCCCATTCTCACCAAGTCAGGATCTAGTGATGGATTCTAAGAAAATCGATGAAAACCCTTAAATTCAAAGCCAAAAATAATAAAGGCAAGTCCAACGAGTTTCATGTTTTTAACGGACTTCATTTCTGAAGGGGGAATAATAAAACGTTCGACTAAAAAAATACGTAGCGACTCATGATGAGATACTATTTTAATAACTTGAGCGGTATGGATTTGAGTAAGCGAAAAATTAACTAAACTAACGACGAATATTAATTAATAATAAAATCCAAAACGAGCTTACAAAAAGTGGGTTATGAATAATCGATTTTGGATATTAAATTTTAAACGTGCGACTAAATTACTAAGTGAGCAACTAGAAATACAGAGAGGGCAACTTCAATATTAAGATAGAGACGAATTTTTTAATTGAGGTTTTATTCAACGAACTACTTAACAGTTTACTTTAAGCACTGTTTTGTAAGCTACTTAATTAATGACTATTGGTAACTAATATTCTATTTGAGGTCTTTTGTTTTTTATTTTGATACGATACAATAGAGGCGGGGCGACGAATCGGTGCAGTCTACTCTATTTCTATGAAAAACTAAATTTTGCAGGTTTTCTACCACGGTTCTCTTCGATGCGAATATTCGTTCGATCGAAAATAGTTTGACAGGGGAACATATTTCTTGTCCGAAATTTTCTTGTCCGATTTACATTTGACCGATCTTTTTTTTACTAATGTATTGTTTGCCATATTTTTAGACCATCGAAATATCATTTGACATAAGTATCATTTTACCGAACTACGTTCCACCAATTTTCAATTTTTTTTTATTATTGACCGAAGTCTCTTTTGAACTTTTTTCAATTGCCAGATGATTTATTTTACATATTTTCGTTTCACCAAAGAACATCTTACCGAAAATAATTAATGATTAAACCAACTTACCTGTACGTGAAGTTCTATCATAATTATACGATAGTTTTCGTCCGAAGAGATTGGCATTTGACTATGTAGTACCGCGCAGGATTCGCCACTTGTGCACTGAATTGAGAGATCAACTTTTTTTAAGGTAGTTTTTCATTTTTACCGCAATAAGCCCCTGAGAACTAACAATCATTGCGTTCAGAACTCCCTGTATAAATTTGTGGGAGGATGGGAGGGATGCCAATCTCTTCGGACGAAAACTATCGTATAATTATGATAGAACTTCACGTACAGATAAGTTCGTTTAATCATTAATTTTACTTAAGTTTTCGTCCTCGAGATTGGCATTTGACTATGTAGATATTGAGAGATTGAAAGGAAGAACTACTGGCAAATTTATAACAAGTCACTAACGTATATATGATCTTTATTGGAATATTTTAACATCTTACAATAAAGAGACAAACGAAAAAAAAGAAATCAAATGTAAATAACATTATGCTAGTTTTAACATTTAAATTCGATAGAATATCTTAAATAGACATTGGTAGGTTTAATCAATTAAATTACTAATCAACTATTGAACTGGACATAATCACTGTACCGAAGTTACTGTGAATGGTAACATTCTCATTGTTTAGTATAATTCTATTATAATATTTACCATACACCTGAGAAGTTCCTGTCCAGCCAGCTGCTTTTGTTATAGCATCTGAACTGACACCTAGTGTATGGGTTTAGACGTGGCAGCATGTCGCGTACTGTGAGCCGTAAATGTTGAGACATCTATCCCGCATTTCCCTAGCACTGATTTTGTCCATCGGCTAAGTGTTTGTGGGCCAACCACTGTATGTGGTTTTCTGAAGCTTATGAAGAGGTTGTGATGATTACTACGTAGAGCTTTTGATTTGTCTAAATAATCCATTAAAGTTTTACATGGACAAATAGCTGGCTTTGATTAAAATAAGGTATTATAAGAGTTGGTTGCAATGATCCCTTTCGAGATGTTTTTATGGTATCTGGAATTTTAATAATAATAATAATAAAAATCTTTATTTCTCTTTTAACACAATTTTTAAACTACAGTTTTATAGAATAAACTTAAATTTTCCTTCAAATTTTTCTTTCTTAAAAAATTAATACAATTTTTTTTTATTATATAAGTAACACAGTTACGAGAGACTGGTGCCTGAACTAGGCACAAGCCTGTGTCTCAGTGCACCAGGGCCATCCCACCTGTACGTCTAGTATGAGTTTTGATAGTTTTGGATTCGAACGATCGAATAGTTTTGTTTCCATACATTTCACACCAGCGCCTCTATCGGAAACTATAATGAACTAGAATTGACAGTATGAGTTACAAAGTAATAAACTACTCGATCAATGAGTACGTATTCGAGTAGTTTTTGAGTCTTTGGCAGTATGAGTTACATGTTTGACATTTGTTTGGCAGTTTACTCGAAAACTATTGTAGTTTGGGTTCTCACCTTACATTTTTATGTGAGTTTGGTACATTAATACGTTTTTTTTGTTTATAAACATTAAAATTATGTCTGCACGGTGGTACTTTGCATGGAGGGCCAGGCAAGATGAAATAGTGCATGAAGAGAGACGAAAGAATTCTAAGCTGCGACAATCATTTTCTTTAAGCCGCATCTCCGCCACACACTTTACTCAGCGCTACCACCTAACAAAAGCTGCTTTCCATCATGTTTGCAGTACATTAAGGGAGTATAGTGACCTTCGAAGTTCGCAAAGAGTGTCTCTAGAGACTAAGGTTAGTACCTACAATATTATTTACACACATAACATTATAGTTAATTTCTGTTACCTTTGTTTTAGGTGTTGTGTGCCTTATTGTTTTATGCCAATGGAGACTACCAGCGAGTAATTGGCCTTGCTAATTACTTGTCGCAGGAAGCAGTTAGTTGGTATATTGACCAAGTAACAATGGCACTCAACCACCCAATGGTTATAAATAATAATATATAAAGTTTCCAAATACTGTTTTTCTTTCATTCAACTCGCTTTAAAAATAATAAAAACGGCTAAGAAAACGTCACAGTGACAAAATCGCGTGTCTCTTTCCATTCGCATGTGTGTAAGAGAGATATAAATATATAATGTGAAGTTCGTCTTATCGAGTAAAACTAACTCGCTATCGTTTAAACGTGAATTCAAAACGAGCAACTCATACTACCGTTTACATCGTAAACTGACAGTTTGGCGAGCTAACGAAAACTATTGTAGTTTACTCGATTTAAAAACTCGTACTAGACCTACTGTAAGTTGGTCGTACATGACTACCGTTCGTTTGAAGTATGCTGAAAAATCAATAAACCCAAACCAAGACCCAAACTGAAGCTACCTACTTAAAGTTAACATTATTGGAATGGATTTCTAAATTTAGAATTATGGACTAGATTTACATAGTTTGGAAAAGTTATATGGATAGCATGTCAACATACCTTTTTTATCTAATTGTGATTAATAGTTTTTCTGTATTATCATAATTTAAGTTTAACAGGTAGTTTATTATGGTACTGTTACAGTGGTTTTTACAGTGATGTTGAGTTCCTTGTGTAGTTTGTTATACATAAATGGACCTAAAAAACAGAAAAAGTGTTGAGCATAGCGAGTATTATACATGGAAGTGCTAGCCACAAGATAGTTACGGCGAGAGTGTGCGGTATAATGGGAAAGGTCAATGTGCTGATGCTGTTTTAAAATAGTGTAGAGGATATAGAGCTGACGAACAGTAAGTAATTGACAATATTGGTAGAGGTCGAATGTTGGGAAACGGTATGGAAGAAATGCACACAGTTTTAGGAGTGCTCTCTGGGCTCTTTCTAATCTGATCATGTGGGTCTTTGCAGCGCCTCCCCAAGAGGTGATACAATAGATGATAAGCGACTGACAAAGGGCGACATACACTGACTTCACTGTTTCAAGGTCAGTCAAATCTCGTAGGTTTTTAAAAACATACATCAGCTTGCGTAGTCTGCCTGCTGTCAGGTTTATATGGCCAATTGTAAGGTGATCAGGATGTTTTTCGATGTTAAGTATACTAATTTTAGAAAATGTTTGCATTCTATGCGCTGTGACTAGGGCTAGTAATAAAATTAGTTTTTTGCTTAAATTCTCAAATGTTATTTCGGAATTTGGGTACCACTTAGAAAGAAAATTCAAAACAATAGATGTGTCCCATGTGACATACTTACCATATCAATATTACAATATTAAATTAAATATATATAATTAAACTATTTTATACTATGTGTATCCCCTGTAATTACAATAGCTTGTTAAGACAAGTTTTGTTAATCTATAACTCATCCTTTGGGCGTGTTACGCTGTAACGGTGTAACGGGTGAGGAGTAGGTTCAGCGACGACGCAGTGGTGCAGTGGTTAGGAAGTAAGGCCGCTAATAAATAATGCACCAAGAATTGTGTCACTGATATATATGTTATTCCATCGTTACAAATATAAGTAAAAAGGAAAAGGCACTACATAAGTGCCTGTAAGATTTTATGATATTCGTTAAATTATTTCGTCAGATTTATAGAAAAAGGTGCTGATAAAAATATTAATTTATATTAATTAGCCATCGCTTCTTTTTCACGTTTCGATGTCCGCAATTGAGTGACGGGAAAGACGAAATTAATGATGTCAAAGACATAAGATTTAAAATGCAGTCAGGTTAAGCGGGAATGCAACGAGTTACTATATCTAGACCTAGAGTATAGCACCTCGTTACAACGCTGATTTTTATGTCACTTTTTACGTAAAACTTGGTGCAACTGGCCGTCAATTCTCAAATTCAAACTCTATTTTATACTATATATACATACACTCCCTTACATCATTAACCTTTGTAAAGCCAAGTTTAGTTAATCAAAGTTTGATCAAATTTTAACATAACTATAATCACAACCAAATTATTATCTGGTCCAAGTATACTTGGTAGGCATGTAACGGATGTAGAATTTAATTCCAAATTCAAAACGAGACGCAATCAAGCGCGGATATTAGAATGCTACCTACTTCCTATAGAATTAGTAGTTTTATTGATTTGTGTTGTATCCCGTCTCAAGGCTAACGTTGAATTTCATCGGATTAGACTGATTTTATCGGTTGTCACTTTGTTTCCGAATAATGAAATGACTATACCTGCTGGTTCCAAATTTTAACATTACAGAGTCACTGATCTGGAAAATATCAAACAATAGAGAGAAGGTATTTTATTTATTAACTTTATGATTTCGTGAGCAATGTTTCTGGCAGGGACATTGATTTGTGATTTTGGGTAATCGCAATTATTACCTGTCATGTTTCTTGCCTGTCTTTTGACCAATTTCTGAACAGGGATAGCATTTTTCTAATTATTGCGTTACTTACTTCGTTATTATTTTGTTGAAATGTATTTATTGCACATGCAAGACCTAATGATGGGTTTCTTGCAATATGTAATAAGCATTTTATATAGAAAAAGTAAAATGACAAAAAAATCATGTCGTTAAGTATATATTTAATCAATCGAAGCATACTTATATACCATTATTATTATCTATACACTATCGCAATTTCGTACGCTTTTCTTAGATTCCATTGCTGAGAAAATTGTGGGATCGAGAATCAATAAAATCTTTCAAGGCAGTTTGGCTGCCTCATCGGAACTGAATATTTTTCCATGCAAGTAATTGACCAAACTCTTGGAGCAACTTCCGGGGAGTACGGTGGGTGTCGAAAATATTCCAATCCAATATGGTGAAGTATGGGGTTGTCCTGAAGCAGCAGGGAGCAGTAGACACTGCGGATGAGCGTTTCCGAATGTCGTACAGGATTCATTTTTCATCACAGTAACGATACGATTCAATATTCCATCGCCAGAGTGACGGTTGAGTAAAGTAACGCAGGGGCGTGTTCAGAGCCTTCGCGCGAAGTGCAACTTTTCGCTCTTACTCCGCTCAATACCTTAGAACGTGACGTTTGGATGAAACAACCGGCACGTTCAAGACCTTTGACTTTGACAGCCGAACAACCACCGAATCTAACGGTCGTAAAACGCTCCGACGTTTACAACTGAAAAACTCTAAGATGATTTGATGATATTGGGGCCTTTGTCTATTACGTCATCTGCAAAAAAGAGAAAGAAATGAAAAATTCATGCGAAAGAGGAAGATAACATATTATTGCTGTAAAACGTTCAACACCTCAGAGTGAGGTAAAAAACAACCGATTAACTACACTCCAAGACATTGAACGCGCTCCAGTACATTTTTTTTATTTATTTATTTCAAATATAAGATGAACAATGCTTTTTATTTTATTATTTGCCAAACTGAGGGTTCAGTTTGTCGGCAGAGTTACCGTAATCGTAATTTACAAATTGACAAAATGAATAGTAATAATATTGGTTTGTTGGCGTGTGTGGCTGGCTACCAATTTCTCGAGCTTCCTCACTTTTCCAAACAAATATTTAAAGTAAATTAAAATTACTTATCACTCACATCGAGTCTTGTCGCTAGCTCTGACGTGGTTTGCGATGGATCCACTTCTACGATTACCTTTAATTCTTCATCATCACTAGGGTCTCCGGTCGTCCACGGGGACTGTTTTGTAGGTCAAAATTTCAGAACGAAAACGTTCATAACAAAAACGTACCGTTCTTTCTTTCCCAGTTACTTCCAATACACATCATTACTTTGAGCTGCTTCTATACAGCGCTGGTGCCGCGGTTTTTTAAGGTTTTCCATTTTGTTAATAGAGCAATGTTAAAGAAAAATCAAATAGTGCGAAAACAAGTGAATCACTATTTAGTTTTAGACATTTTCCAAAAGAATTTTCTTGTATGTACGTACAGTATGTGCCACGTCAAGCTTTATATTTGCACTACGAGAACCGCCACTATTAGCAGCAAAATAAGAGCGGTGCAAAGAATTTCTCGTTTTAAAAGAATGTTGTATTTTGACTTAAATATGTGGCTGAAGAAACTAGTTTTTATTAACATTAAAAAATGCCTTCTAGGACAAAGAACAAGTGCCTATGTGTACTCGTATGATTATTTAAAACATTGACCCGTGTGCAAAGGGTTACCCTGCCGAACAGATAAAACTAGCGCTTCTCACAGACCCGTAGTGGATCAGCGTGGAGATAGACGACCCAAATGCTAGGGGCTACTGCTGGGCCATGCTTTGGAGTACTCTGGGTGTGATAGATAATAAAGCTAATTAAAAAAAAATACACTTAGACTTAAAATATTTATAATGCACGATTCATAATGTGTTGCCTTTTAAACGGATAATGGAACAAAAACTAAAAACCTTGATTCTCGCTGCCGCGTGAGCGATTTGTACTATCATAAATTGACGTCTGAACAATTGATTATTATAATTTTAATTTCATGATACATTTGCACTGAAAGGTCGCGACCTTTTGAGGGGCGTGAGAAATTTCCTATTGCGGTCAGCCGGTTGGGCAACCCTAGGTAGGAGCGCGCCGCGCGCGCCGGTTGTTCGTCTGAAGGCATGCGCCCGCGCACCCGCGATGGAGTGGTTGCTTGTGACTTCGTTGTTGATGCTGCTGACCGTTGGGGGTGAGTACGTACATGTCTTTTAATGTTTTTAAACTTTCGTGCCTTGTTTACATCTCAGGGTGAGATATTAATACACACCCATTTCATCTTAATCATCAGCTTGTGTCTTATTGCTAATTCCTGTTTTCATTCCATCATGCCATAACTTTATGTTCACATTACGTCTAAGGCTTGTAAAGCTTACAAAATCAATCGGAGTAAATTATCTTGAGATATCTTCCTTGTATTGTCGTACATAGTCCTAGTTTTTGATAAAATTTCAGAAATTTAGGAACTAAAAAGTTCACAAAAGTTTCATCTTAATTAATTAAATATAAACATTAAATTATAATTCTTAAAAAATAATGAGAGAAGGTTTAAACATGTTTTTTGATGTAAAAAATGGTAATGTTTTAATTTTGCTCTTCACTTCATATCCTACCTAAAAGTACCTAAAATATTTTATATTCAGATTAATGGCTATATAGGCTTCATAAACTTGATAATATCATATTTCATTAATACTATAAGTACTGTCGCCAAATTATCCCCCTCGTGAAGAATTAATAAATCAAATCCTTTATTGTTGTGGTTTGCTTTCATGTGGTAACAAAGATGTTAGAAGTTACGTATGTGTCGCTGAATACATTAAATACTTACATGATCTTTTTAGGAATACTCAAATATACATATTATATTTGAGTGTTCCTAATTTGAAACATATTTGTACTGTTAATTAATATAAAAGTAAACATAATGATACATTTTGTACCTTACTTTTATCTATTTTGACACACCTGTCAACTCAAATAGATGACGACCTGCCCGTTGCAAATCTGATTTTAGTGTCATTCGGATTATTTAATAAATGTCTTTTTGTGCTTCACCAGTAGGTGCGAAACGTTTGCTGCGTGAATAAATTTTATATGAGCGTGCGCACGGCGCTGACATAAAACGGGAATACAGGGAATGTTCCTGGGTCGCGTAAATACCAGATATAAATATCTGGAACATCGTTTTGTCCCGAATGTTTGAGAAGGTTACCTTAGCGATAACGTTGTTGTGTTTTATGATATACTACATGTAGGTAGTTTATAATGCCCGTATGAAATATATTACAAGTAAGATTCAGATAAATGTGTTTTCTTCCTTTTGTACTTATTAAAAATTTACTGTTACTATTTATCTTTTCTTATACACGTTATCTTCAGAATAATTCAGTTATTGCTTGTCGGTATTCATCACAGAACACTATAATCCTGACGGGGTACCTATTCATCTTCGGCAATGACATGTTGCTGGTATACAACTACTGTGCATTAGTGTAATTTTAAGACGTTTCTGTTTTCATTTCAACAATTTCTATGCACAAATCATTATTGTTGTCAACGTATAAGCATATGTTTTATATGTTGACTTATAAATGATAACTATAAGAAACATGAAGGCGTACTTAGGTATCAAGAGTTTGACAAATTATTTTGAGTGACTTTTTGTTAAAGCAATTGTTTCTAAACTAAATTCAGGTATTGCATATCGTGAAAAAAAACTCAATCAAGGTTTATTAAAGTTCTTAGTTAATTCACTGTTCGTTTACTCAATTAAACGTTGAGCGAGTAATTTTTCCGAGCCGATCGAGCCCCGTGCACCTGTTGAACGCTGTCATAATTAGCCAACGACTGTCAAATTAAGCAGAACGTGGAAAATCGAACGAAAATAAATTGATGTCATTGAAACGTCAAATTATTCGTTGAAATTAACCCGCCGCCGTGAAATCTACAGTCGGTTATTTCTGTCCGTCCGTCGTCCGCGACGGCTTAATGTTTTAAATGATTCATCATGATCCTCACTTTATCCCAACGTTATGGAGGGCTCCGGTTTATCCTTAATCGAGGAGGAATTTACATTCTACATCACGCTGACTAGTAAGGTTCTATTCGCATTTTCCATTTCTTCGGCCTTACGAGATGAAGGACAAGATCTTCCCAGCTGTGTGTAAAAAATCTAGAACATTCCAAAACAAGACAATCGCAATTGAGGAAATAAGCTAAAGCAACGTTTTTATTTTACTATCTTGTATCTTCAAATATCGCCAAATACTACTATTTTAACCGAACCGCAATAAAAGGAAATTACAATTTCTGTAAATATTTTTTTTTCTCCCAAAGCAATTTCAAGGCCAATAACAACGACACTAGAAAACGTAGATATTGCTTGCTTTTGTTAACAAACATATATCTATCAAAGCCAAAATTAATTGACTATTTGCTTCAGACTTCCAAGAAGCAGTAGACGGGCAATGCTGCGCTAACGACCCGGCTCCTGCAGCGGAGGCCGAGCAGAATGAGTTCCAAGACTTACTGGAACTTGAGGAGGCGTGTCCCGAGTTCGCCGGCCAGATCATTGGCGGCAGAGCAAGCTCCGTCACCAGGCATCCGTACCAGGTCTCCATGGTGCTCAACGGGAACTCATTCTGCGGCGGCTTCATCATCAGTCCCGACTACGTGCTGACAGCGGCGCACTGTGTCCAAAAGTAAGTTGTTGTGTTTTTTAGCTTGAAATCGTGTTGTATTGAAAGGCTGTTCTATTCTGCACAATGAAGTAGTTGCTAGTGTCCGTAACTGTGTCTGGTCTGTAGAACACACTCTCATTCCCAGTCAAAGTTTCACCAGATAGGCTAGACCTTATAACCTTAGACCATTTAGCTTATAACATAATGCTTATAATGCTTGATTCGCACTAATCTCAATATCCCGTGAGGATGTAATGTTGCTGCTGTTTTCAAATATTATATATTTAGAATTACGGATGATTATTATCAAAACAGTACATTCCCCATTTAATCATAATCATTGTCATCATCATAACTTCAAAGATTTACCATTCCTAAGGTGAGGAGGAATTGACCTACTACCACTCTAACAAGACGGATTGATGTAGGATTTTATTTCGAGTTTTCCACTTCTTTGCAGAAGTGTAATATCGGTATTAACCTTAGCCTTACGACTTCTATAGAAAGAGAGGAAGCGATGACATAATTATGTATTCCAAATTATCTTCGTACTGATGTTAGGGAATTATACTCTATGGAGGATTTGAACCATTTGACAAAACACATTCGTAAGAAAACTACTCAGTTATGGGTAGTCTTAAAAGTTAAATAAGGAAATCTTCCGAGTAATAAAGAAAGTATATTATAGTTTCTACGTAACCAAATACTTTTATGTTAGAATTCGAGCTTAGACATAAGTTTATACTTACTGTCAGTCAATAAGATTACATAGCCGCATTGTTATAATTCATCAGAGCTTTAATTTTATAGTACGTATGTATAAAAAATATTCTTGAATGTGAATGATTATCATAAATATAATTTAATTGTAATTCTGCCGTATATATTTAAATGGTAAGTTTTGTTTCCTTGTTCTTTGTTATCTTCAAAGGGAACGACGTAAAGCTCTAAATATTCCAGCGAATTGTTGAAGGGCGGCCCATTTTTTGCCAGTTAGGGTTTTCCTTAGGCCCACAGTTTACGAGACCAATAAAACTCCTGGTAGTGAGCAGTAAACCTCATTTACGTTTCCTCTGGATGCCACTTCTTCGCGTTGTGGGCACAAAGTTTGCTAATGATGGCATGAAAATATATCCAAGCTAAGAATTTAGAAAGAGGTCACGAATTCGATTTAGACTTTTAGAATCTTTGACTACTTTCAAATTGGCGTAGTCTTGAGGCTTGAATGAATGTGCTCGTAGAAAAAAAGTTTTTTTTACATTTGTGAGTTTGCATTTTCTACAATGCTTACATTCTTTTGACGATCTCGAGTCCTTTAGAGACATGTGAAGAAGTATTTTATAGGTCAGCGAGATAAGTGTGGCTAGGGCTACTGCAGTGAATATTCTCTCTTCTGCACATTTAGGCCCCACTTCCACTTGCTATCAGTCATTTGCGAGGTTTCTTGTATTAATTTTAATGTTTTTTGTGTTTCACCTCTCAAATTAATATTACGGCCTATGCTCAGGAGTGGGGGTGTCGTAGTTAAGGTGATTAGAACGTGAGGAAGGTTTCTTATTATCTGATGGCGTGTATTGAGTCAATTGTAAAGTCCGTTTCCTAATGTAAGGTGGGTGTAGAACTGAATAGCAGACTAGCACTAAATGAAATATCAGACGCAAGTATTTCAATATAAAGTGAATTGCAACCCAACCTGAATTAACAGATTTAATAGTTAAACAAAATACTCGTATATAGACGAACATTAAAAACATTTTAATAATTGAGATAACTTCGTCATTAAGTCACTTAACATCTTAAAATTGTAGTCACTGAGTAGAAACTGCAGTTTTCACCTAATCCTATGCACCGTGTGACACTGACCTCTCAGTTTTTTGTCGACCTTGCCGCTGTGAGTCTGGGCCAGACAATATTATCTGAATAAACGGAATCATTACAAGGTCACATAAAAATATATAAAAAGAGACATATTCGGATTATTATAGGCGTCTGAAAATGCATCGTAAACACTTAATGTCATTTGGGTGTGAGTGGTGGAGGGGCTTTCCTAGTAGGGCAAAAATAAAAAGAGTAGGTTTGAGTAATGTTAATACAAAAACAATGGCGGAGCCTTGAGCTGATTAGCTTGATTTCATCATTCCATAAAATAACATAAAATTCACTGTAAAGCCATAAATTAAAATATAAAAATGCATAAAAATATTGTCCATTGTCCTTTTTAGAAGAAAAGAAAAAAAAATCACTGTGACGCCATTAATAGAAAATATGCATAATGCCAATCTCATAACGAAACCTCGTAATCACTTGTAATCAAGTAGAATGAGATCATACTAAAAGCATAAGAAAAATAAATCCTCACAGCGTTTAGCACAGTACACCGTTGAATAGCGCTTGCGCATCTGCTGGAGTCTGTTTTCTAGCCTATTTTTTTCCAAAGGTTTTACTGGCCATGGCTACAAAGGCCTTCAGCCGACTAGCCTATTTGTGGGACCACCCCCACAGATTACAGAAATAGCAGTAGATGTGCCTTCCTGCAACCGGCCTCTGATTATCTAACTTTGTTAGATAATCAGAGGCCGGTTGTTAACTGAAAAAATCCGGTTGTTAACTGAAAAAAACCGGTTGTTAACTGAAAAAATCTTGTTACGGAACGTGGGGACGAGCCGGCCTCGATCGGAGACATCTGTGGAGATGTCGTTTTTGAAAAACTTTTATAGCCATTATTTGTTTAGTGAATAGTTTTGTTATGACGGCGTTCATAATAGCATTGATCGATTTAAAACTTCTTTCAAAATCGACTTTTATAGTTAGCGATCACAGTTATATAATCATGTCTCGGTTGAGGCCTGCTCGTCTCCGCGTTCGGTTACAAGCATGGACTTATCAATTACAAGTCCTTTTCAACCAATCAACAAAAGCCGGTGCACGTTTTGTCATAAATGGAGCGAATCATAGCTGCTCTTCTCATTTACACAATCGCATTGAGTCATCACAAGAACTACTGCAATAATATTGTTGTATCTCAAAGCATATTGTACGTTTCTCGCCTTCCAACACTACGCGCTTAGGTACAAGATATACCTACCTACCGTTCCGCGCACTCTAAAGCAGCGGGTCTGCAGCATGATTGCCTTGTAATGATTAGTCATTGCGGCGTAAATACTAGACTGTTTGACTGTCTGATAAAAACAGTAATGGATGCACTTTGACCGTCGAAATTGATAGCGATCGCGATAGATTTTTGTAACACAATAAACGGGCAGTAGTTTCTGAGATTAGCGCGTTGAGTTAAAAAACCTCAGCTTTATAATATTAGTAACTTAGAATAATAACGCATAGAAGGATAGTCCGGTAAAGAGCGCGATGATTAAAGTGGAGCAAAAATGACACTGCTGTGTGCAGTCGCTTACGCGCGAAACACGCACACTACGATAAAAACAGTATGGAGCTGCCGGCGTAGTGAGCCATTTATGGCTCACATTTAGTTGCATCAAATCGTGCGCGTCGGTTGGGTTTCTATGCGTTATTATTCTAAGATTAGTAAGTAAGTATAAATAACAAAGTTTTATTATTTACCTGATCTGTGAAATACCCACACCGTTTCGCAGTCTCACTACGCATCCGCACAGTGTCCATTATCGCTAAGCACCCTATCGGATTTGTGTCCAGCGTCCGCCCAAGCGCCATCCGGCTGCGCGTGGGCAGCACGCGGCGCGACTCGGGCGGGCGCATCGTGCGCGTGACCAACGTGACGGCGCACGAGCGCTACGGGCAGCCGCGCTTCGACAACGACATCGCCGTGCTGCGGCTCGCGCAGCCGCTGCGCTTCGGCGACGCCGTGCAGCCCGTCCGGCTGCCGCGGGCCCGCCAGCAGGTGCCGCTCGTGCGCCTCACCGTCACCGGGTGGGGGCTTACGGCGGTGAGGACTTCTGTTTTTTACGTTATGGGAAGCTGTTGGGGAGCTCTCGATTTTTGTTAAAATGAAACTTTTTTTTACATCGCCTCAAATTTTTTCGTCCATTTGTCGCATGTCGCATTATTAGCATTACACAAAAAACATGAGATCTTTAATTTCACTACTTCTTATAGGTCTATACGTTAGATCTTCGAATTTAGATCTGTTCGGCGGTAGTTCGATCCTGGTGTAAAGCGTTTTTTTTTCATAAATTTGTTTTTTATTATTGCTTATCTTATTAATTTGTTTTTCAATGTATATTTTCTTTTAAGAAGAAAAAGATTTGAGTTAAGAATAAAAACGCAGTTTTAATACTCTGAATCGAATAATATTTCCGGAAATTTTCAGTTACTCCGTCCTACGATCCGAAAAAAGTTTCACTTGCATCGTGGCTTCATAAATCCACAATGATTTTGGTTCTGGTCGCAGTTGATGTTAGCTAAATGTGTAATATGTGATGAGTTCAGGTATTTAAAGAAACATGTTGATGTCCCAAAGTCCATTTATTGAATGCCGAAAATATTTAATTAATTACAAACTTATATTATTAAATTTGCTTACACGCTAAATTGCGCGTACGTACACACTTAACGTTTGTTGCGACACGACCTAATTGATGTATAAATGCATATTATTATACCTATTACAACTCCCCGGAAAAGTCCTACTCACCCTCCCCTTCTGAAGGGAAGAGTTTTTTTTTGAAAAAAAAGTCATTTTGCAATACAAATAGGTACAATTATTAGCAATAAAAAGCAATGTAAAATATATTAATGTAAAATGTAAAAAAAAAAAACAATTAAGTCATGTTGCAATACAATAATTAATAATAAAATGCAAATACATCAATGTATCTTAATCCTATATTAAATTTTGTTATATAAAAACAAAGAAAATAGCCTATTTAAGTATAATTAATTTACATAAAAAAAAAACATTTATTTATAAAACATTTTTGTGTTATTTTTATGAATAAGATATTCCTTATTATCCTTTAAAATCTTAACATTAGGTGACTGTTCTTCAATAACTTCAAAGGGACCGTTATAAACATTTTGAAGCTTATCTCCTATTTGGTTCTTTACCAAAACAAGATCACCCTTTTTATAACTTAAAAGAACACTATTTCTATCATACAATAATTTTCTTTCTAATTTACTACAAATGAAATTATTTTTTGCATCATATTGAGCTCTCTGTAAACGATATTTCATCTCTTTTGGATAGTCATCATAATTATATAAAGGTTCAATTAAATTATCGAAATGAGAAGGCAGTTTACAATTTTTACCAAACACTAACTCGAATGGAGTGTACTTTGTTTCCGTGTGCACTGTGGTGTTGTAAGAAAATGCCCAAAATGGTAACCATTCACTCCAGTCGGTAATATTTCTATCGCATTGTATTCGTAGATATACACCTAATGATTTATGACTATTCTCTAATGAACCAATTGTCTCATGGTGGTAAGCCGTGGAATTTAATTTTTCGATTTTTAATATTTTACAAATATCGGACATAACACTAGACATGAACTCACTACCTTTATCAGTAATGATTTCTTTGGGGACACCATATCTCAAAATGAAATTATATACAATACATCGTGCTACAGAATTAGTGTCTTTACTTTGTAAAGGATACGCTTCCACGAATTTCGATAAATCACATTGCAATGTCAAAATGTATTTATTACTATAGGCATCGACAGGTAAAGGGCCCATGATATCTAACGCTATTCGCTCAAATGCTGAGTTTGCAGTATTTGTAATTACCATAGGCTCTTTTATCAAGCGGTTTGAAAATTTATTATATTGACAATGCTTACATTTTTTGACGTAGTCTATGACGTCAATTGACATTCCTGGCCAATAATAGTATTGCTTCAAATTTTTGAGCATTCTATTTACTCCTGCATGTCCGCTAGTGGGTAATAAATGAAAATCATTTAAAATTATTTTCTTGTCTTCGTGACCACTAACTCTTATCACATCTTTTGTTATTAAAATTTTTGGTACCTTATTATGCAACTTTTTCATATAACTTGCAAGTATTTTTACATTTGTTGCATTTTCTTTATTTTTAATTATTAATATCTCACATATATTGTGTATTTCGCATAGCGTTCCCAAATCTCTCGCTAACTCCTGTGGGGTAGATAACGATCGAGTATTTAGGTATATAACACATTGTGAAGGTATATAAGTACAATACTTCTTATCAGAGTAAAGACAAATTTGGTTTTTAAAGTGTTTTTCACTAGTGAAAACTAATTCAATTACATCTTTCGGTTTTTTAAGAATCTCTACGGTATCAGGTTGATCAGGCCTGTTACTGGTAGAAGACTCTTGAGTCAAGTCATTGATTTGTGTCGGATTTTTAAACTCTAATCTTTTTGTTTGCGCGCGAGTCAATACCGAGACAACGTTTTCTCCGATTGCCTTTAAGTCATCACACGTCATCGTCATCGAGAGTCGACTTAATGCGTCTGCAGCTGCATTACTTCGACCCGGGATGTAGATGATCTCAAAATCATATTCCTCGAGATACAGTCGGAACTTTGTTAATCTACTGGACGAATCTTTTAAACTAAATAAATATACTAAAGGTTTGTGGTCCGTGAATATTTTAAACCTTCTGCCGTATGAATACGGTCTAAAATGTCTGACGGCCCATACTATAGCTAGTAATTCTAAATCTATAATTGGATATCTACTTTCTGCGGGCGACAAGTTACGGCTGGCGTATGCAATAACATGACCATTTTTGTTAGACAAAACGGCGCCTAAACCTGTTTTGCAAGCGTCAGTACGGAGTTCAAATATGTTATTTTCTGAAAAATTGGGATATTGCAACACAGGTGGCGACATTAACGCCGATTTTAAAGATTGAAAAGCTTGTTCGCATTCGGAAGTCCATTCAAATTGTACATTCTTTTTACATAATTTATTTAATGGATACGCTATGTTTGCAAAGTTAGGTATGAACCTTCTATAATAATTAGCAAAGGCTACGTATCGCTTGACGTCATCCGTACTTGATGGCACTGGATAATTGCGCAAAGTTGCAATTTTGCTGTCGTCAGGAAGAATGCCTTGCGATGTAATTTTGTGACCCAAATAAACAATTTCAGTACGTAAGAATTCGCATTTCAACGGATTTAATTTTAGATTTACTTTTCGTAATCGTTCTAATACAGTAACTAAATTTTTATTGTGAATATCTATGGATTTCCCAATGACGACGCAATCATCTAAATAAATAAAAGCTTGATTATAATTTATACCAGACATAGCTATGGTCATTAATCGTGAAAAAACACTAGGGGATGTTTTCAAACCCATGGGGGAGCGTTTCATCTGATACATTTTATCAGTGGTGAAAGCTGTGTATTTTCGAGATTCAGGATCTAATTCAAGTTGGTACATTTTGTCCACACTAAATGCTGTATATTTACGAGATTTTTCATCTAAGGATAATTGATAGTAACTTTGAGAAAGATCTAATTTTGAAAAATAGATACTACCGGAAAGAGAATCTAATATTTCTGTTATCTTCGGTAAGGGAAATTTATCGTCCTTGATTCTATTGTTAAGATGTCTATAATCGATGACTAATCTCCATTTCTTTTCGTTTGACCTATCTGATTTTTTGGGGACTAATAGAACTGGACTAGACCACTCTGAGATGGTTTCTTCTATAATATCGTTGGCTAACATATCGTCAATTTGTTTTTGTACCTCTTGTTTTAAAGAGTGAGGTATCCTATACGGCTTAACATAACTAGGTGATACGTTATCTTTTAAGGATATCGTGTGCGTCATTAAGTTGGTAGTCGTTAACTTATCTCCTGGAAGATGAAAGACATCGGCATATTTTGCACAAATATGCTCAATGTGTTGTCTTTCTTCTTTGTTCATATTAGATAAATTTAATAATTCAAATAAAGTTTTTACTCTACTGACACTGTTCTCTTCTTCTGAAAGACAACAAATGTCAAAATAGCTTAAGTCATGAATATCTAAATTTTGGAAATCATATTCCACTTCATTATTTGTTGTATTTAAAATTCGTAAGGGGATTCGACCATTATTTGGTTTCGCAATCAACCCTGCTACAAAAATACCTTTTTGAATTTCTTTTGACAGTATTAAACAATCGCGTTTCGATGCTGTAGGAATAAACCTAATTATTTCGCATCGCGGCGGAATCGAATGTCTGTACCTAACATTATCCGTTATTTTCATTGATACACTTATACTATTATTAGTTATTTGTAAAAAACTATCCTTATAATTTATTATCGCTTGGAACTTGCGTAAAAAATTATCGCCTAAAATACCATTTCCTGTGCAAGACATATTTTTAAACACATAAAATTTCTCAGGAAATTCTACATTATTATAACTTAAATTTAAAAAAATATAACCTTCAGATTTTAACCTACCGCTTACACCCTTTATAGTAATACTATCATAACATAATTGCTGCAACAACTCTGGATAATTAACGAGCCATTCGTACTTTAATACACACAAGCTTGCTCCGCTATCAACTAAAAGACTTAATAATTTATCACCTACAAAAAAATTTACTGTACTACTGTTATTAAAGTTTAAAATAAAATGTTTAGAATTCACGAAAAAAATCGTTCGGCGAATCATAAGTCACATTTTGTTTTGAGCTACTAGGGTGCGACTGCGACTCGACATTTTCAGGAGAGCGCTCCTGCACTGCGTGACGAATTGGTGCTGCTGGTCTACGCGGCCTCGTGCTATACGTTCCGTACGCACGACCTTGATGGTGACCTGGATTACGCGAAGTGCTATATTGACCACGCGGGTTATTGGTCACAGGTTTAGTATCGCGACGGCTAAAAGTACGTGAAAAATAATTCTGTCGTACAAAATTATTATGTCCGTGGTAAGAATTGTTTTTATTATTTCGACCACGATAAAAAATATTATTATGACGTCGTAAACTCATGACATCATATGGCGATGACAAAGTCTGCTCGTCCATAGCAGTTCTGATAGCTTCCGGTAAGGAATCGAACTGGCGCGCCGCTACAATAGTACTCAACTTGCGGTCACTTAATCCATCCGCGAATCGTTTGATTGCGCTGCGCTCATTAATTGGCTTCAGCACATCGTATGCCTTAGAATCACCATTAGACTGAGCTATTGTAAGATTGACAAATAAATTCTCTAACTCTGTGCCGAATGATTCGATCGATCGATTACCTTGCCTACATTGGTGTAATTGACATTGCAGAGCGACTTCGGACTTTTTCTGAATGAGATGTTTTCGCATATCAGATAAAAGATTTTCTATTGTATCGTAAGTTGGTTTCAAACGCAACTGTGCACTTGGCGATAGCCGTGTTTTAAGAACAAATTCAATCAATTGCTTATTAGATGCGTCAGAGATCATCTTACTATACAATTCGATACTATTAATGAGTGAATTGGTGACTGATTCTTCACCAGTCATTACAGGTAACAAGGCAATAGCCGTTTTAATATCAAATTCACTTTTTGAACTCATTTTTGATTCTCTGTTTTGCGGTTTAGTTTAATGACGTAAACAGCTCATGTATCTCTAATATTACACTAGACAAAAATTTTAATTAGAAAAAAAATAGCTTAATATAGTATTATATAATATAGGTCCAATAGGTATTTTATATTTTTTAAAAAGAAAAAAATAGCGCATTACGCAAAATAATTAAATACATACTACCAAGATCTCATAATGTCTTAACTGAACCGGGCGATGGCATGGCGCGATGACGAGGCGTTGGCACGTGGCACGCTTCTCATTTCTGTAGGGCTGGTGGCTGGTGGCAGGTGGCAGGTTCAGGCGGCGACGGCGAGTGGGCCGGGCTATACACTGGACACCTCTTGAATAGCCTTCTTTCTTCTATACGAACGTAGTGGTTAGGTCGGCGCGCGATATAGTGTTGATATTATTTCTTGCTAGCTCTCTTGAAATTGGCGGACCAGGTGCGCAATAACCACTTCTTCTTTAGATTGCGTTTTCCCATGTCTTCTTGCAGTTAAGTATTCTTCTTTTTTTCATACCTCTTCCATGGTAACCGTTCGTAGAACGTGGTTCCGATGGCAGGGTCGCCATGTAATATGTGATGAGTTCAGGTATTTAAAGAAACATGTTGATGTCCCAAAGTCCATTTATTGAATGCCGAAAATATTTAATTAATTACAAACTTATATTATTAAATTTGCTTACACGCTAAATTGCGCGTACGTACACACTTAACGTTTGTTGCGACACGACCTAATTGATGTATAAATGCATATTATTATACCTATTACAATGAAATTGCTCCAATTTTAATAAGTTATAGCATAATAGCACATATCCCAAAAAGAGAGTTAAAAAATACATAAAAACCACTCTTGCCTTAATAAAAATATATCACCAACTACAGTAGCCTTTACCTTCATCTCACTTGAACGATAATGGAAGCGAACTTCATTTGGATTACGTAATAACAGAGGATTTCAATGACGCCATTTTTGTTTTAGTAATTACTAGATAGTTATTTAGAGGTTGTTGATCTATTATTAGCAAAGACATGAAAGTACCTTTTTGGTGATTGGCGAACAGACTATTCTGGGCTAATACCTTTTTTTGCGTTCCGCGTGTCAGTTTGTGACCAACTGAGATGTTGCTATATTAGATCGAGTGGTGAAGACCCAATGGTCTGAAACTCTAGATAGATTATCTAGATTTTTTTCATACAACTAAGTTGGCACACAAGCATACTGCCGCCTGATGGTAAGTGATAACAGTCACCTTTAGTACCTACATGTGGCTCTTGCGAGATTCGCAGAAAAACTGCAACGCCCACAAGAACCACAGTGTACGTTGTCAACTTGTGACATAAGATGTAAAGTCACGGTACCCAGTAATTTCACTGCCATATCTTTCCCTTCAAACCGGAACCCAGCTAAGCAAGCACTGCTGCTTTGCGGCAGAAATAGGTAAGACGGAGGTACCCAAGCAGACGAACTTGGTACAGAGTTTTTTTTATTGCAATTAAGTTGGCAAACAAGCAAACTGCCCACCTGATGGTAAGTGGTAACAGTCACCTATAATACATGTGGTTCCTGTGAGATTCGCAGTAAAATTGCAAGCCCCACAGGAACCACAGTGTACGTTGCCAACTTGTGACTTAAGATATAAAGTCGGTAGGTACCCAGTAATTTTTTTCCCTCCGGTAGTGCGACAGCGCGCGGATCAGATGACATAGTGACATGTCGAGGTTACATATCATTGTACCTACTGTAAAGCTCGCTCGTTTTTCTTCTACGCGCTTTGGTAGGCAATAGCGTCAGAAACGTATGAGCAACTGCTCAATGAGTGGCACGGTTTGTTGCTAACTGTGAGATATGTTCCGTAGGTCCGCGGACGCCGGATCCCCCGCATCATGATGGAGGCGCGCGTGCCGGTGGTGCCGCACTGGCTCTGCCAGCTCTCGTACGGCGACGCGCTCACTAACAACATGTTCTGCGGCGGGCACTTCCTCATAGGCGGCGTCTCCTCCTGCCAGGTTTGATTGGGACACCCTCCTTATCAGTTCCTTCGATTTCAATCCCTTCTTCTTCAGAGCCGACTATAGCGACCGGTTGCAATATTCTGCCTCCGGATTTTTTCATGAAGATAGAATTTCGACGTGTCTTGTATAGAGCTGATGTTAAATACCTCTCGCTAGTAACTATATTTTATATCAAATACTTAGAGTCCACGGTCTCTTCAGCTATGAAAAAATAAACTTTAGGTCTACGCGATCAAAAGCTTTGACCTTTTATGTCGCATATTTCGTTGACCTATAGTCATGATACTTGGCAAGAAGCAATGCCTTATAAGCATGTAAAGGAAAAAATTTGAAAACTGTAGTAAAGAACTTGTTAAAATACTCGTAAGTTGGATCGAACCTCATATTAACATACATTTTGTACTATATAGATATTTTTTCCGACGTATTCTTTTTCCACTCATATCTATCATACGTAATCTCAGTTTTTTATTGCTCATGGTAAGCGTAGGTAAAAACTAAGGTTGAGTGTGTCTATTCATCAAGTGGCGACTCACTGTTGTTCTGAAAAGACCCGGGCTGTATTAGTGTGGTAGGAACACAGACAGTGACAAAGATTTTCATTCCCTCGCAGTCTGCATCATAAAAGAAGAAGTGAATTGCTTCGTGCGAAGGGGTGGAACTTCTACAACGTTGGGGTGGCTCTTCACTGTTTTCCGCGTGCTTGGGTATAAAAGGGTGACGGTGGAATCAGACCAAACAGTTCTTGGGAACACTCCCACAAAATGGCCGATATATACCTGCCCTATAAAAGACCAATAACCGGGTAATAAATCACTCTCCGACGATGTTCAAGACTCTGAAAGTTTGAAGTCTTCATTTCACCGATCAGCCCCTTCGCTTGGCGCTACACCTAGTCAACAGAACTGTCCTAAAGGTAGCTGCAGTATTCCATGCACGACAGGTCTTTTGTTTGATACTGTATCAGAAATTGCCCCGGCGTGAAATTTAATATCGCCTAACCTTTGGAAGGATGTCAAATTTTTTTGAGATTTCCTAAAATGCTCGTATCACGGGTAGTCAATTTGTGGTGACACAAAAACTTGTTCTCAGGGTGATTCCGGCGGGCCGGCCGTGTTCAGGGGCACAGCTTACGGCCTGGTGTCCTTTGCTAGGGGCTGCGCGCTGCCGCTGTCCCCCACCGTCTTCACCAACGTGGCTGCGATGAGAGAGTGGGTCACTCAGAACTCTGGAGTCTGACGACTTGGCCATGCTACGGACTACACTATCAGCCAGTTTCCTCTGGCGAAAAACAATTTTTGGGGATGCGCACGTTACAGATAAAATTGTTGTTACTTTGGTGCAGCTAGTGATCAAGCAACTTACTAAATATTCTAACTACATATTTAGTAAGTTGCTTGATCACTAGCTATCTCATTCAATTATGATTTTTCACAAAGATAGCAGTTACTCTCCAAACGTATTCAAACCTTATTATCTCTACTACCGTATGACTCTACAAATATGTATTTAGTTAGTAAAGAGAAAATAGTTTTCTTTCTAATGTGCGTTGACCCAATGACATGAACGAACAGTCATGTGATACAGGATTAGTAAAAATAAAAATATCAAGTAGTGAGGGTTGAAACGTATGAGTTGATTAACAGCTTGATTTGATAAACAGCTGACGGCTAGAGCTGCTACAGAGTACCTAGTTTGTTTTGAAATCTTAAAAAATCCTTACTACTCCAATAATTTATTTTTTTATGAAAAGTGCTAAAAAATTTTGTCTTTCGTGTAATGTGTAGTTTCTTACTCTTTCAGCTTGGTGCACATTTTGGACTAACCCAGTATAAAAATAAAATCAAGAGTTCGTTTTTTGGACACATGTAAATCAATAAAAAAAATGATAGCAATCTGTGTAAATAAATGTATGATTAAAAAAATGAACTTACTTCGCCAATCATTCCATATTATTTATTAAGTATTGTAAGACTAATGTAGTTTTTATAGTTTATTTATTTTTATACGGTTGTAATTAGTAATAAAAGAAATTTTACTTTAATTGCTGTATTTTATTTTTCGCATTCAAACTGCACTTTCTTAGAAATTATAAGCATTATAGTTTCTTAGGATGCATTGACACGGTGCAAGTAAAAGTACAGTCAGCAGTATGCTGTATGTAAGTAACTTGCATGATGCTCGTGCGAGTTTCATTTTATTTTTAACCGAAAGGAGGAGGTACTCAATTCGATGCATACGTTTTTTGTGTGTATGTTAAGCGATTACTCCGCCAATTGTGGTCCAATTTTTTAAAATTCTTTTTGTATCGACAGAGTACACTCCTGGGGTGGTCTCAAGGTCACCAAAATCAGGATCTGATGATGGAATCCTATTAAAACAAGTGCGAGTTGAACTCGCGTGAAGGGGGCTTCGTACGATGTTACCTATATTGAGTGATTTACCATGGACTTCTTATAGGTTTTCCTATAATCCATAAGTAGAAAACTAATTCCTGTATTTTTTTCAAAATTTTAGGTTTCGTAGTTTCGGAGATAAGGGCCAACTAGTTACAAATAAAATACATTTAAGATCTTCACAAGACCTTTCATTTCATTTGATATATCACTCGATGCAGTTTTCATTTTCTTTTATTTTCCACCTTCCCCCCAAAAATTACCTTCCATATACAGATTTCATCTATTCACGTCACACCTCTGCGTTTGGGTCACAGAAATTGATATGTGTACCAAATTTAAACTTAATCGGTGAAGTAGGTTCGGTGATAATTTTTAACCGACTTCAAAAAAGGAGGAGGTTATCAATTCGGTTGTATTTTTTTTTATGTTTGTTACCTCATAACTCCGTCATTTTTAAACCGATTTCCAAAATTCTTTTTGTATTTGATAGAGTATACTGCAAGGGTGGTCCCATAGTCACCAAAGTCAGGATAGGATGATGGAATCCCATAGAAAATCGAGGAAAACACTAATTTAATACCAGCTCACATGCTGGTATTAAATTAGGGTTTTTTTCACTAAAAAGATTTCATTCACTAAAAAGTTAAAAATAATTTTTTTACAAATAATAGAACCGACTTCAAAAACAATGAAAACATAAAAATAATCTTCTTCTATATTGGTCGGTGACAAATTTTAACACTTTCTAGGAGATCATCGTTTGGCGCCGACTTCAATATAGAAGAAGATTATTTTTAAGTTTTCAGTATTTTTGAAGTCGGTTCTATTTGTTGTAAAAAAAATTTTTACAATAGGTACATACGTACTATCAAGTAAATTTCGCTAAAAAGATTTCATTCACTAAAAACATAAAAATAAAGAATATTTTCCAAAAAATATAAACAAACTTCAAAAATACTGAAAAGTTAAAAATAACACTTCAATATAGAACTGTGATATTGTCTGTTCCTATAAGAATAGGAACAGACAATATCACTTCATTGTTTTCAATTTTCAGTGTTTTTTTAATTATCATGTAGGTGTCTTGCTAGTGCGAGTAACATAAATATTGTTTTGCTTGTCATCATCATCATCATCATCTTACCACGATCGCTTAGGGCATAGTTTAAATAATATTGAATCAGGGACCTTATTATCTAATGGGTCGTTTGAAAGCGCAGATATTATATAATCTCTAAAAACAATATTAAAACCACTGTGAGAGCGAAATGGCGCTATACGCTTTACTAATAGAGTCCCTGTTTCAATATTATTTAAACTATGCCCTAAGCGATCGTGGTAAGGCAATTCGGGGTCAATCCTTATATAATAAACCACAGTTGAACTGAGCCGATGCTATGACCCAATCGGAACGCTACCATTATCAGTCAATCTAAGCGTTGCAATTGGTCGATCGCAATGTTTCAATTTAGGTTCGGCTATGATTTATTAGTAGAACTGGACCTTTGCTCGTTGCAGTCGATCGATTTAATTATTCTCTAGACAAAACACACTTGCAAAATTGCATCTAACAGATACAATCGATTGGTGATTGGGGAAACGATCCACCATTAGCGCGAACGCACACGACCGACTACCGGTGACCGATTTTTTGACGGTGGAGAATTGGCTAGATGACAAAAAATTTTTTTTTGCTTTAATAGAAGCTCATTCATGTAATAAACAGAAAGAAAAAAACGGTTTTCGAATAACTATAAAAACAACCAAGATATAACGTATTAAAAGATTTTTCTCCATCTCTCTCTAGCAAAACGGCAATTTACAAGGAGTTTATATGGCCGTACTCAACAATGACGTCACGGTTGATGTCGGATCTCTCTGTCTAATCGCCTTCAAATTAACAACTTAAAATGCTTGTATCTAATGTATTTTTAAGCCGATTTTAATTCTAATTTCACAAGACTGCATCTTTTTCCACGGTATTTTAATATTTAATGACGAGACGTAAAAATTACAATTCAGTCATCATCCCAATTAAACATATGCGGCCTTATTAATAAAATTTTACTCCTTGGAGCATCCTCGGATTAATTACTCCGTGTTTTATCTTATTTCCGCGCATATCGGCTGTCATATATTAAAACAAGACAAAACACGGAGTAACTAATCCGAGGATCATTCAAGGAGTAACAATTTTTATTAATAAGGTCGATGGAGTTCTACGCTGCAACGCACACGAACTACAAAAAGTCGGTCAAAAAAGTATCGGTGTATCCTGGCCGATTCGATTATGGGTGAAACTGAAAAGTGTAATGTTCGTAAATGTATACGTTATCGCACAAAAAATTGGTCGATTTTAATACATGGAATAAAAAACTCCCATTAGTTACATTGAATATAATCTCCTAAATAATGTAACTACTTGGACTAAAACAGTCTATAAAGTTACATCAATGTAACTAAGAATGTAACTACTGGAAACAGAGGACTGATAATCGGTCGAGTGCGCTCGTACTTATTTGGAAACTATTCCCCTTATTTTACTTATAAATGCTAAAGTTCCGATCTACATAATCATCTCTAAAACTACCATTGCGTCTTTCCAGGTATACGAAATGTTCCTAATCGGGTACCAATTCAGGGTGCTGTCACCTATCTTCACGATCCACTGGGGCCTGCAAGCTCGGAGGACCAGGCCCTTGTGGCGGGAGAAGCAGAACGAGAAGAACAGGAAACACTTCGAAACATTCAAGAGGGAGTTGTTCGCGAGGTATAGGAAGGACCCTCTCCACCTTCTAAGAAGGCCAGTGCAGCAAGGCAAGAAGACCTAGGCATCGCAAGGCCGCGCGAACTATTTTGCCGGCCTTACCCTCCTGCCTTTGCTTGTCAAATATTTCTGACGAATGGGACGTTTTTCACGCCATGGACTTCTGAGTGGAATTAAGAGACAGTGTTCTAAGGCTTTAAATTAATTGTACTGGCTTTAAATTCAGTGTTTTGGGATATTGAACTGGTGATACTCTATTTCTAACATTGTTGGCTTTTAAAATACATAAGCTATCGTTTGTTGAGCACATTTGATTGATTTTTCTGTTACCAGTACAGATATATCTACATTGTTGACTTTTGAAATACAATTGCGTATTTGATCGTTCACGTTTGAAAGTTTTCGATATGAACTAAAATGATGGTAAGTATCTGATTTTGAAAGATTGTTTTAATGAAGTTTTCACAGTGGATTTAAATAAAACAAAATAAGCCTGTTTTATATCTGATGTTATACACTTTCAATTATTTATAAGTTCTTATAGATTGTTCAGTGTTGGAAAAAATGTAATTTAAACTAATGATTTCTAGCTACTCAACTACCATTTCATTTGTAGTAAATAATCAAGATATACAAATAGCTTAAAATAATCGTCAAACTCAGTCAATATTACCTAAACCTTACTACTAATCGTTAATCTGATAACGATAATTAATAAACTACTTATTTATAGTATTTAGATTAACGATTACTTTAGGTAACCTGATTATTTGTAGTTAGGTAACTGCAACTACTACTACATGTAGTTACCTATATGTAGTCAACTACACGCTCAACAGTGCTATTAATGTTTATTTATAGTGCTATGCCAGTACCACACTCGTTTCACACGGCTCAGAACATTGAGGCTCAGTGTGGCGCCGGAAAATTTATTGTAACGAATTTGAAAATGATTTTTTTAAATTACCACGCACTGTATTGTATACCTGCTAAAGTAGTTACTTCTGTATGTTTACTTCGGATACTTCTTTTTATTTTCATTTCAGCTTAAGCCCAGAGGTGGGATATAGGATAGGTACTTGTTATCCCGAATTTTAGTGAGTTCCCTCGGGAACGCCTGATGTAACCGAACTCGCGATATTATTGAATTCCATGCAGACCATGCCGTGGACAACAGCTAGTATGTATATAAATGACTGAATATACAGTGATGTGTATGACATTTTATTTTTATAAAATGAGAGGAGCTATCAGGCCAGTATTGTAGTTGGTAGAATTTTTGCAAATTAATTTCTCTTCTCTAAGTGCTATTTTGCAATATTCATTATAGACGAATTAAAACACAAAAGACCACAATGTCTTTCACCAAATTATTATTTGTTGCATTTAATCATGCGAGCTTATGTCATGTTTCTGAAATATTAGTACTTAGAAGATCATTGTAAATATTGTGTACATTATAGTTGTATAGTAAAGATTATAGTGTAATGTTTTGTTTTTGAAGTATACAACGTTTAACAGAAATAATGCATACTCTGAAAGTAGTTTGTTACAAATATGCAAATGAAATTTTAAAAAAATTGATTGTTTGGTATATTTGAAATGATTAACATGGGTAGTCTATAGGAAGAGCATGACGTGTGAATGCTATAAGCAGCAGCTGACAGCGATAACGAACGCCGCGAAACGCCGCCCATAAAATTACTCTTACGTTATGTATTCCTTGTAGGCAACCAATTGCTTGAAAAAAGTGTTCTATCGCAACTAGTTGCTAACAATGTATGTAAAATCTCCCAACGCAACTGGTTGCGAAGCTAAGTTGCTATGGTGACCGGAAAGCATATTAGTTTGTTCAGAATGTTGACCGAACGGGTGACTGTTGTTAAATTAATTTAAATATTTTCGTAGTTCCTTTTTTCTATTGAAATCGATTTAGTAGCCAATTCCAAACAAACTGCCCTCAGTGTGTTATTTATTTTTTAACGTTGTATATTATACTTGTGTTATGAAAAAAAAAACTAAAAATTAATTGAATCTTAGTTCGTAAAATTTGTCACGTAAAATACCTTGCAAAATGTAATAATCCAATGCCGAATTTATAATAAAGCCCAATGATATAATATAACCTACATAATTGTTACTAATGTTCGCCACTAGGACGAATGAATAAAATATTTTATTATTTTTTTACTTAGTATATACCTAAATCAATACAAGAAAAGAAATTCTGTCGAACAGTATTCCTACCTGCTTGTTGTAACATATGTATTACCAGTGAGTAAAGTTTACTTTGTCTTGAAAAAATAATAATAGAACAGAACAATAGAAAGAAGTTTCGTTCTGGATGGATAAGTCCCCGATGACCTATATGGTTATTGCGTTATCATGGTATGTTTTATTTATGTATTATTTAATTTTGCATTATGTAAAGAAAATGCCAATTTACAGATAAATAATCTTAAAAAATATTCTATCACTTTCTCTTGTATAAAAGTTTATTGTAATATTTCTGGTTAAGTTTAAAATGTTACGTTTCGTCGGTACTGTAGTGTTTTATATTAAATTTCGTGGCCCCTGTGACGAAAAAATAATATGATAAATGTCAGTAATATAACACTAACGGCAAATTTTGTTAGCTTAGGACAATCCTAAGTAGTATGCTGTCCCTTTTGTCTTTGACGAAGAGAATGTGTCAGCTTGCTACTTAAGATACTTGTTTTAGCTTAAAAACAAAGTTAGTGAAATTGGTTATAATAGCAAGAGAAAATAATTCCTATAAATATCCCAATTTATGTTTCCAGACAAATGAAGGTTACATACATGGCAAAAATGAGTAGACAGTTTTATTCACTCATCATTATTCTTACTATTGGACAAAAACAAGGGAAATCAGAAGATCAAGTTAGATTTTTTTAAACGCACTAATTTAATCTGAAGCACAAGCTTTACATATAGCAATCATATCATCCATGTAACCGCAGCAAGAGACAGCTTACGTTGTATGTATGTGTTTACAGCTAATATTTTGCAATTTCAATATCATTCCAATCATAATATACCCACTTGACGTAAGCCTCACCAAAATAATAGCTAATTGCTTTTGGGTTCTTTGTTTTAATGTTTTCATTAACGCAATAGCATTTGACCATAATCTAGTGTGATTTACTATTTATTTAATAGAATGTAATAATTTAGTGCGAAGGACCTGTAAATAATTGTCGATAAATTTTTTCAGTGAATCTAAATGCAATTTGTTATAATTGTCTATATAATTGTAAGTAATATATGTTGTGATTTTTATTATATAAAATTTTATGTTAGGATTAAATCGTGAGGGTAATATGCATTTAAATTTAGCGATAAAATGTAAGGCCAATCTGTTGTTAGAATGTAGGTAGATAAGCACCAACAATTTTGCACAAATACATAGACATATTGTATAGTAAGTAGGTACACATAAATAAGTAGGATACAAATATGTTCATTTTGATTCATTTGGGTTTCTAGTATGTAAAGGATATTGAGATATCGAAAGATAATACATACCAAAAGACTCCTCAGTGTAGATTTTAATATACCTATAATTATAAATACACATGGACTATTTCTTACGAAAATAGAAAACATAAAAAATATTGTTTATTATAATAATACACGGTAAAAACGTAAGAAAATATTGTTAACATTTTGAGCATTTTCGATTTCTCTTATCAATTTACCAACAGCTTTCACAGTTTTGTATAATTGGTGTGTGATTGATAAAGTATTTAAACTTATAGTTCTGTCGAGCAATATCGGCTTTCGATTTGTTTTATTTATTCGAATGTTAGTTTTTTTTAAATAAAAACCCAAAAATCATTTAGGTTATTCTTCAATAAATATTGAACTATATTCTTGTTTTCTTGATTTGAGAATTTAATGGGAAAATATTTTGACGTTGAGTAAATCCGGCCTAACGATTCGTATGCATAAGCGCGAACGCACACGATCGACTATCGGTGACCGATTTTTTGACGGTGGAAAATTAATTTTACATTAGTTAAGAATGTGGAAAAGTTTTCTCCTTTAATAACTAGTTACGAAACAGTTAAAAAATTTTCTTTTTAAGTAACCAGTTATCAAACAAACAGTTACCAATATGGGCGGAGGGAATGAATCGGCGTTTCCCGGCCGACCCGATTATCCGTGAAAAACGGTTACCTATTGAAACGCATAACGTTTTTCGTCATTAACTAAAATGCATAATGTTAATAGCCATAATCGTCACATGCCATAAGTCTTAATATCATAACTTCATAAAGCATAATATTATAAGACCGAAATATGAAAGGCGTAACCATTAAAGGGCATAATTTGAATAAGCATAAGTAACAAAAGGCAAAATTTATGTTTGCCATTATATTTTAAAGGCATAATATTTAAAAGACATACATTTAAAGAGCATAACTGACAAAAGCCATTAATCCATAACGAACTCATTCACCATAATTTCAAAAAGCAAACACTTGCTATACATTACACATTAAATTTATTTTGTTATGTTTAAATTATTTACTTTTGTTTTTGAACCTTATTCAAAGAAATAGTTTACTAAATAAAAAGCTCTAGTTTACGATTAGTGTAGAGAAATCACGTCATAATATTAATATATTATATCATTTTGCATGCATGCCGACATGCAGCATGCATGCAGACATGCAGCATGCATGGAACCGGCATGCAGCCCTGCAGCATGCATGAAGTCGGCATGCAGCCATGCAGGAGGCATGAAGCCGGCATGCAGCCATGCAGCAGGCGTGCAGAATGCATGCAGGCACGCAAACTGGCATGCAAGCAGGCATACAGCATGCAAGGCTTCTGTCATAGCTCCGGCACTGCGGGGTTATGGCGGTCCCACGCATGCTAATCGTCGCAGATGGCTTTCGCTCACCACCGCAACCTCGGCTTGATGGCCGGTTTCGCCGGCCAGCCTCAGCCGCGGTGGCTTGCTCATAGCCACCTGTTCCTCAGCATGCGGGCCGCTTCACCCCTCCGTGCCTTCGCGGTTCTCAATAACACTCTAGGGGTAGGGCAGACAAGACTACGTGAAGTCGGGGTTGACTGAGCGATTTTAAATAGCACAAGTTTTTTTTAATAATTAGTAATCCTCGTATGGTGAAAAATACATTTCAGATTATGTCAATGAAGTTTTATGGATACCTATTTACAGTTATTATTCTTTATAAAACTATTTCTTTATTGGGTTGTGCATAGTTAAATTATGTCAAACAAAATTATGTATATTAACAGTTATGCGTAGTAAAATTATGCGTTTCAAAGTATGCTTAATAAAATTATGCCGAATCAAATTATGACATTTAAAGATTATGATTTGTAATATTACGCCTTTGCGACAATTCTGCTTTATAATGTTTATGCCTATTGATATGTTATGCCAAATATTATTATTTGGCATAACATATCACATGCTTTTTGATTTTTATGCCATATGATGTATGCCATTCGAAATTATGACAATCAACAGTAGCGTTTCAAAGTGTCATCGTGAAAACGTATACGTTACTGCACAGATATCGGTCGCCCATTGTCGGTCGTGTGCGCTCGCGCTTAAACGCAGGCCACAGTAGGGTAGGGGCGGGCGAACAGTGAATTACTAAAGCAAGGTTAAAAAAAAAATTATTAATTTAAAACTGTTTTTGCATTGTTATTGTAAATGAAAATTGTTTAATTTTATCATATTGTTAAATCGTGAAATATTTAGATTGCGTTTGTACACCTTTGTATGTATTTATTCGATAGCAATATCACAACACCGTTACTGACAGGTAATTTTATCTTTGCTTTTGTGTAACTGATGGAATTTAAATGAAACTGAATCGTCTTTCACTTATTTTATTGCTCATAAATTATTAAAGTACCTATCGATTATACTCCATTGTGTTATTTCAATAGATCCCGAAATAAAACTAAGGCGCATAACACATTGCACCGGACACCGCTCCGGTGTGCGGTGCGCAGTATCGTACGGATTATTGCGTAGAAAGGACGTGCTTACGCGTAATAGATCTCAACATAGATAATGCGGTGATGCGGGGCGTCGTCGTGCACCGCAGCTCCGGACGGTGATACGGAGCAAACCGTACGGTGGCACGGTTCCGTGCCGCCGCAGCCGCATGCGGTTTTCGTCCCTCCGTACACCGCAGCGGTGTCCGGTGCAATGTGTTATGCGCCTAAGGTGTGAGTCGATGATTCCCATTTACTCGTAGCATTCTCTCTTGAAAGTAGGAGTCATACATAATAGGTATAACTATACCTATATTTACAAGATTTGATTTGATTTGACATCTATCTTCTATACCGGGTGTAACAGGATACCGCAATAATATTTAAGGTTGTTGATTAACAAAAAAAATGTTCTATGACTATTCTTTGTATTTTTATTATATGCCTACTTTCGATTTAATACGCTTAACTGTTAAGCTTATTAAATTGAAAGTAGGCATATAATAAAAATACAAAGAATAGTCGTAAAACATTTTTTTTGTTAATCAACAACCTTAAATATTATTGCGGTATCCTGTTACACCCGGTATATATATAAAAAAAGAAAGTCGTGTTAGTTACTTTATTTATAACTCAATAACCGCTGAACCGATTTAGATGAAATTTGGTATGGAGATAGGAGAGTTGTGAGCAAGGATAAAGAATAATTTTTATCCTCGAAATCATTCCTTAAGGTTGTAAAAAGGGCGGGGGGGAGGGGAGGGAAATTTGTAAAGGGAATCAATAGAAAAGGATTTCCATGCGGACGAAGTCGCGGGCAAAAGCAAGTTTAAATTAAAAGGATCAAACCACATCTAACGTCAGCTTTGCTGCCGTTCTTTCATCGCCTGATAAAGCAAAATATCATATCATTATGTCTCTGTTTACACAACAGGGAAACTCTCGTGGTTGTCACCTCGCCGAATGGTAAGGGATGATGTAAGCGAGCTTCACCTGGACTCCTCAACTACTGAGGAACTGGTTGCCTTACCTCTAATCGTCGGAACCCAACAACGTTTATTTATTTAATACTTCCAGTACATGTGTGTACGTAGGCGAACGTTCTTAACATTTTTATTATGGCGATAAACTTAGGTTAAACATTAGGCGGTGTTAAATTCTGTACCATCAACCAAACCAAGTAGAAAAACCACGATCCCTGGACTTTTAGTTAAATACCGGGTGTTCTTGGCCATTAGACGACGGAACAAATAAAATTTCCTCGGTTTTTTGTTAAATGTAAATAGCGTAACGATGAGAAGAGTTCTCGATCTCGATATTTTGTTAAGCGAATCGACGGAGAAAAAAAACGGAGTTCTTTTCACCAGTTCTAGGTATTGACCTAGAGCTGGTGAAAAGAACTCCGTTTTTTTATCAGGTCCACTCGCTACAAAAAAGTGCCTTGGGACTTTTCATTTTGTCCATATTACAAACTACTTGTCAATCGCCATCTCCGTCTTGTTGGTGATCTGGGCCTGCACCCAGTCCCAGATGACGCCGTGTGCCAGCCGCGTGTACACGCCAGGGAAGTTCCCGCGCGCGCAGCCCAGGCCCCACGATACCACCCCGATTAGAACTCCCTCGCTAACTATTGGCCCGCCGCTGTCGCCCTAAATATATAGAGTCGGTAAATTAGACTAGAGAGACTAGCTATCTTCGCGAGAAACACTTGTGCATTATAGCACAAGTGTCTGCGCAAACGCAAGTGCACAGTGTGCAGTGCATCCATCATAAGCCTGGCCATGGTCAACGATGCTTAGGTTTAGCAATTGTCAGGCGAGCACACAGCGCACACACCGCTGCTCTACTCACCTCAGCACAGAGCAGAACTGGGTACCTACAGCATTAGAATAGAAATCCATTGTAGGTAAGCCCATGGCAGTTACTTATTTAGAAACTGTTAAATAAAGATACTCATGGTGGGGAGACACATTTGAGGAACCCTAAAAGCACGAATAGCACTGGTAGCAGCATAAGAAGTAGATAACATCCTGCTTACTCTCCTGCTTTATGCTCAATGTCGTGGAGCTAAGTTAAATATAAAATATGTACTTATTGATAGTCAGTTGGTATCTATTGAGGACCTGTAGCAGCGCTTGTTTTGGAAGGCACATACACCAATGCCAGACTTTACATTTTGGCCTTCTAACCGCTCTTATGTCATCGGTAATAGCGACAGCGACAGCTTTCGTAATGCCTAAATGTAAAGCTTGAGGTGTTACTCACTGCATTATAGTCCGGTTGTATCAGTACGGTTGGTAATAACCTAACAGGTTTTCGAAGTATTCTCATCGACAACAACCTTTGGAAACAGTATGCTGTTGTCGTATATTAGTGCCAGGAGATTAGGTTGTCTCTCTTTCAGCACCGAGTAGTGAGCATAACTTGAGAAGCTCGATAAATATAATAACCGGTCAATGTTCAAGTAACAGCTTAACCAGGAAAACATAAAACATTATAAGAAAGCAAGAACTTCCAACTCCAAGCATTTGTAAAACTAAATCTTCTCCGGTCACCAAGTCAAATGAGTACGAGTATCACCTGGCAAGCATCCGGTGAGGGCTGCACGAAAGAGCCGGCACAGAACATGGTGGGCGGGTCGATTGCGCTGCGGTCCAGCCCCGAGTGGCGGCACAGCTTCATGGCTATGGTTTTGATGGTCGACGACTGCAGGTACTTGGCGCTGGGGCCGCCTTCCTATTAGCAACGGAGTAATAAATGAATAAACTGATTATTATTATTATATTATTATTAACGAAATGTTTGTGATTCGGCTATTCAAGATTTTCGTTAAACAACCTATTACACTAGGTACAGCTGCGTGCGTTGAGAGACATATGATTGTTTTGAACTGGAGAGGACCCTACATTATCATAAATGGCGAGTACTTGACTTGCTTTTGCCTTGAAGATGATGTTGCGGTCTTCGCTGAGACCGTGGATGGATATTCGATGAAGAAAAATTCTATAAGCTTCTCAAAACATCTTCAATCTTAAAAGACCTGCCCCTATTGACCCTGATCACTTAGAATACTTATTTTATACTAATGAAAGTGAGTGTACACGCAACGAAAGCGCTATACGCAGCAATATTGGTGTCTCTATTTAAACCTTGCTCTTAATGATCGTAGTAAGGTCCTTACTATCTTCTTTTTATCACCCAAAAACAATAACGTGCAAAAACAATAACTTTAGGACGATGGGAGCTACTACTTTTCCCAGTCCCTTGCTTGTTTTTCTCGGGAAGGCTCTCCCATTTTCCGAACAGGTGTAGAGTCAACTTGTTTTTCATTTTGTTACTTGTCTTTGCATACATCATATTTGTCCTAGTAAGCTAGTTTCTTGGTTAATTATTTTTTAAGGTCAAAAAGTGCCTGTAAGTCTATAATGAATAAAGATTTTTGAGTTCGAGTGCCTAACTAATCATATAAATTAAGAAGGCTCTATCTCGACTGAACTCAACAGATTTTTTTAAAGCATTGGGAATCCAACTCGTGATTAATTTGATTGACATTTTTAGCAATTAGCATTAAAATCTTATGACATGAACTAACGCCTTAGACTATATCACGGACTCAATGGAGACGCCGTGGAGCAACGGTAGCTACCGTTGCGTTTTGGTTCTCTTTTAGTGTTCTTTCGGCTCTTTATCGGAGAGTGCTCTGAAAAACTGTTTCCCAGCTGCGGTGTTTTCTAACCGTTATGATACGGTCCGACTTCAAACGAGGCTTAAAAAGAGCACTTTTCTCCAGGTAGGCAGTACTTACCTGAGCTGTGCCCCTGGCATTACAGATGTCTATGAGTGGAGGTTGCCATTTATAGGTTGGTCACTGTCTCGTCTACCACCAATGGCAATAAAAAGGGCTTTTTATAATTATATAATATTATTATATAAAAATTATATTTTTTTATAAATCTTAATACAAAGAACTCTATCAACCCCGAATCGTAATAAAATTGGAAGCATCATAAATACGAACCTTCAGATTGCCCCAGCCAGAGACTATGGCGGGATTATCTGCCGCCAGCCGCTCCTCGCGCCCCACCAGTCGGATAGGCAGCACCCTGGCCGAGAAGCGCAGTGGCGCGTACAGGCGCACCAGCCCCACGTCATTCACCTTGCTCTTGCTCAAGTACCGCGGGTGGACGAAGCTCTCGTTCACGTCGTACATCTCGCCGCCGTGCGTCTTCCACGAGGAGCCAAGTCGCACACTCAGCTCGCTGGACCGAGCTCTGTTACGGAAAATAACTGCTGGACAAGCTTTAAGTCATCTCGGCATGAGTTGTTCATTGCTTGGTTGTTACTGCTTAAACTTGAAGTTGGGCAACACCTAGCATAATACAGAACGAGTTAGGATAGACTGAGGTTCCTCGCATAATGCTCCGCACCACGAAGCGTAGCGCGGAAGTGCATGATGTAACGTTGCTTGTAAGTATCTTGGGGTACTTAAAACACGCGTAGTGCAACACACGTGGATGCACCACGCGCAGTCATGTAGATCCCGCGACTACTTACATGCAGATAAACGGCATACCGTGCTCCGCGGCATCGTGATTCCATATTAATATCCATTATAGTATCAAAACTTACGCTGCAATGTACTATCATCATAAAAAACGACATTTATAACAATGGAGATCTGATAAACGGTGATGCAGATCTGCGACACTTCGTGTGGCTGCGTTTTTCTGCACGCCGCCCGTGCGAGCACGTGCTGGTGCGGGCAATGTGCGGATCGCCATTGGATTGCTCGGTAGGTATTAGTATACTTAGCTCTAGCCGGATAAAACTAGGTGTGCGCCTGATGCATCTGGTAAACACTTTGGAGTTACTAGCTAAGGTAGAGCATAAGAATAACTAATAATACGAGTATAGAAGCGAAACTCCCGGCCGTCGAGCGCTCAAGGCCACGTTATTTACCTACCGTTTGATTTCCGTTGAACGGAATCGCCGGTCAAGGCGCGCACCGTGTGTTTCAGGTACCTTGTGAATGTTTTCCTATTGATTACCTGATTAAGCTTTTTATAAGAATGCGTATTTACTACGCGCTGAAGTTTAATAGCAGAAACTTCAAATCATCTACAAAAACGCCATCTTTTATAAATATCAGACATTTGTAAATATTTCTGTTGAATTGAAACCTTTTAAATAAAAATGATTGAATACTTTAAATTTATTTTTATTATACCTACCCTAGATACAGATACAGTTTTATTCGTAATATTCATTACATGTCAAAGCTAATACAATATTATGTATCGAGTTTCTAAAGCTGGCATTGTAATGCAATTTTGAAACTCTGTAAGTCCTTATGGGATTTTTTTTGTCAAGTTGGGAATAATTTGAATTATGAGAAACTGGTACTGCTATATATATTTTTATCGACCTTTGTCTCTGTTCCATATAAAATTTAAATACAATCAATACTTGATTGAAATTATGAAACAACAGATTTTTTTTTCAAGTGAAAATGTTGGTCTGATAGTAAAAAGTGAGCTTAGGTTTTATCCATTAGTACATTCATAACTTCAGCTCTTGGACTATAAACGTAGGTACGATACCTAAATTACAAAGCATTTTTGTACATCGAAATTCGAAACATTTTAATGATTGATGAACAAAATCATTAAAATGTTTCGAATGAAGCTCAATTAATCAAAAATAGGCAGGTTCTTATAGCTACGGAATCAAAAAAAACTAAAAATGTGCGTACTATTGCTGAAAATAGTCGCTCGCTCGCTACACTTGAAGTACAAAATCAATAAGACTCGGTGTATGCTCAGTTTCTCATTTAATGTAAAATATGGAGGTACCTATAAAAAAATATTGTAGTGGTAACCATACGTCCATGTGGTGACCCTAGCGGCGTCCGCAGACTACTGCGGGGCGTTACAGGGGGAAGGGCGCTGTAGGTATGCAAATAGCGGCATTTGGCGCACCCACAAAGGAGATTCGCTTCTATACTCGTATTATTAGTTATTCTTATGGGTAGAGTTAGGATAGCTTGTAGTTAGGGTACAGTTAGGATCGCTAGAACAAGTTAGAGTAGACTTTTGGTTTGCTCGGTAGGTTGTGTTGGGATAAACTTAATACACTTCACTTCACCACAACTAGGGTAGTCTATCCTTACTTTCGTTGTCACATTATATATTACATTGCCAATAACATTTGGGTTACTTGCCACCACTCTGGTCCAGTGGAGCGTCGTTTTTGTTTGCCATTTTTGGGCAAGGTACTCTCTGAGGTTAGCTTGGGTCCCGTTAAATGTTATTTGAAAACACATTTCATCCCACGCAAGGCGTCCCTTTTCTCAGAATTTGTTCGTGAATTTCATTAGAATATATTGCCAAAGCCTAATCTATTAGGACCAAACTCGTGAATCTAAGACTCTCAGCCCCATAACTCACTATCTAAACCTAACTAAACTATCCGTTACGAATAGGCGTAAGGTCGAAAACGAAAGCCTTACTCGATTTCCTTGTGATATACGGCGGACAACATTACGGTATCAACGATGGATAGTAATGGAAACAAATGCATAGCTTCTTATGCGTAGCCGGGGGTTACAAGCCCCATTTTTCCGGCAACATATCGCTTTCCGAGTAGGCGACAATAAATTTCTCGAGAGCAATCGTAACTTGGACGCGAGTCGCGACTATTACAGTTGTGATCGGATCGGTGAATGGTGGAATTCATCGATTGCTGAGGGAAACTCAGACCATAGCCCTTTGGTTCGCCTTAAATTACTAGTTCTAATTAAAAATGGCCGAACCGTATTGGCCTAAACTTCTAAACGTACAATTGTTGTTTAGCCTAACAAATTTTTTCGCTCTATTCTATATGACTATGAATAGTTTGGTATAAACATTGAAAATTGAGACACTTATTTAAATATACTTATACGGCCTTACAAATAAAAACTTATACCGAGGATAATGGGATTCGACATTATCTTTCCGTCAATCAAAAATAGTTATAAAATCTACGTTAAATTTTACACCCGGCACCTGAATAAGTACATGCTATCGCATTTTATTTTAATTATGCAAATACATATTGTGTTCGTACAATATTCGTATATATAAAAACATTGTTTTAATTTATGTCAATCATGACGGTCACTGTTTAGTGGGCAGGAAGTCTATTCTTGAAATAGAAAAACTAGTCGGAAATTACATTGAATGTGTATAATTATATTTGGACACGGTTGAACTAAAGTACTTACCTGTATATGAATGAACATCGTATATTTTCATTGATATCACACCATACACCGGATTACACCGACAGAAGCAGACATTTCACTGACACAAAAAAAATGTTTCAGAGTCCCTAATGATATTCGCCCCGATGTGTGCCGAACAAAGTGCAAGATAAAAGCGTGTGTGAGGTGAGGCCCTTGTCAATGGGTCGCGACGGGCCCCGCCGCTGTCACGTACACTTGGCCCGGCCGATCGCTACTTTGCATCGGGAGAAACACAATGCCTGCCCGGATAAATTGAAATTGTGAAAAAGAACACAACTCACAAGGGGCGGACCATAAAACGAGTGTCGAGACATTCGCCGAATTTATTCGATGTGAGACCGATTGTCGGCGGAGTTCGACAAGGCGATGCAATGGGGCCGTTGTTCGGGGGCTAAATGGAATTTGTGTCAGTCGAGGAAGGTGAAAGGGCTGATTGGGTCTTCTTGCTGGTTCTTTCATACGACATCTATAACTTGGAAGAATTTCATTTGGTAGTTTTCCAAATCTATGCAATTTCATTTGACGCTATCAAATTATGTTGGGTATGTTGGGTAACTAAATTGGACATCGTTTCTGACATAGCGAAAACAAATTCCTAGCCAACGTAATAGAATGATAAGTGACCGCTGTGTCGAATTGTTCTTTCTATAAGAAAACAAAATATTGATTTTCTTAGTAACTATTCAAAACAGAGAAATGGAAAAGAAATGGTAAAATAGATGATAAACATTTATATTTTAATTTCATTTTAATGAAAAATGACTTGTTTTGAGTAGTATATAAAAGTTACGAAAAAACAATTCGCTATTTCATCGATTCGTTGCGAATCAATTTGTCTACCAACTTACATATCGATGACTTTGATCGATTCGCCGCGTTATTTAACGATGGCATTTATGTCAATCCCATACATTTTGACTAGGCCCCCTGGTGGGTCAATTTTGATGTGTTTAAAAAGTCATTCTGAGAACACAATTTGTAACTACCTGAGCAAGCAGTGCGCAGCTGTCAGCAGCCAGAGGTCGGTGATGACTGACCCTCCGCAAATGGGGAAGGATTTCTCCCTGAGCGACACCTGCCACGGCACCGCCGCTATGGAGGTGTTGCGGCCGGACACGATGCGACGCGTTGACCCTTGCAAAACAATTGTTTTTTATATAACACCTGCACAGCAAAAAGTTTGTAGTCTATTTGAGTTGAAGTGGCTACCACAGCCTAAAGACGGCCTTATCTTGACGATTAGTACCAGATTCATCGTAATACAGTCAAGTCTATATAATTATATATTAATAATATGTAATAAGCATGTTCGTGATAAAATTGAAAACCAAGTGCGTACAAATTGTCACGTTAATTAACAAATTACATAAATTAAAAAGTTCTCCTTGTTAAAATTATAAAATTACAAAACATGGTCTAAGCTTAGTCCCGGTTTAAACCAGGACGAAGTTGACGCTGTCTCTGTCTTTGTGTATTACCACAAAAGAAAGTGCACTAGAATTAAGCCAAGACTTACTTTAGATCAGGTTTCGACCATAGGTTTTGTAATAAGAACGTTGCATATTTACTTCATTAACAATCTAAAACAAAAAATTATTCTTCTTATGATATTAACAGACGCGTCCAAAGGATTTGTTATGTACAAAAAGGTTGTTTTTGGTTGTTTGCTGTTGCTCCAATTTTTGTAGAGTTGGTGGAGGTGTCTGTAAATACATATTACGAGGAATCTGGAACACAACTTAATCTAAAATACGGCGAATTTTGAACTCGACGAAACCGGAACCACGATCCGGAACAAATCATCTTGACTTGACAATGAACCTTTTTATACTACATGTTTTGTGTTACATAAAACTAGCCTAGCACACGATTTTGTTTGCGTAGCATTAAGTTATATGGCGATCTCTGTTATATCCAAAGATCGGATATTAATAATAATAATAATAATAATTCTTTATTTTACCAAATTTACAACCATACAATATATATGTTGTGGCAAAAACTCCTACACTAGGCGAGGCCTGTCCTGTAGGAACTTTCTACTGTTGAATTACAAGCATAAATTGCGGTAGTTAGGCTAAACAGTAAAGTAATACATAAAATTTGCAAAAACTAACTAAATATTTCTATAATATATATATATATATATATATATGAACATACTCATCAAAAAAATGAAAAAAAAAAAAAAGTTGTTTCTTTTTTACATATTTTTTCTTAGTTAATAAAGACTTCTTAAAATATCCTCACTTTGTTTATAGGTCCAATTCAACATTGCCTTTTCTAAAGTTATTTTTGTTTCACGAACACTTAGCTTGGTAATATTATTAATACGGTTAAACTGATTATAAAGAAATGGTTTTCTAAAGGAGCTGAACCTTTTGGCGAAAGTGGATTTAACGGAGGGAAGAGGCACTCGAAATGTACGTTTTTCTAATGCTGCGGCATAATCCACAGACGACAGGACTTCAGACTGAGCAAGCAACATGATTCGTAACAGGTATAGCCTCCTTACACTGAGAACCTGCATTTCTTCGAATACGCGGTTTGTCGGGAACCTTGTTGGTTGCTTCAGCATAGTTTTAAGAACAGCACGTTGAGCCCTTTCTAGCTGAATCAAGCATGTCGAGGTGCCACCACCCCACGCCACGATACAATACGATAGGATGGACTGACATAGCGTAAGATACACTGTTTTCAACAAGCTTAGTGATGCAATGTCACGAAGCTGCTTCATGACATAAATGCATTTTCTAATTCTGCCTGATGTCATCATCACGTGCTCCTTAAAAGTAAGTCTTTCATCTACAACAACACCCAAGTATTTAATATAAGGCACTCTTAGTAGCTCTGGACAACTGCAACTCGAAGGTTGCAAAATTTTGCAACGATGAAATTTGATGGTTAGGTCTGGTGGCGGTTGTGAAGAAGCAGTTTTATAAAAACAAATAAAGTTTGTTTTCAAGTAATTCACCGTGAGCAGATTATCACTCAGCCACGATGAAAGTATGCTTAGGGAGTACTGTGCAGTCTGGTAGAGACCAATCCATGAGGACTCGCGAACCAATACGACAGTGTCATCGGCGTAGTTTAAGATATCCACGTCACAGAGTTTTATTTCCGACAGATCATTAAGATATACCAGGAAAAGAGTGGGGCCTAATATGCTTCCTTGGGGGACACCATAAGGAACCACTGATGGGCTACTGGTAAAATTATCCACCTTCGTACACTGATTTCTACCGGTGAGATAGCTGTGGAACCAGTCAAGGCAAACTCCTCTGACACCAACTTTCTCCAACTTCCTGAGAAGAATAGGAATAGATACTGTGTCGAATGCTTTTGCTAGGTCCAAGAATATACCCATGCAGCATTGTCCCTTGTCGAGATATGCTGCAATATTTTCTGTCAATCGAGTAACAATCTGTTCAGTAGATCTTCCCTGGCGAAATCCGTATTGGTTAGAAGAAAGTAGTTTATTGTGCTCTAGAAACTGCATCAAACGTGTATTCACCAGTCTCTCTAGTAATTTAGAGAATACTTTTAATAAGGAAATAGGTCTGTAATTATTTGGAGAGTCTGTTTTACCACCCTTATGTACCGGAATCACAATAGCAGTTTTCCATATTTTTGGGAATATGCCAGTACAGATGCTCCGCCCAAGAACATGTGTAAGAGGCACTACAATGTGTCTCCTGATAGATTTAATCAGAACATTGGAGAAGCCATCAATACCTGGAGCACTCTTATTTTTAAGTTGTAGGATGAGGCTGTTTACTTCCTGCTCTGAAGGAGGGGGCATAGCAAAAGAATGCGCGGGAGAATTAAGTGCACGGGTCTTAGAAGCTAGGAAGTTCTCTGACACATTATTATTTCTAAGGATTTCGTTAGCAAGTCGTTGACCTGTAGTCGAGAAAAAGCAGTTTGCTTGGTCTAACGACTGAATTACATCCTCTCCAGAACTATACAGTGGGTGAGCCGATTTTTTTACTTTGGTGGAATGAGTTATGCGTTTTATGGAGTTCCATAGTTTATCAGGCTGTTTTTTGTTACGTTCTAGCTCTGCTCTATGATACTCCTTTTTAAGCTTACGAATAAGATTATAATAAAAGTTCCTGTAGCGCCTATAGATGAGGTCTTTGCAAGGGTTATTGGGGTATTTCCTAGCCTCCGAGTGCAACTTATCTTTCTGCAAGGAACATCTTATCAAACCAGCCGTCATCCATGGTTTCAGTGGGAATTTAGAACGACTAATATGCTTAACATTTTTATTTTTATTGATTACTTGTGTAAGAATATTTTCAAGTTCTTGAGCAGCATCCGATGGACACTGTTTATCAAGAACCGAAGACCACTTCGTCTCCTGCAGCTCGTTATTAATAGCATCGTAATCGATTGATATTCGAGTCGTTAAGCTGTGACTAGGTTTCACCGATTTTAAATCGAGCCCCAACATTACCATGTCATGGTCTGTAATAGAAGAACTACACACCAATGACTCCGCGTTTGCCGTAGTCTTACAGAAGAAGTGGTCTAGACATGCATCCCTTCTAGTAGGTTTGTCTACAGCCTGTTTAAATCCATATTGCGCAAGTAAACAAAGATAATTTGACGCCACTGCCGCATTTAAAATGTTAATGTTTATGTCACCTGTGATAACGCAACACGGAGAGCTCGGAAGACCTGCGATATTTTGTTCAAGAGAAGTTAAAAAATTGTCAGTATTTCTACAAGAAGGTGAGCGGTAGATACCCAAAATTGTGATACAGGAAGGAATGTGAACTAGGAGGCAATTTGCGTCCACTAGATTTGGTTCGCTATACGTGGGATTCCAACAGGATTTAACATAAATAACAACACCGCTAGCCTGATTAATATAGTTTGAGGAGGAGAATGATGAGAAACCTTCAATTGGACCTACAACCGAGTCCGCTCCAATCCAGCACTCCGTCAAAACAAGAACATCGAAATCAATACTTAATCTCTTGAGTAAAACCAAAAATCCATCGAGATTACATTGCAGGCTCCTTATGTTGTATGTTAATATTTTGATACTATATTGAGTTAAGATATCCCTACACCTTTCCGCAACCTCGACCTTGTGGCATGTAACATTAAATGAGTTATCAACTTCATTCAAAATCTGCGTGTTAATCATTTTATTATGTAAACTTTATGGCGAAAGTTAAAAATTGCAATATAAACCACTTGGTAAGGTGCAGAGAAGCGAGAGGAAATGTGTACATAATTCTGTTTGTGAGAGATATGAAAAAGTTTGGTAACAATATTAATAATATATTTATAATTATTAACAACATTGTACTTTGATGTCGAGATAAATTTTCGGAGCTGAGCGTTAAATTGACAAATATAGAAACCTAGGACAGTAACAAATAAAATTATAGGAGTGATAAAATATAAATAATCTATAAGAGTAATTAGAATAAGATACCGTGTTGATGAGATCAAAATTAAAAAGACAAACTCTGGCAGACCTTTAGATAGAGGGATCGGGTAATGCGGATGGTACAGACCCCGGTCCAATGTGAGCATCGATGTCAGCCAAACAGCGTATTGGGGTAGCTGGGTATTTCTTGTCCTTTGTGTTGCCAACCTTCCGAACGAAAATAGTTCCATTGCGAATCCAACAGTAGGCAAAGTTATGTAGTTTGGCACGTGTCCTAGCGTCACGAAATAACTGGCGATTTGAGTGGGTTAGTCTCTCGTTGAAGTAGATTTTTGACACGGAGCCGCTGACAATGCCTTCTGTCGTTACGTTCCGTCTGGTTTTTGCAGCCGCCAGCACCTCGTCTCTCTTCATCCTGCTCAGAAATTTGACCACTATAGGCCTTGAGTTAGGGGTATCCGAGGTTGGCGTTTTCTTAGGCCCCACTCTTCTAATCTCGTCAATATCACTGAGCTGCAAATCCACGCCTATTTTCCTAGAGGCAAGCATTATTGTATGAGGTAGATTCTCATGATTTTCTTCCGGGACTCCTATAATGTCTACCACGTTCCTTAAGCTGTTTTGTTCAAGGACGGCCACCCTTTGCTGCAGGTCAAATACAGAGGCCTTTAGCTCAAGAACTTCCCTGTCCCGCATTTCCAACTTTTTCTCGTAGGCCTCCGTCCTCTTAGTTAACATTTGAATGTCCTGCCTTAACAGTTGAACAATTTCAGTAAGTGAGGCTTCTTCGTCGTCGCTCTCAGCACGGGATACTTTTTTACTTCGGTTCCCGCGGGTCTTCGTAACGTTTGGGAAAGTGTTGGTAAGAACGCGAATAGGCGTGCTGGAATCACCCGTTTTCGGTTTGGCGCATACACAAGTAGGGCAAACCCAAGAGCTTTTATAATTGCTCGTGTAGTTGTCAAACATATCAGCAGTAACATTTAGACATTCCAAATCGTACAGTTTACCACAGGTTGAACAGTCCATATAAGATAAAGATAAAATACTCTCACCACAAGCGCCACATTTGGTCTTATTTGATGACATCTTGAGTTGTTTTCTCGAGCTTAGACCCCTAAACGCAGCACAGCAAGATTTCTAACAACGTTGGAACGCAGCCCGATGCCGGCAAGTAAGATGTAAACACGGTGAGTCACCTCCGCGTAGCAGCTGCGTGTTGTGGCAGAATACGAACGGCGGCGGTAGTTGAGAATATCCAAAACTGTTTTGCTCACAAAAGTTAATTCCGTTGGAATTTTTTAATGCCAATTACACCACAATGATGGCGGTTGCTTAGAGTTTATAATAGTACAAATTTCTAAACATAGATGTTAATTTTAATAATAATGTAACTAAAAAACTGCGGAGCTAAGAATGACAAGTCTGTACTGAGTGAGTATTCGCATACATATCTAAAGTTTATTAATTTAAATTCATATAATATAACAATTGGGATGATGACTGAATTCTAACTTTGACGTTTTGTCCCTAAATATTAAAATACCGGGGATAAAGATGCAGTCCTGTGAAATAAGAATTAAAATCGGCTAAGAAATACATTAGATACAAGCATTTTAAGTTGTTACTTTGAAGGCGATTAGACAGAGAGATCCGACATCAACCGTGACGTCATAGTTGTGTTCGGCCATATAAACTCCTTGTAAATTGCCGTTTTGTTAGAAAGAGATGGAGAAAAATCTTTAATACCTTATATCTTGGTTGTTTTTATAGTTATTCGAAAACCAATTTTTTCTATCTGTTTATTATATGAATGAGCTTCTATTAAAGCAAAAAAAATTTTTCTGTCATCTAGCCTATTGTACCTACCTGCCTGCCAATCCGAGACTAATAGTAACAGCGATATGACAGTAACAGAGAAGACACAAATGACACTTGCCGTGTTACAACCTAATGGGGTTGGTTTTCTATAGATTTGTTTGCAGTAAGTGTTGGCAAAGCGAAAACAATCGTATTACGTCATAACATGGTGTCACCTTGGACCTATTAAGCAAATATAAGCAAAGTAAATATATATCCAACTAGTTATCAATCCTGGAATCCCGGAATTTTTAGTAAATATATTTTATGGAATATTCTACTAATTATACAGGGTGTAACTGAACACCCCAATAAATTTTAAGGGTATGTATCCATCAGAAGTAGAGATTCTGTAGGAAAAATATTAGGGCTAACAAACCTACCTTTTTTCCCATACAAACTAAATAAATTATTTTTTGCCGACAGCCCTACGTAAGCATACGAGGAATACTACGTTCACGTCATACAAACTAAATAATTTTTTTTGGTATTAAGTGCTGACAGCCCTACGTAAGCGTACGAGGAATACTACGCTCACGTCTGTCACGTGTCATTTTGTGTTTAAATTTCTTTTGTGTTAAGAGCTGATTATGGTTGTCACTTGAAAGTTTTTGCTTTCAGTTTAAAATCAAATAACTCTGAAAGTATTGGGGTTCCAGAGGTCTCAGACAAGCATCGAATGTCCATTTAGTATCTAACTTATATGCCCCTTAAATGTTATTGGGGTGTTCAGTTACACCCGGTACCTATATTCTATACTAAATATATATTTCATGTGTTAAAAATACTTATTCTATTTATTTTGTGCATAAATATATGTTGCCTTACCTCTTCGATTAAAATCTTCGTCACCTGAAATAATAAACAATAATTACTTAGCTATAGGTATATGAAAATGCCAATAGTTTCCTAATTTTAAATGCATATGAGTGGTTCCAAAATTACATATCTGCTCACCGCCAGAGAAATAAAAGCGGTTTTGCAATAATGTATTTTAGGATAGCTGTTTTATTATTCATGTCTAAAAAACAAGGGCGTGTTGGTTTTCTTGAATTCATATAAATACGACCTTCATGCGACCAATGTAGCCATAATTTTGATAATATCATGGTACAAAATGTAATATCATTGCGACTCTCCAGATCCTGGCTCATCCCGGCTATGGACAAGCTTGTCCGCGTCTACATAGCTCCACATTCTACCTCGTAAAAGGTAGGATACCTATTTATATTTATTTATTTAAATAAAAATCTTCAACACATCTATTAATTAGCGTCACTATTAAGGCTTTGAGCATCCTTTATAATCTATAAAGCCTTTTGCCATTAGTTGCATAAAAACTGTTGGCTGATACTGTGACTATCGAGAATTTCCTTACAAATCCCCTTAACAAGATTTTATTTGTAATCTTACAAGACACATAACGCACTTGCAGTGTAATTATTGAGCAATCTCATTTATATTATCTACCTAGCTAGCATCAAGCAAGAAGCAATAGAAATTGCACATTTTTAGAGTTAAGCTTCAGAGTTACCTAAATGCTCCGCCAACAAGAATTTGTATTTAGTCTTATATTGTTCTTGAACGCTAGATAGGTTCAAAAATGAGAGAATGTCATGTTTATGCCGTTCCGCTTCACTGGCTAGGTCTGTGTAGTCTATGCCCTCGACTTCCCTTGGTGTAACCTCTTCAAGTTTGCCTCCAACTACCATGAGCGCCAGTAACAAACACACGCTCCGGTGAAACATTCTTCTACTCGTGAAAAACTGATTCTTTATCAAGCATTATGAGAAAACCTTGGTTACATGACCGTTATCACTTCCAAGACTGAAGACAATCCAAAAGCCACGTAACATTAAAACAAGGATTGGTATTAAGTGAAATGGCCGTGAAATTGTGCAAAACTTTATGGGGTGCAGTAGAGTTTCGCAATAACGTCATCATAACAGCGTATTAACTTTGTCGCTGGGCAAAGTCGCGAGCGTGTAACTTGTTGCTAATGGCATAAGTCAGGCGCTTAAGTTCTCTTAACGTTTTATTGAAGTAAGGAAGCAAGCGATGCTAAAACGTAGAATTAACGCTCAAGTACTTGTAGTATATGTGCCTGAAGGTTTGAAAATTGTTTGAAATATGTCATCTAGTTGTTTATGATCTTAAGATTTTAGTGGAAAGGTTTTTGTGGGGATTTTAACGATTTGCGTAACTTTTTTAGATAAAAAAAAATCGTACTTTTGTAGCTAGAACTCTACGTCATTTCTTCAAACTGAAAGCTTGAACATCCAATTTTTCGGCGAATCGTGAACTAGCCTGGACCACATTTCTACTCTTAAGCGTTTATAATTATCATTTCAGACACAAAGCTCTCACCTAGAAAGCGGGGTAATAATTCTTAATTATCATTTATTTCAATTTTTTTAGGGTTCCGCGCCTTAAAAGGAAAAGACGGAGCCCTTATAGGATCACTTTGTTGTCCGTCTGTCCGTCAGTCTGCCAAGACCCCTTTCCTCTGGAACGAGTAGATATCACACTGTAATTAATACCAAATATTTATACCATAATTGGGTCTACGGTCCCTTCAACTGTGAAAAAAATATGTTTGTAAGTCAACACGATTGAAAGATATGACCGTTTATGTGGCATATTATGTGGCATATTTTCGGTAATTTTGCGTTTTCACAGGAGAATAAAAACTCATAAACTTCCCGTTAACCTAGAATCATGAATTTTGGCAAGTAGCAAGGTCTTACAGCTTGTGTGAAGGAAAAAATCTCAAAACCGTTGTTAATATTTAAATAGAAACCAAGATAAGTTTGCACGGAATCCTTGATGTCCGCGCGAGTAACGATACCTTATTCGTACATCGTACATGTACAGTACTATACAAGACTAGTGCGCGAGTAACGTTACCTATTCGTACATCGTACACGTACCATACAAGTCTAGTGCACGAGTAACGTTACCTATTCGTACATCGCACATATACCATACACAAATAGTGCGCGAATTCGTACACCGTACATGTACTATACAAGATTAGTGCGCGAGTCCAACTCACACTTGGCCGGTTGTATTTTTTTTATTATTAGATAGTATTACTAATCTTTGCATCAGATTAAGTGAGGCGGCCTTGCCTTAATTCGCAGCAGCGCCGCGCCGCGCTTGTCCTCGCGATCTGTAATTAAATTTATTTCGTCGAACAACTTTCCGTTACTTCGGTAAATATCTCGTAACTGACGAGGAAAAGCTTTCACGGTCCCCGCTTGTTTCGCTCCTGAAAAAACTCGGCAGCTTTCATCTGTTGATAAAATTATAATTTAATTATCATGGACTGAGAGTTTAATGGGATTAGTGATGCTGTCTTGTCGTAGGTGCCGTAATAAAAATACCTAAGTATCTAATAAATTAGACTCACCTTTCGTTTCGCTCTAGGGCGCTTGTGCCGCAAGAGAATCAAAAAAATAATATTTATGGGTTTCTCTCGATTTCCCTGTGATCCCCTCATCAGTGGGGCTAGCACGCAGGAGAATCGAAAATCGAATCGAAATCCGAATCGAGGAGTTTGTATGGCAATTTTATTAGTTCTGCTACTCACCGTCGCCGTGGCGCTAATAAAATTGCCAGACAAACTCCTCGTTTCGGATTTCGATTCGATTTTCGATTCTCCTGCGTGCTAGCCCCACAGTACCCGACTTGGTCATGGTGAATAGAACTACGCATGTAGGACATGCCTATAAAATTAAAAGGTTTCCCTCGATTTTCCTGGGATTCCATTATCAGATCATGACTTGGTGACAATAGGACCATATCAGGAGTAGATATGCTCTTTCGATTGCCAAAGGATTTTTTTAAATCGGCTTACAAATGGCGAACATATCAATATAGATACAGTCGAGTATGTGACTTGCATTATTATGACAATTATGTAGTGTGCTATCGCTGTGTCCGAAATACTTTTTTCAGTGAAGTGACAGGAAAAAAAAACGATTTAATTTAAGCGGCGGATAAATGAGATTCTCAATTCGACCGTATATAACATTATTTTCAACCGACTTCTAAAAAGGAGGAAGTTCTATGTTCGACTGTATCTATTTATTTTATGCATGTTCATCGATTACTCCGTCATCTGTTGGCCAATTTTCCAAATTGTTTTTATATTCGAAAGAATATATTCCTGGGGTAGTCCTATTGTCACCAAATCATGATCATGATGAGATCCCAGGAAAATCGGGGTAAAGCATTAAATTTTATAGGCATGTCCAACGTTTTTCATGTTTTAAAGGGCTCCGCACCTCGAAAGGAAAAAACGGAACCCTTATAGGATCACTTTGTTGTTCGTTCATCCGGCCGTTTGTCTGTCTGTCAAGACCCTTTTTCTCAGGAACGCGTGGAGGTATCAAGCTGAAATTTAAATAAAATAATCAGGTCTTCTTGGATCTGTGAAAAAATCAAACTTCTAAGCAAACGCAATCAAAAGATACAGCCGTTTATTCCGCAAATTTTTTATTCCGCAAATTTTTAACACTCGCTCAAAACCTACAGGGTTCCCGTGAACTCAAAATCTTGAAATTTGGTATGAAGTTACGTCTTATAGCACAGATAAAGGAAAAATTGCGAAAATCGTAAATTTTTACTTTTATACCTACAGGTTTGTACGGAACCCTCGATGCGTGAGTCCGACTCGCACTTGGCCGGTTTTCTGAGATATTCAGGTACACAGTGTGACCCTGGATAAAGTGCAACCCCGGAAGGGGGTGAAACTAGATCATAAATTATCTATAAAAAACAGTTCTTTTTTCTACAAAAATTATTTGTTATTTTTATTGATTTATTAAAATATTTATTGCTTTCTATGGACTCTATGTACAAAAAACCGATTGCTAAAAAAGTAGTGGTTCTATCTATCTATAATTTCTTTAAAGTAAACACTAATTATGCCAGATACTTTGTTTATACAATAAAATAACAAATAGCTCACAAGACAGTGGATATCACGTCCTAAATTTTATTTTTTGTCCAATATATGCATATTTTTGTGCATGTTTTTTTTCAATAAAATATATATTTCCTAAAATTATGACTCTATTACCATACAATTTTATGAGTTATAATTATTATCTATCATATTAGCTTACAAGTAAAAAAAAATCACTATTACACCAATAGCACGCTGGGTACATATTTTTAAAGTTGACTACTGATTATGTCATTGCTCAGGTAAGTTTTATTTGTATCTATGTAACGGAATCTTTCAACGCAATTTTCACCCACTTCAAGACGTCTAATTGGTTTGAAAAGCACACGTATTAAAGACGGATGACAACACAAAAATTTAAATATATTCAGGATAGTCATCATATTATGTAACTGATGATGGAAAGTTTTTAATAGGTTATTAGTTAGGGTATAGTTCTTTCAATATAGATATACACGTAATGGGAATTTATTTCTGCGAGTTCTATATTACATTCTTTGAATTGATTCAGGTGAGTTGAATACTTCTTTCCATACTGTTTAGAGAGAAAGACATTATATTTTATGATCAAATTCTAATACGCATGTTTAAAATTTACTTAAAATATTTAAATACTTATAAATATTTTACAAAACATTAAACCTACTGCAAAAACAAATCAGAGTAGAACACAACAAGAGTAGAACATTGTAGGTAGACGAAGCCAGCGGAACCAGTGGGCACATGGCGACCTTGCGGCGGACACAGAAGGCATACACAAGGACAAATGAGACGGATTTAAATAAGTTATAGAATAGAGTCAAACATTGCTCGCGGTAGAGTGCAGTCGCAGGATTGCTATGAGTCGAAATAAGGCTTCCAAAGTACTTTCAGCAAAAAATAGGTGGGTAGGTACTTCGAATATTGCATCGTACAATGGACAAACAGATACCTAGTTTGCAAATGAATCGTTTTTGATAACCCAGTCATTTTAATACAAAAACTCAGTCACACACAATACTTTAATTAATGAATGGAATACAAAAAAACCCGGCCAAGTGCGAGTAGGACTCGCCCATGAAGGGTTCCGTACGATTTATGACGTATTAAAAAAACTACTTACTAGATCTCGTTCAAACCAATTTTCGGTGGAAGTTTAAGCTCAAAACTCACGCCGCGAACTGAATGACGGACGGCGGCGGCGCGCCCATGTCTACCGGACAGACAGACGGACATGGCGGAATTATAAGGGTTACTTGTCGACAGCGGAACCCTAAAACATGACGTCACTAAACACCTATTAGAGTAGGTATGTTATATTTCTAATCTTCTTGATCGGGTAAAAAAGGAGGAAATCGTACAGTCCGTTTTTCCATAAAAAAGTAGTTCCCTGTTTCCTTCCTGGATAATGGCACTAGTTGCTCTATTTTTTCCAATAAAATCAATGGCCATTATAATCCTCCTCCTTCCTATGTTTTCCTTTTTTTATTAAATTAATTATTAAAAGAGATTTTAAACCTTCAAAAACCTAAAAATCGACCTAATTTTCTGCTGTATTCAAACGTCCAGCAAACAAATTGAACAAGATTATATAAAAAAAGGAAAATATAGAAACACAGAAAAAGCCTTGCTTTAATTTTTAATGCAAGAAGTAATTACATCGGTCAATTTTTCGCGGAGAAAATAGGGGACTACAAAACCTATATTTTGTGTACTTTTCATAGGTATTTTCGGTCCCAGGTACAGTTGTCCCAGCTATCGCGCTCAGTTCAGTTGTTCGGACACACAGCGCGACAGCAATATATTTTGCAAATACCTATTGGTGTTTCCTCTTTTGTTTACAATCAAACGTCCTGTGATCAAATTTTTACCCGAAAATATTACGGAGTTTTGCAAATCAGCGCACGCACAGCCCTACAAAATTATTTAAATTCTTAGGGGAAACCAACTTTTCACTCACTAATGCTTAAGTATATTGCTTATTAGTATTCAAGTAGGCTTCGGTGTAATTATAAGTTCGCTGGCGTCCCGATTTGGATGTCCTGGATTCTTTTTTTTATTAACCAATGAATTTTTGATGTCATCTCTGAACTTTGTTCACGTTCATGCTGACAGTTCTTGTATCTACCTGGCTTGGCTGCAAAATAGCTGTAAAAGTATCAAACTCAAACTCAAAAATCTTTATTCAATATAGACCTTTACAGGCACTTATTGACGTCAAAATAAAAACATAAAAATCTTCAACCAAGAATCTAATTAACTAAATTATTTAATCCTTGTATGTACACACACCCCAACCATTATTAAGATGTGTGCAAATACAAGTCAAATGAAAAAAAAAAAAAATTGACTCTACACCTGTTCGGAAATTGGGAGAGCCTTCTCAAGAAGAACAGGCAAGAAACTCGGAAGGTCTTGTATTTTTTTTGTCTCCTCTTTTAAAATGCCAACATTACAATATTATATTTCACAAACATTTTTTTAAATAATATAGAAATGCCTGTCGGTGTGAGTGGAACAGTTACTCGAATGAAATTTATCCCACTATCACAAAGTGTTAACACCCTTTAAACGTCAATTATCACATTTTTTGTCAATCCCAAGCAGTTTTATCTGTCATATAATCAGACACTTTATAATATCCTTTTTTCATAAGTGCGCCCTTGATAGCGACTTTAAATTTATTCAAGTTAAGTGCTTTAATATTATTTGGGATTTTATTGTAGAAACGTACACAAAGGCCTTTGAAAGAATTATTAATTTTTTTAAGCCTAGTATTTGGTAACGCTAACATATTCTTTTGCCTAGTATTTACTGAATGAATATCACTGTTTTTACAAAACGAATGTATATTTTTATGAACATATACTATATTCTCGTAAATATATTGCGACGCGACGGTCATAATACCAATTTCTTTAAATTTTTCTCTCAAAGAGTCTCTTATTTTAAGGTTATAAATAGCACGAATAGCCCTTTTTTGCAGCACAAAAACAGTCTGAATGTCGGCAGCATTTCCCCACAGCAAAATGCCATACGAATTCACACTATGAAAATAGGCAAAGTATACAAGTCTTGCTGTATCAACATCAGTCAGCTGACGTATTTTCCATACAGCGTAGGCTGCAGAACTAAGTCTCTTCGACAATTTATCAATATGTGGGCCCCACTGAAGCTTTGAATCTAAAGTAATACCAAGAAATACTACGGTATCCACAAGGTCCACATTTTTATGCTTTATGTTAACAGTGGTGTGAACCTCTTTAACATTGGGTAAAACAAATTTTATACATTTAGTTTTCCCTTCATTGAGGCACAAGTTATTCGCATTAAACCAGTAAACTATTCTTGAGATAGAACTATTTACATCGTCATAAATTTGCAATCGTCTTTTAATTTTAAACATAAGTGAAGTATCATCTGCAAATAATACAATCTCATGCCTGTCTTGTACAAAAGCAGGCAAGTCATTTATATATATTAAAAATAGAAAAGGACCAAGAATTGAACCCTGCGGAACTCCCATTTTAACCGAGGCGCCCTGGGACCTCTCCCCGTTGACGTCTACTTTCTGAATCCTCTCAGTCAAATAGGAGACGAGTAAATCCAGAACAGTGTCGCGAAATCCATAGTAGTGTAATTTCCTGATCAGGGTGTCATGATGAACGCAATCAAACGCCTTGGACAAGTCACAAAAAACGCCCAGCGCATCATGTGAGTCCTCCCAGGCCTCATATATATTTTGTATTAACTCAACACCAGCATCAGTTGTTGAGCGACCCTTTCTAAAACCAAATTGTTTACAGTGTAGAAGATTATTTCTGTTAAAAAAGCTTTGCATTTGTTCCAACATTATTTTTTCAAAGATTTTGCTAAAAGTAGGTAGCACAGAGATAGGTCTAAAATTATTGGGGTCTGATGTGCTACCAGATTTGTGTAATGGAATAATTTTACTCAGTTTCATTAGATCAGGAAACACACCACAGTCAATGCAATCATTAAAAATACTAGCAAGTATTGGAGCTATTGTTTCTATTACAGATTGGGAAACATCTACAGAGTTGCCCCACAGATCCACGGTTTTCTTTTTATTCAGCGTTTTAAATGACTTTATTAAATCATTTGCACAAATATGGGCAAATTTAAATTTATCATCACAAGTTTTAACATAATCTTTTAGAATAGATTCGGCTACAGTGGGGGAGGAATCCAAAGATTTTGTGATTGAAACTGGAATGTCAGTAAAGAATTTTTCAAATTCTGTAGCTACCTCAATATCTACTGTAACTTTCTTATTTTCAATATTTAAACAAAAATTGTTGTTATTAGTTTTTACTCTTCCGGTTTCATTATTAATAATGTTCCATGTCGTTTTAATTTTGTCACTACTATTTTTTATTTTAGAGCTTAAATAATTGGACTTTGCAAATTTACAAACTTTTTTAAATACTTTGGAATAAGTTTTTACATACAATTTAAATTGATCACTAGTATTTAATGAACGCTCATTGTAAAGTTCATAAAGTTTTATTCTGCTTTTGTGAATACCTAGTGTGGCCCATTCACTAAAAGCTAATCTACCATTGACTGAGATGGTTTTTGGAACAAAGATATTTTTAAATTCACAACAAAATGTGTTAAAAAAGTTTTCATACAATTTATTTGGGTCTTCGTCATAATCAATATACTTTAAATTAATACCAAGATTATTATTGAAACGCTCCAAGCGGCCAGCAGTCTTTGGTACAACAGTGATATTCTTTTTCGCCCTAAGCTTACATTTGTAAGGTATAGTAACAAATTGACCAGAGTGGTCAGATTCTAAGTTATTAAAAACATTTTGTGCTAATGGTTCTATGTCAGTATAAATATTATCAATGCATGTGGCAGAAAACTCAGTAATTCGTGTTGGCTCCAGAAATAAGTTTTTAAGATTATATGACTGAAACAAATTTTTAATTCTCATACATAAACTAGAGTTTTCTAATAAGTTAATATTAAAATCTCCACAGACTAATATTTGTTTGCCTTGCTTACAGACTTTATTTAAAACTTCATCCATTATATTTTCAAAGTGGTCATACAATCCCGAAGGAGGCCTGTATACGCTCACTACAATAATCTGGTCCAACTCTACACAGGCAATTTCTATTGTTCGTTCAACTGAGAGATTCACAATATCTTTACGATCTTTATATTTAAGCTTTTTATTTAATATGATTAATGAGCCACCGCGAATTGCATTTTCTCGACTGAACGAACTACCAACCTGGTGGTTGCTAAAATTAAACATGAACTGGTAGCTTTTAAGCCAATGTTCGGTTATACAAAAAATGTCTACTTTACTACTGTTCATGAATAACTCAACTTCCAGATCTTTGCCCATCATTCCTTGCATGTTCTGGTGCACCAGGTTGATAAAATTTACATGTTTATTATATTCAAATGGGTCTTCCAGTACATTATCTAATAAACAATTTTCATTTTGTTCTTTATTTAACATTATGCAAGAGGATTTCTCTATTGTCTCAATACCTAATTTAAAGACTTACTAACTAATACATCAGTAATATTACTGACAGTCATCCTACTTCTACGTTGCTCAATAGGAGCAATTTTTGTAGCCAAGTTCTTGGCTGAGATATAAAAATAATATGATAGCGATTTTGCTATTCGTCTCTTATAATAATTTGATAGACAATATCTATTATCTTTAGTCAAATACAATCTATTTACATAATTATTGATGTCAATTAAATGAAATTTATTATTATGACATAAGGTACTTAACTTTAAATTCAATTTATATCTTACACTATTTTCCTCTTGTGACAAGTTGTTGTAATAAGGTAATGTGAACAAAATATTTTTTTGTACATTTAAATTATTTAATTTATTTAAATAATGAGTCAGGACTTTTTTGTCCATATTACCTCTATTTGCAATAAATAACAACAATGTAGTAGACTGGTTAAATTCACATTCGATCACTTTTTTTAGTATGTCACAGTACGAAGCACCAGGCATGCAATAGTTCATTATTGAATGTCCCATGTTTGTTAGAAGTTGGCCCATACCTATGCCAATGTCATCACTAAACATAACAATATTGTCACTTGTGACCACTGAAGTCTGTAGTAATTGTGCATAGTCAGCTGCTGGTGGCTGAGATACCATGTTGAGAGCAGGACACGCATGATCAGGTACAACATTATAAATTATTTGGCTATCCAATGTTAAGCTATCGTTAGTGGAACTTAAGGAGTGTTTGTCCAGTAAGGCCTGATATCTGTCTTCATTAAATTGACAAAGTGTGGCTAGCTCTGTGACTGATTGGATATGCTCCTTAATTTCATTTTGAGCATTGTAATAATTTTTTGTCATGTTTGCTAAAGAATTTTGCAAGTTATTAATGACATTATTTAATTCTTGTATGTCCCTTTCATACATGTTTCTGCTCTCTCTCAATTTTGAGTCAAAAATGTCCAACGAATCTATTAAGCAAGCACGCTGCTTTCGTAATTTAATATTACTTTTAAAAGAGTTATGATTCTTAATTAATTTTTGTTTCTTCTTAATTAATTTATTAATTTTAACATATTTTTTGAGTGTATCTTAATGTTATCTCACCATTTAACTTCTTCCACTGCCACGGGTTGACTGGAAGAAATCTCTGACAGAGATAAGTTCACTAATTTCAAAATAACGCTAATATTATTGGTGGTGCCCAAAGTAGACTCCACCACGTCGGCGTTTCACCGACACTATGATTTGAAACCGACTACCAGATTCTAGAAAACATTGTGGCTTACCCCTATTCCAATAATTGGTCTCCGTATGTAGCCGGTGGACTTCCTGAGCTAGCTCGAAGGAAGCCGCGGCTCCCGAAGGGTTGGTGTCAATCCAACGATGGAGACCGGAGCACTACATAGGCCTATTAGGCCACCATCACTCACTTCGCGACGATAAAACCTTGCCACTATTCCCCGACACTAAAGCTTTGCGGAACCTCGCACCAACAATCACTTGGTGCGCCGCGCAATACTATACTATTTGTTGGATATTTTATATTATATTTTATTGATGCCCGGACATAACCTCTAACAATGTCATTCCGTGTTCGACTCGACTGACTGACATGTTACATGCGGCCGGCCGCCACAGGCTCTCACTGCACAGACTATAATGCAGTGTTGCCACTCGCTCTTCCTCGAGCGTAAACATCCCCCCGCTCCGGACAGTCCCGGACTGTCCGCCAAATCAGTCTAAGGGGAGGCGAGAAAGAGTAGCGACCGCGCGCTTCAAAACAGAATCCCCAACTAGGACCTCGGCAAACCTGGGCACACCATCAGACCCTAGAGTAAGTTGGACAATGCGTCCGCGACGCCAACGTAAGGGTGGCAGGTTTGGGTCCTTCACTAACACGAGGTCTCCAGCCCTCGGTGGGTTTGTCTTATCTGACCACTTAACGCGCTGTTGCAAAATGTGTAAATATTCAAGGTGCCAGCGGCGCCAGAAGCTCTGGGTAAGCTGCTGGAGCAACTCAAACCGCGAAAGGCGTCCTGGATTGATATCTCTATAAGGATACTCGGGCAGGGCGTTAAGTGGTCTGCCTATCAAGAAATGGCCCGGCGTGAGGGCCTGCAAATCGTTCGCGTCGGTAGACAACGGACATAACGGACGCGAGTTGAGAACCGCCTCAATCTTATGAAACACCGTCGCGAGTTCCTCAAACGTGAGAATAGTCTCCCCAATAACGCGGCGAAGGTGAGTCTTGGCGGCCTTTACAACAGATTCAAAAATCCCTCCCCAGTGAGGGCAAGACGGCGGAGAGTATCGCCATGTTACCCCCCTACGGGAGAGTGTGGATCCGATCTCAATATTATTTTTATCTGAAAATTCACAAACTTCTCTTATATGTCTATCAGTGCCCTTGAAGTTCGTCCCACAATCGGACCGAATTAGAGAAGGCAGTCCCCGGCGGGAGACAAATCTGCCTAACGCTGCTAAGAAAGCGTCTATGGTGAGTGCACTCACCACCTCCAAATGAACGGCTTTAGTGGCCAAACAAACAAACACACACAAGTAAGCCTTTTCAGTCTTAGCATTACGGAGTCGCGACGTTTTTATAGTGAATGGTCCCGCGAAATCAGTTCCAACTCCTAAGAAGGTCATCGATTCATTCACACGATCAGCAGGCAAATCACCCATTTGGGGCTGCATTGTCTCGGGGCGTAAACGATAGCAGGGCAGACATCGAAAGATAACAGATCGGATTATACCACGACGTTGCATCCTCGAGATTTATATATTAACCAGGTAGTCCACTTTCCAATGTACCGGGCACCAAGCACAATTTTAGAGCGAAGACATAAAAATAAAACGATAGGTAGGTAGTTTTAGTATTATTCACCCGCTCGAGCGACGCCACGCCGTTTGACTCATTCGCTTTCTTTGTGCGGGCATCACAGCATCGAAATATTAAAGATCAAAGTTTTATTATTTTATAACTTTATTTTTAGTTTGTTATGTAGTTGTTATAGATACCAACATGGGTAAAAGAAAACGTAACCCAAAACAATATACTTGGGACACATTTGGTCTTTTTTTCAAAAAGTAAACTCAAAAACAGTGTTTTATCCAAAACTTGAGTTTGGCAAAAATGGTTGTGTTTACGACCGATTGCCATTTTTAATGAAGTGAAGTGTACATTCTGATACGAGTAGTACTGGAAGTATGTAAGTTTTAAATAGAAGTGTTTATCGTTTATTATATTGTACTATTAATAGACACGTTCTCATCTTTGCATTTCGTTCGTTGAAAGCATGACTTTATTTCGTGTTTGTTCGAATCAGTTGATTATATTTAGGTCACTAATTATTTTATTGAAATTTATTGAGCAGCAAAGAGCGCTTTGTTGTTTATGCATTGCCTAACTTAGAGAATATGCTATATGCAGTGTTAAATAAAATGGTATCCGCAGAATACCAGCATCAAAGCACTCTGACTTTGCATATGCCAAGCGGGGCCTATATGGCCTAAAATCTATCTGAATATATATTTATATTTTTTATTACCTTGTGTATTGTATTTTTTGGTACCAAATAAACGTCTATTCAAGCATTCATTCATAATAACTAACCGTGAATTGGCACTTTGAAACACGCCTTGCTTACACGTGTTCAAGTGTTATTATTACTTTATATTTTATAGAACACTGTGCCTTGAAACTATGCTGCAATTATAACCACGCACAGAACTACGATGTGATTGTAGTCATGTTTTTTGGTCATATTTATTAGTACCATGCAGGGACCGGACCCGGTTACCGTTATAGCCGGTAACCTTAGGGTTTTGATGGGGTATTTTATAATGCTGGGTTTTTAAACCCTTTGCCTTACGGTAAGCTTTCAAACGGCTTACCGGTTTACACATTAATCCCTTCGATTGAATTAATTCAGGTTACCGCTAACCGATATCAAAAACCCCCAAATGAGTTACCGTTCTAAACGCTGATTAATATGTAAAAAATATTTTAGACCTTAGGTATATCGCGTGTAGATTGCTTTTGCACCGCATATTTGCCGAAGGTCGCAACCGAACTCTGGCGTTATTGCGCCCGCAGTGCTATTTCAATCGCTCGGTGTGCGTGAGGGAAAGGGTTACCCTAACCCGAACAGTAAGCGGTTAAGCGCATAAACACTAAAAACCTTTAAGATTGGGTAAGCGGTAAATTATTGTTGTGGGTGGTAACCCCTATTTTACGGGTTATCGTTATTGTTGGGAAACCTGTTGAACGGCTTACCGAGCCCACTGGGTTACCATACGAATGGGTTACCCTTTCGAACGGCTTAAGCAAATGAACGGGTTTTCCGGTCCCTGGTACCATGACACGATCACCGTCTCAATCACACACAGCACTTCGTGTCATGATGCGATCATAACCTAGCTTATTTTTTCAACAGAATGTTATTATTTCTTTATATTTTATACAACAGTGTGCCTTGGAACTATGATGCGATTATAGTCACGCACAGTACTACGATGCGATTGTAGTCATGTTCTTTGGTCATATAATTATTGTATTAGTACCGTGAGCGATCACGGTCTCGATCACAGCACGGTCATGATGCGATATTGACCTAGCTTATTTTTTTAACAGAATGTTATTATTTCTTTATATTTTATAGAACAGTGTGCCTTGGAACTATGATGCGATCATAGTCGCGCACAGTAAGTACTACGATGCGATCGTAGTCATGTTCTTTTGGTCATATAATTACCTATATTAGTACCGTGACGCGATCACGGTCTCCATAACAACACTTAGTGTCATGTTGCGATCATGACCTAGTTTATTTTTTTTTCAAAGGAATGCTCACAGGCTGAGGATAGCCTCGCAGAATATACTCGCCTCGCAGAATATTGCTAATGTTACTCGCCGACAAACTACTCAATAATTTGGTGTTTATGTTTATAATGTATGCATTTTGTTAAATAAAATTAAAAAAAAATACATAAGGAGGATAAATTGGCTTCAGTCTGTTCACATACACGGGATGTTCAGTGAGTGATTCAAGGAACAACCTAGTAATGTACAGGTGATGACATCACAAGCACCAGCCGAGTGTCCCATACCATCCACTAGCTCTCAGGTACTTGTAAATGATGTTGACCCTCCAGCAACCAGTTTGCTTGAGAATAATTTAGAGGTCTTAGGGACCTCAAAAAGGAAATAGGAGGGTTTCGGAACAAAAAACCAGAATGAAATCTCTGAACGTTGGGGTCATATATTGTGCGGAGGCTTAAATAAGGATTAATAGAAAGAGTAAGTGGGCAAGATCCTCATACCTAAAAACTTTCAATTATGTAGTTAAAACACCCAAATTGAATCCCGAAATCACTGCTTTGTTACTCGAAGAAATCAGCTTATACTGGACCTTCATTATGAAAACACGCTTAATCGAAGGAAATTAATAATGTATTCATTACATTAAAAGTTTAAAAAGATTGAAGATGTACGAAGTGATTCATTTCTCTATGGCGAGAAGTCACGGATAAAATTAAAGCATCGAAGTCAGCAGAAAAATCGGGACTCCAAATCAAGAAAGTTCCAGCTACGAGTACTTCTTCTAATAAGCTTTTAGTCAGCTAGCAGGGAAACTGGAAAGCCCCACCGCGTCAACTGCCACGCGCGCAGAGACGAGGTTAGGCGAGGAGTCACTCGTCGTACCATTAGTCTGCGAGTAAAACACCTGTAGTAGATCGATATCAGACAATGTAGTCTCGACCAAAGGCGCCGATCAAAATATAAAAAAGTAAGCCGGTAAAACTTAATAATTATTCTGGTAAATGAGAATATTTTATTCACACCTGAAAAAAAAAACTATCGATCCAGTTGTATAAGAATTTGTAACGGGTAAAGTGGATTACAAAATTCTTTTTAACAAACCAGTATTTCAAAGATGTTAACCTATAAGTTCACGTTTATCACAGTCAGATATCGTGACATTACGTTATGAAATGGGAGCAGTAAGACAATACAATGACGGATAAATTCAATTTATATCTAACATATTTCCTACCTGTAATGTTTTTCTTCTTGCTAATTGTCAAAATTAGGTTGAAAATTAAAATTTGGGAAAGAAAACAAATTTAATCTTTGACTTAATAAAATAATAAGCTTTATTTGTTTACAAACAGCTCTCTTATGCATAAGCATAGGATAACAATACAATCATAAGCCAGCCATCATAATAATAGCCAGATACAATCATATCCTTAGAGTTGTAAGTTAAATTAGAGAGAATCAGGTACCTATATTATAATAGATACAGAAATCTATATAATCAAAGTGCAACTATATAATCAAGGTTCAGGTTTTTTTATCAATCTCGGTATCAAATTCATAAAGCTATCATCTATATTGGAAACAAAACTGTGCAATGAAGTAAACTAAGTGATTAGCCTTCCCCGAAGCGGTGGTTAGTGGATCGTATCCTCGACTTTAGGTTCTTGCGATCACGGGTAGGTAATGCTGTGCTCCAATTTCATAGATTTTATATGTTTTAGATATGTTATTTCACAGAATTCTTCCTTGTTATATTGTTTCCTAGTTCCTCGACTGAAGGGTCAGGCAGTCAAGCCCTATGGGAACTGTCCTAGAGATTCATAGCACAGTGTGGGGTTGAATATAATATGTAAACATGCCTAACGATCTAATGGTCAGGGGCTCTAACATTGGGTTCGTCAAACATAATTATAAATAAATTGTAAAATTTTCTTATTTGTTGGATTGTGGGAATGACATATGGAGGAGAGAGCACCTACCTATTTTGTGTGCAACTGCTACTATTAATTCAAGGAAAATAGCCTTTGTGAGTTGTTTGCCGGAGAGTGATCAGAAACTTTCTATAGTCAAAATCTGGAACTTGACATGTAATGTGTAAATATTGTTCATTAATCCACCAACATTCCGCTTACTATCAGGGTTTTTAATGAAATAGGGGATGTAAAATACGAATTTGGAGAATATAATGTGCTTGAAAAAACCCTAATAACTAGTTACCAAAAAAAAAAGAAAATAAGTTAATAAATTTATCTGTTCTAAATTATAAAAAAAAATAATTAAAGTAATTTAGAAATATATTAGGTACATTGGTAATTGGCGTAAGTACTTAAATTATTATAACAAATTGATGAATCGTTCAGCGAATCCTTATCATTTATAGCTACGTATGTATTGAGTCGCGAAACCTCGAAGGTCGCGTGCACTTAGTAGTAAATTCCAACGAAACTATTTCGTTATTTTTCCTAAATGAAATGCACGCAGAAAACTTCGTTAGTAAATATAAAATTACGGAGCAATTTTTTCTAAGGTCAAGGTATTGGCAAAGGGATCATACCCATACTATCACAATATGAAATTCTCATTGTGATTCAAGATGTGTTAAGGACGGACTTATCGCTTATCACCGTCAACAGTCAACATATGAAACTTTGGAAGTTCTACAATATATAATCAGTAGTTATTCTAGGTAAAAGTTTTGAATGTTTGATTGAAAATTACAGAAGGTCATGAATAATTAACAATAAACAAAAATGTAAACGATTTTAAAAACTGTAAGTACTCAACGAAAATCTTTATATGTCTAGCAATTTATATGTCTCATGTTAAATGTCTTCATTTAGTATGATCTATTAATTTAAAATATGTTCTGTTAAATGTCTCTAAAAGTTATCAAAACAAACGGACTAAGTAAATGTCAAATTTATTTTCTTTAATTTTGTCTATACACAAATTGCACAATGATCAAAGGTAGTTGCAATTGTCATAGGCAAAAATGACGTTGTTAAGGATATTTTGAAACTAATTAACAAAGAATTGCTGTATTAAAAAAAAAAAGTTGTGATTTTTGTGTAGAAATAACAGTGAAGCCAGTGTTTTTGCAAAATTTGTGTTTAATAAAATTTCAAGAATAAACGGTGTTACAATGCGTAAACCTGAGGGTTAAAACAGATTTATTCTTATTGTCAAACCTTTCAATAAATTTGTTCAGAGTTGCCTTTTAAAATGGACGACATTCGAACGGCTATAAAGCTGATGTCTAAATTCTGTTATATGGCGTTCATTGATTTATATGTCTATTTTTTTGTCACTACGCATCAATCGTCGAAACATTATCTTGGATTTAAATTTGAGCAAATAACTTATGAATTTCAATGTCTTCCCTTTGCACTTGATTCAGCTCCATACATTTTCACTAAGCTTTTTAAACCCATTTATCTCATCTTAGAAGTGCTGAGTTTACTATTATAAATTATTTAGATGATTTTCTGTGCCTTGGAAATTCTTATCAAGAGTCTCTCATGCGTAATACTCGTAAAACTCTTAACTTACTGATTTAGATTTTGTTAAAAATTACTATTTAAAAAAAAAGGCAAATTATACCGAATTAACGACAAACTATTTTTTCTCTCTCCTAATCAAAAATTTCTCAAAATACTCTAAACATCCTACCTGGTTAATATATAAATCTCGAGGATGCAACGTCGTGGTATAATTAATGGTTAAACAAACTTACCTTTGTGATGTTTGACCATAATTATACGAGACGTTGCATCCAAAGAGATTTATACTCCCTCCCTACCCATTATTTGCTGTGTTGCAAATACCTAAATACCCAATGTTTTTGAGAAATTTTGCTCTAAAGGAATGAGTCAAACGGCGTGGCGTCGCTCGAGCGGGTGAATAATACTAAAACTACCTACCTATCGTTTTATTTTTATGTCTTCGCTCTAAAATTGTGCTTGGTGCCCGGTACATTGGAAAGTGGACTACCTGGTTAATATATAAATCTCTTCGGATGCAACGTCTCGTATAATTATGGTCAAACATCACAAAGGTAAGTTTGTTTAACCATTAATTATTCTTCGCGCGGACAAAATCCAAAACTCCCGTTGGAGGAGCGCGGTCAATGCATTACATCCGGCATGAGCATTCTTCACATGGCGATCAATGATCAACAATCGCACCAATGGTCCGTCCTTGGGGAGCAACAGGGGATGACGTGATCTATAAGGCAAGTTAGCGTGCCTCAATCGGCCTCCTACACGCAACAATCCCTTATCATCCAGAAAGGGAGTCAAACGCACCAAGGGTCCCTTCAATTTGGACGTCCCGGTACGGAAAATCTTAAGTTCCGGTTCAAACGCTCTAGACTGGGTCATACGCACCCAATGCAAAAGAGCATCTTGGCGCTCCTGCGGTGAGAGGACCGGACACAAATCTTTGTCCTGAGGCCGGCGACAATTTCGTATAAATCTTCTTATCCAAGCGGTCACGCCGAGCAACTTGTCCAGAGAACTGTAGCGGTCTAATAAAAATTCCCGCTCTGGAGCCGCCATAGTCTCGACAGCGTGAACACGCAAGCCCGGATTTGGTACCTTCACCACAGCTGGTGTGGAAGGCCAAGACGGCTGTAACAACCATTCGGGACCCCACCACAGAGGGTGGTCAATAAGCTGAGGGGCTTCGCTGCCACGTGATGCACAGTCAGCAGGGTTTATTTCACCTGGCACGTGGCGCCAAATCAACGTGGCCTTCGAGGCCTGTATTTGGGATACCCGATTGGCCACAAATACTTCCAGGGAGTGGACGGAGTTCTTAATCCAACACAGGACAACCTGACTGTCGGACCAAGCAAAGCGCGACTCAAAGTCCACACTACGTCCCAGGGTGTCAACAACGTGGTTCATCAAGCGAACCAGAAGAGTAGCTCCAGACAATTCTAACTTCGGAATCGTTAATCGAGTCCGAAGTGGAGCAAACTTACTCTTAGCAATTAGCAAGTGGAGCTTAACAGCTCCTCTATCATCGACCGTCCGGATATATACGACGGCTGCGTATCCACTCTCAGACGCGTCACAAAAGCCATGAAGGCTGGCCGTAAACCGTCCCTTAGGCAGTATATGTCTAGGGATACTAACACGGTTAATGTCGGGGAGAGACGACATGAAGGACTCCCAATCTCGCAGCAAACGGCCCGAGAGGGGCTCATCCCACGACACTTCGGCTGACCAAAGTTCCTGTAGGAAGCACTTCCTCCAAAACACTACGGGACTAATCCAGCCATTTGGGTCAAAGGTACGAGCTACTGTAGACAAAACCAACCGTTTCGTCCAGACCTTGGGGCTTGGCAGCTCCAATCGATAGGTGAACGTGTCCTGGACAGGTCTGTATTGCACTCCCAAAACAGATAGTAAATCTGGAGTGTTGGCATTCTCAAAAATATGAGGCTCCTGCTGGTGGTCCTCTGGCAAGTCACACAAAAGCTGAGGTGAGTTGGACATCCACTTCCTCAGTTCATAACCACCAGCCCCGAGAAGAGCAATTAGTTCATCTCGCAAAATCAAGGCTTCCTCGACACTAGAGGAGCCCGTACAAATATCATCCACAAATGCATCCTCTTTGAGAACCAAGGATGCGCGAGGGTATCGTAACCGCTCACGTTCAGCGAGTTCGACAAGTGAGCGAATTGCCACAAAGGGGCTCGAACGCAAACCGTATGTATTGGTGTTCAGCTCGTAGACTAGCATGGGATCTCTGGGATCCTCCCTCCATAATATGAGCTGATATCGTCTATCGTCCGGGTGAATCACAGTCTGCCGAAACATCATCCGGATATCGGGTCACAAAGACGACGGCATGGCGACGGAAGTTGGTCAATACATCACCCACCTCGTGATGCAACTTCGGTCCAGCATGCAGACATTGATTCAGCGAAACTCCGGTAGACGTGGGAGCTGACCCATCAAAACAACGCGTATCTTCCCGGTGGAAGGTTTCAAAACCGCGTGGTGAGGAAGAAAATTATGTTCCTCGTTTCGCCAGTCCAGTCGCGAGACCGACATGTGCCCCAGTTGCTCATATTCTCGCATGAAGTCGACATACTTCTGTTTGAGGTCGGAGTTCCTACTCATACGACGCTCCATGGACAGCAGCCGCTTCTCGGCCAACGGCCGGGAGCTGCCAAGTGAGGGGCGAACTGACAAAAAGGGCAAACGAGTGATCAGCCGTCCCGAGTGAAGGCGACCTGTATTGTTCTGGTAGAACAACTCACACTCCTCGTCCAAGGGGTTCACTCGCTTCACGGTAGGGGGCTCTTCCACCTCCCAAAACCGTTGAAGGACATCCGATAAGGTGGAGCTAACAGTTATGTAACTGTCCACTAATGGAGATGGTGGGTTATGCCTAACTGGTCCCATCACTACAAACCCAAGCGATGTAGATAAGGCTACCAGCCCACCCTTCTGTAACTCTCTCCTCTTCCAACAATACACGCGGCCTAGAACATCGGCACCGAGCAATAAGTGAATCGGACCGGTTCGGTGGAAGGAAGGGTCAGCCAAGGTCAATCCTGATGTCGCATCAACGACAGCACGCGAAACGTGCTGTTGCGGAAGCTGACCAACAACCTTCTCATAAACAATCGCGGTAGCGCCAATTTTGGGCGCTGAAGAGAAGTGGGGGGAAAAGGAGAACAAAATCTGACCGATCGGATCCGGGATCCGCAGGTCTCCGATTCCCCGTACCGATTCAAGGTATGGAGATGTGTTCAAACTCAACTGCCGGACCAGCCAGCTGGAGGCAATGCAACCCTGAGCTCCCGTATCCAAAAGTGCGCGAACTAAAGCAAAGGTGCCCATCGGGCCCCACACCTGTACGGAGGCTGTTGGTAACAGCACCTGCTCCTGTGGGGGGGTTGCAGCCGACAGTTGGTTTAATGAAAATCCTCCCGCATTCCCCGCAACGGGGGGGAAGGGGGGTTCAAGGAAAAATGCGTGCGCGGCGGAGGAATAGGGCGCTCAAGGCGCTCGAGCGGGTCCCAATCCGGCACGTACACACCCCGACCAAAGCTGCATCGGGGGGCCGGGCGGTGCCCATGATGGGCGAAGGTTGGGGGAGCCCGTGATAAACGAGGTCTCTCCATCATAGGGGGAGAGAAGCGTATCGGCTCCCGGCGTGGCTCCCTAATAACCGCGGCCCAATCCCGCGGTGGCGCCTCATAAGCGGCGCGTCGATCTTCCCCGCCCGTAGGGGGGGTGGGGCGCCCAATCCTCTCACTGGAGGGGGGGCGCCTGTCCAATCTCCGCGGAGGGGTGGCACGCCCCTCCGATCTCCTCGGAGATGTGGGTGACCTACGAGGGCCCCCGCCCGTGTGCGAGTCCCTCTCTCTCACCACCTCACGAGTGTCCCTACTGTTGAAGCACAATAGGGGGTGATGGGCCCCTCCACAACAGTGGCAATCTCGTGGGTGGGGGCAAGCCGATGCCATATGAGCCCCTAGGCAGCGGTAGCACCAATTCCGCTGCTTGGCCATATTCCTACGCCCCTCGGTGCGTAGGCCAACAAATTTGGGACAGGCTGGCAAACGATGGCCATCCCGCTTGCAACACTTGCAAGGCAGCAGCCTCTCCCCTTGTGGAGAGTTCTGCCGCACTGCAGTATACTGCTTGCACGGGCGGCGCTCTCTCCGTGGCGCTGCCCGGGTCGCCTCATAGCGGCCTGTACTCGGTCCCGGTATAGGAGCCAGATCCAAGTGGTCAGTCATCCGACACTCATCCTCCAAAAATCTGAGGAGATCAGAAAAGGGGGGTAGGTACGAGGCACTATTGCCCCCATACCTTTGTTCAAAGCGCCCTTTCATCTCCATGGGAAGCTTATTGAGGATGAGGTGGAGCAAAATAAAGGACCACTGGTCCACCGGTAGATCAAGTCGTTTGAGCGCGTTAATAGCGCTTAGCAGCGGGTTCAAAATCTCCTTCCTCAATGAGGAGACCCGCGAAACCCGTGGCAGCCCTAAGATGGCAGCCACATGTGTGTCCGCTAGCAAGCGAACATTCTGATACCGGGCGGTCAACAACGCCCTTGCAATCTCATAACTGTCATCGTTGACAGGTAGATGCTGGACAAGCACACCAGCCTCTCCACGTAAGGCAGAGAGCAAATAGGCCAATTTCTGGCTAGGGAACAGGTCGTCCCTCGAGTGAACCAGGCTATCAAAGAGGTTAATGAACCCCATCCAAGAAGCCAGGTTCCCATCAAAGGTTGGGATGTCTAAAGTGGGCAGTCTGCCCAGCAAGCCGGCCGGGGTAGGCTTGACCTCCCCGGGCGTGCACGACTCACCCCTCCGGGCGAATAGGATAGCCTGAGCCTTGTTTATGATCACATCCGCCTGTTCAAAACATTGATCATAATCGGCATTAAATTGGTCGACTGCCCGCATCTCAGCGGCACCCTCGGCTGGGTGGTCGAGCAGATATTGTTGATGAGCAACGAAAAGCTGCTCCAATTCCTTCAAGCGAGCAGGTACTCCCTCATGCCGAATTAACAAGGCCTGTTCTCGGTCTGGTCGGTCTACCAAAGCGACGGCACTAGCAAACCATCTCAAAATCTTTTGTGCACCCGCGCGGGCACCACTAAGCGGGCTGACTGGCGGGACCATTTTGCACCAACATTAATATACGCTATAATAATACACAGACAAACAGACCGACAACCGCAGACAATAAAACAGATCGGGAGGAACTTCAAAGGCAGAACAAAATATATAAACAAACCAAAATCAAGTGTAAATGCTAGAACTTAACTAGAACAACAAAGGCATTTAACAATAGAATTTTTCAAACAAATTAAATTCAAGTATTAAGTCAATAACTTAACAAACATAATATTCAAAGGCAAATAAAACAAAATCAAATGTAAATGCTAAAACTTCACACAGCAATATAGTGTATTACAAGTTTACAACAACAGCAAAGTCATTTTTTCAACAAATTAAATTCAAGTATAAGTTTACAACTTAACAAACAAAATATTCAAGGGCAAAACAAAGATATGAAAAAACAAACCAAAATCAAATATAGGTAAATGCTAAAACTTAACTAGAACAACAAAGGCATTTAACCCCAATTTTTCATATACAATGACAATGACAACTAGTTAGGGAGATCGGTCCACAAATGAGATTGTAGTCGGTTTAAAATCAGCAATCAAAAACAATTAATATGTATTGCCCGTTTGGACAACCAACAAGATTACAATATTAATTGTACAATACTAATCAATCAATCAAATATAACAACAAACCACGCTCTGCTACCAAAAGATGGTGGTGCCCAAAGTAGACTCCACCACGTCGGCGTTTCACCGACACTATGATTTGAAACCGACTACCAGATTCTAGAAAACATTGTGGCTTACCCCTATTCCAATAATTGGTCTCCGTATGTAGCCGGTGGACTTCCTGAGCTAGCTCGAAGGAAGCCGCGGCTCCCGAAGGGTTGGTGTCAATCCAACGATGGAGACCGGAGCACTACATAGGCCTATTAGGCCACCATCACTCACTTCGCGACGATAAAACCTTGCCACTATTCCCCGACACTAAAGCTTTGCGGAACCTCGCACCAACAATCACTTGGTGCGCCGCGCAATACTATACTATTTGTTGGATATTTTATATTATATTTTATTGATGCCCGGACATAACCTCTAACAATGTCATTCCGTGTTCGACTCGACTGACTGACATGTTACATGCGGCCGGCCGCCACAGGCTCTCACTGCACAGACTATAATGCAGTGTTGCCACTCGCTCTTCCTCGAGCGTAAACAATTATATTTTTTTACTTAATAAACTGTATAAATAAATAATAGTACATTGTTAAATAAATAATAGTATAATAGTAACCTAGGGGTGAAAGTATCTTATTTAGCCCCGAGACGGAGTTTTGCTCCCGAGCGCATCGATGGCGCCTATAGCTCGAGGGACCCGAGGTAAACACTGTGCTTTTCATTACTAATACAAGGAAAGTAAAAATAAAAACATTTATTAGCTAATGAAAAAATGAGTCAATATTATTTCAATAAATCAACAATTTCTGCTTTAGCGTCTTCTCTTATGAAATATTAAATCCATATTTGAATCAGATGAAGTCATTGTGGTAATTAATACGAGAGTAAAAACAACACTCTACAAGTCGAATGATGATGGGATCCTATGAAAATCGAGGGAAACGCTAATAAGACACCGAAGGTGCGCTGGTATTAAGTCGGTGACAAATTTTAAGACTTCCTAGGAGATCATCTTTTGGCACCGACTTCAATATAGAAGTGTGATGTTGTCTGTACCTATTCTTATATTATTTTTAACTATTCAGTGTTTTGAAGTCGGTTTTTATTTTGTGTAAAATACTTTTTGTTTTTTTTTGGCCGGCCTGGTTATATAGCCATTATTTTTCATTTTCATCATTGAAAAAATGGTTTATATTTTTCCCAAATCTATGTTATTTTAAAGAAATGGTTAAAAGTAAATTATAATAAAATCATTTAAGAAATATATTCTTTATCGCGTGTATTTTTTGTATTTTTGATCGCGTGGAAGACAACCACAATAAAAAACCAACCGGGGTGTAGAGCGGCGCAATTCCGTGCCGCTCCACAAAGTAGCTGAGCCAGGTGGAGAGTCCGGCAACGGACATGTCACAGGCAGGGGTCAGCGGGAATAAGGCCTGGCTGTTGTCCCCTTCCCCCTGTCTTGTGACGGACGGAGGAGCTGCTGGGGGGTTTTTAGTGGGTAGGCCCGGACCGGGTACGGTCTGGGGAGTCCCACATATCCTCGTGGTTTGGCTCGACCACGAGGAATGCGTAAATACATTTTCCCCCTCCCCAAAAAAAACAAAAAGAAAAAATGGTCGATAGAAATGTCAAAATAGAACTAGTTTTTTTTATAATTTGACAGCTTTCAGTTGAAAGCAATTCTCCCTAGGGCTGAAAAGTGTTACGTTCAACTCGCTCCTTAGGCACTTTCAGACCTACTTTCCGAGTATGAGTAATAAAAAATTATATTTTTTTGTTCATACAAGATGATGTCATCACAGCACATCACATTATCACACATCACGCATATACGTCACTAAGCCTTACTCAACCACGCTGGCCCAGTGCGGATTGGTCGACTTCACATACACCTTTGAATTTCTTCGTAGATGGATGCAGGTTGCTTTACAATATTTTTCTTCACCGTAAAAGCGTCGGCGTCGGAGCGTACATATGAATTTCGGCAGAATCGAACCAAGACCTTCCGATTAGAAAGCCAGTGCTGAGTCCACAGCGCCACCGATGCGATAATTCATCATCATCATCATCATCGTAAATCAAAATAGGGCCGAAAGATTTGTAGAAAAAGGCCCACTTTCGACAGGATGGTCCGAAATTGAAATAAAAATCATTATTTTACTAATACTTGTTTATTATTGGTTTTCACGAGTTTCGGAGTAATGAATAACATAGTCATATAACTAGACTTTACTTATATTTAGTTTTAGCACTTTCCATATCTGGAGATGGCTTTGCAAAAATCTCTTTTTCATTTTCCTTCATTGTAAATTATATTATTATACTAGCTGTGCCCGCGACTTAGTCTGCGTGAAATAGTAACTTTTGGCAGCATTTAGATTTTTGTAGGCAATTTTTTTTAAGATCTTGATAAATAGCCTATGTTATATCTTATTTATTTAGCTATCTATTAGTGGAAGTCCCGTCAAAATTGGTCCAGCCGTTCCGGAGATTAGCGGGAACAAACAGATAGACAAACAAAAAAAAATTTAAATTGTTTTTGTTATTGGTACCCGATATACATTCATACCCATTTATTAAAAACTTGTTATTTTGACATTACAAACAGACACTTCAATTTTATTTATTTGTATAGAAGTGGCAGGGTGGAAAAAGGTCACAAAAGGGCTGGTGTCGCCATTCATTTGAATCCAGTTCTATTTGAATATTCGCGCCCAATTCTTCTCCTTTATCCTTTGCACTGACGTCTATGACTTCTGCGAGTGGCGATCGACCAATGAGGAGCCGAGCTTGAGAAGACACGTGACAGGTGCAAGGCTGGATGGCCGGCCGCGATAGCAAAAAAAACCGAGTACGGAAGAAGCAACGTAAGGAGGTCTACGTGCTCATATAATCACTCCGCGAAAGAGACGAAATCGGGATCCCGCGTGCGTGTGTGGTAGTAATTGAGATACCGCGATTTAATTACTATTGTAAACTAAGAAAAGTGTGTGGTGGCGACCATTTGTTGTGTGTAACCCAAGAAACAGCGTCGGATTTGGAGGCCGGAGAAAATCGCCGAGCACCAGCAATCAGGTCAGTGTCAGTGCTTACTACCTTGCCTATCTGCCCTATTATTATCGCTCCCTATTTTCCCGTCTTACATTCCCCCTTTGGCGCTGTTACCATCATAATAGAAAAATACAGTCCACTCCAAAATACAAAAAATACAGCGAATGGCTGCTCCATAAATTGGTCCATTTCGAGCCGGACGGATCTTCCCCCGCGTCTTGATTAGTTACATATTAGCGTACTAATTAGTTACCTATTACATTTATTTCGTTCTGTCTATAAAAAACGTGAGGTACTTAGTTAATTTTCCGTAGGTCGCGTCATGGCCCGCGTGCCGTGAAACGTACGGTGCATGCAATACATTTACCTATTATATCGAATCGAATTGTGTTGTTACCTAAATATTATAATATTTTAGTGGAAGACTATATTATACTACGATTATTAGTCTACATTTGATGAAATATATAAATATTGTTAAGATAATACGCGATTAGTTGGTCGTTTGTTTCTAAGTATATAACGGACCGCCATATTTATTCACATTTACTAAAAAATATATATAGGTATATACATTGACGTATATTGGTATATATAATTCGTCTATATAATTGGTATATATAATACGTCAATGGGTATATAATTTTGTTATTATTTGCTTTCTTAACTTGCACTAGTTATTATCTTATTCAATATGAGTACTGAGCTGAAGAAAAAAGCTGAAAAAATGCACGATGCACAGCAAACCGTTGATGCTAAATTGTCTATTTTAGAATCTAAGCGAGCGGTTATTTTTCAGAGTATACAATTGGCATATGATTATTCTAAATTAGTCGACGCGAGCGAAGAGGCGAGAGAAAGATTTCTTGACTCTTGTACAAACATCGATACTTTGTACAAACAGTTTAATGACCTTCTAGATAAATATAACGAGCGCTTATTGTTAATCGATCAAAATGCAGAACCCAACTTTAACGCCATGGCAGCGGTTGAGCAGTTATATGGATCTATCAAGCGTGTAAGTCAGCGTCTTTCTAGTTCGGCCACCGTGGCCAACCCGGCCCCCTCCAAGCCTAGACCGAGTCTCCCACCGATCGAGCTTATCTCGTTCGATGGAGACGTTCAGTCGTGGCCGTTGTTCTATGCCAGCTTTAAATCGACTGTTCACGAGAACCCGTCACTATCCGATTCCGAGAAATTATACTATTTAGTGAGCAAAATTACAGGCAGGGCTAGGACTGCTTGCGCAGGTATTACGCCATGCGCTGAAAACTACAACCTTATGTTTCAGACTTTAATTGATAAGTTCGAAGATAAACGCATGCTGGCTTGTTCCTACCTAAACCAGCTGTTTGATTTCAAACCTATATCGGGTGCGTCCGTGAATAACTTCGAGTTGTTTAGTGACAAGTTTATTGCTGCAGTTAAAGCCTTAAATAATTTAAAATTTGATAACTTAAGTGATTTAATTTTATTACACCTCGCGCTTAGGAAGCTGGACGCTGATACTGTTCGTTCATTTGAGAACAATAATAGTTCTCGTTTTCCCTCGTTCGATGATTTAGTTCAGTTTGTGAACGATCAGTGTAAATTATTGCAGCGTACTGCAAATATATCTAACACTAGTAATAGAAAAACGGATCGCGTAGTGTCGAAGTCTAATCCGCCGAATTACCAGTCGTTCGTTACATTGGCTACTAATAATAATAATAAAAACCCGCGTAAGTGTTTATGCAGTAATATTGTGCATACGCATTTATATAAGTGCCCCGCCTTTAATAAGTTGACCCCCGAAGACAGATTTAAATGCGTAAAGGAACATGATTCTTGTGTGAATTGTCTTAGTCTATCACACAAAGTGTCTCTCTGTAATTCAAATATGAGCTGTAAGGCTTGTGATTTGAAACATCACACGTCCCTACACTTTAATAAGTCAGCCAATGCATCACATTCAGCTCGCGCGCATTCGAGCTCGACTGGCACCGCGTCTCCTCCCGCCCGTGGCGCCTCAGCCAACGCTGCGCCTTTCCACGCCAGACCACAGCGGTCTGCCTCTGCCGGAGGTGCTTCTGTAGTCGCTGAGCGGTCGAGCGTCGCACTTTGTAACACTTCAGTTCCGCCCGCGCAGAACGACATTGCCTTATCATGCGTAGGGATTAAGCGGCAGCGTAGCACGGTACTCCTAGCGACCGCGCAAATTGTTGTGTTCGATGAAATGGGACAGGAACATTTGGTTAGATGTTTACTGGATACGGCGTCGCAATGTAACTTTGTAACAACGGATCTATGTAGCCGCTTAGGTATTCACGCGCGCGGACAGTCGATTACTACTGTGAAAGGGATCGGGGGGTCGGAAAAACAGGCACAGGGTTTGGTGTATCTTAACCTTACTTCGCGTTTCGATAAAACCCATAAGTTTGAGATTTCTTCGTTAATAGTCGATCGCATCACCGATTGTTTGCCTACTGCTGAGGTGGACATGTCGAAGTTAAGCTACTTACATGATCTCCCGCTCGCAGATCCCGCGTTTGGTGTGCCGAATCAAATCGATGTTTTGATTGGTGCTTCTTTGTTTCCGCACCTATTGTTGTCCGGCGTTGTCCGCGGGGACAGCTCGGGTCCGTTCGCGATACAGACAGTGTTCGGATATATTATTATGGGTTCCGTACCTGCTTTAAATATTAATTATAATACTTCTACAGTTACGTCTTGTTGTGCTTTATTTGAACAGTCGTCGATTGATAATTTAATGAAAAAATTTTGGGAGATCGAAGAAGTACCCAGCGATGTTAAGGTTCAAAATCCTGCTGATTTTGAGAACGAGGTTTTCTTTTGTGCGACAACCGAACGTGACCAAACCAATGGGAGGTACGTGGTAGGTCTGCCATTTCGCGAGGATCCCTACTTATTAGGTGATTCTTATAATACCGCGTTTAGACGTTTTCTTTGCTTAGAGAGGAAATTAGAGGCCTCACCCGCGTTAAGAGTAGCTTATGATAATATTATTCGTGAATATTTGGCAAAAAATTATTTGTCACCCGCATCGACTGCTGACGACAGTAAATTACTGCCGCCGCGGTATGTTATACCACACCACGGTGTTATCCGCGAAGATAAAGTATCGACTAAATGTCGAATGGTTTTAGACGCGAGTTCTAAAACTACTTCCCGTATTTCATTAAATGACATTTTACATAGCGGTGAAAACCTACAGGGAGATTTGTTTGCCATAATTTTAAATTTTAGATATTTTCGTGTTGCGCTTTCTGCAGATTGTCGGCAAATGTTTTTGCAGCTCGTCGTTCGAGACTGTGATCGACGCTTTCAAAGTATTTTATACCGCTTTAATCCGCATGATCCACTCATTTTGTATGAATTTAATAGAGTTTGCTTCGGACTTAAGTCTAGTCCTTTTCACGCCCTCCGCGTTGTTCGGCAGTTAATAGCAGACGATGGCGTTAAGTACCCTCGCGCTGCTGACGTAGCATCGACATCTTTATATATGGACGATGTTGCTTTCAGTATATCTTCCGAGAAGGAGGCTATCTGTATAGCGAGTGATTTAATTAATTTATTCAAGGGTGCCCAACTAGACTTAGTAAAGTGGAGCTCTAACTCAATGAGGGTATTAGATAGCATTCCGGAATCTCACAAACTTCCCGCTGACGTGAATTTCGACAAGTGTAATGATCATAAGGTGTTAGGATTACGGTGGGACACTGGCTCAGATGTTTTTCATTTCAAAATCTCCCCTCTGACGCAGGAGAGGTGGACGAAGCGGAGTATTCTCGGCACCATAGCTCGTTTATGGGATGTAATGGGATTCGTCGCCCCAGTGATTCTGTACGCTAAGCTTCAAATAAAACAGCTCTGGCTTCGTCGGATTGACTGGGACGATGAGGTACCTAGTGACATCGCGAAAGCATGGGAACGGTTCTGCATTGAATTGCCGTCGTTGAATAATTTTAAAATTCCGCGTCACTTAGGGATCGTCGAGAACTCGGATGTCACTTTGGTCGGTTTCGCGGATGCCAGCGAATCGGCATACGGGGCTGTAGTTTACGTGCGTGTGTCGTCCGTGTCCGGTAACACAGTAAATCTCGCTTGTGCTAAGTCGAAGGTTGCTCCGATGAAACAGTTGTCGATAGCTCGACTAGAGCTATGCGCTGCCGGTTTGCTCGCACAGTTATTGAAATTAGTTTATGACAACTTGTCCTGTCATCTCAAGGTTAATTTATTCGCGTTTTCGGACTCAAAAGTTGTACTTTATTGGATAAAGGGGTCTCCGCATCGTTGGCAAACCTTCGTTGCCAATAGGGTCGTTAAAATTTGCGATAAAGTATCACCCGATAGATTCTTTCACGTGGCAGGCGTCGAAAACCCTGCCGATTGCTTATCCCGCGGCCTTACTCCCGCTAACCTAATTCATCATCCGTTGTGGCTGCATGGTCCCCCGTGGCTCATTAGTGACCCGTCACAGTGGCCAATTAAAGAATTAGATTTTAACGATCACGATATTCCGGAAAGGAAGGAGTTGGCTTTCGCAATCACGTCATCTTCCGAAGATGAAAACGCGATTTGCTCTGTAGCGTCCCGCGTGTCTTCATGGACTAGGCTTCTTCGTATAATTGTATACATTTATCGATTTATTAAATTGTTGCCGCGACGCGAAAGGGGAGTCATTGCAGTTACCGATTTTAAATACGCGGAAGATAAATTGTTATCTGTTATTCAATTTAAACATTTTAAGGAAGATCTAGATAATTTACAAAATGGTAAACGATGTTCTTTGTTACTTTTGAAACTCAACCCGTTCATTTCGGGTGGTCTTATTCGCGTCGGTGGGCGTTTAAGTAATTCTACGTTAAATTATAGTCATAAACACCCCGTAGTAATGCCCCGCAACGATCCTGTTGTTAATTTATTGATAAATTATTATCATATAAAGTATTTACACGCGGGTCCCGAGCTGTTGTTGTCACTGCTTCGACAAAAATTTTGGATTTTAGGCGCGCGTAACGTGATCAGGCGCGAGGTACATAAATGCAACACGTGTTTTAGGCATAGACCGAAGTTTTCTTCGCCTATGATGGCTGACCTTCCGGACATGCGTGTCGTCCCCGCGGTCAAGGCCTTCGCTCATACAGGTTGCGATTACGCCGGCCCGATACAGTATGTTCCGGTTCGCAAGCGTGGCGCAAGGAGTGTCAAAGCCTATTTATGTATTTTCACGTGCCTTGCGACTAGAGCGGTTCACATCGAGGTGGCGGGTGACTTGAGCACCGCTAGTTTTTTGTCCGCGTTGAAACGATTCCTATCGCTCCGTGGCCCAGTACAAGTAATGTATTCGGACCACGGCACGAATTTTGTAGGGGCCCGCAGATATTTAGGGGAACTGTATACATTCTTGGATAAGGAATTTAATAATAAATTTGAAATTGAACTCGCGGAAAGCCGCATCGAGTGGAAGCTTATCCCACCGGCTTCACCCCACTTCGGCGGGTGCTGGGAATCTATAGTGAAGCAGGTTAAGTCTCATCTTTTTCGTGTGATCGGACAGCAGTTGTTGTGTCTCGAGGAGCTCACTACTGCCATTGCGCAAGTCGGGTGTTTGTTAAATTCGCGACCCTTGACCGCGCTGAGTTCGGACCCTTCGGAACCTTCAGCTATTTCTCCAAGCCACTTTCTGCACACTGCGCCTCTTAACTCTCTCCCCGCGCCTTCAGTTGACACTGGCATGTCGCTGAGAGATAGGCACAGCCTTGTTGACAGTTTAGTGCAATCGTTTTGGAGGCGTTGGAGCGTTGAGTACCTGCACAATCTTCAGGTTAGGGCGAAATGGAACGAAAGTACGGCTCCTGTAACTGTAGGTACTGTCGTAGTATTACGTGTGGACAATGCCCCACCGTTGTCATGGCCGTTGGGCATTGTAGAACGGGTTCACCCATCGAAAGATGGTACGGTCCGAGTAGTTACGGTTAAGACTTCTAGAGGATCTTTCGTTCGCCCCGCCGTTCGTTTGTGCCCGCTTCCCAATCAATAGCGTTTCTCATTAAAGATTTCCTTTTTTAACTTAGTGAAGTAATAATAATAGTAATGTAGTTAAGTAATTCCGCGTTTAAGTTGTGCGCTTTGTTGAAAGTCGGCACTTTTTTCAGTTTCTTAAATTCCATGAGCTCTTGCGCTCATAGTTGCAAGAGAAAAGATTTAATTTTATTCAGTATTTGTAAATTATAACAAAATATCTGAGCACAATATAGCTTAGGCAAAGTTGTTTTTTTTTAAAGTCGATGCTTTAAGGCCGGGGGAAATGGTGTCGCCATTCATTTGAATCCAGTTCTATTTGAATATTCGCGCCCAATTCTTCTCCTTTATCCTTTGCACTGACGTCTATGACTTCTGCGAGTGGCGATCGACCAATGAGGAGCCGAGCTTGAGAAGACACGTGACAGGTGCAAGGCTGGATGGCCGGCCGCGATAGCAAAAAAAACCGAGTACGGAAGAAGCAACGTAAGGAGGTCTACGTGCTCATATAATCACTCCGCGAAAGAGACGAAATCGGGATCCCGCGTGCGTGTGTGGTAGTAATTGAGATACCGCGATTTAATTACTATTGTAAACTAAGAAAAGTGTGTGGTGGCGACCATTTGTTGTGTGTAACCCAAGAAACAGCGTCGGATTTGGAGGAAATTTTAATGACTTCCCTAGGGATCACATGCTATAAACGAACTCGCCATATAATTGAATTCCACGTAGAAGAATTCGCAAGCAAACAGCCAGTTTTTTACATCAAATAAATACTAAAGTCCCTCTTAGCACTCAGCCGCGGCGAAGTCCCGATATTTAAGCTTATTCGATTACATCACAAAGTTTCCTCGACAAATATTGTATTTATCCGTAGTCAGTGGTGGAGTTTGGGCGCCTGAAAGTTTGTGTGTTTTAAAACGGTCTGAATTAACAATTCGGCGGCGCGGCGGGATGCAGATGGGCCCCCCTCACCCCCGGGACTTGCCTCTGCATTCTGGAACTTTAATTTCAATCAGATTTTCTAGTGCAACTATGGCGCGAAACAGCTTGCCACGAAATCAGAAACATGCCACGTTTTTGAAGTTTTCAGTGTGAAAATATGTTTCATTTAGGTGGGCTGGTGGGCACGAGCCTCTTATTATACTATATCTATCTATACTATAGCAATATCAATTCATCTGTGTAAATACTTATTTGTTACTGTAACGTTAAGCGTTACAGAAAGTTAGTACATAAGTTATGAAATAAAAGAAGGTGGGTCGATCACAGCCATCTAATTTTATTTGTTCCCCGCAGCACACAATATGACGAGAATACATATAGGTATTATTGATTCGGAAGGATAGACTGGCCTGAGGTTCCTCTACGCGCTGGAGCACGATGATGACGTCACAGGGGAATGTTCTGGCAGCGTGGAATTATCCCGCTGACTCCGCCAATTAGCGAGATAGATAGGTAGGTCTTCCGGTAGATCCGGCGTCTAGCTAGCTGAAGCTTTAGCTTGTTATTTTAACTGGAACCTGGATCCTGGAATTTCGAGAATTCCCAATGTAAGGCTAAGTCCAAACCGCCCGCCTCGTTGTGCCCGTAAACGCCATGTAATTAGGGGATACCTAGGTCAGTCTAGGTACTTAGGAATTTAGGATTTCAATAGTAACGCACTAGGTAATTAAAGCACTTACGGCGGCACAACGCATAAGCAGATTGCATATAACAAATGAGCACGCAAAAAGTACAAAACGTATTTAAATAAGGTCAACTCACCCCAGCGGGAACAACAGGATTACAGTTTTATACGCTTATCGTCACCTTTTAGTAGGTACTAATTATAAGGAATTTTGTAAAATTACAATTATACAGTCGGAACAATGGCTCGTCGCCGTGGCAAAATTAAAGGCGAGCGATACGTCCTTCCGGGGCAAATGCTTAGGCTGTGTGTCTCTGGAGCTGCGACGGGCAATGCATTTATATTTTAAAACCAGTCCGATCGCTCTGTTGTTTTAGCGATCCGCGAGTCAAAACGCTTGCGAATACGCATTAGATTAAATTTACGGTTCCGTATATTTTTTAAGGTACGTATTAGTTTGTATATATTAAAATTTATAGGTTAATTATATTAAGTTAATTAGATGATTTTTTTGTTATTACAAGATTTATTAGGTATTTAGTTTCTTTTTATAGATTATTTATTTATATATTTTTATATAATTTAGGCAGTTAATTCTATATATTTGAATAAAGTTAACGTGCAACGTTACAGTACCCCGCCAATTAGCGAAGGATTTTGCTACTGGAACAAAATCCGACTGAGACCTATCTGACGAATCAACTAATCATACATCCCCATTCAAAACTACATTCATACAATATCTAAAGAACAGAGTTAATACTTAGAAAAATACTACTCCAACACAGAATACATCATAATGTACACAATGTACTCTTCGATAGATAGGCTGGTAGAAAAATAACAGGGATACTAGTCTTTGTAGTTCACTAACTTTATATCTTTGATATGCCACAAACCGAGAGATTGGCCGTTCAAATCACCAAGCTCATATACCAAAGGAGATTTCTTTTCAATCACCTTGCACTTAGTAAATTTGGGAGCAAGTTTTTTGGTGAAATATTTATTTTTGTCACTCTGATAGAAAGTTCTTTTCCACACCGTATCACCGACATTGAACTCAGCAGTTCGTCTGCGTAGATTATACGATGTGCGGTTTTTCTCATGCGCTTGTAGAAGCGCTAGCTGAACTTTATCGAAAACGCTGGATAGGGTACCTAGGTTTTCAGCGTAGTGATCACGAGGCTGGTAGATAACCTCATCATCAAATTCAGCGTCAGCGTAGCGAGAGCCACACGTGATTAGCTCACGACCGTGCACTAGGAATGAGGGTGAGTAGCCTGTAACCTCATTCACAGAGTTGTTTAGGGCAAATTGTACTTTAGGTACAAGTTGATCCCACACACGTTGATCGTTCGAGATAAACGTGGAGATAGCGGTAACAATAGTCTTGTTATAGCGCTCAACAGTGTTTACGTGAGGGCTATACTTAGGTGTAAAATGCAAGTTGGGAACTTTGTACTTAGCAAGCATCTGTTTTAGGGTAGCGCTAACAAATTGTTTACCATTGTCCATGATGACAGTAGATGGTATGCCATGAACTAAAAGAACATTCTCCTCTAGGATTCTAGTGACCACTTCCGCTGTAGCTCGCCTTATTGGAAACAGTAAGCAGTACTTACTGAAGCAACAAGTAACTACGAGAATGTAACAATGTTGTTTTCTTGTTGGAGGTAGAGGCCCAACAAGGTCAACACTAATTGTTTGGAAGGGTCTGGAGCAGATTTTAGGTTCGCCCATTTCGCCTAGAGGAGAGTGGTTTTGAAATTTGAAAGACAGGCAGGTATCGCAGGATGTAACAGCTTTCACGACGTCAACATACATGCCAGGCCAGTAGAAGTTTAGTGAAAGACGTTTATAGGTCTTCATGACACCAAAGTGACCGGCAGTAGGTGAGGCGTGATTCTGTAGAATCACGTCATGTCTAGCCTCTGAGGGAATTACTTCTTTCCATTGGAAGTCATCTTGCAGAGAACATTTGGACTTCATAAAACGATATAGTCGTTTGTTTTTGACTACGAAGTTGGGAAAGGAAGTAGGGTTATTCTGACAGCCGTTAAAGATGTTACGATACCAATCGTCAGCAGTAGTCAAAGGATCGTAAGGTGTAGTGTTGATAGCAGAGACAGGACATGCACGGGAGAGAGCATCAGGGATGACATTTTCAGATCCCCGCCGATGTCTGATTTCAAAGTTGAACGCAGAGAGACGGATACACCATCGAGCTAAGCGACCAGTGGGATTATTTAGATTTATGAACCATTTCAAAGCAGAATGATCAGTGTAGATGATGAATTTTTGGCCATTATCCAAATAACACCTCCAGTGCTCTAAAGCAACTAAGACAGCTAGGGCTTCGCGTTCCGTTATGCTATAGTTGCGTTCCTGAGCAGATAGCGACTTGCTCATGAAGGCAATTGGATGTTCGACACCATCGGTAGTTTGGGTCAACATCGCACCAACACCATAGTCACTGGCATCAGTATGCACTTCAAAAGGCTTACTGAAGTCAGGACACAACAAGATAGGGGCAGAAATGAGACACTCCCTTAGCTTGGAGATGGAATCTTCAGCTTCTTTCGTCCACACAAAACCACCAGACTTCTTTGTAGAGGAAGTCAGTTTATTTAGGGGTCCTGCAATCGAGCTGAAGTTGGGTACGAAGCGGCGGTACCAAGAGGCTGTACCAAGGAAACGTTTAACTTCCTTTTTGTTAGTAGGAACAGGAAATTTTAAAATAGCGTCGACTTTAGATGGGTCAACCTGTAGTCCCTTAGCGTTGACGACATAGCCGAGGTATTTGAGCTCACTCCTGAAGAAGGATGCCTTGTCAAGGTTAATGGTAAGATTCGCCATTTTGAGTTTTTGGTGAACCTTGAGAAGCATGCTAATGTGAGATTCAAAATCCGAGCTGACAGTCACAATATCGTCGACGAAGGCAAAGACAGAGTTCTCGAATTCTGGGCCGTAGAATAGACTATCGACAAGGCGCTGTTGGGTAGCTGGAGCGTTGGTGAGACCAAAGGGCATTGTAACGAATCTGTAGGTTCCACGGGTAGGAATATAGAACGCAGTCTTGTCGCGATGCTCCTCAGCGATTGGCACCTGCCAAAATGCCTTAGATAAGTCTATGCTAGATAGGTATCTGGCATTTTTCAGATTATCCAGGATAGCAGAGATGTACGGTAGTTTGTATGCATCCTTTTTAGTCACCGAGTTGAGTTTTCGGCTATCGAGGCAGAAACGTGGAGTACCGTCCTTTTTCTTAGCTAATAGGGCTGGGGAAGACCATGGGCTCTCACACTGTTCCACCACACCGAGTGCCAGCATTTCATCCAACTCAGAACACAGGATGCGGATTTTTTCGGGAGACATTCGGTAGTATCTCTGTCTCACAGGTAGGGAGTCGCCAGTATCAATGCGATGAGAAACCAAGGAAGTACGGCCAAGGCCGCGTTTTTGAGTTGATATGTCTTCAAATAGATGAATGACATGATCAGCAGAAGTACGTTGGAGATCGGTTAACTCATCATAGGAATGGATCATTTTAGATGACTGAGAGAGGGCAGAAATTTCAAAGTTAGTATCCTTAGAGAACGTTATAGATTTGGAAAAGGTTGGAAAAAGATTAAACGAGGACCAGAAATCAATACCCAGAATTATGGAAGATTCAACAGCAGGTATCACATAAAGTTTTAGGATGTGTAGTTGATCTTCAAAAGATACAGGTAATTCAATATATCCGATAGCAGATAAAATTTGGCCACCAGCAGCAGTAAAATTCATGGACCTATCACAATTATGCAATGTGAAACCAGAGTCTACAAAGTGTTGGTGAAAGTTACTACCTAAGATAGATACAGCAGATCCAGAATCTAACAGTCCATACAATTTATCGCCACGAATTCTGATAGCAGCGTATGGTCGCAAATCGTTTGCAGGTTTAGAGTTAATAACTGAGGCAACAGAATAACTAGCAAAATAAATTTTAATAGTATTCAACCACTCATTCCATTCGTCTTCATTGAATTTAGTACTCATATTGCCACAGTCACTAGACGTATCTAGTTTTTTGACTGTTCATTTGATTTAGTAGACTGGCAAGTAGGACAATCTGGAAATTTAACATTCTTTTTGCCGCATTTAAAGCAAATCGGGAAGCGATCTTGCTTGCACTCGTGAAGCGAGTGGTTGTCCGTACGGCAGCGAGGACAGAACGTAGGTTTGCCAGAATTAATAGATGACACCGGCTTAGATATAGCTTGGGAGTTCACTGGTGTAGGTAGTTTGCCATATCTATTGTAGTTAGGATTATAGGTCGATTTGTAATTTTTGTTGTTATAGTTTTTATAGTTGTAATTTTTTAAGTCGAAATTAAATTTATTATTATTATTAGTTTTATTAGAATAGGGATGATGAAAAGCTAAGTCAGGTGCAATAGTACTACCCGATACTTTAGGAGGTTCACGGAATTGAGAGGTAAGGCTTTCAAACTTCTCGTAGTTACGGCAAACAGTACTTAAAGCCGAGATAGACTCAATGGCAGTCGGGTTGGACGCTAGGACATTCGCATAGGAAGGCCGAATATTGTGTAGCAATATTTTGAGCTGTTCTTTTTCAGATATTGGGTCGATTAATCGTGAAAACAATTGAGACATTATCGATAGATAGATAACAATGTTCTCTGTTTCACCCTGAGTGCGATTGTCTATTTCTTTTAGTAGTCGGTAGTCATGATCAAATAGTGTAAAATCATCAGTTAGCTTCTTTTCGAGGTCAACCCAAGATTTGAAAGAGTCTTTAGAACTGCGGTACCAGTGCAAAGCCTTCCCTATGAAAAACTGTGAAGCGTTATTTAATAGTTTTTCATCAGATATATTTTTAGCAGCGGTGTACTCAGAGAGCTTTTGTAAGAATACACGCACGCAACTATCTCCGTCAAATTTAGGTGATTTAGATTCCAAGGAATGGTCACAATTAATCACTATTGTAGATGTTGAAGCTTGCGGTTCAGGTTTAGGAGGTTGACTTTCAGGTGTCATAGCCTTAAGTTTAGTGTAAATATTTTTAAAAGTCATGTTAACATTTTTAAAACTGGTAGTTAACGTCGGATCAGATGTTGATGTTGTAATAGTACTAATGCGTTTTAGCCGATAGTATAAATGTGCAGCCAAGGCACGCGAGCGTTCAAACTGAGCGGAATCGAATTTGGTTTCAAGCGTTGCAACCCGCGTCTTAAGTTCGTCGACAGAGGCGGAAGCAGCAGCCAGATCGTCAACAATGTTTAGGCCAGATTCTAAAATATCAGAACTAGGCAGTGAAGGCACAATTTTAGAAATTTGCTTTTTTAGTTCAAAAACAGTTGAAGCTGGTTCAACGCCGCGAATCAAAACTTCGTACGTTAACTCATTTTTATTTAGTAAAAAATATTTAATGTTGTTGAAAGGGTGAGTTGCCATTATTTCAAAAAAATGGAAAAACAGTAGAAAATAAAATAAAATATTAGTACAAAATCACAAGTATTTGGTTAAAAAAAATACAACAGTAGATTGCAAAATACATGTGCAAAATTACAGTAAGTCTCACTATATAGGCAACAAAATAAAAATGCAACCAAAAATAAAAATGATATAAAATAAAAGGTAGATAATTAAAATAAAAAGCGTAGCTCAGTATGCAGATCTTTACAAAGAAAAAATATACTACGTACGATAGGTGAAGAAAAATATTTACTTAGAACGGTTTAAAATATTAAAGCGAAAAGAAAGAATAAATAGTTTTAGGAAACTAAATTAGGATGACTAAAATAAAATGGCTACAAACTGATACGTATTCCAAAAATTTGATAATTTTTTTTTTTTTTTTTAAAAGGGTAGATTTAAGAAAATGTGGTCACTAGAGGTTACACTTTAGCTAATTTGGAATACACACCAAAGTACTACTGATTGCAAGTAAAACCAAACTACTAAGAAAATACAAAGTACAAAATTAAAATAATTACTATAGCACCACAGAAAAATAAAAATTACGTACCAGTTATGTAGATAGTGTTCACCTTTCGTTCACACGTAGACGCTCGCCGAAATGCTAAAAAAATTTAGAACAGCCAAAAAAATTCCCACCATAAAAGTGAGCCTAGGAGAACAAAGAAACCACGTAATAAGGCGCCACTGTAACGTTAAGCGTTACAGAAAGTTAGTACATAAGTTATGAAATAAAAGAAGGTGGGTCGATCACAGCCATCTAATTTTATTTGTTCCCCGCAGCACACAATATGACGAGAATACATATAGGTATTATTGATTCGGAAGGATAGACTGGCCTGAGGTTCCTCTACGCGCTGGAGCACGATGATGACGTCACAGGGGAATGTTCTGGCAGCGTGGAATTATCCCGCTGACTCCGCCAATTAGCGAGATAGATAGGTAGGTCTTCCGGTAGATCCGGCGTCTAGCTAGCTGAAGCTTTAGCTTGTTATTTTAACTGGAACCTGGATCCTGGAATTTCGAGAATTCCCAATGTAAGGCTAAGTCCAAACCGCCCGCCTCGTTGTGCCCGTAAACGCCATGTAATTAGGGGATACCTAGGTCAGTCTAGGTACTTAGGAATTTAGGATTTCAATAGTAACGCACTAGGTAATTAAAGCACTTACGGCGGCACAACGCATAAGCAGATTGCATATAACAAATGAGCACGCAAAAAGTACAAAACGTATTTAAATAAGGTCAACTCACCCCAGCGGGAACAACAGGATTACAGTTTTATACGCTTATCGTCACCTTTTAGTAGGTACTAATTATAAGGAATTTTGTAAAATTACAATTATACAGTCGGAACAATGGCTCGTCGCCGTGGCAAAATTAAAGGCGAGCGATACGTCCTTCCGGGGCAAATGCTTAGGCTGTGTGTCCTGCGACGGGCAATGCATTTATATTTTAAAACCAGTCCGATCGCTCTGTTGTTTTAGCGATCCGCGAGTCAAAACGCTTGCGAATACGCATTAGATTAAATTTACGGTTCCGTATATTTTTTAAGGTACGTATTAGTTTGTATATATTAAAATTTATAGGTTAATTATATTAAGTTAATTAGATGATTTTTTTGTTATTACAAGATTTATTAGGTATTTAGTTTCTTTTTATAGATTATTTATTTATATATTTTTATATAATTTAGGCAGTTAATTCTATATATTTGAATAAAGTTAACGTGCAACGTTACATTACAACTGATCAAACTATACTATGTATAATCAGCTGTTGTCTGTAAATTTCCTTATTATAAATAAACAAGAGAAAATCAATTTTTACCGGAAGGAGACTCTGTACCTGTGTCGTCTGTTCGTGTCTTACCTATTTCTGGCGCCGAACAACATTGCTGTGTTCCGGTTTGAAGGGTAAGATACGGCAGTGAAATTACCCTACCGTGATTTTACATCTTACGTCACAAGTTGGCAACGTACACTGTGGCTCTTGTGGGGGTCGCAGATTTGCTGCGAATCTCACAAGAGCCACATGTACCTTTTTTTTTCTCGGGGGGAAATGCGTAACCGCACCGTACCCGCCGTTGGCTAGACGGCGAGCGTGTGTGGGGCTCTCCCGGCAGAGTGCCAGGCCTACCCACTAAAACCCCCCGGTGTTCTCCCTGCCCTTATAAGCGCGCTAGGTAAGATCCACACTGCGACTCCACTACCCACGCGCCCGGGCAAGCCTGACCACCTGGTCGGGCTATCGCCAAGGGGGGATTGCCCGAGAACACCAGGGCAATCCCCAGACGCCTTACGGCGGCGTGCACGGGGCCAACTGTGCACGCAGGCCTCCACGGCAGGGTCATTAGACGGGCATCGCTTGTGCGAATGCCCGCCTTCTCCTGCCTATCCGTCTGCGACGGATGGGAGCGGCTTGAGGATCTGCCTCCCGCTCCCTCTCCGCGGCCTCGGCGTTGGCGTTTGGCCCGCAAGAACGCAGGCCGCGCCGTGGCTGACCGTGCGATAGGCTCGCACGGCCCGTGCTGCTAGTTGTACCCAGATGTACCCCAGGTTCCATAACAGAGGACCTAGTATGGAACCCTGCGGTACACCCGCCACCATTGTCCACGTGTGGACGCGCCCATCCGGCCCCTCGTAGAGGATGGATCTGCCTTGCAGGTAATCCTCCACAAGGGCGCGGAGGTACGGAGGCACCCAGTGGAAGCGGAGTGCCTCCTTTATGCACTCGTGGGGCAGGCTGTTGATCGGGGTTCCTGGGGATGCCGTGAAGACCTCATATCGGACATATAGGTGGTCCGATAGGGTCTCCACTTCTTCCTCAACTCGCCAGTCATTAATTCGACTGGCGAGTGAGGGAGATGCAAAGGACACGTCCACCACGGACGTGCCCTGCACCCGGACGCAGCTAGGGATAGAGCCTCTATTCAAAATCTGGAGCCCCAGGGACAGAACCCAGGACTCCAAATCTCCACCCCTCGCGCTAGTGCGGGAGGACCCCCACGCGGTAGACAACGCATTGAAGTCCCCCGCAACTAGCACCGGTACCGCTGCCGTCCTGCGGACGACCCCCTCTAGCGCAGCCAGGAAGATTGTGAAGTCCGCCCGGCTGCGATTGGGGGAGAAATATGATGATACAACCAACATTCCCCCCCACATGGCGGCAACGTAGCCAGTGGCCCCTCTCTCTTAAAATGAGAGAGGGGGCTGTGCCACGCGCCGCCCGCATTATGGCGGCGGAATTATCCGCCGCCACCAACCAATTTGACGACTGCGGCGGAGCGTAGTACGGCTCCGACACAATCGCCAAATCCACACCACACTCCGCCGCGGTCTGACAAAGGAGGTCCTGTGCCGCGGCGCAGTGGTTCAAATTAGCCTGGAGGAGCTTTATGGGACTACTAGACATTGGTGGTCTCCATGGGCTCCTCCTGGGCCATCGCTGTAGCCGGTGCTGCCTGTGGTGTCGGGCTCCTTGGGGCCACGGTCAATTTTACTGGGGCCAAACGGCCCCTTATCGGCGGGGGACTGCAGTTCATGCCCCCCATGCGGTGATTCGCTGGTCGTTTGGCGTTCGCACAGACGGCGCAATTCAGCTCCGCCTTGCAGTCAACCGCCTTATGACCCTCCGACCCGCAGCGGAAACACAGCCCGCTGCGGTCCTTAGCGGAGGGGCACCGCTGCATGAGGTGGCCCATGCCCATACAGCGGAAGCACGGCATGGGTTTCTGCTCAAGAAGTTGAATGGAGGCAGAACTCCATCCAATTTCGATGCGGCCGGCCTCAGCCAGGCGCTTAGTTGCCTCCACGGGCACGGAGGCGAATGCCGCCCCGAAGCCACGCACCCCCGTGTGCACACGGCCCACCTTGATATGGTTCGCCGGGCACGCACCGGCCTGCGCCAGGATCTGCCCCAGCTCCTCAGCGGTCACCGAGTCATCTAAACCAATGACCCGGATATCTGCCGTTTTCACGGGAAGAGCCACATGTACCTACTTATAGGTGACGTGTTACCACTTACCATCAGATGGGCAGTATGCTTGTTTGCCAACTTAGTAGTATATAAAAAAATTGGTCAGATATGTGGCATTAGGGTTTTACTTTGACATTTTATGATATTACAATGTAATAGCCTCACGCTACTTTTGTCGTCATTAATTATTATAATTTATTTATTAATTATTTATTTGTTAATTTACAAAGGAAACTTACAGCTAGATCTAGCCAACACACTTACATTTTTAGTCAGATTGTACTCAGACAAGACTAGTTTAACGTGAGCGAGAGAATGTCATAACTAACAGAATGTCATAATGTCATCTCCATACATTTTTCTGCGGAGCGACTGCGGAAAAGTAAGCGTGTGGCTTTTATCTATGCCCACAGTACGGCATGAAGCAACTTGAAAATCTGGCGCCGTTTGTCAACTGGCACCAAATACTTTTCAAAAAGCTGACAAAGGACCAGGGACGGAACCGGGATTTCATTTTGTCACAATCAGTATGCGCGCATCACACGAGCAGGGAGAAATTATGTTTTTCGTATGTGTTTCAGTCTATATTTTTTGTGTAGCAGAATTCTACATTATTTATTCACGCTGAAAACTTCATCATTATCATCATCATAACAGCTCATATACGTTCCCACCGAGGGACTCGAGCCTACCCTAAGTTAGGGTGTTTAGGCCTTAGTCAACCACGCTGGCCCAGTGCGTATTTGTTGACTTCACATATAAACGCCTTTGAATTTCTTCGCAGATGTAGGCAGGTCGCCTCGCGATGTTTTTCTTCACTGTAGGCGCGTCAGACAAATGTACACATATGAAATTCGAGAAACTAAAAACACATTGGTACTTGGCGGTCTCCAACCCCGGACCTCCCGATTGGAAGACAAGTGCCGAGTCCACAACGCCACCGACGCTCGAGGGCTGAAAACTTACTCATTAATATTTTCGTCAGACTGTGTACTGCCCCCTTACCATGATCGCTTAAAACTGTGTTCAAGAGAGAGAGAGAGACAGACGGCGCTATACCCAGCAATAGCGGTGTCTCTGTTTCAATATTGTTTTAAGAGGATTGTGAAGTATCCATGCCCGGTGCGAGTAGGTATTTTCTAAAATGTAAATATCTGTTTCACACTGATTAGCACCGTGCGATAGAGTTGCAAGAACTGGAAGCAATTGCCTACAATTCCCGTTTGAAATATTGTTTCAGGCGATAACGTTTTTACCCCCCTAAACCTTTCCAAATGAGAGGATTTTGGTCTCATTAGATTCAACACACTTTAAACTAGGTCTGTACGTTTTGCTTTTGTAATTCAGTTAAATTTAGTAAAAAAAAAGATAAAAATGGTCGAGATAGATTTTAAATAAAATATATTGACATTTTGATGCTAATTATTAATATCCTGAGCAATATTTTATCAAAACATAAACGTATGGACCTAGATTTTTATTATAACTATGAAATTATGAAAATTGGACTATGTTTAGAGGGGGAAAACGGTATCGCTTTTTGTATGAAAATTTACAGCTTCACAATCCTCTTAACCTTGCTTTTATGCGATCTAGTCAGGCTTTCTGGCCTCGCCTTTATACTCTTATAAGAGGGCACAGTACCTACTACTAGCGCCGCCATTCGTTTTTTATTAATTATGATAAATTAAAGACGTTTATACCAAAAATAGATCAGTCAAGTACTCAATACAGATATTTCAGATTTTTTGAGCTATATAGGAATAACCAAACCATAATCCGAATTATTGCTCAAAGTGGCCACTTTTAGCAATAATTCTTGCTCAAAGTGGCCACTTTTAGCAATAATTCGGATTAGGATTATTCCTATACCTTTAATCTATGCCTGAATAGCTCCCAAAAATCGAAAATATCTATATTAATTTAGTGAGTGCTCTATTTTTTGTAGAAACATCTTTAATTCATGATAATTAATAAAAAACTAAAGGCGGCGCTAGTGGACTGACTGTGCCCCCTTAAGTGTGATCATCATAATCATTTCAGCTACAACGCCCTCTCCCAGGAAATAATATAAGTATTTATCTCATAAACTCACCAGAGTCTATAGTGGCAGGTAAATGGGGTGACCTCTTTTTATAATATTTTATGATTTCTTTAGTAATGATTCATAATTAACCAATAGTAATAGATAGATCGATTTAGGCCGATAGCAGTTATAACGCTTTTTGCAGACCCATAAAAAGATATCTATTTTATTATAAGTGAATTTTTACTGCACAGATTTCTGGGAGATGGTCGTAAAATGAAGACGGTATTCATTACAGCAGCCGGTGATTATGTGGAGGGCGGAGGGAGGGGGCCGATAATACTCAAAGGATGCTACGCTATCGCCGAGAATGAACTTGTCTTGTTGGGGAAAAATGTGGAAACTTCCAAAGAATTCGGCTAATTCCACGGGGACCGTGCCTCCGGCATCGCGGCAAATTGATAAATATTTCATAACTCCCTTATTCCCGTTCATTTTGCGACTATGTACCTACGTACTGCAGTTTTAGTTTTCTAGAAAATTTTGACGTATAAATCAGGGATTGTGTCTCATTATGCTTCCATGAAATAAGAACTTATTTCTGTGTGAATAAATTGGCGAGGAAACGTTAACATGACACTTAGGTCATTTTTAGGGTTCCGTAGCCAAATGGCAAAAAACGGAACCCTTATAGATTCGTCATGTCTGTCTGTCTGTCTGTCTGTCCTTCCGTATGTCACAGCCACTTTTCTCCGAAACTATAAGAACTACACTGTTGAAACTTGGTAAGTAGATGTATTCTGTGAACCGCATTAAGATTTTCACACAAAAATAGAAAAAAGCAATAAATTTTAGGGGTTCCCCATACATAGAACTGAAACTCAAAATGTTTTTTTTCATCAAACCCATACGTGTGGGGTATATGGATAGGTCTTTAAAAATTATATTGAGGTTTCTAATATAATTTTTTTCTAAACTAAATCGTTTGCGCGAGAGACACGTCCGAAGTGGTAAAATGTGTGCCCCCCCCCCCTGTAACTTCTAAAATAAGAGAATGATAAAACTAAAAAAATATATGATGTACATTACCATGCAAACATCCACCGAAAATTGGTTTGAACGAGATCTAGTAAGTAGTTTTTTTAATACGTCATAAATCCTACGGAACCCTTCATGGGCGAGTCCGACTCGCGCTTGGCCGGTTTTTTTGATACATAGTCAACTTTAACCATTAGTCAATACAATGTAACACGGTATCGATGTGAAAAATGTTCTAAAGGTATAAAACAACATTTTATTTAATCATAAACAAGGTGTTTGATCAATACCCTACCAAGCTGACACCTGCCGATGTTAACACAGCCATGCAAAAGGTATGGCGTCATTGAAAATTTAAAATTGTAAAATTTATTTTCTAATTTTGCATACACTTTTTTTTTACACACGCAACTATTTGTATGGGGGTTTAAAAATTAATTTTTCATTACTCATACTCCGAAAGTGGTTCTGAAGTTGTCTGAGGGGCGGGATGAAATTAATACCTTTCAGCCCTAGGGAGAATTGCTTTCAACTGACAGCTGTCAAATTATAAAAAAGAAACTAGTTCTATTTTCATATTTCAGTGGAATCATGTTCCAACTTTCTATAGAGCCACTCAATTACAGCACGGTGTAAAATTGAAATAACGTAAAGTTAAGTATAAATTAAAGAATATATATATATATTTTTAATGGCTATATTATAATTTACTTTAAACTTTTTCTTTAACATACCTACCATAGATTTGGGCAAAATATTTACCATTTGTTGAGTTATGCATATAAAAAAATTAAGGCTGAATAGCTGGCCGGTCAGAAAAAAGAAACAAAATGCCGGGAAAGCGGCAATCCGATCTTCATTTGTTTTTTCGAATTGTAGAGTTTTGTTTATACTTCCGCATAGCAGAGATTTATAATATAACACAATGAGTTCATATGATTCAGATATGGATATAACGCCTGATTTCATAAGAGAAGAGCCTAAAGTAGAAGTTGTTAATTTATCTTCTAATAATACAATTCTCGTGTCACAGTGTTTGTTACCAAACTCCTCCGAAACGGTTTTATGAAATTTTTTGTGTATATTCAGTGGGTCTGAGAATAAGTCGTAAACTATTTTTTATTATGGCAAAACGTAGTTCGCCGGCATAGCTAGTCTTCAAATGTATAAAATTCTCGTGTCACACGGGCCCAATTCAGCTAATAAGCTACAGCTGAATCGCAACTGAATCGTTGCCATCGACCAATCAGAACGCCACATTATCACGTCATCGAGCAGTTGAAAGACAATATAAGCGCTCCGATTGGTCGACCGCAACGATTCAGTTGCGATTCAGCTGTAGCTTATTAGCTGAATTGGGCCCCAGTGTTTGTTACCGAACTCCTCCGAAACGGCTTGACCGATCATTATGAAAATTTTTGTGTAAGTTCGGTAGGTCTGAGAATAGGTCGTAAACTATTTTTTATTATGGCGAAAGGTAGTTCGCCGGCACAGCTATATATTTATAAAATTCATCCTTCACAGTGTTTGTTATCAAATTCAAATTCAAATTCAAATTCAAAAATCTTTATTCAACATAGGCCTTTACAGACACTTATTGACGTCAAAACAAAGCAACACATTCTAATTTAAAGGAAACATATTAACCTTGTATGTGCATACATCCTGAATATAATCAGGATGTCTGCAAATACAAGTAGGAATGAAAAAAAAAAAGTTGATTCTACACCTGTTCGGAAATTGGGAGGCCTTCTCGAGAAGAACAGGCAAGAAACTCGAAAGGTCAAATTTTTTATCTCCTCTTTTAAATCGCCATTTACAATATTGGTTCTGTTACATAGTCATTGAAAGTTATAAAATACATTCAGTATGTAAGTATGCTTACATACACTTAAAATTGTCAGAAAAACATGATAAGCTTAACACTAAGCATTATACAATAAATTATGTTGTTACCAAACATGACATCTGATAACTATTCTAGCTAATTCCATATCGTGTGGTCACTTAAATAATCATTCACTTTGTAATAACCTTTGTTCATGAGAGTCTTTTTAACGTGAACTTTAAATTTATGAATTGGTAAATCGGTGATACTTTGTGGAAGCTTATTATAAAATGCTACACACCTCCCTAGAAATGAACCACTAGTTTTATGAAGCCTGTAAGTTGCAACGGCAAGCTTATTTTTATTTCTTGTGTTTATATTATGGTAATCACTATTTTTAACGAATGTAGCATAATGCTTGTATACATAAACTAAATTGTCATAAATATACTGACCGGCTAAAGTTAAGATATTAATTTCTTTGAACAATTCTCTAAGTGAGTCCCTAGCCCGTAAATTATAAATGGCGCGAATTGCTCTCTTCTGTAACACAAAAATTCTTTCAATATGAGCCGCCGAACCCCATAACAATAATCCATATGACATAATACTATGAAAATAACTAAAATAGATTAATCTCGCCGTTTCAACATTAGTAAAAAGCCTGATTTTCTTTACTGCGTACGCCGCCGAACTTAGTTTGCCAGCCAAGGATTCAATATGTGGGTCCCATTGTAACCGTGAATCTAAAGTAATGCCTAAAAATTTCGTGTTATTTACAAGGTCAACTACATTCTTATTCATATTTAAGTGGGTATCAATCTGCCTTACATTTGGCAAAGAGAATTTAATGCATTTCGTTTTCTTAGAATTCAATGACAAATTATTAGTTGTAAACCAGAACAGAACTATAGAGAGAGCATCATTTACATCGTCAGAGCATTGTTTCCCTCGGTCAACCTTAAACAATAATGATGTGTCATCTGCAAATAATACAGTCTCACATAAGTCTTTAATGTAATAAGGCAGGTCATTGATGTAAATTAAAAAGAGTAATGGACCCAATATTGATCCCTGGGGTACCCCCATAAGAATAGGTGCACTGGCAGACTCCGATTTATTAACGACAACTCTCTGCAATCTGTCAGATAAATATGATTTAATAAGACTTACTGCTTCATTTGAAAAACCATAATGTTTAAGTTTATGAATAAGCGTTTCATGACTTACACAGTCAAACGCTTTGGAGAGATCGCAAAAAACTCCAATTACATCCTGCTTGCCCTCCCAAGCATCAAAAACATGTTTAAGAAGTGCTATTCCGGCGTCAGTAGTGGATTTTCCTTTGGTGAAGCCAAACTGTTTGCCATGTAGTAATTTATTTGTTAATAAATGACTTAATATCTGGTTATACATGATTTTTTCGAAAATTTTGCTTAATATTGGTAATATTGAAATAGGTCTAAAATTCGAGGGATCTTTTTTATCTCCAGATTTAAACAAAGGTATTAATTTGCTGTATTTCATTAGATCAGGAAATATGCCCTCATCAACACAAGTATTAAAAATTAGCGCTAACTGAGAAGCTATTACATTTATAATAGACTGAATTATGTGAGTCGAGATGCCCCAAAGATCTTCAGTCTTTTTCTTGCTAAGCAAACGGAAAGTTTTCAAGATAGTGATCGAATCAACATGGCTAAATTTCAAAGTTTCGCTGCACTTATCTACACTTGACTCCAGGAGGGTGACCGCCACATTGGAAGATGAATTTAGATTACTGGTAGTTATAATAGTAATTTCAGAAAAGTAATCAACAAAAGCGTTGGCAACTTCATTGTCCGACTTAATAATGTTATTGTTTATTTCTAACGAGAATGAGTTTCCAGAACATTTTACTTTCCCGGTTTCTTGATTTATAATATCCCATGTTGTCTTAATTTTATTTTTCGACATATTTATTTTATTAAATATGTACAGAGATTTAGCAGCCAAACAAGCATTTTTAAAAGTTTTTGAGTATTTTTTAACATAATTTAAAAAAACAGGATCAGCGGAAGCTGCTTTTTGTGAATAAAGTTCATATAGCTTTCTCCTACTCTTATAGATACCTGGTGTAGCCCAGTCACTAAATTTCGTCCTATTTTCGTTTAGTTTAATTACCTTTTGTGGAAATATGTTGTTACTTTCAGTTTTCACTAAATTAAATAAATTATTGTATAAGACATTGGCATCTTTATTTATGGTCGGCAGAGATGCGATTTGAGATGTTATTTTCCTTTTAAATTTACTTAAACTACGTTTTGGTATTGGTCTACAAGTTATTTCACCTTCAGAATTAACATGATGGTGTTTAATACAGGCTAATTGACCACTATGGTCAGAGTTAATAAAGCTTATTACAGCACATTCCAAGATTTCACAATTACAAAAAATATTATCTAAGCATGTGGCTGATGTAGGTGTTATTCTGGTTGGTTGTTTGAATAAATAATGCAAATCAAACGATTTGAATAAGTTAATAAAATGATTAGACAGAGAAGATAAATCTAAGATATTTATGTTAAAATCTCCACATATAACTATTTTCTTATTTTTTCTACACACTATTTGCAAGACATCCTCCATAGTGGCCTCAAATTCCAGATAGTTGCCCGACGGAGGTCTGTGCACACAAACTATTATAAGATTATTAAGCTCCACACACGATATCTCAATAATTATTTCGATTGAGAGTGATATTACATCTTTGCGTTCTTTATAATGAAAAATATTTTTTAGAATAATTAAAGATCCACCTCTTATTGCGGACTGTCTAACAAATGAACTTACAATACTGTAATTATCAAAAGTAATAAATTCATATTTTTTAAGCCAATGTTCGGTAATACATAATATGTCGATATTTTCATCTGATAAAAATAAATTAATTTCTAAGTCTTTGCCAGAAAAACCTTGAATATTTTGGTGAACAATGCGTAAACAATGAGGTCCTTCTATTGTCAATACATGGCTAGAGATATCCTCTATTGTCTTATTTACTAATTTAAATTACTTGAAACAGATACCAAACTATCATTGAGTGTATGATGCTCAATAGAAGCATTGTCATTTTGGTTACCAACCAAGTTCTTGGTTGAAGTTAAAAAATAAAATTTTAGCACAGAAGCTAATTGTTTAATACAATATCTAGATAGACATATTCTATCATCGGTCAAATAGAATTTATTAGTCACACATGTCAATTTATTCATGTCAATAATATGAATTTTATTATTGTAACTAGCCATGGTATGTAATGTCGAATTTAACTTAAATATTAACTTATTTTCCTCTGTTGTAAACTTATTACAATAGGGAAATGTGAACATTACAACACTTTTGACATTTAAATTATTAACATAAGTTAAAAGTTTTTGCAGGGAATATTTATTTACACCAATTTTATTCCCTAACAGTATGATTAGGTTGTCATTGTCATTAAAATCATAATTAATAATACTATTTATTATTTCATCAAAGGAAGAGCCTGGCATACATATATTTATGACAGATTGCTCTAACTGACTGTTTAATAAGCAGCCCATACCTTTTCCAACTTCATCACTAAACATAACATAGTTCACCTTTGATTTCGATGTAGAATTGTTGTTGTTGTACCTATTTTGAGCAGGGGATTCACAATCAGGAACACTGCCTTTGGGAGAAGATTTAGTCACCTTATTAGGCGACTGTATTGTAGATTGGTGACCGATTCTACTCTCTAAACACTGATTTTCAATAGGTAACTGATCTGTTGTTTGATTTATATTATATTGGCATAGTGATACAAAATCTGGTGAGGACCGAATGTATTCCCCAATCTGTTTTTGAGCATTATAATACTTATCGTTTAAATGTTCAATGTTTACATTAAGATTATCAATAATTTTATTTAATCTGTTCGTGTTCCGGTTATAGAATGCCCTGCTCTCTTTCAATTTTACATCAAAAATCTCAAGTGGATTCATCAAGCTAGCTCGTTCTTTTCTAAGTTTAATATTAACTTTGAAGCAATTTTGTTTTTTAATCAGTTTCTGAGTTTTCTCTATGAATTTGCTAATTTTAATATATTTTTTAAACTTATTTTTACTACATGAACGTACAACACTATTGTTTTCCTTTGATACAGTATTACCTAGAAGATTTTCGCCACCAGGGGACTGAGTGAGCTCTTCAAATAAACTGTTTGTATGAGCGATTTCCTGGTTTTGTCTAAATTTTTCAAGTACAGAGATTTGCTTGTTTGCTCCTCTGAGACTACTTTCCAGATAAGCAATCCTATCCAAGGCCTGCTCATAAGTATTATTACACTGAACTAGATCCTCTAATGTACGGTGAAGGTGATGGCGTTCCTCCAGCACTTCAATGTGTTTACAGTGGAGTAGTGCCAGTTCACTTTTTAGTTCAGTGTTTCTGTCAATGTTCAATTTAATTTCCACTTCACTTTCATCCCTTTCTCGCAACAATTGATCATAGGAGTCTTTTGTTACTTTGAGCTCGTGCAGGACTTGCTTGAGTTTGGCCTCAGTACCAAGAGCAGCGGCTTTGCGGGTCAACATTTTTAAGCCCAGGAAGTATGTACAAATCCTAAAAAACACAAAAACCCTTTAGTATGAAATTGATGAAGAATATCAAGGGACAGCAGTAGAAAGGGCTAGAAAAAAAAGGGATCAGGCAAAGATATAGACAGATAGACAAAGAAAATATTCTAGAAAAGTGGACACTATATTCCAAGATCAAAAATGAATAATAATTATAATAAAAGTGATATTTTACTGCAGTCACTAATTAAACACAAATTAAGTTGTTTACCTACTGGTTTCACAATACTCAAGAGGTTTGGGTCACAAATTTAACCTAACAGCAAAATCTCTAATATTTAGGATTATGATGGAATTAACATATATTTTTATTAAGAGGTTAATGGTACAATAACAGAATACCTACTTAGCAAAGCAAACTATTGTGTAGTGTAGTGTAGTACTGTGTCTGAGGCTTTAGGCGTTGACAAGTCTCAACATTAACTTCCACTTTATGTCAAGTTAAGAGAAACACAACTTAGCCAAGGTGTGTTATTGGACGTGTCTCACTTAATGTGAGGTTTGTGTTGAGTATTTAATTATGCTACGATTATAAAATAGTTAAGTACTAAATACAATACATCCCCGGTTTTAGTGAAGAAACTCAGCCAGTGACCGCAACTTCCAATGATGGGTACAATTGATATTTGATATTTGAATTGCGTGCTTTATTTCCAAATATAAAACACATAAGTTGCCCAATTTTATGCGTTAATATAACATAAATTTATCACAACGAAGATTTCCAATTCAAAATTTGACAGTCACGGTTGACCTAGATTTTCATTTATACAAATCTTGAAAACTTCTCTTCGTACGGACTTGCAAATATTTGTGCCTAATGATTACACTAGTATACTGCAATCACTGTATTTAACTTAATTAATTTCACGTATTATTAATTTTTTACAATAAATAATTGAACAGCTGGTTAAATGACGTATGGTCGATAAGGCTGCGTTCCGAAACCCGAACTCCCACGAAACGGCTTGACCGAATTTTATTGATTTTTTTTGTGTATTTTTGGTAGGTCTGAGGGTCTTCGTGGGCAAGTGAGCCCACACAGAGGCGCGTTCAGGGCCTTCGCGCGAAGTACAACTTTTCGCTCTAACCCCGTTCAATGCCTTCGAGCGTGACAACCGGGTGAAACAACCGGCCCGTTCAAGACCTTTGAGTGTCGGCGCGAGTTACAACCGAACAACCATCGAATTTGATGGTTGTAAAACGCTCTGACGTTTATGACCGAAATACTCTTACGTGATTGGATGATATTGGCGGCCATATTCTATAATGTCATCTACTAGAATGAGAGAGAAATAAAAAATCATGTGAAAGAGGGAGATAAAAGATTTGGTTGCTGCAACGCGTTCAACGCCTTTGAGCGAGTTAAAAAACAACCGGACAACTACACTCAGAGGCGCTGAACGCGCCTCAGGACTATTTTGTCGGGGGCGACTCGGCCTATTAATTTGCCAAGGGGTCTACTTAGCCCGCGCGCTTAGTTGATACCTGTTTACCACTATATGGTCTACTCAGCCCAATTAGGCGATAAATGTTTAGGAAAGTAAAGGAGGCAGTGAGAAGGGGCTTGGAATTCTATTTCATTACACGAAAGCTATACCAATAAAGTATCATTTTGTGAGAGTCAGGATGGCGGGTGAACCAGAACGGACACCAAAAACATAATTAGAGAAAAAATGTACTACTTTGAACCACTTATTAAAAAAATTGTACCATTCTGTAAAAAATATATAAAATTAAAATACACCCGGCGTTCTGACTGTCGGACTGTGCCACTTGTTCTTGCTTTTAGTCAAATTTCATGATTTTAGGTCAAGGGGAAGTACCATAATATCCGGTTGCACAAACATGGTTACCGCTTAACAAAAACCAATTTAAATATTTAAAATATGTTTTATTTAAAAGTCTGACAAACGTAGCAAACTATCTTAATTGAAATAAAACAATAATTCCTTCTTCATGAGTTCGTAAATTAGTCACGTACGAGAACGAACAACACGTTACCCCTACATACAAGGTGGCCCATTTAGATCGGTCAGTATGGGAAAGCCTATAAGACATATATAGGAAGATCTGTTCTTAGGGACCACGACATCAATTCTAGTGATTAGTAGTTATTTCAGAATTGGGTCATTTTTTTGTTTTTTATTTGCCTACTATATCTTTCAATATTTTTCAAATGGGCTGAGTTGACCCTATAGCTGTAGACAGTGGTTAAATGAGCCCGCGGGCTGAGTTGACCGAGTGTTCCGAGTCGCCTCCAACATAAACAGTAGAGCCCGCGGGATGAGTGGTGTGTGGGCTGAGTTGCCCACGAAAGTGTCCTGAGGATAGGTCGTAGACTATTCTTTATACCTCTCTATAGCTGATTTTTAGGGTTCCGTAGCCAAATGGCAAAAAACGGAACCCTTATAGATTCGTCATGTCTGTCTGTCTGTCCGTCCGTATGTCACAGCCACTTTTCTCCGAAACTATAAGAACTACACTGTTGAAACTTGGTAAGTAGATGTATTCTGTGAACCGCATTAAGATTTTCACACAAAAATAGAAAAAAAACCGGCCAAGCGCGAGTCGGACTCGCCCATGAAGGGTTCCGTAGGATTTATGACGTATTAAAAATTTACTTACTAGATCTGGTTCAAACCAATTTTCGGTGGAAATTTGCATGGTAATGTACATCATATATTTTTTTAGTTTTATCATTCTCTTATTTTAGAAGTTACAGGGGGGGGGGGGGGGGGGGACACACACATTTTAACACTTTGGACGTGTCTCTCGCGCAAACTATTCAGTTTAGAAAAAAATTATATTAGAAACCTCAATATGATTTTTGAAGACCTATCCATAGATACCACACACGTATGGGTTTGATAAAAAAAATGAGTTTCAGTTCTATGTATGGGGAACCCCCAAAATTTATTGCTTTTTTCTATTTTTGTGTGAAAATCTTAATGCGGTTCACTGTTCGGTAGTTCCGTTCGGTAGGTACTTAGTCCGAGATAAGGAACTTCCCACCCTTCCCTCTTGAAGTAATGAATTACTAACCCAAGTATATTTACCTAATACTCTCAGCTAATGGCGTATGGTGACAGTAGAGTTGCCTATTTTGTTATCTTTTTATTTTTTCCAGCGATGTCTTTGAATCTCGCGTAATATACAGTGCGAATGGCGATACTACAACAGTTATTTCGGACTAAGTACTACATATAATATGGATAGAACTTCATTTCAGGTATGTTCGTTTAATCCCATCATTAATATTGTTCAAATACTGAGTTATAATGATTTCTTGCATTACATGGTTAAAAGTTACAACTTACAATTCTAATAATATTTATATTTAGTGTACATACTTCTTTAATAATTTAATAGAATCTTTGTTTGCATAATTTGAATAATTATATATACCTTATTACCGTAACACTAATCGAATAGTGTTTTAGAATAAATGTTTATCCCAAAAATAAAAATGAAATGTGCCTTGTGAAATCTTTATACAATAAATAAAGGACTGCTAAAAGGTTGTAGGTAAGTCATTAATTCCAGATATTCAAATAAGCTTTTTATTATTATTGACTTCGACTCATCCATTAAGTTGGTATCTAACATAAGTAATAGAAAATATAGGAGTACTTATATAAAATTATCTTATTGAACATTTTTGACTACAATATGAAATCACTGTTATTGTTTAAAAACATTTTTTTCTAGCTTGGGCAACTTCTTATGCACTGATTGAGAGCAATATTGCATTTCGTTTTGCATGTTTTATTGTTTCCGCATCGTAATATGCATTGACTGAAAGAGACATCACAAATCTGTATACATACAGCACTATTGTCACGTTTTACTCTTTTCTTGTTTCCGCAACCTGATAGGCATTGCAATTCAGTATTATTGCAATTCAGTTCACATGTATTGCCACCTTTTATTCCTTTCTTATTTAGGCAATCCGATAGGCATTGACTGACAATATTATCGCAATTCTCTTCGCATGTATTGTCATAAGTGCTAGGTTCTTCACATTTTGCCCACGTGACAAAACCCCAAACATTCAGTAAAAATATTGTGAATATAACTCCTGTAAGCAAACAAACGATCATTTTAGTATTTTAATTATTATTGAAAATTAGTTTGGTGCGTTTTAAAGATTGGTATACTTCAGTGCTACCATATAACGGGTTGATTGCAATACTGATTGATTTATGTTGCGGTATAAGCTATGAAGTGGAAACTGCTTAATATCAGGTTGACTATAATGCTTGATAGCCACATAATAATATGTTCTATAAAATAAAGTGAGACAAAAAAAAACATACGCATCGAATTGAGAACCTCCTCCTTTTTTGAAGTCGGTTAAAAAAGAAATCCTAGTTGAAAAATAATGACAAACATTAACATAAGTTGCAGTTAATGTTTTCTCATACTTGGATATCTGTCGACTAGCCATTGACAGGTAAGGTGCGGTGCGCAAAGCATCCCGCCTCGTCAAAAACGGTGAAAATCCGTGGCTCTCTTAGTATTGGGATTCCAAAGAACGGATGTATTTTGGTTGATCAATGTCCCAACTTTGGGCACACAACGTTTTACTCATTTAACTTTGATACATAATATGGCGCATAAGTGGAATGAGTTTCTAGTCAATGTGTTCCCCGAACAATATAACTTAGGTCACTTTTGGCGAAAGTGATTAGATACTAAGGGCCATACTAATAACCATTGTATAAGCCTTGTATAGTTAAGCAGTGTTTTGTCTCTTTTGTTCGAATTTGAAATGTCATTCGAGTGAACGTGACAAAACACTGTTTAACTAAATCAGGCTTATACAATGGTTATTAGTAAGGCCTTTAATAACTAAGCATTTACATTTAAGGCCATATCTATCTTCACAACTAGATTAGATTTCGTAAGATAAAATGCTTTCTGATCAATTAAAAAAATTGTAATAATTGCCAATAATTATGAACGTACCCTTGGTCTTCATCGCGGCAGTAGAATCATTGCAGTGCAAGCGTTATAGGCTTTTTATTGCGAGCGCGTGTTTGAACAGCACCGCGAATATCTAATATTATTTAAAAAAGGAAGTGACACGCTTGTTACCATAAGTTGCGAAAGCGATATACAGTGTGTAACAAAAACCCTGTGAGCCTTTTTGGGGGCATGTTCAGAATCGATATAAGATGGTTTTTATGTTTGTCATTTTTTATAACTTAAATAAAAAAATCTAAATAAATATTTAATCATTAATATTTTGAAATTAACATCATTGCTCACCTATGCAGTCTGCAGATGCTTACGGCTGCGTCACGGTAATAGTATAGCAATAGCACACTTCTGCGTTACGTCATGAACTCGGCACATCACGTGTCAAAATCACAATTCGCTTAGCTGTTTATTTTTGTAACTGTAATTCGTAACACTTAGGAACGATTCCTGTTTATTTGTCATTAACCTGTGCCAATTTTGGTTAATTTAGGTCAGGTCGTGGGTTGGTAATTAAAGAAATTGGTGCTGTGCGTACCTGGAGAAGTGTATGGATGTATTTTTCAAGCGCGCCTCCATAGAAATGCAAGCAGATTTCAGATGTGGGAAGGATCTAATAAAGTACACAATTTATATTTAACATGCAATTTTATTCTCTTTTATTTACTCTCAATTAACATACTGGGAAATTTTCTCCAGCACAGTAAGCAATTTTAACTTACGTACTCACTGCGTACATAAATAGCTTTGAACAAACCAACAACATGGAAGAGGTGCTTGTAGATTTTTTACCTTAATATATATGAAAAGAGAGCAAAACCGCCTCCTTCTCGAAAAACTAGGGAAACATTACCTTCAATCACGCCGAAAAGAGTGGCAAAGCTCTTTGGTGACTGTTCCTTCTTAATACATCTCCACAGTTTGTACTGTCCGATGTGGTAACAAAAGGACGGTAGATTTTAAGGGCTGTTTCTTAAGGGGAAAGTCCTTCCAGTATATAAAAAAACTTACGAAAGTGAAAAAAAAAACATGTTTTCCATTGGTGTAATAAAACATGTTAAGAACTAGTATTAGTCCAGCCCATGATGGGTTTGAATTAAAATATTAAGCTATTAAGGTCAGCTTATATAACTCAAACTCAAACTCAAAAATCTTTATTCAATATAGACCTTTACAGGCACTTATTGACGTCAAAATAAAAACATAAAAATCTTCAACCAAGAATCTAATTAACTAAATTATTTAATCCTTGTATGTACACACACCCCAACCATTATTAAGATGTGTGCAAATACAAGTCAAATGAAAAAAAAAATTGACTCTACACCTGTTCGGAAATTGGGAGAGCCTTCTCAAGAAGAACAGGCAAGAAACTCGGAAGGTCTTGTATTTTTTTTGTCTCCTCTTTTAAAATGCCAACATTACAATATTATATTTCACAAACATTTTTTTAAATAATATAGAAATGCCTGTCGGTGTGAGTGGAACAGTTACTCGAATGAAATTTATCCCACTATCACAAAGTTTTAACACCCTTTAAACGTCAATTATCACATTTTTTGTCAATCCCAAGCAGTTTTATCTGTCATATAATCAGACACTTTATAATATGCTTTTTTCATAAGTGCGCCCTTGATAGCGACTTTAAATTTATTCAAGTTAAGTGCTTTAATATTATTTGGGATTTTATTGTAGAAACGTACACAAAGGCCTTTGAAAGAATTATTAATTTTTTTAAGGCTAGTATTTGGTAACGCTAACATATTCTTTTGCCTAGTATTTACTGAATGAATATCACATGTATATTTTTATGAACATATACTATATTCTCGTAAATATATTGCGACGCGACGGTCATAATACCAATTTCTTTAAATTTTTCTCTCAAAGAGTCTCTTATTTTAAGGTTATAAATAGCACGAATAGCCCTTTTTTGCAGCACAAAAACAGTCTGAATGTCGGCAGCATTTCCCCACAGCAAAATGCCATACGACATCACACTATGAAAATAGGCAAAGTATACAAGTCTTGCTGTATCAACATCAGTCAGCTGACGTATTTTCCATACAGCGTAGGCTGCAGAACTAAGTCTCTTCGACAATTTATCAATATGTGGTCCCCACTGAAGCTTTGAATCTAAAGTAATACCAAGAAATACTACGGTATCCACAAGGTCCACATTTTTATGCTTTATGTTAACAGTGGTGTGAACCTCTTTAACATTGGGTAAAACAAATTTTATACATTTAGTTTTCCCTTCATTGAGGCACAAGTTATTCGCATTAAACCAGTAAACTATTCTTGAGATAGAACTATTTACATCGTCATAAATTTGCAATCGTCTTTTAATTTTAAACATAAGTGAAGTATCATCTGCAAATAATACAATCTCATGCCTGTTTTGTACAAAAGCAGGCAAGTCATTTATATATATTAAAAATAGAAAAGGACCAAGAATTGAACCCTGCGGAACTCCCATTTTAACCGAGGCGCCCTGGGACCTCTCCCCGTTGACGTCTACTTTCTGAATCCTCTCAGTCAAATAGGAGACGAGTAAATCCAGAACAGTGTCGCGAAATCCATAGTAGTGTAATTTCCTGATCAGGGTGTCATGATGAACGCAATCAAACGCCTTGGACAAGTCACAAAAAACGCCCAGCGCATTATGTGAGTCCTCCCAGGCCTCATATATATTTTGTATTAACTCAACACCAGCATCAGTTGTTGAGCGACCCTTTCTAAAACCAAATTGTTTACAGTGTAGAAGATTATTTCTGTTAAAAAAGCTTTGCATTTGTTCCAACATTATTTTTTCAAAAATTTTGCTAAAAGTAGGTAGCACAGAGATAGGTCTAAAATTATTGGGGTCTGATGTGCTACCAGATTTGTGTAATGGAATAATTTTACTCAGTTTCATTAGATCAGGAAACACACCACAGTCAATGCAATCATTAAAAATACTAGCAAGTATTGGAGCTATTGTTTCTATTACAGATTGGGAAACATCTACAGAGTTGCCCCACAGATCCATGGTTTTCTTTTTATTCAGCGTTTTAAATGACTTTATTAAATCATTTGCACAAATATGGGCAAATTTAAATTTATCATCACAAGTTTTAACATAATCTTTTAGAATAGATTCGGCTACAGTGGGGGAGGAATCCAAAGATTTTATGATTGAAACTGGAATGTCAGTAAAGAATTTTTCAAATTCTGTAGCTATCTCAATATCTACTGTAACTTTCTTATTTTCAATATTTAAACAAAAATTGTTGTTATTAGTTTTTACTCTTCCGGTTTCATTATTAATAATGTTCCATGTCGTTTTAATTTTGTCACTAGTTTTTTTTATTTTAGAGCTTAAATAATTAGACTTTGCAAATTTACAAACTTTTTTAAATACTTTGGAATAAGTTTTTACATACAATTTAAATTGATCACTAGTATTTAATGAACGCTCATTGTAAAGTTCATAAAGTTTTATTCTGCTTTTGTGAATACCTGGTGTGGCCCATTCACTAAAAGCTAATCTACCATTGACTGAGATGGTTTTTGGAACAAAGATATTTTTAAATTCACAACAAAATGTGCTAAAAAAGTTTTCATACAATTTATTTGGGTCTTCGTCATAATCAATATACTTTAAATTAATACCAAGATTATTATTGAAACGCTCCAAGCGGCCAGCAGTCTTTGGTACAACAGTGATATTCTTTTTCGCCATAAGCTTACATTTGTAAGGTATAGTAACAAATTGACCAGAGTGGTCAGATTCTAAGTTATTAAAAACATTTTGTGCTAATGGTTCTATGTCAGTATAAATATTATCAATGCATGTGGCAGAAAACTCAGTAATTCGTGTTGGCTCCAGAAATAAGTTTTTAAGATTATATGACTGAAACAAATTTTTGATTCTCATACATAAACTAGAGTTTTCTAATAAGTTAATATTAAAATCTCCACAGACTAATATTTGTTTACCTTGCTTACAGACTTTATTTAAAACTTCATCCATTATATTTTCAAAGTGGTCGTACAATCCCGAAGGAGGCCTGTATACGCTCACTACAATAATCTGGTCCAACTCTACACAGGCAATTTCTATTGTTCGTTCAACTGAGAGGTTCACAATATCTTTACGATCTTTATATTTAAGCTTTTTATTTAATATGATTAATGAGCCACCGCGAATTGCATTTTCTCGACTGAACGAACTACCAACCTGGTGGTTGCTAAAATAAAACATGAACTGGTAGCTTTAAAATTTAATCTTGATTTCAGCATACAATTTATAATTTTTTATTAGTATTTTGTGACATTTGCTTAAGATATTATTATTATTTCTTTTGACATTATTTTTCTTATTTAATTTTCAAATACAATGTTTTTGGAATTTTGTTTTTATGTGTGTGAATTGTTAAAATGTATTGTATTGTGTATCATTATGGGCTCTAAAAGCCTGAAATAAATAAATATTATTATTATTATTATTATTAAGCCAATGTTCGGTTATACAAAAAATGTCTACTTTACTACTGTTCATGAATAACTCAACTTCCAGATCTTTGCCCATCATTCCTTGCATGTTCTGGTGCACCAGGTTGATAAAATTTACATGTTTATTATATTCAAATGGGTCTTCCAGTACATTATCTAATAAACAATTTTCATTTTGTTCTTTATTTAACATTATGCAAGAGGATTTCTCTATTGTCTCAATACCTAATTTAAAGACTTACTAACTAATACATCAGTAATATTACTGACAGTCATCCTACTTCTACGTTGCTCAATAGGAGCAATTTTTGTAGCCAAGTTCTTGGCTGAGATATAAAAATAATATGATAGCGATTTTGCTATTCGTCTCTTATAATAATTTGATAGACAATATCTATTATCTTTAGTCAAATACAATCTATTTACATAATTATTGATGTCAATTAAATGAAATTTATTATTATGACATAAGGTACTTAACTTTAAATTCAATTTATATCTTACACTATTTTCCTCTTGTGACAAGTTGTTGTAATAAGGTAATGTGAACAAAATAATTTTTTGTACATTTAAATTATTTAATTTATTTAAATAATGAGTCAGGACTTTTTTGTTCATATTACCTCTATTTGCAATAAATAACAACAATGTAGTAGACTGGTTAAATTCACATTCGATCACTTTTTTTAGTATGTCACAGTACGAAGCACCAGGCATGCAATAGTTCATTATTGAATGTCCCATGTTTGTTAGAAGTTGGCCCATACCTATGCCAATGTCATCACTAAACATAACAATATTGTCACTTGTGACCACTGAAGTCTGTAGTAATTGTGCATAGTCAGCTGCTGGTGGCTGAGATACCATGTTGAGAGCAGGACACGCATGATCAGGTACAACATTATATCATATCGAGCGACTGCTCTTCCACGCCTCAAAACGGGAAAGGACAGTAGGGTCACTCTTGAACCAAATCCAATCGATCGGCATTGAGATTGTGATTTTACGTACGCTTATTTAGCAACACCAGCGACAAAGTGGATCCGTATTTTGAGAAAATTAGCTAGCACCGAGTTTGGTTCACTCAAAATCACCACAATACGGTTCCAATTTTGTGCCAATGAGGAAAATCAAGCGTACAAAAATCACAATCTCAATGTCGATCGATTGGGAATGGTTCAAGAGTAGGCCTACAGATTCGTTTGACCTCATCTTGACGTCGTCAAAACAGAAAAAAGGAGTTAAGAGATGGGGTCTCAATACAACCATAGTAAATAGTATCGATACACCAATCGAAAATACTACTGCCTCTTCCGAATACCAAACTTTCCGATACAATATGTTCTCCTGCCTCTGCGGAGTCATAATGAAGGTACGGAACTAAAACCTGAAGAGTACTTAGCTGCCAAGGTGATCTATTCTGCAATAATTAATAAACAGCATAAACACCAACTATGTATTATTATTATTATAGTATTTTACTTTTACTGAGTGTTAATAGAAACTACTAACACTGTAACAATCAAGCGGTCAGTTACGTTCTTAATAAGAAATCATAGCATATTAATTAACGTTATTGAAATGAAAATATATTAAATGAAATTATATTAACCCCCCACACCCCACAATACACAGCACCCCTTAAAAATATATCAATAAATGTAAATTAACAAAATCAAACTTCATTTAGTTAGCCATATTGAATCATCTTTTATAGCTAATATTCTCACAATAGAACATACAACATTTACACAGCAGGCAACTTATTATACATATATTTATTGAGATCTAAGAATAAGGCTTTGGTAAACGTTTTAATTGCGCTTAAACCCGGTAGTGTAAAGGACAGGGGAGGAGATGAAAGGGGGGGGGGGGGGTAATGTAGAGGTTAGAACAGAGGCAGTTTTGAATTATTGGATTTATGAATGCATCGTGTTTTTTCCCTAATATCCAAAACTTTTTTCATACTCCAAGCACCGAACTACACATCTGTCATTTCCCAACTAATGTCAATGTCAGTCTCATTTTGAAAAATATGCTGCGGTTATTTTATGGAGACCAAACTAAACATATTTTTTTAACTTGTCAAGCTTTTAATTGATAAGTAACGTAAGTATTTGTTAATGGCAACATCATAATGTGGTGTCAGTATGCCCATAGCGAAGAAAGTCTTCCGTTCTGTAAAAGAAAAGTGACATTGACATTTATATGACAATTCGTTTTTAATTAGTCTGTGTTTCTGTCTTTAAAAAAATGTCTTGTGTCGTGTCATGTCTGATCTAATTAATGATAATTATTGTTTGTTATCTGAATTCATCCTGATTATTAATATAAAAATTCTTGTAAGAATTGATTTGCTGAGTCAAATAAAACTGTAACAAGGCAAATCAGTTTTTATTACACCGATCTTCGTCGACTGCATCGAGCGCTGCAATAAGACCGCTTACTTGTACAGTAAGCTCCCATTCAAGCTATACATTTGCACTACGAAAACCGCCACTATTACGAGCGACATAAGGACGGTCCAAAGGTCAAACAGTATAGCTTGATAAGCAGCTTACTGTACATATCTTCTTCTTTTCCTCATTTTCTTTTTGATATGTATTATTCGTGAAATAAAGAGTTCTTTTGAATATTTACTTTATGTAGGACATTTAAGACTTGCTATTTAGATTGTTTTTTTTATATATATTTGATACCTTTTAAGTGCCTTTCTAAGACTCTTTTAAATGTCATGTTTTTAAGATATTATAAAGTCCTTTTTAATATTGCTTTCCAATATTTAATTTGATATCTGAAGTTTGTTACCTTTTTTAAAACTGCCCTGCTTATTTAAATAATCTTTATTAATTAGGTTACAAGGTGTGAAATTTGTGTTTGGACTCCTTACGCCAACATTTAAGTCATAAAATGTCGTCTGTACAGTGCTGCGTTGATCGTTATTTGTTGTGCACGATGTGGCTGCCTTCAAAAAATTGTTACATTTACTAGGTTAAGGATTTTTGTTAGAATTAAGTAACAATGTAATAATTCCTGGTGGTCCAAATAAATAAATTAAACATCCCTTAACAGCTAACATATTTTTAAAGATTATTTAAATAATAGTACTTAAGGGGATTACCTCGCATAAACTTAAAAAATACTGCATGTTTGAAGAAGATTGTAGAAGAACCCTATTGAGCAAGAGTTATAAAAAAAATATATGTTATACGCAAGGTCACGAAGTATAGATCGTATTGATAGTTGTTTTAAAAAAAATTAGAAAAGTCGCCAATTTTAAACTTATTTACAAATTCTCTCAGTAACGGCTTATTACTAATGCATGAATTTTGCATCAATAAAAAGGTAACGATGTCTTTTATAAATCGTATTGATCAGATTTTAAATAACTTCAAAGTTCTTTTAAATAATAAAGAAAAACCTAAAATACTATAAGAACCCCACGCCAGGCACCTCCGCAACGCCCGGACAGCAATACTTGATACGAGAATCTAGTGCGTTCTTGACTCTCGTAACGGGTGGACTGTACGTGCGTTTTTTTGTGCGACATCATTACGAAAAGTGACAAATTTTGAATGACTTTTAAATTAAATCGGATTGTAGATAGTGTTAATAATTAAAATAAGTAATATTAAGGACAATAATTAGCTTGTAAATGTATTTAATAAGGTTTTATTTAGTATTTGTTATAAGTAGTTGTCATAGAGTGAAATTAGTTCAGATTAGGTAATAATCAGAGATTTAAATCTCTGGTAATAATGCCTAAGCATAAAAGTAAAAGCCCAGTGGCTCGTGGTCGAGCTCTCCAAAATTATTGGTAAGAAGTTACATTTAGATATTATGAAAAGGTTAAAATTTATTCCTCTTTCAAATATTTATCATAATGAGCCCTGAAGTTATGGTAAGGATCCCAACCACTGTATTACGTAAAATTATCGTGTTTGGCCTCATTTGAAAGAGCAGGCCCCGTATTGTGAAGTATTATCTCCATGCAGTTTAATGACTGGCTATTTTTTATTTCATAATGAACTCTAATACCTTGCTAATAAAGTTCATAACTTACAAACAGTTTTTGTTGCCCGTAAACCGAATGGAAATAAGAATTCATAATACGGGGCCTGACTTAGATCAAGATAGCTGATCAAGAAGATGATTTTGTCTTCTGATGATCAGATCCAAAGGTAGGTACAGGATCTCAACCACTGTATTACGTAGAACTGTCGTGTTTGGACTCATTTAAAAGAGCTCACCGAGACCAAGATGACTGTACTGGTTTTGCTTTCCTGGTGATCAGCTCCGAAGATAGATACAGGATCTCAACCACTGTATTACGTAGAACTGTCGTGTTTGGACTCATTTAAAAGAGCTCGCCGAGGTCAAGATGACTGTACTGGTTTCGCCTTCTTGATGATCAGCTCCAAAGGTAGGTATAGGATCTCAAGCATATTAACGACTAGCAATGTAGTTAATTATTTTTATTCTTACACTAGTTTTCACATACCTACCTATATTTTTTTTTTGCTTTGATGGTTTTCTTTTTTCTCAATGTATGTATATTCATAATCTAATAGAAATAACCACCAAAGACTGCATTACCTACTAAAAAAATATTTATGTATGTAACACATGCTACGTTATACCTGGCTACAGTATGACGACACGCTTAGCGCAGCGGTCGCGTGATCGCCTACTGCGGAACCGGTCGCGGGTTCGATTCCCGTACGGGACAAAGATTTTGTATGAAAATTTGTTCCAGCTTGGGCGTATGTGCATGTGAGATTCTATGTTTGTAACTGCACCCCCGACACAGGAGAAAATTCTATTATGAGGCAACGTTTTTTTAAATAATTGTTGTGTTATGTATTAATAATTAATATTACATACATATGCTGTACTTATCTATATATTATAACTATGTATATCTGTTTTTTGTCTGTAAGTAATTGTTATAATGTAATAACTGTTGGTGAGTCTAATATTACGTAGAACTTTTGTGTTTGGACTCATTTGAAAAGGCTCACCGAGAACAAGATGACTGTGATGATTTGCCTTCTGACGATCAGCATAATAAATTTTATAATACACTAGCTGTGCCCGCGAATTCCGTTTCTCCTCACGATAGGTTCTTTTGTTTTATTCTGGTTTTCCCGTTTTACTGTCTAATTTTTCCCGTAGGAAAAAAGTATCATATATCCGTCTCCTCGTCCTAAGCTACCTCCCCACTAATTTTCAGCCAAATCCTAGTTTTCCCGTTTTCCCGTGGGATTTTTTACCGTGGGAAAAGTATTATATATTATACCTTATATAATTAGCTATCTATTAGTGAAAATCCCGTCAAAATTAGTCCAGCCGTTACGGAGATTAGCGGGAACATACAGACAGACAGACAACGGGAACATACGTCTCCGGGACGGCCAGACCGATTTTGACGGGACTGTCATCAATAGATAGCTAATTATATAAGATAACACATAGTCTACTTTTCCTACAGTAAAAATTCCCACGGGAAAATGGGAAACTAGGATTTGACTGAAAAGTGGTGGGGAGGTAGCTTAGAATCAGGAGACGGACATAGGATACTTTTTTTCCCACGGGAAAAATAGACGAGAAAACTAGAATAAAACAAAAGAAACTATCGTAAAGCGAAACGAAGGTCGCGGGCATAGCTCGTCGTACATAAAGTCGAGGCGGCATGGTTAGCACAGCGGTCGAGTGATCGCCTACTACGCAACGAGTCGCGGGTTCGATTCCCGTACGGGACAAAGATTTTGTACGACCTACAAAATTTTGTTCCGGTCTGGGCGTATGTATGTGCATGTGAGATTCAATGTTTGTATCTGCAGCCACGACACAGGAGAAAATCCAACTGTGAGATTCTTGTGAGAACAAACGTTCTTTGAAGAAAAAAGAGTGTAAATAAATATATGTAATCTGTATAGTGCCCAAACTTCTATGAAACGGCTATTTAAAAATGAAGCCACTATAATTATTTAAAAATTATTAAATTGATATTACACTTGACTGTGCTAATAAATGTGCTTATAAAGTTTTCTGTTTTTAGGCAATCAAAAAATCTACAAAACTCCCAAACAGTACATAAGGAACTGCCTACGACGAAAGTAAAAGGAATTTCGCCAGAATTAAACGAACTACGTTCTGTCGCTATTGACGAGGGACCAGTACAAAATATGAGGGTATGTTTTAGCGTCAGCATACTCTGTGATTTGTCAGAATATAGATTTTTATTTATATTTGTGTTATAATCTAACTACAAATTTAAAATTAAGATATATTTAACTGCCTAGTAATCATGAACATGTTATTTTTTTAGTTTCAATAAAATGAAGATTCTTTGCCTGGCCTTATTATCGAAAAAGAAGTACAATCACAAACAGAAGTCCTAAACATATCTGGAAGAAGAGTTGTCTTTTCACATATCGATCTTGTAAATATGCACAAATTGACTGACAAATGTCATATAATTAATTATTTTTCAAGCACCGATTAGACTTCACGATCCATCGGGAGTTAGGGCGTCGCATCGGGAGTTAGCGCAATTAGGGCGTTCTGATCACATTGCACTAGATCGCCTCCCTAACTCAGTAGGCAACCGGACGTGGTGTTGGAAGGATGGCTCCTGTACTCTCCAAATATGAAAAAAATGGTATTGCCCTTGCCGCAACTGCGGGTGTAAATGTGAAAAAATAATATAAAAAAGAGAACCACTGTGTGCTTTTATGAAACTACCATGCAAGTGACCCTTTTTTTCTGATGGTAGGCATTTAACTGAAAATTATTAGATTAAAAAATCGCGTTTTTAATCTGAACTTAAATCTTTTTCTTCTGAAAACAAAATTATAAATAAAAAACAAGTAATTAATAAAAAATAATAATAAAATAAATTATTAAAATAAACAAAAAAACAAATTTATGAAAAATTAACGCTCTAGACCAGGATCGAACCCCCACAGATTATATGAATCTCATGTTTTTGTGTAGGTAATGCGATTGATAGATAAAAAAATTTGAGGCGATGTAAAAATTAATTAAAATAAAATAAAACTGTGCAATATGAACATTTTATATTCATTAGAGCCAAAAGATTTCAAACATTGTTTACGAATAAATTCTGCACAATTTGACCATCTTTTAAATTAAGTGACACCATAATTACGAGTATATTCAGAAACATGACACATTATTTAGAGAAAGTGTAAGTGCTAAATAAATTTGGTATAGCTTTATACATGTCCAGAACATTCATTAAACCAGATTTTTCTTTTTTGAACGACATTTTCTTGGCACACGAGGCCAATTTCGCTCCGATACACAGCAACAATCCGCTCACACCGAGCGCTGTGCAGCGACTGAGCGCCCTAACAGCGATTACATCTCCCGACTTACGCCCTAACTAGGGAGTTAGGGCGATCGGGCAACCACGATCGCACGATATCGGGACCCTAACTCCCTAACAGCGATTAGACCACACTAGCTAGGGCCCTTTCTGCAAATCGTCCCCGATGGATCGTGAAGTCTAATCGGTGCTTCAAAAATCTTTCGTTTGACATTTATGTAGTTGTCTATTGTTATGGCCAGTATAAAAGCGGACCAGGGTCATTAGGAAGCCAGTCTACTACCAGCTCTGGTATTGAACGCAAACGGCTAAGGAGTAGCTAAGCTCCTTACACCGGCTTGGAACCTAACCACCACCGCCAGGCCTTCGTGATCATATCACTTCATGCCGGTTCCTTCACGCGTCTCCACCGCGCCTGCTACATGTGCCTGCTGCCCACCTGACCACTCCGTCACGCCTTCTACGGGTCCCTGCTGCCGTCTGCCTACGGAGCATCGTTGGGGCGCTCCTATGTTGCCTACCTATCCTCTGAGCTGCCTATCCGGAGAGCTGTGCTGCCGTGCCTGTTCCTGCTCCGGCTATCCGGCTGAGCTGCTACTCGCCCCAGCGTCCTACCCTGGCCAGGCTAAATTTTTATATAAATATTGTTGTACATAGCTAGATCTTAGTTAAGTTAGATAATTAAGTTCGGTCGTGCCCTCCCTTATCACCCTACCTTTGCATTTATTTTTTAATTATACGGTATTAACTTTTAACCTTGTTTTTCTTTTAGCTTCCTCCCTTTTTTTTGCACGAAGCCTTTCGCTTCGCGACAAGGTAATAAAGTAAATAGGGCTTGCAAAAACTTTCTGAACAGCCAAATGTTGTCAAAAAAGGCACGACTGGCTTTTTTCTCGCTTCATAGATGCGTTTTGGTCCCTACGCTTATGTATGGTAGTGAATGTTGGGTGTGGCAAAAGAAGGATGAAAGTAGGATTAATGCAGTGGAAATGAGAGCTTTGAGAGGAATAGCTGGAGTGACTCTGATAGATAAGTTTCGTAATAGTGTGATAAGGGAAATGTGTGGGAGGAAAGAAGACATAGTGACAAAAATTGAAAAAGGAATGCTAATATGGTTTGGCCATACAGAAAGGATGAATGGAAGACGACTTACGAAAAAAATATACTAGGCAAATGCAAGTGGACAAGTCGGTAAGGGACGACCGAGACGAACTTACCTGGACCAAATAGGAGACATCTTGGACCTGCACCAAAAGGTCAGGTCAAGAGTACCCGTAACCGACGAGCGTGTACGATAGCATTTATGAAAGTGGAGGACGCTAGAGACGTATGCTTAGACCTACGAGCACTTAACCCAATAAAGATGTAATTCATGCGAATTCAAAAGAAAACAAGAGTGTCAACTAGCTGCGGTGCGCGGGAGGTTGTGATCGCTCCGAGCACCTCCGAGGTTGAAAGTTTGCTCACGGCTACCAATGAGTAAGGACGCGCGCAGTTTACCTATTCATTGTTTAAATCTACCCACATTAGAAATGGTTCTAAAAAAGTGCAGCCGATGTAAAAAAAGCATTACCAAAAAAACACCTGGATTGGAGTGCAGCAGGTGTGATGTTATAGTGCATGCGGATCCGTCATGCTCCAAGCTATCCAACAAACAGCTGAACACCCTTAAGAACTCGCCTGGCATAGAATGGAGCTGTGAGGAGTGCCTTAAGAACTTGTCGCGTAGATCATCATTCTTTACCCCTGAAGAGGACGCTGATGATGAGGATTGTGACACTGGTTCCACGGGTCACCAACTTATTGATGCAAAAAAATTGGTACAAGACATCAGTCGTGAGGTTAAGAAAACCTTTAGGGAGGAGATCGGAAGTCTCGAGAGCTCATTAGATTACCTGAGTGAGCAACTTGCAACTATGGAGCAATGTATAAAAAAGCAGGATACCAGAATCAAAGAACTTGAAAATAAGAATTACGATTTGCTAAACCAAAACAAAAACTTGGAACTACGTGTAACTGTTCTAGAACAGGGATGTAGAGAATTTGAACAAAAATCCCTCTCTAATTCATTGGAAGTTGCTGGTCTACCAGAGATAGTCCCCAGTGAAGTTAACAAAATTGTCAAAATTATTGCCTCTGCAATAAATGTAGATCAAAATGATGTGCAGTCAGTACAACGAATGCCAGGATCAAAAGAAAGACCGGGGCCAATTCTCGTTGAACTGAAGTCCAAGACTGCACAGAAATCTTGGATAGATGCTGGCAAGGATAAGTCTCTCACCGTGGGAATGCTGATGCCAAACGCTTCGAAAGAGAAAGCTGACGAACGAATCTTCATCAGAGAAGCCCTAACTAAGTATCAAAAATCTTTGTTTTTTCACGCTAAAACTCAATTACGTAATAAATCATGTCAATTTGTTTGGTGTAAAAATGGGAGGGTATGTGCTCGAAAAACAAGTAACAGTAAAATTTATTATATACGTTCTATGCATGATATCAGCCAAATTGTAAACTCGGCACCAATCGATAAACAATCTGGGTCTTCCAAATCCGCAGATCTGTAAAAACCACTTACTGCCTACACTTAATATAAATAAATAAGAAAATATGGATAAGCAAATTAATGAAATCAGTAATTGTATTTCCCCCAATGTGTTTTTTCAGCAACTAACTCCTAACAGCTATATTAAAATGTCATGTCTACACTTTAATATTAGATCTTTAATAAGAAACTTCACGAAACTACAGCAAATTGTTAACGATTGTACCTATGACTTAGATATAATTGTAATTACGGAAGTCGGTATTTCTAACGATATCATTCATTTATATAATCTACCGGGCTATACCATGCACTCACAGCTACGTAAAAATAAAAAGGGAGGCGGTATCATAGTTTACGTTCGAAGTCATTTCAAATTTACTACAATGCAAAAGCAACACGAAACTAAGACATTCGAAAATGTCACGGGGGTACTTAAACTTGATCCAGGCCAAACCGTCGCTGTGTGTGCAGTATATAGACCACCATCTACTAACAAAAACCTGTTTGTTAATGAGCTAAGCAACCATATTTCCAAATATGATTTACAACACAATTTTCTATTGATCGGTGACACTAACATTGATTTGAAAAAGAAAACGTCATACAAGGATGCATATATGGAAACACTTAGCGAGCACGGATTGATGTGTGGGATTTCAGAGTACACTAGAATTCAAGCACAAAAAACATAATCACTAAATCGTGCATAGATCACATTTTTGCTCGCTTCCCGACACTTCATCCGTCCTCGGCGGTTCTTGATGCAGTACTAGCCGACCACAGAGGTATTATCTTTGCGTGCGTCGATGACGCACCTATAACGCCGAAGCGTATACAGGATGGGACAAAATGCTTCGTTGACCATCAGATTTTTTACAATGAACTTAAAAAAGTAGACTGGTCAAAGTCAAAAGATATGAATTGCCCGGAAAAGATTTTAAATTTTATACACGATTCTTTTCAAATGGCTACACAAACTGCGACAAAAATTCAAACATGTAAGTCAACCAAAAAATTTGTAAAACGGTTCACTGTACCTTGGATTGACGAAAATGTTACTCAATTATGTAAGAAAAGAGATAAACTATATCGAAAATTTAGAAATCACCAGGAGAATTATACGCTCAAACTCGAATATAATAAAGTCCGAAATAAAGTACACAAGGTTCTCGAATTTAAAAGAAATGCGTATTATATTAAGGAAATAAATAATAATTTTAAAAATATAAAAAAAGTCTATGATGTTGTCAATCAAATGTTGGGAAGAGTTACCTTGTCGATTGATGCAGCTATCCATAAAGCTTTTAATGCCCAGGGGCTTACTATTAAAACTATTGCAGACAATTTTGCAAAAAGCTTCGATCATGCAGTAAAAAGCATAATCCCAAACTGTAAAATTAAATTAATTAATAACAGTACACCTAAATCATTAAATTCGAGTATTAGATTTCAAAAAGCGACTCCTAGAAATATCCATAAAATCATTAAAAATTTAAACTCAAAAAAGGCACCAGGTCCCGATAACGTTGCGATTTCTGATATAAAGTTAATAGCAGAACCCATCTCCCAGACAATATCTGATTTAATTAATAAAAGCATCCAGACTGGTGTGTATCCCGATAAATTGAAGGAGGGTTGTGTAAGGCCGGTGCATAAAAAGGGTAAACGTGATGATTACGCAAATTATCGGCCTATTACTTTGCTGTCGTCGATCGACAAAATAATAGAAAAATACGTATGTGAACAGATACATACATTTTATAGAAAACATGAAGTAATAAGCTTGTGCCAGTTTGGTTTTCAATCAGGTAAGGGTACAAATAGTCTCTTATCTAAATTTACTGATGAAGTTAATAGTCACTTAAATGAGAAAAGATATGTATTGGCCTTATTTATTGACTTTTCCCGTGCTTTTGACACCTTGAAGCACGACCAGCTAGTGGACAGATTAGAGAGATGTGGAATCCGTGGCCCGTTGCTAAAATGGTGTCAGGCATACCTGAACAACCGGTCTTTTTCTGTTAAGGTTGATAACACCTACAGTATGCCCATGTCGGTGACGGAGGGCACGGCCCAGGGCTCTGTACTAGGGCCCCTGCACTTTTTATCTTACGTCAACGACATGAGCAGCTGTATTGTCAACAGTACATGCTACCAGTTTGCTGACGACACTTGCCTAGTGATAGCCCATAGGGACCCACAATTAGCCTGTAATCTCATGCAAGCGGATCTAGACGCTCTAGCTAAATGGTGTCATGACGCTGGACTGGTCCTAAATGCTGATAAAACTAAGCTTTTATTAATAAAATCTCCCTATATAAAATACACACCAACCTTAAAATTGGTGGCGCATGATCATAATTGTCTACATTACAAAAGTATAGCTGTATGCACCTGCCCACAAATAGACATAGTTGACAAACAAACATATCTTGGTCTAGTTATTGACCGTAATTTTCATTGGAGTTACCACATCGAACGTGTCTGTACTAAGCTTAAACAATTTTTAGCAAACATCACCATCCTAAATCGTCGCATTTCATTTAAGATCAAGTTGATGTTATACAACGCACTTGCCGAATCACACGTTCAATACGGACTGAGTAGCTATGGGCGAAGTTACAAGTCTATCTCGACCAGATCTTTAACTTACAAATTAAAATTCTTAAAACTATAGTTCCTAAAACAGTTAAAAATAAATTTCAAGAGGACGTATCTGGCCTATTTAAATACTGCAATACATTACCAATTAATATGCAAATACAATGCACCTTACAGGAGCATTTTTTCAATGAGTCTTTTAAAACACTAGTTGATCATCCTGTATACACTCGAGCGATTTCTAAAAACCAGTTATGTCAGCCGAGTGCAAACAACGCGTACGGCGCTCGCACAGTGAAGTACCTACTGCCCCGACTTATCAATAGCATGCCATACGAGTTCGTGTATGAAATTACGAATAAATTTTTATAAGATTTAAAATTATAATTGTAAATGCAAACTCGTTAGCTTTAGTACAAACCCTAGTGTTTAAAAGCTATCTAAACTGTATATATTGTAATAAATTGTCTTTTTAAATGTTAATTATAAGAAAAAAAAAAAGAAATGCATTTTATCGAAAGTGAAATACGAAAAAAGTTACTGTTGCATTCTGGGTACAAATTCAGTATTTCGGGTTCACTCGAACAGGCGGCATGGGGCGCTCTCATACCACCTGGTACAGGTTCTAAGTGGCCACGGATCATTTGGTTACTACCTGCACCGAATAGGTAGGGAAATGACGCCCCGGTGCCATCATTGTAACGCTGAGGACGACGACGCCCAGCACACCTTAGCGGTGTGCCCTGCTTTCGTCGAACCGCGACGCGCCCTAATAGAAATAGCCGGCGAAGACCTCTCCCTCCAAGCAGTGGTTTCGGCCATGCTGGAGAGAGAGTTATTGGGAGGTAGTTAACTCCTTCTGCATCAATGTCATGACACAGACGGAAGCGGCGGAGCGGGCCCGAGAGGATGACCCCTAGGCTGATCCGTGCCGCCGTAGGAGGGTAGGACGGAGAAGGCGGCAATATGCCCAACTTCTTCCTTCTGACGGTAACCAGCGGGACCTGGGCCTGGGAAGCCCGAGTTCTGCATTGCACCGGTTACCGCCAGTCGTCGATCCCCCGGATGCCCCGGGGGATCGTCGGCCTCCCCACCCTGGGGGGGCGAGAGGGGCTCGCTCAGAGCGAGCAGATGCCGATGAGGTCGAGGAAGTATTCACCCGAGTTCCCATAACCTTGTCAGGCAGCGACGCGTCCCTTCTCGGCGTATCCTCATCAAATGAAGAGGATGCGACGATAATGGAAGAGCTCGCGCCAAGGCGTATGTGAGGGACATCGGTGGGTTTTAGTCGGTAGGCCGCGGTTTTCTGGCTGGCACTCTGCCCCCAGGGGCCGCGGAGAGTCCGACTTAACCTTGCGTCCTCCCAGGTGCAAGGTATGCGTAACGCATTTCCCACCGTTAAAAAAAAAGTATTTCGGGTTCACGACCCGTCCACACCCACTGGACTTTCCAACTGGTGGGTGGACTTGTAATTTACGATTAACCCTCCATCCACTACGGAGTTATAACGAGTTTGACAAATAATTTTGCTTATGTGCCAAGTCATTTAGATGGGACTCCGCCTTAAGTAAATTATTGTCTAGTAACCGTACCGTAGTCGCGAACACGTGCAAGGTAGTTATACTTTGTGTATAACTAACTACTGCGCACGTGTTCGCGATTTCATTTGACTGTTCAATGACGAATTAGGAATATGGCGAATCAGGAATATGACGAGTTAGGAATATGACCAGTTAGGAAAGTGACGAATAAAGAATATGACCAATCAGAAGGTTTTCGACATCCTTTTCCTATCTAAAAAGAAACGTTAAAAGGAATGTTGACATTTTATTATCAGTGACACATCAGGTAAACAAATTAATGTTCTTCGCATGAAAATTGCAATTATAAGTATATGAGTTTCTGGTTATGAGTGAGCGCGAGATCGACGCGACGACCGCGCGCGAAAAGCTAAGGAGGTAACTCTTTGTCATCTGTCGTGTGATCTGTTTAACTACTGTTATCTCCCTGTGCCTTGTGTTTGGATGCAGCAGAATAAAAATGAATCGAAAAATATTTTTTTCACTTCTCATGCTCTGAAAGTTATTATTTTTTTTTTTTTTTTTTATTTATTTATTAATACAACAGGCTTTATACAATTTTTAAGCCAAAAGATCCACAAAACTGTTTGAACAGTTTGTCTGTGGACTCAGTCGAGTCTCATAATTATGCAATTTATATTTATTTTGTATGCGATACAGCTCCATATATACACATACTCATAGATATATATACGTATATCGTGGGATTTCTTATATAGTATTTAGCAAATATTCCTTTAACAGTCTTTTAAACCTTTTTTTGTTTGGCTCTCGTCTAATGTCCACAGGCAAACTGTTCAGCACATATGGTACTCTTTTTATGAGTGTTCTATCGCCATAATAGTTACTTACTCTTGGTACATTGTACTTATAATAAGTCATCGACCTAGTGCCATGATCGTGCGATACACTTGATAACTTAAGCTCCAGATTGCTGTGCTGGTTAGACAATAGTAGATATTTATGTTTTAGGCTGGCTGGGAGAATTTTACATATTTTAAATAATTTTCTGTAGTTATTTTTACAATTATTTTTGGTTTTATTGTTTACTAACATTTTTAAGAATCTGATTTGTAATGTTTCTATTTTGTCTATATAAGTAACCGTAGCAATCAAGAGCATAAGATATTATAGATTCAACTAAAGACTTATATAAATATTTTAGTGTAGTCGTTGGTACTTTAAAACTTAGATGGTATTTCCCTAATAATATTCTTAATTTATCACAAATATAATCAACATGAAGTGACCAGGAGAAATTTTCATCAATCTTCATCCCGAGGTAAGTGGCATGGTTTACTCTTTCAATAGGGTTACAACTGCAGTTTTTCATTTTATTGTGGTGACATGAGAAACTATGAGTAATAATCGGAATTAGTGTTCCTGCTGGGGTAAGTAAGGTGAGTGAATAACAATGAGTTTGGTTTTGTCCGAATTTAACACAATTCCATTATCGTGTGACCATCCCACCACCGCATCCACATCCTGCTGAACAAGGCGACATACCTCAGCTAAGTCTGTGCCGGCACGTAGTGTACACAAGTCATCAGCGAACATATGAGCAGAGCAGTGACGCAATACACCATGTAAGCTGTTAAATGCATCAAATAGCACATTGGTCTACATCCTGACCCCTGTGGCACCCCGCACTGCATATTCATCTCGTCACTGAGACTGTCTCCCACCCGAACCTGATATGATTGTGTAGTGAGATAGTCACGGAACCAGTTGTTTAGTGGTTGGCACACCCCGCACTCTTCCATGGCTTTTAAAAGTGTATTTGTTTCCAATGTTTCGAAAGCTTTTTAAAAATCATAAAACAACACTATTACAAACTTTTTTTCAGACAAATATGTATTTATTTCGTTAGTGAAATTTGATAACAATGTATTAGTATTACTTTTATTTTTTTGAAACCCGTGTTGAGAATTATTTAGTATTTTATTATCAAGCAAATATGATACCAGTTGTTTTACTATACATTTTTCAAAAATTTTTTCTACACTCGATAAAATAGCAATCGGCCTATAATTTGAAAACAATAATTTGAAATCCCATATTTTTCGTATATTTCCATTACAGTCTAGTATACTTTGCTTGTCGTATTTACTTTTGCAGATGAGTATTGCTTTTGTACATTTATTTCTGTATCGTGAATAGTTAAGTCGCTTTATCATGTTTTTAGGGTCGGCGCACCATATATTAAATAAACTATCTCTTTTTGCTATCATTGATTTTATATTTTCATTAATCCAACTATTATTATTACGGTTACTCTCCCGATTGTAAATATTTTTATAGCTATGTTCATAAATGTTTGTGAATAATTTTTTAAATTCTGAGTACAATTTAACAGGGCACTCAATTTTTAATAAATGTTCAAAATTAGTACTAAGTAATTTTTCTCTAACAAGACGGTTATTCAATATTTGCGTGTGTTTCGACGGCAGATGCGTTGCCGCAGGCCGCCGCCGCCGACCCGATCCCGATGCGCTGCCACTAGCCAGCGCGGCAGTCAAGTTGTCGCGCTGACCGGTGCGTTTCCATTCCACCGCGGCTGATGTAATATAGTGGTCAGATATTTTATGTTTTATAATTGATGAATATATAGTGGGAGTATTGTCTCTGATGTACATGTGATCTAAGCACGATTCCACCGCGTTTCCATTCACTATTTCTCTACGAGTTATGTCAATAATACATCTAATAAATACATATTCTGCTAATAAATTCTCGTACGCTATTACTGTGTTATCCCGGTCATTTAATAAGTTTATGTTTATGTCGCCACAAATTATTACTTTTTTATCTGACGGAAAGCTTTGTAAAAGATTTTGCAATTCTAGGAACTGTGATGCTTTATCTTTATTGTTTATTCTAGGTGGTCTATAAATTGAAATAACAATAATTTGTTCATTGTGGTGGTTTAGTGCAATGGAAACGCATTCTGCACTGTGCATCATGGTCGCGGGCTCATTGTCGATGGCCCGCGCCATCAGCTCGGATCGCGTGTACACTACTACCCCTCCTCCAGTACGACCTCTGCGAGCATAATAATTAACATTAAACCCATTCAAATCATAAAATGACAACAACGAGAAATTAACGTTTGCTTCCGTAATAACCAAAACATCAATATTGCACAAATATGGACTAATTATTGCTAGTAACTCGTTAAAGTGTTTTTTAGTGACCGTATATTGATATGAACTATATAACATAAATCTTTTTTGTCACATAATGTATCAATCCAATCATTAAATTTGTTCACACATATATAATTAACTAGACTATCATTATTGATTGAGTCTAAGTTATTGAAGTCTGCGAATTTTAACGATTATAATAAACCTAATAGGCACCTGAAAAATTACTAATTGCCAGTTAATAAGTTAGGTATTCACTTAGCTTTTACCAACTCACTGATGTCCTTTTCATTTCTCACCCATTTAGATCTTTCGCCTTCCGCTTTTTTGACAAGAATTTTGCCGTTGTATACCCAGATGAATTTGTAGTCGTCTTTTAGTTGCTTCTTTGTATTCCACAGCAGGGTTCTTGTTGTTTTAGTAAAATCCTCGTTAATGTAGATCTTATTCTTCATCGAACCGCCTGTGAAGTCTTGACTGGTCAAGTCAGAGAGGTTACTGCGGTGACTCAGCCACCATCACGAGAGATAGTACCCAAGTATTTGAATTCTACTATAATAAATAGATGCTGGTTTGTTTCCTGACGTGCGGGTGCGCCTCGCAGTCTCGATGTCCGTAGTGTTAACCTCCATTTTGTTGCCAATTTTAGTCACAATATCCATTAAGTTTTCTTCTGGTAATTGCTCGATGCCGACAATTTCAATATTGAGCTTTCGAGTCGATTGTTCAAATTCCTGTATTCTCTGCTCCAATGCCAGATTACTCTTTTCCAAATATATACATTTGTTGTTAGTATTCTCGACAATTTTTTCGAGCTTATTTATTCTGTCCTTGGTTTGTGTTGTCCCGGCTTGTGTTCTGCCAATAATGTATCGTACTTGTCAGAGAGGACACTCATGCTTCGTTCTATGGACTCCAATCGTTTTATGACTCCTGGCAGGGCACTTACTTTCTTTTGGATATCTTTTAGTATTATATCAATTTGTTGAATCTCCTCCTCAGGCTCAGGCTCAGGCTCATCCTCTGATTCGTCATCCTCGCAGTTATTACAATGAATCCGGCTTCTACCCTCTTTCATGTCTGCTGCTAGTCCCTTTACACAACTCAGGTGGAATACACCTTGGCAAGGGCCTTGGCATATAAAATGCGATCCTTTTTTAGCTAGAACTTTTTTACATTTCGAGCACTGCATTTTCGTGTAGGTAACGATATACTATAACTTAATCACTCTTGGATATTCGCTAGCTACGCGGTAACTACGCGAATTATTATATGTTTATTAGTTCATAATGATGTACTAATGTATTAACTGTTAGTATGTGTTATGTTATGCACTTCCCGCTTCATTATATGCTTTACTCTTTATTTAGCCCTAAGGTTTCCTGGTAGAATTTGCTATTTAGCAATAAGGTCGCCTTTTGTGTTGATATTTCTATAATTTGTTGTTTTTTTAAGTTGTTCATTGTGCAATAAAGTAAATATGCAATAAATTCATTTTTTCATTCAAAATGTACGATTTTTAAGGAGCATTTATGAAAAGTTTTCATTAAAACCCTCTAAAAATAAATGTAATATTATCCTTCGAAAATCATCTATCCGCAGCTATTTCAAATTCGGTTAACGCGTGTAGGCGCAGCACACAAAAAATACGGGCATCCGCGTGCAACAGCCTAGCACAAATTATTTGTGCAGGATATAGGCTGCACAAAATCGAATTTTGTGCACGTATCTACTCATACATAAATGTATCTATATTAAGGCAAAGAAAATGAACCATACAGCTAAACACAATAAGAAATTCATAGATAGAATTTTTATTTTATTATATATACTTTAATTTATTTGCCTTATGTGTTTTTAAGACATAAAACAATTTCCTTCAGTATTCAAAACTGTACTAATTTGACTTTGAATTTTAATAAAAGAAATGTTATGTTATACTACTGTTCTATTTCCTCGCAATGAATGAAAAGCAGAGTTTATAACTCGTACACAAAACCATTTTATCCTCGACATTACAATCAGCCTAATGCTAAAAGTCTCGGATAAAAATGGTTCATTTTGTGCACTTGTTGTAAAATCTACTATTTCCTTTACCTTACCCTTATATCTTTTTGATTTTTGCAAGAAAACAAGTAAAAAAATACTATTCCTACTATTTTTTTATACTTTTATGGTCATTTTCGTGTTAATCCCACGTCCCACAGATATACGACCTATCCCATTATAATCTAGATGTCATTACCTATACATCTAACCATCTAACCAAATTTTATTTTTGTTCGCCGTGGGTAAATGTTCCATAGTAAAATACCCAATGTAAGGTTAGAGAATCTTTATTTCTCACAAGAATTTTACAATTCACTTATGCAAGAAACTTATACTAAAACAATAAATACTAAATACTAAACGAGCTTACCTATTAAAATAGACGTGTACAGGGTATTTGTAAATTATTTGTCTCCAGCTAAGTTGACCACTCGCGGTAGAATGTCCAAATGACATTTGAATAAACCGCCAAAAGGCGCACTTAAGTCATGGTTCGACACTCAGAAATCAGGCACTTAAGTAGCACCTTGAGAGTGCACTTGAATCCTGAAATCGTTTTATTAATACGTCGCTACTCAGCTAATACTTTGTACTCAAGTGTGAACTCAAGTATGATGTATTAATTAACACAGTATCTCAAGCTTGCTCTCAAGATCTATCAAGGGGTGAAATAGGGATTGCAAGTTTGTATGGTTTTTTTTAAAATTATTAACAATTTTGATAAAACTTTAGATTCATGCTCTTAAAAACATTTCATTGAACACGTATTTCATGGTTTATTGGAATTCACCCGCTAAGGATGCAAAATAGGTGTTGAAAGTTTCTATGGAAAATATTTAAAATCTGGAAAATATTCCAATTTCTACCAAATCTATACAAATAAATAAAATTGAAGTGTCTGTTTGTAATGTCAAAATAACAAGTTTTTACTAAATGGGTATGAATGTATATTGGGTACCAATAACAAAACCACAATTTAAAAATTTTTTGTGTGTCTGTCTGACTCTCTGTTTGTTCCCGCTAATCTCCGGAACGGCTGCACCGATTTTGACGGGACTTTCACTAATAGATAGCTAATTATATAAGGTATAACATAGGCTACTTTTATCAACTTCAACAAAAGTTACTATTCCACGCAGACGGAGTCGCGGGCACAGCTAGTTTATTATAAATTTGTAGTAGTTATATTTAAAATAAATTTTCCAAAGGGAAAGTAAAAATTCCCATGGGAAATCAATAAAAACCCGGGCGGAGGCGCGCCCGGAGAGCTAGTCATGGTATATAAAAACACACATTCGCCTCTATAAAGCTCTGTTAATTTTTCAAGTCCTCTTCTCTCTCTGATATTGTTTTCACAGTCGAACAAGCAAGGGTTGTTGTATGTTTGGTGATCGCTAGCGCATAAGGGCTCCTTATCATTTGGGCACTGACAGGACACGCATGGCCCCTCATACCAGTTTTCAACCCGAAGTCGGCCAAGTTTTTCGGCCACTTTATTCGCACAGTCCAGTTCACAGCTGCTGCTGTATGTGATTCCATCACTACCGCAAACTTGTCCCATAAGGGGACCGCATTTGCATTCAATGCATTTCCCCCTATATTTAATGGTTAGAGGTAGCAGACTCTTTCTAAGTCTTTCTTTGTTTTCACAATCAAGCTTACATTCATTACTATAGGTCTTGTCGTCGCTTCCACAGACAGGATCATATTGCTCAGTACAAATGCATGTATTACATTCACCCTTATGTAATAGCTTGATGATTGGTTCATCTGATGCCTGCCTTCGTTTATTCTCACAATCTAACTCACACAATGTAGAGTATGTTTTCCCGTCGCATCCGCAAACAGGGTCTACTATGGCCGGACATATGCAAGGTTCTTCACATTTTACCCACGTTACAATGCCCCTAATATTCAGAAAAAATATTGTGAATATAACTCCTGTAAGCAAACAAAAGCTCATTTTAGTATTGGGTTTAGTGTGTTCTACCGATTGAAATAGTTTGGTGCTAGGTACCTTATTACGGTTTGATTACAATACTTTTAGTAGGGCTAATATGGTTGTGGTATAAGCTATGGAGACCGCTTAACATCAGTTTGGCAATAATTATGCTTGATAGCCACCCATGTCGTATAAAAAAGAGTCAGACTTTGAAAAAAATATACTTAAATAATCGAAAATAATAACAAACAGAAGTTTGTCGGATAACGGAAAAGGTTTTTATGAAGAGAAAAATTGGAAATCTGGCCGGAATAACATAACAAACACATTATTTCCCAGATGTTCCAGCTGTTATACGACGTCAAGCACTTGAATCGAAAACGGAAGCATTTGACAGAACGAAGTCTATCGGAACGGCTTGTTTAAAATAAAATATCTGTAAATCAGAGTGTCAGTTTGACAGAGTGAGAGACAGAAATACCGGATACCGGATTATAATAGAGTTCTTATAACCGGTCCGCCGCTGGATATAAGCATCTCCTAAGGCAAAAACCCGTAGACGCTTGGACGGTAGAAGGCGGGCCTTTGCAGCTCGCATCCCATGACTGCCCTGAAGAGGCACAGATTACTTAATAGTTTACGTAGTAACTATTAAGTAATCTGTGCCTGAAGTGTGACCTGCGCACTAGGGTGGCTCCTAACACGTGCAACTATAGGCCCTCCAGTTTATGGATCACTCATACGTCCAAGGTGATCCTTCGCAGGCGTTAAGACCCGGCCCGTAGCTGGCTGGGCTGTCCTGGAGAAATTGGGAGACCCCAGTCCCTGATTCACCCCGACTAAGGACAAGATCGGACGTCTAGGTGGTTTAATGGGCATACCCCGCACAGTGCGGGGAGACTCCTACACGAGCCCGTCGACTAGCCATCGGCAGGTAAAGTGCGCAAAGTATTCCGCCTCGCAAAATTGGGTGAAAATCCGTGGCTGTTTTTATATTGTGACTCCAAAGAACGGGTGTGTTTTGGTTGATCAATGTCCCAACTTTGGGCTTACAACGTTATACACATTTAACTTTGATACATAATATGGCGAATAAGTGGAATGAAGGTTCCCCGTGTTCCCCGAACAATAATTCTAAGTTAGGTCACTTTTGGCGAAAGTGAACAGGTACCGACGTAATAAATGAGCATCTACAATTTTAGGCCATATCTTTTTCTCAAGAAGACTAGATTTTGTAAGATAAAATGCTTTCTGATCAATTAGCAAAATTATAATAATTAACTATATTATGAACATACCCTTGGTCTTCATCGCGGCAGCAGCGAATAATAGCAGTGCAAGTGTTAGTTATCAGTATTCCAGTCGGCTATTTATTGCGAGCGCGTGTTTGAACAGCACGGCGAATATTTAATATAGTTTATAAAAGGAAGTGATACAGTTGTTACCCGGTAAGGGCGCTTGCGCACTTATACGTATTCGGTTCGTATTCGATACGTGAAAAAACCGAACGAGAAATTTACGTCCTAGCGTTTGCGCACTTATCCGTTTTCGATTCGTATTTGAGACGGTTGTGCGATGAACGTCAAAATGACGGGATCACTTCTAGTTTTTAAAACCCACTGCAATTTAGTACTCATTTGGTACTATTTGATATCAAACATTATAATTTTGGTACTTACGTTCAAAACAGGAAGTGATCTCGCCATCTTGACGTTTATCGCACAACCGTCTCAAACACGAATCGAATACGGATAAGTGCGCCAACGCTAGGACGTAAATTTCCCGTTCGGTTTTTTCACGTATCGAACACGAACCGAATACGTTATACGTATTCGGTTATTAAGGCGTAGTCATTAAGCGATGATCCGTCATGTTCTGTAGAATATGGCCCTGATATAAGAAAAGAATTCAACACGTGGCTACAGAGGGCCTTAGCAAAGAATGTCGCAAAGAATTAATGACTAAATATTTGACTCCAGCCAATTGTGTACATATTGATGCTCCAAAAATAAACCGGAAATTAAAGCTGCTGTTCCGGAAAATTTTATAAAACGCAATAAGGCATCTAGTCTAAGCAGAAACAAATGACTACTGCTATGTCTGGTCTGGGTCAAATAATTACCGCACAACTTAATTCTAAAGATAAAAATAATGAAACATTACAAAAACTCATGGATATTACTTTTATTTGATTTAAAACACGCTGATTCTGTGACTAGGCGAAATTTAATATCTTTGGTCTGAATAAAGTACGCGCAGCACCAGGTGCAGGCACTTTGCCGGTTGAGGTCAGGTTGAGTATGCCGGCCGGTTGGCCAACTTTTATCATCAATGATCTTTTATTACAAATGATCGTACAATCTTGTCTTGGATAAGCGGTTACAAAATTAAATTTTCAACGCCGGTAAGACAGAGCACCTTACCAATTTCACCTGTGTATTCAAATAAAGATAAAAGCCTTTATATTGAATTGAATCTATAAATAATTTACCATATCTGAATGTGCTGCTTGTGAGGGCCAATTTATATCGAGCATCTTTTTAGTTCCGAAACCGAATGGTGAAACACGTTTCATCTTAAATCTTAAAAATTTAAACCAATTCATAACTACCGACCATTTTAAATTGGAAGATTAACGTACAGCTCTCAAAATAGTTACACGCGATTGTTATACGGCAACAGTAGATTTTAAAGACGCTTAGTTTTTAATAAAAATACATGAAAAATCAAAAAAATATCTACGCTTTATTTTTGATAATAAATTATCCTGTCTTCGTCCTCCGAGATTTATTCCTTAACCCGGCGTGAATGAGGTGAGAAATTGTTACACCAGCTATGAGGTGGGTACGATATACCCAAAATTTTGATGTTAAATTTTTGATACTATGATTGTGTAATTAGCATTTATGCTTAAGATATATTAATAATACGATCCATTTAAGAAGGTGAGTACATTAAATATCAGCATTTTGTACAAAACCCGTTATTTTTTATTGAAATAACAAAGTATCAAAATTTTCTTTGAACAATTACAAGTTTAGGTGGTTTTACTTTCTTTCGCATAAAAATCAAGCGAAATCGCAATTTTTATCGGTAACCAGCATATGAATAGTATATTTTAATTATTGTGACTAAAAAGGAACTAGAAAGTCTTATCAAGTCATGTCATAAAACACTGAGAAAGTTACACCTATAAATCATCACAATTTCCGCACATAAAAATTGCTTGTTTACTGGCATATATACTGGCTTCTCCCATTTAAAAAAAACATGCACAACATAACAAACAAACACTAACAAATACATTTGTATTTTCATCATGGCGTAAAATTCACATAACCAGCGCAAGTTTTTTTTTTTGAAGGCAAATAGGGCACCAAAGTATATAAAATTATTCTGGAACCCAAATTAAGACCCATTTCCTTCTGTTTTTTTTAAATATCTTATGTACATAAGACATCTTCAGAAATTAAAAAAAATGTCAAAATTCTCTATTATAACTAATAAATCATAAACTTACAGTCTGCAAAAAAATGTAACACCGACTACGAGGTCGGGTGTGACATACCCAAGCCACGTTTGTGCACCTGTATCTGCCATCGTCGCCAGCGCAATACTAAACTTGACACTGTATCTTACCCCATGCGCCTTCACCTCCAGCTATTGCAACAACAGGACTCACATGGCAACAGTAACATTAAATAATTTCCGTTCAAAAACTTCACGGGTATGACATACCCGACCTCACTCACGCCGGGTTAACCATGTAGTAGCCCTGCTACGCGCTAACCCTATCGCACAAGTTTTAAAGTCAGAGAAAGAAAACCACTATATCTTCCTCTGTCTAATCACACCTGATGGCGCCTCTTCACAATGGCCCATGATGGCCAAGTATACACAATCACGATTGTGTAGAGGGCATGATTGTCTATGATCGGCCATCATCGCCGGTAATCGTGAGCAATCGGCGAATTGTCGGTACATCAAAGGAATTATGGCCCATGATGGCATACGCGTCCACACAATCGCCGACTATTCAGTACGTATTTGTCTCGAGTACAGTGTAGACTTCTCGGTAAATAAAGTTTACTGTATGATGTTTCTTTTTTCACGCACATTAAGTAGATGATTATAAGAGCTAAGTAAAAATATTGCCACTGCCGCGATAATCTCTTCGATGTCCATTTTTAACCGACTTCAAAAAAGGAGGAGATTCTCAATTCGATGCTTATGTTTTTTTTTGTGTGTATGTTACGCGATTACTCCGCCAATTGTGGACCGATTTTCATATTTTTTTTGTATTTGATAGAGTATACTCCTGGGGTGGTTCCAAGGTCACCAAAATCAGGATCTGATGATGGGATCCCAAGAAAATCGAGGAAAACGCTAATTTACTTAAAAGTAGCGTTTTCCTCGATTTTTTAAATTAGGGTTTCTTTCACTAAAAAGATAGCATTCACTAAAAAATAAAAAATATTTTACAAAAAATAAAAACCGACTTCAAAAACACTAAAAAGTTAAAAATAATATAAGAATAGGTACATATAAACAACATCACACTTCTATATTGAAGTCGGTGACAAATTTTAAGACTTTCTAGGAGATCATCGTTTGGCACAGACTTCAATATAGAAGTGTGATGTTGTTTGTACCTATTCTTATATTATTTTTAACTTTTCAGTGTTTTTGAAGTCGGTTTTTAGTTTTTGTAAAATATTTTTGATAGACGTCTTATCATAACAGTAAACAGTTAGTAAATGAATGTTCACGATTGTGTGGAGAATTGCTCAATCATGGCGGCATTGATGGACGATCATTTGATGGGCCATCATGGCCCATTGTGAAGAGGCGCCTCGATCATGGCGGCATTGATGGACGATCATTTGATGGGCCATCATGGGCCATTGTGAAGAGGCGCCTTGACAAGCCTCCGCAGTACCGACCTCATTCTTGTCCGTGCGCACGCGGCGCTCGCACGAGTGTAACAGTAATATAATTTGTGCATGAGTGTAGGTAACCTACGTAAGAAAAAAAAAGGTATAAATTTACGGTTATTTGCTTATTTGTTAAGTATGCCTAAACGAAAACACTGTGAACCCGAAGAAGATAGATGGCTAAGGAAGATGAAGAGATACGAAGAAAAACTGAATCCGGAAAAACGTAGGGGCAAGCCGGAGGCACATTTTGTACTCAGATGATGGCGAAAATGATGTGCAACCAGAAGAATACATTTTTACATTCCCGTTGCATTCATCGGGAATCATTTTTATGTCCGTTGTAATCTTCGGATAATATTTTATTGTTCTCGTTGTATTGAACGAGGAATCATTTTTATGTCCGTTGTATTCTTCGGATAATATTTTATTATGTTCATAATATTTTATGTTGTATTGAACGAGTAAGCGGGTGGACACCGCTCGCCTGGGCCGCCGAGTACGCGCGCGGCGCGGCGCGTAATGGAAAATGTGGGTATCCTTTTTTCCCCGCTGCCTAAAAATTTCCGTTGCATTCATCGGAAATCACTTTTATGTCCGTTGTATTCTTCGGATCATATTGTTATTATGTCCTCGTTGCATTCAACGAGTAATACTCGTAATATGTACTTAATGGAAAATATAGGGGTTGTCCTTTTTTCCCCGCTGTTTAAAAATTTCCGTTGCATTCATCGGAATTATTTAAAAATATTTTTTGTGCTGCCTAAATTTTCATTAAATATTTATTAGTATCTTTCACATACAAACGAATATGGTGATAACTGATGACTTTCAAACCGATGTAGCGGCCAGGTTTCAAGTCCTATTGCAAAACGGTTTCCAAAAGTGACCAAAGACGAGCATTAAAAAAAAAAGTACTATAGTACCTATGGCGAAAGGCCGAACTCTAATTCGGAAGTAAGTGCTATGTTGGTAGACAACAGAATCAACTCGGTAAAGCACTTTCAGCAATGGGAAGGGCACAATCGTGTCTTTTAAAGAAAAATCCTAATATTCCAGATTTAGTTAAGTTGAACGATGCAGGTAAATTATTAGCTGTTTCTCATTATATAGAAACGGATACCCGTCGATCCGTGATTATTTCCCTGATAGATAAATCATTATCATACTCTTTTAAAAACAGAAGAATGGACTATTTGCTATTTAGAGTATCAAAAAGACCAGCAAATTATTACAGACACCAATAATGGATCCTTTTATGAAAAAAATAAACAATAAACATAAAATGACATTTACAATTGTTTAAAAAAGAACAGACATCTTGTTAACTTAAAAATAAATAACAAAAAATCTATTATTTTAGATAGATAAATTAATACTTTTACATACAAACTAAATAGGAGCAGGGATTTAAAAAATATAAAGTATTATTATTATTGTAGAGACTTTGGGCCATGTATGCACTACCTCGACCATTGCTGATCTATTGTAGTAGCCCTTTATCTTATAACTCACTGCTAATTCCCGTTGCCTCTAGAAATTTCCAGATTCTTTGGGGAGTGAGATATTGTAAGTCTTCAGGGAACATAATATGCAGCCCTAAATGGATGCTCCTATGTCGCATGAGGGTCCCGCAATCACAGAGAATGTGCAACGCTGTTTCTTCCGCCTCTAGGCAGAATCTGCACTTTGCGTCTTGCGTCAAGCCCATACGAGACGTGTGCTTATTAAGTTTGCAGTGGCCAGTTAGTATTCTAGTCACCGCACTGGCCTTATATCTCTTGAGCTGTAATAACTCTTTTGATATTTTGTCATTAAAGCCTTTTATTACTGCTTTCGAGTGTTTTAAACCTGTTGCTCTCTTCCACAGTTCTACAGCTTCTGCCCTACACTTATCGTTTAGCAGTGTGTAAACATAACTCTTGGTGATCCCGCAGAAAGGTTCTGGGCCGATTTGTGGCTGTTCGGCGCCTTTTCTAGCGAGTTCATCGGCTACCTCGTTTCCATCAATATTGGAATGTCCTGGAACCCATCTAAGTGTTACTTTGTTGGATTGTCCTAAGACATTGAGGTTGTTTTTGCAATCTTGCACTAACTTTGAACTGGACTCGAAAGAGTCCAGCGCCAGAAGTGCCGCCTGGCTATCGGAGTTGATGTAGATGCGTTGATTGCTTTGGTTTCTTTCAAGGATGATTTCTGTACATCTATTGATGGCAAAGACCTCCGCTTGAAAGATTGAAGCATTTGTGCCTAGGTTTACGCTTGTTCTCAGCTTCGTTCCTTGTCCATAGACACCGCAACCTACATCGTTGCCTTTTTTGGATCCATCTGTATACCAGACGTTGCCACCTTCGATGGAATCTATTTGACCGTTCAGCCATTCGTCCCGACTGGGTAAACTCACCGAGAAAAACCTTTTGAAATTATACACAGGGTGCATATCATCTGTTGGCATATTGATGATTTCGTACTTTGATACTGAATCCATCAGTGTTGTTAAAATCTTAGATTCCCATTTTGTCTTCGATTTTGAGCAGATTCTGTAAATGCATTGTTTTGCTTCTTTTTGAACCTGTAAATGGAGTGGTGTTAGGTCCAGGAGTGCGTTTAATGCTAAGCCTGGAGTCGAAGACAAAGCTCCTGTTGCGGTTAAGCAGGCCAGACGTTGGAGGCTGCTTAACTTGTCGATTGTTGTCACTTGGTTGGTCTTATTGACCCATACGGCTGAGGCGTATGTTATGATTGGTCTCACAACCGCCTTGTAAAGCCACAGGGCTATATGGGGTTTTAGTCCCCATCGCGCTCCTGCCATGCGACAACAAGTAAATAAAGCAATCTTAGCTTTTTGAATTATTGATTCCAAGTGAGAGTTAAAGGTTAACTTTTGGTCTAGTATGACCCCTAGGTATTTGGTCTCACTTGAGAATGATAGAGGTATGCCATTCAGCTTTGGATTGACAAGCTTTTCTAGTTTCCTCTTCCTAGTGAAAGGTACTAGCACGGTTTTATCCGCGTTAATCGATAGTTGATTGTCTCTGCACCATTTAGTAATGGTGTTGAGAGCCCCTTGCATTCGGTTCGAGATTGTATCTAGGCAGGGGCCTTTGATTATGACCACTAGGTCGTCTGCATAACCTTGCGTGTCGTAGTCTAGGTACTCCAATTCTCTTAGGAGTTGGTCCACAGCTAGAGTCCATAAGAGTGGCGACAATACGCCTCCCTGAGGACAACCCCTTGTGGTATGGAATTCATGCGTAGTTGCATTGAGGGTCAGAATGGCCATTCGAGTTGAAAGCATATTCTTGACCCATCCTATGGTAGGGCCGTCTACATCCTTTGCCACCAGTCCCTTAAGAATGGTGTCTGTGGGTGTATTATCAAAGGCACCTTCCACATCTAGAAAGGCACATAGGGCGGTTTGCTTATCCTCTAGGGTTTTCTGCACCTTGTCGACCAGAACGAGTAGGGCAGTTTCTGTGGATTTGCCCTTTTGGTAAGCGTGTTGGTTGTTACTTAGTGGTTTCACCATCAAGTATTTGTCCCTTATGTGCTGGTCTATGATCCTTTCCATTGTTTTAAGGAGAAATGATGATAAACTAATGGGTCTGAAGGATTTAGGCTGTGAGTAGTCCTTTTTCCCTGGCTTTGGTATGAACAGTACCTTGACCCGTTGCCATAGCTCTGGTATATTATTCCAGGCAAAGCTGGCTCGGAAGATTTTTACCAGATGCTGTAGGAGAAGTTCTTCGCCCTGTTGCAGCAGGGCGGGAAAAATGCCGTCTTCCCCTGCTGATTTAAATGGTTTAAACTTCTTTATAGCCCATTTAACCTGGTTGGGCCTGAAAATATTTGCGGCCGTGTTCCAGTCATAGTTGTGCGCCCTATGGTTCGATCGGTACCCTTGGGTGTCTTGTGAATTGCAGAGGTACGCTCCCGGAAAATGGGTTTCTCTTAAGAGCTCAAGAGTTTCCATTTCCGTTTTCGTAAAGGAGTTATCTGGGTTCCTAAGGAGGCCCAGGTAATTTGTTGGTGTCTTGGCAAGGATTTTGTGAATTCTCGCACCTTTATGTGTGTGGGCGATTTCTTCACAAAAGCGTCGCCAAGACGCTCTTTTTGCTTTTCTGATTTGTTTGTTATATTCAGTTAGAGCTTTGCTATACCGTTCCCATTCCTGCGGTTTAGTTGTCTGATTGAATATGCGGCGAGTGGTGACACGTAGCTTTTCCAGCTTTTTGTTCCACCACGATGTCTTTTTATGTTCTTTTATTTCTCTCAATGGACAGCTCTGTTCATAGGCCTCTATTATTGCCTCCGTCAACAGTTTTGTCGCGAGGTTAAGAGAATCTACGGTTTTGATGTTTTTAGGAATATCCTTCAGGTTCTCGCTGAGTCGGCTTCTATAAGCCTTCCAGCAAGTGCCCTTTGGGTTCCTTATCATTAATTGCTTAGTCATATTAGAACTCATTACACCAAATCGGATATGTTTGTGATCTGACATAGAATTTTCGCAGCTGACGTGCCATTTGGTAATACCTTTGGCGATATTTTCGGTCGCAAATGTTATGTCAAGAACTTCTTGCCTAGCCCTGGTTACGAACGTTGGTACGTGACCCCTATTGACCAGATGTAGGCAATTAGTTAGTAAGAAATCTGAGAGTAACTCACCTCGCCTATTGATTCCTGTACTGCCCCAGATGGTGTGGTGGGAGTTTGCGTCACATCCCACTATGAGCTCTGCCTTTTGACTTTTGGCGTATTCCACGACATTGGACAGTTCTTCAGTAGGGTCTTGTTTCTCCCCGGGTAGGTAGGCAGAGCAGATAAGCACCTTTTTCCACCCTTTGAGATCTATATAAGCGACAACTACATCATCACTACATAATTCTGAAACTGGAAGAAATTTTATCTTTTTGTTAAACACTATGCAGGCTCTGGGCTTGGAGCCTTTTTCGTGTACTAGAATCTTACCAATATTATTCAGACCCGCTACCATGGAGCGAGCGTTAATCCATGGTTCTTGTATGAGGGCAACGTCCAGGTCATTGTCGCCAAAGATTTTCTCCACAACCGCTGTGGCTGCGATGGCGTGGTGAAGATTGACCTGGAGGTGATCCCTTGGTGGCGTCGAGACTGGCAGGAGCTACTTGTGCTCACTGCCTCGGCGCCCTCGGCTGCGTGATCCTGGCTGCCGGTATCCCCTACCCCTGGGGTTGCTGAAGCCCCTGTTATTCCCCCGGCTGACGGGAAACCGCACTCCCCGCGTGACTGGACTTTGGACGGGAGCTGTCGGGATTGCCCTCGGTGGTCCAGGGAGGACCTTAGGGGCTTGAGGGGGGGAAGAAGCGGGTGTGGCGTTTGTTGGAGTGGGAGGAGGAGGAGGAGGAGGAGGAGGCTGGAACGATGGGGGCATTGCTCGTGTTGGTTCAGTTGGAACCATGTGAGCGCGGATATGGGTGGAGGAGGTTGACGGGTGCGGTACTGGGGCTGGAGTATTGTTGTCTCCTGACTGTTGTTCCTTTGGAGGTGGACCTTTTAGCCGGAACTGGATCAATCGGAAACCGGTGAAGGCCATTAGGTCCATTTTCTTAAGGTTCTCTGCAGATAGGTCGTCAATAGAGAGGGTGAGAGTAAGCCCTCCCTTTTCGGCCTTTGTGTTGAGAACTTTCCAAAACTCTGTATGCAGACCATCGTTCTGAATACGGAGCAGGTCAATGGCCTCTGCTGCGCTAGTAGCCTCTGAGGAAGGAATGAATACCACCCCTATGGTTGGTTTTGGGAGGTCGCACTCCTTCATGATGGACAATGTTGCTTCCGGCCATGGCTTTAGGGATGGTATTTTCTTTTCAAGCCACTCACTCGACCTTTTGTCCATGCATGTGATGAGCAGCCATCCCGGCTTGAAGGAGCAGCCTGTAAAACGAGGCCCCTCGCCCTTTCCATGGTCGTGTATGCTCCGCAGGATGTTATTGCGGAGCAGCTCCAGTTGTGTGTCCGTCATCGGATTGGAGTTTTTTATGCCGACCCGGATAGAGGTTAGGGCCTCCTTATATGCCTTTGGGGTATTAATTGGAGTGGTCTCACTCACCTTCGGAACTTTTGGGTTGTGTCCCTTCGGTGATTCTTCCTCCGAGCGTTGCCGTTTATTCGGCTTTTGCTTGGAGTTAGATTGTGAGGCCCCAAACTTAAACCCCATTTGCTTAAGTTCCGCATAGCTCTTTGCGGCTAGTTTTGAAGCTTCAGAATGCTCCACTCCTAGCCCTTTTAGCGCTTTGTAGCGGCCCTTAGCAGCACCAGTTAGTTTGCTGCTTGATGCTGTTTGGCACGTGTCATCAGCGTTCGAAGGTCCTGGACCAGTGACGGCCCTTTCCTCCGTTTGCTCCGACACCTCCATTGGTTGCTCTAACGTTTGGGCAGGTTGATCTGCTCCCATCGTTAAGGGCAAGAGTTCCTGGCATAAGTCTTCCGGGGTTTTATTCTTCTCATCAACGTTACTAGACTTTTCCATTTTGTTCCCACGAGTAGCAGAGGAAATGTGGTCCATTCCGGCAGAGCCCCGCATACCGAAATAAGGCTATTTACTCCTCGAGGTCGCCCGGTTTCGAGGGTCACCGTTTGCGACTGAGCACCCCCTCAGCCACGCATCTCTGGGCACGGTGGATCACACCCTAGATTGGGGTTTTTGGAGTCGAGGTTTTCTCCTCCAGGGAGTGGAGTGAAAGGATAGTAGGAGATGGGGGGTAAAGAGAGGGACAGGGATGGGAGATGGGAATAAAGGAGGTCAGGGTAAAGGGATACCCGGGCGGTGGGAGTGCCGTACCAGGTATTCGCCCTGCATACTTAGCTGCTAACTGTCCGGGGTAGATGGTAAAGAGTGCGACGCCCGTATCGACCGTTAGCATTTACCAGGGTGTACGACCCACTAGCGCAACTGTCAGTGGGTTCGTCACAGGTCTGTACGGCGGCAGGCCTGCGACGACGAGGACGTGTATGTAGGACTTGGCAAAGTGTGCCTGATAGCTCAGCGTCGCACCACCTGAGCGTGCCCACTCAACCTCACACCCCAAATATAAAGTAATAATTATGCATCAAATAAAAAATACCTCTCATTTGTATACACTAATCTTGGGTAGTTATACTAATAGTCTTAGAATTCTAATTTTTACCACCTCCGTGGTCTAGTGGTTGAGGCCACCGGATGTTGATCGGGAGGTCTGTCCGGCGGGGTTCGATTCGTCGGGTTCATCCGGACTACAAAAACACTGAAAAGTTAGAAATAATATAAGAATAGGTACAGACAACATCACACATCATTATTGAAGACGGTGCCAAATTTTAAGACTTTCTAGGAGATCATCGTTTGGCCTCAATATAGAAATGTAATGTTGTCTGTACCTATTCTTACACTATTTTTAACTTTTCAGTGTTTTTTAAGTCAGTTTTTATTTTTTGTAAAATATTTTTTTTTGTTTAACTTTTTAGTGAAAGAAACCCTAATTAAATTAGGGTATCCCTCGATTTTCATAGGATCCCATCATCAGAACCTGACTTTGGTGACCTAGGGACCACCCTAGAAGTATACTCTACCGAATACAAAAATAATTTTGAAAATCGGTCCACAATTGGCGGAGTAATCGAGTAACATACACACAAAACGGTTGACACGGTTAGCGCAGAGGTCGAGCGATCGCCTACTGCGCAACAGGTCGCGGGTTCGATCCCGCACGGGAACTACGACTGCATAACTGCACCCACGACACAGGAGAAAATCCTTGTGTGGGGCGACGTTTTTATTTAAAAAAAAAACACGTTGGACTCACCTAAAAATTTAAGGATTTCCCTCCATTTTTATGGGATCCCATCATCAGATCCTAACTTTGGTAACCGTGGGACCACCATTGGAGTATAATCTTGAGAATACAAAAATAATTTTGAAAATCGGTCTGTAATTGGCGGCGTAATCGCGTAACATACAAAAAAAAACATACACATCAATTTGAGAAACTCCTTTTTTAAAGTCGGTTAAAAATACCTATTAGTATATGTAATCAGCTGCTTTAAATTTTATAGTTGAAATGAAAAAAAAACTTCAAAACCGTACGAAGGGTGCCTTCTTCCCATATATGCCTACCCTGCCTACCCTACATACTCGTATATTATTTAGGTATTTTGTCGTTTGTATTTTTTATACAATCGTAGATTCCATAACCTTAGAGCCCAGCTTTAGAGGAATAAAATTAAAAGAAAATAATATTACAAATAACGCTACTTACACGTTTTTAGCTGCTCCAACTTCATACATTGCATAACAAATACCTATCACAAGAAACAAAATAGGAATTTATTTTGAGTTGGTTTCTTTATGGCACATATTTATTATAACAAACAACTACTTACATACTTACATTTTTTTCCTTTTTTGGTTTTGAGAATTTACAGTAAAGTTAACAGGCTACAGGCTGCTAACCCTTAAATAAGGAAATTTGTATTGAAATAAAATCTTTAAAATAAAACACTAAAATCAATAAACGTATTCAAAACGATATTTACTTTTTCATGTATAAGGTATTTGTGAAGATTAATAGTTCCGACTTGAGTAATAACTTTCACTATTGATCGATATATCGATATTACTTTCTCCTCCCTAGGCGACGATAACTACGATAACATTATGTCACATCACTATCACTACATTGTACCCCTGCCCCCGACCCGTATCGTGCGATAGAGAGAGTTGCAAGAAATGGTCGAAATTGCCTACAATTCCTGTTTGAAATATTGTTTCGGGTGATAACTGTTTTACCCCCCTAAACCTTTATGAAATTAGACGCTTTCGGTCTCATTAGATTCAGTATACCTTAATCTATGTTTGTACGTTTTGCTTTTTTTTGTAATTCAGTATAATTTAGTCAAAAAAAGACAAAAATGCTCAAGGTAGTTTTTAAGTCGAAAATATAGATATTTAGATGCTAATAACTTATATTCTGAGCAATATTTCTTCAAAATCAAAACGTACAAACCTAGTTTTTCATTATATCTACAAGATTTCCAAAAATTATGAAAATTGGACTATGTTTAGAGGGAGAAAAGCGTTATCGCTTTTTGTATGAAAATTTACAGCTTCACAATCCTCTTAAAACTTGTGCGATAGGGTTAGCGCGTAGCAGGGCTACTACATGGTTAAGGAATAAATCTCTTCGGCGAAGAAAGGATAATCAAGATCGAACTTCAATTCAGGTAAGTTCGTTTGATCATTTAATTATACGAATTTAATGTTTTACCATTCTGCCTCTATACGGCCCCTTATACACGGTTATTTTTTTATCACCCTGGAAAATTTAAGGGACGCTTCACGACATGATATTAGAATGATTTAAATATGAATAAAAAAATAACTCACTTAATTTTATATTAATTTAAAAAAAAATACAAAAATGCTAGTTGAGAGCAGCATTTTTGGAGAATTTTTTTTTTTTAATTTTTTTTTATAATTGATGTGTCCTGAGGCGTCCCTAAAATTTTCCAGGGTGATGAAAAATAACCGTGTATATTTACAAAAATTAAAAAAACCAGTAATTAAATCACTACGATCCGCTGGATTATTGTCAACATTGTATCTAGATGATTGGTTATTTAACTTCGCAGTAGGACTACGAGGAACTAGGCATCCTCGTGGACCCACTAGTAGGACATTATTATCTGCAGTAGGATCACGAGGAACTAGTCTTCCTCGTGATCCCACCAGTAGGAGAAATTAGTAGGACCACGAGGAAACAACCGTTTTTGGTTAGCCATACATACCAACAGTACCTCTTAACCCAGCGACTGTTACAGCCGGTTGCACCAAAAATTCATTTTACGAATCCATAAAAAGTAACGTATAAAGTATACGTATATCGTATCGTTTTTTCGGACCGCAGCCCCGGTCGTGACTAGACGTCATTGTGTTAGCTTCGTATTTAATTTTAAGTTATTTTTATATTTTCAACAAATTGCTGTAAATTAATGCATTTTTAAAATTAGTATTGTGTTGAAATGCAGTTGTATTGTTTGTGAAGCGATTCGCGGTGCTATTTTATGTTTGTCACGACAAATTTAAGACGACGTTAACACCAACTGTCACGGATTTGAACGAGCCAACGAAGATTTTCGAAGATTACGTTTTGGCAAAAATTTTAGATCCAAGACTTCCAAGCCATTTGATTATCAAGAGGAAATAAGTACATATATGGAAAAACTGAAATTGTGGAAAGTACCCGTGGTTCGCTAGCAAGAAATTCTTTAAGCTAGTGACGGCAGTTTTGGTGATTGACGGATTACCTACTTATACATAAACCGGGGGAGTATTGTATTTATCATTACCCATTCATTCTATGATTAGGCAAATCTTAGAACATAGGCACTTATGTTACTCTGCAACGTAGCACACATATTTTTAAAAAAACTATTAGGATTTATCCAGTTTTACACATTGTTTGTTTCACTTTACATACAGTGAAAGTAAAGATCACCTTAAATTCAGACATATAGTGACATTGCCCTAGTTCATTCTATGATTAGGCAAATCTTAGAACATAGGCACTTATGTTACTCTGCAACATAGCACACATATTTTTAAAAAAACTATTAGGATTTATCCAGTTTTACACATTGATTGTTTCACTTTACATACAGTGAAAGTAAAGATCACCTTAAATTCAGACATATAGTGACATTGCCCTAGTACCCTACCCCATAACCAACTTTATTTGTTAGTTTAGTCCACCTATAATTTAAGGTTTTTTGGTTTTTTTTTAAACACATCTGTGTTTCACAATAACTAAAGCAATTTAAGCAATTTTGCAGGCTTGAATGCTAATTTATGTAGATATTACATTCAGATCTTACTACCTAAATAGAGGCTGTAGCTTATTTCTAAGTATATTATTTAACCTATTATTGACATTGACTTATTAACCTATTATAGTTAGGTAATTAATGTTTTTTGCCTATAAGAAGTATTATTGTTGAGTTTCCCTGACTTAAATTAACTTCCCTAAATCACAATGATAACCCATACTATATCTTAACATAGATTGTTTCTTGATTTTTCACGGTGGCTGTGTCCTGCAATTGATATAAAATATTTTAAACATAGTGTTACATTGTGGAACATTGGGATGTAATGCTCACTGGAAGGTCTGCGTGGTGGTGGCGTTGTGCGTCGGGTCGTTACGTTCCCTAAAATATGGTTGAGCGAAGCGATGGCTGATTCATGCGTCAACCTGTGAACAGGTGCTGCCAACGGGGACTGGTCATTCATCCATATGTTTCTTTAAGATTATTTAGAATAAGAAATACATTTCTCTATTTACTTCGCAGTTGTATGGCGCAGTAGCTTGTGACATATTAAGAACTTATTTGCATTTTTATCTTAAATTTTACTGTAAATATAAATATATAGGAGACGTTTTTACAGTATAAACTGTTTCTTTTTTTTTTTTTGTTCTCTTTGCTATTTGTATATCACCTTTTCTGTTTTTGTTTGATAATATTATTCCTTGACAAGTTATTTTATTTTCAATATTTTTCTACTTTTATTTTCTTTTTCAAAATATCCCTTTCTTATCAGTTGCCTTTAAATTCCTAGGTCTTGTTTCATTACCCAGTTTATACTTCCTATTAAAACAAAATTCAACTTTTTTAGGCAATTGATGAGCTAACAAAATGCTGACCCGCAAAGCTGCTGCCCAAAATACTGAGGCAAAACTCAGGCAAGCTGTCATTGAAATAAAGACATTGAAGGATTCCTGCGATCAACTTCTAAGGGAACGTGATGAAAGTGAGATCGAAATCAAAAAGATCATAGACAAAAACACCTTCCTTAAAAGTGAGCTCTCCGAATTGGATGTCAAATATAAGGAAGTACTTGAGGAGCGACACCAGCTGCAGCACACCATCACCGGTTTTACGCAGTGTAATGACACTTATGTGAAGGCATTGGATCGAATCACAGAACTTGAACGGGACTTGCGTGAGGCGAATAGGCAAATTTCTGAACTGGAACAATTTAAACAAAACCAAGAAAATGCTCACACACACAGCTTGTTCGATGAACTCATGCAGTCACCTGGTGGACAAAATTTTGCAGAATCCTCTTCGCCTACAGAGGGTAGGCCCTTATTGAACAATCATATGAGTAATAAAAAATTTAAAAAATATATTAAAATCAAGAAAATGCTAAAAAGGACTCAATACCAATTAAAAAAGTATAACTCATTTAGGAGTAATATTAAATTACGGAAAGAGCGTGCATGTCTAATAGATTCATTAGACATTTATGATAGCAAATTGAAAGAGAGCAGGGGTTTGTATGATAGGGACGTTGAAGAACTCAATAATACTATTAGAAATTTACAACACAAATTTTCAACTATCTCCGAAAATTATGACACGGCTCAAAATGATATTAAAATGCATATTCAATCTATCAGAGAACTAGCCACACTCTGTCAGCATAATGAGGACCGCTATCAGTCCCTTCTTGACAAACAACTTTTGACTGCAAGTGAGAATATTTCAATAACAGAATGCAATGTCACAAATAATAACAATGCACCCAGTCATACATCCTCCGCTCATAGTATTGTATGTCAGTCACCAGTCAATGAGCAATCTAGTTTTCATTGTAAGATGTCTGTGTCTAAGCCTAAATGTATTATTTTTTGTGATGACATAGGCAAAGGTATGGGCCAGTTATTGACAAATCAGTTGGATTTTAGTGTCATTAATTATTGTATGCCTGGCTCAAGTTTCCATGATATTGCAAATAAAATTAATAGTTATAAGTTTGATATTAATGACAAACTGGTTATGATCTTGGGAAATAGGGGTAATTTGAACAAAAAAGTACTAAAACATTTTTGTTCTCATTTAAATAATTTACATGTTAATCAAATAATAATGTTTACCCTTCCCTACCATAATCGTTTGTCACAACATGAAAATAATATTAGATACAAACTTAATTTGACATTAGATTTAATGACAAATTATTCGAAAAAAATTCATATTATTGACTTCAACAAACTGACATGTATTAAAGCTTATTTGACAGAAGATAGATTATATCTATCAACATTCTATAAAAAACAATTAGCTATTTCGCTAAGATTTTATTTACAAACTTTAGCCAAAAACATGGCTATAAATTCTTTCTCTGACAATGCTTTTACTGAGCAGCCCACTCAAAGTACTGAAATTGCTCCTATTGAGCAATACTGTGGTAGTGAAACGACTATCAGTAATGTTACTGATGATATTTTTAATAAATCTTTAAATTAAGTAATGAGACAAAAGAGACATCCTCTTGCTTATCATTAGGTAGAAAAGATACTGAAAACTTTGTAAATGTATTGCAAAACCCATTTGAAAACAAAAATAAAGTAAATCTTATCAACCTGGTGCACCAGAACATTCAAGGAATGTTAGGCAAGGATCTGGAAGTGGAATTATTCTTGAACTGTAGTAATGTAGACATCTTTTGTGTAACTGAACACTGGCTTAAATATTATCAGTTCATGTTTAATTTCAGCAATCATCTGGTTGGTAGTTCGTTCAGTCGAGAAAAATCAATTCGTGGTGGTTCTTTAATAATATTAGATAAAAAGCTGAAATTTAAGGATCGTAAGGATATTGTGAGTCTTTCGATTGAGCGAACAATAGAAATAGCCTGCGTGGAGCTGGACCAGATTATTGTATTAAGTATATACAGGCCTCCTTCAGGATTATATGACCTTTTTGAAGATACTATGGATGAAGTATTGAAAAAAGTGTGTAGTTCCACAAAACAAACCATTGTTTGTGGTGATTTTAATATTAATTTATTAGAAAATTCTAGTTTATCTATTAGGATTAAAAATCTGTTTTGGTCATATAACCTTGGAAATTTATTTTTGGAGCCAACAAGAACAACTCAATCGTCTGCCACATGCATTGACAATATTTATACAAATATTGTTCCTTTAGCAAGAAGAGTTTTTAATAATTTAGAATCTGACCATTCTGGACAAATTGTTACCATTCCACTTAAATGTAAACGCATGGAAAAAAAGAATATCACTGTTGTACCAAAGACTGCTGGTCGCTTAGAACGGCTGAAAAATAATATTGGTATTAAATTAAATTATATAGGTTATGAAGAAAATCCAAATAAATTATATGAAAATTTTTTTCATACATTTTGTTCTGAATTTAAAAATATTTTTATTCCAAAGACTATATCGGTTGATGGCACTTTAGCTTTTAGTGAATGGGTTACACCAGGTATTCACAAAAGCAGAATAAAACTTTTTGAACTTTACAATGAACGCTCATTCAATACTAGTGATGAATTTAAACTTTATGTAAAAAGTTATTCCAAAGTGTTCAAAAAAGTTTGCAAGCTTGCTAAATCTAATTATTTAAGTTCAAAAATAAAAAACAGTAATAATAAAATTAAAATGACATGGAATATTATAAATAATGAAACTGGAAAAGCTAAAACTACTAATAATCAATATTGTTTGAATGTTGATGGTAAGAAGGTAACAGTTGACACAGAAGTAGCTGCAGAATTTGAAAAGTTCTTTACTGATATTCCAGTCTCAATCACAAAGTCTTTGGATTCATCCCCCGCTATTGCTGAATCTATAGTGAAGGATCATGTTAAAGTTTGTAATGATAAATTCGAATTTGTACACATTAGTGGAATTGATATAACAAAGTCATTTAAAACTTTAAATAAAAAGAAAACTGCGGATCTGTGGGGCAATTCCGTTGATGTTACTAAATCCGTAATTGAAACAATAGCTCCAATACTTGCTAACATTTTTAATGATTGCATTGACTGTGGTGTATTTCCTGATCTAATGAAGCTAAGTAAAATTATTCCTTTACATAAATCTGGTAGCACATCAGACCCCAGTAATTTTAGACCTATCTCTGTGCTACCTACTTTTAGCAAAATTTTTGAAAAAATAATGTTGGAGCAAATGCAATGTTATTTTAATAGGAATAATCTTCTACACTGTAAACAATTTGGTTTTAGGAGGGGTCGCTCAACAACCGATGCTGGTGTTGAGTTAATACAACATATATTCGACGCCTGGGAAGACTCACACGATGCGTTAGGCATTTTTTGTGACTTGTCCAAGGCATTTGATTGCGTTTATCACGAAATCTTGATCAGAAAATTACACCACTATGGGTTTCGTGACACTGCACTAGATCTTCTAATCTCTTATCTATGTGGGAGGATTCAAAAAGTAGACATCAATGGAAAAAGGTCTCAAGGTTCTGCAGTTAAAATAGGAGTTCCACAAGGTTCGATTCTTGGTCCTTTTCTATTTCTTATATATATCAATGACCTCCCTGATTTTGTACAGGAGAGACATGAGATGGTATTATTTGCAGATGATACTTCACTTTTATTTAAAATTAAAAGAGGTGTGCAAATTAATGACGATGTAAATAATTCTATCTCAAGAATTGTTCATTGGTTTAATGTGAACAACCTGTCACTTAATCAAGGGAAAACAAAATGTATAAAATTTGTTTTACCCAATGTCAAAGAGGTTCACACCACTGTAAAAATAAAGGATATAGGTGTTGACCCTGTGGACACCACAGTATTTCTTGGGATCACACTTGATTCTAAGCTGCAATGGGGCCCACATATCGATAAATTGTCAAAGAGACTTAGTTCTGCAGCTCACGCTGTATGGAAAATACGTCAACTGACTGATGTTGATACAGCAAGACTTGTATACTTTTCTTACTTTCATAGTGTGATGTCGTATGGTATTTTGTTGTGGGGAAATGCTGCCGACATTCAGATTGTTTTTGTACTGCAGAAAAGGGCTATTCGAGCAATCTATAACCTTAAAATGAGAGATTCTTTGCGAGAAAAGTTCAAAGAAATTGGTATTATGACAGTAGCGTCGCAATATATTTATGAGAATCTAATATATGTTCGTAAGAATATTCATATGTTTTGTAAAAATAGTGATATTCATTCAGTTAATATTAGACAAAAGAATATGTTAGCTTTACCAAATACCAGGCTCCAAATAATTAATAATTCTTTTAGAGGCCTGCCTGTGTATACGTTTCTACAATAAAATCCCAAGTTGTATACAAGAACTTAGCTTAAACAAGTTTAAAGTTGCAATCAAAGATGTACTTATTAAAAAAGCATATTATAAAGTGTCTGATTACATGACGGACAAAAAAGCTTGGGTTTGAACTCTTAATTCTAATATTTAACAATGTATTACGTTTTGTTTCAAAGAAACGTTCAGTGAGAGCAATTTATTTATAATCTAAGTTCACGCACTTCTCTCAGAGATAGCTTATATAATGTGAATTAACACATCTATTCTTGTAATGGAAGTTGAGCTCAAACTTTTGCTTTGAGGTCAGCTTCCAATTGACGACTCTGTAATAAACCAAAATTGTCAATGGCGATTTAAAAGAGGAGATAAAAAATTTAGACCTTTCGAGTTTCTTGCCTGTTCTTCTCGAGAAGGCTCTCCCAATTTCCGAACAGGTGTAGAATCAACATTTTTTTTTTCATTCCTACTTGTATTTGCAGACATCTTGAGTATATTTAGGATGTATGCACATACAAGGTTAATATAATTTCTTTAAATAAGATTGCTTTGCTTTGTTTTGACGTCAATAAGTGCCTGTAAAGGCCTATGTTGAATAAAGATTTTTGAATTTTGAATTTGAATTTGAATTTGTAAAAAGATGTTGCACCACGCTTTTGCGATACGTTTTACTGTTACTTATACAGGGTGTCCCAAAAAATAGTGTCAAGCGAAAGTCCAGAGTTAGAGCACCTCTTGGAGTACCCGAATCACCCCCATGTATGTTCCGCGATTATTCGTAGTTTTAGAGTAATAATTTTTTTTCTGACTTTTTGAAAATTTCGATCTAAAGAACTTAAAAATTTTTAATAAAAAAAAGTTGAACATATTTTAATGTTTTTCTTTATGCCACTGAATTATCTTTAGTGCTTCTTTTATGTCTAAAATAATCAGCTTCGTAACTTTAGTGGAAATTTAGAAAACAGTAGTGTAAAGTCAAAATTTGAATGTAAGTGAATAATTACTTAAAAATTCATCTTTAAATTAAAAATCTAAACAGGCGAATTCATGGTTTCTAAGTATGTGTAAAATCTTCTCTAGACTCTCTGCTTTCATAATAATTAAAAAAAAAAGTACTTAATAGGGCTACTTTGGCTTAAATCGGCCATCAAAGACAGCAAGGTGAAAATTTCATAAAATTTACCAAATTCCTATCAGATGATAAAAAAAAATATCTGGTCTTTTTATAATTTCTAAGGTTCAGATTAATTACAATTTAGCAAAAATTAACTACATGAAACCCATATTTAAATATTTTTCTCGTGGATCACATCGGTTGTAGTGTTGGATGCAACGCAGTACTTACCTGCTAAAAAATTGCCCGAGTGAGAGGATATGAAAGAGACCGCATTATTGCTATCTCTCTCACTCTCATTGGCGAAATGGATAACTGTAACTGAGGAATGCATTTTTTGGGACATCCTGTATACGGATACTTTTTACGGAGCTCACGCCCGCCCTGCTTATAACGTAAAAGTATAAATTTTGACAGTTCGCTCGTATTTGTAATTCATGTTTAAGGTTAGAAAACGCGTTTAAAATACAATTTAAATTCACTTTTCACTACACAATTCACTATCCGACAATGGTATTGAAAAGTTATTCTTATATTGGATAGTTGCTATCGTCGAAGAACAAGTTAGAGTAGGCCAAATGCTCACTGAAGGCAGCGATGTTTACACACAGATACAAAGATATTTATATATGGTGCATTATTAAAATTACTCAGGCATAAAAATACAAATCACCACACAACAAAGCTTTTTCTTCTTATTTTAGTAGCTTTGCCGTTTTTACGAATTCAGCCATCGTCATGCTTTTAGTATTGTTTGATTGATAAGTCCATGGCCAATGTAAACAAAAACACTATCAACATCACGACGACTGATTGCGCAGGCGCATCATAAGCTTGATGTCGTCCGTTATCCATGGATACGACTTTTCCCTAATAATCTGTGTCTTACTTGGGGCATGCTTATCAAAAAGCGTGATGATGTTATGGTTCAGTCGAGCTACCATTTCGTTTACGCCCCCTGAGAGATCGGTCGCAAGCCAATCGATTGTGAGCATGTCCTCTTTGAAGTGTTTCATAGGAATATTTTTAAAATTTCTACGAATTAAAACGGCTGTGCAATTTCAAAACCTAGTAAGGGGCAAGGATTAAATTTTATAGGAGAGCCAAAAACAACTTGGCTACTTTGAGAGCTTGCCGCGCCAAGACTATTACAACTACAGAAATGAGAGTTAGATCAAAAGATGGGTCATATCTTTGGCTTTGCATAAAGTTTTACCATTATTACGTATTTATAATAGATCATGTTTTAAAGCACTTACTAATTTATTTTTTACTTTTTTTTTCTCTGTTTAAGCCTATTGTACAATTTTAAAAACCTAGCAAGTGCCGATAGTACGAGTAGGTTAACCTTTCGGTATAATGACTATTCTATAAACTAAATAAAATCGTAATTTAAATTAAATATGACAGTATTCTATACGGACCCTTAAGAAAACTTAAAAATAAAAAAATTTTGCTTCTTCATTTATTTGATCTCCAGAAACTAAATCGTCGGAATCTCCAAAAATCGGGAAACTCGGTGAACATTGTATTCTGTTTGATGGCGTGAAAGACACCAGTTTATACGTAATTTAATTATTTACTCATTGTATACGTTTGTGTATAAAGGCGGACTTAATGCTCTGGGGCATTATTTGCCACTCAACCTTTGGGTGATGCAGAAAATTCAGAAATTATCCTTATTATTTTGTTTCACGCTTCTTGGACTGTTACTAATTCCAATAACAATAAAAAATAATTCACAAGGAATTCAATTTCTTTCTATGGACCGTCAAAACAATTATAATGATATTTTTTTTGCTGCTGCTCACAAGTTTTATATCCACTACTGAATTTAACACGAATGTCTTCAGGGCAACATTGAAATGCGACTTGAAATAAAATACCTAGCTAATATACTTTTTGAATTTGAATTTGAAAAACTAATATTTTTTTGAAACAGTCAGATTAGTCATAATAACTAGCTATATTATAATTAGCTAGCTAGCTGTATTATACGTAATATATTTATATACGAGTAGTACCTCTATCCAAAGTAGCAGACGGACTTATTCCTCACTAAATATTATAGCATTCTCTGTTTCTTTAACACTTATTCATATTTTTGTGCTATGTGATTTTATGAAGGTATATTATTAATTATAATATAGCTAGTTATTATGACCAATCTGACTGTTTCAAAAAAATATTAGATTTACGTGTATTTGTGATTTCATCTAAATTCATCCCTATATTTCAATAGCAAACAAAAAATAACTTCATTATTAGAGGATAGTGCACCAAACGGCTTGAGGGTGAATCTGATGTTACCTATACCACAGATAATATAGTACTACAGTATGGCCACATAATATAGTACTACAGTATGGGCACAGATAATATAATACTACAGTGTATGGGTAGAATCTCACCCTTTGGCTCCAGAAAACACATTATATCTCAATATCATTTAGCAGCACAGCTCTTGATGAGGACTGTGAAGTGCCAATTCGTGGCTCGAGTATGCACTTTCAAAAATGCAGTTTGTTGCACACCGCTTAGAGTTGAAAGTCCGATTATTTTTACCACCCTAAACCTTTACAAACTTAGACACTTTTGGTCTTATTAGATTTAGTATACGTTAATCTATGTTAGTACGTTTGCTTTTTTTGTAATTAATTCAGTATAATTGTTAAAAAAGATAAAAAGTCTATAATATGGACATTTAGTTAGATGCCAACATTGACGTATATAACCTAGACTCGCTGTTGCGAAGAAATTTTGTGCCCCAACGCGGGACGGCGCCGAGTGAAGTGTGGTGACGTTCGGAGCGGGGTATAGTGCAAAGAATAATCTTGTGTTCACGCAGATGCGTCGAAAATGATTTTTACCTATTTTTCTGAGGTTGCCTCTGAGAGATTACATAACATTTAATATTTCTTGGAAAATTAACTTTGAATGTATAAAACTTTATAAACTATTTTAGATATGGTTATTTTCAAATGATAATTTATTTATAACAATGTCTTAAAATAAAAGAAACAAAATGTTGTTATTTATGTTTTATTTATATTATCGCAACTTATTAAAAAGCGTAACAAAAAATATTTTTAATACCTTGTTAAATAGAATAACACATAGAACTGACAATTTAATTAAAAAGTAGTTAAAATTAACCAAACTATATTAGTTATGTTAAGAAATATAGGTATTAAAATAACTTACCTATGAAAACTTATGCCTGCAGCAACATTTGCTCTTCCCGAATAATTTTTGCATTTTATTATAATACAAGAAGGCATTTTATATATATAACTATCGATGCAATATCAATCATAATGAGTTATTATTATACCATCACTTTTACAACTTTTGGCACATCTGTTTTTTATTGTTAAATTTAATCTATGTCAGCGACTCGGTAGCGTCCTCGCTCCAACAGAATATTACATAAGAGTAAAAGAGACGACAATACTAAGGTGGCGGCCATGGCGGCCGAGCGTATTACGCAGTTTCGGAAACATATTTTTTGTTTTCATCAAGAAATATATGATTACTCACCTTAAAAATATGTCAATTACTTAACAAATATCCACAGGTACACAAATATGGAGTTTTATTGTATAACTATTACTGTAAATCTCTGTTTTACCGACACTATATCCACGGCACATCAACTGTTTCTCTCATTCGCCCGCGACCGACTAAGCGAACTGGTGCCGATTGGCTCCAGTTGACTGCTGAATTTCACTGTACCGGACAGCGCGTCTAGGTTATATACGTCAATGGATGCCAATAATTTATATTCTGAGCAATATTACTTTAAAATCAAAACGTACCAACCTAGATCTTCATTATATCATCTACAACATTTCCAAAAATTATGAAAATTGGACTATGTAAAGAGGGAGAAAAGCGTTATCGCTTTTTGTATGAAAATTTACTGCTTCACAATTTTTAGTTGTTCTATCGTTGGAGGCAGTGTGTTTTCAGTGCCTGTTGATTTTTTAATCTCTAATACCGTAAGACGCTCGTCAAGATTGCTCATGCGATTTTCACAGGAGTCGATTCTAGTTCTTCTCGAAAGAGTCTCATTTATATCACGAGAGCTCCTATGTATGTGTCGACCGTTGTTATATTATTTGCGGTGTTATCCAACGCCGTGTCCAGTAGTGACACATCCATTTGTTCGGGACTGGTTGTGATTCCGTCTCCTCCCTTGATTGTCACCGAGTCTATTAGTATTGTCAGTTTAAGGCAATTTACTGAAACATATGCATTTCCAGGTAGCTCTGTGTTGTGTTCCCTAGTTAAGGTATTGAAGAAACGTTGCTCCGATATGTTTGCACAAATTAAATCGAAATAATTCTGAAAAACACTACAGGTCAAAAACATCTATCTTTTATTATTTGATGACATCCGAAGCAAACACTGCCGTTCTGTGGCATATTTAAAATATACTTAGTAGTAAGAAAAACTAAAATGAAAGGTCCCTTCAAAGGATTAAACCACGTTCTCTTCGATGTCGTTGTCTTAGCTTACACTGCCGGAGCTAACGACTGACTTGAATCAATAGACAGTGATCAAATTATGCTGCCTAAAGGAATTAACTTGCTACCAAAATGAAACAAATATCAACGTAGAAAACGCGGAAAACGTCGAATTAGGCGTGTGATTTTTCTGGCAAGTGATCATTTTATAGTTGTATTTTGTTTATACAGGATTATTTTTTTATCACCCAGGAAAATTTAAGGACGCTTCACAACATGGTAGTAGAATGATTTAAATATGAATAAAAAAAATAACTCACATATGTATTTAATTTTATATTCATTTTCTAAAATATCCAAAAAATGTTGCACTAGTTGAGAGCAGCATTTTGAGAGATTTTTTTTATTTTTTTTCATAAAAATTTTTAACTTTAATTTTTTATACAATAATGGATGTGTCCTGAAGCGCCCCTTAAATTTTCCGGGTGATAAAAAAATAACCGTGTATATTCATATTTATTTATTTTAATTGTAAAGTGTACATTTTTATTCTGTTATTTGTCAAGTCCTCTTTCATTGACTAGGTTTATGTTTGATCCAGAAGACCCTGGGGGCACAGGTCCACAGGTGTCTAACACTGTGACCATCGATTGTTCGGGAATGGAGACGGAAGGTTCTTTTTTAGAAATTGACTGTTCGGAAAATGCTTCAACAGTCAATAAGCGTAAACGAACTTCAGCTCGTAGAGTGTGTAAGCATTGCAATACTAATAAGCGAAAAAAGAGACATCGGCATTCCTAAGCGAACCAGGACTTAGATTGTCTTTGCGAAATCAGTCAGGATAATACCAATTTCACTACCTGCAAAGATGTAGAAATTGAAGTTAAGTCCCCTACATCATAACCACCTTCACAGAACTTCATTAGTAACAATGATATACGACCCTACATTGGCAGAAACTGTTATGAACAAAGTGATGCTTCTCCTTTTATTATACACTAGCTGAGCCCGCGACTTCGTTCGCGTGGATGTCCGAAAATAACAATATCGTGATCCCTTTTACTACCGAGGCACCCGGAGAACGGCAAAGACCCACCCCTACGTAGTAGAAATTCCACTGCTCTGCACGAAGCGTTTCGCTTCCACTTTTTTAAAGCGTGCTGCAAAGGAATGGAATTCTTTGCCGTCCTCTGTGTTCCCACCTCATTACAACCCGGGTCTTTTCAGGACTAGAGTGAGTCGGCACCTAATGAGTAGGCACGCTCCCCACCTTTGCTTACCATCAGGCAAGATGAGGACAAGTGTCTACCCATAAACTATAAAAAAAAAGTAAAATAGTGTTGGAGTAAACGCAGACCATCACAGCACTAGCGACATTGCCCGTCACTAACATATTGATTTTAAAAAATTCCAGCATCCATCAAAATATGTCTTTACCACCTGGTTATGAAGTGGATAATAAAGCTTGTCGACTTAAGAAAGCTCTGTATGGGTTAAAGCAGGCTAGCCGCCAGTCAGGCGGTTGGGGAGGAGGAGGCGTGCGTTCCTCAACGCGCGCCATCTCCCCTAGCAAGCTGGGGACTGAAACGGCTCGGCCGGATGACCACCGGCCGAGAGATACTTTTCACCCCTAGCTTGGCCGTCTGGGGGGATCGAATTTCTCAAGATACTTGTCAACCCCCTCCGTAGAGGTAAGCCCTGGCGCGTGCGCCAGGCAACCCTCCAGGGGCACAATCGGGGAATGGCCAACGCCGATCCCGATTGTGTCTCCACGGAGGTAGAAGTATCTAGAGGGTTTTTAACCGGTACTGGGTCTTCTACCCGAGTCCTGCATATCCTTGGGGTGGCCTAGTCAGCTCAATTCCCTTGTCGAATACCGTAAAGACTGTATTTTCCCTCTTGTAAAAAAAAAAAAAAAAGGCTAGCCGCCAGTGGAATAAAAAGATTACCTAATGCCACTCTGTTAGAGATTGGCTTAAAAAGATTAAAGCTGGATCCCTGCATATACTATAGAATCAAAAATGACTGTGATATATTACTTATTGCAGTACTTATATGTTGATGATTTACTTTATTTTTTCAACAATAAAAAATCTGCATCATATGTAAAAGATAAATTACAAAAAAAATTCAAAATGAAGGATCTTGGCAAAGCACAACAATGTATTGGACTGAAAATTTCACAAAGTAAAGATCTTAATGAAATATCCTTAGATCAATCACATTATATTGTCTGTACCGACACCATTTGAAGCAGGAACACGATTAAAAAGGCTAAAAATGAAGATGAAATTTTACAGAATATTCCCCAGAAGAAGCTATTGGGTGCCTCCTATACTTGTCACAAGATACACGGCCAGATATAACTTATGCCGTCAACACTACAAGCAGATTTAATAACAATCCTACAATGCAGCACTGGATTGCTGTGAAAAGAATATTTCGTTATCTGAAAGGAACAATTAATTCAAATTCAAATTCAAAAATCTTTATTCAACATAGGCCTTTACAGACACTTATTGTCGTCAAAACAAAGCAAAACAATCTAATTTAATGAAATCATATTAACCTTGTATGTGCATACATCCTGAATATACTCAAGATGTCTGCAAATACAAGTAGGAATGAAAAAAAAAAAGTTGACTCTACACCTGTTCGGAAATTGGGAGAGCCTTCTCGAGAAGAACAGGCAAGAAACTCGAAAGGTCAAAAGACGCGAAGCCGCCATTTGTCGCAGCTGATGGTGGTGGTCATTATCCACCGCCAACACCTACATATGCCACAGCTGCATTTAGTGATTATTGACGAATGAATATTGAATTTGGAAACGATATTACCTTCTCTAGAATTGCTTCAATTGACTCGCGAGACGACTTGAAGGAGAACATTACGTAAAAGTTCTGTATATCGATGAATCGACAAGTTTAACTAGCTTATTTGTTGTGGGATTAAGAAATGATATAAATTAAATAGTATTTATTGAAAAAGCACATTATAATTTAAATAACTTCCTTCTAATAATAATCTTCCTTCTAACATAATTTAAGATCAAAAAAAATTCACAAGGTTGCCACAGCTCTATCGTCTATGACGAATGTGTGTTTATTTCGGAGGACTTATTTGGAACAGGGGCCCTTTCGTTGAACGCGGCACTTGCCACTGCACTCCAGCCAGCACTGGTTCAGGTAAGTCTTGCCGTCGGTACCGCACACCGGGACACTGTCGCTGCCGCAGCGCGAGCAGTCCTTCACGCACTGACCACAGTACGCGATTCCAATCAGCGGAAGGTCCAAATCAGCGCGCCGCTTGTTCTCGCATTGTAGAAGACATTTATTGGTGTAAGTTTTCCCGTCGCTGCCGCATTGGGGATCAGAGATTCTCGGACAGGCGCAGCCGCACGAACCGTCTGAGATGACTTTCAGTGGCGGCTTGTGTTGCCTCTTCCTTCCTTCGTTTTCACAATTCAACGTGCATTTGCTGCGGTACGTTTTCTTGTCGCACGCACACAGGGGCTTATAATCTCTCGGACATTTACAAACGACGCACTCACCTTTGTACGCTACGCACAATTTAGGAAGACCTCGCTCTGTTCTTCTTTTGTTCTCGCAATTAAATATGCACGGGTTGGCATAAGTGGCGCCGTCAGAGCCGCAGACGGGGTTGAGCTCCTTCGTGCACGGACACGCAACGCATTCTCCCTCGTATCGTATTTTTATGGGCGGTAAATCTTGTCTATTGCGTTTCCTATTTTCACAATCCAAAGCGCATTTGTTGCTATACGTCACTCCATCAGCACCACAGACTGGGCGATAATCCAACGTGCATATACATGTTATACACTCGCCATCATACAAAACGGTTAAGTTAGAAAGTCTTTGTCTTTCTCTTTTCCTGTTTTCGCAGTTCAAAAGACATTTATTTGAATAAGTGACTTCATTGCTTGCGCATATAGGTTTTTTTTTCTTCGAGCAGCCACAGACGATGCACTCACCTTTATAGGCTTGCTTTATAGGAGGCAAATTTTGTCTTTCTCTTTTTTTATTTTCGCAATCCAGAGCACAAGGGTTTCCATATGTCTTACCATCACTGCCGCACACGGGGTTGTAGTCAGCTGTGCAAATACAAGATATACACTCTCCCTTATAGGCTATGGTTATCTTAGGCTGTCCTTGCCTCGCTCTTTTCTGGTTTTCGCAATCTAATAGGCATTTATTAGAATACGTTTTATCATCACTGCCTCAAACTGGATCGAATATTCTAGGACAAGTGCATATTACGCAAGGGCCTTTATATAGTATTTTAATTGGAGGCAATCCTTGTCTTTTGCGTCTTCTGTTTTCACAATTTAGTTCGCATGGATTGCCATAAGTTATCTGATCGCTGCCACATACTGGGTTGCTTATCTTGGTACATAAGCACAGCTCACATTCGCCTTTGTAGAGCTCTGTTAATGTTTTGAGTCCTCTTCTCTCTCTGATTTTGTTTTCACAATTCAACAAGCAAGAGTTGTCATATGTTTTGTCATCGCTAGCGCACAAGGGCTCCTTGTTTTTCGGGCACTGACAGGACACGCATGGCCCCCCATACAACTGTTCAACCCGAGGTTGGCCAAGTTTATCGGCCAACTTATTCGCGCAGTCCAGTTCACAGCTGCTGCTGTATGTGTTTCCGTCACTACCGCAAACCGGTCTCTTCAGGGGACCGCAATTGCATTCAATGCATTTACCCTTATATTTAATGTTGATAGGTGGCAGATTCTTTTTAAGTCTTTTTCTGTTTTCACAGTCAAGCTTACATTCATTGCTATAGGTCTTGTCGTCACTGCCACAGACAGGATCATATTGCGCGGTACAAATGCATGTATTACATTCGCCCTTATGTAATAACTTGATCATTGGTTTACCTGATGCCTGTCTTCGTTTATTCTCACAATCCAAGTCGCACGGTGTGGTGTATGTCTTCCCATCGCTTCCGCAAACAGGATCTACTATGGCCGGACATAGGCAAGGTTCTTTACATTTTGGAGGTTTCTTTTCTATATATGTAGTTAGAATATTCTCGATGTTCAGTAAACATATTGTAAGTGTAAGTCCTGTGAACAAACAAAAAGAATGCTTAAGTATTATTATTATTGTTTAAGGTGCTTTGTAATACCGTTTTTTCATAAAACACAAATTTTGCACAAAATCTTCGTCTTTTTAATTTGTGGCCAACTAAAATCTGAATTACAACAATTCTTTGTCAAAAATTTCGCGGGAAGCCACTGGAAGCGGGACCGCGCAGGACCGATCGGTATGGAGATCCTTGGGAGAGGCCTATGTCCAACAGAGGGCGTCTCTTGGCTGAAAATGATGACAATAAATGAACTGATGATGATGATGAATTTCACAATGTCAATGTCAACGTCATTTTTGCACGTGACAGTTGCAAGTACCTTTGATCATTGTGCAATTTGTGCATAGGTAAAATTAAACAATAGTTCATTGTCACCCTGGGGGTGAAAGTAACTTATTTAGTCCCGAGACGGGAACCAGCAATAGTTAAAGGGGCTAAATAAGTCTTAAACTCGAGGTATGCACTGTGCTTTTCATTAAGAATACAAGGATACAAAAAAAAACAAGCAAGTACTTCAAATATAGCAACATATTTTGTAAGATCGACATCGGCGGAGGACCTCCTTATTCCATCAGCGGAAGGCGCACTCATCTATCATACAGTAAGGCATGCTAATATGTCTTTCAATTCATTAGACTGCACTTGTGCTCTCAACTGCAAAATATTTTCGGGGTATACCTACTGCAAAAAAAGTTACATGCAATCGAACAAAAGCAACTGCGATAGCCACCGGAGTGCTAAGCCCTTTGTCGGTTAATGAACTTAAGAGTGATTTACAAGATGTACCATTCATCAGCGTAGCTCCTGATCCTAGTAATCACGGAAGTTATTCCCGTTTCCCGGAAATGATTCCCGTTGATGTTTCAATATTTTGATTTAAAAAAAACGGAACACTACAAAGGTGCTCGAAATAGAAATCACGAAAAACGAGACATCTGACACAATCACTGAACTGAAAATAACCCAGCTTCGCTAGCATGACCTCTTGTCTAAATGTATTGCTTTTGCTGAAGATAATTGCAATACAAACTTCGGTGGAATTGGACGACATGGAACCAACAATGTTTTCCACAAGCTGAAAGAAAATCTAAACCCAAACATGGTTGGTGTGGAATGCTTTGCACATGTCATTAACAACGCAGTGTACCACGGATGTGATTTACTGTCAGTAGACATGAAATCCATCATCTTAAAAATTTTAAAAATTTTGCCACTCACACACTTACACGAACCGAAGCTCTTAAAGAATTCTGTGAAACAGCTGAGGTCGAATATAAACAGCTTCTGTATCATTCCAAGACGCCTTGGCTAAGCTTGTTTCCAGCTATCGAGCGACTCCTGAAGCTCTACCGTCTATTAAACGATTATTTTGAAAGCATTGAAAGGCCACCTGTTTTAATTAAACAGTTTTTCGAAAATCCTCTTTCGGAGGCACACATGTTTCTCATACACTCAATTATGCACACCGTTCACCCAAAAATACAGAAATTAGAGAAAAGTGATAATTCAGTCCTTGAAAACAGAAGCATACTTCATCCATAACAAAAGCTTAGATGACCGAATTAAGGAATGTTTTGTGCCGTTGATGTTCAGAGTATTTATTATAAATAAAGAAGATGAATACACGAAACAAGCGTTTAGAAATGCACGTATGATTTCTACACGGAAATCAAAACGTACATTGAAGAATGGATGAAACCGTTAAAACAAATTGAGAAATTTGACTGAATATTTTTGCCGAAAATTAATAACAACACAGAATGGACTTTATTGAAGACACTGTCCTTTATTTAAAAGACAAGAACATAGATATTAACGACGCCAAATTACTTGACGAGTGGGTGAATTTAAAGGGTTTTAGCCAAAACCTAACTGAACAAGATACGCTTTTAAAGTCAAATCAACTTTGTATACAATTTTTTAAAACACCAAATGCGAATTTATATTCAGAATTTCTGAAAATTGCACAGTATTTTTTTTGCATTCCGAATTTCCGACTCATAATGCCAACATGGAGAGAATATTTTCATAAATTACACAACAATAGACAAAACGAAGCGTATAAACAATCTCGTCAGTAATTAAAATGAAATTCGATTTCCAAGGATACAGCTGCATTGATTTTTACAAATTCCTTTTAAAATGGGAAGATATTCTAAAAGCTATCGGGAAGAGTGGTAAATACAAAAAAACTGAAAAGTAAAAAGCAAGAGGCTGAGCTTTAATAGCTAGATAGTCAAATAATGTACTTATGAGTGCAATAATTTCTTTTCATTTTTGTAGTTAAAGTAATGATTGTTTTTATTACGTAAAATAAATTTACAATATGGCTGTTAATTAAAACTTTAAGGTGATATACATGAGTATTTGGTTATTATATGTTTATAAAAAATTATAATGTCACTTAAATAACAGTTAGTCTAAACTTCAGTTTAAAACTTTAATAGATTTAAGAAGACTAAATTTAGTTCATACTATGGTAAGAGATATTTTGTTGTGTAAAATGGCTGCTGATAAAAAATTTAAGAAGATTATTATTATTGAGTTAAAAGAGTTAAGTACCCCAAAAATTGTAAGACTGAATACTAAAATGGTCTCAGTACTTTCAAGATTTTTGTTTAAATAAATAATTGAATTTTGTAATGATTTTGTTTTCATATCAGAGTACCTATATTAATAATTTGTGTTTTATTTTAAGAAGAATAAATAAATTCTAACTGATTATTAAAATAATTTGTAACAAACAGTGAAAAGATTTTGTTTTATTTAGGTACATAAAAAATACAATGATGATAAAAGTTGACTAAATTAAATTTTAAGGTCTGAAAATAAAGAAAAAGGTGAGTTATGACATTTTCAACTGTTTTTTTTTATTACACTGACTATGTTTAAAAAACCTGTTGACATGTCCGGGTTCTGGGCTCTAAAATTTCGGGGTTTTCACGCGTCTTGTCCTGGTTGCCAAATTTTAGAGAAAGCAACCCTATCTATAGTAGCAGCAAATCTGCAACCCCCACAAGAGCCACAGTGTATGTTGCCAACTTGTGACATTAGATTTAAAGTCACGGTACCCAGTAATTTCACTGCCATATCTTCCTCTTCCGACCGGAACATAGCAGGCACCCAAGCAGTCGACCCTGGTACAGAGTCTCCTTCTGGTATACTGTTCAATGATGCGATGCGATTGCGATGATGGTCAGCGATCAGGGAACAAGCGAAGGACTTGCATCTTTTTAAGGCGAAAATGGACTGGTGTACCCGTCCACTCTCGTCTCGAAGAGATCCAGATGAAGAGATCTGTGACTGCTTAAAGCAAGGTTGAAACAATACAGAAACAAAGGCACTAAGATTTCAACGTATATGGCTATCTTGTTCTCGTTGCGATTTCAATACTGTTAAGGCTCAACTTACATTACATTGACGCAGAGTGGAAACATTAATTCCAAACATCAATGAGTCGAAACGACATGTTCTTAAAAGTATTTATTCGCATAAGGACAACTTCTCAGAATGGCAACTTCTCATAGGGGCAATTTTCTATTTCCAAAGTAACGTAAAAATTTGTGTTAAGCATAATGTAAGAACGCTCTGGCTTCGCATTGACGAGCGAATTTCCGCGTCTTTACTTAGATGGAGTTCAACGATTTTCACTATACAAAGGGTATTGGTCGGCTTTCGTTGAACAAAATATATCCCAAAAGATATTTTTTGAAGTAAAATATTACTTACTCAATGAAATAAAAAAATATTTTCGACACCCCCGTCGCCGCAAAGAAAACATTAAAATAATTTATTTTAATTGAGAAGCATTGTTGAGAAAAGTGAAACCATTGATTCCTGTGTTGCTCTTGTAATAAATATGCAAGATAAGTATGATAAATAAATCTTCTGCAGTCATCAAATAATTTACTTTTGATCGAAATAAAATCTACAAAGCATACTATGTTTACTGTAAATTGTTTATTCAATTAAGAAAAGAACAATATTATGAATTGTTTTTTTCGACTCATTATTATTGTGAACCCGAAGTATTTAATATAATTAAAACAATAGTTGGATGTTTTAATTATTTTTTCATGACTAACAGTGTCATTTAATAGGTACTAATACTAATCTATGTCGTGGAAATGTATTTACACGCATTACTTAAAAAGAACTGCACCAAATTCGTTAATTCTTATTTTATTGTTTTCGTTATTGTCAGGACAAGGTTTGAATAAAAGAATATGTTTGAAAAAGTATATAAAATTTTCGGAAAATGATTCGATTTAAGCGTATTAAAATCGAGTTTTTAATCTTAATTATTAAATTTATAATTTTTTTCTCAGAAGAGAAAGCCGCACGGGGAGGGGTGGGGTTTGGATGGGAGGTGGGGAGTTACGAAGAGAAAGTCCCCCTTAAAGGGGGGAAATGCGGAGAATCATTGATTTTGAAAATATTTTTTTTTTATTCTGAGGTTAGGTCTATGAAAGCTGCTTAAAACTTGTCCTAGTCTAAATTTATAGCCTGCAACAAAGACAACAATCAATATAAATTCTAAAAATAAGACAAAACTGTGTCTGAGGTGTCCGGAATTGGTTCTGAATACTCATAAAAAATAACTTAACCTAACCAACTGTATCAAGTTCCCCAAGTCGGTTCTGAGAGGTCATAAAAAATTATTTTATCCGCAACTGTGTTTGAGGTGCCCCGAGTCGGTTCTGGGTGGTCTTAAAATAATTTACTTAACTTAACCCACTATATTTGAGGTAATCCGAGTCAGTTCTGGGTGGTCAAAAAAATGTACACCATAATTAACATGAGCTGATTCTTTCTTACATAATTTGTGTTATTTTTTCAATAGATATGATATAATTTTTTCAGAAAACTAACCTCAAAACTCAAAAATAAAGATTTCTCAAAAACGACGCATTTCCGCACAAAAAGCTTTTACATTATAATTTGGGGCATCAATGCCTATCGATTGAAAGCCAGATACCAGTGCAGCAGGATACTAAAGCCAACCCTTCAAGTAATTTCACATCTATGGTTTCTTACATTGTTGTATTGCCAAAAGATTTTTAGTTTAACCGTGCGAGGCCCGGGCGGGCAGCTTGTATACAAATAAAGTCACAAGCATTGGCAACATCTTACTGTAATATTACACTGGCCTATTTAGGCACATCACTAGGCTTTCCTGCAATTATATTGCTTTAATTACATATTTTTAGATACAGAGACACGGCCCTTCTCTTCGATTCTCCGTCAATGTGAATTCAGATGGGACAGACGAGTGTACCGTTTTATCTCCATGGGTACCTCCGTCTTACCTATTTCTGCCGCAAAGCAGCAGTGCTTGCACTGCTGTGTTCCGGTGTTGAAGGGTAAGATATGGCAGTGAAATAACTGTGTACCGTGACTTTACATCTGATGTCACGAGTTGGCAACGTACACTGTGGTTCTCGTGGGGGTTGCAATTTCGCTGCGAATCTCACAGGAGCCACATGTATTATAGGTGACTGACTGTTACCACTTATCATCAGGGGCCTTACCATGATCGCTTATAGCAAGGTTAGAACAATATTGAAACAGAGACACCGCTCTTGCTGCGTATAGCGCCATCCCGCTCTCAGCGCGGTTTTAATCTTGTTTTGGGCGATCATGGTTGGGGGGCTGGTGGGCAGTTTGCTTGTTTGCCAACTTACTTGTAATTTTTTTTTATCTCAAATAAAATATAAGTAACGATCTTTAAAAACGTACCTATGGTCTTCATCGTGGCTGCAGAATAATTGCACTGCAAGTGTATTGGCTATTTATTGCGCGCGCGTGTTTGAACAGCACGGCGATCGTTTTGAATTATTTTTGCAGTATATTAGTATTGAGACAACACGACATTGGTACGTTCTTGAGGTTAACAAAAACTTAGTCTTAACTCACATTATATATGAGAGTGTGTGTTTGTTTGTTTGTTTGTTATTCAACTCCGGCTAGGAATTCACGAATGCACCTTAATATCTGATTTAGATTTATATCTGCTCCAATTACTCCTACAGACATTTGTTTACTTTTATAAAATTCAGGGTCTATATAATATTTGTAGTATTGGTATATTGAATATTGTAGAACTACATTTTAATGTTGGCATTTTAATAGAGGATACTCGTAGGTAAGTACATAAAATTTACCTTGCTAGTTTTTTGTCTGTTCTTGTCAAGAAGGCTCCCCCAATTTGCGAACAGGTGTAGAGTCAACATTTCTCATTTTATTTGTGTTGACATTTTAAATTGTGGCAAAATATTAACCATTTCTTCAATGATGAAAATGAAAAAAATAATGGCTGAGTAGCTGACCGCCCACAAAAAAAAAAAAAACAAAATAAGCGGGATAGCGGAAATCTGATCTTCATTTGTTTTTTCGAGTTTTAATTGTTTATTCTTCCGTATGGCAGAGATTTCAAGATAAAAGGCAAAAGCAGAAGTTGTTCATTTAATTAAATTAATTTCACTCATATGTTCTTTTGCTGATTCATGATTTTGTTTTTACTTTCCTTGTATTCGTAATGAAAAGCACAGTGTTTACCTCGGGTTAAAGACTTATTTAGTCCCTCGAACTATAGGCGCCCTCTCTACGCTCGGGCGCCAAACCCCGTCTCGGGACTAAATAAGTTACTTTCACCCCTAGGGTAACAATGTACTATTAAATTTACCTCTTTCTTCAAAACAGCAGTCTATGCTTTGCTGTGTTGCTTGCTACAAATCAAATGGCCCCTTCATTTGATACCCATATTGTGAGGGTTGTACAAAAAATATTTAATCCGCTATCTTGTTGGAGCGGCCATTTTGGATTTGTAATGATCAGCGTTAAATGTGTTTTCCAAATTTTAAGCAAGCTAAATATAACTGTTTAAAAAGATAGAGCCCAAACGATTCAGGTAAGAATTCTTCTGTTAAGAGTTATCCCTCTAAACCTAATTCTGAAACACACACAGACGGAGTTGCGGACAAAAGCTACTTAATTTATAAAATTTTAATTTTGGTAATATTTGCATTGCCATAATCGAAATTAAACAAACAAGGCGTTTTAATTTTCATGTTTATCACAAAAACAATGTCAACAGTCGCGATAAAATGCAAAACATGTGTGTTTTTAAACCTGTCCCTTTTTGTAGCCGATGAATGATAATTTTACGCATAATAATGAATGCCCAATTATTTTCGTCTGAAGTAAAGCCTATAAATACTCGTACAAAGTTAAACAAAAAAATTGAGTATCTATATAAATAGGTAACTAAAATTGAAGTGTCTGTTTTTAATATCAAAATAACAAGTTTTTACTAAATGGGTATCAATGTATAGCGGGTACCAATAACAAAAACACAATTTAAATAATTTTTGGCTGTCTGTTTGTTCCCGCTAATCTCCGGAACGGCTGGACGGATTTTGGCGGGACTTTCACTAATAGATAGCTAATTACATAAAGTATAATATAATGTGCGTGTGGTGTGAGAGCTCTTTTTTTAAAGGTTATAATATTTTTACGAAATCAAGGAAGAATTTAGGAAATAATTGTGAAAACATCATGGTGAAGATAACATAAGAGATAAGATAAGATAGGCTACTTTTAGCCGAGCAACCTAATTCTCTCGGTGGAATCCGGGAGGCAAAAAAGTCGCTCGCCGGTGGATGCTGCTGTGGTTAAGGCTGTCGAGGGGGTAGTGTCTCCGGTACTGTCAGTCTCGGACGTCGGAAGTGTAGCGCCCCGTCGCAGCTTTCGCATACGCCTGAATGCGTCTCGTCCCTCTTACAGGGAAATAATTAGCGGGACGAATGCGGCGTCGCCGGAAACTGATTTCCCAGCGATGTCGCAGCCTGCTCAAAGGAAGAGGTCCATCCTGGGTCGATTCTTCAAGGATCCGCTGGCAACGGATCTGGAGACTGAGGCCGAGCAGGTCACGGCACCGTACGCACCAAAGGTTCCCCGAACCCGAAGGGGTAGGGGAGGCCTATCGCACGGGGTTGGGCTCTCGCAGGCGATGCGAGAGCTCAGGTAGTTAGAGGCCGACTCTGAGGAGTCGGAGTCGGATCGGGAGTCGGAAGCCGTAGCGGCTCCCAAAAAGAAGGGAAAGGGGAAGCGCTCTCCCGAGCCCACTGCTGAACTACTCTGCAGCAGGGCTGAGGAGAGCGCAAAGTCGTTAGTGGAGGTCGCCAAGAAATCGAAGCACCTCAAGGGGACGTCCGTGAGGGAAATTAGAGAGTCCTCCGACTCTTTACTCGAAATTGTGCGCGCTCTGGCGTCCAAAAATACCTCCGAGGAGGTGCGTCGGCTTCAAGCCGACAACAAACGCCTCCGGACCCAACTGGACGGTCTAATGGGGGAAATGAAGGCCCTTCGCCGGGCCTTCTCGGAGCGGGAGGTGGAACGCCCAAGGGGCCGCGGGGCAAAGGCGGCCCCTGCGATGGTAGAGAGCGCCGATTCGGAGGATCCTACCGCCGACGACGCAATGGAGGAAGAGTTATCGGAGGTGCAGCTCCCGACGGCTCAATCAGCCGAGGCCGCCCCAGCCGTGGCCGTACCAGCTGATGCCGCACCCGCCGGAGGGATTTCCAGGATGGAGTTCCTCGAAAGTATGGAGTTTCTCCAGCGGGAGCTGCTGGCGCAAGTCGGCTTTATGGTCTCAGCTCGCCTGGAAGGCCTAGAGGTCGACGGGCGGCTGATGCCGGCTCAGGTCCGAAGGCCACCGCTTGCGGTGGACCGTGCAAGTGAGCCGCAGCCGCAGCCTCAACAGCAACGGACTGCAAAAGTTGCAACGGTCAACACCACTCTTGCCCCGCCGGCAAATATGCCGAAGGAAGCAAGAGTGGTCAAAAGGAAGACAGCGCCTTCTGCGCCAGTGGCAGTACCCTCTTCGTCGGGGGCCCCGGCGCCAGTAGCGGAACCGGTCGATGACGGTTGGTCGACGGTTGTGCGGCGAGGTAGAAAGAAGCCGACAGTAGATGGGGCGACGCCCAAGAAGGCTTCCGCTGATGTCTCCAAGCCTTCGCCAAAGCTGCCTAAGACACCGCGATCTTTGGCGGTGGTGCTCTTCCTCAAGCCAGAGGCAGTAGCGAAAGGCCTCACCTATGGTGAGGCAATAGCCAAGGCCAAGGCCTCCGTCAGCCTCAGCGCCCTAGGCATAGGGCCCGCCAAATTCCGGACGGGGATAACCGGAGCTCGGATAATCGAGCTCCCAAAGGAGACATCCCCGTCTCAGGCTGATTCGCTGGCGGAAAAGCTGGGAGAAGCCCTAGGGGACGCGGCAAAAGTGACGCGTCCCGTTAAAACAGCGGATATCCGGGTCGTTGATTTAGACGACTCGGTAACCGCTGAGGAGTTGGGGCAGATCCTGGCGCGGGCCGGTGAGTGCCCGGCCCACCATACCTTGATATGATTCCCCTAACTGCCTCAGCCAATATTGAGTTCCATGGTGTCGACATATCGAGCGAAGTCCAGTTCCGTGGCCACTTAGAGGATTAGGCTAAATTAGCCTCTATGAATCTTGGTGAGCTTAATAGATCGATAGATCACTCAATAGATCACTCCGGCGCACCGCCTACAGCTTTACAAGACACAGGTTCGGCCTCATATGGAATACTGTTTTCATCTTTAAGAGGGGGCACCCCAATACCAGCTTCTTCCACTGAACCGCATTCAATGGAGAGCGACTCGAATCGTCGACTGCCAGGAAATTATAAATCGGATTAACACCTTGGCGCTGCGGAGAGATGTCGCCTCACTATGCATCTTCTATCGCATTTATTACAGGGAATGCTCCGAGGAATTGTTTGGACTCATACCTGCCGCCTCTTTTCGCCATCGTTCTACCCGACAAAAAACTCATGCCCATCACTTAGATGGTTGGTAGTCCACAACAGTGGGTTTCTCTTAAAGTTTCCTGCCTCGCACAGTCAAACTTTGGAATAAATTATCGTCAGCGGTATTTCCGGACCGATACGACCTTCAAACTTTCAAGAAAAGAGCGTATTCCTACATTAAAGGCTGACAACGCACTTGTGACTCCTCTGGGGTTGCGGATGTCTATGGGCGATGGTAATCACTTATCATCTGGTGATACGTTTGCTCATTTGCCCCCTATTCCATAAAAAAATATTCGCCGGTACTGGTTGCCTGATTCTCTTCCAGGTGAGATGACCGTTTAATCTTAATTTTTAATGGAATTAAATTACTACAACCTGAAAGAAATGCAAAATGCATTACTTGAAGAGTGACAGAGCTTGTCCCAAGATACAATAGATAACATAATTCGTGGCATGCACAGAAGTATGGAAACGTTAGTTAAAGCACGAGGGGAAACACAAGTTATTAGTATTTCATTTATTTAATGTTAAAATCTTAGTAATCTTTAATTTACAGCATTGTTTATGTTCCCACGAAATAGCGAAGAAAGTGTTTTTTTTTATTTAATTTTGACTATTTTTTAATAAAATTAAATTTAAAATTTCTTAAACTCGATGTTAAAAGATGTATATCAGTTTTTTACTTCTTAGTTGGTTATTAATTATGTTTTATTATTTTGTCTTTATTCATCTTCCACTAATTGTGCCGGTGTGTATTTATACATATAATATGTTGTATACAAGATTGTGGTCGACAAATAAAATATATGATAACAATAACCCCTAGCTGGTATGAAGAGTTGGTAGCAGTGAGCGGGAGTGTGATCCAAAATGAGAGGTGAGTTAGCCAGTTCCTCAACTGTTGAGGAATACAGGTAAAGCTCGTTTCCATCTTACCCTATTTAGTAATTTTATCATCAGTACATACAGGTGCAACATATATTTAAACATTGATTTTGTTCTTTCCCAAGGTCTTGTCCTTTCCGTTTATTATGTCGTTGACAACACCAGCAAGCATAATTAAGAAAGAATCAAAAGAAAAGAAAACATCGTTTTCATTTGAATATTTATTTACATTTTTATAAAACACCTATTAAAATTTTATATAAATTAGGAGCAGTTCCAATACGTTAACATCTAATACGTAATTTAAACATCTAAATGTAACAACATGAAAGCAATAAAGAATTATGCAATATGAAAGCCATATCTATATGTAGATGTTTCCTCGCTGAATGGCGCCAACGAGTTCATTCATCAAAATTCACATGGTTGAATCCCCTTACAATATCTTTCGGAATTTTCATAATCTGATTTGAACAAAAAATTCTTACATCAGATGTTAATATATCAGATGATGAATAAAGGTTTTTGAATTTGAATCGAGTAATCATTTTTGAACATTGGTACAATTGCTCAACGGATGCAGTCGGAGTCGTTATGTATAAGCGACCATAACGGAATTCTGTCAATAAGAATTAACATAGAAGTTTGCCTAAGGGAAGGCTGGAATCCAGCAGTACTATTGAAGCTGAACTTGGAGTAGAGAAGGAAACATGAGAATGTTATTTGGGGATGGACAACTTATCAACATTCACCTTCTTTAACGGCCTTTAATTTCTTAAGGCCGCGTTTAACTCTTTTGTTATTCTCACAGTTGAACATACACTTATTTCCGTAAGTTTTATTATCGCTTCCACAAATTGGCCTATATTCTCTGGTACAAACGCAAGCAACGCATGCACCCGGGTAGTCTTGTGAAATGGAGGGTAAGTTTTGTCTCTTGCGTTTTCTGTTTTCACAGTTCAGATGGCAGCTGTTGCTGTATGTTACCTCGTCAGTACCGCAGACCGGGTCATAATTGGCAAGACAAATGCAAGATTCGCATTCACCATCGTAGGAGACTGACAAATTGCTGAGGCCACGTCTCTGCCTTTTTTTGTTTTCACAATTGAAAGTGCATTTGTTTGAATACGTCACGTCGTCGCTGCCGCATAGCGGTCTGTACTCCCTCGTGCATCCGCATCTGACGCATTCACCTTGATAGTCTTGCTGAATGGGAGGCAAGTTTTGCCTTTGCCGTCTTTTGTTTTCACAATTTAAATTGCAACGGTTTCCATATGTGACTTCGTCGCTGCCGCAGACCGGGGTGTAGTCTTCGGTGCAGACGCAAGAGTCTGTTGGCGATTGTGCGCTGACAGCATACAGAAGGCTGCCAACATTCAGTAACAATATCGCGAGACTTGCAGCTCCTGTGAATATAAAAATTTGTTAAGTTAAATCAGTATCCAGTAACATCAGTAAAATTAAAGTCTATTCAGAAAAGTTTATGACTAGTGACGCTTATGGGGTCATTTTTCCGTCCCCTAGTGTGCTTGTCTGTCTGTTCCATCGAGATCTCGGCTGCTGGACACAAAGAGAATTCCGGTTTTCTCTAAATGATAGTGTATGCACTCTAGTTTAGCCCATTTGGAAATTATTTAATCTGTATTTATAAAAGGCTTTGGCGACTAACGAAATATCAACGTAGTTCAATTCAAACTACACTGGAGCTAAAAACATAAAATTTGGTACAGGGGTTCGTTGGCTTATGTAGGCTCCCACCTTAGAGCATTTACCCTATGGAGATGGAGATGGCAAGGCTGAGCGAATCTCTCTGTCAAAGTACGTTGACCATATATGCAAGTTATACAAGTTGACGCGAGGCCGCCTCCATTTGTTGTCGTTTCGTGCCGCAAGTAAGAGCTCGTAAAAATGGTTAATTGTGCAGTTTCCTCTTGCAAAAGGCGGTCCAGTAAGTCAAATCTTCGAGAACATGGCGTTTTCTATCACTTGTAAATATTAAATATACATTCATGTGTTTTATTTATAAACTATTTTGAACTAATTCTTATGCCGTTACGATAGAAAAATATAATGGTACGTTAGAAGCTCAAACACAGTACACGGGCGCGATTTACGGGCGATTGCGTAGTGTGTGCTTCTTTATTTTCATAGTGTGTGTTCGTAAACACAAGAACAACGCATCTGTAATTGAATTCTAGATTTACGTAGTGTGCCATGCGTGTTTACCTCGCCTCCCGCCAAATGTGGCAGAAAAATGTATACTGCGTTTTGTTGCGCGCCATCTCCACAGGCTAAACGCTCTAAGGCGCCCACTAAAGAAGGGTTTTTCAAAATTACCATATGAAGCTGAAAATCCCCATCAAAAAAATATCGTATAAGCGAAACGTAGTTCGCGGGCACAGCTAGTTACTTATAATATCATTCATTCCAGAGATATCATCATCACAGCTCATATACGTCCCCACCGAGGGGTACTAGCCTACCCTATCTATCTATCTGGAGTTCGAGGGGATACTGGGGGCGACGGAGGGGCGTCCCCCAGCGGGCCACTGCGACCTGTACAGATCTATTGTGGCCGACCCCTCTATTTTAAAGGTCTCCAAATAGGCCCGCGGCGTTGAAAAAGCCAATAACCTTCTTTGGAGACAGAGCCTTCGCATCATGTGGTGGCAGACTAGGTCCACCCAGAGCTCGGCTCCTTGTGTGGATGAGAGCATGACATTCACAAAGAATGTGAAATGGTGTCTCTTCATCCTCACCACAAAATCTGCACGTGGGAACATTAGTCAGGCCCATTCTATGCAGATGTTTGTTGAGTTTGCAGTGACCAGTTAGGGCTCTAGTGAGCGCCCTTAATTGGCTCCTGCTTAGTTGGAGGTTTTGTATTGCAACTCCGGGTGAAAATTCCCTAATGAGCAATTTCGAGTGCAGTAGTCCAGGGGAATGGGCCCACTGGAGTCGGGCTTGTGTTTGTACCCAATCTCTGAGGACTCTCTTTTTAATCCCCCTCGAAATGCCACAAGCTGGTTCTGGTCCTATGAGAGCGCTCTCGGAACCAGCCCTCGCCAGTTCGTCGGCAATTTCATTGCCTCGGATATTGGAGTGGCCTGGAACCCAGCCAATCATTACCGAGTTCCTGGTCCCCAATTCATTCAAGGCTTTCTTGCACTCTAAGGTGATTTTGGACTTGAATTCTACAGCATCAAGCGCTTTTAGAGCAGCTTGGCTGTCTGACAGGATGAGGATGTTCTTACCCTCATTCGACATGTTTGCGTGAACGCAGTCGATAATGGCATACATTTCTGCCTGGAATACGGTGGCATATGCGCCCAGGCACGTGGTTCTCCTGGATTTCGCACTACCTCCGAAGACACCTGCACCTGACTGGCCCTCTTTCCTAGAGCCATCAGTGTACCATGTCTGGTTAGCTTTCCTAAAGGGCTCAGGGACTTGCTTGTCCCATTCATCCCTATTAGGAATCATGACCTTGTAGTTCTTCTTGAACTCCAAAGTTTCAATCATGGCATCGGCTGGCATTGCCATGACAGGATTAACCATTAGGCTGCCCTGTAGCTTCCTCATGGTTTGGGATTTCCATCTCGATCTGTCCCCCTCCACAGCTCGGAGCATTGCCATCCTAGCCTCCCCCTGTATGAACAGGTGGAGTGGTGGGAGGTTCAGGATAGCCTCCATTGCAAGGATGGGAGAAGATGAGATAGCCCCCGTAATCATCAAGCAGGCACATCTTTGCAGGCTTTCCAGGGCCTTTATGGTGGTCCCTACTGCAGTCTGCTTAAACCAAGCTATACACCCGTAGCTAACCATAGGTCTTACCACAGCGGTGTAAAGCCAGAGAAGGTGACTGGGTTTCAGTCCCCACCTGGAGCTGGTTAGCCTACGGCAGATACCTAGCGCTGCTTTGGCCTTCTTGATAATGTTGCCTATATGTATACCCCAGTTAAGTCTTTGATCCAGGTGGATCCCAAGGTATTTGGCATTCTGAGAGAATTCAATAGTTCTTCCAAACAGTTTAGGAGGCTTGAGGCCGTCTAAATTCCTCCTCCTAGTGAAAGGAACTATTATGGTTTTGCTGGCGTTCACAGACAGCCCCACCTGGCAGCACCATTGTTCGATCTTATTAAGAGCGAGTTGCATGAGACCTGATATAGTTGAAGGACATTTTCCAACTATGTGGACCACCAGGTCATCTGCGTATCCTTGAGTGGGAAGGTACGCATTGTTCAACTCCTGGATAAGGCAGTCAACGACCAGACACCACAACAGTGGAGAGAGCACCCCACCCTGGGGACACCCTCTAGTCACCCTGGCGGTTAATGTGCAGTCCAACAGCGTGGTTTTCACTGTTCGCGTTGTGAGCATTGCCTCTATCCAAGAGATTATTAATTGATCGATGCCGCGGTTTTGCAGACATCGTACAATAACTCTTGTTGGGGTGTTATCGAAGGCACCCTCAACATCCAGAAAGGCACACAAGGCTATTTCTTTATCTTCGAGCGCTTGTTCAAGTCTATCGGTCAGATCGATTAAGGCAGTTTCCGTTGACTTTCCTTTCTGGTAGGCATGTTGCCTTAAATGTAGGGGGTCGCCTGCCAGATGCGTTTCCCTTACATATAGGTTGATTACCTTTTCCATGGTTTTCAAGAGAAAAGAGGATAGGCTGATCGGTCTGTAGGACTTCGGTTGGGCCCTATCTTTATCCCCTCCTTTGGGAATAAATATAACCCTGACCTTAGTCCATAGACTTGGGAGGTACCCCCATGCTAAACTAGCTCTGAGGATCCTCACTAGGACTGGGAGGAGGATATTCTTACCCTGTTGTAGTAGGGCCGGGAAAATGCCATCCTCACCTGCAGTCTTATATGGCTTGAAGCTGTTAATAGCCCAAGCCACCCGTTGAGGGCCGATAATCAAGGAGGCTTTTCTCCAATCATCCACTTTCGGCCTAGGCCTGGAGAATGACCGCAGCTCCTCGGATGATTCAACTACCCTCGAGTCCGGGAAGTGCACTTGGGCTAGGAGTTCTAAGGTCTCCTTTGCGTCGCACGTGAAAGTCCCATTTGGCTTCCTAAGCAAGCCAATATGGGAAGGAGGCGCCTTGGATATCAATTTGTGAATCCTTGCGGCATGGGCTGTGCTGTTGATCATGTCACAGAACCTACCCCAAGATCTCCTTTTCGCCCTCCTTAACTCTTTATTGAACCCCGTTAGGGTCCGAGAATAGGCTTCCCAATTCCCATCCCTTTTTGCTTTATTGAAGCGAGAGCGGGCTTTTTGCCTAAGGGATTGCAATTTGCTGTTCCACCAGGGCACTTTACGATTACTTTCCCTGGTGGTGTAGGGGCAGTTATTCTCATAGGCTGTTAAGATGCCTGTGGATACTGCCCCTGCCGCATATTCTAGTTGTTCTACAGTTTTCACGGCTGGTATCGTCCCCAGGCTCTGTTTCAGGCTCTCCCGATAGCCCTCCCAGTTTGTATGCCTAGGATTACGATAGGATTCGATTTGTTTGTCAAGCTTAGCTGCTATGTCGAATCTTAGCCTACCCTAACTAGTTATGTTAGGGCGATTAGGCCTCAGTTAAACACCTTTGAATTACTTCGCAGGTGTACGCAGGTTTCCTTACGATGTTTTCCTTCACCGTAGGAACGTCAGATAAATGTACATAATTATGAAATTCGTGAAACGAAAAACACATTGGTACATGGACATTGGGATATTGTTCTACTCGGGGCACAGTCCAGTGCCGAGGCCACAGGGATATAAATAGTAATCAACTAAGCTGTTCAACCAAATGATAATATGATTATGAAGGAGTTAGGACATATTATGCCAATGAATATTTCGTTCCCTCTTCAAAAATGGTAAGGAAGTGAGTTTCCGAAGTGTATCAAGACACGGAATGAAATAACAGCCTACCATACTAAATTACATTTATATTTTAAGCACTTTTTATGATTATGTAGGTAACTTACTACATATTTATATTATAATACAATTATTATTTATTATTATGAATATTTACATTTATTAATTATTAATATTTACACTTATATTTCATTTATATTTACATTTATATTTTAATAATATTATTATATTTACTTTATATTATAAACACAAGTCTAATATTTATGTTTCCGTAAGTGGACAATATTTTATTTACCACCAAACACACGAGTGCATTACCAACCAATACCTAAAATTGGGTTCTTGGGTTCTTTAAGAGATCTCTACCAGCCTTGAGCAAACTCTAGCAGGTATTACGCAATTTCAACTGCAGAAAAAAGTGTGCCAAGTCAGCAATGTTACATAAATTATATAAATCCAGGCGGAGCGTCGGTGGCGCTGTGGACTCGGCACTAGCTTTCTATTCGGGAGGTCCGGGGTTCGATCCTGCCAGATACCAATCTGTTTTTCGAATTTCATATGTACATTTATTCGACGCTCCTTCGGCGAAGGAAAACATCGTGAGGCAACCTGCATACATCTGCGAATATATTCAAAGGTGTATGTGAAGTCGACCAATAGACGTGGGCGTTATTTCACGTCACTAGTTACAATAACTAGCTACGCGGCATATAACCGAATAACTAGTTTCGAGACAAATTACAAGTAGTGATTTTTGTAAATGCGTTATTATATTACTGTGATTGTAGGGTGTGAGTCGTTGCCCAATTGACGTATTTAAATGTTAACTTAGATCCAAAAAGATTTTTGATAGGGTCATAAACTCAGTTATCTATCATAAACTTGAAATAAAACAAATAAAATTATAAAAAAATGTTATTAAAATCATAATTTCCTAGTAAATACTTAAAAATATTTAATTGAACACGTGTTTCATGGTTTATTGGAATTCACCCCCTTAGGGTGCAAAATGGGTTGAAAATTTCTATGGAAAATTTTAAAATCTGCTCAAATTTCTACGAAATTTATTATCCGGGCTTAAATAGGCTACAAAATTATTTTTCCTACGTGAAAATATAAATTCCCACGGGAAAACAATAATAACGCGGGCGAAGCCGCGAGCGGAAAGCTAGTCAATCATAAATACATTTAATGCAGTCAGTCCTAAGCCTGAATAAAGTATGAAGGGAAGTTAATTTATTGATTTAACTGTATAGCTACAAACACGTTGATAGTGATTTAATTTATTTTCGTTTCGTGTGTAACTGTATAGTTGGTGGAGGTATTTATGCAAACAATCACAATAGCTGAATAAAAATAGCTACTTACAAAAATCACTAGTTTTGAAACAGGTGACGCCGACCAAGAAACGGTTTCGTTACGTTTCTTGAAAATAACGTAACGACCCACGTCTATCGACCAATCCGCACTGGGCCGGCCGGCGTGGTTGACTAAGGCTTAAACACTAACTTAGGGTAGGCTCGAGCCCCTCGGTGGGGCGTATATGAGCTGCGATGATGAAGCGATATACAAAAGAGAGAGGATGTGCATATCTCTTCCAAGTCCAATAGGCAACCATTTAATTAGTTGATTACATCTAGATTTTTAGTCAGTTAATAGAACTGCCTGGAAAATTGTATTTTACATACCTTTGGACTTCATCGTGGGCTTCTGAGAGGAACAACTGCACTACAAGTATCTGTTGTTGGTGGCTTTATATATGTAGACGTTATTATCGAGTTCGTTTGTTTGTTAATGACAAAATCAGCATAATGTTGACCGTGACGTTTTGACAGCTGTTCCTCTATTGTTAAGTTTATTTTTAATTTTTTTATATAACTTATCTGGCAAACAAGCAGGTTGTCCATCATATGGTAAGTTACCCGTAACATATTTAAAATTTAATAGTAAAAAAAGATTTTTAAGAACAATGTTCTATTAAATACTTTAAAAAGAGGAAAATATACCTTAATTTATTATATGACATATCTTTTATGATAACATAAAAGCTTGTCGCGAGATTTACCCATCTTGATAATCAATAATACTTACAATATTACCTATTTAATTTGACCTTGATAATTCTAAGGAGATTTTTTTTAAATAGGTAAATCAAGTGACAAGCTTTTATTATACACGGTTATTTTTTTATCACCCTGGTTAATTTAAGGGTGATTTCAGGACACGCTAGAAGAATTATTTTACCATTAATAATAAAATTTACTCACCTGTTTAATTTGATATTTATTATCTAAAATATCCAAAAAATACTGCACTGATATAGACACTTAGTGAAGTTGTAGGCAAAACTCAATGAACGTGAACTGGCAACGTCGCCGATTCAAAATCATCAGTCACTGAGTTGATAACAATTCCACCTTAGTATGTTATTTTGGCGTAGTTAAAAAATGGAATCAACTTAAAATACCTACCTACCTAAGAAATAATTTAAATCAACTTTAGTTCTAATAACAAAAGAGTTCTAAATCTAAAGGAAGTCCTCAGACTCATACATAGTCGTGCACGTTTAAAACTGTTCTGTTTGAGATACATGACCACAACAACACACCACTTTGGTTAGTGTTTAACGTCTCGAAATGCAGTTTTTATACGTCGATTCAAGTCTTACGTTTGTGGTTTCACTTGCGTACACCAAACACTTAATTTCACTCCACAAGTAAAAGTCTACGGTCCACCGGAGTAAGGTCTGTGTATTCGCGAGATGTGTTAACTTTGAAACTAAAATTCCGAATGCGCCCGATTGCCGCGAGTCAGGCGCGGGCGCGACATCGCGATAGATACGAGTTCACGTGCGCCGCCGTGTCAAACGCGAACTAAAGCCGGCCGGCGGCGGCGGCCCGTGCCGACAACTCCGACAAGCGACAGCAAGCAACAAAACGCCGCCGCCGGCACTCGGCGCCAGCGCCGACTATCTCTGTCTTTCGCTATTGTAGTGTCTAGTGCAATAATAACTCTTATTTCAAACGAGTTGTAGATTGATCTTGTTGTAGATTGATAATGCGACGTTGCCGCATTTTCCTAAGGCCGTAGTAGTAAATGCTTTATTCATTCATAATCTTACCTTATCTTGTAGTAAACCAGAACAATGTCTATAATTGAATGTTATTGGCGGATAAAATTTAAAAAATGTAACCACATGTTTTTTTTATTGATATGAATTGTCTAGCGTCTACGGAGCTACTCCTAAAATTTTCCAGGGTCAAAAAAAAATTAACGTGTATATTATCATAAAAATTGTGTCATGTAATAAATCAAAGTTTATTTTCCTCTTTTTAGAGCATTAAAATAAAAGCCTGTTTTTAAACATGTTTTTTTATTATTAATAGGTATATATTTTTTATTTTGTGTCATTTCATTTATTTTTTATGATATACTGTATTTTACAAGTAAAGCTTTTTCATTTGATATCCATATTGTGGGAGTTGTATAAAAACATGTAATCCAACACTTTGTGACGGCAGCCATCTTGGATTTCATATTTTTCACTACGTACTGTATTTTATAAGTCAAGGCCTTTCATTTAATACCCATATAAAATGTGTTATTTTGTTGCGGGGGCCATTTTTGGATTAGAATTTATTTTTTCATAATATACTGTATTACGCAAGTCAAGCCCTTTTATTTAATACCCATATTGCGGAAGTTATACAAAATTATGTAATCCGCCATTTTGTTACGGCAGCCACCGACCCGAATACATACAACAGTGCAAGCTTGTAATGAAATGAATCGCTGTGTGTACTAACTGTCGCAAAAACTCTTAAATGGCTCGAAAGATCCTACGATACTTTCTGTGTGTGTTTTAATAGATCCAGGGAAGGTTCATATACGTGCAATTAAGACTCGGTAGGTGGCACAGTAATTTTGCAGGACAACGTCTGTTGGGCCCACTAGCAATAAATATATTATTTTACGGAAAACATGTTTAAACAGGTTAAACTTACCTATACTTTTTCAAAAATATACTTTGTCGGCAACATACTCATACGTTTTTTTTACTGTGTTGCTTATGACGCCTAATGTCATACGAGTACGTATTATCAAACAATAACAGTACAAGTACTCGATGCGCACGCCCTACACTACCTACGGGCGTACGTATAATATACGAACGTCGAATAATATACAAGTGTCTTTAGTAGACACAGTGGAGCTTGAATCAAACTCTTTTTTGATTGGAATTCAGTTTAATTTTGAGTAATTACAATAATTCACCGCGTACGTGTCGTAGCGTAAAAAGATGGAAAGTGAATGACAATTTTGTAGAGGGTAACTAATTTATAAGTGCAGTGCAGTAGCTCAGTGCCTGATGAGACGCACTAGCAAAAGTTAACGTGTAAATGAGCAGGCGTTAACATAACTTCCCCGCCGTTGAAGACGTCAGTTCTTCAACTGGTTATTTGTCTTGGCTCTCTTCTGGGAGTAGGGGACATAAACGGACGAGAGGGCGTCGATAACATCCTTTGGAAGTCTTGACATCAGCAACTCTCGTAACATTGTCTGGTCCAGGAAACAATCTGATTACTCGGCCAACCCGCCAACACAGGGGTGGTAGCGACTCTTCTTTAAGAAGTACTAAGTCTCCAACTCTTAGGCTAGATGTGTTTTTCTTCCACTTAGTTCGCAGTTGTAGTTCACCAATGTATTCTTTTTGCCATCTTTGCCAGAAGTGTTGGTAAATCTGCTCTAGGCGTTCGAAGCGAGATAAATTATTTGGACTCTTGTGATCCAAAGTGGATGATGGCAATGCATTGAGCGGTCTTCCGATCAAAAAGTGCCCAGGAGTAAGGAACAGGAAATCATCGGGCGATGAGGATAGAGGACACAAGGGTCGACTGTTGAGGACGGATTCCACTTGTGCAAATAAAGTTAAAATTTCCTCAAATGTCAGGTGTGAATTACCCATAACGCGTTTGATATGATACTTGGCTGACTTAACGCCAGCCTCCCAAATGCCGCCGAAATGAGGAGCGTAAGAAGGTATAAAAATGAATTTAAATGCATTCTGAGCTGCAAACTCAGAAAGTGACTCAGAATTATTTTTTAAAAACTCGCTCAATTCTTTCGAAGCGGCAACAAAATTTCTACCGTTATCTGAAAATAGTTCTATCGGTAGCCCGCGACGCGACACAAATCTACGTAAGGTCATTATAAAGGCTTCTTTAGATAAATCGCTTACAGCTTCAAGTTGAACGCACTTAAAACGCAAGCAAACGAATATAAATAGGTAACATTTCGTTAATTTAGCACCGCGACCCTTTCTATTTAAAATAAAAAATGGACCCGCATAATCTATGCCCATAGAACTAAATGGAAAATCTAAGGTTACTCTTTGAGCTGGTAAATCACCCATTTTAGGGTTAAGTACTTTACCTTGAGCACGACGGCAGCGCACACAGTTTTTGACTACGTCTGGCGAGACGTCTACCATTAAGAGGCCATACTGTTTCGCGAACACTGGCTAATAACAATTGAGGGCCAGCATGTAGGTTGCGTATATGCTCATGTTCAAAAATTAATTTGCATAAATGATGGGACGAGTCTAACAAAATAGGATGCTTCTTTTCGTAAGAGTAAGGCGAAGCCTCGATTCTACCACCAACTCTAATAACATTATTTTTATCAATAAATGGAGAAAGAGATAAAATCTTACTCTTCGAATTCAATGCAATATCATTTGATAAATCCCTATATTCTTTTGAAAATGTTTGCTGTTGGGCAATGGAACAAAGGTAAGTATTCATTTATTTGTTCGTTAACATGGGTACAGTTGTGTTAGATACAATAACAAGATCCGCCATGTTTCACCATATTGGCATACGAAAACAGTCTTAAATTATAATTAATTACAATTAATATTAAACATTTTGAGTTTCTGATAAAGTCAACAATATAATAATTTGCAAATTTAATATGCTATATAATTTATCAGATAATAGTTTAAAATAATACATTTCCAATAAGGTCAATAGTGATAAAATACAAGTCAGAATATTTACCGTCAAAATTATAATAAAAACAAGCTATAATATTACATGCAAACTTATATAAAATTTATATGTATTAAGGTCAAAGTCAAATATAATCAAACAATAAAATAATAATCAAATAAAATGTCAACAATCTAAAAAAAAACTTTGCTATTTATTGGTAACAATCATTTAATAATTTTAATTATTTATTTTATGTCAAGTAGAAAATAAAGAAATGTATTAAGGTCAAAGTCAAATATAATCAAACAATAAAATAATAATCAAATAATATGTCAACAATCTAAAAAAAAAAAATCTTATCAGTTATTTATTGGTAACAATCATTTAATAATTTTAATTATTTATTTTGTCAAGTAGAAAATAAAGAAATGTATTTAATTATTGATGTCAAAATATAAAATTAATATGAATATTAATATTTTTCTAACAATTTGTCATTTAAATACTCATCAACAGTATAGTATGCCTTATCAGTTAAGAATGTTTTTAAAGTATGCTTAAACTGAGTGTTATTTTTACAAAATCAAATTTTTTTTAGGCAGCTTATTATATAACTTTAGCGCCATTACATAAACACTTTTGTGGAAAAATGCAGTTTTTGAAGGTATTAACTCTAACTGATCACAGCGACGTTGACGTTCAACAAATTTAAATAATTTTATATTACTTTTAACAAATAAAATAACTTCAAAAATGTAAATTGATGGAAATGTCATGATTCGCAATTTTTGAAAATATGGTTTACAACTATCTGTTTGTCTTAGGTTACAAATTGCGCGTAGACATTTCTTTTGTGCTATAAATACTTGTTCCTTGTTAGTGGCATTTCCCCAAAAAATAATACCATATCGCAGTATGGAAGCCACGTACCCGTGATAGGCAGCAAGAAGTGCTGTAAGGTTAGCAATTTTACTAAGCATATATAGGGCATAGGAAAATTGATTGAGTAAAAGATTCATTAAGTTCTTCAAGTGTTAAAATTCCCTTTATTTTACTATTTTTATTTTTAACATTGAAAATAAAGCGTTTTACGTAACACAACGTTCTTATTAATCTATTTAATTTCGAAAATCTTGTAAAGTCAATTATAGATTCATTAATTACTGCTGTTAATATTTTTGTTTTCTTTATTTCAGGCAAATTATCTAACGACGGATTTTTTTTTAAGGTGGGCCACGTGAGCTCTTCATTTTGTAAAAATTGGGGACCATGCCACCATAATTTATTACTGACTAGCTGACTTGGTTTGACACTTCGAGAAATCAGATCTGCGGGATTCTCAGCAGTGGGTATGTATTATTGAATAGTAGCGACTTATATTGAAATAAAAAGATATATTTAACCGAATTATCTGTTTATTATTTAGAGCACACTCGGAAGCAATATCGATCGAAAGATATAAAACAAGACGAATGACAAATCAAATCTGTCAGAGGAGCATAGTCATTAAACATAGACAGTAATTCCTTTTTACTGGTTCCATCATTATAACTATGAAGATTGTTTTGTATTAAAACCTTTCTATAATTCAACACGCTCCCCTCAAAATAATCTTCTAACCTAAAGTCAAATATACAACACATTTGTACCAAAGCCTATATTCAACAAATATTCCTTCCGAGTGCTTGCCTGGGGAATACAATATGATCCAACATTTGTTGCAAGGATTAGGGAAACCAGGAAAACCTAATCAGATCATTTCATCTTAAATACTCAACAAAAAATAACATTCTAACACTATATCACACTAACACAATAGCGTAACACATATCTACATATTCTAAGCCCATTTTCTCATTTGTTGAAAGGTAGAGGACGGTAACGGCTTAGTCAACATGTCAGCCAGCTATTGAGCTGTAGAAATATATTTCAATTTAAAATTTAATAACATTTTTCTCAACTTGCTCTCTCGAGAAATGATAATTGATGTAAATATGTTTATATGGTTTATATGGTTAGTGGGGTTATTATTAGCAATGCCTATTCAGTCGTTATTGCTCTCATATAAAATGATGGGTTGTTCAATTTTCATTTGATACTTTGTGCTAGAGACTTTAGACATAATGCTTCTTTGACAGCCTCATACAAAGCCATGTATTCGGCTTGTGTAGATGAGACTGCCACTGTAGTTTGTCTTTTTGTGCACCAAGTTACTGTGCAACTGTCATATAATTGAAACAAGTAGCCAGTTGTACTTTTCCTGCCACTAATATCCTGACTACACAATCAGAGTCTACGTAGCCACTCAGGATGTTTTCATACTCACTTCTTTTGCAAGTTAATTTCATAGACATGGTACCTTTAAGATATCTTAATACCATTTTAAGGCATTGCCACAACTATTGATTTATTATTATTTGTATAGCGGCTTAAGATGTGAACGGAAGTTCTAAAATCTGGGCGTGTGCAAAGCATCATATTTATTAAACATCCTATGAGGTTTCGACAGAGAGCATCACATTTGGTTTCTGAGTTTAGAGCCTCATAATTTAATTTGGCTACAGTGAGAGTACGGATAGGATTACTCTCACTCATATTAAAATTTAAAATTCATTGTATATAGGCACTTTGATCTAATGTAATTGTATCTGAATATCTTATTACTTTTATACCAAGGAAGAATTTTACCTCTTTTAGGTCAGTTATTTCAAATTTAGTCATCAAATATTCTTTAAAACTGAACATTGTTTGAATATTTGCACATGCTATAAAGAGATTATCAACATATAAAACTACCTATATATTTTTATTTGCATCCTTTTTGTCCAAAATATAAAAACATCTATCTACTGCAGAATTTTTAAAACCCTTTTCAAGTAAGGATTTTTCAAATACTTCAAAATAGTATCTTGCAGCCTGTTTCAACCCATACAAGGCTTTAATTAACTTACATACTGTATTATTTTCAGTTACGATACCTTGAGGAACTTGCATATATACTTCCTCTTTTAACTAAGATGCCATTTAAAAATGCAGTCTTAATACCCAAGTGATAAATAAGTAAATTATTTTGATTCGCAAAACATATGATAAAACGGAAACTAGCTATTCGAGCTACTGCCGCGAAAGTTTCATTGTAATCAGTAAGACTAAAACCTCTAGCAACTAGACGTGCCTTATATCTCACGTGTTTCCCGAAACCATCATTTTATATCGTAAAAGTCCATTTATAATCGCCAATATTTTTATTTTCTGGTCTCGGGACTAGAGTACACGTGTTATTACTTTTGAGAGAGTTTAGTTCATCATTTACCCCTTTTTCTACTGAGCTCTATTATCTAGCCACTTTATCTCATCAAACGACCTTTGAAGTACCTTTGAAGAAACCGACTGAGCACTATACAAGTACTCTTCGTTCACAGCTTTATACGATACGGATGGTCGATCTTTTATCCTTTCACTCCTCTTGGTTAAATCACAGATAATATAATGATTGATCAATTTAAAAAACTTGATCATTAACAGATAATTGATCAGAAATTCTATCAGAAGTCAGTGGCATTTTATTACCTAATTTACGAATTTTAGAAACACTGCCTTGTTCATCAATATCCGATATTATTGATTTAGGTATGCTAGAACATTGAGACTTTAAAGGTACTGATTTTAGCTTTATCAGTTTCACCATGAGAGCATTCACCACTACTCCCATCAGGCTTCAACGATGGCCTGGTTTCAACAAAATTAGTCTCATCAATAATAACGTCCCTGACAGTTTCAAATCTTTCACAATCTGTGTTCAAAACTTTATAGCCATTTGGGTGATAACCTACCAGAATACCCTTCCACGACGTTTCGTCAAATTTGCCTTGACTTCTTTTGCTATGTACATACACAGTTGAACCAAACACCCAAAGTGTTTTTATATTAGATTTTCCATCATGCCACATTTCATATAGTGTTTTGGTTAGTTCTAAATCCCTTGTTGGGTAATATTTATCAAATGTACTGCAGTTAATACTGCCTTGCCTCAAAAATATTTCTCCAATTTTCCATTGAACGAGCTTTTTCAGTAATAGTTCTAACCATACGTTCCGCTACACCATTTAACTGTGGAGTTCGCAGTACTGTTAAGTGATATGTGATACCTTTTTGTTTATAGTAATCTTTTATATCACTAGACAAATATTCACCACCATTATCACTGTATAATTAGTATACTAATTTCGAATTGAACTTTACCTCACCTTTCGCGACAAAGTCTTTAAACGCCGAGAATACATCTGATTTATAATGTAACAAATGTCTGTATAACCTGCCGCAGCGTATGGATGTGGTCTATGGTACTATAGCCTTTTTTATTTATTTATAGTACTTTCCTTGTTCTATACCTACTTCGATATTGTTTAGTTGTACTTGTACATCGAACCATAGTTTAACTAGTACCACTGATGGTACTAATAATACAACAATATCCATGTAGGGATACACCAATATTAATGATGGTACAGTTAGCTCCCATTCAAGCTTTACATTTACACTGCAGTGTTAAATTTATCTTACAAGAACTCATTACAGACACCGGGACAGGTTTTTTTTAACAAGATAAATTATTAAATAATAAATTAATAAAAATATACACCACACAATAATGTGTAAATCGATCAACAAATAACACAAAATAATTTGCGTTGTCAATTGTTGAAGGATTGACAGGGCCTGCTACATCAGAGTGTAGAATAATACATACTTTTGTCCTTTTGTTTATTAAAGGGTAGCCGTCGCTGTTTTCCCTAAATACAAGCTTCACATAAAAGTAGGCGAAACATTTTCAATTTCTTTTATATCACCAATCATTTTGACCTTTTAATTCAAGAAATTTACTTTTAATTATATGGCCTAAACGTTGATGCCATATCACATATTCATTACTATGACATGTTTGGGAAACTGATACGTTCATTATTACAGGTAAATTAAAATCTGCAATAATGAAATTTTGGTGAGATTTACCTTTCATGATGACTTTACCATCTTTAATGACGTGAACTCCATCCTGGGCAAAGATTACCGTCAGCCCCGCTTGCTGCATCCTGGCCACAGACAGCATGTTGTACGGCACCTCTCGGCAGTACAGCACCTTCTCGAGTACTCCGGAAACGCCCATGTTGCTGGTGACCTTAATAGATCCACATTTCGTAGCTGAAATAAATTCACCCTTTTTAGTCACCGTAATTTTTATTAGCTCATTAAAATTTTGCCAACAAATGAAGATATCATCCATGTTATGATCCGATGCGCCAGAGTCCAGTATAAATGATAATTTATTACGATCATTTTCTTGTTGGTACTGTCCAGTCATGAAAGCATATTCAGGGAAATCATCTGATGTTGATGTGGATGGTTTATTCGTTTCAACAGCTTAAATAGTTCTGGTTCAAATTTTTGGTTATTTCTTTTATAATATTAACAGTCTTTCTTCACGTGTCCATTTCACCCACAATGATGACATTTTACAAATTGGTTTCTGTTCTGTATTTTTTATTATTTTGGCGAGTAGACGAAGGCATCCTTTTAACTTTATTTTATTGGGCCGGTTAATGTTTACATTTAGAATTTTGGAGCTTATGTCAGAATTTTCACTTTTAAGTTTAATTTCGTGATCTAATAATCTGATTTTAACGAGAGTAGTCTGGTTGTTTTTCTACCATGCATTACTTCGGGCTTGTGGAATCGGTTCGTCTATGTCTCTTAAAATTTCCATCTCACTCAATAGAGAACATATTCTAAATTTCCATATTATGCTGTATTTTTCACCATCGAATTCTTTTATATTTCTCATTTTTTAGTTTTGAAGAATCCATTGCTAACGAATTTTTTTTTTTCAAATAATTGGCAATCTAACATTGTCTAACATGAAAATGAACACGTCACAAGAAAATTTTGAAATTTTGAATTTTGAAAAATTTCACGAAATCACAATATGAAAAACACGACCCTGGGCCCATAACCTATTGAATAGTAGCGACTTATATTGAAATAAAAAGATATATTTAACCGAATTATCTGTTTATTATTTAGAGCACACTCGGAAGCAATATCGATCGAAAGATATAAAACAAGACGAATGACAAATCAAATCTGTCAGAGGAGCATAGTCATTAAACATAGACAGTAATTCCTTTTTACTGGTTCCATCATTATAACTATGAAGATTGTTTTGTATTAAAACCTTTCTATAATTCAACATGTATCTCCACGATGAAGTGTTGGTTGTTTCCAATATTTCACCAACTGTATTGGCCACAAAAGTTTTTAATTTTGTAGCATTACTTGACAACCATCCTAGAACAACTGTCGAGTCACACCAGTGAAAAATTCGATCAGGTGTATAACGAACAGATTCTAAAAATGTCTTACTTAAACGAGCAGCGAGTAAGGCTGCGCAGAGCTCCAAACGTGGTATAGAAGTAAACTTTAGGGGCGCAACTTTAGATTTAGAACACAATAAATTAACAGTCACTTTACCGTGACCATCAACTGACCTGAGGTAAATGCATGCTCCATAGCCGACTTCGGAAGCATCACTAAAAGAATGAAGTTCGATGGATACTGGTGAGTCACAGAGTACATATCTTGGAATATGAAGAGAAGCCAGATAAGGGATATCTTTAGTAAAGGTATTCCATGACTCAGCAATATCACTGGGAACAGCTTCATCCCAATCAATTTTGTTTTGCTACAGTCTCTGTAACATTAATTTGGGTTGCATTATACATGGACTTAAAAGACTTAGGTCTTTTAAGTCCATGTATAATGCAAAGGGGTCGAAAATTTTGAAAGAATTAGACATTATATATCTTTTCGTAATATTGTTTGTTTCAGAAGGACAATTAATTGGGAAATGAAGAGTATCATTGTTTGGATTCCAACCAAGACCGAGGGTGCTCGAGGACTCGCTAACAATTAAGTTATCTTGTGTATCAGTGCAATTCTTAAAAAGTGATTTTGAATTAGTTTTGAATTTTCTTAAATTAAAACAAGCCTTATTCAATTCAGCACTCACAGAATTTTTTATATAAATTAACTCACATTCGTCGTTTGTGGCGGTTATGAGATCGTCTACAAAAAAATCATTTTGTATTATTGTTTTTATAAAATTGCTATTTGCTTCCTCGCCAATTTGCCACAAACTTCGAGTGCTTTAATAACTTGCGCTAGCTGTGCCATATGTAACAGTGTTGAGACGCATTGTTTTGAGAGGCTCATTTTCATTTTCCCGCCACAAAATGAGTTGTAAGTTTCGATCATCTGGATGAACATCGACCTGGCGGTACATTTTTTCTACGTCACCAGTAAGTAAAAATTTACCTTGTCTAGCCCTTATTAAAACAGCAAATAGACTGTTTTGTATGTTAGGACCTACCATCTGCAAGTCGTTAAGCGAGTAACCTGAAGACGTTGGAGCGGAACCGTCAAACACCACTCGAATCTTGGTTGACTCACTGGAATCTTTGAAGACGGCGTGATGACATAAAAAATAAGAAGGATTTGGTATATCAACGCTCGACTCAGATAAATGGCCTAATGATTTATATTCTGTCATAAACTGTACATATTGCGATTTTAAATTAGGATTTTTTTTAAACCTTTTTTCTAAGTTTAGAAATCTCTTTTTAGCAAGTGAATATGAATCGCCCAAACAATTGGGAGAATCCCGTAAAGGCAATCTCACACAAAACCTACCGCTTGTTAAACGTATAGTGTTTGTGGAGTAATGGTCTTCACATATTTCATCACTTTTAGATAAAATTATTTTTTTGGGGAGCTCTTCTAGTTCCCAGAACTTTGGAAGCAATATTTCAATTTGAGATTGTTTAGCTAAATCCTGGCATGATAATATTGTGCAATTTGAATGAATTTTTTGTAATGAATTTTTTGAAATATTATTTATTGACGTATTTTTTGTATTAAAATTTATTGATTTTTTGTTTAAATATCGCTTATTTATTTTACCCCCGATTAACCAACCTAATTGAGAATTATGTAAAACTGGATTGTTTACACCTAACGATTTTTCGTCGGATCGGATGATGTCCCAAAAACAATCGGCTCCGATTAATATATCGATTGGTGCCGGTCGGTCAAAATAAGGATCAGCTAATTGTAATTGAATATGCTTAGGTATATTCAACTGAATTTTGTCTAGTGGTGAGGTGGGTAGTATACCCGTGAGTACATCCAGCACAAAACATGAAACTGTTTTATTAAAACTACTATTTTGGAATCGGGAACGCAACTGCACGACACAGCTTTCGTTGACTGTGCTTGCATGACAATTACTGATTCCCAGTACATTAAGTGAAATTGAAATTGTATTTAGGGATAATTTTTGTTGTAAAGATTTGCTAATGAAAGTAGACTGACTGCCTGAATCCAGTAAGGCGCGCACTTGAATCGCCTCTTTAGTTACCGGATTCACTACACTAATTAGGGCAGTTGACAAAATAATTTGGCTATTAATTTCTTTGGAAAAATTGACTAATGACTGGTTCGGTAATTTCGACAGTATTGACATTGGTGTCAAGAGGACTGTCATGTAGGAGTGTATTATGGCGTTTTTTGCACACCCTACAGGGACCCATACGGCATTCACTAACAGGATGCCCTTGTCTTAAGCAATTAGAACATAATTTGTATTTAGCAATGTCAGATAATTTATCTTTGTGAATTTTTGATTTAAAAACTAAGCAATCATAAATTCTATGATTTTTATTGCAAATTACACACAAAAAAACGGCATCTTTATCATGGGTAATTGTGGTAAGTAATTTTGTTACATTTTGTTTATTATTAGAGTAAGGCATATGTTTTTTATTTTGTTGAAAACTAAAATTACTATCGAACTTGTTACGATTTATAGATTCGAGAACATGTGCACGATCGATTAAAAATTTATTAAACTGTTCTAAAGTTGGTATATCGTCGAGGCTGTTGCGATACTCTTCCCACTTCATGGCAGTAATATTATCAAGCTTCGATGTTAACATAAAAATTATTAAAGTGTCCCAATGGTCGGTCGGTTGACCAAGGTTGGAAAGAGCGCGAAGATTTTTTGTCACATGATCTACAAAAAATCGCAATGAAGCCTCAGATTCTTTATTCGATTGTAGAATATTAAAAAGCGATTTTAGGTGATAATTTATTAATAATTTTTTGTTATTATATCTGTCATAAAGTAATTTCCAAGCATTTGTATAATTATTAGAAGAAATTTCAATATTCGAAACGATGCGTGCTGCCTCGCCCTCAAGGTAAGATAATAAATAATGAAATTTTTGTATAGAAGGGATGCGAGCGTTGTTATGAATTAAATTAGAAAATGTATCACGAAATTCGAGCCACCGAAAGAACGACCCATCGAACTTTGCGATGTGAATTTGTGGCAATTTCACACCTATGTCGCCTTGATCGAAAGAACATTGAGCTTCCTGAAATAAAGACTCTCGCCGTTTTCGATCCTTTTCGAAAGTTTTTATCTCATTTTGAGATTCAATTAAGCTGGTTGCAATTGCAGTACACAAAATAAATTCTTGCTCAATGCTATCGCGATCGTCGATTTCGCTTTCCAAATTATCAGAATTTAATAATTCAATCTGAGTCTGCAACTCATCCAATTTTGACGACAAACTCTCAAACCTGCTCAGTTTTAATGTCAACTCAGCAAATTCAACAGTTGATAGTTGTGGCTGCTTTGTGACCTTGTCCAAATAATTTTTAAATTTGGTTATTTGGCCTTTAATAGAACTACGCCTAGTAATTAGCATTTTCATATTGGTAGTCAAATCCATATTTTCTTGTTTATTTGACATTTTTGATGTAAATTATTAAGACCTTTTTAGCTCAATCAATAAATAAATAAGTAGGTATTTACTAAATATTTCCTTATTATACTATAAGAAGCTTTTACCTTATACCAATATGAAATGTATTATCTAAAATATAAAATCTCAAAGCAAGCCGTATAAACGTTTAAAAATATTATAAAAAAATTATTTAAGCTCACGCTCCTCAATCGGCGGCAACTCAGGATCGATCGAGTTTTTGCTACGTCACTGCCCGGCCTTGTTAACTCCAAATAATATTGCCTCAATATCTTCTTCTCCAATAATTTGCAACTAAGTTGATCACCACAAACGTCTCCACTCCTGAATTTTGAATCCCAAGGTTATAAACAAGTGTTTTAGCGATGACCTTTGTAACCTTTCTTCGGAATCTTTAAGTTGAAAACAAATGCAGCTTAATCTTCAGTTTTTTCTTAATGTCCTGTCACGGTCGCCAAGTTATGTCTTTAGTAGACACAGTGGAGCTTGAATCAAACTCTTTTTTGATTGGAATTCAGTTTAATTTTGAGTAATTACAATAATTCACCGCGTACGTGTCGTAGCGTAAAAAGATGGAAAGTGAATGACAATTTTGTAGAGGGTAACTAATTTATAAGTGCAGTGCAGTAGCTCAGTGCCTGATGAAACGCACTAGCAAAAGTTAACGTGTAAATGAGCAGGCGTTAACAACAAGTAATGGTGTTCCACTTTTAAAAAAAGTGAGTTCAGACCATGATTCTTAATAATTGAAAATCACTGAAATTTCTCGCGGAAAATTCATAAATTTTACGAATTGTTTCATATTTTTTCCAAATTTTCTGGTGTAATATAACTAAGTTAACCTTTACAAATCATATTCCGTAAAAAAAACAATTACACAAAAATAAACTTCGCAATGTAAATCGTATTACATTTCCATCATACTGCGCGCGAAATCAGCTGTTGGGGTCATCAAACGTCAGTGCACCAGTGTTAGCAGAACAAAAATGATGCCGGCACACCGTACACTGCGTATCAAGTTTAAAAATTAAAATGAAAACTCCTTTTTTTCGCTTTAAAAGCTTCTCCGGGAAATAATAACATTGGTCAGACCGGCACACCGTCACTTACACCCGGTATAAGGTTACTTTGAAGTAGGAGGCAAATTTTGTGTGCTTTTTCAGACAAGCAAACTGGAAAAGTTTTACTTTATTGGACTTTATTTTATATGAATGGTCCCAATCTTGAAATCGCGAAAAAATCAGCTGTTGCATAAATGTTCAACGTCCACCTAAATGCACGGAGCAGCTCATTTTTTTGCGATTTCAAGTTCGGTTTCAAGCGCACAAAATTTGGCTCCTGCTTCAAAAGTTATCCTGATAAATTCTGCCACGATATATTTTGACTTCATTTGTAGTAAAAAAAAAAATTCCGAGTAAAGGTAATAAAGTAAAGGTCACAGTAGATATTCTAATCGCAGTTAGAAGCTATTAAACTTCCATATTGTCGACAGTAAAAAGCCTAAAGGCACGAAAAGGAATCGTGGAAGCTTTTTCAAAAAGCGATAGGTTCCAATAATAATTGAACTATAAGATTTTAGTATTCCGCAGTTGTTGAGAGGCTCGCTTTTGCCTCGGCCTTATCGATACTTACCATCAGGTGAAAGAAAAGAAAGAAAGAAAAATTATTTATTTATTTGGTGAGATGGAGGCCAAGAGCTTTTTATTGTATGCACAAAAAAATCTTTTAAAAAAGCACGATTTATTTACTACGCGTATAAAGTGCATTAAAATGGAGAAAATATATATTTTTCTTGCTGCCATGTGATCCAAAATATTTATGACTAAAAATAATACATATTAAATTCCCACAGAAAAATAACGCGGTCGAAGCGGCGAGCGAATGCTAGTAGAACATAAATTTAATCTTTTGAAATGCGCACGAGAATTAATCGAGTTATGTCATGGTGCATGGTACTTTGACCGAATCCGTGGTCAAGTGGTTGGGACCACCTGATACAGATCTAAGGGTCCAGAGCTCAATTTCCTAGGATCGGAAGTTTTTCTGCATCTTTGGTTAGCGGTAGGGCTACTGAGTTCGCTTGACTGTAGCTGTCTTTGTACGCTTATTTACTAGACGGGTACTCTCTTAGAAGTGTACCTAGTACGTAATGTACTTGATACATGTGATCGATTTGCCCCTCTACACAATAGAGGGGCAAATCAATCTACAGTTCAACCCTTAGAGTATTTATAAGCATGCTATTACAAGCAAGCTATATGCAAGCATATAGCTTGCTTATACATACTCTAAGGTTCAACCACAAATAGATACAGAAGGTCTACTCTAGCTGTTGACATCGATGAGTACTTTGACCGTTTGAACTATGTTTCAAAGTAACGTTAAGGTTTTCGCAACACCCGAGATTATATATTCTATGACCCGAGGTTTACCGCGTATTATACGTTGTCGTCGTGCATCCGCGAACGAACATAGCACTTGTAGACCAACATTTCATACGCACCAGTAGTCAGGATGCCAGAACGAGCGCAAAATGCCACGGGACATCTTGGCGTGGTTGTTGCGAGTCTTACATTCCACGACGAGGCAAAGAAGGCGCTTTTGTCGACGAGCAGGACCAACAGCACGGTCAACTGCCCCTCCTGGAGCTGGTCCTGGAGGGTGGTGATGTCTTCGGTGTAGGTCATGTAATGGCACAGCGACAGGCAGCTCTCCTAAGATACTAGCATTGGGCGTGGCTGGGAGGTGGCCTCCTGGACCAACACCACGTAGCTCCAACTTTGGGGAATGATGCCAGTAGACTAACGTAAGCGGGCGGTATGCTGGTAGTGGCTAGCTCGTAGAGGAGATTGGGATGCCACAAGAAGACCCCTAGGGTGAGGTTATCCTGGTCCTTTGCGGCCGCGAAGTGTTGGAGTACGTGTGCCAGCTGGAGCGTGGTGAAGTGGCCGCCGCGGAATCCGATTTGCTCGTCCGTGAGGCGAACGGACAGATCCTGTGCAGCTGCAGTCGCTCGAATGGCTTGGCAATGTATGTTTGGCTTGGCAATAGTAGTGTTTTATTTTATAGTAGGGGAGCCGAAGAGGGGATTTTTGCAGTTACTCGAGCGCGTCAGATTAGGATATGAGGGATACCTTGCACACTGTAGAAGTACCTCCACTACATGTGAGCCTATTGTGGTGGGGGGGGGGGTCATATTTTTTTTATACTTCGGCTAACTGAAATCGTCTGATTATTGTCTCCCCTTATTCCCGTTATTATTTTCTTTAAAATAAAAATTAATTTGACTGCTTCAGTGATTTTTTTTCAATTTTTGGTTTGTAACTTTGTGACTCTCATACTCCCTTGTGACAGATTCGAACCGTCAGATTTTAACAGCACATACTTTTTAGCGTGTAATTAACCTAACTTGCATTAATCTGACACGTTAAACCATTTTTTGTGTCCACTTTGTTTAATTGAAATCTTTGAAACCCCCCTGGCCGCCTTCCCCAGTGAAATGAACATTTTTTGGTCCCTACAACCTTATCTTCAAAGTACAATGAGTCCCAAACACGCTTGAGTGACTACAAATTTAGCATTCTGGCCTCCCCTACTATTATATATGAATCGCGCGCAGTTACAAACAAGCTTGAATCCTTCATTCCTAAATGCACCGAGATCTGTTTATACGCGCGTCTATTCATGAGCAAACCTGTCTTCGCTCGATTTAGGCAGCCAGTCCTCTTTATATACATAAAGTAAATATATACAGAGAGCCGTGAAGTTGAAATATTACTCTATGGCGTACGCAAGACTCAAGATACGAACAGCGCTGGTCACACCAAAATGTGTTCTAATGATTTTGATTTATAAAAAAACCGTTTTAAATAAAAAAACGATATGTTAATTATACTTCACTTGTAAAATAGGAAAAATGAAGAAATAGACCGCGGCTAACAAAACGCTGGAAAGTCTTTGTAAATACATTCATTCGCAACTATTATGAGTTTATAATTATTCATAACTATTATATTGAACACACCCGGGTTTAGCAGGTGATTTAGGAACTGATGATGTAAATTAAGTAGTTCATTTATTTAATTTCATATTAATTTTATAAAATATCCAAAAAATGCTGCACTAGTTGAGAGCAGCAGTTCTTTTTTTAATTTTTTAATTTCATTTTTTTTTATTTTTAGGGTTTCGTAGTAAACAAGAAACCCTTATAGTTTCGCCATGTCTGTCTGTCTGTCTGTCCGCGGTTTTACTTAGAGACTTAGCACTAGAAAGCTGTAATTTTGTATGGGTATGTATATTATTCATACCGAAAAATGGTGAACGTCAGGATGGCACATGTAGTGCCTTAAATCTCGATGAAATATATTTTGAACAATGGTACCTAAACTGTACTAAATAGTACCTATACACAGATAAACTGTACCTTAATCCTTTGAATGTAAATTAAAAATTCTCCTACACCTGCCATTCTGACGTCAGGCTGGCCGATGCATTGTCATAACACGTTTATAGCTACAACTATCATTCTGGAACCTATGCCAATTAACTGTACCTAAATAGTACCTAGTGAAATATACAACACATAATAAAAATATCATTGGGATTCGTAGGCAAATAAATTTTAAAATTTTGCTTCTATGAGTAATGGTAAGTAATACGTCTGTTTGCTTCTAAGAACACCGGAATAACAACTTCACTGACAAATAATTCAATGTTAATAATGTTAGCGTACGGAATCTGTTCCTTATATCAAACATTTATTATTTTTGTGTAATTGAAAGCCCAAATACAGTGAAACCAGCTTAATACGATTTCTCGCATAATACGCCATATTACACTATGACTTAACGCAATTTAAAAGTACCAAATACAATAACTTTCCTAAATAAATAAAAAATATACATAATCTGAAATAAAAATCATTGATTTAAATAAAAATCAATGTTTGTCCTTTATGCTTGTTTGTTTGGATGACAATACATGGTTGACTATGTGACGTCATTTTAAATCCAAGATGGCGGTATACCCAAGATGGCGGACCAATTATTTTTAATGCGGGGTGCATTAAAAATAATTGGTACAATACATATGGGTATCAAATAAAAGGTCTTGCTAAGAGTAACGTGCAAAATAAAGTGATGTCACTAAAATTCCAATATTGCGAACTTCTAAACCAAAAAAAATCAATTTTGAAGTAGATATCTTTAACCGATTGAGCTGAAATTCTGTATAGACGTTCCGGCAAACGACCTTGCAACAATGATGCGTTGAATGAGATGAACAGACTGAGAAACGTGTCCAGTGATAACTAAAAGGTAAAAAATAAATTAAAACTAAAAAAAACCTTTTTAAAAACAAGCTTTTATTTAAATGCGCTAAGAAAAAAAAATAAACTTTTACACTAAAACTTTTACTTATAACGTAATCTTGATGTGAATAATTTCGCCGACGACACGCTCGTCGCAGCAAAAGCCGAAACGGGGGAGGAGGCGGCTCACCTTGCGTCGGCCTGCACCTGTTTGGTGGTCCGACGCATTCGCCTCTTGGGCCTGGACGTGGCCCTCGACGTCTCTTAGGTCTGAGTCTGACTAGAGGGGGTCCGTATACCGGTCGAGGCGCACTTCATGTACCTCGGCTTGGTTTTAGACCCCCGATGGAGCTTCGAGGAGCACTTCAAGCTTCTGCGAGTTCCCTGGCGATAGCCCGACCAGTCGGTCGGGCTAGCCTCGCAGTGTGGACCCTATCACACACGCCCATAAGGGCAGGGAGAACACCAGGGGGTTTAGTGGGTAGGCCCGGAACTTTGCCGGGAGAGCCACACACGTTCGTCGTCCAGCCAACGGCGAGTACGGTGCGGTCACGCTTTCCCCTCGAAAAAAACAAATGGTTCGATTCCCGGCGTCAGAAGAGTTTGTGTATTTGTTTTTTTCTTATGGCCGATTAAGATTAATAGTTATGTGAAACATTGTAGGTACCATTACCCACTTCGTAGTTGTTTTTTATAATGTAGTTTTACCCTAACAATTAATGCCAGCGTTGATGTTATCTTCTTCTTTCTTAGCTATAACGATTTTCGAATCCTGGGCTCCTCAAAGATCTTCTTCGGTCTTGCTTCTTCCTGACAAAGTGTTGTCCTTCTTGAAGATTTTTAATCTTTTCTATCCTTATTGCTGAAATCTTTTTGCTGCCACAATAACACAATATTACTGCCTTTTAGGGCCAGGAAACAAAATTCTGTATTCATTTTTTTGTGAATTCTAATGATATTGCATTATGTGTGGTATATATTTCACTAGGTACTATTTAGGTACAGTTAATTGGCATAGGTTCCAGAATGATAGTTGTAGCTATAAACGTATTATGACAATGCATCGGCTAGCCTGACGTCAGAATGGCAGGTGTAGGAGAATTTTTAATTTACATTCAAAGGATTAAGGTACAGTTTATCTGTGTATAGGTACTATTTAGTACAGTTTAGGTACCATTGTTCAAAATATATTTCATCGAGATTTAAGGCACTACATGTGCCATCCTGACGTTCACGAAAAATGGGAGAAAAATATTTTTTTTAGGGTAGCTCCCATACAAGTAAAGTGGTAGGTAATTTTTTTCTCGACTAACCCATCGTGTGGGGTATTGTTAAATAGGTCTTTAAAAAATAATATAAGGTTCAGAACGCCATTTTTCGATTTAGGCATCCGTTTCTGAAATATTTGGTTTTAAAGCAAAATTTTTGTTAGAGGTAAGTTTCTCCCCCCTCTATCTGCTAAATGGTTATATATGGACACGTAAAAAAAATTACAACAGTAGTATATATAACGAAGTTTAAAGGAAAACTATCAGAGTTGAGTACTAAGTACAAACTAAAAAGTTATAGACGACCAACTTTTAAAATGTACTCGGAAAAGTAAAATTTCATTGAAAATTAGTACTGTAGCAACAGACACTCAATACTGTAAGTTGATGGTCTGAACGTGTTGACAGAGATGGCGCCACTGTATACAATTGTATTGGTGCGTATGTGACCACAGAGATGGCGCTGTTGTAAATTATAACGCGATTACGTTATGTGTTAATCAGATGCATAATGCTCGAAGGCCATTGTTCGAATAATCGAACACGAACCGCGACAAAAGTGCAGCGATGCATTAACGCCAATCGCTCCCAGCTTAAGCTGTTCGATCAGCCCATCCCTTGGTCCACTCGCGTCAAATACCTGGGCGTCACCCTCGACTCCCGTATGACGTTCGCACCCCACATCAGCGCAGTGCGCAACCGAGCGCTCTTCATACTCGGCCGCCTGTACCACCTTATACGCAGTAGCAGTAAAATGTCACTTCGCCATAAGCTGACACTTTCCAAGACCTGCATCCGACCCATCCTAACCTACGCTTGCGTAGTGTTCGCCCACATCCCCAAGTCTCGCCTTCACAGGTTCCAAGTGGTCCAAAACCGATTTTTACGCCGCGCCACTGGTGCTCCCGCCTACATGCGCAATGTCGACCTTCACTACTACGTCGACCTCCCATCGGTTGAGGCCTACATTCACGATCTATCCCAACGCTAATTCGCTAGCGCCACCGTCCACCCTAACTCGCTTGTTAGACAGGCGGCCGACTACACCCCGTTACGTAGTATAGCGGCCATAAATCGTCGACCGAGGAACATCAAACAATATCAAACACTGCACACTCACGCGCTAGTCCCACACATCGCACTCGTAGAACAAGAGTGCGAAGGCCCAATCTACACAGTTTGCGATATACCAGGTACAGATATGTGCCTGGTCGCTTCTCCTCACCCTCCACTACACGGCGAACTCGAGCGTCCGAGCTCGCGTTGCAGCCGCTCCCCGCACCGGCTTTAACCGCCTGGTGACTACTCAGAGAGCGGGACACCCCCATGGTGATGCCTCTCTGAGCTAGAAATCCACCAGGTTACGTAAGCCAAACGAGGCTTGAGGACCCACCAAAGTTCTCGCCTTCTTTAAATAATCAAGGTGAAGCTGTAACAGCCATCTGCGGCTAACAGCATAGGTCTTTCAAAAAAAAAGTTCGAATATTCTTCCTTGGAGCTTATCCTGTGCTGACGGCTTCCCGGCTTACTAAAAAAACTACCTGCGATAGATATCTGGCTCATCATCTGATGCGAATGGTTCCCGGTCCATTAGCAACGTGTTGTGAGGTGTGTGTGAACTCAAAGTTGGCATTTGCAACTACGGAACCCTACACTGCGCGTGGTACACGCACTTGGCCGGTTTTTTAATATAATAATGGATGTATCTTGAAGCGTCCCTTAAAGTTTAAAGGATCTAATTAGTTCATAGGCATGATTAGAACTAGTTCGATATACAATGTAATAATATAATATATTAATTACAACTAAAAATTACTCTTAAAAACACAAATAAAACTTACACTCACACCGTTGCCTGGCGGACTGAGGTGTGATCGAAAAAAATAAAACAGAATTCAAAAACACCAAAAAGTCTTAAATAATATATGAATACATACAAAATCGCAGTTTTATATTGAAGTTGGTGCCAAATTTTAAGTAACTATATTAATTGTTCTTATATGTTTTAATACTTTCCAGGGGCCCTACCGCCTATCTCATAGCGATCACTCGCTATCGTTATCGTGACATTAGAACAATAGTTCTAATGTCACCTGTGATCATTGCTTGTCACCAACTGCAATATAAAAATGTGATGTTGTATGTATTCTTATATTATTTATGACTTTTTGGTGTTTTTGAAGTCGGTTTAATTTTTTTGTAATTATTTTCAATCTTTTTAATTTTTATTAAATGCTTTTTAGAATTTCACTCAAGGAAAACACCAGAATAGCTTAAAATAAAACGTCTTTCGCTCTAAACAGTATTGAAAGAATTATTCCCGAACTCCTAACCTACCAGAAACCTTTCATCATCAGCTCAGTAACATAATATGATGACTACCAAATTCAAATCAATGAAGATCTTCAGCAAAAACATGAAACACTTTGGACGTGCCTATGAAATTCAAGGGTTTCCCTCGATGTTCATGGGATCCCATCATCAGATTATGATATGGTGATAATGGAACCACCACTTCCGGAGTATATTCTTTCGATTACAAAAGATTTTTGAAAATCGGTCCACAAATGACGGAGTAATGGCTCCTCCTTTTTCGAAGTCGGTTAAAAGCGAGCACAACATGGAGCAAGTGACGTCACGCGTATTCTCGGCATACAGCTTTAACCGCCTGCATGAGTCTAGGTTCAAAACTCAATATCTCGGTAACTAATGGCCTGATTTCGATCATTTGTATGTCATAGAGAATAATGCGAATACTAAATCAAACAAGTTTGTGATAGTTGTACTCATCCTCATTGAGTACCCGTCTTAACTAAAAATAAAAGCACGGGGCGTTCATCATAGAAATAGATTTTTTACAATAAAGAGTAGGTATAGATTATGATGAGCGCCCCACGCAGTTAATATTCCAGGTTTTATCTCTGGCTTTACTGTAACTTACTATCTGCAGGCGTAGCACGGGCTGCCAAGAAATTTGTGATAAGACTCAATGACACGTATCGTGCACGTATCCCTTGAGGAGCGTCATGAAATTTTTATCACGTCAGTCCCTAAGGCTGCGTTCCAAAAATCAATAATAGTCACTATTAGCGCGCCCAAATGCGTCCCGAAATGTTGTGTGCGCTTATGTTAGCCGGCATGAAGAGCCACATGATACCATCGTTAACGTCATACGTCATCGTGAACTTACGCCGCTAATGCTGTGGAGTGAAATCACTCTAATCTAAACGAACTGTCAGTCTGACGTTTGATAATTGTATTTTCGGTTCAAAATGACTGTACCTGTCCTGTGATGGATGTAATTAAAATCTACAAAACAAAAATACTGAGAAGCAATCAAAAGCAAAATGACCTACTCAAACCAAAATTTTAACTCGACATTTGGTTTGACAAATTTATACGCTAATACCCCGGACCGGAATCGTAAGCATGCTGTTAGCGCTGTGAGCATTTTTAGTGTTCTTTTTAATATGAACCAGGCGATTATTTAGTCTTTAGCACTGTGAGTGCTGTTATCGGACCGCAGCATAAATACGCGCCGCCGTGCTATACACTTTAAGACATAGAATAGAGATCATGTCACTGAAATTGTGAGATAACGCGTGACTCAAGTCCCGTCTTGGCAGCCCGTGCTACGCCTGCAGGTGTACGAAGTCAACGAGCTTCCTTATTTTGTCTATAAAAACGCTAAAAAATATCTAATTAAATATCTAGTATTCATAAAGGAAGTCCTCTTTACTGTCGTCTAGTTATTTTTAAAAGAAATGAGTTCTTTAACGTAAATGTTTATCTTAGTTAGCTTAGATACATTTTTAGCGTCATAAACGTGGATTTTCTTTCCCAAAGTCTTTTCTCTTCCCCTTTGTTGTTGACAAGATCAGCAAGCAATGTATAAAAACAAAATTAAAAACTGCATTATTATTTAAATTTTTATTAAAAATCTTATAAATACCTATTTAAATTTAACATCAATTACGGGCAATGCGAATCTCATGCATTGATGTTGTTAAAGTATAAGAGAAAGTGTAGACGTTTCTTTGGTGCCGTATAGTACATTTACCAAAATTTATACGGTTGAATTCCACCATAATATCTTCCGGAATTTCTTGATCAAGTTTTACTATACTGTTACGTTGATATATCCCTATAGTTAGTCAACTCACAATTTTGTTCGATGTCGATAGTTACTTGTAAAGTTTGAATTTGATTTTTGAATTTGAATTGACTAATACATTATGAATGTCGGTACAACTGCTTAACAGATGGAGTCGTGATTTAATAACGGTCATAATGGTATTAGTTAATTAGATTTAACATAGACGTTTCAAAGGGAAGAATAGAATCCAGCATTGCTATTGCAATAGCATGCAGCTGAATTTGAGGAAGAGAAGGAAACTTTGGAATGTTATTTATGGATGGGCAACTCAGCGACATTCACCTTCTCTAACGGCCTTTAATTTCCTAAGGCCCCGTTTAACTCTTTTGTTATTCTCACAGTTGAACATACACTTATTGCCGTAAGTTTTATTATCGCTGCCACAAATTGGCCTATATTCCTTGGTACAAACGCAAGCAACGCATGCACCCGGGTAGTCTTGTGAAATGGAGGGTAAGTTTTGCCTCTTGCGTTTTCTGTTTTCACAGTTCAGAGCGCAACTGTTGCTGTATGTTACCCCATCAGTACCGCAGACTGGGTCAACATTAGCCGGACAAATGCAAGATTCACATTCGCCGTTGTAAGAAACGGTTAAATTTTTAAGACCTCGTCTTTGCCTTTTCCTGTTTTCACAATTGAAAGTACATTTGTTTGAATAAGTTACACCGTTGCTACCACAGACAGGTCTATATTCCCTGGTACATACGCAACCAATGCATTCACCTGGATAATCTTGTGAAATTGGTGGTAAGTTTTGTCTCTGTCGTTTCTTATTTTCACATTCTAAAACGCAATCGTTGCTGTATGTCTTTCCATCAGATCCGCATACCGGGTCAACGACTGCTAAGCAAACGCAAGAGTCACATTCTCCGTTGTAAGAAACTGTTAAATTATTAAGGCCACGCCTCTGTCTTTTTCTGTTTTCACAATTGAATGTGCATCTGTTTGAATAAGTGACACCGTCGCTGCCGCATAAGGGATTATATTCCCGGGTGCATGCGCAACCAAAGCATTCGCCTGGATAGTCTTGTGTGATAGGAGGTAAGTTCTGTCTGTTACGTTTTCTGTTTTCACAACCTAGAGCGCATGCGTTGCTGTATGTCACAACGTCAGAGCCACAGACTGGGTCATAATTGAATGGGCAAATGCAAGGTTCATCGCATTCACCATCGTAAGAGACTGTCAAATTGTTAAGACCACGTCTCTGCCTTTTCCTGTTTTCACAATTGAAAGTGCATTTGTTTGAATACGTCACGTCATCGCTGCCGCATAGCGGTCTGTACTCCCTCGTGCATCCACATCTGACACATTCACCTTTATAGTCTTGTTGGATGGGAGGTAAGTTTTGCCTTTGCCGTCTTGTGTTTTCACAATCTAAATTGCAATGGTTTCCATATGTGACTTCGTCGCTGCCGCAAACTGGGGTGTAGTCGTCGGTGCAGATGCATGAGTCCGCTGGCGATTGTGCGCTGACGGCAGACAGAATGCTGCCAGTACTGAGTAACACTAACGCAAGACTTGCAGCTCCTGTAAGCATGAAAGTTTATTTGAGTATAAGAATAAATGAACGAGAGAAACCAGCATTACGTAACGTTAGTAAATTTAAAGCTTTTCCACTTGATATAATAGTGTTCTTAAAGCTCGTACCTTTAGGAGCAGCACGCTCCCTACTAACCCGCACTGGGCTAGCTAGGTGAGAGGTTGCCCAAATACCTTTAAGGCTCAGCGTATCGTTTGTAAGTAGTCCTTAAATTGATTCACACAGGTCGGTGAAGTCATATTTTTATACTTTTATACATTCTCTGTGAACGTAACCACACTTATCAGTGTCCGTAGCAACATTTTAGTGACGTTCATAGAGACTGTCCGTGCGTTCCGAATTGCAATATATAAGCGATAATATCGCGAATCCGACCAAATTAAATCGTCACAAAATATAAGGGCTATTGAATCAGTAGGTTATGTTGTGACTTTGGTCGGATTCGCGATATTATCACTTTTATCGTTTTACGGAACGCAGGGTGTATGATCGAATAATCATCACGGTGGTGGTACTGCGCCGTAACTGAGACTTCATTGATCGATGTGAATTAGTCTTAACCCGGGACTGATTTATTTATTTATTATTCATGTACACAAACATATGTATACAGAGGCGGACTTAATATCTGGGGCAGTATCCTGCCAGTCAACCTTTGGGTTATACAGAGAATTCAGAGGTTGGTGTACTAATTCAATTTAAATTAAATGTACCAACAAATAAAAAATATTATCTATATTATGTAAATAAATATATACTTTATCTAATATATAAAAATCTCGTGTCACAGTGTTTGTTATCGAACTCCCCCGAAACGGCTTGAACGATTTTTATTATTTTTTGTGTATATTTGGGAGGTCAGAGAATAGGTCGTAGGCTATTTTTACACCCCTGGGTGATAAGGGCGGCCCTCTCCAGATTTTGTTTTATGTTTTGGTCAATTGTTTTCATTTCCTTATTTATTTCCATATTTTTTATTTAGTTGTTAAAATCCTCATATTATTATACTCTCACGTATGGGTAACCATTTCATTTCGATCCCCAATACCGGCTTTTATGCCGCTGGTCACTTTAAGAAGAACAGTAGTTGTACCATGACCGGGTTCAAATCCGGACTGAAAAGAACTAAGAAGGGAATTTCATGAATGAATGAGGAAAGTTGTTTGTGGACTTCGTTTGCGTGAAATTTAGATATTATCGTGAGTTCGGTGATATCACGCGTTTCCTAGGAAATTCATATTAATTCGGAATAAAAAGGAGTCTATATCCTTCCGGGCTTTAGAATCTCTTATTTGTTATAATGTTAGGTATGTGGCGTATGACTTTTGCTTGGTAACATTATTTTTCTTTTGCAATAGAGCAATACGATGAGTTACAGCGTCCAGAAAATCGGTTTATGTGATGCTATTTTATATAATAAAATCTTTAGTAATGTAAATAAATAAATAAATAATAAAATAATTAAAATTTCTTTAGCGGTTTAGGCGTGAATGCGAAGCCAAGTTAGAGCTGCATTTATTATACGAGTAGATGTAAGGTGTGAAACTTGATTTGGTTGAAAATATTATTATATTAACTTTTCCGTTTTACGCTAGCATGACGCCACGCGACGTCAAACGCGCTGTTTTCGTGTTGAGTTTTGTGTTGGAACGCGAAACTACGCCCGCCAGCTTCATAACAGTTAGTAGGCTAACAGCGAGCAACATATGTGTAATCGGGGGTTCGAGACCGTGATGTACCAATGTGTTTTCCGTTTTACGAATTTCATAAATCTACATTTGTCTGACGCTCCTACCGTGAAGGAACACATCGTTTAAAACGTAAAGGGCGTAAAAACGTAAAAGGCGTATGTGAAGTCGACCAATCCGCACTTGACTAGTATGGTTGACTAAGGCTTAAACACCCTAACTTAGGGTAGGCTCAAGCCCCTTGGTGGGGACGCGAGAAATATGAACTGTTATGATGACCCGTGAAAAAGATCTTGACACACAGACGGACAGACGGTCAAGGCGACGCGTTGCCTTTTGGGGTAGGTACGGAACCCTAAAACGGTCTGGATTCTTCTACATACCTCTGGTATACATCGTGAGCGTCCGAGGGGAACAATTACACTACAAGTATTTTGTTGCTGGTGGCTTTATATATATGTAGTAGATGTTATTATCGATCTCGACTGTTTGAGAACAACAAAATCATTTCAATTTGACCGTAAAGTTTTAACAGCTGTTCCTTTATTACCTACGAGTATACTTGAAATTTCGGTGAACTATTAGTGTGATCTCTTGTTTCGTTTTTTCCTTGACGCGCGTTTACGCTTAAGACTGACTCATTAAATAATAATTAATTACGATATAAGTGCGTTATGGTACAAAACTAAATAACGGTATGAAAATACTCGTTTGAAAAATCAATGCAGTTCGATGATGTCTTTTATATTACCTTTAACTTTTAAAAAATAACACTATAACCCTAATAGTGCGGCTATAGATCCATAACCACATTATCTGCGTTAGAACCGAGCGTGTTTTAAAACCGGTAAAATTAGATCCACTTTACGAGCAAGTGTGTTGAAAAATAAATAATGCTTACATAATTATGAATTTTTAAAATATTTTTTTTATCAAACTTTTGAGTTGTAAAAAGAATAAAAGTAACTGTGCAAGTCTAGTCTCTCGTAGTTTTCATTAGCATGAGTTACTTTTACTATTAGCATATCCGTATACTTACTTTCTTTCTTTCTTTATTATAAAGCTGAAGAGTTTGTTAGGTTGAACGCGCTAATCTCAGGAACTACTGATTTAAATTGCAAAAATATTTTTTTGTTAGATATAGTCCATTTACCGAGGAAGGTCATAGGCTATAAAACATCACGCTATGACCAATAGAGCTGAGTATCAATGAAAAATGTCGCAAAAACGGAAAAAAATATTCCTTTTCAGATCTTTCGTTACGTGCGCTGTTTTCCGACCACGCGAAGCTAGTCTTTTTAATATCAAAATAGCATAGCAACTTGGATTTCTTAATGCATGGATACATGAAATTTTAACTTTGATATTCAAAAACAAGACACACACCTGATAATATTGATATTTGCTACCATCTTTCGCTACAGAGTAAATAAAAGCAATTTGTGCGTTTTTAATTTCTTGAATATTATTTCCATCAATAAAATTGATAACATTTGTTTAAATAGAGGTTTCTTTTTAATATTCTCTTAGTGATGTCAATTATAATTAATATTGTCTGCAATCGTTTATTTTTTATAGAATTGTCGCGAATAGTATCATAATTTTTCATGTGTTTTATGTTTGTGACATGGTGTTTTTTTTTTTGAAAATGTTAAATAATACAGTTTAAAAAATCATCTCGGACTGGATTCGAGTCTGCATCTTTAGCATACCGTGTATACCATTAGATCACCGCGGACTTATCCAACCCAAGTAAAATTTTAATTGTATTGATCTGTTTTTACTTTGTTAAGCCAAAGTATCTTTACATCCTGTTATTAGCTAGTATGTTGATGTCGCAGGTGGTGTATTTTTTCACTTGTACTCATCTATTAATTAATCTATTTAATTTGCACTTTGAAGAAAATTTGACGCTTGACCGGCAGCAATATTCGTGCTAGTTTCGAACACCCTGTTGTTTGCACTGGTATTATCCAGCAGTGAATATACAGACTTAAATTATGTCACTAGTCTATAAATTGCAATTCTACTGGGACGAGAATTACAGCAAAAATTTATGTTTACTCAAAATCTAAAGCTCTAAAGCTCTAGAAAAAAAGATATTCTTCGAAAATATTACACTAAAATATGTATAAAATTTTCATGATATTCTACATATGAGAGTGTCGTTGTTTTATTCTTTAAAAAAAATTTCATGCAAAAGCGATCCAAACACGTCGAGATTTTTGAACAAAAATTCCTTTGTATTTAAATATTTTAAATTACGCTCGAGAAATTTCATACAAATTCGCCCTAACTTACACTCACCTGATTAGTGTTATAGTGTGGCTCTGCAGAGCCACACATGATAGCCAGGGACGGAACCAACACCATAATACCCACTACTGAACCAGAGCCTCACGCTATACCCTATTGGGCGGCCTAGAGAACTTACTTAGATCATTTATAATTATATGAAATGAATGAAACGCACCCCCTTAGGCTACGAGTTTTCGCGCATTTGTGGCAGAAGATCAGGTGTAGGCTAGAAAGGGGTTAAGAGATAAGGGCGTGATCGACCGAAGAGTACACTATGGTAAACGAATTGTGCAATAAAGTGTCTAAATAAATAAATAAAATAAATGTAAAAAACCTTTTTAAAAAACAAGCTTTTATTTAAATGCGCTAAAAAGAAGAAATAAACTTTTACACTAAAACGTTTACTTATAACGTTATTTCACATTTGACACAATTTATATGACATAAAATTGTGTCAAGATTTACTTGTGTGTTGTAACTTAAAAGAGTATTTTTAAGTACCTACTCGTATTTACTTCGTTTCAAAATTCTAATGGATAAAATTATTCACATCAAATTATTTAATTTACTAGTTTATCTACGAAAGTAAGTCTCGCGACAAGCTTTTATGTCATATAAATTGTGTCAAATGTGAAATGACGTTATAAGTAAAAGTTTTAGTGTAAAGTTTATTTTTTCTTTTTAGCGCATTTAAATAAAAGCTTGTTTTTTAAAAAGGTTTTTTTACATTTATTTTTTACTTTTTAGTTATTACTGGGCACGTTTCTCAGTCTGTTCATCTCATTCAACGCATCATTGTTGCAAGGTCGTTTGCCGGTTAACTTGGAACAGTCTAGCTCTTCAATAAGAAGACCTTCTAATGATTTTACCCTACTTAAGGCCACGTATGCTTGACCAGCAGCAAAGAGCTTTGAGCCTATTTCAAGTTATTCTTAGCAAGACCTTTCATTTGATACCCATATTGTAGAAGTGCATTAAAAATAATTGGTCCGCCATCTTGGGTATGCCGCCAGCTTGGATTTAGAATGACATCACATAGTCAACTATGCATTGTCATCCAAACTGAACGTGTATACAAAATTTCAGCACAATCGGTTAAAGATATCTGCTTCAAAATTGAGTTGCAAGATTTCACCCGAACATACATACTTATATACTTACATTGCAAGTTAAATAAAAGCTTGTAATAAAATAGAGGTTCCTGCTTATAGATCAGATCAAATTGCTATAGACGAGGATTTCATCGTTTCAGCCAAGAGAGGAGACGAGGATTTAGACATGTGAATTGATTGATACCAAAAATATATATAAAATACTATGAGAAAGTTAAATCGATAGGAACACTCACCTATAATGGTCATGGTTGGTGCAGCAAAACACTTATTATGCAAAAACACGAAACTAATAGCTATTTATATATAATTGGCACCAAAGCGATCTTCTATTTGTATAGAGTGATAAGTTTACCAATATAATTTAAACCGTGAAGTTTTGACAATTGCTCATAATTATTATTTAATAAGCAAATCATTAGTTACGAGCCTGTGGCTACGCTCCGTGAGGTGGTGGAAATTAAAAGAAAAACTTTGACAGCTAAGTAGGGTTTACAAATTATAGAGTTATACACGGTGTTTCATAATAACCAATAAATAATCAATGCGTTATCTAGAACTAATTATTAAAATGTGTGTACACGTAATGTCATTCAACCCAAAATTTTCATGTATATCATAGTATCATCATCATGTCTAGGATTTACATGAAAATTTTGGGTTGAATGACATTACGGGTAAACACAATTTAATAATTAGTTTTCGATAAAGAATTGATTATTTATTGGTTATTATGAAAACACCGTGTATAGTCGACCAACTTATTAGATGTACTTGGTGAAGGAAAATTTCGTACAAATTCCATTGAAAAATTAGTTAGATAAAGTTATCTACTAGCTTAGTAAAACAGGTAGTAAATATAGATTAATGAATCATATGAAAATATGTAAAAATAAATCCATTACAGGCTTACTCAGGTATTTGCGTCTGATAGTCTTCATCAGTCATGTCATGAAGGTTCCTTTAGGATTATTTTTCATTCCGAGCGGGCCCTTTATAGGGACTCAGAGTTTCTGGAGGCGTAGAGGTGGCGAGTAATCACAAAAAAAAACAGAAATTAGTTTAATAGGTTAAGGTACATTACAATTCAATAAAATTAAGACAATGAATTATGCTGTAGGATCAGCCATTCTATAGCACGCGCCATAACTTTTTTCTGGTTTCACCACCAGACCAGTGGTTGAGACCACCGGATGTGGTTCGGGAAGTCCGGGGCTCGATTCCCCATGGGGGCAGAATTTTTTCTGCTCGGTTTGATTAGTGGTAGGGCTTCTGAGTCCGCTTGGCAATCTACCATCGTCTTAGCTAAATTTGTCGCCATAATAAAAATGTTAATAGCATTGTTGTGTTTCGAAAAATAGAGGTAAGATAGCCAGTTCCTCAGTTGCTGAGGAGTCCAGGTGAAGCTCGCTTCCACCTTCGGCCTTATCGTCAGTTACCATCTTGGGTAACGCGGCAACACCCCTGGTATGGGTTTTAAAACATTTTTTTTTATTGTAGCAAGTATTTATTTTGAAGAACACAAAAATTCCAATAGCCCAATTAAGCAAATAGCCCTGTTCGATTAAAAAATTAGTTAGTCGAGTAAAAAAGTATTTAAGTATTTTTTTTTGCAATGCTAACAAACATACATGCATGACTAATTGCATAAATTAAGTTCCACGTAAAACATCGCGAGTAGGTGTTCGTAAATATAAACAATAGTTAGAACATTTGTTTAAATAAAAGCCGATCACTGGGAGAGTTTGTTAGGGTTCAGTAGGATTCACGGGAAGGGAAGAGTTCCTTCCGTCATTCCTTAATCGTCTGTGCGGTGACGGATTTAGAATACATATGTCGCCGCCATGGACTTAATAATCAATTATTAAATCCATGGTCGCCGCTCTCTTTCGATTTTAATACATAATCACAGATTCAGTATATAGTAGTCTATGAATAAATAACGTGATGAAGGACATGCATGGAAGAACATAAGTATTAATGTGTAAAATAGTAAATAGAACAAGGAAAGGCTTTACAAAGTTTGATAGACAAGGGGATGTTGTAAGAACCGACATGTCTAGGAGTGCTCGTAGACGATAGGGGTCTAGCTTGATAGTGCCCTTTGATATGTGATGATAACCTAATAGGATACTTATTTCAGTAAGAGAAAAATAACTTTTTTCTTTGTTTATTGTAAGAGATAATTTTTCAGCGATTTCTAAAAATTTCGTCGTATCCACAAACGGTAATGTCATCTAAATATTGAAATACATCCTCTAGATTTGATTTTCTGATGACAGAGTCGATTGTACCCTGAAATCCGAACGCAACTCAGTTAGTGACGCCAAAAAGTATTCTTCGAAATTGGTAAAGATTTTCGCATGCTTCAAACGCTGTAAATGGTTTATTTGACTCTAGTAAGCAGATTTAAGGTCAATTTTTCTTCAATGTTGGGCAACGGGTAGGCATCTAGGTAAGTAAATTTGTTAATAGTCTGCGAATAATCTTCACATTCTTTTCTTATGATTAGTACCAGATGTAACCAGGACCTGAGCACGCCACGGGGATTTGCATTCCTCTATTATTTCATCGGTAAGTAGTTTTTTTACTTCTGATTTTATGAACTCAGTAGTTTCCGGAGCAAACCGTCTTGATTTAATTGCGCTAGGATGGCATTCAGGTGCTAGATGAGGGAAAAGATTTACAGGTTCAATGTAGGCTTCTCGGAGACTACCTATAAATACATTTCATTCCATTAATTTGAATATTCAGAGAATATTCATTCACTGCTTTAGTACGTCATGACCAACGATAATGTCGGTACATAATTTCTTCATAACTCTCAAGAGGACATTTTCAAATTTATTATCATTAATATGCAGTTAAATTGTACAATCGTGAGTAAAAATGACGGCCCGTGGGACCTATGTTTAAACCGAAATTCAAATTCAATATCCTTTATTCAATTGGGATTTTACAATCACTTTTGAATGTCAGAGAAGCTACGCCATTGGTTCACAAGTCGATTCACAAGGTCAAATGAAATAAATACTTAATAAAAAAATAAAAACACGACTGCAAAAAGTCAACTTATTACCTTATTATTACTTACTTCGGTCTTTTCGTGAGTTTTAGATTTTACTTTATTTTTTAAATCGGTTTTTTTTAAATCAAAATGCCAATTCATTTTGATTTGTAGCTTTGTTGAGTTAGTTATTAAGTTATTTATTTGTTTGTATTTGTCCAAACCTACTATGTGATTATCAAAAATAATAATTATTCCAATCAATCAGAGTACATTAAGATAGTTGCATAATAGAGAACAAGAAAACTGGAAATTATAAAAGCAAGTCAAAAACACAACAAGCAGAAAAGTCTAACGTGAAGAAGGCATAGATTACGTAAACACGAATATAAGTTGATAAAAATTTTAATCGATAATAGCAATTAGAATCGATACCTAACAGTATTTTTTAAGTTCCGCTATGAAGCTACTTGATAGCTTTGAAAGGTCTATACATTGATTTATTACCAAACGTAGATAACGCATGAACGATCGAAAAGTGGGCCGGTGAAGAACTGCTCAATCGCGACTCGTGCAGTTCCTTTCCATTCCATTTTTATGAATGTGGATCTGACATATAATTGATTTACAGTGTAGTATTCCTCTTCCGCTTGTCTACGGCATCGCAATTTATTCAGAGTTTAAAAAATAAACATATATTTACTCTGTCGCCCTGCTATCTTACGTCACTAAATTAGAGCTTGAAAACATTGGTAGGTAGATATATAGCACTAGTAGGCTATAGCACAGAATAGATAATAGTGCTACGTACAGAAGTTGCACTCCTTTGATCTTGAAAAAAGCCGACAGTTTAAATACCTAAACTTTGAGCATTCACGCCGAATCACACCTTAACGCCACGCGTTAGAGTATGTTATTAGTACTCTGGTAACTCGTGGGAGCCCTAAAATACTGGCCACGTGAGTGTCGGCTAGTCTCCTCACGTTTTGATACCGTCGGGTAATAATATCTATAGCCACCTTATAATTCTCATCCGTAGGGGCCAGGTGCTGAACCAGTTCACGGGCCTCCCCTTCCAAAACGGTGAGAAGTTAGGCCAATTTTTGTCCCGGGGTCAAATCATCCCGCGCGTCAACCAGGCTATGAAATAAATTTGAAAAACCTTCCCATTCTTCAAGTCTAACTGAAAGACCTCCGCGTGGTGCGATCTTGGAGCTGGTGTTCCTCAAGGCGGCATTTTATCTCCTCTTTTATTTTCAATTTTCATTAATTTCATAACTCTCCACCTTCGCTGTTCGTATCATCTGTATGCTGACGACCTGCAACTGTATGCTCAGGCTGATGCTGATAACATAAATCGTGCCATAGATGAAGTCAATCAAGATTTACGAGCCATCAAAACTTGGTCTGAGCAATTTGGCATCTTTGTCAATCCTGAGAAATGCCAGGCTATTATCATCGGTAGTTCCAGGATTGTTTCAAGAACAGTTTCGGCTAATCTGCATCCTATTTTGTTTGACAGCAAAATTATTCACCTAAGTAGTAATGTGAAGGATCTGGGACTGTATATTGATTCCACGTTCAATTGACAATTTCAGGTGGCTAGTGTTTGTCAGAGAGTGACGGGCATGCTAAGGTCCCTGTATCGATTGAAGAACTTCTTGCCTCCAGATATTAAGAAGATGCTTGTACAGACCTTAATTTTTCCTGTCATCGACTATGGTGATGTGTGCTATCTCGACCTGAATGCAGATCTACTCAACAAACTTGACCGCCGTCTGAATACCTGTATTCGATTCGTTTTCAATTTACGCAAATTTGACCATATATCTGAACATCGGCTTCGTTTGAAATGGCTACCCATCCGACAGCGCAGGCACTTGAGGACTTTAAGCACATTATTTGCTATTCTTTATACTCCTACAACACCCAAATATTTAAGTACTCATTTTCAGTACTTGTGTACCTCTCACGATAAACCATTGCGTTCATCCTCCAATCAGCTACTTATGTGTCCTTCTCATTACTCTAACATTATGCATTCTTCTTTTTTTATTCAGGCTATACTTCTTTGGAACGCACTTCCTCTTAAAATTAAATGTTCTACTTCCAAGCTAAGTTTCAAAAACAAAGCTCGTAAATTTATTTATCTTCAACTCGAACAGTCGCCTGGTTGATCTTATGGGCATTGCAGTGACTATTATTCACTTATTTATTGATGATATAATATATATTAATTTATTTAATTATTGGTATTTGTGTATTAGGATATTATTATATATATTCCTTTACATTAGAAATAGTTCATCATCCAATATTTTATCTAGTAATACTCATACATTTCGGTACATCTATCACACCTGCTCTCTCCATCACCCTAAGGTTGGCTGGTAGAGAATGCCTATGGCATTAAGTCCGCCTTTGTACTCATTGTACATGAAGAATTAATAAATAAATAAAAGTGCGTGAGATCAAGGGGTGGTAGACGTGACCATAAAGCATGAATTTTGTCCCTTCTGGATCAGCTTCCCTACTCTGATGAAGGAATCGAGCAACCTCGGCAATACGGTCCGAGAGATCGTAACATTGGTCAACATCATTTTCGACCTCCTTTCGGACTCCCTCATCGATATTGCCGCTCTTTTCCAAAAACAACGCATATTGCTCGTCAACAACTGCCATACGAACCGTAAGATCGCTAGGTACGAGTATATCTACTAAGCAAGAGTTCCTGTCTGTCTGGTCTTTCAAACAAAGCCGCGGCTGTTGTTAGCCATCGCAACTCAGCCCGAATTTTTGCTTTACTGAAAAGTGCCGACATTATTTCAATCCAGTACAATTAACGATTAAATGAACGGCCAATCAATTTAAAGTTAAGTGGAAGCGTAATTATTAATATTAGGTCCTTACATATGAAATTGGCGTTTTGCCGTACTGGCCACTTTGATCTCAATTATATTCCTATTTAATCCAAGACAGCTATTGTAGTCCCGCCTTTTCCCGCCACACAATACGCGACATTTAGAGACACCACTAAAAATATGAAAGAAAAATACACCTGGCAACTCCACCGTCACCATAGCTCATTCGTTTTTTCGGGCTCTACGCAGCTGACAATCTTAACTATTGATGTTTTTCAAAGTGATTTATTTTTCTGAATAAAACTAAAATGCAGAAACGCAGTGCTAAAAACACAGAAAATAACTATGACAAAGAAAATAAGAGGTTCAAAAGAAAATTGGTTATCTTAATATAAATAAATATGTGCTTATATATTTTTCTTTATGAACTGCCTGCTTTCCGTGGGAAAGCGTTACCTATCAAGGCAAATAAAAGATGATGTACCTAGGTACCTACTCGATCATGAACTCTGTGGGATATAGGCATAAGCACAAATACTTTTAAAGGAAATTATGGCATAAAGTATACATTTATGACCAAGTTTACAAAGATTTGCCTTGAAAGATATTTTATTTGACGTTGCCTATCTAAGTTTCCTGGTAACTGCAAACTGTTACATGGTCCATAACATAACATGGAAATTCTTAATATCCTAAACTTGGGATAAATTACTCAAAAAATAAGTCAAAGTGAAGTGAGCTTTGCAATAGCTGTAATATCACAAGTATTGACTTCAATTTACATAAAATCTTCATAAAATATCTGAGTGATGTGGTGATGTCAACTGATGTCTTTAGATTACTATGCAATAAGTATACATTTTCAGTACACCAGGATCAGAAGGAAACTAATATGACTATGCTTTTATAAAAACCTAATAGAAGCTATAAAGAGCAATAAGAGGGATGAATATTTGTACTCCAATAAAACTGTAAAATTATTTACAGTCATACAGTCATAAAAAGAATAATAATCATTCTAAAATATAAGTAAGCCATGTACAAGAACCTCAAAAACTTGCTTCTAGTTCGAAAACCTACCAGCAGCCTGTGCGCTGCAATAATTTCTAACAATATCCTCCTCGGAGGGCCTCATAGAGAGAGGGCCAACCTCAACTATCATTCAGGTTTTCAGCAGCCAGTCTCGATCCAATTATCCATAGACCCACAGGTTAGCTTCTCTGGTAGATTTTATGTTTATTTTTACCCATCGTGGTGATAAATAACCCAGGTTCCACAATTTTAAAAGTGGATTAAAGACTATGAAATTCCTTTTGTTACTATTTTCAATCAAGTTATAATCCACAGAACAATAATAAATATTGTGAAATGGATAATTAAACAAACAAATTAACAACTGGATAGCAGAAATGCTTGTCCCCGTGCAATGTTTTCTAGAGTTTTACAATTCCTAAAAGGATGGTTCCCTAGATTTATTTTAAATTAAAATAATGATAATAAGTTTATTGAAAATTTACACTTTTTAATGGAGATTTCATGGTATAGATTTGGTTGAATTAATGCATACTAGTTACATCCAAATTATTAATAACTAAGGAAATACCTAGTTAATTTTTATGTTTGACTAATTGTATGAATACAATTGCTTACCATGTGGGTTAAATACAGTACCATTTGTCTCAAGTCAACTTTAGGTGGATTTTTTTTGAAAAAAAAAAAGTTTTTAAATTATTAAATGTTCAGATGACTTGATTAAAATATTAATAAATTTTAGTTATAATGTTTTACAACACCCAAGTTTTTTTTTTAATAAAGAAGTTTTTTGATAATTTTATTCAATGTGACATAATTTCTAGGTTTTAAAATATATTCCTTAGATATGACCTTAAAGATTAAGTCCAACAGAAAAGAAATGTATCATACTATTGTCATCATCACTTATAAATAAATTTATTAAACTAGACCACTGCATGGTTTGTAATTTTGCTCAAATGCTAAGTAGTTTAGTTTCACTAAGTATGGCAGTTTCTGGTGGAATTGTTTTACACTAAGAGCTCAGATAGATATAAGTTTATAGCTTTGAATGTTTGGGGGGGCAATTACAACATGCTTATGTATAAGAAATGTATTATAAAATGCTTCTGCGATATGGAGTAGTAAACATTTTCTTTAGAAATTTTCTCAGGTGTTTTATCAACTGACAGTAATTAAAAGGTACTTATAGTATATATGGTTATAGGAAAAAAGGAAGACAGTATCAATTTCTTAGAACTGTTAGATACATAATTATGCATTAAGATATTTTGCTGACCGCGTGGTGAAGTAGATGTGGTATTTTATTACAAATAGATAACACCACACTTTCAATACATATATTAACAGAAAAAGCTCAGTTTAATTTCAATCCAAATGATCTTGCTAAACATTTGGCAGTGGTGTAATACTAGCGGCATCTGATTTTTGCTTTATATGTATAAAAATTTAAAGATAACAAATATTAAGCTGATTTTGAATCTTGCAGTCTCAATTCAGATGTAAGTTGGAAACTGTTGCAGGATATAATGTAATTTTAAGATTTGTCATGCATTGAATTATTTGTAATGTATTTCAATAAATAATATATATTTTATAATATGCATTAAATCATGGCATACTCTTATGCTTCAAATAGGATTAATATTTTTTATAAAAGGAGAAGAAACTCCTTTTCTTTGATTCTGGAATTTCTGCAGAGTTATAACTGACAGAGCTTAAGGAATCTTAATATTAGACCATTACCACTCAGGCTTATTTCAAAGAAAGAATTAATGTTTCAAATCTATCCAATGTAGGTAGGTACCTAACGTTTTTTCAAATCTTAAATTTCTATCTATTTTTAAAGCAGGAGCATCACATCAATCATGACATTTTCACTGCTCAGCTCTTTCACTAATTATCTAACTAGAGGCAATAAAATAGGGTCAGATAATAAAATTAAAAAATAGATAAAACGAACGAGTTAATAAACTATGTCTGGCAATCCCAATATATGCCAGCACAATGGAATATGGCATATGCAATCCTGCCATAGTTTTATATTTCCTTAAGCATGGGACATCTAGAAACCTGATATTGAGAAAACTGACATTATTAAAAACTGCTCTTATTAGCAAAACCACTGCTCAAAAATTTACAAATCCTATACATACATAATTATTTATGTATTAATTAATGTTTTCACAAATTAAGATGGCAATTTTAAGAGATTTCTATGACAGCGACACAAGCAAGCAAGCAAGTTGTCTCTTCTCTATGTAAATATTATTCCAGATATTTTACTTCTGAGAATTTTGTTATTGCTTGGTTGTAACAAATAATAAAGGACCATAGAAATAAAGATTAGATAAATTTATTTTAGACTTTTAAAATACTACTTTTCAACCCATTAGTAGATGGCTAAAGCACATAATGGAGGAAAGTTAATTTAATTATTCATCTTTCATATTAATATTCTATTTACTCATAATCCTCCAAACAATATGCTTCAAATTATAATGCATATAGGGCAGGATTAACTGTTGATAATATTCTAAAGGCGAATAAACATTTTCAGTAAATCACTATTTTACATTTTCGCGTGGCGATTATGTACGCTGTCCGTGGGACAGGCTAAAGGACATATATCTATCAAAGCACATTAATGCTTTTAGGGAATCGTTAATTCTACATTTTCGCGTGGCGATATGTAGGTACTCTGTCCGTGGGATAAGTTAAAGGACAAATATATATATATATATCCAGGCATATGAATGATTTTAAGGAATTGTTAATTCTACATTTTCACGTAGCGATTATGTACTCTGTCCGTGGGACAGTCCAAAGTACAAATAGGTACCTATAAAGGTAAATGATTGATTTCTATAACATTTTCGCGTGGCGATTATGTAGTCTGTTTGTGGAACAGGCTAAGGCTAAATTATTTTTAATGTATTTGATATTCATTATTAACTTCTGTACAAATATTTCACTAAGGCAAAATTCATTGAGTCTCTATACTGTACTGTGAAATCCCATTAGATTTCAATCAGGAAATGGGACCGAAACTTACAAAGAGTTAGATTACACATTGGATGACATAATATCTCCAATGCCCACTATTGGATGATCTAATATATTATCGACATTTGCTAAATGTTATAACATACCACCCCAATTAGATTGGCAAACCTTTTTGCCACGGCTGGTTGTTCTTGATTTCTTACATGTTCAGTAATATTTTGAATTACACTGTTTAGCTAAGAAAGTTTGATAAAGAATGTGTTATCAAATTTATAATTATTAACAACTGTTCACACTAGTGAACATTGTCTACATATATGAAATAAATATTTAATGTTATTGAATATTGATAGTTAGTTGTATATCTATTTATCAAAAACTCTAAACATCTACAATAGTTGTCTTGGATTAAATAGGAATATAATGATAGGATTAAACGAACTTACCTTAAGTGAAGTTCAATCCATATTATATGAAGTATTTAATCCAAGATAAAGAGCATCCCACCCTTCCCTTTTGAAGTAATGAATTACTAACCCAATTATATTTACCTAATACTCTAAGCTAATGAGCTATGGTGACGGTGGAGTTGCCAGGTGTATTTTTCTTTCATATTTTTAGTGGTGTCTCTAAATGTCGCGTATTGTGTGGCGGGAAAAGGCGGGACTACAATAGTTGTCTTGGATTAAATACTTCATATAATATGGATTGAACTTTACCTAAGGTAAGTTCGTTTAATCCTATCAATATCTCCTCTATGGTTAGGAATTCTAAATTCAAATTTATACAGCTATTTACTCATGTATTTGTGTTTCGAAAATTATAATTAATTTGTTTTTTGCTCAATTGTTTTTTTTCTTTGCGTCACTCAGTTTACAACATAGAAAACTTGAAATATCGCGTTATTTACGAGTATGAGTTCCACCGTGGCACCAGTGCTGCAGAAACTGCTCGAAGGATTAATGATGTGTATGGCGACGGTGCCGCAAAAGAAAACACAGTGCGTTTTTGGTTCCAAAGTTTTCGTTCTGGAAATTTCGACCCGCAGAACAAGCCCCGTGGACGGCCGGAGACCAAAGTTGATAATGAAGAATTGAAGGCTATTGTGGAAGCGGATCCATCGCAAACCACGTCCGAGTTAGCTGCAGGCTGCGGTGTTAGTGATAAAACTGTTTCACCACTTGAAGCAAATTGGGAAGGTGAAAAAGCTTGAAAGGTGGGTACCTCACGAATTGAGTGAAGCAAATCAACAAACGCGCATTGACTGCTGCTTTGCATTACTCAACCGTCACAACAATGATTACTTGTGATGAAAAGTGGGTCCTGTACGATAATCGGAAGCGCTCATCACAATGGCTGAACCCTGCCGAACCAGCCAAATCATGCCCCAAACGAAAATTGACTCCAAAAAAGTTAAAAACAAAACAATTGATTGAAAGTCCAAAACAATTGACGAAACAACAAGTGAATTATAATTTTCGAAACACAAATACATGAGTAAATAGCTGTATAAATTTGAATTTGGAATTCCTTACCATAGAGGAGAAGTACCCTTGATTTACCCGGTGACTTCATACATACACAATTTACCGTGGACTCCCAGAAATAAAATCGTAAATTTAACATGAAATAAACACATTTTTAAATGAAATGCTAGTTTTTTATTTATTATATATTTGGTTTTACAATAGCATAGGTTTTTACTTACAATTATAGAATCACAGCCTTTTATTAAGGAACTTCTACAATATGTCACTTTTCGTAAGAAAATTGCGTGACCTAACTTCAAGTCTCAACATTTCAAAAACAAAACAATCTTTTAAAGAGATTTTTAAAGAAATATAACAAGAATGTAATCATCATCATCATGGCCTCCCCCAAGGATCTCCATACCGATCGGTCCTGCGCCTCCCGCATCCAGCGGCTTCCCGCGACCTTCACCAGATCGTCGGTCCACCTTGTGGGGGGCCTACCAACACTGCGTCTCCCGGTACGCGGCCGCCACTCGAGGACCTTTCCGCCCCAACGGCCGTCAGTCCTACGAGCGATGTGTCCTGCCCACTGCCACTTAAGGTTTGCAATTCTTTGGGCTATGTCGGTAACTCTAGTTCTTCTACGGATCTCATCATTTCTGATGTGATCACGTAGAGAAACCCCGAGCATAGCCCTCTCCATTGCCCTTTGGGTGACTTTGAGCCTTCTTATGAGACCCATTGTAAGCGGCCACGTCTCAGTTCCGTATGTCATCACTGGCAACACGCACGAATTGAAGACTTTCGTCTTGAGACACTGCGGTAGATGGGCCGAGAATATGCTGCGTAGCTTCCCGAACGCTACCCAGCCGAGTTGGATTCGCCGATTTACCTCTTTCTGGAAGTTGGACTTACCGAGCTGGACTATTTGCCCCAGGTAAACATATTCGTCAACAACTTCCAGCGTTGAGCCTCCAACATTCACAGGAGTGGGTACTACACGGGAATTCGACATTATTTTAGTCTTGTCCATGTTCATTTTAAGACCCACTTGTTGGGAAACTCTACAGAGGTCTTCGAGCATTGTGCCTAGATCCTCCACGGTCTCAGTCATGACTACGATATCATCAGCAAAACGAAGGTGAGTCATGTACTCGCCGTTTATGTTGATGCCGAGTCCCCTCCAGTCCAAAATCTTAAATACATCCTTCAACGCAGCTGTGAACAGTTTCGGCGATATAACGTCACCCTGTCTCACACCACGCTGAAGTCGTACTGGTTTCGAGTTTTGGTCCTGAAGGCGGACTGACATGGTGGCGTTTTCGTACAATGACTGCAACACTTGGATGTACCGATAGTCTATTTGGCACCTCTGGAGTGATCTAAGTACGGCCCAGGTCTCGACAGAATGAAAAGCTTTCTCATAGTCCACAAACGCCAAGCATAGTGACAGATTATACTCCTCAGTCTTCTATATAACCTGCCGCAGCGTATGGATGTGGTCTATGGTACTATAGCCTTTTCGGAATCCGGCTTGTTCGGGAGGCTGGAAGTCGTCGAACCTGCGTGCGAGACGATTCGTGATGACCCTCGAGAATAGCTTATAAACATGACTCAGGAGTGTGATGGGTCTATAGTCCATCAACTGGGCCCTGTCACCCTTTTTGAAGAAAAGTGCCACCACGCCCCTGTGCCATGCTTTAGGCGTTTTGCCCTCGAGTATGACGGAGTTGAATAGCCGCTGCAGCGCTTTCCGGACTGGTAGGCCACCTGCTTTTAGGAGTTCGGCTGTAACTCCATCATCACCCGGTGCCTTGTTGTTTTTAAGCTGTTTGAGAGCCACACTAATCTCGTACAGGCTGACGTCCGGGATATCTTCGGTGTAGTGCCGGGTCAATTTGGCTCTAGGGTCTGTAGCCTGAATAACAGGTGCCTGTGATGTTGCGTAAAGCTGTCCATAGAAGCGTTCGATCTCGGCCATAAGCTCAGGTCGGGATGTAATGACTCTGCCGTCTTCTGTCTTCAGCTTCGTCAGCAGACTCTGACCGGGTGACAGATCTCTTGCGAACACTTTGGAGCCCTTGTTCTGCTCGATGGCCTCTTTAATACGTTCCGTATTAAATCGGCGTATGTCGCGAGTCAGGCACTTAGAGATCTGTTTGTTGAGTCGCCGACGAGCATCTTCAGAAGACTGCCGACCCATTCCACGCCTTTCCTCCTTCAGCTTAGCTGTCGGCTCCGAGATCTTACTTCGTTGCTTAGTAAGGCTGGGTTTGCAAAACTTTGCACCCACCGTAAGGACAGCTTCCATAACCCTGTCATTATAAGTGTCCACATCCGTGCAGTCCGCCAGGCAATCGAAGCGATTTTGCAATTCGAGTTGAAAGCGCTCGGGGTTTTGGATCTGGATGGCTTCAGGACGGAGCGCAGACTTCATCAGTCGATACCTTTCCGCTTTTATGTTAAGATTCAATGCGCCTCGTAACATTCGGTGATGGCTCCCCGTGTTAAACGAATTGATCACTGAGACTGTAACACCGTTTTTTCTTAAAATTTCATAAAACACTAATTTTGCAAAAACACTTTGGTTTCACTGTAGTTTTAACACAAATTTCACAACTAAAATCACAATTACAATAACTTTGTCAATTAATTTCACAATATCAATGTCAAGTGTCAACGTCAACGTCGTTTCACGTCACGTCAGTGACATTTGCAATTGTCTTTGGTCATTGTTCACTTTTTGCATAAACAAAATAAATCTCGCGTTTATCCTGGCCTTATTTACAAAGATAGTTTTTTTTCGCCCAAAATCCCGTGCTTCCATTTAGGTGGGTTGATTTTCTCAAAATTCGGAATTTGACATTTAGACCGTTTGTTTTGATCATTTCTATAGACATATTTTAATAAAATACACTTAAACTTATAGATCATATAATTATAGTTTCGTCGAATAGAATTTGGAAAGCATTCACAATTTGTTTATGATTAATTTTTCATTACGTTTTGTTTTTCAACCAAACTTATAACTTTGGCTGGAAATACTTGTTGCATATTGTAGAATTTCGAAAGATCCGTATGTTGACTTGACACATCTTGAAGCAAGTTAAGAGTCTTACGAGTGTTATGTTATGAATTTGGTTTTAGGAGAGGTTCCGTCGCCAATACGGCGCTTAGCATTCAGCAAACGGACCTCGGCTCCGTCGCTTCCACATAAACGCAAATCTGCGCGCAAGTGGAGCGTTGGTTTAGTCTATCGTCTAGGTTATGATTAGTCTGTGAGACATCGAGGGAAGTAATTTGTTATTGATTTGAAGATCATAAAGTTTTTATATATTTAGTTCTGCGAAGAAAATCCATGGTTATTTTTGTTTTCAGCTTGAAGAGTAAAAGCTCAATCATATTTTTAATCGCCGGCGCGCGATTCATTAAATTAATAGAAAGAAATAAATTTTATCAATAGATAATACTCCGCCCACACTAAGGGCAGTTCCCGGAGGCCGTAGGGCTCCGCTGCTTGACTTTAGAGCCAGATGAACTAACCTATTATCAAGGAGGAATTCTGTGGAGCTAAATATATTAATATAAAACAGGAATATTATATCTCTGACCCGTGATTGCAAGACTTAGCATAGAAGGTCCAGGGAAGGTTTAAAAGTACAACTGGACCCAGTAGGTGGCGCTGTAATCGGACAGGAGAACGTCTGCCGGTCTCACTAGTTAACTACACTTTAGTTATAAGATAAATAACAAGAATTCTATGCAGGTTTGGTTCAGATAGGTATAAATAAAAACAAATTTTAGTTACATTTGCAAAGGTGAATATATTTTAAGATTTTTTGTTCATAGTTTGAGTATATAACATAAATAATATTGTAAAATTAACTTATCATATAGAATAGAGCGTAGTATATTTTTACAAAAATGGAACAAAGACCAATTAGTTTTAATTTACTTAACAAAGATGAACTAGAATATGAGGTGAAAATCAGGGGTTCGAAACCAGCTGACACGGTGATGGCTCTGAGAGCACAGATCCGTACTCTCAATAAAGATCTGCCTTCTGATGAAATACTGACTTGTGATCTTGATGTCAATATTGAATTAAAGGTAATTCAAAAGAAATTAGATGATCTTGAGAAACTTATCACAAGTACTTCAAGTAAACCGTCATCACTTAAGATGATAAATAGAATTCAAACTCTTGCACACCACTTATTCCACAGAATTGGTCGCTTGTCTTTATCGGAGTATGATGATAATAATCTTACTTCTTTAATTACTTCTCTGAATAATAGATTAGATAGCATTCTTGTAAAAATAGATAATATTTGTCATAATTTTAAAAGTAGCTTGGCACCTGAACAACCTATTGAGAACTCCACTGCAACTACACACAATACAGCTAATGATTGCTCCGTGCATAAACTAAATTTACGCTTCAATGGCAAGACATGCATTAAAGCCTTCTTACAACGCCTCGAAGAGTTATGCTTGTCTCGTGGCCTTGCAGATTCAAAGCTTTTCTGTTCTGCGGCTGAACTTTTCACTGATGAAGCGCTATGCTGGTATCGAGGAGTAAAGTCAGACGTTCACAATTGGACTGAGCTGAAGACCTTGCTTCTCGATGAATATTTACCATCTGATTATGACCATAGGTTGATGCAGGAAATTAGAAGTCGTACTCAGGGCCCCGATGAAAGCATTGTGAATTATCTCAGCATTATGCAAAATTATTTTTCTCGATTATCAAAACCAATCTCTGATGATGATAAATTGAACATTATCATGTTTAATATAAGACCTTTTTATACTACTCAGCTTGCTCTAGCCCCAGTGGAATCTTGGACTGATCTAAAGAAAAAATGTAGGTTACTAGAAGGTGCAAAGGAGCGATCGGTGCATTTCAGTGAACCTCCTAGGGTCACCACTTCTTCTCTGGCTCCCGATTTGTGTTACAAAAATACTAGTGGTAACAGTGGTAGCAAGGCTCCACCAAAAGTCTCTCCAATTCAGCCAGTGAATAATACACAAAATAATCTTTTTTGTGTCCGCTGTCGGAAAAATGGCCACAGCCTGAGGTATTGCAAGGCGCCTTGGGTACTTATTTGTTATCGTTGTGGAGAAAAGGGCTTCAATGCAAATAATTGTCCAAAGTGCACTTCTTCAAAACCTTCAACCGCAGAGATTCCAAAAAACGCCAAGCAGTGAACCGATGGCATAAAACAGTATATTTTTATAATAAACATTGTAATTCTGAACAATCAAGGCAGAAATACAATAAATTCTAAAATAATGTAAATAAAGCTAGTAACATACATATGCATAAAGGTAAGGTTACATCGGTTCACGCTACTACTAACGCCACCTATAATGATACCAGAGCTTATCTGAAGATTAATATTTTTGGCTTGGAATTCAGAGGATTACTAGATTCAGGATCACAGATCTCCATTGTGGGAGGGCAAGCATACAAATATTTTAAAGATTTCGCTACTTTACATAAGTCTGAGGACTTAGACTTTATAAAAACTGCAAATAGTTCTACTTCACGAGTAACTGGGTATTTATTTTTACCAGTATCGATAGAGAATAAAACTCGTGTTATTAAATTTTACGTCGTCCCTGGAGTTGCTACAGAGTTGTTATTTGGCTTAAATTTCTGGAAGGAATTTAATATTGCGCCAGATATTTTATCATTGTTAGAGGATAGCGGACATTTATATAAAAATAATAATCAGGTGTACACAGTTATGTCAGGCAGCCGTGCTTTACATGATTTTGAAACTTTATCTAAGCTTGAGCGTAGGCTGGTCAATGACGTCATAAAGCAATTTGATGACATTTCCGCAGAAAAGAAAGGCCTAGGTAGGACACACTTAGTGAGTCATAAAATTGATACCGGTGACCACCCACCTATTTAACAACGGTATTATGTAGTCTCACCCGCTAAACTGGCAGAATTAAATAAACACCTAGACCAAATGCTGAAGGATGATGTTGTGGAGCCTAGCGGAAGTGCATGGAACAACCCCGTTACTTTAGCGGTTAAATCAGATGGGTCATCACGTTTCTGCTTGGACAGCCGAAAACTTAACGCCATATCAAAGCATGACGCTTACCCTATGCCTTATATTAGCCATATTCTGGACCAGCTCAAAAACGCTAAGTACTTATCTTCTATTGACCTTAAGTCTTCATATTATCAAGTTCCTTTGGACTCTATTGAGTCCAGAGAGAAAACTGCTTTTACTATTCCCTGCAGAGGCTTGTTTCACTTTAAGGTCATGTGCTTTGGACTTACTGCAGCTCCAGCTACGCAGCAGCGGTTGATGGACCGCCTCTTTGGGCCCGAGTTTGACAATAAGGTGTTCGTATATGTTGATGATTTAATTTTACTTACTCCTGAAGGCCCAACGGCCTTCCAGGATCACCTCCAGCTCCTACGTAGGGTAAAGGAGAGACTTAAACTAGCCAACCTTACTGTCAACATGGGTAAATGCCAGTTCTTCAGGAGACAGCTGAAATTCTTGGGTCATGTGGTTGACGAATATGGTCTGCGCACGGATCCTGACAAAATTAAGGCTATAGTAGACTTTCCTATTCCCACCTGCAGGAAAGACGTCAAACGTTTCTTGGGTACTGCATCTTATTATAGGCGTTTCATAAAAAATTTTAGTCATAGAGCTGGTCCCCTTAATGCTCTTACTTCTACCCGTAAGAGCGCTCCCCCTTTCAAATGGACGACTGAGGCAGACGAGGCGTTCAACGACCTAAAACTCGCACTGTCTACTTCTCCGGTTCTGGTATGTCCTGACTTCTCGAAAGATTTTGCTGTCCACTGTGACGCTTCTGATTTCGGGTTAGGAGGTACCTTGACCCAGGTTGTAGATGGACAAGAACATCCTGTTGCGTACTGTAGCCGTTCACTAACACCCGCCGAACGTAACTATTCCGCTACAGAGCGAGAGGCATTGGCCGTGGTACATGTCGTTGAACACTTCCGCCCTTACCTTGAAGGTGGTCGACCATTTAAAATTATTACCGATCATGCTAGTTTAAAGTGGTTTTTAAACCTCAAGAATCCTACAGGACGACTAGCGCGTTGGGGGTGTAGGCTATCGCCTTATAATTTCATTATTGAGCATCGTAGTGGATCTCAAAACGTCGTACCGGATGCACTATCACGTTCTGTACCAGTGGCAGCCGTAGACGCATTTACATCCAGCGATGCTTGGTATAACAATATATTAAAACGTTGCATGGATAGGCCGCGCGCGTGTCCCAATTTTCAAATTATAGATGGTAGGCTTTTTAGATTTACAAAAAGCACTAACAAACTCTGTGGTGACTACCAGTGGAAAGAGGTTGTACCAAAGGAGTTTAGGGAGGATATTATTAAAAGTAACCATTCTGAACCAATTGCTGCGCACTTAGGCGTTGCAAAAACTTATAAAAGATTAAAATTACGGTATTTTTGGCCCGGTATGCATAAAGATACCGAGGAATTTATTAAAAATTGTGCCACTTGCAACTCATATAAACATAGCTCACTAGCGCCAGCTGGCTTTATGGGGGAACCCAAGGTCTGCTGTCGACCATTCCAGTGCATCAGCATTGATCTAGTTGGTCCACTGCCGATGTCTCGACAGCAAAACACCTTTTTACTAGTAGTTGTGTGTTGTTTTACAAAATATTGTTTATTATTTCCTTTACGGCGTGCAACGGGCAAAGTTATAGCGCAAAGGTTAGAAGACCATGTATTTCTGGTTCACGGAATACCACAGACGGTGATGTCTGATAATGGCTCGCAATTTATAAGTCATGAGGTTCAGGCATTATATGAAAAATACAATATTCCGCAAGTACATTTGGGTCCAGTATATTGTCCACAAGTTAATACGGTGGAACGTTATAACCGCACAATAATCACTGCAGTTTCCTCGTTTGTTGAGAACGATCATAGAACGTGGGATATTAACATACATAAAATACAATTTGCCATGAACACTTCAGTAAATGAGTCTACTTCTTATACTCCTTTCATGCTAGTACACGGTAGGGAAGCTGTCACTGATGGTAGTATTTACCGTGATTTTGTAGATCTCCAAGAGTTGGTTGTGGTACCACGCGATACTCATGCGTCTAATATTGGCCACCTCGGTGACATTTTCATCAAAGTCCGAGAGTCCTTGCGTAAGGCCCATGAAAGGAATATAAAATACTATAACAACAAACGCAGAGATATATCATTTAATGTCGGTGATTTTGTGTGGAAGCGTACGTACAAGCAGAGTTCTGCTAATAAATATTTTACTGCTAAACTTGCCCCTAAATATGAACGTTGTAAAATTATACGTAAGCTTTCTCGCCTCGTCTATGAGCTCGAAGACGAGAACGGAAAATACATAGGAAAGTGGCACATAAAAGATTTTAAAAATTTAGATACTTCGAGTGACTAAATTACATACCTAATAACATAATACCTACTTAATTTTAATTTCTATGCTCTTATGAAAATAGCGATATTTGTATAAGCATTTAAACTATTTAAGCACCGCGGGTGCGGCGGTCACAGAATACCCACCCCGCCATTCTTCCTGGCGTCTCGTAGAACCCGAGTGTAGGATAACGCGCCATATAACATCTGGCGGCGTTTTTGCATGTGTCTGTCCCTGTCGTTTTTTATTGATTTGCCTTGATACTTAAGTTTCCATATACCTAACATCTTCAAAATTGATATTACCATTACATAAGTACATAAAGATCTAAAACACAAATATTATACGTGTCTTAGTTCATACCATTATAAATATATTATTACTACCATTATATAAAATGGATATTACTTCTTTAGTATCTGATACCAGAATTAAGGAACAAGTATGTACTTATTATAACTGTTATGTGGTTAGATAGATGCATTTAGCACAAGATCACAAATATAAACGTGTCTTGTTCATTATTTTTATATGTATTCTACTCTAATCAACAAAATTAATTTTGAATTCCTCACAGGAGCGGTTTGCAACTCTAGAAATAAGCCTTTGCTATATTCTTATAATGGAGGAAGTTACATCTAGCTGGAAACGTAGGAAAATCAATATCGACGATCAGGGGCAACGACACCATGCAACTCATTTTTTTTATTATTTCCTTTTTATTGTTTTTTTTTCTACTTATTATTTGACGATTAGAGTCAAAATGTCTGTAATAACGACATCTACCGGTGGTTGTTGACATTACTTGCTATACACTGTTAGTGTCAAGATATACTTATTTAACAACGCCATCTCGGCGTCAGTCCTGACACTACAGTTTTTTTTTATTACTTTCTTATATTTGATGGGCATAGGATATAATGCTTTTTGCCTATTTATCACAGCCATATAGGTGCTAGCAGAAGTGGTTTCGCTAGATTTTGCCACCTTATTGGTGAATATTTTTTTTACAACCATGTAGGTGCTAGCAGCAGTAGTTTCGCGCTAGATTTTGTCACCTTATTGGTGAATGTGGTTTTTTTTATTACAATCTTTAACATACCATATTAATGGATTTACGTAGATTTAAGGTACATGCAGGTTAAATATTCTTTATTTACACACGTTTATATTTAAAGCTTTATTTTTTATCTTATACAAATAAATAAACTTATATAAAAAAAAAAAAAAACGTTAGGCGTAATTGGGTACAGAGTTTATCACGAATGAATAGTTTTTAAGTACCTAATTGATTCTAATTATGATAATTTTGTTTGGTTGGTTAGGAGGTTTTGAGGCTGACGAGGCGTCAGACGAATTCCCTACGTGAATTCTATCGTGGTTGGGGGGATACTGTAACACCGTTTTTTCTTAAAATTTCATAAAACACTAATTTTGCAAAAACACTTTGGTTTCACTGTAGTTTTAACACAAATTTCACAACTAAAATCACAATTACAATAACTTTGTCAATTAATTTCACAATATCAATGTCAAGTGTCAACGTCAACGTCGTTTCACGTCACGTCAGTGACATTTGCAATTGTCTTTGGTCATTGTTCACTTTTTGCATAAACAAAATAAATCTCGCGTTTATCCTGGCCTTATTTACAAAGATAGTTTTTTTTCGCCCAAAATCCCGTGCTTCCATTTAGGTGGGTTGATTTTCTCAAAATTCGGAATTTGACATTTAGACCGTTTGTTTTGATCATTTCTATAGACATATTTTAATAAAATACACTTAAACTTATAGATCATATAATTATAGTTTCGTCGAATAGAATTTGGAAAGCATTCACAATTTGTTTATGATTAATTTTTCATTACGTTTTGTTTTTCAACCAAACTTATAACTTTGGCTGGAAATACTTGTTGCATATTGTAGAATTTCGAAAGATCCGTATGTTGACTTGACACATCTTGAAGCAAGTTAAGAGTCTTACGAGTGTTATGTTATGAATTTGGTTTTAGGAGAGGTTCCGTCGCCAATACGGCGCTTAGCATTCAGCAAACGGACCTCGGCTCCGTCGCTTCCACATAAACGCAAATCTGCGCGCAAGTGGAGCGTTGGTTTAGTCTATCGTCTAGGTTATGATTAGTCTGTGAGACATCGAGGGAAGTAATTTGTTATTGATTTGAAGATCATAAAGTTTTTATATATTTAGTTCTGCGAAGAAAATCCATGGTTATTTTTGTTTTCAGCTTGAAGAGTAAAAGCTCAATCATATTTTTAATCGCCGGCGCGCGATTCATTAAATTAATAGAAAGAAATAAATTTTATCAATAGATAATACTCCGCCCACACTAAGGGCAGTTCCCGGAGGCCGTAGGGCTCCGCTGCTTGACTTTAGAGCCAGATGAACTAACCTATTATCAAGGAGGAATTCTGTGGAGCTAAATATATTAATATAAAACAGGAATATTATATCTCTGACCCGTGATTGCAAGACTTAGCATAGAAGGTCCAGGGAAGGTTTAAAAGTACAACTGGACCCAGTAGGTGGCGCTGTAATCGGACAGGAGAACGTCTGCCGGTCTCACTAGTTAACTACACTTTAGTTATAAGATAAATAACAAGAATTCTATGCAGGTTTGGTTCAGATAGGTATAAATAAAAACAAATTTTAGTTACATTTGCAAAGGTGAATATATTTTAAGATTTTTTGTTCATAGTTTGAGTATATAACATAAATAATATTGTAAAATTAACTTATCATATAGAATAGAGCGTAGTATATTTTTACAAAAATGGAACAAAGACCAATTAGTTTTAATTTACTTAACAAAGATGAACTAGAATATGAGGTGAAAATCAGGGGTTCGAAACCAGCTGACACGGTGATGGCTCTGAGAGCACAGATCCGTACTCTCAATAAAGATCTGCCTTCTGATGAAATACTGACTTGTGATCTTGATGTCAATATTGAATTAAAGGTAATTCAAAAGAAATTAGATGATCTTGAGAAACTTATCACAAGTACTTCAAGTAAACCGTCATCACTTAAGATGATAAATAGAATTCAAACTCTTGCACACCACTTATTCCACAGAATTGGTCGCTTGTCTTTATCGGAGTATGATGATAATAATCTTACTTCTTTAATTACTTCTCTGAATAATAGATTAGATAGCATTCTTGTAAAAATAGATAATATTTGTCATAATTTTAAAAGTAGCTTGGCTTGTATTAATTAAACATTAAGTTAAGTGCTTTGCATTGAGGGATTTTGTTTACTTCAGTAACATTATGCATAAGTGAATTATAGTTATGTACCTACAACAATAAAACTTTTCATTTTGTATCGGACTAAAGGAATAAGTTTGTTTTTTTTCTTTCAACTTTAAGATATCCCTATATTTCTACATTTTAGCAAGAAAAAGCACTACAAGACGTCATTGAATATGCGGGTCTTAGTCGACATGATGAAGTCAATCTCATTTTTTGTCACGCCATCCGGACTTTTCCAGGACCATTTTCGATGCAGCCGTTTTTTTGAAGAAAGAGTACATCATATAGAGTCCCTCTCTCTCCATGTAGTCGGCTAGCATTTGACCTTGGAAATTCCGGATTCCAGCTCCAAAATGCCCCACTTTCAACTCATTATCGCCCCGCTTGCCTAGCCTTGCGTTGAAGTCTCCCATGACAACGGTGTTATGAGTCTTGGAAGCATGTATTGCCCGAAAAATATCCTCATACATAGCTTCCACTTCCTCGTCGGGGTGGGTCGAGGTCGGGGCGTAGACCTGTATGACCTTCAGCGAATACCGTTCGGTGATTCTGAGTATAAGGTACGCCACCCTATTCGACACACTTCCGATCTGTACCACGCTGTTCACGAGAGACTTGTGGACTATAAACCCGACACCACCTTGGGACAGTTCTTCGCCCTCCCGGAAATAGAGCAGGTTGCCGGATTTAAGGACCATCGTATCCTCACCCTTCGTATCCTCACCCTCTCTTTAGACTTCGGATAGTCCCACAATACTCCAACGAATCCTGCTCAATTCGCTCTCTAGTTCCAGCAGCTTCTCCTCGGTTCGCAATGTACGTGCATTGTAGGTTGCCAGGGCCAAGGTCGTTTGACGGGGGGTTTTCGCCGCCCGGGGATTCTTCGCACCCCAGGTCCCAGCGCCGGGTCGACGACCGTCACCGCCGGCACGGCCTCCGGGACTGCCGGGCACTTGGGGCCTTTGGTTGGTTCGATTTTTCATTTGGGGGGTTTTGGGCCTTCTCCCACCATGCTGGCCCAGTGCGGGTTGGTGGGGTGCGCCAGAGCCTCGTCTGTTGAACAGCAGGGTGCACCGCATGCAGGTGAGGTTGACTTGGGTTCCGTTAGATAAAGTTCGGAACCCCTTACACTATTGGTACCCGTTATAATGTAAAACGGGTACTAATAACATTTATATACCCATTTAGTAAAAACTTGTTATTTTGACATTACAAACAGACACTTCAATTTTATTTAATTGTATAGATATTGAAAAAAATGCAGGACGTAACGTAACGTTGACACTCAAAACTCAAACAAATATTAGGTCGCTCAAATATTATGAAGCTTCACATTTTGTATTTGAAGTAACTCGAATGAATTATAAGTTACTGATCTGTTAATTTATCGTCACTCGCAGTCAGTCGCTCACTTAGTAATACAATAATCCAAATTAATTATTTTCGTCTCTTAAAATTTTTATTTACAGTCACTCGTTTAAATACTACCCCTTTTATTTACGTGTTTCGACAAATAGCGACGAATGTTTTCAATGATGTTTTGTGTGTTTGGCGGGTAACTCCATCATGTCTCTGTCGCAGAGCAGCAGTGCTTGTATGCTGTGTTCCGTCATAAATGCTAGCTAGCTATGACATTTTACCAGAAGGAGACCCAGTACTAGAGTAATTTGCGCCGGTACCACTTTCTTACCAATTTCTGCATTCATTCAAAACACAATCAAGATGTCTTCAATACACTTGTTCTACCTACTTAGGTAGAAAAGCTGACTCTACACCTGTTCGAAAATTAGAAGATCAGGCGAAATTCGAAAGGTCTAATTGAGTGTCTCCACTTTTACCTAAATACTCGTAACTGTTTACATTTTATTATATAGTCAGTCATAATAATTATTTAAAAAAACTATTAATATGGTTACATACACTTAGAATGTGTGTGTGTGTGTGAAATGGCTCTTAATAATAAATACCAGTAAGTGTTTTCACCTCACTGTTATAAGTTCACCTTGTGTTAAACGTTGCTTTTCAGCGTGTGTTTAATGTTTGTATTTTGTGGTTTGTTTTGTTCGAATACAACACAACGCTCAAAAGAATGAACCAAAAAATCCGCGCACAGCCACTTCATAAAACTCTGATCTCTGACACGCGACCCGCCCGTAGCTCCCTCGCTCGATAAGATAACAATTCCCTAGGGATTCGTGTTTTGTTTGACAATTGGATTCGGGTCGGCCTCTTTGCGGGCCCACTCTAATAGTTTGCTAGGGCGTCTCCGGTTACGAAGGTAAACCGATTTGAGGGATGACTGTAGAGACGAGTGGACGGTTCAAGTTCAAAATGACGGATTTATTATTGGATATTGTGATTAGGCCTACTCGCGTGCGAAATTCTGTGAAGTTACGTTTTCACCTCTCCGGCATGAAAAAGGGTGTTTTGCTGCGAGCTTGCAATGAAAAACATTGATTTGAATTTTCAGCACACAGCTTATTGTGAAAATCTATGTGGGGTCGGGACAATACGTTTTCTTCCTTCATTCATCTCTATCTATGACATCATTTCGGCACTAACGCATGAATATCTTTCTTCACGCAATCCATCCATACTATCTTAGGTCTTCCTTCACCCCAATGCCCTTAATTCTCACATGAGAGCATTTCTATGTCTCGCGCGTTTAAATCACTTACTTTGCTCATTAGACTATAGTATTCGTAGTATCACTCGCTATGGTCATGATTCAGCTTTAAACTGCGTCACTAATTCGTGATTTAAGTTCAGCACTCGAATCAAAAAATAACTTTGCTCCCGTGTTCACAAAATAGTTATTCTTATTGCTTTCGTTAAATCTATTGTATAGATTTTGATGAAAATAAGTGCCGGTAGAGTAATAATGTTTATGACCTGACCCTAATTTCGCTGAAACTTGATAGATATCTTGTAGTACCTCGTTAAACTCCTTTGATGCTGAATATGGAAACACTGATTCTAGCACCCGTGTCTCCAATTCAACCAAATTTAATATATGGCTTGTTTACACTGGTTCCACATCATCATCACAGCCCATACACGTCCCCACCGAGGGGCTCAAGCCTACCCTTTATTAGGGTGATTAGGCCTTAGTCAACCACGCTGGCCCAGTGCGGATTGGTCGACTTCACATACATCATTGAATTTCTTCGCAGATGTATGCAGGTTGCCTCACGATGTTTTCCTTCACCGTAGGAGCGTCAGACAAATGTACATATGAAATTCAAACGAAAAACACATTGGTACATGGCGGGTCTCGAACCCCGACCCCCCGATTGGAAGGCAAGTGCCGAGTCCACTGCGCCACCGACGCTCACTTTCTGGTTTCACATGGCAACTCATATTATAAGAACCAGATTCTATTAATTCCGAAACGATACTTTTAAAAACAAAACCTTTGTTGTTTCCAATTAAAATACTGCCGAGTAGCGAAACTGAATTCGGATTTATTTTAATCGCGCTTTCATCGGGTCTTTGTTTAAGCGAGGTATTTCTCAGCACTCCTGAAGGTTCATGTGAAATAAATTAATTAAGGTGCTCGCCGCGGCCGGGCCGGGGAGCTCATTAGTTGCCCACAAAAAGGAGTCTCGAGATAAGGAATATGAGAATTAATGCCTTTGTGGGCGATTGTTCAGAGGCCCTGCTATCTGCGGAGAGGCTCATCCCGTTTCAAGAGCTCTCCCCTGCTCATGAGTGAGTACAGAAGGCCTATTCTTGAACCAGTTCCGATCGATATTGTGAATTGTCGTACGCTTGAGTTGTCACATTGGCTCGTATAAGTTACCCAAACTTACTGTTATTTAATTTTCTCAATAACGGAACTAATATGGCGCTAGTATTGCTATACAAGCGTATGAAAATTCACAATCCCAATGTCGGTCGATCGTAATTGGTTCAAGAATTGGGGCAAGAGGGGATGGGATCCCAGCTGTTCAACGCAGCCATGCTTGCGGCGACTTCTACGTATATAGTTTCACCATTGATCACTACAGTCTGATTTTTAGTTCGGCGGAATTCTGACAGATGTCATCCATAGACAATTCAGATATCAATAACCTTTTCTGCTTTGATTTTTTAAATATGAATTAACAAAAAATATGCAACAAAATTAAATCAAGTAAATTATACGGCAAAGTGTTTATTTTGTGCATTCAATGCACTCAAAACAGAGTAAAACAACATATTACTTAAATGAAAAGATTTATTTATCATTATCACTTATATCATCACTAGCTGTGCCCGCGACTTCGTACGCGTGTAATAGTGACTTTCGGCAGCATTTGTAATTTTTTAGGCTAATTATTTTGCAAATAAAATACATACATACATTAACATAAATAACCCTAAGATTATGAAAACACACTTAAACCAACTACAAAATTAACGAAAACAATGGTTTTTAACACGCTTTTATTAGCTTGACCTGTATGTATGTATCTATGTAACGGAATCTTTCAACGCAATTTTCACCCACTTCAAGACGTCTAATTGATTTGAAAATTTACAATCGTGTTAAAGGTTACTAATCGTGCTTAAAAACACCTTATATAAGCCATGAGTCATGTTTATAAACTGTTCTCGAGGGTCATCACGAATCGTCTCGCACGCAGGTTCGATGACTTCCAGCCTCCCGAACAAGCCGGATTCCGAAAAGGCTATAGTACCATAGTCCACATCCATACGCTGCGGCAGGTTATACAGAAGACCGAGGAGTATAATCTGCCACTATGTTTGGCGTTTGTGGACTATGAGAAAGCTTTTGATTCTGTCGAGACCTGGGCCGTACTTAAATCACTCCAGAGGTGCCAAATAGACTATCGGTACATCCAAGTGTTGCAGTCATTGTACGAAAACGCCACCATGTCAGTCCGCCTTCAGGACCAAAACTCGAAACCAGTACGACTTCAGCGCGGTGTGAGACAGGGTGACGTTATATCGCTGAAACTGTTCACAGTTGCGTTGGAGAATGTATTTAAGCTTTTGGACTGGAGGGGACTCGGCATCAACATAAACGGCGAGTACATGACTCACCTTCGTTTTGCTGATGATATCGTAGTCATGGCTGAGGCCGTGGAGGATCCAGGCACAATGCTCGAAGACCTCTGTAGAGTTTCCCAAGAAGTGGGTCTTAAAATGAACATGGACAAGACTAAAATAATGTCGAATTCCCGTGTAGTACCCACTCCTGTGAATGTTGGAGGCTCTACGCTGGAAGTTGTTGACGAATATGTTTACCTAGGGGAAATAGTCAAGCTCGGTAAGTCCAACTTCCAGAAAGAGGTAAATTGACGAATCCAACTCGGCTGGGCAGCATTCGGGAAGCTATGCAGCAGTGCCTCAAGACGAAAGTCTTCAATTCGTGCGTGTTGCCAGTGATGACATACGGAACTGAGACGTGGCCGCTTAAAATGGGTCTCATAAGGAGGCTGAAAGTCACTCAAAGGGCGATGGAGAGGGCTATGCTCGGGGTTTCTCTACGTGATCACATCAGAAATGATGAGATCCGTAGAAGAACTAAAGTTAACGACATAGCCCAAAGAATCGCAAACCTTAAGTGGTAGTGGGCAGGACACATCGCTCGTAGGACTGACGGCCGTTGGGGCGGAAAGGTCCTCATGTGGCGGCCGCGTACCGGGAGACGCAGTGTTGGTAGGCCCCCCACAAGGTGGAACGACGATCTGGTGAAGGTCGCGGGAAGCCGCGGGAGGCGCAGGACCAATCTTTGTACCATTTTGAGGCGAATTGAACTGGCGACCCAAGCTCCGTGTATCACGGACGAAAGTACACCCCGTAGTTGTTTTTTACGTCTGTATCGGTTACGGTTACGTCGTCGGTGTTTACGTCAGATTACTCGTTCAGTAACCGCCGCGTCGAGCTGTTCTGTTTGACCTTTGGACTGATCTTATACAGGGTAATTTCTAAACCATCAACAACCTCCCAGAGGCTGATTCTAGTGCTCAGATGCAACAACTTTTTGCATGGGACCAACATCGAAATCGTAAAAAAACCACTTCTCCATACAAACTAGGTTAGCTTATCGAGACTTTAGTATGGGAAAGTGGATTTTTTTTTGCGATTTCGATGTTCAAAAAGTTGTTGCATCTGAGCACTAGAATCAGCCCCTGGGAGGTTGTTGATGGTTTAAAAATTACCCTGTATAGCTCGTAATAGGGACGGTTTTCGTGGTGCAAATGTAATGATTGGCGTGGCGCCTACTGCCCAACCCATATCTATATTTTAACATTCTTGTGACTCACTTAATAGTTAAAATGGAACAAAAATATTTTACAAAAATAAAAACCGACTTCAATATAAGCACCTAAAACATTTAATAATAACTTTAAAACATATCAACAATCATCAGATTTTTACTTTAAGGTCGGTCCAATTTCTTTTACTGGTTACTTTTCTTAAATTTTTTTAACCTTTTCAGTGGAATTATAATTAACAGCAAAATTTAAAAAATCAACAATTGTTTGTATTTTAATGTTATTTTTCAATTCTCAGTGCTTTTTAACCGATTTCAATAAAGAAGGTTTGTTATTCGATTCGTATGTTTTTGTGTGTGTGTGTTGATCCCCCAAATGTGGACCGATTTTAAACATTTATTTTTTATTTATTATTCTTGAGTACATTGGTGTACAAGGCGGACATAATGCCAAAAGCATTTTCTGCCAGTCGACCTTTGGGTGAATCTGAGAAAGATAAGGTAGACGTAAAAAATAGAATATGACTACTAAATTGATGAACAGTATTATAAAATATAATTAAACAAAGTGTAAATATAAAATAATACATAGACTATACTATGCATACAAATCCATATTATAATATTATAAAAGAAATATAGTATATTGCCGAATATTATGATAATTGAACCTGCAGTAATAGTACTCATAGAGATATTACTCATAGATTATTACCTAATAATGTCGTGTGTAGGTCATTGACAGAAGGTAGTCAAGTGACAGAAAAATACGCAGTCTTCTCTCGAATGCAAACAGACTACATTCAGCCATTCTTAAGTCAGGAGGAAGAGTGTTCCAGGAGAGAATCGATTGCACAAAGAAAGAAGAATGGAAAGCATCAGAGTGAGTGATGAGAAGGACACTTCAGCAAACGATTGAAAGAAGATCGAAGATTCCTGTCCTGAGAAGTACATAAATACTGGAAATGAAATAAGCGGGAGAATGTGGCGATTGAAGCAGAGAAAAAACAGTAGTTATCGCCCTCATCTTTCTCCGTTGTCGAATGGGCATGGGCAAAGGTTGAAAACGAACCGAATGCAGTTATTCAGAAGTCGGTCAAGTTTATTTAAAAGATCTGCATTCAGGTCGAGATAACACACATCGCCATAGTCGATTAACGGGAAAATCAAGGTCTGGACGAGCATCACCTTCGTTTTAGGTAGAAGTAAATTCTTAAGCCTATAGAGTGAACGTAATACTGTCATTTTCCTGCAGATATTGGTAACATGTATCAGTTCAGAGTTGAATCGATATGCAAGCCGAGGTCTTTTACGTCACTATCAATAAGAATAACATTAACGTCATAAATAATTAAGTTAGCGATGTCAACTCTGGGTATAATGCCCAAACTTCCCACAATAAGCCTGACACTTAGACAGATTGACCGCAATAGAAAAATTCAAAATTCTTTTTGTATTCGATAGAGTATACTCCTGCGGTGGTCTCATTGTTACCCGAAGTCAGGATCTGATTATGGAATTCCAGGAAAATCGAGGGAAACCCTAAAATTTTAAAGGTACCTTCGTCCAACGTGTTTCATGTTTTTATGATAGGTTAAAAGTTTTAGGTTCGTGAACCAGATGCAAATAGGTATAGGCATCTGGTTCATGAACCGAGCTGACGATGGAAGGATCCTTAACTTTAAAGAGTGAGAGGTTAGTTTTGTAAATAAAATAGGCACGTAGGTATTGAATATTTATTTTGTCGTATTCCTTCAAGTTACTACTACAGATAACATTACATTTATATATTGAAGTCTGTGCCAAACGAGCGACGATCTCCTAGAAAGTCTTAAAATTTGGCACCTACTTCAGTATAGAAAATAAATGTAATATTGTCTGTATTCTTATATTACTTTTTTATAACTTATAAGTGTTTTTGAAGTCAGATCTTAGTTTTTGTACAAAAAATTTTTGTTCAATATTTAAAATAAAATGAAAATAATATCATTCAAAAATAAAGAATTACCCTTTACTTATTCCTACAGAAAAATAAGTGTCCTACTGCACGTGTTAATGCGCAGCGCGAGAAAGGTATGGATGGAAAGCGTTGTAAAAATGGGGCTCTCTGTTATCGGGTTACGTTTATGGCGATTTATGTTTTCACTAATTTCTTGTTTTTGTACGACGGCGACGAGCCGAAGGAACAGATGGCACTGGTGTGATCGGATATAGATTTAGGTACACACAGTTAACTGTCATCATTATTTACAATAAAGATAGATACAGAGATATAAAAAGGTTTTTAATGTGAAAAAAAACCGCCCAATTGCATGTGGGACTCGCGCACCGAGGGTTCAGTACAAACTTATCTATACTTACTAATATTATAAAGCTGAAGAGTTTGTTTGTTTGTTTGTTTGTTTGCTTGAACGCGCTAATCTCAGGAACTACTGATTCAAATAGAAAAATTCTTTTTGTGTTGGATAGTCCATTTATCGAGGAAGGCTTTAGGCTATATAACATCACGCTACGACTAATAGGAGCTGAGCATCAATGACAAATGTTGCAAAAACGGGTAAAAAATATACGGTGAAACGTAGTTCGCTGGCATAGCTAGTCTAAGTATAAAATTTCCTAATTATAGGTATACGTACTAGCACCTACGGTTACTTTAGTACTATTATTTATTCTGTGCTACGGTGAAGGAAAACATCGTGAGGCAAGCTGGTGTATGTGAAGTCGACCAATCCCCACTGGGCCAGCGTGGTTGACTAAGAGCCGACCTAATCACCCCAACATAGGGTAGACTCGAGCCCCTCGGTGGGGACGTCTATAAGCTGTGATGATGATGATGAATTACTGGATCGTATAAAAAAAAGAAATAAACATAAAATGACATGAAATTTTCACAAAATCTGTAAATATTTCCAAATTAGATTTTGAAACGTACATATGATACCTAGTGTATCTAGCATACGATATCCAATATCTGGCGTAGGTGTTCCATTGCCGTGCACACATAAATCGTAATTAATGAAGATACAAATTTAATATTCCATTAAACAGTTACTACGATTATGTTGGGCTTAATTCGAATCACTTGCGAAACTTCTCGCTCAGCCGGCTACATCAATTAATTGTTGGTTCCACTATAAACACCTCGTCAGTGTGTAATTTCCACTATAAACACCTCGTCTCCGCGGCTTATCCTAATAGGCTTTGTGGAGAGGACGCGCGAACAGATGACGTATTCAGTATGCTAAAGGGACATTGCTCTGCGTGCAGACATTGTTGGCCTCAATACCAACAGCAGTGAAAAAATGATTTTCGTATAATTAGACATTAGTAAACACTGTACACTAATTAATTACTACGGACAAGCTTCGAAATCGAATTACTTATATACCATTCGATTTCGAAGCTTGTCCGTAGTAATTAATTAGTGTACAGTATTTACTAATGTCTAATTATACGAAAATCATTTTTTCACTGCTGTTGGTATTGAGGCCAACAATGTCTGCACGGAGAAATTCTAAATTGGAACGATCTAATTAGAGAGTCGAAAAAGAGTGATCACGCTACACTAAATTGAATCCTAAATTGGACTGCATGGTTGCCATGTTGGTGGATTTTCCACTAGTTTTGGTGTTTTGGAACCCCTAGCTGGTAGGAAAAGTTCGTTTCTGGTGGCTAGTGGTTTTTTTGGGCATTAAAAGTCAAAAATGTTAACATATTATGAACCTCATCTAATGAACTACTACTAGTATGTCATTCTGAAATGTTATTCCGAGATTTCGCCTAATACGAGTAATTAGGAACTGACCATTATTTTCTAACTTGCCAACAATACATACTAATCGTGTGTTTACACATTAATTTTTATGTATAAAAAGAGAATTTTTGTGAGGAAAACATTTTTAGAAAGTGTAGAAAGTTTTTAGCTGGTTAAACACTCTTTCAACTTCGGCGTTAGACCATGGTCAGATAATAATGGATAAGAATGAAATTTAACAAGGAATTGCAATACGAGAATAGAATAGTTTATGCATAAAACTACTAAAAAATGAGTTTTTTATGTTAAAAATAAATCTAAACACGTTATTTGAGAACTAGCACATTGTCAAAAGATTCAAATTCAAAAATCTTTATTCAACATAGGCCTTAACAGGCACTTATTGACATCAAAATAAAGCAAAACATTGTAATTTAAAGAAAACATAAATTAACCTTGTATGTGCATACATCCTAAATATACTCAAGATGACGTCTGCAAATACAAGTAGGAATGAAAAAAAACCGATCTCGTCTAGCACAGTTCGGTTTCAGCTTTCATTTCTTCTACGAATACATTATTCTCTCCAGGTAGGCAGTAACTAGGCTTTGCCCTTGGCATTGCAGATGTCCATGAGCGGTGGTTACCACTTACCATCAGGTGGGCCACTTGCTCGACTGCCAACTTTAGCAATAAAAAAAACATCTAGTAACTACTAGATGGCACTGTCCTAATTCCATACAAATTCGCGTTTACGCGTTCGATGCGTGTGATCGAGTAAAGCTCGATAAAACTCGCACTCCGCACACAGATGGCGTCATATAAGATGTCACCTACAGCATTTTACTTGTATTTGCATACATCTTAATAATGGTTGAGTTGTATGTACATACAAGGATTAAATAATTAGTTAATTGGACTCTTGTTTGACTAGATTTTTATGTTTTGTTTGACGTCAGTGCATAAGTGCCTCTAAAGGTCTATATTAAATAAAGATTTTGAGATTGAGTTTTGAAATTCGGCGCATACGGTGCGGCCATCAAATGTGCGTGGTTTCATATAACTTCATACAATACAACGAATTCCAAAAATGCGGCGCGTACGGCGTTCAGCTTTAAGCGATTTCATTTAGCTTGACCTCTTTGTTTGTTTGGGTCAAATCTTATGAGTTAATGACCCACTTGCCAGTGTCCAACTGAGCGGAAATTTGGTATACTCATTTAGTTCTGATGACAATGCAATAGGGTAGTTGACTCATATCAAAATTTATTAAAATATTGTTTATTTCTAACAGTATTTGGCATAAGGTTCCACAATATACCGATTTTAATAAATAACAATGAATGATTACTGTAAAATTTTAATTTGAAAATGCTAGAAATAATCTTTTTTTATCTCACGCCGTAAACGCTTTGATATCCTGTGGTCAGGGCCGTGACGTCACTCATATAGTAAACAAAGAAATGTCAAATTTGATTCAACAACTCGTCGATTTGCACTATTCTTTCCTAAAACTGGCAAAAAATCGTCCAAGTCTCCGTTATTATATTTGTAAATATCGTAAATTATTTGTATTAATAGCAAAATCAACCATTGATGTTGGATTTGTGAGAGCAGATAGTACAAATCTTCCGAAAATAGACAGATTGATGGTCAGGAGATTCTTTGTGTAACGCTCTAAACAATATAAGTACAGTTTCAATACTGTTATAATGAAGAACAGATTACAAGTGTACTTGTCAAGATTGTCACGCGGCAGAAGAGAGCTGCAAACATGCATGGTGTGGTTGCTCCATCACAGTGAGGAGGTATTTTGTACAGCAGTTGAATGCTATTGGATAGAATTCTATCTCTCAAAAGTCAAATAAACACTAAAAGTATTTACTTCAAGAGAAATGTTGAAAAGAAAACATCAGGATCATGTGTCAAATACCAGTGTAGTACTGCAAGAATTTGTAAATGAACATAAAAAGAGAAAGATTGGCAGTTGTTCATTTGTCAAGCATGAAGAAAATTACTGGGAGGAAAAATATATATACATTCACAGACACAGATTGTGACATATTTCTTAAAAAATAAAAGACCTCTTCAATGAAGTAAGAATAAAGTGCATAGAAAACTAAACCACGAATCATCAATACAGAAGTGCTCTTTAGTTCGAGCTTCGTTATAAACAATAACAGCTTCCATGTGCTATAAAGTCAGCCAGTGCATAATATGATGGTTCTTTTGTTGGGAAGATTTTTGGTGGGAAATCTTGCAGACACCTACGAGTATAATGAAATGTGGATAAAAGTAGAAAGATGAAAATTTGGGTTGAAATTTGCAAAATGTGACCTCATTTCTGATTAATACCCTGTAATAGTCTATTCAACAAACGGTATCCATAAAATTAGATTAATACAAAATTGTCATGCTCTTTTACTGAAGAAAATGTTAATTATCAAAGACGGAAAACTTTGAACAGTATGCTTAACTCAAGTATAGATGCAGATGTTTTGTGCTAAAGCAAAACTTATATACTTTTGTGTTGCTAGCAGTATGTAATTTTGAAAACACTCAAAATGTGACAATATTAGCTATAATAGGTATTTGTTCTAACAATCTGTATGTCAAAAAACTTATTGATCAAATAGTGCCATTTTGGAAACTATACTACATTTTTCCTAAATTATATGAAAGTATTACTTCATAATAAATCACTTTACTATTATTTTGACTTTTATTACCTGCGACCTTAAGGCAATATATACAAATTAATAAATTTGATCTAACTCTATTCAACCTATTTGTACTTTTGGAACATACTATATTTGAGTAACAATGGTAAATATGAGCAACAAACCTATAAAATATTATAAATCTTTTAAGGTGTAACGGAAAAATAAAACACATGTATTTCAAATTAAAATATGTTGATTCAACTTAAACCTTTACAAGTCATTATTGTCAAATAAACATAGAACATTTTTTTTGTGAAGAACATAATGACTAATGTAGTACAAAAATTTATTATGTCATCTTTAGATGTTAGTTATGTATAAAGTAAAGAAAAAAAATTTCTTTATATTATTTATTTAATAAGAAGGGTCTTGTAAATTAAGAAGAGCACAGGCTGACAACACAGCAATCACATTTAATATATTTGTATACGGCTTTAAAATGGATAACTTGCATATTCTTGCGTAAGCTGTTCTGAAATTTACCAGCCATGGTGGCCAGCAGGTTTAATCAGTGAAGATATAACATCTTTCAGTTTTACGAAACTGGACCTATTTACTTCTATGGTGCTTTGGTATATGAATACTTGAGTTATTTTGTTGACATAATGTTGTTCTAGTTGACGGGTCACATTTTGATGTTGTGGCTGAGCATGCACTGCTTTGTATTATGTTGCACAACTTTTACTGCCTTATCAATCTCGTTGTCAAGAGGAGAACAGGTTAGTACACAATAGTTCTCATTAAGTAACCACTGAAAGCAACAAATTTTAATTAGGTACTCAGTAAATTCAAGTAAAAGTTGTTTAGATAAATATATTCATTATGAAACTTTGATATTTTTGTTTGTATTAAGTACATACTTTTTAATTAATATTCAATTACATCATTATTCAATTGGACATAAGTACATATTCTTTTCTTTGAAACATCATCTAGTGTCAGTGTATAACTTAGATTAAATCAAAAAGGCGTGAATGGTCAAGTTTTCTCTCAGTTTTCTGGTCAAGTTAAAATTTGGTTGGTCGGCTGCAGTCAGTTTTCATTCTAACTGAAAGATAAAAATTTAATTAATTTACATACAGATTTGATTTTACATACAACCTAAAAACTTCTATTTTGTTTAAGTTGAAACTGAAGTACCTACACAGATTGAGTTATTCAGTTGTAGTACTTACATTAATGTGATTTTCGCAAAAATACATTTCAGTTTCAGTAGATAGTTACAGGATTTCTTTAAGCGAGTGTTAACCAAATATTTCGCATGTCTATATCACTGGGTACGTCTAATCCACAGATTTCCTGGAGGTAATTCTATATTCTTGTTCTATTGTCCCGTTCCATATACAGTTTTACTATATTTTGTGATATTTAATAGAAAGCATTGTTTTTGTGAGGTAATTTCGCCCCCGTGCTTTGTTTACTATAAGACTGACGTCATTGCCACAGATAATGAACAGACTATAATGGCTGACCGTGTTTTCGGTCCAAAATTGAAAATCTTAATTTAAAATAGATTTTTTGCACTTTTTAGCCATCGAAAAAAATAATATTCATGTGCTATGGTCTAATACAACAATTATGAACATTTTAAGCCCTACTTTAAAAAAGGGTTAACTAGCCTATTATGCATATAATTAGTATCTTTATAAATCTAGAGAAAAACTGACACGTCTGAATACAAATTAATAAAAAATAATCAGGATCTATCTAATCTTGCTTTGTAATTTGCTTGTTGAGCTCTACGTCTGGGCCAATCTTAATTGTACATACTTATTTGTTTTGGTTATTCCTGTTTTTGTTGCTTTGAGTTTATTGTTTGCTGTTTGTTGCATTTTTAAGCAGGGTTATTGTTTAAACATAATATACTACCAGAATGTAAGAGGGCTAAATTCAAGTGCGACTAAAGTGCGTCAACAAATTAGTAACAATAATTATGATGTTTATATATTTACAGAGACTTGGCTTAATGGAGGGTGTTTTGACCGTGAATGTTTTGAGAGTGGATATAATGTCTACAGACGAGACCGAGAGACATCTGCTTCAACCAGAACAAGAGGGGTGGTGTCTTGATAGCGGTATCTAATCGACTGGTTTCATCTCGCAATGCTGAATATGAGAGTGAATGAGATCTTTGGGTTTCAGTAACCTCCAAATCTGGTAGGAAAGCTACTACACTAAGGATCTGTGCTGTTTACTTACCGCCGCCAGTGACACATAATAGTATAAAGATATTCACGGACAAAGTTAATTCTGTTCTGCAAAAGTGTTCTGATCATGAATGTATAATTATTGCGGGTGATTTTAACATGAGTGGCATAGCCTGTAAAAGTGATCCTTTTTTTTTTTGAGGCGGGGGAATCTCTTTACGGTTCAACAAGGGGCTGAAAGCTGACAAAGCCGCCCCAAGGATATGCCATTGGACTCGGGTTACCTGGGTAACCCCATACCTGGCTAAACCACCCTCCAGAGCAACTTCTACCTCCGTAGAGACACACTCGGGATTGGCGTTAGCCATTCCCCGAGTGCGCCCCCTGGATTGTAGGCCTGACGCAAGCGCCAGGTCTTACCTCTACGGGGGGGTCGACAAGTGCAATAATTCGACCCCCCAGACGGGCAGGCCAGGGGTAGAAAAGTGTCTCCCGACCGGTTGTCGGCCGGCCGGGCCATTTCATCCCCAGCTTGCTAAGGGGAGTTGGTGGCGCGCGTCCAGGAACGCGCGCCTCCTCCTACCCAACCGCCTGCGCCGGAGCGGTGCGGCGAGAGGGTCAACCTCTCGCGCCCGCTCCGCTGCCTCCTTCTGCGAGATCACTTCCTCGCAGAAGGAGGCGACAGCCTTCCACGCCGTCGCGCTGGTCAGCATCTCGCGTGCGACGTTGGCCAGCACGACGGGCGCACCCCTACCTAGGCCCAGCGCGAGGGCTAATGCGTCGCGCTGGGGTCGCCAGGCCGGGCACTCCGAGAGGGTGTGTCCGGCCGTGTCGTCGGGAGCGCCGCAGTGGTGGCACTGCGGCGTCTCCTCCCTCCGTGCGACATGGTGCAGATAATGGCCGAAGCAGCCGTGCCCGGTCATCATCTGCACCATCCGGTAGGTGAGGCTGCCCTGCCGGCGCCCAACCCACTCCTCCAACACTGGACGAACGGCCTCGATCGTCCAGTGGCCGGCAGCTGGGTGGGCGAGCGTCTCGGCCCACTGGCGGAGAGCCTCCCTCTGCGCCAGGAGCCTTGTGCGCGCCACCTCCTGCGGGAGGGGGCGCTCCCCCCGACTCCTCGCTGCCACCCGATGTCGGTGCACGGCCGCAAGGACGCGTGCCTCGACATCCCACGGAGGCGAGCCCGCTAGAACGCAGGCCGCCCCGTGAGAGACCATGCGGTAGGCCCGCACGGCCCGGGTGGCAATGACCCTCTGCGGCCTACGCAGGAGGGCCACCGTTCTCCGTGTGCAGTTTCCAATCTGCCATCGGACGTGTCCCCAGGTTGCGGATAGGGGAACGCCCCCCAGATATGGGGGGTACCGGCTTGCCGGCACGGACAAAAACTGGTGTGTGGCCGCCTGCCCTTTTCAGGGTGGGCATTGCACGGCCACACAAACCCGTAGCCCCACACTGAGTGGGGTCGGGGGCCTTCGGGCCGCGAGGAAGACAACCTCTCTAAAAAATCACACTCGTGGGCGATATCCTCTCCTTCTTGTTGTAAGAAGGAGTGTGTATGTCGCCGGTGGACCCGCTTGCGGGTCGTGGTATGGCCGGATTCAATCCGGCGGCCACTTCATGTGGCAGTGCGGGGGCGTTATTACGCCATGACACTTTGTGCCTCTCGAGGTGTATCGCATTCGATACCCTTGGGCTTCGGCCCACCCGCGCGGCGGTAGACCCAGTGGGGTCCGCCGTCGGGCAACCCGTAGGCCGCATTGAGCGGAGACGGTGGTCCGGCGCAGTGAGCGTCGGGCCGCGTGGAAGACAACCACTATAAAAAATCACCCCAATCCTAAGGTCTGGTCCGTGCCGATGGGATGAATGGCTGGAGGGAATCCAGTCCCAAGCGGCCACCCCAGGGAGTCATCCCTTAAAAATGACTAATTATGGAATTAAGTGAGCAACATAAAAGTCTCCAGGGGGTTTCAGTCCCCCCCGTAGGACCGCGCAAGGCGGCTGCGGGACGCCGGATGTATATGGAGCCGGCCGAGCTTAATTCCACCTTGCACCTTCAATGCGATCCCGTTAAGAGCAGGTTACCGTCGGTATCCGGGCCGGCGGTGGACAATGTAACCGAGGCGTGTGGCAGAAATGCGGATGTTCCGGCTGCGTCATTAGGCGCAGGCGATGATCCCGCGGTGGCGGATGATCCGGCGGCAGTCTCGACTGCTGTTGATGATCCCGCAAGGAGACGACGGGTCCGGTCCAAAAACCGGACGGACCGAGAGGATGGTAGGTCGCGATCCCATTCTAGGGGATCTACCTCCTCCCTACACGGAAAGGACCTGGAGTCGGTAGTGCTGTCGTTTCCACGACCGGGCACGCCGCTCCCCAAGATGACTGCGACGGCCGTGGCTGTGGACGATAGCGACAGTTGCATGTCGATCGCAACCACGGACAGCGAGACGCCGCGGGCGCGCAAGCGCAAATCGCAGCGTCCGCTTAACGGAAGAGGGAAGAAGGGGAAGCGGGCGGCGGGTGGTGACGGGGACTCGGAGCGGGAAGTCCCCTCCCAAAATGCCGCAGAGAAGGAGGCCTCCACCGTCGACATCGGGGCAGAGATGCTTGCCTGCCTGTCCGATGTCGAGAAGACCGCAGACAGGGCCAAAAGCTCCAGGGCGGAGGTCGTGAAGTCGCTGCGAACCGCACTCTCCACCTTAAAGGCGGGGACGACCGAGCTGTGTGAACGGGCGGAAAAGCGGGACAGGGAGAACACTAGTTTTCTCTCCCAGGTGGAGCAGCTCACCGCCCGCCTCACGGAGCTGGCCAACGAGGTGGGGAGCCTTAGAGAAGAGAACGAGGCCCTGAAAGAGGGCCTCCACCGGCTGGGACACAGAGCGCCGGGGTCGTCCCGGGGGAGCGCGACTCCCTCGACAGACCCGGCGCCTAATAAGAATAAAAAAAATAAAAGGAAGGCGACAGGGGGCGCGCAGGCGAAAGAACCCACCCCCCCAACTCCCCCAACAACACAGGCCCCCCGGGCGGAGCCGGTAACGTCGGACTAGAGCCAGATCTCCATTGCTATGGAGAGAGAGTTCGCCAGGTTTCAGTCCGACCTCATGCGACGCTTCTACCCGGACATGGGAAGGAGACCCCCGCTCGCACACGAGCGCCGTCAGGTGGAGGCGGTTCAGTCTGTGCCGCCTGACGTGCCTGGAGGACCCCCCGCGAGGAAGGGGAAAAGGCGGGGTGGGAAGAAAAAGAAGAGTGGGGGCCTCGCGCCAACGAGACCCGGCGCAGTGGTTCCGCCGGCATTTGTCCCGCTGGCGGTCCCGAACCCTGGCCACGAGGAGTCCTCGCAGGAGGTCTCTGGGGATGCCCCTTGGGCTGTGGTAGCGCGGCGACGACCTGCCGCCGCCCCTAAGAGGGCCTCGGTCCCGGCCAGGGCCCCACAAATCAGGGTGGTCGACCCCGGCCCCCGAAAGGTGCCCAAACCACCTGCTTGTGCGGCGGTGGTTGTGACGGTGCCCCCGGACGCCGGAACGACGTATGCCGCGGTGATGGAGGCAGCGAAAGCCAAAATAAAATTGGATGAGCTCGGAATCACCGGCGGCGTGCGGACCAAGAGGGCCGTGACCGGGGCCCTCCTGCTCGAGGTGCCCGGCCCGGATAGCTCCGCCAAAGCTGACGCTCTGGCGGAGCGCATGAGAGAGGCGTTGGCGGACACGGGCGCTAACATCTCGCGCCCGTGCAAAATGGCCGACATACGGGTGATGGACCTCGACGAGTCCATCACCCAAGCAGACGTGGCGGCAGCTGTGGCAGCAGCTGGCGCGTGCTCCCCGAACGACGTGAAGGTCGGGGAAATACGCGTCAGCCGCGCTCGCCTAGGGACGGCCTGGGTCAGGTGTCCGCTCAGCGCTGTCAGGAAAATCACGTCTGGGCGGATCCTGATTGGCTGGACCTCTGCTAGGGTCGAGGCACTGGCAGCACGGCCTCTACAGTGCCACCGGTGCCTCGAAAGAGGGCATGTTAGGGCGGTGTGCCAATGCCCCACTGACAGGAGCACTCGCTGCTACAGATGCGGTGAGCCGGGGCACATTGCCCGACTCTGCACCGCGAGTGCTCCTCGCTGCCCGGTCTGTTCAGACCTTGGCAGACCGGCGGACCATAGGATGGGGAGCAAAAAGTGCTCCCCACCTAAAACAAAAGCGGGGGCTGATGCCCAACCCCCTGCCCCGGCCCAGGGGCGCGAGGAAACCATGGACATATAATTATGTATGTCCATGGTAAGGTCTTGCAGGGCAACCTCAACTACTGCCGCGCAGCGCAGGATCTTCTGATCCAGACGCTCGCGGAGGGTAAGGTTGCACTGGCGGTCGTCGCCGAGCCCTACTCTGTCCCGAACCACCCAAGATGGTTCGGGAACGACCAGGGCTTGGTAGCCATTTACTGGGCGAGTGACAGGCCGCACTGCACCTTCCTTGCCAGAGGGCCGGGTTTCGTGGCCGTGGAGTGGGGGTCCACGGTCACGATAGGCTGTTACATCTCCCCGAACTGCGGCCTCGCCGCATTCGAGGCATTCCTGGACGGGCTGGCGAACTGCGTTCGCGGTTGCGCCCGCCGTCCGGTCTTCGTCCTGGGTGACTTCAACGCCCACTCGAGAGAGTGGGGCGATACCCGGGACGACGTAAGAGGGGAGACACTCCTGGAGTTTGCGGCGGGACTGGACCTTCGGCTTCTAAACCAAGGTTCAGTCAGCACCTGCGTGCGGTGGCAGGGGGAGTCGATCGTCGACCTGTCATGGGCGACTCCCGCTGCGTACCGCATGGTGTCGGGATGGAGGGTTGCGGAGGAGTTGGTCACACTGTCCGACCACCGGCACATCGTATTCGATGTGTCCCTCCGCCACCCTTCCCGCACGCTCCAGGAGAACAGCCGTCCGCGACGTTGGTCCATCAAGCGGCTGGACCGAGACATGGCCCTTGCCGCCGCCCACGTCGCGGACTGGTCGGAGGAGGCACGGATCTTGCCCGATCTCGATGCGCAAGCGCGGGCGGCCTGGCTCGGGGAAACATTGACGTCGATCTGCGACGTCTCTATGCCCCGAGTCAGGCCGCCCCGGCGGAGCTCTGCGTACTGGTGGAATGAGGAAATCGCGCGGCTTAGGACTGCAGTAATAGCCGCGCGCCGCCAGTACCTCAGGGCCCGCAGAAGAAGGCAAGCCTCAGTCGAGGAAGTCCTGAGTGCCAGAATGGCATACGGAGCCGCAGCCAAGGCGATCAGCATCGCTATCGCTGACGCCAAGGCTGGGTCCTGGAACGAGCTCCTGGAGGGACTGGAAAGGGATCCATGGGGGCGCCCGTACAGAATGGTACTGGGCAAGCTCCGGCCATGGGTCCCTCCCCTGACGGAAACCCTGGACCCCGACTTCGTGGGAAGAGTGGTGGATACGCTCTTTCCGAGGGTCCAGGATAGTCCCTCCGAAGCCCCGTCGCCCGCACCGTGGTCGGACGACCTAGAGGTGACGGAGAGTGAGCTCGCCGGAGCCGTGTTGCAGCTCTCAGCCCGCAACACCGCACCGGGCCCAGATGGGGTCCCGGGTAAGGTGTTGGCGCTGGCGCTCAGGGCCTTGGGGAACAAAGTGAGGCAGCTCTTTACAAGTTGCCTCAGAGAGGGGGTGTTCCCCGTCGACTGGAAGTCGGCCAGGCTGGTGCTGTTGAGGAAGGAGGGAAGGACCGAAGACGTTCCGTCGTCGTTCCGTCCGATCTGCTTGCTGAACGAGGCGGGGAAACTCTTCGAAAGGGTTATCTCTGCCCGCATCGGCGAGCACCTGTCGCGCGTGGGTCCCGACTTGTCGGACTGCCAATTTGGATTTCGGCAGGGGCGATCGACGCTGGACGCTGTCCAACGCGTCCGGTCGCTGTCGGAGTCCGCAGTCCGATCGGGGGGGGTGGCTCTAGCGGTGTCTCTGGACATCGTCAACGCCTTCGGCACCCTCCCCTGGCAGGCCATCAGGGAGGCACTCGAACACCACGAGTTGCCCCCCTACCTGCGGGCCGTGGTCGGGGACTACTTGCGCGATAGGACGATCGGAATGATGGGAAGGAACGAGGCGGAAACGACGAGGGGGGTCGAGTGCGGCGTTCCACAGGGGTCGGTTTTGGGACCCCTTTTATGGAACCTCGCATACGACACGGTCCTTCGCACCAGCTTTCCTCGCGGCGTGAATGTCGTCTGTTACGCCGACGACACTCTCGTCGTGACGACGGGGGCCGACTTCGGGCAGACGCTCAGGCTTGCCAAGCTGGGGGTGGCATGTGTCGTGAGGGCAATCCGCCGGCTGGGTCTAGAAATAGCGCCGCACAAAACCGAGGCGCTATGGTTCCACGGCCTTCCAAGGCGCCGGGAACCACCCAGCTGCCGGATACGGGTAGGTGACGCGGAGGTCCAGGTGGGGCCACATATCAAGTACCTTGGCCTCACCTTGGATAGCAGGTGGAGCTTCGAGGAGCATTTCGTGCGGTTGGTTCCCCGAGTCAAAAGGGTAGCGGGTGCTTTACACCGCCTGCTGCCCAACCTCGGGGGACCGAGGGACGGTGTTCGCCGCCTGTACGCGGGCGTCGTGCGGTCCGTGGCCTTGTATGGGGCCCCCGTGTGGTCGCGAGACTGCACGAGGTCCTCCCGCTGCAGAGCTCTCATCCGGAGCATGCAGCGGACAATGGCTATACGGATCGTACGGGGCTACCGTACAATCTCGTACGAGGCGGCGACGGTTCTGGGGCGCTCCCCCCCTTTCGAAATCCTGGCCGACATGTACGCGGAGATGTATAACGCGCCGCGACATGTCGACCGGGGGAGAGACGGAGGGAGCCCCCCAGAACCCGCGCACGGAATGCACAGGCGGGAGTTGCACCGGCGGGCTGAGAGGGACTGGCGTGCACAGCTAGAGTCGGGGGGCTGAGCGCGTCAACGCGCCGTCGGTGCTATACTCCCGCACTTCGAAGCCTGGCTCCACGGGAAGGAGGAAGTCACCTACCGCTTGACTCAGATACTTACCGGACATGGTTGTTTCGGTAATCGAATAGGGCGGGAGGACACGACACGATGCCACCATTGCGCATCCGACCTCGACTCGGCCCAGCACACGCTGGCGGATTGTCCCGCTTGGGACTCCGAACGCCGGGTCTTGGTCGAAGAGATCGGGCAAGATCTGTCTCCGCCAGCGTTGATTGCGGCAATGCTGGCGGATGAGGGAGGTTGGAGGGCTGCGGCCTCCTTCTGTGAAGCTGTGATGCTCCAGAAGGAGGCCGCCGAGCGGGATCGGGAGATGGCCGATCCCGCTCGAAGGAGGTGGCGTCGGGCCAGATAATGGCCTGATGCGCCGCCGCGGGTCGCTGGCGAGCACGACAAAGCTCGTGCCCACGACCCGGGAGGGATCACACCCCCGCCTGGTCGAGGGGTGTCGCCGTGCAGGTCGGACGGGGGAGGTTGCGAACACTCCCCCGAGAAGGGCTCCCCTGGTAGAAACAGGGGAGGAAAGGCTGGGGGTCCTCAGATGCGACACTCGATCCTGAGGCCCCCCTACAATGCCTGATGGCGGCGCTGAGGTTTTAGTGGGTAGGCCTTCCCCGTCTGGGAAGGAGAGCCCCACATAACCACCGGCTCGGTGGTATGCAGTTTAATGCATTTCCTCAGCGGGACAAAAAAAAAAAAAAAAAAAAAGGAGGGCCACCGTTCGGGGGGCGAGACACTCCGCCCAAATCGGGGCTCCGTACAGCGCCATCGACTTTATCACCGTCTGATAAAGTCGACGGCTCGCTGCGCCTGGTCCCCCCACGTTGGGGAGGACCCCTCCGAGGGCTGCCGCGGCGGCACACAGCCTTGGGGCGAGGAGCTTAAAGTGCTCCCCGAAATCCCATCGGGGGTCCAGCACCAGACCGAGATACTTCATCGAGCTCTCGATCTGGACTTGCACCCCCTCTACTCGGACACGGAGCCCCGCCTGGGGTCTGCGGCGACGCGGCGGCCTGAACGAAATGGCCGTCGTCTTCTCGACGGCCACGTCCACCTCGCGCCGATCGACGCGAGGTGGACCGCCTCCTCATACGTGCGCCCCTTCGCCGCGACAAGGGTGTCGTCGGCGAAGCAGACAACCTCCATGTTCGGCAGGAGATTGCCCCGCAGAACCCAGTTGTACCCCAGGTTCCAGAGCAGAGGGCCCAGCACGGAACCCTGGGGTACTCCCGCCGCCATCGGCCACCTGTGGACGCGACCGTCCGCCCCCTCATACACGATTTCCCTCCCGCGGAGGTAATCGGTGATGAGGGAGCGGAGGTAGAGGGGCACTCGATGAAAACGAAGTGCCTCCTCTATGCATTCGTGGGGGAGGCTGTTGAATGCGTTGCGGATGTCTAATGACACCGCAACGACAACCTCCCCCGCCGACGTGGCCCCCTCATTCCACCTCTTGAGGTGGGCCACGGCGTCCACGGTGGACCGGCCGGTGCGGAAACCGAACTGGCACTCAGTCAAGTCCGGTCCCGGGCCCTCCAGATGCTCGATGAGCCGGGAAGCGAGAATTTTCTCAAAAAACTTCCCGGCCTCGTCGAGCAGCACCACCGGCCTGTACCCCGACGGGGCATCGGCAGGGCGATTCGGTTTCCGCAGAAGGCAGAGTCGCCCCACCTTCCAGCACTGAGGGAAACGGCCCGAGGCGATGCTCGTTTTGAGCACCGCCCGGAACCGCTCCTCCAGGAGGCCCAGTGCCAGGCACAGGACCCTCGCTGGCACCCCGTCCGGTCCCGGCGCCTTCCCCTTCCCCTTGCGTCGGAACCGCTCCCTCACCGCGTCGAACTCGAGGTCCGACACGGGAGAGCCCGCTTCCTCCACTTCGAGGGAGGCGCTGGGGGCGACCATCCTCGGGGGCTCGAAGGGTCCAGGGTCGGGGAAGAGCGACCCTAGAACCCTCTGCACGAGCCCCTCGTCCAACTGGTGTATCGGGGGAGCACTGTTTCCGTACTTTCCCTTACCAGTCGGTACGGCCGTCCCCAGGGGTCGGAGTCGAGGAGCTCTATAAAAGAGTTCCACGACTCCGTTTTGGCCCTCGAGATCTCCGTCTTGAGGGCCTTATTCGCCTCCCTGTACGCCCGACGCAGGGTTTCCTCTTCGTCGGGCGTCCTCCTGGTGGCGCGCCTTCTGCACCGCAGGTAGGCGCGCCTCGCCCTACAACTGGTGGCGCGCAGATCCGCGATGGTCTGCGACCACCAGTATACCTGCCGCTTGCGGGCGGCAGGTTTCGCCCGCGGCATGGCGGCGTCGCAGGCGACTCTCAGGTCCTCTGCGAAGTGCACCGCCATGCCGTTAGCGTCGCCGGCGAGGTGCGGGGGCAGCTCAGACCACTCCCGCACCATCGCCGCCTCCAGCGCCACGTCGGGCTGGAGGTGCGTCACCGCCCACCGGCGGAAGGCGGCACCCGTCCCCGCTGGAGATGTGGAGGCGTGCGAGGGGGAGACCGAATATCGGACGTATCGGTGGTCCGACATGGTCTCCTCCTCTGCCTCCACTCTCCAGTCCTTCACCCTTGCGGCGAGGGGTGCGGTGGCTAGGGTCACGTCGACGATCGACGAACCCTGCCACCGCACGCACGTCGGGGTGGTCCCTCGGTTGAGGACGTCGAGGCCCAGGCTCGTGGCCCAGGACTCGACCAAACGACCCCTGACGTCCGTGGCGGGCGAGCCCCACACGCGCGACTTCGCGTTGAGGTCGCCCGCCACCAAAACTTGCAGGGGCGCCGCCCTCCTCACCACCCCCTCGACCGCAGTCAGGTAGGCCTCGAAGTCTGCCCGACTGCGGTTCGGGGAAAAGTTGGTGGACACCACCACCACTTCTCCCCACTTGACGGCCACGTAACCCGGCCCCCTCTCTCTAACCGAGATGAGGGGGGCCGAGCTGGTGGGCGGCACCACAACGGCCGCCAAGCCGTCGGTGGACTCAGCCCACCTCGTGGACTGAGGCACCGCGTACGGCTCGGCGACCACCGCCAGGTCTATCTGCCACTGCGCCATCGACTGGCACAGGAGATCCTGTGCCGCGGTGCAGTGGTTGATATTGGCTTGGAGGAGATTCCCTGTGGACCTACTGGCCATTGGCGATGTCCATGGGAATCTCCTCCCTGGCGGACAGTGTTGCCCGCCCGGTAGCCGCCACTGTGGCAGCCCTCGGCATCAGTCTTCCTCTCACCGGCGGGGGGTTGCAACTGAGGCCCCCCATCCGGTGCGTGGAAGGCTTGCCGGCGTCCGCGCACACGGCGCACTTCACCTGCCCTTGGCAGGTGGCGGCTGCGTGCCCCTCCGAACCGCAGCGGAAGCAGAGCGCGCTGCGGTCCTTAGCGGAGGGGCACCGCTGCACGGGGTGACCGATCCCCATGCAGCGGAAGCAGCGCATGGGGCGCTGCTCCAGCAGGCGGATGGAGGCGCTGCTCCATCCCACCGTCATCTTGCCAGCGCTGGCGAGGCGCTTCGCCACATCGATGGGAGCCGACACGTTGGCGGCTCCCATGCCCCTGAGTCCAGGGTGGACCGTGCTCATCCTGATTACAACACGGGGGCACTCCGCCAGCGCCGCCAAGGCCTCGCCCACCTCCTCCGCGGTCACCGAGTCATCCAGTCCGGTGACTCGGATGTCCGCGGTCTTAGTCTGGCGCGTCACCTTGGCGGCGTCGCCGAGCACCTCCGCTATGCGCGTGGCGAGCGCATCCGCCTGCTCCGGCGAGGTGCCTTTCGGGAGCTCTAGGATCCGAGCTCCCGTCATTCCCGTACGGAATTTGGCGCTCCCCACAATCCCCAAGTCCCCCAGCTTGATGTTACCCTTCGCCGTCGCAATGGCAGCGCCGTATGTGGCGCCTTTTGCCACCGCTTTCGGCGTAAGGGTAATGACCACCGCCAAGGTCTTCGGTGCCGTAGGCATCTTGGGCTTGGCGGCGGTGGCTGGGGGTGAAGGGGGTGCGGACTTGGCCGCAGCCGTCGCCGCCGCCGCCTTGGCTGGCTTCCGGCGTCCCTTCTTGACGACGGTACTCCAGCCCTCCGCTTCAGGGGGCTTGGAGGTGTCGGGCCTCGAAGGCCCCGCCACCGGTTCCGACGCTGCGGCCGAAGCCGCCGGAGCCTTCTTGGCTTTGACCTCCCTGGCCTTCTTTGGCAGGTTCGCCTCAGGGGCCAGGGTAGTCACTCCCTTCTTCTTCCCCCCAGACGCTGGCGTAGCCGGTGCTTCCGCAACAGCGGCGGGGGGTGCTTGCTTGGCGGGCTGCTTCCTAGCGGCCTTGTCGCTGGCCAGTGGGGGCCGGTGCGACTTGGCCGGCAGAAGGCGCCCGTCCACCTCCAGGCCATCCAGCCGGGCCGCACACATGTTCCCGAAAAGGGACATCATGTCCGATTGAAACGAGTCCATGAATGACATGAACTCGTCCCGGGTCACGACGTCCCCTTTCGGGGCCTCTACTACTGATGCCGCCACTGGCGGCGGGCTCGCCCTCTGGCGTGGGCTCGCCCCCCCTCCCCGCTCCGAGAAGTCTCGCCTTAGGGCCACAAGCTCCGACTGTATGGCGTCGAGCTGCCCTTTGAGCCGGCGGTTGTCGGCCTGTAGGCGGCGGACCTCTTCGGAGGTCTTCCTCTCAGCCAGAGTTCTGGCAACCCCCAGGATGGATGTGGAGGCCTCTTTGAGGTCCCGCACACACGTACCTTTGAGCTTGCCAGACTTTTTGGCAACCTCCACGATGAGCGAGGCGCTAGCTTCCGCCCTGCCCAAAAGCTCCTCATTTGTTAGCCCCTCTGGTGAAGGGGGCCTCTCCTTCTTCGTCGCCTTCCCCTTACCCTTCCCCTTGCTTGGCTTGGGGACGTCGACCTCAACTGGACCCGCCTCGAGCTCCTTGCGGGCCTCCAAAAGCCCGGCCGAGTGGAGAAGGCCATTACCATCAGGTGGAGCCCCTTTTCCTCCCTTTCGTGCCTTCTGTGCCTTACGGGCCACCTTTGGCAAGGGAGTTCTTGCTCCCGCGGCCTCAACTTCGAATTCGGTGTCCATTTCCGAGTCCGTGTCGGTGCTGCCCCAAAAAAATTTGCCAAGATTTGGCCTCTTCCTACTAGCTGGAGATTCAGCTCTGCCTACCCAGTGAGAGGTACGTTCGTCAGTCGCACGAGCGTCCTCCTCGTCCCCAGAGTAGGCCTCTCCCAAGAGGTCCCTTACCTCGTTATCTGACGCCCCTGTGGCGTCAGACAAGCTAAATGTGTCCATAACGGACTACGTTACGGGCCTCGCCCGTCACACAACACACACGAAAATGTATATTTACAAGAGCACACAATATAAATATACAAATGAAAGTTCAAAAACTTATCCTACCTTAGATCTAAGCACTTTAGTGTCTGTAACTTAAATCTACGCCACTAGGGTCCACAACAATTGTCCACTTAAAAGCTACCTTACTGACTAAAACTTACAGTTTATAAAAAGTCTTGTTGCACACGATGCGGCCGCACTGCAGTCCTATCTGCCCAGCAACACGCACTGCACAACACTGCACCAACACCGCGTTCACCCGACACAATAGTGTCGGGGTCGCCACTCAACACTGCACCGGGAGCGCCGACACCACTCGATCGTTCACCGCAACGATGACGACGACAAATTCCGGCCCGGCGGGCTCGGCACGGGCGTGCCCGGGCAAGGGTGTGCCCGGTCACACTTCGGTCACCCCTCGGCAACGGGCGTTACCGGTCACACTTGGGTCACGCCTCGGTAACGGGTGTTACCGGTCAGGCTTCGGTCACGGGTGTGACCGGTCAGGCTTCGGTCACGGGTGTGACCGGTCACGGTCACACTTCGGTAAAGGGTGTTACCGGTCAGACTTCGGTAACAGGTGTTACCGGTCACGCTTCGGTCACGGCTGACATTCGCGTGGAACCAACGGAGCGACTCAATGGGCGCGTGTGCTCTCGACGGCGGTCAGAGCGCGAATTGGAAAAGTGATCCTAGTCTACCTACTCTAAGCTTGATGCCAATGGGTTATGATAACTGTTAATTATTTTGTAGGTTCGTAGATTTTCTGAAGCTCAATGACCTTAACCTTCGGCATACAAGGTGGGGTATTTTTAATCCCAGCTCGAGAAAAAAACGTCGATTTATGTATAATCGAGCAATAAAATTGACTCCCAATAGCTGGGCTTTAAATGTTGCTGAGTCGATTCGTGACCTTGGCTCCGTGCTGCGCGGACAGTGCTCGTGTGTGCACGTGCGTTTAGCGAGTCCCGGGTATTTTCAACCCCACGTTGTATGGGACGGTGCTAAAAAGGTTAGTATGCATTCTTATGTTTCTTATGACAAAGTTAGTTATTTCTATATTTTTTGTAACCTTAAATATCGCTAGTTTTATAATATTGGCTTAGACCAAATGTTCCTATAAAATGAAACATACCGTGTAATTTTTTTTAGATGAAGGGAATTTTTTTGAATTTTAGAGGTACTTCAACATTGTGTTTTTTCATATTCATATTCATTTATTTACTCATAAACATAGGTAATTGATGTTAGATTTAAAATTACAAGCTCAGCTATGTTTAACCTTATTGGCATACGAGTAGGTATATAATCTGAAATTATAGTTATTTTAAGTTCAAAAATTAAAACATTACATTGTCACAAATGAAATTACAATAAAATATGTACCCAATTACTTATATAAAATGAATGTCAAGAATTATAAATAATACAATACAATAAAAGATTGATAATAATGTCAACTTAACAAATTAAATTAATATAAATTAAATCCATTAATATTACCTATGTCAAATGTTTAAATAATAAAAACAATGTCAATTTTAAGTGCATCATTAATTCATTACATATAGGTAGGTATGTCAATATTAACTTAAAATTTATCTTTTAAAAAATCATCAATAGAATAATATGCTTTGTCAACTAAGAAATTATTTAAAACATGTCCAAATTCAGTCGTATTATTTATATATCTCATGTAAGACGGCAGCTTGTTATAGATCGTGGGTGCCATACAGAAGACACTAGCCCGAAGATGACGCGTTCGACTCATAATAGTGCACCGTATCAATCCCTGTCTTCTATATCCTTCTGGATATATTTCATAAAGATGAATATTTTCCTTAGCAAAGGGGAATGGCAGATGGCCATACTAACTTAGGCCCACAACGCACACATATAAACGAATGTGAAAATAATAGCGGATAATACCAGTATTTTATTGGTTAAAGAAAAAATATAAAAAAACTTGGTGAATCTTATTTAATGTATTTTTTCTTTTTCGTAAAATCAATAAATATGTACCATTATGGTATTATGTAATGTATGTCCATTACATTACTAATATAATATTAAGAATTGTACATATTATGTCATGAGTAATAAATATTATACAACGTGCAACCCATTACTGAGGAAGACATTGCGGAAATATAAAGATTTCTTAATTTTTTTATTAGTCTATATTATTGTCATATATGACGAGAACATCATCTAAAAACTGAGCAGGTAATAACATATAACTCAACGACTTAGGAGACCTTATATTAAACTTTTCCCTCGTTTAAACAACCTGAAAAATGAAAAAAAGCCCACATTGATTTAAATACTAATATTATAATACAGTAGGTATTTTCATTATAGTAAAACCTATTAATCTATTAAAAGCTATTATTTAGTTGTTTATTTTATAAGTTATATACTTAGAAAATAAGAAAGTACCAAAATGAAGTTATCGATTTGACATCGAAAATAGTTATCGATTTTAAGATATTTTTTGCACAAGCAAGTTCTCTTCCTGCAATCGTTTGAATATTGTATAATTATTTAAAACTAGCGCTCCGCCCGCGGCTTTGCCAGCATGGATAAGTTATATTTTTTAAACTATTACCCATGCGAAGCCGGGGCGGATCGCTGGTTATACATAAAAAGCTTCCTCTTGAATCTATCTATTGCTGAAAACTTCATTAAAATCTATTGCGTAGTTTAAAAGATTTATGCGAATAGACAGTGGGAGCAACTTTCTTTTATCCTATGTAAAGAAGATATAATCTAACATTTAGAGATATCTGAATAGAACGGAAAATTAAATACGAATATTTTATATTTTTCTAATGCATCAAATTTGTTGTGCATTCTTGGGCCTAAAATCGCAATTCCCCTTTAGTTACTTCATATATATAAATGCAGGGGAAAGTTAAAATTCGTAATTGTATAAAACGAGGTCTGCATGATTCTAATTGTTTTATCCGACACATCGCTCTAATGCACTTTTTTTGCGCTATTAACACATCTTTTTTACCTGTTGAGTTTCCCCAGAAAATAACCTCATATCGAAGTGTAGATGACGTCATGACCATGATATGCCACAATAATGTAGACATATTGGCTACATTACTTAACTTAGGGAGCGCATAAGAAAAACTACGATTTTTTTAAAATAATAATGTCAGTATGAGTATTCCATGTCAAATTATTGTCAATTGTTAAACCTAAAAAACGTGTCGAGTCAACTTCTTTGATATTATGTCCTAAATAATTAATATCCATGTCATATCGTACAGTAGTTTGCCTATGCCTAAAATTCATTAATAGAGTTTTGTCGAGATTAATTTTCAAATTATTATTATTAAGCCATTGAATCAATTAGACAAGAGAAGAATTTACTTCTTCTTCAATTTCCTGAAGTCGATTACTTATATATAATACTGTGCTGTCATCGGCAAATAGTGTCATGTGTTGAGTTATAGATTCAGGAAAGTCATTAATATAGAGTATGAAAAGCAGAGGACCTAACACGCTTCCTTGTAGAACACCATTGGTTACTGTTTTTGAATTAGACGCGTGAGTTTGTTCTGTACATGTCGGCACATTTATTCTATTTATACGGGTGATTTGCGTTCTATTACTTAGATATGACTTGAGTAGGTCTTGGGCCTTACCTCTAAAACCGTAGTTATATAGTTTTCTAAGAAGGAGGTCATGATTAACACAATCGAAAGCTTTCGACATGTCCATATACAAAGCTGTTACTTTCTTTTGCCTATCTAAATTGGGATACACTTGAAATTAAAATATTATATATGGCCTTATTGATAGACCTATTCTTTCTGAATCCATATTGATTGTCTATAAATAGATGGTTAGTTTCACAAAAATCATAGACTTTACTGTAAAATATTTTTTCAAATATCTTTGTGAATATTGACAATAGTGCAACTGGCCTGTAATTGTTCATGTCTTCTTTATTTCCTTTCTTAATTTTATGATTAAAGTAAATTTTTAAAATATATTTTTGGGTTTTAATTGTTACTTTAATAACTTATTAAGCCAAAACCCTTTTTTAGCCCTTATATTTAAATAATACACTTAATAGGTAGTAATAATACACCATACTGGGGTGGTCACGCCCCCCCCCCCTTTATACCTACGACGCCTATGTACAAATCTAAAGCAAAAGTTGATTAGCACTCATTGAACTCCAAAAGGAGATGAATTACAAACAAACACACTCTCTCACTTATATTTTATGTGAGGAACGTGTTTTTGTTAAGCCCAAGAACGAGCTGAAGTCATGCTGTTTTAACACTAATCAAATAAAACATTCTCTAAGAAAAACAACAATCCTGTAAAATTAGTCAGAACGATCGCCGTGTTGTTTAAACACGCGCGCGCAATTAATAACCAATATGGCTATCTGTGTATAGCGAGTCACTAACATAAACTCAGATTTTATTGTACTATAGTAGCACGATCCGAGGCAATAATTTTGCAAGTAGAATTTCTTATATTTATTTAATTTCGTAAATGTATTTATGAATTTCTTAAATTAATTTATTATATAATTGGTCCGAAAATTGCCGATATCATAGCTCATTTCATTAATATCACCATAAAACAAAAAATATATCCTCCAGAACTTAAGATAGGCGTAGTACGACCCATATATAAGAAAGGTAAACAAGACGTATATGATAATTATCGTCCAATAACAATCTTGTCTACTGTTAATAAGATAGTCGAAAAAGTGATATCTAAGCAAATACATGCTTTTTATAGGAAAAATAACATTATCACTGATAAACAATTCGGTTTTCAGTGTGGTAAAAGTACAACACAGTTACTGGCTAAATTTACTGACAGTGTCTACAAACACCTTGACAGTAAAGAGCATGTATTGGTACTACTAATTGACTACAGTAAAGCATTTGATACTTTGATACACGAACGACTGATAGATAACATGAATGACTGTGGAATACGTGGGCCCTTAGGGGAATGGTGTAAAGACTATCTGACTAACAGATCATATGTTGTCAAAGTATCTGATGTCATCAGCAACAAGGTAACCGTCCTAAAGGGTACAGCGCAGGGATCTGTGCTTGGACCACTTCACTATATTACTTATGTGAATGATGTAGTCAACCTTATTAAAAGATGTGAAATTTATCAGTTTGCTGACGATACTTGTATTGTTTCAAGTCACAAAAACTTAGACTTAGCCTTAAAAAATTTGCAAGCTGAATTCACATTGCTTTCGAAGTGGTCCCATGATGCAGGTCTTGTGCTCAACACGGAAAAGACTAAACTCATGTACATCAGCAGTAGTCATAATAGGAAGCATGAAAATGTGAAACTTATAGCACATAGTCACAAGTGTTTACACACAAACCATCAAAAATGTTCATGCAGTTCTATTGAACTTATAAATAAACAAAAATATTTAGGATTAATAATCGATGATCGTTTCAAATGGGTAGATCACATTCACACTGTATGTGACAAGTTGCGTGCAATCTTGTCCAAATTTGTATTGGTCAAAAATAAAATTCCATATTCTATACTTTTGCAACTATATAAAATGCTGGGAGAAACTATTATAAATTATGGCATAACAAGCTATGGTAGGACTTGTAAATCAAATTTGGACCTTATATATAAATTACAACTACGGATTTTAAAAGCAATAGTTCCATCTAAAATTAAAACACGATACCGAGATAATGTATATAAATTGTTTCATCACTGTAACATATTGCCCGTACATGAACAAGTGAAGCTTAATCTACTTTTAGAAAACTATTTCAATAACACTTTTTATAATGTAAAAAAACATTGTAAGCAAACACGTAGTGCATCAGTGGTTACGTTAAATGTCCCGCTATATAATAATCTATATGGAAGACAATTGTTACAGTTTCAAATACCTAAATTAATAAACGAATTACCATCATCAATTAAAAATCAAATAAATGAGATAAATATTAAAAGAGTAATGTATAGGCTTTGCTGGAGAAGCTACTGAATGACCAAATACTATGTTTCGAAATCCTGTGACTTTCAATGGTAGAAAAAGGTACAAACACTAACCTGGATTATGTAGGAGAGATGGGGTCCACCTACGACGGGGCTGCGTGCCGGCCGGCTAGCGAATCTCATAAAATACACCAGATTGCACTTGAATTTTCTACACCACAAATCAGGCAGGCTTGATCGATCACTATTATTCAGTCCGTAAACTTCTAGCAACCTTTTAGTTGTTAATAACAGATTTTTCTTAATAACGTGCGGTAACACGACATAGCTCAGACGGCCATATCATATAGTTTTTTTCTACAGCGGCGCAGGAGTAGCGTCGCTGACATATTAAATGACAGCCCATCTTGGCGCGAAATTTGAATAAGCGGATGGGGAAATAATTTGGATAAAATGAAAACTGGAAGGATTGGTATGATGTTTATACATTTTCCCCCCACTTGAAATTCACAAGGATTTCACAATACAATAATAAAAAAAAATTAAGAATGCTCGCAAAAAAATTTAAATGTACTATGAGTATAATATCATGCTGTATATTTACAAAGAATTAAATATTAAGTTTAGTTTTTAATTAAGTAAAAATTATTAATTAATAGGTAACCGACAGACCTTCACTACGGGTCTTTTTATTGTTTTACCATTAGCAGTACGAAGAGTGACAACCCTGACAATATTATCTGCACCCGAGTGAACTTGTTCGACTCTAGCTAATTTCCACTGCAAAGGTGGGAGATGCGGATTGTTTACAACAACTAAATCGTTCACATTTAGATTAGGTACAGTTTTAAACCATTTACTCTTTTGTTGAAGAGTGTGGAGATAATCGCGCTGCCAAATGCGCCAGAAACATTGAGTAATTTTCCTAAGCATCTGCCAGCGTGACCGAGGACAAACATTGTCATCTAGAGTCTCTTCAGGTAAAGCTACTAAGGGGCCACCTGTCAGAAAGTGACCTGGTGTTATAACATCTATCTCTTGTGGATCCGGAGATGCTGCACAAAGAGGACGTGAATTTAATACTGATTCTATTTTTGAAAAAACGGTAAATAACTCTTCAAGTGTTAAGATCTGATTTCCAACAATACGCTTTAGGTGAAATTTAGTAGACTTAATACCGCTCTCAAAAATTCCTCCAAAATGGGGAGCCCCTGGCGGGTTAAATTTCCATTGAATCTGTCGAGTTGACAGCTCGTCTGACAATTCAGGGAAATTTTTACGGAACATATCATAAATTTCTTTAAGGTGGGTGTTTGCCCCAACGAAATTTGTGCCACAATCTGAAATAATTGTGTTACAAAGACCACGGCGAGACACAAATCGATCGAGTGCAGCCAAGAAGGCTTCTGTACTTAACTCCGTAACTGCCTCGAGATGCACCGCCTTAGAGCTTAGGCATACAAATAAACAGAGATATGCCTTATAGGTCTTGGCTCCGCGACGTCGACTTTCTTTGACAGTAAATGGACCGCCGAAATCAATACCAGTTGTATGGAAACATTTTGAAGGCTGTACCCTAACCGCGGGTAGATTACCCATTAAAGGTTGACTGAAAGTAGGTTTGGCTTTGAAACACCGAACACACTTTGACAGAACCGTGCGAATTAGAAGTCTCAGACCTAAAATCCAAAAACTTCTTTGAATTAAAGATTGCAAGGTTCTCGGACCACAGTGCAAGTATTTTAAATGGAAATGTTCCACGATTAAACGTGACAAATGACACAATTTTGGCAAAAGAACTGGATGTATATTAGAAAATGGCAAATTAGATTCACTAATGCGACCCCCCACTCGTAATAAACCGTCTTTATCTAAAAAGGGTGTTAATTTTTGGATGGATTTTATACATCGCTCCTTATTTTTTACTTGACTGACGCACAAAGACATATAATGAGCTTGGTGAAATTTAACCAAAACAATTTTAGCTTGACCTAACTCGCCACTAGATAGGGAAAGAAACTTACGATTTGTCTTTTCGGATTTAATATTAGATATAAAACGTAAGCACCAAGCCGTAATTCTTAATAATTTGGTATACGATGAACAGTTAGAGGTAAGTGTCAGAAGTATGTTTTGAGAACTACTGGTAAGCAAATTCTGAGTGGGCGGTTTTAACTCGGGAACTTCTTGGTTGGTTGAAATTAATTCCCTACAGGGCCATAACAGGGGTGGAGATTCCAACCACGAGGGTCCATGCCACCAAAGAGAATGACCTGCCAGCTCAGAACAAGAAACGCCGCGACTGCAACAATCAGCGGGATTGTCGTAAGTAGACACATGGTACCAATGGTCGGGTCCAACCAATTCGGTTGTTTGAACTACTCGGTTCGCTACGTACATTTTTAGAAGATGTGGAGGTGCGTTTAACCATGAAAGAGTGGTACTACTATCAGAATATGCTCTGATAGAGTTAATATTTATTTTATCTTTTAAGAGATTGTACATGTGGCTTAACACTTTGGCCAGAAGGAGAGCGGCGCATAACTCGAGCCTATTAACCGTAGTCGGTTTTAAAGTGGCTACTCTTGATTTTCCCATCAACAAATTAGCAGTCGTAACGTTTTCATTTACAACGCAGAGATAAACGCAACAACCAAAACCCTTTAATGAACCATCACAAAACCCTACCAGATGTATCTCAGCCGGATTAGGAGGCAGGATTAAACGTGGCAGTTTTATTTTTTGCAGGTCACATAAATTCGCAGCGATTATGTGCCACTGTTTTGCCAACTGACTAGGTATAGTCGCATCCCATGATAGATTTAAACGCCACATTTCTTGAAGCAAACATTTTGCAGTAAATATAACTGGACTTATCCAACCCACTGGATCGAAAATCCGTGCGACAGTAGAAAGTATACACCTTTTAGTAAAATTGACGCTAAAATTATCGGAAAATTTATTAAAGAAACTGTCTTCATTTGGGTCCCATTGTATCCCTAATATTTTAACAAATTCTTGACCGGTTTCATCAAAGGATTTTGCAGTTTGACAATGATCTAATGGAATCTCTGACAACAAATTAGGAGTGTTACTGCTCCACTTACGTAATTCGAATTTACCCTTACTTAGTAATGAAATAAGATCCGCCTTTAACCGGTTGGCTTCATCGAGAGATGAACACCCTGTTATTATGTCATCCATAAAAGTCTCTTCACACAAAACTTGAGCGGCACGACTATTATTGTATTCGACACCGTGATCCGCAGCAAGTTGACGAAGTGTTCGGATTGCTAAAAAAGGTGAGCTACTAACTCCGTATGTTACTGTATTTAACTCGTACTCAGAAAGAGCTTCTTGTGGCTTGGTACGCCATAATATATGTTGATAGGACCTGTCTTCGGGCCTGATTAGAATTCGCCTATACATTTTACATATGTCGGCGGTAAACACTACTGTATGAAGCCTAAATTTAGTAATAAGGTCAACAATGTCGATCTGTAGCTTAGGACCAACATGAACTATGTCATTCAAACAGACATTGTTGTCCGTTTTACAACTGGCATCGAATACCACGCGTAAGCGTGTAGTAGAACTGTCAGGTTTAACCACACAATGATGTGGAATAATGTACGGTTTAATGACCGAAGATTCAGCTTGCTGCATGTGCCCTAAGCTTTCGTACTCCACCATGAAATTTTCATATTCGACTTTCAACTTCGGTTGGCTGATAAGTCGTTTTTCTAAGTTGAGAAAGCGATTTAATCCGACACGAGTAGAATTACCCAACGAGGGAGCATCATCTTTTAGCATGATGGGAACAACGTAACGACCATCTGGATTTCGGTAAGTACCTTCTATATATTTTTTTTCGCAGATTTCATTTTCAGGTATGGTGATATTACATTTAGGAGGTTCTTCGGTCTCCCAAAACCGTTGAACGATCGCATCGAGCGTGCTTGAAGACGCGATGAGTGTCGTAACAGAGTTTTGGGGAATTTGAATGTTATGAAGAAACTGGCCGCTAATCACCCAGCCAAATACACTAGACAGAGCGCAAGGTAATCCGGGAGCGACAGTGAATCGTGAGCCAGTATATATCTGATCAAAACATTCTACACCTAGCAAAAGATCGATCGGACCGGGTTTGTAAAATTCACGGTCGGCGAGATCTAAATGACTAAACTTCTCCGTGACGAGGGAAGGTATTAGCGTAGACGGCATCATAGAGGTAATTTTTGGAAGTACAACTAAAGGTAAGTCGAACTGAGGAGTTTCGCTCATACGCAGTAGTATGGAAGCAAAGGTATAACCTTTTATATTACAAACATCATTTTCGCCCAGACCCGTCACACTCAAATTACATTTTTTTATGTATAATCCTAATCTACGTGCACAAGCACTTGTTATGAAAGAATCCATAGAGCAACTATCAATTAGGGCACGAGCATAATGTAGGGAACCGTCCGAATGACGCACTCGTACAACGGCTGAACCCAAAATCTTAGTACAACCGGTTGATAGTTTAACATTCGTACTAGCGAGTGAAGTGTTAGTATTGTGACTGCTATCACCACCCTTTGGTTCAACGTGCAGTAAAGTGTTATGACGCGCTTTACAAATAAAACAAAAGGATTTAGATTTACAATTTATGTTAGTGTGACCGGGCCTTAAACAATTGTCACACAATTGCAATTCAGTTACTAGTTTTTGTCTATCGTCTAAGTTCATTGAGTGCATTTTACCACACCGGTATATTGAATGATTTTCACCACAACAAATACAGACTATTCGCTCATTTTTAACATAATTATTGTTCGTTTGCTTGGCAGACGACACTAACGACTTTTGAGTATGTGAATAATTGATGTGCGCCACGGTTTACTATGAGAGTTTGATGGGGTAGCCTGAGTAGTTTGACTGACCTCCAAAACTTTTATATAGTTTTGTAAGAAAATAATTAAATCCTTAAATTGTGGTATTTCTGTACTATTTTGCAATTCGAAACGTTTCCTTGTGTCGGCGTCAAGAGAGCGCGCGGCGATGTAAAAGAGTATAAATTCACCTAAATTATCAATATTAAGCACGCGCAAGGCATTAACACTTTCATAAAGAACATTAGTTAATTCGGATAAATTAGTTAAGGTAGGTTTATTAATTGGTGTTAATTTGAATATTTTATCTAAATAGGCAGTAGCAAGAATTCTACTGTTATCAAATCTATCTAGCAGTGCACTGAAGACTACGGAATAATTGGCTGCTGTAATGGGAACACCTTTCGCGATTGACAATGCACAACCCGACAGGCACGACAATAAATAGTGAAATTTCTCAATATCAGACAGTGAGGCATTATGATGAACTAAGGGCAAAAAACTATCTTTAAAAGTTTGCCAATTTTCAATAGCGCCGTCAAACTTAGGTATTTGTAATTTAGGTAATTTCACTTGTGCCGTAGCAGGCTTGCGACTAGTTTCACACCGCGAACCTGACTTGTCCTCTTCGTGTGAATCGGCGAACTCAATACACGCGTAGTACAAATCATCAAAAGACAATAACACTTTGTTGTCAATAACAAACTTTGGATTGACATCTAATTGTAGTTTGTTTATGTTATCATTCGATTCTATAAAATTTTGGCGAATTTTTTCTATATTTTTATACCTAGCACGAAAAGCAGAAATACTTCCACCCTTTTCTTTAACTGTTTTAGATAGATCATATAAAATTTGAATAGATTTATATTCGTATTCACGCCTTTTTATGCAAGATTGTAATAATAGTTGAGCCTCCGACATTGTTGGTTATCGGCAATAAACAAACTACCGAACGAAATAGTCGAGCACACGAACCACCGTAACGTACACAATAAGCGAACGAGTTGCCACTCAACAATACTGCGCAAGGGAAATTCACCCTTAATACCAAGTAATAGAACACCAAAAGACAATTTACGTTGGTGTCTACTTATTATAATTACGTCTTTAGATGTTTTAAAGAACAAGATTAAATAGTAAGTAATAATCTATTTTACTTATACTTACTTAATGTAAAAATATGTAAAAGTACTATCTACTTTTAATAAAAACAAAACTATTATTGCGAGCACTACGAGACACTGTAACTGCACACCGTAATAATATTAACAGATGATGCAGTTACACAGTAACTGTATAATAATAATTTAGTGAAACACAGAAGTGCGCAAGTACACTTCGATGTGCTTCGAAATTTCAAGAACGATTTAGCGGGAAATAGGTAGGTAAGTAGTTCATTGACGTATCTATTCGATATTAAATACCTTCCTATTTAATTGGTTAAATTACGTTATAAGATTATTGTAGCAATAATAAATGTTTTAAGTTGAACAAGTTAACGATATTTTCTTGTATTTTACGTTAGGACTTGTAACTTTTTAAAAAGATGTGAGATTATTAATCCTCACAGGAGGCACCAAAAATTAAATGTATAGGCTTTGCTGGAGAAGCTACTGAATGACCAAATACTATGTTTCGAAATCCTGTGACTTTCAATGGTAGAAAAAGGTACAAACACTAACCTGGATTATGTAGGAGAGATGGGGTCCACCAACGACGGGGCTGCGTGCCGGCCGGCTAGCGAATCTCATAAAATACACCAGATTGCACTTGAATTTTCTACACCACAAATCAGGCAGGCTTGATCGATCACTATTATTCAGTCCGTAAACTTCTAGCAACCTTTTAGTTGTTAATAACAGATTTTTCTTAATAACGTGCGGTAACACGACATAGCTCAGACGGCCATATCATATAGTTTTTTTCTACAGCGGCGCAGGAGTAGCGTCGCTGACATATTAAATGACAGCCCATCTTGGCGCGAAATTTGAATAAGCGGATGGGGAAATAATTTGGATAAAATGAAAACTGGAAGGATTGGTATGATGTTTATACAAGTAATAAAAAATCATTATCTATCTCTAATAATAAAATAAAATAAACACAAATAAATAAGAAGTAAATATAGCATTATTCAAATAAATATTCAATATATAATAAAGAGGTAAAAAAGTGATTCTTCACTAGAGAATCACGGCCCGTGTGTACACAGTTTTTGTTCCTATTGTGGTGCCGTTATCTTGTTTAATGTAAACGGGCGTGTAGAGGGTAAGAGCAAAAATAGCGTAAGTAGTTGTTTCATATCCACCCACCTTGCGAGTCTGTCAATGTTGATGTTGTGTGTAAATATTGTAAGATTAATGGTGAATCCCAGTGTTCGGTAAAACCTAAAAAGGTTTATGTAGCACTGTGTTAGATAAAAGTAAAGTATAATAATTGTGATAATAAAAAAAAAAAAAAATAGATTCTCGCGTCACAATAAAACAGAAATAAAGAAGTAAAGTAAGCGGCATTTTACTCAAAAACCCCCCATCTAATGATCCCGGAGCATCGGTGGCGCTGTGGCCTCGGCACTGGACTGTGCTCCGATTAGAATCGGGAGGTACTTCACACCGGAACAGTTGCTCCAACTATATCAAGCACAAGTTCGATCTTGTATGGAGTACTGCTGCCACTTGTGGGATGGGTCTGCCAAATATCAACTAGCGGCCCTTGATTCTATTGATAAGCGTGCTAAGACCCTCATTGGTGACACCAAATTAACGGGGGCCAAGCTTCAGAGCCTCGAACATCGTCGTAAGGTGGCATGTTTATCGGTATTTTATAGGATATATCACGGAGAGTGTGCGTTGGAATTACATGAAATAATTCCGGCTTCTCCTTTCCATCTCAGGGGAACCAGACGGCGGCTGGGGTTCCACCCTTTTGTCATTGATATTCCAATTAAACGCACGAAGCGATGCGCTTCTTCATTCATATGGCGAACGGCAAGGGAGTGGAACTCTTTGCCCGCAGATTTGTTCCCTGAGCAATATAACTTGGAGTTATTCAAGATAAGAGTGAATAGGCACCTTCTGGCTAGGCGTGTCCCATCTTCGGCCTCATCATCACTTTTCATCAGGTGAAATGGAGGCCAAACGCTTAACCAGCATTCATAAAAAAAGGCCCGCGATCGATCCTGCCATGTACCAATGTGTTTCTCGTTTCACGAATTTCATATGTACGCTCATACAGTGAAGGAAAACATCGCGAGGAAACCTACATTCACCTGCGAAGTAATTAAAAGGTGTATGTGAAGTCAACCAATCCGCACTGGGCTAGCGTGGTTTGACTAAGGCCTAATTGCCCTAACTAGTTGGGGTAGGCTCGTGCCCTCGGTGGGAACGTATATGAGCTGTGATGATGATGAATGATCTCGGAGCACTACGTAGAGCGCTACATTTGGAGGTGGTACTTGTAGGGGCCGTATATTTGCAAGTCACGGTAACAGGTAGCACATCTCTATACTAATATTATAAAGCTGAACAGTTTGTTTGTTTGGTTGAACGCGCTAATCTCAGGAACTGCTGATTCAAATGTCCTATCTGTTATTTGTTTTCCAGTGAATGTTTTATATGCAATAAAGAATATATATTGAAAAATTCTTTTTGTGTTGGATAGTCCATTTATCGAGGAAGGCTATAGGTTGTATAACATCATCTGGGGATTGCCCTTTTGTTCTCAGGCAATCCCCCCTTGGCGATAGCCCGACCAGTTAGGTCGGGCCAGCCCGGGCGCGTTGGTAGTGGTAGTCGCAGTGTGGACCCTACCACGCGCGCTCATAAGGGCAGGGAGAACACCGAGGGGTTTAGTGGGTAGGCCCGGCTCTCTGCCGGGAGAGCCCCACACACGCTCGTCGTCTAGCCAACGGCGAGTACGGTGCGGTCACGCATTCCCCTCGGAAAAAAAAAAAAAAAAAAAAAGGTTGTATAACATCACGCTACGACTGATCGAGCTACGTATAGAGTCTACGTATAGAGTCATCGTCTAGATACGAGCTGAGTATCAATGAAAAAAAAAAAGAAACGGAGAAAAAAATTTACGACATGTTATCATTTTCCGCCATCCACGCAAACGAAGTCGCGGGCAAAGCTAGTGTACTGTAATCGACGGTAGCTACTTACCATTAGGTGGGCAGCCTGCTTGTTTGCCAATTTTGTTGTTCATTCCATCAAAAAAGTATCGGGATTTATGGTTCCAAAATCATTTTTTTGTTTTTTTTTTGTTAGATTGGCCCAAGTGTTTTCTATTTTGGTGCGGAGTTTGAATTGTGTGAGTCTATCTGGCTGGCCCCAACAAGATTTATCAACAGGTGATAGTTTTTCATAAAGACCTTATTTTGTACCTAAAGAAAATAAATGAAATATATTTTGTACCTCGCCAGTTTTTGATTAAATGACGTGTTTATAAAGTGTCCAGCCAGCGGGCCCTTTTTCAATATTATATTTTTAGATAGCCCAATAGTGCTAGGATTTAGCAACTATTATGTACCTTACATATCGAAAAAATTCGTCCTTCTGTGAGCTATACTTCAGAAGATATTCAATATTTAAACCAAAGTCCAGCTAGCGGGCCCCTTTTTAAATATTACATTTTCAGATCACCCAACAGTGCTAAGAGTTAGAGACTATTATGTACCTTGCAAATCCAAAATTTCGTTTTTGTTAGCTATACTTCAGAAGATATTCGTTATTTAAACTATAGGGATATAAGGGATATAAATTTGTATCCTTATTTGTTTAATGCCACACTACGTCCGTATTTTTTTGTAGGTCCATGATTCGTATTATGAATTGAGTGCAATTCATCATAAGCTAATTCTATATGACAGCTTTGTATGAATATTTGTAAAATGGTCCCAGTTGACACTTAAGCAATGCCTAATTTGTGGACCATTTTACGAATGTTCATACAAAGCTTTAAAATATAATAATTGCTTAAGATGAAATTGCACTTAATTCATAAAACGAATCATTTTATGATTTTGCTAATGTGGCCATTTTAGGTCCGCAGTAAACTCAGTTCAGTATAATATTTAGTAGTTTCTTTGTTCTATGCCTACTTTGTGTTTGTTTAGTTGCATATCGAACCGTAGTTTCACTAGTACCATTGATGGTACTATTGGTATAACAATATCGACGGCAGAAAACGTTAATGCTGTAAGTAGCAAAAATGGCGTAAGTAGACTAAATACACTGTCGGAATCAGAAAAAAATACTGCGTCGAATGGTCCGGGTCTCGTGTTTCTACGACGACAAAAATTTCACATTGACGGATAATTTTCCACAAATTTCAAGGTTGAAATTGTCGTAAGTCTCCCAAAAAACGTTGTTTTTGCCACTAATTTACTTACAGCAATATTTACGTGGTTATTATTTAAAACCTTAACCCTTTATTTACCCGGTAGGTCCCATAGACTCCATTGAAAACTTTCAGCGCCCATAAAACCGTTAGTTTTTGGAATTACAAATTGTGTGTTCCAGTACCTTCATGCAGTGACGTGCCAAACGCGGAGAAGAGCGGACATCTATGTGTGTGGCTCCGATTGATAAGTAATCACACTAGTGGAGTCCGTGGGGACTCCACCGGGGTATTATTGTTATAGTTTTAGCCTATTAACGGTATTTTTACTGAGTATTTTTTTTTGTTTTCATGTGATAAAATGACTTCTCGTAGTACTATAAACGTCCTTGATGATGGTGCTGAGTCTGTGGTGAACAACTGACCCGAACAAATGAGTGATAGCGACACGCATGGTGAGAATTAAGAAAATATACCGTTGAATCAGCCTAGGAGGCTAGAACCTAACGAAGTGGTGTCTATTCTAAACTTACTCGACAGTTACGCGCTATCATTTCGGAGACAACAGGCACTCCAACTCCATCTCCATATATTTGCCATAATTGTACTAAGCCTGTGTGCCTTAGCTGTACAAAAAATATGCAATGACTGTGTCACCAACCATGACTAGAAGGTCCTGCACATTTTTTTTTGTTCGAACCATGTAATTTTTCTTGTTTTTTATAAGAAATGATTATATTCTTGTTATATTTCTTTACAAATCTCTTTAAAAGATTGTTTTGTTTTTGAAATGTTGAGACTCAAAGTTAGGTCACGCAATTTTCTTACGAAAAGTGACATATTCTAGAAGTTGCTTAATAAAAGGCTATGATTATATAATTGTAAGTAAAAACCGATGCTATTGTAAAACCAAATATATAATAAAAAAAATAAAACTAGCATTTCATTCAAAAAAGTGTTTATTTCATGTTAAATTTGCGATTTTATTTCTGGGAGTCCTGGGGACTCCACCAGGTAAATTGTGTATGTATGAAGTCACCGGGTAAATCAAGGGTTAACACACTAACAGAATCCTTTTCGAAGCCAACAATTAAACTTAGATTACTTACACCATTCTAACAGTAACCCTTTTTAACAGCTATTTAAAAACAAAATATAAGGCAATTATGTCTTTATTTGAATATGATTATACCTATTATACCTATGCGTAATCTTTATCTTATCATTTAAATCACTGTTTTTGTGATATTTTAATCCCGAATGCTTTCAACTCGAATTGTGGATACATTTAATGACGTACTAAGCAAAGAAGTAAGATCTCTGAGACGCCAGTTCAACTGATGGAGGAAAGGCGTGGAACGGATCTACAGTTTTCTAAAAATGCTCGTCGGCGACTCAACAAACAGATCTTTAAGTCTCTGACTCGCGTCATAAGCCGATTTAATACGGAACGTATTAATCGAGCGGAACAATGGCTCTAAAGTCTTCGCAAGAGATGGCTGACGAAGCTGAAAATAGAGGACAGCAGAGTCATTACATCCCGACCTGGGGCCTTACCATGATCGCCTATAGAAAGGTTAAAACAATATTGAAACAGAGACACCGCTCCTGCTGCGTATAGCGCTATCCCGCTCTCAGTGCGGTTTGTTTAATATTGTTTTGGGCGATCATGGTTAGGGGGCTGAGCTTATGGCCGAGATTAAACACTTCTGTGGACAGCTTTACGCAACGTCGCAAACAACTGTAATTCAAACCACAGGCCCTAGAGCCAAATAGTCCTGGCACTACACCGAAGACATCCCGGACGTCAGCCTGTACGAGATTGGTGTTTCTCTCAAACAAGGCGCTGGATGATGATGGAGTTACAGCAGAACTTCTAAAAGTGGGTGGACTACCAGTCCCGAAGGCGCTGCTGCTGCTTTAAGCATGGCACAGGGGCGTGCAGGCACATTTCTTCAAAAAGTATAGAACGATATACCCATCACACTTCTGAGTCATTTACAAGCTGTTCTCGAGGGTCATCACGAATCGACTTGCACGCAGGTTTGACAACTTCCAGCTTCCTGAATAAGCCGAATTCCGAAAAGGAAATAGTACCACAAAGCACATCCATACGCTGCGGCAGATTATACAGCAGACCGAGAAGGTTTAGTCGTTATATGACACATTCTGGATATGTCACATTCGTTCAAAAATGACAAATTCTATGTAGGACAAATTCTGAAATTGCCAAATTCTTTAAATGACATATTCCGCAAAAGACAAATTCTCGAAATGGCAGATTCTATTAATGTCATATTCTATAAATGCCAAATTATCGTTAAATTAATTTAAAGCAGGAATTGTGATTAAATGAGAATACTTGGGATAATTTTACAAGGAAAATAAGGAAAAAAAGTTTTTAAATAAAATGAAAATATAATCATCTTTTTCAAATAAAACAATAATTTTCTCATAATTTGCTAAATATTGTAAGTAAATAAATCAAAATATTTTCCTGATTTTTGATTTGAAGAAACAAGTTCTTACGATATCAAAAATCCTAAATCAGCGGCAAACTTAGGAGAAGCTGTAAGTATATAGCTTTTTCAAAAAGTGTTCAACGTTAATTTATCTTCTGTTTAATTGTTTTAATAATCTTGCATATTTTTTATCAAACATCTTGACTCCGATTCTTCTATTTTTACGTTGATCTTATAATTTGCTAATTATTGTAAGTTGATAAATCAAAATATTTTCCTAATTTCTGTTATATAAAAAGAAACAAGTTCTTACGATATCAAAAATCCTAAATCAGCGGCAAACTAAATTAGAAGCTGTAGGTATATAGCTTTTTCAAAAAGTGTTCAACGTTAATTTGTCTTCTGTTTAATTGTTTTAATAATCTTGTATATTTTTTATCAAACATCTTGACTCCGATTCTTCTATTTTTACGTTGATCTCATAATTTGCTAATTATTGTAAGTTGATACATCAAAATATTTTCCTAATTTCTGTTATATAAAAAGAAACAAGTTCTTACGATATCAAAAATCCTAAATCGGTTTAGTCGTTATATGACACATTCTGGATATGTCACATTCGTTCAAAAATGACAAATTCTATGTAGGACAAATTCTGAAATTGCCAAATTCTTTAAATGACATATTCCGCAAAAGACAAATTCTCGAAATGGCAGATTCTATTAATGTCATATTCTATAAATGCCAAATTATCGTTAAATTAATTTAAAGCAGGAATTGTGATTAAATGAGAATACTTGGGATAATTTTACAAGGAAAATAAGGAAAAAAGTTTTTAAATAAAATGAAAATATAATCATCTTTTTCAAATAAAACAATAATTTTCTCATAATTTGCTAAATATTGTAAGTAAATAAATCAAAATATTTTCCTGATTTTTGATTTGAAGAAACAAGTTCTTACGATATCAAAAATCCTAAATCAGCGGCAAACTTAGGAGAAGCTGTAAGTATATAGCTTTTTCAAAAAGTGTTCAACGTTAATTTATCTTCTGTTTAATTGTTTTAATAATCTTGCATATTTTTTATCAAACATCTTGACTCCGATTCTTCTATTTTTACGTTGATCTTATAATTTGCTAATTATTGTAAGTTGATAAATCAAAATATTTTCCTAATTTCTGTTATATAAAAAGAAACAAGTTCTTACGATATCAAAAATCCTAAATCAGCGACAAACTAAATTAGAAGCTGTAGGTATATAGCTTTTTCAAAAAGTGTTCAACGTTAATTTGTCTTCTGTTTAATTGTTTTAATAATCTTGTATATTTTTTATCAAACATCTTGACTCCGATTCTTCTATTTTTACGTTGATCTCATAATTTGCTAATTATTGTAAGTTGATACATCAAAATATTTTCCTAATTTCTGTTATATAAAAAGAAACAAGTTCTTACGATATCAAAAATCCTAAATCAGCGGCAAACTAAATTAGAAGCTGTAGGTATATAGCTTTTTTCATAAAGTGTTCAACGTTAATTTGTCTTCTGTTTAATTGTTTTAATAATCTTGTATATTTTTTATCAAACATCTTGACTCTGTTTCTTCTATTTTTACGTTGACATTCGAATAAACTGTTTTTAATTTTTATGTCAAAATGTTTGGCTTCTTTGCGTATTTTGTGAATAAAATAGTAAATATTTGGTCTTTTAGGAATGAGTACATTAATACGGTGATGCCAATCTTCGAGACTATTCGTAGTTCGATGCCGTTGGCCAGCACAACTCAATAAACCTGGGCTCATCCGTGGGTACCACTGCTTTTGGAAGTAAGCTTTGAAACACGCCATAGAATGTATATCATCAATCTGATTTGAAATAATGTTCCATCCTTCAGGAATGTGTTTGGGTGGTAAAAGTGGAAGAATAGACATCATCCTTATTGTTTTTTTTTGTTCCTTAGATTGCGTTACTTGCATTGCCTTAGCTTTCTTTTTGATTGCTTTTTGGTAATGAAAATAGCAGCCTGTAATTTTAATCTCGTGCGTTCGACGCATTAATAAGCAGCTAGTTTACGAATGTATTTGGAATTACAATAAAATCTGACATTTTTAGAATCTGGCATTAATAGAATCTAGCATTAATAGAATCTGTCGTTTGTAGAATCTGTCATTTGTAGAATCTGGTGTTTAAAGAATTCGTCATTCATAGAATTTGGCGTTTAAAGACTCATGTGTCATTTCCAGAATATGGCATTCATCGACTAAACCCCGAGAAGTATAATCTGCCACTTTGCTTGGCGTTGTGGACTATGAGAAAACCTTCGATTCTGTGGAGACCTGGGCCATGCTTAGGTCACTCCAGAGGTGCCAAATAGACCATCGGTGCATCCAAGTGTTGCAGTCATTGTAAGAAGACGCCACCATGTCAGTCCGCCTTCAGGACCAAAACTCAAAACCAATACGACTTTAGCGCGGTGTGAGACAGGGCGACGTCATATTGCCGAAACTGTTCACAGCTGCGTTGAAGGATATAATTTAAGCGTTTGGATTGGAGAGGACTCGGCATCAACATAAACGGCGAGTACATGACTCACTCACCTCCGATCATCGTAATCATGGCTGAGACCGTTGAAGATCTAGGCACAATGCTTGAAGACCTCTGTAGAGTTTCCCAACAAGTGGGTCTTAAAATGAACATGGACAAAACCAAAATTATGTCAAATTCCCATTAAGTACCCACTCTTGAATCATGAATTTTTGCCAGATGCTCAATATAGAGATTAAGCTTGGAAATATTGGCAACAAAGAACCAAGACTCAACTTGTATTCTGCTAAATTGCCAATTTCTAAGCAAAAATACACCGATTTAAAAAAGTAAGCAGAAAAGAAAGTTATACCCACGCAGTAGTTGTACTCAAGAATATTTGGCTATGAAGCATAACCTAATAAAAAGACAGTTGATTGCTTACCAGATACAGACGAAGAGGACTAAATTAAGGATAAAACGTTTTTGATATTATAGCCATACCTTATAGCTGATTGAGAGGAATATTATAACCTCATAGAAACTGAAGCAGTTCATAAGCATGATTAAGATTTAAGGATTGAGACACTAGAGACGCGTAGGTTTGATTCCAGAAGAAAAAGAAGAAGAATCATTGTCTTCTTTTCGTTAATAAAATTAATAGTTATGTTTTCTATGATTAAGCTTGATCTCATTTACATTCATTGGTGCAAACATTAATTTTTATAGATAAAAATGAACAAATTAAACACTAACAGCATTTTATTTTATAACTCATCCAGTGTGATCTTTGCTTAAATCTTTATTTTGGTATCAAAACTATTCCTTAGTTAGCTGTACATCTTTTTTGTGCTATTTAGCACAAAAAAGATGACAATACTTGAAATGCATCATTTTATACTTCTGGAAATGTAAAAAAATAAACTAATCCATAGAAAACTATGTACTACTTACAGCATTCTTAAGGTTAGCAAATGAAAAGTCTATTGCTGTAAGTAGTGAAATGTTTCTCATAACTTTAGAACTAAATTGAGTATTGCTTTGCATTTATACTATTTTAGTGAAATTGTGCACAAAAAATTATCTTTCTATTACGAATAGTTTAAAAGTTATGAATTTTATTTCCGATTTTCAAATGGTTTTTGGCTCTGGTGTAAAATTTGGTTTTTGGTACTTACAGCATTTACGTTTTCTTCCGTCGATAGAATGCATGTATGGATACGACAATATTAATGATGGTACTACTGATCCCAAACTAGTGTCATTAGTACCATTGATGGTACTAAGTTTTATCACTTGTACCATCAATGGTACTAGTCAATGGTACTACTGACACAAAGGCACGTCTTCAACTGAAGTTAACACGGCAAAATTAAAGGGAAATAGTGACTGAAAAACCTCATTCAAGTTTGAGAGATAGCCTCTGACCTTTCTGGGTCTCACGAGGTTGATTCGTACCATTTTTAACTATGTTCAAAAAAGGAGAAGGTTCTCAATTCGATGCGTATGTTGTTTTTTGTATGTATGTTACGAGATAACTCCGCCAATTGTAGACCCATTTTCAAATATAATAAATAATAGATTATACACGGTGAGTTTTTTTTCGGGTCAGTATGGGGAAATTCTAAACTATAAGAGATAGAGAAAAGCTCTCTTAGGAACCGTGATCTTAATTTTAGATAAAATAAAAATGGTATTTAAAAAATACCATTTTTAAACTGACCCGAAAAAAAATTCACCGTGTATATTATAGAGAGGTACAGACAACATCACATTTCTATATTGAAGTCGATGACAAACGATGATCTCCTAGAAAGTCTTAAAATTTGCCACCTATGGCTCCAGAGGACTTCTTTATTTTTTCTAAATTGAAATCACCACTTCGTGGCACCCGTTTTCACTCGGTAGAAGACATGAAGTATAATTCACGGGAAGAACTGAACTCGATTCCGGAAAAAGCGTTAAAAAATATTTTGGTGATTGAATTATTCGTTGGGCGTAAGTGTATCGTTTCTGAAGAAACGTACTTTGAAGGTGATAAAATAAGTTTGGATGAATAACTAAAATTTTGTGTATTATTGATCTTTTCTCGATACTTTCTCGACAGAGCAGTATATAAAAAATGTTTTGATTATCTACCTACTCATAAAAAGTTGAAATTTTATTAAATTCGCGCGGAAAGAAATTCTAGCAGTTCATTCTGACATTTGTCATAGGCAGTAATGGTCAATAGAATCCTTCATGTTTAGTTATTGTTCTGAGTTGGAATCTGTATCAATAACCAATTGTTAAATAAATAAAAACCGACTTCAAAAACACTCCCCGACAGACAACATCACACTTCTATATTGAAGTCGGTGCTAAACGATGATCCCCTAGAAAGTCTTAAAATTTGTCACCGACTTCAATATAGAAGTGCGATGTTGTCTGTACCAATTCTTATATTATTTTAAACTTTTTAGTGTTGTGAAGTCGGTTTTTATTTTTTGTAAAATATTTTTTATTTGTAACTTTTTAGTGAATTAAATCTTTTTAGTGATAGGAACCCTGATATAATACCAGCTCACCTTCGGTGTGTTGGTATTCAATTAGGGTTTCCCTCGATTTTCATGAGATCCCATCATCAGATCCTGACTTCAGTGGGGACCACCCCAGGAGTATACTCTATCGAATACAAAAGGAATTTTGAAAATCTGTCCACAATTGGCGGAGTAATCGCGTAACATACACACAAAACTCTTTAGACACACCTAAAACTTTAAGGGTTTCCCTCGATTTTTATAGGATCCAATCATCAGATCCTAACTTTGGTGACCATGAGACCACCCTTGGAGTATCCTTTATCGAATACAAGAAGAATCATGAAAATGGGTTCATTAACGACGAAGTTATCCGTGAACAAACATAAAAAAAGCATATATACGGTCGAACTGAGAAACCTCCTTTTTTAGAAGTCGGTAAAAAAATTAAAGAAAGAAATAAAGTAGATTCCGGGATTAGTGCTTTGAACAAAAGAGACAACGCTTCAGAGGTGAAACTAGACGATTATATATCTTTTCCAAATCTCGATAAATGCATTATTTACCATTGGGTACTGTTATGATTCTACAAATTAAAAAAGAACTGACTTCAAAAACACCAAAAAGTCAAATAATTTTAAAATACATACAACATCACAGTTTTATATTGAAGTTGGTGCCAAAGTAACTAAGTAAAAAACTAAAAAATTAAGAAAGACTAAAAAATTAAAAGAACAATTAATATACCTAATATTAATTGTTCTTTTAATTTTTTAAGACTTTCCAGGTGATCATTGCTTGGCACCGACTTCAATATAAAACTGTGATATTGTATGTATTCTAAAATTATTTATGACATTTTGGTGTTTTTGAAGTCGGTTGAATTTTTTTGTAAAAAAATTTTTTTCAATCTTTTTAGTTTATAATACATGCCTTTTAGAATTTGAGCCAAGGCAAACACCAGAACAACTTAAAATAAAACGTCTTTCGCTCTAAACAGTACTGAAATTATTTCTGAACTCCTAACCTACCAGAAACCTTCCATCATCAGCTCAGTAACATGATTGATGACTATCAGATGCAAATACCTGAACATCTTCAGCAAAAACATGATACACGTTGGACATTCCTATGAAATTCAAGGGTTTCCCTTGGTTTTTATGGGATCCCATCATCAGATCATGACATGGTGACAATGGGACTACCTCGGGAGTATACTCTTTCGATTACAAAAAGTACTTTGAAAATCGGTCCATAAATGGCGGAGTAATCGGTGAACATACGGTGACATGCCTATGAAATTCAAGGGTTTCGCTTGATTTTCATGGGATCCCATCATCAGATCCTGACATGGTGATAATGGGACCACCTCGGGAGTATATTTTATCGACTACAAAAATAATTTTGAAAATCGGTCTACAAATGGCGGAGTAATCGATGAACATACATAAAAAAAATAGATACAGTCGAACATAGAACCTCCTCCTTTTTCGAAGTCGGTTAAAAAGTAAATTAAACATTTTGCTATATTCCATTACTCAATAAAATAGTTTTAAACCGGAAAACTGATTTCACAAAGAGATTAAGAAATAATTTGTCATTGGGGTGTCAACAGACTAGCTATGTGTAGAATAACAAACAAACACACTCCTTGATTCATGATACAAATAAGTATCGATTGATTGTTTATTGCACCGAAGAACGAGGCAAAGTCAAATAAAACACTCACAAAGAACAAAAATCAATAGTTCTTAACAAAAATAAATTGCAATATTCGCCGTGCTGTTCAAACACGCGCTCGCAATAAATAGCATATAACACTTGTACTGCAATTATTCTGCGGCCACAATGAAGACCAAAGGTATGTTTGTAATTAATTGTTAATCGTTTAATTTTGCTAATTCATGAGATACATTCCATCATATAAAATTTGGTCTTGTTGGGATAAAAGTCATGGCCTAAAAATTTAGATGCTCAGTTATTAAGTACCTGTTCACTTTCACCATAACTGACCTTAGTTGTATTGTTCAGGGAAAACATTGTCTGGAATCTGATTCTATTTATTCGCTATGTTATGTATCGAAGATAAATGTAAAACGCTGTGTGCCCAAAGTTGGGATATTGATTACTTAACCAAAATATATCCGTTCTTTGGATTTTCACCCTTTTTTGACAAGGAGGAATGCTTTTGCGCACCGTACCTTCCGATGGCTAGTCGACAGGGTTATGTAGAACTCACCCTGTACTGTGCGGGGTATGCGGGGTATGCGGGGTATTCCCAGTATTGCCGGAAAAACATAACAAACGCACTATTTCCCAGCTTTTCCAGCTGTGCCACGACATCAAGCACTTGAATCGACTGTTATTATTTTTCAAGTATTCCTTTTTTTAAGTCTCAACATTTTTTATACAGCATGAGTGGCTATCAAACATAATAATGGCCAAAGCTTATACCGCAACCACTTTAGTCTTACTAATAGTATTGCAATCAACCCGTAATAAAATAGCACCAAACTATACCAATCATTAAAACGCAGCAAACTCATATTCAATAATGATTACACTACATTACAGTACATCGTCACTCTAGGGGTGAAAGTAACTTATTTAGTCCCGAAACAACACTGTGCTTTTCACCACGAATACAAGAGAAGTAAAAATAAAATCATGACTGCTAAAGAAAAAAATTATGAATTTTATTTTACATAAATCAACATTTCTGCAATCTTCTCCTTTATATCAGGCGTCAAATCCAAACCTGAATCAGATGAACTCATTGTGTTAATACAAATCTCTGCTATATGAAAATATAAACAAAACTCTACACGTCTTATTACAAAACATGAACTAAGTCAAGTTAAGTTAGTTAAGTTAGTCCTGGTTTAAAGTTTAAACTAGGACTAAGTTGATGCTGTCTCTATCTATGTATATTGAAGTGAAAGCGCACATTTAAACCAAAACTAACTTTTGACCAGGTTTAAACCAGGTTTTGTAATAAGACCGCAAAAGTCGAAAAAAAAAATGAAGATCGGATTGCCCCTTTCCGCCTATAGCTATGTTGTTTCTTTTCCTGTGGCCGCCCATTATTTTTCATTTTTATCATTGAAAAATGGTATATTGTGCCAAAATCTATTTTATTTTAAAGATTTCATTAAAATTAATTATACTTCATTAAAAAAAATCTGAATTAATACTTAATTTTATGTTATTTCAATTTTACATCTCCCTGTAATTGAGTGGCTCTATAAAATTGGAACAGGGCTCAATAGAAATGTGAAAAAAGAACTAGTTTTTTATAATTTTTAACTGCTGTCAGTTGAAAACAATTCTCCCTCGGGCTGAAAGTATCGCTTTCAACTCGCTCCTTAGGCAATTTCTGAACTACTTTCCGAGTGCGAGTAATGAAAAATACTAAAACAAGCTTTTGTTTGCTTACGGGAGTTATATTCACAATATTTTTACTAAATATTGGGGGTACTGTAACGGCCTCGGATGACGAAGAATCAACTATATTGATAAGTTCCTCCTCTTCATCCTCTAGTGCTAAGGCCTCTGCACAAAGTAGCAGTGCTTCAGAAAGTTCTTCAAGCACTTCAACTACAACGATAGAAAAGAAAACGTCAAAATGTGAAGAACCTTGCTTATGTCCGGCCATAGTAGACCCTGTTTGCGGATGCGATGGGAAGATATACCCCACACCATGCGACTTAGATTGTGAGAATAAACGAAGACAGGCATCAGGTAAACCAATCATCAAGCTATTGCATAAGGGCGAATGTAATACATGCATTTGTACCGAGCAATATGATCCTGTCTGTGGCAGTGACGACAAGACATATAGTAATGAATGTAAGCTTGACTGCGAAAACAAAGAAAGACTTAGAAAGAATCTGCCACCAATAACCATTAAATATAGGGGGAAATGCATTGAATACAAATGCGGTCCTCTTAAGAGACAAGTTTGCGGTAGTGATGGAATCACATACAGCAGCAGCTGTGAACTAGACTGCGCGAATAAAGTTGCCGATAAACTAGGCCAACCTGGGGTTCAAAACTGGTACGAGGGGCCATGCGTGTCCTGTCAGTGCCCAAATTACAAGGAGCCCTTATGCGCTAGCGATGACAAAACATACACCAACCCTTGCTTGTTCGACTGTGAAAACAATATCAGAGAGAGAAGAGGGTTGGAAAAATTAACAGAGCTCTACAAAGGCGAATGTGAGTTGTGCTTATGTACCAAAATAGGCAACCCAGTATGTGGCAGCGATCAGAAAACTTATGGCAATCCATGCGAACTGTATTGCGAAAATAGAAGACGGAAAAAACAAGGATTGCCTCCAATAAAAATACAAAGGTCCTTGCGTAATATGCGTTTGTCCTAGAATATTTGATCCAGTTTGCGGCAGTGATGATAAAACGTATTCTAATAAATGCCTATTAGATTGTGAAAACAAGAAAAGAATAAAACAAGGAAAACTCAAGATAACCATAGCCTATAAGGGAGAGTGTCAATCTTGTGCTTGTACTGCTGATTACAATCCCGTATGCGGCAGTGATGGAAAAACGTATGGAAACCCTTGTGCTCTGGATTGCGAAAATAAAAAAAGGAAAAGACAAAACTTGTCTGCTATAGAGCAAGCCTATAAAGGTGAGTGCATCGTCTGTGGCTGCACGAAGGAAAAGAACCCTGTTTGCGCTAGCAACGAAGTCACTTATTCGAATAAATGTCTTTTGAATTGCGAAAACAGAAAAAGAGGAAGACAAGGACTTTCTAACTTGACCATATTGTATAATGGCGAGTGTATAACATGTATATGCACGTTGGATTATCGCCCTGTCTGTGGTGCTGACGGAGTAACGTATAGCAACAAATGCGCTTTGGGTTGCGAAAATAAGAAACGGGATAGACAAGATTTGCCACCCATCAAAATACGATACGAGGGAGAATGCGTTGCGTGTCCGTGCACGAAGGAGCTCAACCCCGTTTGCGGCTCTGATGGCGCTACTTATGCCAACCCGTGCATATTTGATTGCGAAAACAAAAGAAGAACAGGGCGAGGTCTTCCTAAATTGTGCGTGGTGTACAAAGGTGAATGCGTCGTTTGTAAATGTCCGAGAGATTATAATCCCCTGTGTGCGTGTGACAAGAAAACGTACCGCAACAAATGCACGTTGATTTGTGAAAACGAAAGAAGGAAGAGGCAACACAGGCCACCACTGAAAGTCGTCTCAGACGGTCCGTGCGGCTGCGCCTGTCCGAGAATCTCTGATCCCCAATGCGGTAGCGACGGAAAAACTTACACCAATAAATGTCTTCTACAATGCGAGAACAAGCGGCGCGCTGACTTGGACCTTCCGCTGATTCAAATCGCGTACTGCGGTCAGTGCGTGAAGAACTGCTCGCGCTGCGGCAGTGACAATCACCCGGTGTGCGGCACCGACGGCAAGACTTACCTGAACCAATGCTGGCTGGAGTGCAGCGGCAAGTGCCGTGTTCAACGAAATGGTCCCTGTTCCAAATAAGTACTCTGAAATAAATACACATTCACAACCATGTGAAATTTTATTAACCTGAATTTGGTCACCTGTTAAAGTAAATTATTTACTTTTAAATTACTATAATGTATTTCAATAAATACTATTCAAATTATAAGATTTATTTATCCCATAATAAATAAGCTAGTTAAACCTGTTGATTTATGGATGTCGATCGTACAGAATTTTTACGTAATTTTGTCCTTCAAATGATGTCCTAGTTTTCCAAAGCACTAGGTTTCTTAATTTCTAAGAGTATAAAATTAAGAATAATTTTGTGTGAGTGTGTAACGGGATAAAATAAAAAGTAGACGTTGCAGAATCACACTGATTTAATTTCGATTTACAATCGGGCAGAGTTCCGTCTTAGAAACAGTAAAACAGAGAAGTGATCTAAATATGAGATGGCGCGGCATTTTATAGTTTCTCCGATAGTAAGGCGCTAGCTTGGCTTGGCTCTGATTGGCTCGCTTGGGCTGGCTGGCACATGGCTGCACGTGCTTGGTTCTGATTGGCTGGCTTGGGCTGGCTGGCACATGGCTGCACGTGCTTGGCTCTGATTGGCTGGCTTGCGATTGGCTGAGGCGGTGTGGCGCGTAACAAGTGCCACTAAGTTCTAGAATCTGAAGGAACCTGAAGGTGGATGTAGCGAAATCATCAAACCCTCTTGTAATTATTAAGGATGTCTTGGCCTATCACAAGGATCAAGACATAATACAGTTTTTGACCTCCCAAAACAAACATCTTTTTAAGGACATAGCTGTGCAGGACGCTACGATGAAGGTCCGTTACAGGAAGCGTGCCAGAAACAGCCTGGAGTCCCACCCGGTGCTAGAGGTATCACCACTACTCCATAAAGCGCTGTTGGAGGTGGGTGTTGTGTACCTGGACCTCCAAAGGCGACCAGTCTTCGACTTGTCTGCACTAGTACAGTGCACGAAGTGCTTAGGCTATGGCCACACAAAAATGATCTGCAAAGAAGCGGAAGACCGATGCAGCCACTGTGGCCATAAACACAGGTGGGTAAATTGTAAACTCCGCAAAGAGGGCAAGCCGCCGAAATGCCTCAACTGTCTTGAGACGAAGGGCACTAAACCAGAACATAGCCAGCATAATGCGTTTAGCCATGAGTGTCCTTTGTGGCAAAAATGGGATGCCTTAGCCAGAGAGAAAGTCACCTACTGCTAAAGGCATGCCATTGACACCCCTCAGAGCGAGCAGAGAACTATACATCATCCAGGCAAATCTGCACCGCTCCAAAACAGCCACGGCAGAATTGCTTCAAGTCGCAGACCAACGTAAAGTAGACATAGCCATCGTGCAGGAACCGTATGTGGGAAATCAGGGTATAGTAAAACGTTACCCTGGCACCAAAATCATACAGTGTACCAGCAATGCCGTCAAACCAGTGAAAGCGGCCATTATCGTCTTCAGTGACAGACTCAGGGTGATACAAGACCCTGGGCTTGCCACAGAGACCGAGGTGGCTGTATGGCTGGAGGCGGCAGGTCTGCGGCTTGGAGTAATATCTGTCTATTTCGAGGGGACTGAAGAAATCGAAACCAATATAAATCGGGTAAAGACAATTATACAAAAACTCAGTGTGAGGGATCTAAACGTGGCGGGAGATATAAACGCATGGAGCCCGTGGTGGGGCAGCAGATCTGAGGATCGGAGGGGGGAAAAGTACGCAGCATTCCTGAATGAAATAGATCTAGAAATACTGAACACAGGGGATACACCCACCTTCGAAACATACAGGGCAGGGAAACTGTACGAGAGTCATGTAGACGTCACAGCGTGTAGCCTATCCCTGCTAGGAAAAATCACCAACTGGAAGGTAGACAGGCATCTAACGACATCCGATCACAATGCAATTACTTTTACCGTAGGGCTAGCAAACCCTATAGGCACCTTAAAACCCATTACCACCCGAGTTTACAACACTGCTAAAGCAAAGTGGTCGGATTTTGTAAAGACTTTCAGATACAGTATAGAAACAATGAATTTGGACCCCTCACTTGCTGAATCCGAAAAAGACTTGAACGCTGTAGTAATTGATTACACCAAGCTGATACAGGACACTTGCGATCAGGTAATTCCGAAAATAGCAACAAAGAACGGGAAACCAACCCCTCCTTGGTGGACAAAAGAATTGGAGTCAAAAAAGGGGGAGGTACTTCGAATGAAGCGCAGAATAAGGAATGCAGCGCCTCACCGAAAAAACCAGGTCTGGCAAGATTACCATAGATCAAAGAGCGAATACGCAGAAATGACAAGTTGCGAACAGATAATAAACTGGAAAGAGTTCTGCACAACGCAAGAAAAAGAGACGATGTGGGACAAAGTGTATCGAGTCCTAAGAAAAACATCGGGAAGGCAAGAAGATGTACTCCTAAAAGACCATAATGGTAGCACCCTGACTCCGCAGACATCTGCTGAACTACTTACCAAAACATTCTATGCAGACGACACACTTGAGACCGACACAGCATACCGCACAAAGATCCGAGCAATGATGGAGAGCCAAAGTTGGAGGGATGATCGACTAGGACCGGATGAACCACCGTTTATTACTGCTGAACTAGAGTCAGTGCTAAGGAATCAAAACCCTAAGAAGACACCAGGACCGGACGGACTAACAGCCGATGTGTGCACAGCAGCAATCCGAAACGACGGGGGAGTGTTCCTGGGCATAGCAAATAAATGCTTGACGCTGAGACACTTCCGTGACCAATGGAAAGTGGCACACGTTATCATCCTGAGAAAACCGGGAAAGGACGATTATACGCATCCTAAGTCATACCGACCGATTGGCTTGCTGTCAGTGCTTGGAAAAATACTAGAAAAACTAATGATCGCAAGACTGCGGTGGCATATTCTCCCTACACTGAGCGCGAACCAATACGGCTTCACGCCGCAACGCGGAACCGAAGACGCCCTTTTTGACTTGGTCGAGAATATAAGGATGAGGCTCCGAGAGAAAAAGCTTATCCTCATGGTGTCACTAGACATAGAGGGTGCCTTTGACAATGCTTGGTGGCCAGCGCTCAAGAAACAGCTAATAATTAAACAGTGTCCCCGAAACCTCTACTTCATGATCGAATCATACCTTCGAGATCGGAAAGTAGAGGTTAACTACATGAGGGAAAAAGCGGGAAAAGCGACCACCAAAGGATGTGTCCAGGGATCAATAGGAGGTCCCACTTTCTGGAACATAATCCTGGATTCCCTGCTAAAACAGTTACAGGGGAGAGATGTACACTGCCAGGCCTTCGCAGATGACGTGGTTCTGGTTTTCACAGGTGAAACAGGTCAGCAAGTGGAGGAGACCGCAAACGAAATCCTAGATAGAGTAGTGAAATGGGGAGGACGTAATAAACTTAACTTCGCGCCACACAAAACCAAGGCGATGGTGATTACGAAGAAATTGAAGTACGACCCCCCCATAGTGACGATGTCCGGGATGAATATCGATTTGGTGACGGCAATTAAAGTACTAGGACTCACGATTGACAGAAACCTAAACTTCGCCGAGCATGTATCAGAACAGTGCAGAAAAGTAACTAACATATATAAGCAACTAGCACGCACGGCGAAGGTAACATGGGGTCTGAACAGTGAAACCATCAGGACGATGTACATAGCGGTCATTGAACCTATCATCCTGTACACCAGTGGAGCGTGGAGCCAGGCCACAGATTTGGAACTCATCAAAAAGCAGCTGGAGTCGGTCCAACGTAACTTTGCGATAAAAGTCTGCAAAGCCTACAGAACAGTATCCCTGACGTCCGCTCTCAGATTATCTGGACTGCTCCCACTTGACCTGCGAGTGCAAGAAACAGCAACCCTCTACAGAACCAAAAAAAGGGACTGCCGAGACCACCTGCCACCGGGGAGTATACTGGAGAAGGAAACACCATTTCTCAAGAGACCCCACCCATCCGAGCAAGTGCTGATAGAGTATGAATGTATAGAGGATACATCAGTAGAGTAGTGACCACAACGCCAACGAGGACACTACGTTGAGCATCAAATGCAGAACTCTTCTAATGTATGCTGCGCCGTGTCATCGTCGGCTCCTCACTCGTGGCATCGAGATTTGGTTTGTCGCGATTTCGTGCATCGAAATTTGGTTTGTCGCGATTTGTCGCGCTAACGTGCATTGGGATGGTGTGTTTCGAACTTATGTATTACACTCTACGAAAACACAAATTCCAAGACCCACAAATATACACAGATGGCAGTAAAATTGATCAGGGGGTAGGAGCTGCCGTCTCGTGGTGGGTAGAGGGAAAAGAAACCGCCAGCTACACATTTGGTCTCGATCCTGCCTGTATGGTCTTTCAGTCTGAACTGTATGCACTGCATAGAGCGATAGAAATGGTCCGGAGACAGGGAGTTACCTCAGCAACAATACTGAGTGACTCTAGATCATCACTGGAGATCATCACGAACTCTAAAGCAGATTTTCAGCTCGTGCAGAGGATCCATGAAGACATCAGAAGTATTAGAAAGAACGGTGGAGAGGTCAAACTGTCGTGGTTAAGAGCACACGTGGGCACAGTGGGAAACGAAAGAGCGGACGAATTAGCCAAAAAAGCTGCGAGGGCGGTAGATGGAACGCGGGACTACTGTGAGATCCCCGTGTCGTTCGTGAGGAATAAAATAAGGGAGGAGACAGTCCGAAAATGGCAGGACAGATACGTGACCTCTTCTACAGGGGGAGTGACAAAATGTTTTTTTCCAGATCAGGCAAAAGCATACAGCTGGGTTAGAAAGGAAAAGCCATCATCTCGTCTGATACAAGTCTTCACGGGACACGGGGGGTTCGCAGAATATCTGTACCGATTCAAACTAAAGGATAATCCATACTGTGAATGTGACCCTGGGGAGATTGAATCGGTATGGCACGTGATCCTGGACTGCCCCAGATTCGCTAGTGCCCGCCATGATTTAGAACATAGACTAGGTAAGATAGTAATAAGTGCAGATAACATCCATGAGCTACTGATGGATAAAACGGCAAAACCATTTGTGGTGCAGTTTGTAGAAGCAGTGGCCCATGTGGCAACACAACGAAATAAAAACTGTACTCCACCAGCGCAGGGAGGTGATGGAGATTCGATTATTGTGGCGCCACGAATGCAGGAAACTTACGTTGCCCCAAATATTACGCAAGAGCAGTGGTTGAGCGGCGGAGAAAAAGGAGCAGTAGGTCTACTCACAAGGGGTGTAGCGTTGTTCATGGACAGTGCAAGAGAAAGGATTGGCATTAGTTTCTGCATGTCCAGAACAAGGAAGCACGTTGCGATATCACCAGGCTTAGCAGTCCTGCTAAAAAGAAGCACTACCAGGACGACCATCAAAAGGAAGGTGTTTGACGCAATACCCGAGGTGATGCTTGCAGGGCAGAAATGCCGGATCGTGCGTTCCAGGAACAAGTCGATCCTACTCCTGGACTGGGACATTGATAAGTCATCTTTCACCAGGGCGGGGGAACTACTGTTAAACCTGGTTGGAGACCCGAGAGTCATCAGCTTGGATGTCATGAAGGCGGATCTCGAGAAAGGGAATGTATCCGATTACACACCCTTATTAGAGGCCTCCCGAAAACACAAAATTATTGTATACGAGGGGAGAGGCCAAAACCTCGACTTTCTACTTAAAGAACATGAGCAGACTCCACGCGATGAACTGACGCAAAGTGGCTCAGCTAGGGCAGAAAGGCAACCCCACGAGTGCATAAAGGAGGCACTCCGCTTCCACCGGGTGCCTCCGTACCTCCGCGCCCTCGTGGAGGATTAGGCAAGGCAGGTCCATCCTCTACGAGGGTCCGGATGGGCGCGTCCATACGTGGGCAATGGCGGCAGGTGTACCCCAGGGTTCCGTACTAGGTCCTCTACTATGGAACCTGGGGTACAATTGGGTCCTGCGAGGCGACCTTTTTCCACGAATGAAGGACGTCTGCTTCGCCGACGACACACTCGTCACGGCGAGAGCTAAAACGGGGGAGGAGGCGGCCCACCTTGTGTCGGTCGGCACCTCTTTGGTTGTCCGACGCATCCGCCTCCTGGGTTTGGATGTGGCCCTTGAAAAAACGAGGGCCATGAGTTTCCACGCCCCCCGTCGCAGGACGGGGCTCCGAGTCCGAGTGGAGGGAGTTCGTATACCGGTCGAGGCGCATCTCAAGTACCTCGGCCTGGTTCTGGACCCCCGATGGAGTTTCGAGGAGCATTTTAAGCTCCTCGCTCCACGGCTGTGTGCCGCCGCAGCCGCACTTGGACGGGTCCTCCCTAATGTGGGAGGCCCAGGATCGGCGTGCCGTCGGCTCTATCACGGGGTGATAAGGTCGATGGCACTATACGGAGCCCCGGTATGGGCGGCGTGCCTCTCCCTCCGTACGGTGGCCCTGCTGCGACGTCCGCAGAGGGTCATAGCAACCCGGGCCGTGCGAGCTTATCGCACGGTCAGCCACGGCGCGGCCTGCGTTCTTGCGGGTCAAACGCCGTGGGATGTCGATGCACGCTTCCATTCGGAGGTGTATCGGCATCGGGTTGCTGTTCGAGAACGGGGGGGACGATCCGCTCCACAGGAGGTGGAGCGGGTTCGTACCCTGGCGCAGAGGGAGGCTCTGCGCCAGTGGGGTGAGGCACTCGCTTCCCCAGCTGCCGGCCACCGGACGATCGATGCGATTCGTCCGGTGTTGGAGGAGTGGGTTGGGCGCCGGCAGGGCAGCCTCACATTCCGCATGGTGCAGGTACTGACCGGGCATGGCTGCTTCGGTCGCTACATGCACCGGGTCGCCCGTCGGGAGGAAACGCCGCAGTGTCATCACTGCGACGCTCCCGATGACACTGCCGAGCACACACTATTGGTGTGCCCGGCTTGGCGACGCCAGCGCAGCGAACTCAACGCTGCGCTGGGAGGTGCAAACCTCTCGCTACCGAGCATGGTCGTGGCCATGCTCCGCGGCGATGCGGAATGGGGGGCTGTCGCCTCCTTCTGCGAGGATGTCATCTCGCAGAAGGAGGCCGCGGAGAGGGAGCAGGAGGCTGATCCTCAAGCCGCTCCCATCTGCCGCAGACGGATAGGCAGGCGAAGGCGGGCATTCGCACAAGCGATGTCCGTCTAGTGACCCTGCCGTGGAGGCCTGCGTGCATGGTTGGCCCCGTGCACGCCGCCGTAAGGCCCTCCGTCTGGGGATTGCCCTGGTGTTCTCGGGCAATCCCCCCTTGGCGATAGCCCGACCAGTTGGTCGGGCTTGCCCGGGCGCGTGGGTAGTGGAGTCGCAGTGTGGACCTTACCTAGCGCGCCCAAGAGGGCAGGGAGAACACCGGGGGGTTTTAGTGGGTAGGCCTGGCACTCTGCCGGGAGAGCCCCACACACGCTCGCCTTCTAGCCAACGGCGGGTACGGTGCGGTTACGCATTTCCCCCCGAGAAAAAAAAAGAAGGGCAGAAAGGCAACATGAGGAGGCGGTGCAAGAAGAAAACGAAAGAAGATGCCTCCAATCACAAAAACAATCCCCGACAGACGACCTCGTCAGGGGAATATTTATTGCCCTGGGCCAAGCTCATCCTAGGAGGACGGGTGGCGAGACACTAACAAACGTGGACCCCAAACATAAAACGATTTCCTCAACAAAAACCACACTTGCAGACATGGGAAGGGTGAGACCGCCAACCAGAATAATAACTGATCGGGACGGAGACGACCTAGTCAACGCCTATCTGGAGTACGTGGAGACACTGCGGGCGACGCTGCAGGTAAAACACACCACCTGTAGCAAGATACTGTAAGCATTTCAGATAAACGCCCGCATGTTATTGCGGGAGCTCCTGGGAGGGGCGAGGGCTGTGGTCTATAACAACGACACCGGAACTGTGGTGGCGGGAACTCACCCTATAGATAAAAGGCAAATGGCGGCGTACAGTGCCACGGCGGGCATGGTGCTGGTGGATCATGTAGCGACTGAGGAAAGGGGAGTCCTCACATTCTGCACACCCAATAGTGGTAATTGCCAGGTGCACCCGTTTTATGTTGGAGGACCGAATTCTAGAAATGGCAGAAGCCATGAGCGGAACTTGGGTCTCCGAACCATGGGGTAAACTGGCGATCAGATGGGTGGACGGTGTGCCGGGGTGCGGGAAGACTACGTGGCTCCTCAACAACTTCCAAATGAAGGAAGACATGATAATCACTAGCACACTCGAGACGGCAAAAGAACTGTCGGACAAAGTGACGACTCGATTTGGGGCGGTCGTGAGGGGGAAAGTAAGAACCATTGCCTCGGTCCTCATCAATGGGGTGGGAACATCAAAGCGCCTTTTGGTGGATGAAGCTCTACTAGTTCATTTTGGAGCTATTGTCATGGCAGCAAGGCTGACCGGGGCAAGAGAATTGGTACTGATGACTGACACGAATCAGATCCCCTTCATAGACAGAGATAACTTGTTCGAGATGTTTTATGGAAGCCCTGTCGCCATTACGTCGATAACAGAAAAGCTTCTCTGCACACACCGAAGTCCGCTGGATGTAGTGTACGCCCTCCAAAACATCTACGAGGGCATTTACACATCACGGCAAGTGCTAAGGTCCATGACATGCAAAATGGCATCTGAAGCGGTACTACGAAGGGGCGACCAAAATACTCTCTTCCTTACCTTTACTCAAGACGAGAAAGAAGCGTATGGGAGGGATGGGTTTGGTACCGGAGCTCAATCCAGATTGCTGACGATCCATGAAGCACAAGGACTAACATACGATCACGTGGTTGTGCTCAGAGGAGCAGAAAGGAAGAACCCTGTCCATGATAGTGTTCCCCACGCGGTGGTTGCCATAACGAGACACACAGTATCCTGCAACTACTTCTACCGGGAGCTGAAGGAGGACGACGCAATTAGACGTCTCATTGCCCATCCCAGTACAGCAACAGATGAAGAGGTGGTAGAATATAATGAAAAAATGATGCTCAGAGCCCTATCAAGCGCAGCGACCTGGGTGTAATAACAAACATCAACCCTGGAACCCGAAGTGAATACATAGGCATAAATAGGGAAATGTTAGCATAGGTTACTTAAGAGCACTCGTACAATAAGAATATTGCGATGATACAGATTTTTTACAACAAATAAAACTGACTGCAAAAACACCAAAAAGTCATAAATAATACCTGCGTCTCCAACATATCGTGTTGACGCCTGGGGTCAAATTCCGCCCGAAGCGAAGTTTTTCTTTAATGATTTATTCATCATTTTTCAATTTATTTAGCATTTTTAAAGAAAGTGCAAAATCACATATAATATTAAAATGGACAGAATAGTTAAATCAATAAATCAATTATAACTTCTATGTTCAAGGGTGGGGAGAGAAGCGACACCAGTAACTATATGCCGATATCTCTACCGATATCTGTACTGCCTGTTTAATCAAAAATTTTGGAGAAATTGTTGAATGCTAGGCTAATCAATTATTTAAATGCTTTTAATATTCTATCAACACTTCAGTTTGGATTTAGACGAGGAATATCTATATACCTAAGCATATGTACAGCCGGCTTCAAAAGTAGATAAACACTTTAGTATCATGTCACACCAACTATTAACAATGCAATATAGGTGTAACCATACTTAACAAAAGGAATAGTTGGTGCGACATGGTACTAAATCTGCTAAAAATGATTATCTACTTTTGAAGGCGACTGTACATACAAATCTAAATCAAAAGTAAATTAGCACTCATTGAACTCCAAAAAGGAGATGAATTACAAACAAACACACTCTCTCACATATAATTTAAGTGAGGACTGTGTTTTTGTCGTGCTATTATAACACAATTTTTTTTTGCTTTAATAGAAGCTCATTCTATAATAAACAGAAAGAAAAAATCGGTTTTCGAATAACTATAAAAAAACCAAGATATAAGGTTTTAAAGATTTTTCTCCATCTCTTTATAGCAAAACGCAATTTACAAGGAGTTTATATGGCCGTACTCAACTATGACGTCACGGTTGATGTCGGATCTCTCTGTCTAATCGCCTTCAAATTAACAACTTAAAATGCTTGTATCTAATGTATTTCTTAGCCGATTTTAATTCTAATTTCACAGGACTGCATCTTTTTCCACGGTATTTTAATATTTAATGACGAGACGTAAAAATTAGAATTCAGTCATCATCCCAATTAATAGCCAATATGGCTATCTGTGTATGGCGAGTCACTAACATAAACTCAGATTTTATTGTACTATAGTATCACGCCCAAGGCAATAATTTTGCGTGTAGAATTTCTTGTATTTATTTCATTTCGTAAATTTATTTATGAATGTCTTAAACTAATCTATTTAATAGATTCTCGCGTCAAAACAAAACAGAAATAAAGAAGTAGAGTAAGCGGCATTTTACTCAAAAACCCCCCATCTAATGATCCTACTACAATGAATAACGACCTAAGACGATGTAGAATACATCTTTTTCCCCGCAAAAATTAAATCCTCGTTGGCTACGGGCAAATGCCGCCAAATGACCGTCGAATAATTCCGCTCACTGTCTTGATGTAGACGACTCTTGTGACACTATCCTTGCCAGGGCTGGTACCGACGATCTTCCCTAGTGTCCAATGGCACGGTGGTAGCCTGTCTTCCCTCACCAGCACCAGAGTTCCGGAAGTAAGCCCTTATAGCTGCGCCACTTCACTCGCTCTTGTAGAAGGCTGACATAGTCTCGTGACCACCGTCGCACAAAATCCTGCTGGATCTGCTGGAGAACCTGATACTTGTTTAGCGCAGTAGTGTCGCTCTCATACTGATAGTCAGGGATCGCCGTAAGCGCTCTACCGAGAAAGTGAGCTGGCGTCAGAATAGGAAAATTATCGTCATTACCACAAGGTATAGGGCACAATGGTCTGAAATTTAATATACCCTCTATTTGTACAATTAAGGTTAGAAAGCCCTCATAAGTAAACTTTTTAGATGAAATTTAAAACTCTTTACGGCAGCTTCATGCAAACCCCCCATATGAGGAGTATAAACAGGTAGGAATTTCCATTGAATACCCTCGGCGCTACATCTATCTATAATAAATGAACCTTGGTTAGTGACAAAGTCATACACCTCCTTCATTTCCTTGTCTGCACACCGAAATGTTGACGCGTTATCACTTACGATTGTGCTCGGTTTCCCTCGCCTAGAAATAAAACGACGCAATGCCGCTAAAAATTTTTGCCGTTTCCAAACTCGACACTACCTCCAAATGAACAGCCTTGATACAGAAACAAATAAATACAGCGACCCAACCCTTATACGTCCTGCAACCACGTCCGACTCCGTTTTTTAGCAAAAATGGTCCTGCATAGTCCACTCCGCAAGTATTAAATGGTAACGCGTAACGGTCAAAGGCGCTCTCGGACAGAAGCTAATAGTTGTTGAGGCCCGCAGTGCAGAAGTCTCTTATGTTCACTTGACATAATTAGCTCCGTCAAATAATGTTCCTTTGGTAAAATAATTGGATGTTTCTTTTCATAAACCTTCACCATCGAGGAATGGATTTAGGCTAAGTATTCTAGACGTAGAATTAATAGGTTTATTATTCGATAAGAGGGTGTATTTTTTAGGGAAACATTGTTTTTGCACATAAAATAGAAGCTTTTTAGTGGCATTATTTAATTCAGATACAGTAAAGTTGCCGACTATTGTTGTTATTCGGGTTTTTCCCATTACCGATAAATCGTAAAACAAAGGCAAAAGTTCGAATTACACCGGTACTTGGAAAACTTATTTATAATATTATTAATGAAGTCATAACTATAGTCTATACTTATCTGAGCACAAATGACTGCTTTCTTAGTTTCGGGTAATGGGTCTGATACTAGGGGTAGTTTTAGTGACGGCCATTGAGAAACATGCTTAGAAAGCCAATTAGGGCCGTGCCACCATAACTCACACTTTAGAAGAAGTTCACTAGATATTAGATCGGCTGGATTATCCTTCGAACAAAGAATAGAATAGAATAGAATATTTTTATTTGTCTTTGAAAAGGGTACATAGAAGATGTTGTTGTTTGTCTGACCACCTATTCAGCCATAAACAATAGCACACAAATATAAATAAGAAGCCTCACAATTACGAGTACAATCACTAAAAATAAACCTTTAACAACAATATAGGTATTATAGCCAGTTTTGAATTATAATATCTAGGGTAACATTTTCCAAAATTACAGACATTAATCAATATACACTATTTAATATGTTACAAATTCATCATCTTTTTGGTTTGCCTGTGCATTGCTGGTATGTTATAGTTCTTTATAATCAATAAATTCTAGAACAGTGTAGAATGCATGATCAATCAACCATTTGTGCAATGCTTTTTTAAATCTATTGAAAGGCATATCTTTCATTTGTTGTGGAATCTTATTATATAAAACCATACACATATAATAGCAGTTTTTCTTGAATCGCGCACTTTTTATAACAAAGTCGACAGCTAATCTGTTCCCGTTTCTTGTATTAGTGGGATATACATCTTTTGCGCGTTTAAAATAACTGAGATTTTGCTTGTCAAATTTTCCTACTTCCAATATGTATAAGCACGGAAGAGGCAAGATGTTCATTGACTTGAATACCGGTTTACAAGACTGATAAGGGGCCAAGCCACAAATTGCTCTAATGCATTTTTTTTGTGCAATGAATACTTTGCGTGCATCAGTACTATTACCCCAAAGTACAAGTCCATAACGCATTACTGATTCTACATATGCAAAGTACGCCGTGAGGGCTGTACCCCTTGTCGCTATTTTAGTTAATTTATATAATGCAAATGAAAATCGATTAATTCTATTACATACATTGTCAACGTGTTGTTTCCAGTCAAATCTATGGTCAATATCTATACCTAAGAATCTTACTTTATTTGAATTTTTAATTTTTTGTCCTTGATAATTTATATCCAGAGTACGGTTTAGATTAGTATAATTCATAAAATATGTCTTGTCAATATTAGTTTGTAAATTATAATATTTTAGCCAGTTCACTATAGTCTTTACAGTTTGATTTACTTCATCAATATGCTCATTCAAGGTTTTTTTGGAATTCGTCGTGACTACTACTGATATGTCGTCAGCAAATAAAATAATTTTATGGCTAATAATACTTGGGAGATCATTGACGTAGACAAGAAATAAAAGGGGCCCAAGCACACTTCCTTGTGGCACTCCAAATCCGCTTAAAGCTTTGAATTCCGATCTGTATTTCTGTGCTACTTGACCAGTATCTAGTTTAGTTATTTCAACAGACTGCATTCTGTTTTCTAGATATGACTTTATCCATTTTAGTGTTGTACCTCTTATACCGCTATATTCCAATTTCTCTAAAAGTTGTTTATGTGAAAAATAAATTATTCTTATTCTTTTCAAAAAGTATGCACCAGCACAATGTTACTTAAAATTGTAAATAAGTAAAGAATCCATTTTCTTAAAAATGTAAGCAATAAATTCTTAAAATACGTAGATCTACGTAAAAGGTTTTCAGTTAAGACCTAAAAATACGTGTATTTATTTAGGTAAACAGAAATAGAGCTGGCAGCACTTTGTAACCCGGGCGTCACTTAGATCATTTAACCTATGGATGCGGTACGCAACAAATCGCAGTGTAAATTTTTCTGCCACTTTTCGCGGGAGGCGAGGTAAACATGCACGCACACTACGAAAATGTAGAATACACATACAGAGACGTTGTTCTTATGTTTACGAACACACACTATGAAAATATTACCCTACAATGAAGAAACACACACACATCGACAAATTAACGTGTATCTACGCAATCGCCCCACCACAAAGAATGAATGTCCCTAGTGATGTGACACAAAGAATGAGTAACTATTTGGGTCGTCGTGAGTGAATGATTGAAATGTAACCGTGCGTTTGCACTGAGAAACATAAAACATGCAATGTTTTACAACTTGTTGTATGATACAAATCTCAAAATTTGTTGTGTATGATTTTGCGTTCGCACTGCCGAAAATCGTGTTGGATTCGGAACAAATAATATTTGTTGCAGATTGCGTTAGGATCGCCTCAAAACTTGTTGTCTGTCAACGTTTTTTATGAATTTGTCAACGATTGCGTTCGCACTTTCGGCTGTTAAAGACTTCATACATGTTTTGCAACATGTTGGGGTGTTGACAATGGAAACGCATTCCTAAACATTGACAGAAACATGTTTAAAAAACATGTCTTTATGTAGGAGATGTTTCGTCAGTGCAAACGCACGGTTACAATAAATTGTATTTTTATAACTATACCCTGTTCGGCTAGAGTTGATAAAAATACAATGAAGACAGGGTTTCTTAAATTAGTGCAAAGCGAGGCCCACTAATTATTATTTAAATGCTTTAATAAGTTTTTTGTGTCAAATACAGCAATTTTACAAACGCCTTTGACATATCAAAGAAAAGTACTGTTGTATAGTTTTTGTCATTTATACTCAATAAAGTTTCTTTCACTAAGTCAAAAGCCGCAGATGTGGTCGATTTATGTTTTTGAAAGCCGTGCTGATTCTTTGCTAATACCTTAAATTTATCAAAAAATGACATAATTTTATTGTGTATTACCTTTTCGTAAACCTTAGATAATATAGGTATCAGTGTAATAGGACGATAATTATTTAAAACAGATTTATCACCTTTTTTAAAAAGCGGTTTAACTACTGATAATTTTAATTTTTCAGGAAAAGTACCAGTTTGCATTGATATATTGATTAAATATGCTAACACTGAGCTTATTTGTTCTTTACATGCTTTGATTACGTTTGTACATATATCATCATATCCCTCGGAATTCGTAGTATTTAATGTCACAATAATCTTTTTCACATAATGTTCGTCAATGGGTGTAAGGTAAATTGAATTGTATAACATGTCATTAGAAGTTTTATGTACAGTATTATCAATAATAGGCATATTTGTCAAAGTAATAAAATAATCATTAAAAGTATCAGCAATTTTGAGAGGGTCATAGATAATTTCGTGATTTTTTTCAATTCTGTCGATATAATTAATAGAATTGGATGCTTGATGGATTTCATTGTTAATGATACTCCATGTAGCTTTACATATATTTTTGCTTTTAAGCACAAATTTATTATTTGTATTTCTTTTTGCTCGATATATACATCTCTTTAGTATTTTTGAATACCGTTGGTAATGATATTTGTCAATATGATTTTTGTTTTTATAATATTTATGCCGTAAATTTCTGCTTCTAACACAGCTTTTTTTAATTCCTTTTGAGATCCAAGATACCTGTGGTCTTGTATTAATTTAATCTTATTAACAGGAAAACAAAGTTTATACAATAGACAGAACCAGTCATAAAAAATATTGAATGCTATATTTGGATCAGTTTCCTTATATAATTCTGTGAAATTCAAGCACGCTATATAATTTTGAAACTTGGCAATATTTTCCTGGGAGTAACATCTTCTGAATATAAATGTCGCCTTTGGTAGAGTGGGTTTAGATTTAACATCGAAACTAATCATCTGTGCCGTGTTATGATCAGATAAGCAGAGGGATAGCAAATGACCTGTTGCTCCTTTTACATTGCTAACAATATGGTCTATACATGATTTGCCTCTAGTAGCTTCAGTTATATGTTGCTTTAAGTTATAATTTTTGAGAATGTCCGTAAAATGATGAGTTGAATTGCTGATATTTAAAGTATTGATATTGAAGTCACCTAATATTACAATCCTTTGTTTGTTATGTTTGATTAAATACTTATGAAGCAAACACTCCAGTCTGTCAAGAAAATACTCTATGTGTCTTTTATTTGTGGCTGTCGAAGACCTGTATATACATACAACTATTACCCTATACAGGGGAATTCAAAACAGAACAGAACAGAGCAGCATTCAAAATGAAAGTTAGCCACAAATTCATTAAAAGTGTCTATTTTCTTAAAAGGAATACCCTGCCTGACCATAATGCAAGCACCTCCTCTCTTCTGATTTCTGGAGTAATGTGCTGCAAGTACATAATTGTGTATGATAATATTTTTTTCCTCATTGCTTTTCACAAAAGTTTCTGTGAAACATAAAACATCAGGCCACATATTTGCTTCAGTCAAGGTCACCTCTATCATTTCCGTTTTAGAGAGTAATCCTTGAATATTTTGATGGAGAATCCTGAATTTATTGGTTCTTCTAGGGACGAAAAAGCTCATTGTTTTTAGTACCCTGAATTTCTAAAGACTTATTAGGATTGTCATTCAGTATAGGAAAATAAAATGGTATCGTGCCCTTCTTATATTATGCTAAAGAATGTGAAGAATTCGTGTCTATTAGTTTGGTGTCTTTACCAGCTATATTATTTTCTAAGTAAAGTTTCCTTGCTGTCATAATTTTTTTTATATAGTAATTTTCGTATTTAATATAATCTATTTCCATGTTTATTTTAAAACTAATTAAATTTTTAATTGTCTTGTTTTTTATTAAGTAATTTGTCATAATTTGATTAATGTTTATAAAATTACAATTTTCATAATGTTGTGTCAATAGATTAATTTTAGTGTTGAGTTTATCTACATTTAGAAAATAATTACGATAAACACTTAATAAAAATATTTTACATTGTTTTATATTGCATAAGGTATTACATATATTTGTTATGATTTCATATGGATTTTTATCATTACAACCTACAGATAAAACCAAAATATCGTCCTTTGTCAAACTCTCTTTTAAAGACATGCAACTACTCAAAATTTGTGATGTTGTTGCAAAAGGCTTCACCATACCATTTATATTATACTCTTTCCCAGACCGGGACTTTAATAATTGTTCTGTCAGTCCGCGTAACTGCTGATCTCCAATGAGATAAATGCTTGATTTTGATTTACTTGTATTATTATAATCAGTTGTCCTCACAAGATTTTCTTCTATAGCCCTAGATGGCGCTGCACTGGAGAGTTCTAATTGTGAATTCAATGTTAAGTTGTCATTTTCGACATCGCAAGAAAAATTCAGAGTGCTTTTGATTAAATTTTTCTTTTTTCTAACAGTAATATTTTTTTTTGAACTTGAGTGACACATATTACTCAGATATTTTATTTTCGCCTCGTGTGTAGACAGTTTTTTTTTCAAATTCGAATTTTCATTTAATATATTTTCAATTTCATTTTCGGCAATAAGCAATTTTTCTTGTAAGTCCCTATTTTGTTTTTCCAGTTTTTCGATTTTGTCTTCCATATTTATAGTTCTAACTAGATGTCGGGTGTGTGCCGCGGGGTGCGAGCACCCCGCGGTGGTGGACTGCCCACTTTAGCTTTTGTAATCAAAAGGTAATCGATTGCGAGTCGGAGCAAAAATGTTTCCTTTTCTCGTCGAAGTTATAAAATTTGCCTAAAAAAGGTGTTCGAATATTCATAAAACTGGAAAGGTTTTGTTCTACTCTGAAAGCTCTTTGATTTGAATGAAATCCATATAGGATATGTGTCGCGTGTGTGCCGCAGGGTGCGAGCACTCCGCGGTGCTGTGGTTCACATGTTGTTTTTGTAAACAAAAGGTTTTCAGTTGCGAGTCGGTGCACAATTGTGTCTTTTTGTCGAAGTTTAATAAAAATTGCTTACATTGGGTGTTTGATTATTCAAAAATCTCGAAAGTTTTCGTTCTACTCTAAAAAGCCCTTTCAAAAGATACCCATATTACTTAGGTGGCAAAAGAAAAGTGATCTACCATTTTGGAGCTCAATTTTGATAACAATGCAATATGGTTATCGAAATTCAGGGTACTTTTTTTGGTACCTTGGTTACCTTGGTTTTCTTTTCTCCTATTTATAAATATCGATCGAAACCGAAATTGACCAAAAAATTATTAACGATATGAGAATTAGAAGTTTAATACTTTAAGAAAAGAATAGTATACAAATTTTCGGCATAGATTTGTATCCCATCTGCTTGAGTGAATTTAAAAAAAAACATATTCCCGCCATTTTTGCCTGTCTAAATTGGTTGGACGAAAATTAAGTAGGTACATACCTAGTCTAGTACTGCATATACTCTACTCTAAATTTACTGTCACTGGCAAGCCAACTAATTAAAAATGAATTCGACGAATAACGAAAATCAATTGGTAAATATACATAATCTTAATACCTATAAATAGTGCACTAATTAGTAGTAATAATGTAGGTCCTTTACGTTCGGCTTCTGAACCTATTATAAAATACTATGTACCTATGTAGATAAAGTAATGTATGCAACTTTACATAAATTAAGCCTTGCCTTGAAACAGGCGTTATGTTTTAAGAATCTCCATTATGTGAAAGTTACACACACTACTTTGAGATGTTAATAACTTGATCTTACGAGTATTTTACTCTGAAAACCGTAAAATAGTTACGATTTGGTCTTTTTTAAACAATATTAAAAACCGTCTTTATGACTGCCTTCCGTTGCAACAATACGCAACCATACCAGCTGCAGCGGTATGATATATGCGACGTTTTCATGGTAAACGGTTTTCAGTTCCCTATTCCCGTTCCCAAACGGTAAGTGTATATTTTAAGGATCTTATTTCGAGTTTTCCATATTATTTTTTTCGAGAAATAATTAGCGTAGGTCAATCTCGTCTAAAAATCCATCTCTGCATGATGTATAATAATTTATTTATAATCAATTATTTTAAAAAATATTTAAAAAATCTTAACTATTAATTTAGGAAATATAATCAAATAAATATAGCCCACATGTTTTTTATTTTTCGCTCCTTTTCAGATCAGCGGAGAATACTTTAAAAATACGGCACTATCCATACTCAACAAACTTATAGTATATTTTATTAGCAATGTATTAAAAATTTTGATAACACATTTTGTAAATTACATTGTAAAATTTCTGGTTAAACTTAATATAAATATTTATGTTGGCCCAGTAGCAATATTGCTATCTGGGTCAACATATTATTACTACAACATGATGGAAAGTACGAGTCTCTCAGTATATCGTCGTGAAATTTTTTCCCTTTTAGCGCTAAATACTGAGGGAATCGTGCTTTCCAACATGTTTTTTTATTGTACATTAATTTTTATTATAATAATTACAATAAAACAAATAATTTGTAAATTAAATATGCGAGCTCGTAATAATGTACAAATTAATATAAATATTCACTAATGAATACATATATTATTTTGTATATTATTCATCATCATCATCATCATCACAGCTCATATACGTCCCCATCGAGGGGTTCGAGCCCTATTAGGGTGATTAGGAGCTATATTAGGGTGATTAGGCCTTAGTCAACCACGCTGGCCCAGTGCGGATTGGTCGACTTCACATGCACCATTGAATTTCTTCGCAGATGTATGCAGGTTGCCTCTTGATGTTTTCCTTCACCGTAGGAGCGTCAGACAAATGTACATATGAAATTCGAAACAAAAAACACATTGGTACACTACGCATCAATAATATTACCTTGAATTGTCATGTAAATATGTTCATATGTACAAATAAATTGTAAATATGTAGGTACCTTGTAAATATGTACAAATTCTTGTGTAAATATTTGTATTATTCCTTTATTGCATTTTTTTATTATAATCACTTGTATCCTACAATATTGTTGCTTGAGGTCTACGTGACCTACAAATGTATATTGTCATGTCTATTGTCATGGCCAAACCAGGGTCAATAGGAAAGGCAGTCTACAACCAGCTCTGGAGTATCGGAGTTCCATAATGGAGTAGTTGAGCTCCTTCGGACCGGTCTATCGTCAGCCCTCGTAAAAGTGGCAGAGGACTGTCTAAACTCCATGCCAGTCTCCTGCTAATCAAGGACCTAGGGTACAGCTAACACCAGGCCCCTACACGCATATACAGAATAAATAATAGTACCAAAATACAGAAGGATCACCCTCGAAGAAAAGTCAAGTTTAGGTATGAAAATTTACCTACTCTTACGACCTTCATCTGACTGGACGGGAAATTGAAATTTATTGCATAACACAAGTGTTCCAGTTCCGTTATGCGTCGCTAACCCGATACCAATTTAGGGATAAGAGCGCAGGGTTCCAACTCACCGATATGCAGTTATCGTTACAGAAATTACCGAGAAAAATTTAAATTATTACGTGCGACGCAGCCAGCGTGCGAGCCGAGCGGCAACCTTTGCCATACACCGGCCCGGCCGGTGCGCCGGTCAAACGTACTTAAACTGCGGTGTGAAACCCTCCTGCCGCTACGTATCCTTGCTGCCTGCCGCCTGCCCTCAGCTCTACTTGAGCATCTACGCATCGCTGCCGCCGGAGTGTTCCTGAGCTCGCCTATACTGCCGCCTGCCCTGCCGAGTCACTGGGCGTGCCAGCTCCTGCTCCTGCTATCTGCCTACATGGAGTTTGACAACGCGTCTCTGCACCCTACCCTGGTCAGGCTAGTTTTTTAAAATAATAATTGCCTTGTACATAGTTAATTGTGTTAGATAAGCTCGGCCATACCTACCTGTGCTATTTGTTTTCTGTTTTTCTTTTTATAATAACACATCTTGTTAACCCAAAAACTTGTTTTTCTTTTAATTTTCTCCCTATTTTTTGTGCGTAGCCCTCTTACTACATGATAAAATGTTTTAGTACAGGAAAATATAGACGGAAAGCTAATAATAACTGGAATGAATAAGTGGAAATGAAAATCAAGGTGCTACTTTCCCGTTTTCAAGCAATTTCTATTTATTGCACCACCTCAAATATAAAATATAATAGTTCTCAAATTCATATATTCATGGACCTACAAAAAAAATACGGACGTAATGTGGCATTAAACAAATGTGAAGCATGCAACATAAGACAATTTCATGTGTTTGTACACGATCTACACTCACACAAATGTAGCAGGTAAGACAAAAATCTGTAATTTTTCAATGACCAAGACACGCACACATACAAAATGTGCTCCCATTTCCAAGCTTCACTCTTGATTCAACAACGCTTCGTCCGCCTTTTTTCAGGTCCGTGCATTTCTTAATGACAGAAACATGATTAATAACATTTCACTCGATAGAAAAAATCCAAAGATTGCTCCAAATATTTTACAACAGATGTGAATACAATAATAAAATACAATAATAGATAATTGAAAAAATACATCTTTTATGGTGTAGGTACTCCAGTTTTCCAAAAATCGATTAAAAGATGTAGAAAAGTAACGTTTCGTTCCGTCACAGCGCGTAAGTGACATTAGAAGCTATGCGATTATCAACTATACAGGGTAAATTTTGAGGTAGGTACCGGCAACCTCGCAGGATTAGATAACTAAAATAGCTAACATCATTAACTACAACATTTGTTTTCGAGTTTTAAGATAACTCAATACATTGAACAAAAATGAATTTACAACTTTTAATTGCACTGTCATGACATTGATAAGTCTATGTTTGTTTCATTTATAAACGACGATGGAAGACAACGCTACGCTCGCGCGCTGTGCGCGTGTAAGCTGTGTACAAACATTCTAGAGGTATATTAAATGAATTTTCTGACGAATTATCAAAAGTCGTAGAACAAACGTTGTAGTTAATGATGCTTGACTATCTACTCCTGCGAGGTTGCCGGTACCTCAAAATTTACCCTGTATTTCCTTGCAATAAAGCAGTCGCCGTATACGAGTATATTTCCTGGGAATCCTCGCCTTAATAATGTCGATAGCATACTTACTTCTATTTTGGAATTGTAGCAGCGAAACCGCTGCGTTGTCCGTTGTAGCGCGTGCGGTCATTCTAGCCAATTTTGTAACGTTTCAGAATGTTTTGCGGTTTTGTAAATACTAATTGAAATTTAACTTTAGTTTGAAATGCAAATCTGGTCATCTTTTAGTTTGATACGTTCACATAACTACAATTCTAAATACTTGGAGCTTGCTGCAATTAAATATATAAATGAATATATTAAACACGGATCTGAAAAAAAAACGGACGGAACGTTGTTGAATCAAGAGTGAAGCATGCAAATGGGAGTACATTTGTATGTGTGCGTGCCCAGTTCGTCGAGAAATGACGGTAGTTTGTCTTACCTAGAGCATTTGTGTGAGTGTAGGTCGTGTACAAACAAATGAAATTGTAGGACCTTGTATACTTAACATTTGTTTTAATACAACACTTTTCGTATTTTTTGTAGATCCATATATAAAAAAAAACATGTAGGTATATTGTTCAAATCTGGGAATATTGAACACATTTAAACAGGCGGCAAGAATTGCCCTTGCAAAGTACTCGCCAGTCCTAACTTAATGCAGGGAGGTACTCCCTCGCAGCACTGTTGTAAATGTTAATCGTAGGTACTCAATTTGGGTGATCTATTAACACTTTAAGCTAAATAAAACTAATAAATGGACAGATACCTATACTTTTCAAACTTGTGAGATTGATTTGTACCTACCGCTGATCTCTTGAAACACCCAACTATGTCAAGCTCGAAAGATTAAACTGTGTTGTACCTAACTGCAATTAAGAATGTCTTAACATAACTTTGTATTCACATTTAGGTATTAACGTTGCAAGAGTTTACAAAAAATATCTGGACTGCGTGCTTGTTCAGAAAAACAAAATGAACAACTTTTACTATTGGACCAATCTTGAAATAGCGAAAAAAAACAACCGTTCCATACATTTAGGTTCAGTGGAAGTGGAACATTTGTATTAAACACCAAATTTTTTTTGCGTCTGAACAAGCACACAAAATTTGGTTCCTACTTCGAAAATAGCCCGGCATATAATTATTAAAATAGTACTACTGAGAAGTCTTAGAAATTTAAGAAATGAAATCAGTTTTAAGAAAATGTGGCCCTGATTTCAATGTATCTTGGGATGGCTATAAAGTGATAAAACTATTTTTTTTTGTTTTATTCTATGAAAAATATTAAAATATTATTTTAAATCCCAAACCTTACATGTTTAAAATAATAGGTGACCATAATAAGGTAGTAAGTAAAGGTGTGCCCCACGTTTATAGCAAGGTTAAAACAATAAAAAAAACTTTTTAAAAACAAGCTTTTATTTAAATGCGCTAAAAAGAAAAAATAAACTTATACACTAAAAGTTTTACTTACTTATAACGTTATTTCACATTTGACACAATTTATATGACATAAAAACTTATCGCGAGATTTACTTGTGTGTAGTAACTTCATCATAATCATCATCACAGCTCATATACGTCCCCACCGAGGGGTTCGAGCCTACCCTATATTAGGGTGATTAGGCCTTACTCAACCACGCTGGCCCAGTGCGGATTGGTCGCCTTCACATACATCATTGAATTTCTTCGCAAATATATGCAGGTTGCCTCACGATGTTTTCCTTCACCGTAGGAGCGTCAGACAAATGTACATATGAAATTCGAAACGAAAAACACATTGGTACATGGCGGGTCTCGAACCCCGACCCCCCGATTGGAAGGCAAGTGCCGAGTCCACAGCGCCACCGACGCTCCTTAGCGCTACCGACGACGCTCCTTGTGTAGTAACTTAAAAGTACTTAAAAGAGTACTTTTAAGTACCTACTTGTATTTACTTTGAAAATTGTAATGTATTAAATTATTTACATCAAATTATTTAATTTACTTGTTTATCTACAAAAGTAAATCTCGCGACAAGCTTTTATGTCATATAAATTGTGTCCAATGTGAAATAACGTTATAAGTAAGTAAAAGTTTTAGTGTATAAGTTTATTTTTTCTTTTTAGCGTATTTAAATAAAAGCTTGTTTTTAAAAAGGTTTTTTTTACATTTGATTTATTTTTTACTTTTTAGTTATCACTGGACACGTTTCTCACTCTGTTCATCTCATTCAACGCATCATTGTTGCAAGGTCGTTTGCGTTTGCCGGAACGTCTATACAGAATTTCAACTCAATCGGTTAAAGATATCTACTTCAAAATTGATTTTTTAACTTTAGAAGTACGCCATATTGGATTAATAATATCACTTTATTTTTCAAGTTATTCTTAGCCAGACATTTTATTTGATACCCATATTGTAGGAGTGCATTAAAAATAATTGGTCCGCCATCTTGCGTATGCCGCCATCTTAGATTTAGAATGACGTCACACAGTTAACCAAGCATTGTCATCCAAACTGTGTGTGTATACAAAATTTCAGCTCAATCGGTTAAAGATATCTACTTCAAAATTGATTTTCAAGCTTTAGAAGTACGCCATATTGGATTAATAGTGACGTCACAATATTTTTAGAGGTACTCTTAGCAAGACCTTTTATTTGATACCCATATTGTAGGGGTGCATTAAAAATAATTGGTCCGCCATCTTGGGTATGCCGCCATCTTGGATTTAGAATAACGTCACACAGTCAACCGTGCATTGTCATCCAAACTGAACGTGTATACAAAATTTCAGCTCAATCGGTTAAAGATATCTGCTTCAAAATTGAGTTGCAAGATTCCACCCGAACATACATACTTACATATTTACATACTTACTTACATTGCAAGTTAAATAAAAGCTTCTAAAAAACAGAGACACCGCTCTTATTGTCAGTGCGGTTTTAATATTGTTTTGAGCGGTCATGGTTAGGGGGCAGGTTATCATAAGTAGTCATTGTGTCATTGTCGGTTTGAATCTTAGCATTATTGCACATTCGGGGAATCAACGTTCAGCGAAATCGATATAATAAACCGATTAGACATCATAATGCGCCCAAAGGAAATATATAATTATATGTAGGATAACTCATCTATACTAATATTATAAAGAGGAAAGATTTGATTGTTTGTTTGTTTATATTGAATAGGCTTCGAAATTATTGAACCGATTTTGATGAAAGTTGGTAAAGGGATAGTTCGAGACCAGGGGAAGGATAGGGTAATTTTCCTACGGGAAAAGTTAGTTATAATGCAAACAAAGTTGCATACGGTCAGCTAGTATAAATTAAAATTAAAGAAAGTGGAACATTGTATTTCCGATTTCAGTTTCTTGTTCTTAAAGCCTTAAATTAAAACCGTATTTTTCATAATGTATAATAGGAACCTACCTAAATCATTGGAGATAACTGGGGAATGCATTGAAATAAACGAATAGGGTGCAGAGTAGAATGATGTCGATCTTTTATTAATGGCGGCGCTGAGAGGATGTGTAATGTATGATATTACAACTAATACTTATAATGTAAATGAAAGCATTTTGCGTGTCGTGCACATTTTGCGTATTGTACATTATGCTCCGAAGGGAGCAATAATAGTGAAAATGTAGCATGCAAGCAAACAGGTGTGCAACACAATTAACTATAAGCATATACCTATGTGTGCAAGCAGGTATGCAGTAACCAGCTTAAAAAAACAATCTGTGTTTCATTTATTGTTAGGTTTTTCTTAATTCTTTTTTCATTTAATGGGAAACTTTAGACTATTTTGGTTTTGTGTTATTAACTTCGTCAAAATCATATTTTCTATAATGCCAGTTGGCCTATTTATATCAACAGGCGCGGATCTATGGGGGGGGGGGGGCAAAAGGGGGCGACCGCCCCCCCAAGCGATTTTAAAAAAGTGTAATATCAGATCCAAAATGACAAAAAAACAGTTGCTACTTTCTGTTCCACAATAAGTTATTTTACTACTTTTACATTAAACAGCAGTAATTTATCTTTATTCTACAGTTCGTAAAAATACATACTATAGCTGCTGTAGTGGTAGGAACCCGCCCCCCCCCCCCCCCCCCCCCAAGACCAAGACGTAGATCCGCCCTTGATTATCAATTTGATTTATTTCCTTACTTCGATGTTTCATTTGGTCGAAAAACCTTTAACCGAAGTTTTACTCAACCAATACAACATTTGTTCGAAGTGTTATGTTTTCGAACATCATCCATACCAACACTGTTTTATTTGCTATATTTCCATTGTTATTTAAACGCATCGAAACATTAATTTGAGTACTACACTAATTTCAGTTTCTAATTGTTGCTATTATTTTTTATCAGCAAGCCATGCTATTATTTTTTATAAGCAAGCATGCAGCATACAGATTGATGCTCCGCTTGTTTCGCTGTATGTGGTCTTAGTGTCCAAAATTAGCTGACCTATAGTTTTATCCAAAGTTTTTTCCTGGCGGAGCGCTTCTGCTCTCGACCCTCCTAACACGCGTCTCCCTGCACCGCCCCTTCATGCAGGCAAACCATGCAGCATCATGTAGTTTAATGTGCGATTACATCGTCTAACTTAAAATTTTAGTAAAAATGTTGTTATACACGCTGTTTCAAAATAATCAATAAATAGCAGAGCTGCGATGCAATGTCGATAATTTTATTTTTTTATCAAAAAAAATAGTCTTTCAGCAAGTAATAATATTAAGCTGCGATCGTCATATATTGCAGATGAACTCTTGAACTCTATATAAGGGACATATACAAGGTTAATAACATAGTTTATATACAATACACATGTTAATTAATGGTGCGCACTCGTTTAATGAAGATTTAGTGATTGCGCGTTAGGGTACCAGTATGGGTCAGTAAATGAAGCGCCAGGTTCCGTTACTTATTTTATATTAAAAAGGCATTACACAACATTATAATAATAAGGCACTCTGTAATAAATGCGACAGCTATTGTAAAAAAAATTAAATTACATATATATTATATAATAAAACTTACCAAAGTATGAAAACTTACACATAAGTGTGCCTGAATATTGATAATCTACAAATTTATTTTCTTAATACTGATGGTTTTACGAACTTGGTGAGATTATAGCAATACTTTTCGATCATGGTATAAATATTATTTAGTTAATTTATATTATAAAATTGTGTCATCGAGATATAATGTAAGTCTTGATGTCGCAATTTTCATATAGGTACGTCACGGCAATAGAATGACGGGAAGAATGAAAGATATGACAAACATAAATATTTGAAACTGCAGCCAGGGAAAACAATGTGTCGCTATATCTTCAAGGGTGATAATTATAGCACCACAAGTATGGTGAGGATATTATGATGAACATCAGGATTTTGATCGTCTCCAGTGGTTGGCATGTTTATCATATGGTTGTCTTAGTGGTTGTCTGCTATCATAATATTATATTGCTACTGAATAGAACCTGAAAAACGAAAAAAATAAATGATTAGATGCTTTGTTTTATTTGTATATATTTTGGAAATGTATAATTTGTTTCAAGGCCTCTCCTAATGTATAAAATTAAATGCATAAACTGATAAAACTGAAAAAACTAAATCTAACGTTCTTTTATAAAATAATAATACCGAGAACCTTCATTACCTGTAAGGTTCGCTTTAATTGTAGCAGACAGATGGTAATGTTGTCAAGACTAAACATAGGGGATATTTTCTTCCATTTATTTGCAAGTTCATTATTTTAAAATTGATACATAATTAATTTTCAAATTAACATTTATGCTTCATCTGAAACAAAAATAATCTTGGATATAAATTGTTTTAAATATATTGTGAATTATTGAAGTGTCTATATTAAATTGAATCGTTATAATTTTGCTTGGTTTGGTCGATGCTAGGTAGAGCTTATGAGCCCGCGTGGCTAGCTCTAGCTACCGCGGTCTTACCTATCATCACTTATCATTAGGTGGAGCAATGCCTTTATCCCATGTGAATGTGAAGTTAGCGCTACACGTTTTCTTCTATTCATCACTATCATCATACGGCATATCGATACCTACATTTTTACATGATTTTTTTTCTATAGGCAATCCATTTATATCCGATAGGTTATACACATGTTCGTACTTTTTCTATTCAAATGAAGAAGGTAAATTAAAATTATAATTACCTTCCAATATTTTTTGATCATATGTCATCATCATTATCATCACAGCAGCTCATATATGTCCCCACCGAGGGACTCGAGCCTACCCTAACTTAAGGTGTTTAGGCCTTAGTCAACCACGCTAGCCCAGTGCGCATTGGTCGAGTTCACATGTAGCTTTGAAATTCTTCGCAGATGTATGTAGGCTCTGCCTCACTATGTTTTCCTTTACCGTAGGAGCGTCAGACAAATGTTAATTAAATACGAAAACTAATAAATGTTCATATATGTAGTTAGTTCTATTCTAAATTCCAAAATAGTATGTGAGTCACCAATATAATCATTGATGGATGATGGATTCTGAAAAACATAATAGTGTGAATTAAGTATAATAATTAAAAATGATAAATTTAAAACTAACATTTAAATTGGTGATAGATTGATAATCATACAGATGAATATAATTACCTTAAGTAATTCCTTTTTTTATTCATTATCATCAGCAGCTTATATGCGTCTTCACCAAGGGGCTCAAGCCTACCCTCACTAAATTAGGGTGTTTAGACCTTAGTTAACCATACTGCTTCTATAGGGGTTTCTTATTAATTATTTTATTGACATCATGTTATTTTTCTTCTCTTATGTGGATTCCAGATTTCAAGATAAAACTTAATGTGATATTTATTTAACAATTACAGTTTTGTTGTGATCTGTGGAAAAGATGAACATACATACAGATATACATATAATCACGCCTGTTCTCAGCGTAAGGTGAAGCAGTAGTACAATAAAAACCCAGACTTTGCCAAAAGTCCCAGTGCAATTAATAGAGGGTGAGCCGGATATCAATCAGGGCACTTTACAGAGATCATTGCGGCAAACTCTTACAACATCCACGGGAAGAAAATTAGAAGTAGCACATGTATTCAAAATTCGTCGCCGTACACACACGGAGAACAAATTATTATTGCATGTTCCTAAATAATTTTAAAATCCATCCTATCTATACTTTATCCATTGTGGGGTATATAATAGGGAGAAACAAGTTGTCAACCATTGCACTGACCCAAAGCGAGTTGATGTATATGCGAAAAGATTGATGAAAGGAAATGATTTTTTTTATATTAATAAATAAATTACCTATATAACATTTTATGTCCAACAGCTCAGATGGCACAGCGCATGCTTTGTTGATATTCACAAATGTCTGTAGCAGAAAAATATAATAGGTATCTATATAAAAAATAAAAACGATAATAATATAAAAGATTTATGTATAAGCCAGCGCCTCGTTAGTTAATAGCAGGGAGCACCACGAGCAGGTGAGGTTGGCATTTGAAAATACAGAAATAAATTTGTCTGTGTATGCAATTTCATTCTATTTGTAATAGGTTGACTATTTACAAAAATATTAATTTATATTTGTATTTTCATTTGCTCCCCATCTAACTACACTAACTACAATAACTACACTAAAGCACAATTAGAATTGAACGATGAAATAATATTTAAGGGCATATAGGTTAGATATGAAAATTTAATAGGTACTTTTCGAGTTAATCGACATAAACTAAAGTAAAAACTTTCAAGTGACAATAATAGTCCCAGCTGTCTATGCAATTAACGCAAAAGAAATGTAAAAATATAATGAATAACAAGGTACGCTGATGTAGGACTGTCGACAATTAGGATAAAAAATAATTTATTTAGTTTGTATAAAAAAATACTTTCGAAGATACAGATTCGAGAAGAAACATGTCTGCGGTGTTACTGTGCATTGCTTGAAAATCATCCATAGTATAGTCAAGCCGTTAGATTCGTATGAATTCAGGACATATGTCTATAAAGAATACAATCAGCATATTATCAATAAGAATTTATTACTTATTAGTCTATGGGAAATAAATGTACAAGTATAGTGGCAAATGTGTTTATTGCCCAAGTCCTTATATGAAAATAATATAACGAACGCAATGTAATTGTTTTGGATATCTAAGGAGCTCCGCCCCGCTCCAGACAATGGAGGACGACCGCGATTTACCTCCCCTTGAAGATTGAATAATGGAATTTATTGAGATACAGCCAAAAGGCTAGTCGTGACACTTTAGTGATTTTTAAAATTGACTTTAGTGATAGAAATAAATTATGAAATATAACCAAGTGCAGGTAAAATTATTGTAGCGTTGCATCACACTGCTTATTACGTTCTATTGAATATTATTACAGTCAGATAAAACTCACTTGAATACGGTGTGACCACTACATAATTACAATGACTTTCTCAATAATACCTGGTTCTTTCAAAATAAAAGGTATGGATAGGAATTCCATTACAAGGAATAACATAGCACACAGCATACATTTATGTCAGGTCCAAAATTGAAATCGTTATATTTTTTTTATTAAGAGTTTGTGTTTATATTACGCATTGTGGGTGTACCTACTGATATGTAGAAGTATGTTAAGAATAGGTGTAAAATGACAATAATGTCCTTTAATGGGATGTTGAAATAATATGTTGAAAGGAATATGACTCAATATAATGTTATGACTTTATCAAGTTTTACAAAATATATTTATAAACACTATCCTCATGAGTATATTTATAGTAAGGCAGAATCTTTATAGAAAATAATAGTCATTTTTATTCGTCAAAATATAAAAACGCGGCATTCCATTACAAGGAATAATTAAATAATTGTACTTAGTTTATTGGTTACCAACTTACTCTACAAGAACGTTATAACATGACTTGTTATAAAAGTGACAAATACTTACGATTTATGTTGCGTTCTCCTCGATTTGGTCATTAAATGAAATGAGAATGAAATACAAACTACATAATACTATACTAACTACATTGCGGCAATGTCAGCATGACTATTAAATATTGTACACGACAAAATCAAGTAACATTATAATGTTTTTTTAATAATATTTTTTTTTATTAACCATATAGGTATACATATAAGTTTCAATTTAACTGTTTTGCTATACTATATCTACATAGCAACTAATTTGTCAATTTAGGGTGGTTAGGTTAAATGAACAAAATAGGTATTTCAATTAATCTATTATTATAAATGAAAAGTAATTATGAATGAAAAATTGTCAATTAAAGTATTGAATTTCGTACATTTCTGTATTACTCAGATGCGCGATAAAATATATTAATATATTAACAACAAGTTGAGTTCTCTTTGTTATCTAATTAAAAGTTAAATATTAAAAACTTAATAATTTTAAATTTTACTCAAAACAATTCAAAGATTTTCGATAAACAAAAATCACACCAGTTGAAATTTGAAAAATAAATTAGCATTCTATAATGACATTTTCTTGTGCCAATTAATTTATATTCAGTACAACAATAATAGGTAATAAATAATAACGTGGAAGAGAATTATACATTTTACAATTAAATTAAATAATTTTTCAACAAAATGTAGTTATCACATCAGTCTGACGAATCAATTTGAAACAAACAATACAATATGTATATATATCTTGAACAGGTCTACGACGAGAAGTAAAGCTACCATATGAATAAATATTAATCAAGGAGACGTCTTGATCAATATTTATTCAAATGGTAGCTCAATAATCAATAATTTCAAAAAAAATTAGGGTATTCAAAAAAACTACAATACTTAAAACTACATTATATACATCTATAGTACACGCTACAACTATTTAAATTATTACTTGATACTTGATATTATCGCGTACAAGAAATAATATGGAATAAAGTGATTTTAATCGTGATTAAAAAAAATAATAAAATTGCATTGCGAATTCATTGTATCCTATCAAAGTAAACAAATTGATATTAAAGCAAGCTGCTGCTGAATTATAATAACTGCGGAAAAACTACGTTATTAGTAAGACATTTCGAATTTATTATTTTATCTTTATGGATAAGAACTTTAATATTGTCTTTTTGATTTACACGACCTAATGCAACATACAGCTGACCATGACTAAAGACATCAGAACGTAAATCGACGCCTACTCTACTTATAGTTTGGCCTTGACTTTTGTGTATTGTCATGGCATATGCAACCTGCAAAGGAAACTGACGACGAGTCATTTCAATTGGGCTATTAGGTTCTATTTGAGTCTTGAATAAAATGCGTGGAATAAAATAATTTTCATCTTCGCCGGGCCTGCGAACAGTTATTAAACGTGGTGATGTATGAACGATTATTACTTTGGTTCCGTTCACTAACCTATCGGAAAAACTAAGATTTCTGATAATTATACACACGCATCCTACTTTCAGCGTCAGATCATAAGGTGGAATACCTGTTGGCTGTAATCTGTTTAAAGTGTCCGCGCCTAAAAATATTTCATCTGCGTTATCTGTAGCTACTTCGTCAATAGAATAAAAATGCAAATGTTCACCAGGTAAACGGTCTAAGATAAATGAATTTATTTCACGAACGTTCTCATTGTGAGTTGTTAATATTGCACGATGAGCACATATGTCGGGCTCATCAATAACTATAACGGGAAAAACAAAATCAACAAGATCAGCCAATTCGGTAACAAAAGATATAAAAGATATGTCTACTAAGTTTTGATGCATGTCACCAGTTTTCGAAGGTAATATTTGTAACGTATTAGACCCTAATTTCAGTAAGAAATCTGAATATTCAGGATCATCTCTACACCGCTGTGAGGTGCTCAAAGAAAATGTTTTTAAATTTTTCCAAAGAGGTGATGACTTTACAGAGCAATTGACAACGTCCGAGTTAGATTTCGCATTAACAACGACAGGTGGTATTTGCCGAAAATCTCCAGCAAATATAATGATTTTACCTCCGAACAACTGATCACATTGCATTAAGTCACGCAATGAGCGATCTAATAAATGAATTAAGTATTTATGTGCCATTGGGGCCTCATCATAAATAATAACGTTAGCGTGATAAATAAGTTCAGCCCGTTGCGATCCGTTTGTGATATTCCAATATCCAAGATCGTCGATTAGATTTAATGGAAATTTAAACAAACTATGTGCAGTAGTTCCCCCGACGTAATTCTGAGCGGCTATCCCGGAACTGGCTGAACACAAAACGATACCATTTAGATTACCGCGTACGTGAGCAGTTATTACATTTAATAACAACGTTTTACCTGTGCCAGCAGGACCGTCAATAAAAAGGGCCTTATCATTAGAATTACGGAAATTGTCATCTGTTAAAAGATTATTTAGGTAATCGAAAATTATTTTCTGTTCATTAGATAATTGTGGAAGCCAATTCTCAACATATGTCACAAATTTGTCTGCATTATGCTCGGTACGTTCTCGGGTTAATTCCGTGGTATGATCATTGACTGCCGGCAAGCCTTGTTCCACCGCAGACGTCCCATGCTTACGCAACAATCTGTCAATTTGAATAAGTGCTAATCTATGTGACTCTAAATCGTCGTTATTGGGCAAACGTTGTCTTATATCTATGCTCAAATGATTTTTATATGTTTCCCATATCGATACTACACGAATACCATTAACTGCTAAAAGAACGAAAAAACTACGAAGACGGGGTCCAGTTAGAAAAGTCGAAGCTTCTGCCATGGCTAATTCGTATTCGGACTCATCGTTTGCGATCCCCACAGCTTTAGCGGCTTCCTGGAAAGTATTACAGTTGGAACCACCGAGCGCGTAAAGGTCCTTGTAGTTACGGCAAGGATATGAAGCTAAAAGGAGGCGCAAATAAAATTGTTCACCTCTATTTGGGGCTACCCAAAACAAACGTGTTACTAATTCCCCTCTTTGACGACGTGTTAAAAATTTATTATTTGGTAATTCGAATATTTGAGCCGTTTTGGAAGTGGGACGTTTAGTGTGTACAATATATTGTTCGTAAAAGTCAAGATACGTTAAATTATCAAAATTTTCACCTTGTGGTCGACTAAAATAAATCAAAAGATCCGACGAGGCCCGACGTGCGGCTTCAGCTTCGTTGCCGGCCTTGAAATATATCGACTGTTGTCCTTCAAGGTGAACAGCGAGCTGTTTTACGGTAGGTTCTCGGCTAGTTATGTCAAATTCTAAGATACGCCACGTCGCTTCGCAAGACCCAAGATATCGTTTGGTGACGTATGCCTCAATTTCATTGTTACGATCTGAGTCGTTCACAATGGTTATTCGTGAATGATCAGGACCTTTCGTTATATATTTAAATAAATATTTTACGATAGCACGCGCTGAATAAACTAACAAATTAATATGACAATTATATTTCAATAGTAAGGCGGCATTATACGGAACAACCCATAAATCACTAATAGTGACCTCCTTACCCCTATATTTGACCGCGGCGGTATTTTGTGCATTTCGTTTGTGATGAGTGAAACCTCTATCATCGATGTAAGTAGTGGCAGTTTCTCTTTTAGGAAAAAATTTAGCACACCTTTTTTTTTCTTGATCCCAACATGGAAGATCAGACCTATGAGAGGGACCACAGGGACCGTGTATCATGTGCTCAAGTACGACTTTTTTTAACCTGCCGTTCGCTTCGGACTCGTCAGGTATGTCAGCTCTTACAAATTTATCTATGTCTGTGTTTTGAACGGGACCGCCACCCTCTACTCTAAAACAAATATGAGCATGAGGTAGTCCACGTTTTTGGAATTCAATAACATGCATGATATATACGCATTTTCCAAACCACAAACCAGACCGAAGATCTCTCATAAGTTGGGTAAGCTTTAAATTAAAAACTCGAGCACAAATAAGAGGATGAGGTTTCTGATGGGGAGGAGTGGACAGTTGAATTTCTGGCCATTTAGGATTGCAAGTCATTGTAAGAAAATATGATGGAGGTCCTGATCTATTAACTAAAGCAATAGCATCCATATATTTAAGTTTCATATATCGTGGTCCCCCTGTGAATGAACACGGTAAATAAACGCGTCCAGGTACAATACCGCCTTCACCTTGAATGGTTTCGTCCTCATTAATTTGCCGCGTTACTTCTAAATTATTTTCTATTTCTTGGAGAGGACCTGCTCTTAGTGCCGAATTTGATGTTCTGTTTTGTAAGCTTCTAATAAATCTTAGTCTTTCTTCTGAAATTCTATTATACATATCAATTGTCCATTCTTCGGAAAGGCGGCCAAGTTCAGAAAATCGAGATTCCGCAAGTAAAAGACATCGAACGTATTTATTTTGAGTTAATTTTGAGTTATTATTGTCCAACATATTCGGAGTCCATCCGGGGTTTCCGTGAGGATACAGTAAAGGATATTGGAAAGTTTCATAAAGTGGATGTAAAATATCTATCGTATGTGGCTTTTGACCACCTTTCTTCCAAATGGCAATGCAATTGGGAATAAAACGTTCGTTTTCGGTACTGATAATAGCAGCTACTTCGGTCCCCAATGGTACGTCACCTAAAACATTGCCATGAGTGCGTCGAGACGTGCGTTCGAAAATAAGATGAGCCTCATTAGAAGGCACTTGACTTAAGCGTTTAAAGTGTTCAATATAAGGATTTACATTATGTATAAAATCCGTAATAGATCGAACAACTTGAATATCCAAGCGTTGACCAGAAGCTAGTCTTTCGCGTTCACTGCTATCGTGGATGTATAATCCAATTGGATTGGTCGTATCTGTGTATGACAAATCAAAAACTCTGTGATATATACGACCTTGAATTTTAAGAAAAGAAATGCCTGTAGTTGGATGTTGATAGCCGTGAGAAACGCCCAAAGCGCTAAAAGCAAATAAATTATTATACGCACGCGGACGTTGAATAAATGCCGGGTGGCTATAAAAATCTTCTGTCAATGGTGCAAATTTTTGAACATTGTAAGCACCACCACCGCAACACCACTTCGCTCTTCCCTTCTCTTCAAAGAAAAGTCGAGCGCGACACTGAGCACATACATGAACCTCATCAGCAAACAAAGAGGATTTTAAGGAATACAACTTAACTACATTTAATTCGTCTTTACATTTTTCACCGATCAAATTGTGAGATTGACGTAATTGGGGCTCAATATTTCTATTGTTGGCATTATATTTCTGAACAGCCTCTTTGTTGACTGATGGATTTCTTGTGTTATATCGTTTTACAGCGTCACGATTTACGTCTGGATTATTGAAATCGTATCGTTTAACGGCGGCACGATGTACGTCTGGATTTTCGGAAACATAACGTTTAACGGCATTACGTTGTACGTCTGGATTTTCGGAAACATAACGATTAACAGCATTACGATGTACATCTGGATTTTTGGAATCATACCGTTTCACGGCATTACGATGTACGCCCGGATTATTGGAATCATACCGTTTTACGGCATCGTGATGTACTTTTGGATTTTTAATAGCGTATCGTTTTACAGCTTCTCTATGCGACATAATTTTGCTTATAGCTTTGCTAACTAAAGGATTTTGTTCAATGAGAACAAATGGAATCATTTTTAATTTGCGGTCCGAAAAAATTGAATTATTAATTACTTCACGCTTCTTATTTACGCCGATAGATACAGTTTTTTTGCCTCGTTTTGTTTTTAGGGGTCGACCTTTTTTAGGATGAGCATCTAAAGTAATTTTGTCTACACTCACGACTGGATTTAATTTATTTAATTTTATGTCTGTTCGAGGATTGTATTGCAATAACGAAAAACTTCCCAAGCGTAATTTATGTATTGAATATTGGGATCCATCAAATGATCGACCGGCAAACAGTAACCAAGCAAGAAGCTCTATGTTGTTACAAAGAAATAAACGTGATTTTAAATCATTTAAATTAGTGTAATTATTTAGTCGGTCAACGCCATGACTATTGAACAAATAGTATTTTTCATTGTGTCTCCAGAACGAAATAGTATACCCTTGCCCAGTTATCAAATAATTATCTAACTTATCGTCGTGGTTATTATCAAAAATATTATTTATTAAGTTAATTAAGTCTCGCAATTTATTAAATTTGTCATTTTCTGAGAGTGCATACAAACCATTTGCTATCCAGCTATCTCTCATTGGTTGAATTTTGACCAAAAAGTTGCCTACATTGAATTCGCAAGGCAATTCCTCGGGATCAAGTAGACGTTGTGGTAATTGCGATATACGGTTTCCTATTATTCTTACGTAAAGTAGATCACCACTATTCAAAATGGTGTCTATATCAGCAGAACAAAAATGTTTTCTATTATAAATAGCTGAATACATTGTAGCACATGCTGACATTGCCACACACTGTACGCCGTTGCCTAAAAACTTTGGATCTCCTTGGTGCGTAGAGCCTAAAAATTATAAAATTATTTTAATTGTTGCTGTTTTTTGCTTAAATCTTAATTAGCTTAGTTGTTTAACCTTAGATGACTAATAATCTCATTAACAAATAGATAATACACTTCTTAACATTGTAATATAATGTTTAAACGACACAAAATTATCATCACATCACAACAGCTCATATACGTCCCCACCGAGGGGCTCGAGCCTACCCTATGTTAGGGTGATTATAGGCCTTAGTCAACCACGCTGGCCCAGTGCGGATTGGTCGACTTCACATACACCATTGAATTCCTTCGCAGATGTATGCAGGTTGCCTCACGATGTTTTCCTTCACCGCAGGAGCGTCAGACAAATGTACATATGAAATTCGAAACGAAAAACACATTGGTACATGGCGGTCTCGAACCCCGACCTTCCGATTGGAAGGTAAGTACCGAATCCACAACGCCACCGACGCTCTGTGATACAAAATTATACTAACTCAAAAAGATTTGTGATTGTTTATTTTATTCAAATCTAATGATAATTGAAGAGTTCCTTCATGAATAGCGACATCACTTTCTAGAATATTTAGTTAATTATTTTACAGCTAAAATCAATAAACATCAATTCAATCTCTCAAGGCTGTCTTTTTTTCCTTGTTCCCAATACGTTATACTTTTTGTGTCAATAATATTCTTCAGGAGTCCTTCGAACACCAGATTCCATATACACCCTAGCGTTTAATAAACATAATTTTAACAAATAAGCTCAAACATTTTATCACTTGTCCACTTTTATTTTAAGTTTACAATAATATGTGTCATTAGTCACTTTTTTTTAGCATAAAGTCCATTGTACACATAGAATTTCTACTAAGTATTTTAGATATTTTTTTTTACTTAAAACCACTACTCTTGTTTTAATCAGCAAAAATGCACGTGGTAAGAAATAGAACTTTTTTTTTCAATTTGCCGCGGCATTATGTAAACGTTATTTGAATTGTACCTAAATCACAATAATGTTAGTATAGCATATTATAAAATGACAAAACAAATTACATTTTGCCATTAGTAGGGTTAACGCGAAATATATTCGTACCATTAATGACTTGTAGTTAAGTCATTAATGGTACGAATATATTTATTTTTACAATATTGTAATTATAATGACGTTAAAATGTTCATCGTGTTATCAATGAAACTAAAAGTCATCTAAGATAAAGAAATAAATACCAGTGGCGTGCAATTTTAAAACATAGTAGACAAATATTAATAACCAAAACCTATTAGGTTTACAATTGTTGATGTTCTGTTGAAACGTGGATACCGTGCAACAGTCTCCTACAGTGGCGAAAGCTGAACACCGATACGGGCGGTGATTTCTTGTTCTAAAACATGTTTGGTTTGTGTAATGTTGGAGGAGTAGTACTCGTGGGATACAGCAAAATTCTGCATCAGTCACTATTCCCTGGATAAATCATGCTGCCGATAACCAGTAGCATTCAGGCTCGGGAAACCGCGAAACCTTTACAGGAGGGAAACTCTTTACCAGGGTCATGTATCCATGGGTACCTCCGTCTTACCTATTTCTGCCGCAAAGCAGCAGTGCTTGCACTGCTGTGTTCCGGTTTCAAGGGTAAGACATGGCATTGAAATTACTGGGTACCGTGACTTTACATCTTAAGTCACAAGTTGGCAACGTACACTGTGGTTCTTGTGGGGGTTGCAGTTTTGCTGCGAATCTCACAGGAACCACATGTATTAAAGGTTACTGTTACCACTTCCATCAGGTGGGCAGTTTGCTTGTTTGCCAACTTAATTGCAATAAAAAAGCACGGGATTTCACCCGAGCTCAAACCTATCGATGCCTAGAGGACTTTGCATAGACAAAAAGACGCCGATATGAAGTTGTGGAACCTTGTCCGACGCTGAGAACACAGTGGTAAGGGACAGCGTAATATGTTAACTGTCTCCGTATAGTCTAGTGGTTTAGACCACCGGATGTTGATCGGGAGGTCCGGGGCTCGATTCCCCATGACCACGAAAGCAGATTTTTTTCTGCTTGGTTAAGTATAGGTACCACCGTCTTACCTAAGTTTGTCGCCAAAATAAAAATGTTAATAGCATTGTTGTGTTCCGACAATGAGAGGTAAGATAGCCAGCTCCTCGGTTGTTGAAGAGTCCAGGTAAAGCACACTTCCACCTTCGACCTTATCATCACTGGAAGGCTAAGAGATTCCTCGTTGTATGTAAAATATGTAGCGTTTGGCTATAGTCGATAGGTAGCGATTTTGGGTGATGGAGACTATGGGAGAATTATCAATGTGACAACGGGAGTTTGAACCTCGTAATTTTTCAAATGCGCGAAATATGTAAAATACCTTTCCTAACGGTACAAAAAGGTGTTCCACAGATACCTCAACATTTCGCCGCTTATTTTATAATGATTAATTTTAACGATAGTCTAGATTTTTTTATTGAAAACAAAATATTAGTCATCTATACTAATATTATAAAGCTGAAGAGTTTGTTTGTTTGTTTGATTGAACTCGCTAATCACAGGAAATACTGATTCAAATTAAAAAAAAAAATGTGTTGGATAGTCCATTTATCGAGGAAGGCTTTAGGCTATATAACATCACACTACGACTAATAGGAGCTGGGCATCAATGAAAAATGTTGTAAAAACAGGAAAAAATATATGGCGAAACATAGTTCGTGGGCACAGCTAGTTATCAATAAAAGTTCAAAAAGGTAGGTAGGTATACAAAAAAGGAAGTATGAAAGGGTTAGTGCAAAAATATTAATAGTTTTGATTAAGAAAAAATATAGACATCAAGTTTATTTTCTAGGTAGACAATGGCTATTTCTATGAGTTGCACGACACTGGTAAAAACTACACGCAAGACCAGCATTAATCATTTGAATAATAATAAGTAATGAAATAGAGATATCCTGGTAATGTTTGAAAAATCAATTATCTACATCACATTTACTTTTAATTCCTTGAAGTAGATAAAACAAGGTTCAAATATTAAATAGGTAACACTGAATCTATTACTAAAACGTGTGGTAAACCAACAGTGAATTTATTTTAAATAATTCTCGTTGTTAAATTTATTTAATTAAATAATATAATTTTACGTAACAATAAGTATAAAACTTAGTTTGGTAGGTAGGTTCAAATTATCTGATATTATAACATAATACATATTATAATATTTTTATTCTTAGAAACTTACAAAAAAATAATATTTGCGTAATTAAACATGCTACTAATTAAAAATGCTATCATAATAATATATCCCCATGTAAATAGCTTTAAGGAAATGTTTAGTTGTTCAAGGGGAATGTATAGTTCAAAACTGTAGTATGGTATTGAGAATATTGTATCAAAATTAACAGTGCATCTCGAGAAGGCTAACTACCACATAAAAAATAATACCTAAATAAATTATAGTACAATTTAGCTATGAGAGATGTTTTTACATATTATTATATTTGTTTATCATAAGAAACATCAAAATATTTATTAAAGGTATTTCATATCTATTTCTGTGTGATATAAATATAATGGTTATTTAAAAAATTTACAAATTCCAAGCTTTGCATACCAACACTAAACTTGCTTTTTTATTAGTAAATAATATTCTACTGCTCACCTGTTGCAACAACTGCTACACCCTCAGCTAACTGGGACTCCATGTCACCGTTAAATTCCATCTATACAAATAAATAAAATTGAAGTGCCTGTTTGTAATGTCAAAATAACAAGTTTTGACTAAATGGGTATGAATTTATATTGGGTACCAATAACATAAACACAATTTTAAAATGTTTTGTCTGTCTGTTAGTTCCCGCTAATCTCCGGAACAGCTGGACCGATTTTGACGGGACTTTCACTAATAGATAGCTAATTATATAAGGCATAACATAGGCTACTTTTTATTAATATCTTTAAAAAATTGCCTACAAAAATCAAAATGCTGCCAAAGTTACTATTCCACGCGGACGATGTCGCGAACACAGCCAGTTTTAAAAAATTTCACTTTTCTAAAATAAATAAAATAAAAATTGTAATCTGTTTTTCAGGAATTTTACATAATTATCTGCCGTTAGCCTTGTCTTCATTTTCAAGAAATATCTATAACAGTTCCACATTTGTTGGAAAGGGAGAATTCGGGTGAAGCTTGCTTACACCTTTGAACTTATTGTCACTTAACATCGGGTGAAATGAGGGCCAAGAGCTTCCCTGTTGTCTGTAAAAAAACATATTGAACTTGCTTGATATGAATAAAAAACATCCTAAAAGTTCTTATTAAACATTATACTGTGTGACATTGTTGACAATCATCACAACAGCTCATATACGTTCCCGCCGATGGGCTCAAGCCTACCCTAAGTTAAGGTGTTTTGTTTAGGCCTTAGTCAAACGCGCTCGCCCAGTTTGATTTGATTGGTCGACTTCACATACACCTTTGAATCTCTTCGCAAATCTTTGCAGGTTGCCTCACGATGTTTTCTTTCAGCGTAGGAGCGTTAGATAAATGTACATATGAAATTCGAAAAACACATTGGTACATGGCGGTCTCGAACCGCGAACCCGGATTGCTAGGCGAGTGCCAACTCCACAGCGCCATCGACACTTCGACGCTTGTTGACGATAAAATAGTTGAACTCATGTCACAATGCTCCCTGGGCCAATTCAAACAGTGAGGTGAGAGTGTGAACAGATTTTTTAATAAGAGAAAAATATGAAATTTACTTAAACAACATAAAAAATATTTTTAAACAACGTTATTTTTTACGGATAATAAATAGTACGATCTTCCTAACGAGGTAAATATATAATTTTAATACGTACCCTTAAAAAACGGTATCCCACAGCACACAACTTCCCGCCGTAAAATTTATAATTAAAAACCTCAATTAAAACGGATGATGGTAGGTAGGTACTGTAATTGAAATTAAATACAAAATAAATAAAACATATCATACTATAAAAATATCATATAGGTACATAAGATCTTGTACACATAATTTTATGACTACAATTAAGCTGCTAACTTACCGTAAGCGTTGTTATAAAGCTAAAAATATACTACGAGTATATTATGTAGGTAATAATGTGTTTTAACGTAAATACGTAGGCAAAACGTTAATATTTCTGTACAAAGTTACAGTTAGGGATATATTTTAAATATTAAAAACTTTTTATAGAATTTGCAGTCAACGTTCTGCAAGACTCAGAAATAGTAAAGAACAAAACAAATGAAAATCTATTTCAAATTTTTCACTTGCGCCTTCTACGCATGCGCGGGCTGTCAAACGTCAAAATTTTCGCGGGAAACTCGATAACAGCCAATAACATTGCGGCGCGCAAATGTAGTTATAAATAATACTGGCCGGTTAAAAGGAATAAGGTTTTACGTGTGTTAATACTAAACAAATATTTTGTATGAACATTTTCAAACAAAATATAATTAAAATAAAGCTATTTCATTAAAGGAATACAAAACATAAATATTTTGTATTTTATATAAACATAAGTAAACAACAAAATGCAACGTTACACTCGTCATTCAATTTACATCCATACTAATATTAAAAATGGGAAAGTGTATGTGTGTGTCTGTTTGTTTGTCCGTCTTTCACGGCAAAACGGAGCGACGAATTGACGTGATTTTTTAAGTGGAGATAGTTGAAGGGATAGTGACATAGGCTACTTTTTGTCTCTTTCTAACCCCCCACTTCCCTAAAATGGAGGGTGGAAGTTTGTATGGAGCATTCCGCAATTTTCAAGGTAGAAAGCTAAAAATTGGTATGCGGACTATTTGTGACTAACAAAAAAATCGTGCATCATTTTTTTTGGAAATCTGCCCCCAAGCCCTTAAAAGAGGGGGTGAAATTTATATGGGACTGTTTCAAAGGTAGGAAGCTAAAAATCGGTACACAGACACTGTTACCAACGAAAAATACCTGCCTAATTTTTTTTTTTATTTTCCGTGTTATCCCGAATTTAACGCGAGCGAAGCCGCGGGAAAAAGCTAGTAGGTACTATTTAAAACAGTCCCCTTGGTCACGGCAGCTAATTTTAATAAAAATACATCTAACATCTGTCTATTGCACATTTTTTATGCAAATAAAAATGAACTCTCTTACTCGTATCGTACCTAAGTGTCATAGAATCCACTATTTTAGATGTTACCAAGCGCGGAGATCGAGATTATTCACATTATTGTGGTATGTCACCCATCATCACCCTAACTATCACAATATCATTGGCGAATATTGTTTTACTTTAGCATCAAAATTCATAACACTTAAACCATTTCTATAAGGAAAATAGTTTGGTTCACGATAGCGATTTGCCTATAAAAAAACGATATCACGATACTATAGGTATATAAAAATCGTTATCATAATATGTAATACCTATTAAGAACTATTAAAGAACACAAAATAACTTACCGTATTCAAGCCAAAACACAAGAGCACAAATTCTGTTTCTGTTTAACTCCAGCTCCAGAGCAAGCAAAGGCAAGACAAAGATGGATTTCCAAATATAAAATTTTTGTTTGGCTCAATTTTAGGCGGGAAGCTAATTTTTTATTCTCTAAACAGGGAGAAGGCAAAGAAAACTAAAGTCTGTGCAGCCTAGCCATAACTAATTTGTTCAACTGCTCTAGATTAATTTTTTGAAATTTTATTTGTTATTTATTAAAATTTTTACATGTCTATTGTTTATTTTTGAATATTTTGTTATTTTTAAACTACCTCCTAATCATTCCACCACAGAAACTGAAAGTTTAACTTACATAATGTTACTTTCAATTTGAAAACGACCTTGAGCGTTTGACATTAATACTGTCAAGCAACGGTAAGAGCAAATCTTATAAAGCCTTGAAGCTTCAACCTTTTTCAATAATTTGTGCTACATTTCTTATAATATCCTTAACAAAAACCTCAATACTTTATGACTACACCATACTAAGAAAAAAGGGTTACAAACAAAGAATATTCCTACACATGTAATTACTAATACTAATATGACATAAATATAAGAAGAAATCACAACATATCTTGAACAATGTTGATAATGAATTTAAAAAGGGGAGATAAAGGAGACCAACCACTTTGTATGGAGCGTTTGTACCAAAAACAAGTTCATTATACAGCATAAAATCATATGTCATTGTTTACCTTATTATATTACATTTCGATTATGCATCTATCGAGTCCGAAAAGCAGTCGATGTCTATAGGGGCCCGGGTCCGAATAGCTATTCCGTTTAAAATAATCAGTCTGTGTCTATTCGGACCGCATAGCATTTCTGTTCTATACGGACCCGGGGGGTTATTGTCTAAGAAAAAAACTATCGCGATCGCTTACATTTTGACAGTCGCAATACATCAATCACTGCTATATAAAGAAAGTCAACGCAGAGTCTTGGTGTTCATGGCGCAATGGCTGTCTACTTATAGGCGATCGTGATAGATTTATTCTTAGACATAGCCCACCTGGGGGGCTACCGCCTAACTCATTAGTACAATAGTTCAAATGTCACCTGTGACATTAAATCTATTGCTCTAATGTCACGATAACGATAGCGAGTGATCGCTTTGAGTTAGGCGGTACGGCCGATGGGTCCCTTTAAAGGTCTATTGATATTCGGACCCAGGTGAAAAAAATGGCGACGATGTGGATTTTACTTAATAATTGATATTGCGAGCGGAGCTTGAAACATGCAGATTCATGCTCCGCTCGCTTCGCTCACTCCGTTGTGTGTGATCACAATGTCTCACTTAACCTAACACACAGTCCTCAATTTTATCCTATAATTTATTTTTCGATTACGCTTCTATCGGGTACGAATAGCAATCGACTTCTATAGGGACCCGGGTCCGAACTCCGAATAGCCACTCCGTTAAAATTATTGAGAAGAACTTGAATATTGCTCAGTACCAATTGACTTGAACCACATAATAATTATGTAAAGGTATTAATAAGCTAATCTTTTAACACAAGGAGCTGAATGCTCAAGGATATTCAAAGGTATGCGATGTTAGCTATCGTCTGCTCCTCGCGGGAAGTACAGAAGTTACATACATTACTAATAATTATGCTGAATTTTGAAAGATGAAAATAAAGACATCAATGACCAAAGCGAAGGCGATTAATACATGAATTGAACTTTAAACAAATCTAACAGGAGCTACGATAAAACTGTTGAGCGAAGCATACTATAATTCTTTATTTTCAATTGCATTAGTATTATTTCTATTTTATTATTACCTAATATATCTCTATGAATCTTTATCTTTTCGTGTGAACTTCCATGCGTTTTAAAATATCAGTATTAAAAATTTAACTATAATATATTGATTTGCGAAAAAAGTCCAAATTAAAAATGTTACCATCGCAATAATCCTTTTTTTTATTAGCACCTTCACATTTCACAGCTCGAATCAAGATAGCCGCAGTCTCATTACATTTTGTTTGTGACCAAGTAATGAATATATGATAAATTAATTAATTTCTTTATATATTAATTATTTTACATAATACATTGTCATAACATTAAATTTAATATTTTTATTAATTAATTTGGTATCGATGCTCAGTATACCAAAACGCAAGTGAGAGAGAGTGTGAGTCTACTTTTATTTCATTCTTACTTGTATTTGCAGACATCTTGATTATATTCAGAAAAAATGTATGCACATACAAGGTTAATATGTTTCCTTTAAATTATAATGTTTTGCTCTGTTTTGACGTCAATAAGTGCCTGTAAAGGGCTATGTTGAAAGAGACTTTTGAGTTTTGCAGCTCATTAAAAATATTGCGAATTCAAAGGGACATTGCCATCGAGTCAAATACAAAAAAGAAGAAACAAAATCATATACCCATATCACATAAGTAGCTAATGAAAAGTGATACGCCATTTTGGAGCGGTGGCTATATTGAATTTGGGGGAATGTCACTCACTGTGTTGTGTTTCACTCTCGAAGCCTTTTATTAATTCGATACCCATATTACATGGGGGGCAAAAGGAAAGCCATTTTCGAACGGTGGCAATAGTGAAATTGGAGCAATGTCACTCTCTATATCGTGTTTCGCCTAAAATAGGTATTCGACTATCCAAGAAACTCAAAAATTTATGTTCTACTCTGAAAGCTCTATCATTTGAAACCCACATAGTTGTCATGTGTATGGCGCGGGGAGCAAGCACCCACGGTGATGTGGTCCTAGCGTCTATTTTATAATCAAAAAGATTTTCAGCTGTGATACGGTGCAAAAATGTTGCTTTTTATAAAAAATTGCTTAAAAAAAGTTGGGTCTATTATAAAAAAAATCAAAGGTTACATTCTACTTTTAAAATCCTTTCAAATGGCAAAAGGAAAGCGATCCGCCATTTTGGAGCGGTGGCCATATTGAATTTGGAGAAAATTCACTTACTGTATCGTGTTTTACTATCATAGCCCCTTCATTTGATACCCATATAGCATATGGCAAAAGAAAAGCGATCCGCCATTTTGGAGCGGCGGCGGTATTCAATTTGGAGCAACATCACTCACCGTATCGTATTTCACTTCCCTTCACCTTTCATTTGATATCCATATTGCGTGGGTGGAGAAAGAAATGCTATCCGCCATTTTGAAAGCGGCGGCCATATTGAATTTAGATAAAAGTTTCTTACTGTGTCGTATTTTACTCTCAAAGCCCTTTCATTTGATATCCATATTGCTATGGTTGCAAAAAAATGTGATCCGGCTTTATTTGAATGGCAGCAATTTTGAATGTCTAGTAATGGCATTACTTGCATCATGTAGTACTTAAAAAATCCTTTTATTTGACACCCATATTGCATGGGTGGCAAGAGAAAATCGATCCGTCATTTTGAATGTGGTGGCAATATTGAATTTAGACAAAAGTCTTAATTTGCTCTTATTTCACTCTTAAAGCCCTTTCATTTTATATCCATATTGCTATGGTTGCAAAAAAAATGTGATATACCTCTTTTTTTTTTGGCGGCCATTTTGAATTTATAACTGTAACACTACTTGCATCGTGTAGTACTCAAAAACTCTTTCATATCATACGCCATATTACCTTGCCGCGACCGAAAACCACACCGAGATAGAAAAAACACAAATTTTTAATTAATGGCCGCCAGCGCCACCGCCATACTAAAAAAATAACAAGTCAGTTTTGTTGTAAATAGTGAACTATATTCCCTATCCATTGATATCACAAGCTGGCCTGTAACCCTTTCCAAGCCCCGTCAATAAATGGTCAAATTTGGGTTGTCGCTGCAAATAAAAACTACCTCAGCAGCCAGTATTGCCATATCACCGGCTCCAAATGGTGGTAGAAATGAACATGACGTCAGTTCCAACACGCCATATTTAAATAATTCGAATAAGTCGAAATTTACGTTTTCCCCAGAAACGGAGAAATTACCCAAAAATCCACACGTTGCTTTGTAATGAAGAGGTTTTCATTTGCGCTTAGGTATAAAAGTGGCTTCATTTGAAATTTAATCGAAATTTGCCAGAAATAGGTACTCAATTGTCCAAAATCATTGTTTCGTGTTACACTATCATAGCCCTTTCATTTGATATCCACATTACATAGGTGGCAAAAGAAAAGCGATCCGCAATTTTGGAGCGGAAGCTGTGTTCAATTTGGAGTAACGTTACTCCCTGTAACGTGTTCTACTATTGAAGCCCTTTCATTTGATACCCATATTGCATAGGTGGCAAAAGAAAAGCGATCCGCCAATTGGGAGCGGCGGCCATATTGAATTTGAAACAATGTCAATCACTGTATCATGTTCTACTGTCAAAGTCCTTACATTTGATACCCATATTACATAGGTGGCATAGAAAGGGGATCCGCCATTTTAGAGCGGCGGCCATATTGAATTTGGAGCAACGTCACTTACCGAATCGTATTCTACACTTAAAATCCTTACATTTGATATCCATATTACATAGGTGGAGAAGGAAAAACTATTTGTCATTTCGGAGCGGCGGCCATATTGAGTTTAAAGTACTGTCAGTCACTGTATCATGTTCTACTAATAAATCCCTTTCGTTTGATACCCATATTACATAGGTGGCAAAATAAAAGCGATCCGCAATTTCGGAATGGCGGCCATTTTAATTTTGGAGCAATGACACTCATTTTATCGTATTCTACTCCCAAATCCCTTTCATTTGATATCCATATTACATGGGTGGCAAAAGAAATGCAATCCGCCATTTTAGAAGTGGCGGCCATATTGAATTTGGAGCAATGACTTTTACTTGGTCGTGTTTCACACTTGAAACCCTTTCATTTGATACCCATATTGCTATGATCGCAAAAGAAATATAAACCAGTCTTTTTTTAATGGCGGCCATTTTGAATCTATATCGGTGACACTACGTGCATCGTGTAGTATTCGCAAAATCCTTCCATTTAATACCAATATTACCGTACCAAAACTAAAAACCGCACCGAAATAGCAAGAAGCGCAAATTTTTAAATAAAGGCCGTCAGCGCCGCCGCCATCTTGAAAAGTTAAAATGTCAAATTTTTTAAGAATACTTGACTATATTTCCTATCGATTGGTACTACCAGCTGGCTCCTAGCCCTAACCAAACCCCGTCAAAAAATCGTCAAATTTGGGTCGTCGTTGACAACAAAAACCGCCCCAGCTGCCAGTGTTGCCATATCACCGGTCCCAAATAATGGTAGAAATGATCAAAGACGTCACTTCCACCCTGCCATATGAAAAAAAATCATAAAAAACGAAATTTACGTCTTCTCCCATAACGGGGAAATTACCCCAAAATCGGGCAAAATTACCCCACGGTTCGATTTCCCTCGGCGGGCACTACCAAGGATTACCCGGTTGTCAGTCGAAAAACGCCGGCAATCCGTCAAAATCGCGAATTAATGTTTTCGAAATTGCAACACTTTACAAAATGGCCACCAGCGGAGCCGCCATGTTGAAATGTCAAAGTTTCGGATTTTTCCCCATAACTACATCATATACGGAGCAGGATGACGTTTACCCTGTTGCCAGCACATCTGGAACGGGGAGATCAATTCGGGACAAATCGGGTCTACGAAAAATTTCAAGACCACTTAGCCGTCAGTGTTGCCAGTTGCGGAAAATAAAAATACCAGAAAGTCATACAGGCCCCGACGCTCTATAGGTGCATGGGGTTGAAAATTTCAAAAAGTCGTTATATCGATTTTCGACTATTTGGCCCTCCAGAGGAAAAACTACCAAAAACGGTAGAAAATTTTTCACACCTGGCAATACTTCGTACCGAGTTTAACCCCACCTCAACATTTCATCCCACTCCGAGGCCGTCATCTTGGCGAAAATGCGGTTCAAAAATGTCAAAAATTTGAGCATTCCAAATTGGCAGCCGGCGCAGCCGCCATTTTGGTTTTCGCTAAACGGCTACCAAAGTCGGGAACTCGAGGACGCATTTAAGGGAATTCATCCAAAAAATCAGCCGAAATCCCGAAAATCACGCGCGTATTCGGTCAAAAACAAAGGGCGAAACGGGTTTTTCAATCCAACATGGCGGCGCGGCCATTTTCTTCGTTCACATTTTGATAGCCGTACCCCATCCCCCAGAGCGACACGATCACCCATTCCAAAAACCAGCACGATCGGAGCCATTTTGAAAAATTTGACACTTCGCGCTGGCGGTCATCTTAGATTTTTCAAATTTCGAATATCGAATCCTATGTGTTTTAATAGATAGTGCACTCTAACATCACTCTAACATCCCAAATCGAAAAGGAGGCCGCTATTTACCCAAAAATACTTCTGATCAGTCAGTCAGTCAGTGAGTCAGTGAGTGGTTTTCAGTTGCGAGTTGGTCCAAAAATTTTCGTTTTTTGAAGTTATATAAACTTTGCCTAAAAAGGTGTTCGATTATTCAAAAACTGGAAAGGTTACGTTCTACTCTGAAAACTCTTTCATTTGATACCCATATTACATAGGTGGCAAAAGAAGTGATCCGAAATGTTGGAGCGGCGGCCATATTAAATTTGGAGCAAGTCACTTACTAAATCGTATTCTACACTTAAAATTATTACGGTGGAGAAAGAAAAGATATTTGCCATTTCGGAGCGGCGACCACATTGAGTTTGAAGCAATGTCACTCAATGTGTCGTGTTCTACTAATAAAACCCTTACATTTGATACCCATATTACATTACATAGGTGGAGAACACGGAAAAGCGATTTGACATTTCGGAGTGGTGGCCATATTGACTTTGAAGCAATGTCACTCACTGTATCGTGTTCTACTAATAAAACCCTTTCATTCGATACCCATATTGCATAGGTGGCAAAAGAAAATCGATTTGACATTTTGGAGCGGCGACCATATTCAATTTGGAGCAAACGTCACTTACTGTGTCGTATTCTACACTTAAAATCCTTACATTTGATACCCATATTGCATAGGTGGTAAAAGGAAAGCGGTCGGCCATTTTGAAGCGGCGGCCATATTGAGTTTGAAACAATGTCACTCACTGTATCGTGTTCTACTAATAAAACCTTTTCATTTGATACCCATATTGCATAGGTGGCAAAAGAAAATCGATTTGACATTTTGGAGCGGCGGCCATATTCAATTTGGAGCAACGTCACTTACTGTGTCGTATTCTACACTTAAAATCCTTACATTTGGTACCCATATTGCATAGGTGGTAAAAGTAAAGCGGTCGGCCATTTTGAAGCGGCGGCCATATTGAGTTTGAAACAATGTCACTCACTGTATCGTATTCTACTATTAAAGCCCTTTCATTTGATACCCATATTGCATAGGTGGCAAAAGAAAATCGATTTGACATTTCGGAGCGGCAGCCATATTGAATTAGGAGCAACGTCACTTACTGTATCGTATTCTACACTTAAAATCCTTACATTTGATACCCATATTACCGTGCCGCTACCGAAAACCGCACTGAAATAGCAAAAAGCGCAAATTTTGAAACAACGGCCGCCAGCGCCGCCGCCATCTTGAAAAATTGAAATGTCAAATTTTTCATGTAAAGTCGACTATATGTGCTATCAAGTGACATTACCAGCTAGCCGCTAGCCCTCACACAACCCCGCCAATAAATCGTCAAATTTGGGTCGTCGCTAACAATAAAAACCGCCCCACCTGCCAGTGTTGCCATATCACCGGCTCCAAATGGTGGTAGAAATGATTAGAGACGTCAATTCCACCCCGCCATATGAAAAAAGTTGGAAAAAGTTGAAATTTACGTTTTCCGCCAAAACGGAGAAATTACCCTTAAATCGGGGAAAATTACCCCACGTTTCGATTTCCCTCTGCGAGCACTACCAAAAGTCACCCGGTGTTGTCAGTCGAAAAGCGCCGGCAACCGCGTCAAAATCGCAAATTAATGCTTTCGAAATTGCAACCCTTAACAAAATGGCCGCCAGCGGAGCCGCCATGTTGAAATGTCAAAGTTTCGGATTTTTCCCGGTAACTACATCATATACGGAACCGGATGACATTTTCCCCACATGTCCAGCATATCTGGAACGGGGAGATCAATTCGGGTCAAATCGGGTCTACGAAAAAATTCAAATCCCATTGGCGGCCAGTGTTGCCAGTTGCGGAAAATAAAAATACCAGAAAGTCATAGAGGCCCCAAAGCCCTATAGGCACGTGGGTTTGAAAATTGCGAAAAGTCGTTATTTCGATTTTCGACTATTCGGGCCTCCAGAGGAAAAACTACCAAAAACGGTAGAAAATTTTTCACACCTGGTAACACTTCGCGCCGAGTTCTAACCCCGCCTAGAACATTTGACCCCACTTCGAGGCCGCCATCTTGGCGAAAATGCGGTTCAAAAAAGTCAAAAATTTGAGAGTTCCAAGATGGCCGCCGGCGCCGACGCCATTTTGTTTTTCGCCAATCGGCTACCATATTCGGAATCTCGAGGACGCATTTAAGGGAAATCATCCAAAAAATCTGCCGAAATCCCAAAAATCACGCGCGTGTTCGGTCGCAAACACGGGGCGAAACGGGTTTTTCGATCCAAGATGGCGGCGCGGCCATTTTGTTTTTTCGCATTTTGACAGTTGCACCTCATCCCCGGGAGCGACACGATCAAAAACCATTAAAAAAACCAGCACGCTCGGAGCCATTTTGGAAAAGTTGACATTTCGCGGTGGCGGCCATCTTGGATTTTTCAAATTTCAAATATCGAATCCTGTGTCTTTTAATCAGTAGTCCATCTCACTCTAACATCCCAACACCCAAAAGTAATCGCAAATGTCCCAAAAATACCCCTGATCAGTCAGTCAGTCAGTGAGTCAGTGAGTGGTAATCCAGCTTTATATAATATAGACTAGATGTCGCGTGTGTGCCGCGGGGTGCGCGCACCCCGCGGTGGTGGACCCCCCACTTTAGCTTTTGTAATCAAAAGGTTATCGGTTGCGAGTAAGTGCAAAAATGATTTTTTTTTGTCGAAGTTATAAAATTTGCCTAAAAAAGGTGTTCGAATATTCAAAAAACTGGAAAGGATACGTTTTTATCTGAATGCTCTTTCATTTGATACCCATATTACGTGGGTGGCAAAAGAAAATCGATCGGCCAATTCGGAGCGGCGGCCATATTGAATTTGGAGAAACGTCACTTACTGAATCGTATTCTACACTTAAAATCCTTACATTTGATATCCATATTACATAGGTGGCAAAAGAAAATCGATTTGACATTTTGGAGCGGCGGCCATATTCAATTTGGAGCAAAGTCACTTACTGTGTTGTATTCTACACTTAAACTCCTTACATTTGATACCCATATTACATAGGTGGCAAAAGAAAAGCGATCCGCCATTTTGGAGCGGCGGCCATATTGAATTTGGAGTAATGAGCGACTGTGTCGTTTTTTACACTCAAAGTCCTTTTTTTTGATATCTATATTCCGTGGGTGGCAAAAGAAAATCGATCTGTCATTTCCGAGCGGTGGCAACACTGAATCATCATGTGGACGCGTGTGTGCCGCGAGGTGCACGCACCTCGCGGAGGTGTGGTCCTCACATCGCTTTTGTAATAAAAAAAAGTTTTCAGTTGCGATTTGGTGCAAAAATGTATCTTTTTTGAGGTTGATTTAAAATTTGCAAAAGAAAGGTGTTCGATTAACCAAAAAGCTCAAAAGGTTATGTTCTACTCTATAAACATTTTTATTTGGAAGCCATGTCCATGTCGCGTGTGTGCCGCGGGGAGCAAGCACCCCGCGGTGGAGTGGTCCACTTAATATGTTTCTAAGCAAAAGGTTTTCAGTTGCGAGTCGATGCAAAAAATTTTTCGTTTTTTGAAGTTACATAAAATTTGCCTAAATATGTGTTCGATTATTCAAAAAAATTGGAAAGGTTACGTTCTACTTTGAAAATTCTTTCATTTGATACCCATATTACATAGGTGACAAAAGAAAATCGATTTGACATTTCGGAGCGGCGGCTATATTGAATTTGGAACAATGTCACTCACTGTATCGTGTTCTACTAAAAAAACCCTTACATTTGATACCCATATTACATAGGTGGAGAAGGAAAATCAGTCTGTCATTTCGGAGCGGCGGCCATATTGAATTTGGAGAAACGTCACTTACTGAATCGTATTCTACACTAAAAATCCTTACATTTGATACCCATATTGCATAGGTGGTAAAAGGAAAGCGGTCGGCCATTTTGAAGCGGCGGCCATATTGAGTTTGAAACAATGTCACTCACTGTATCGTGCTCTACTATTAAAACCCTATCATTTGATACCCATATTGCATAGGTGGCAAAAGAAAATCGATTTGACATTTCGGAGCGGCGGCCATATTGAATTTGGAACAGCGTCACTTACTGAATCGTATTCTACAATTAAAATCCATACATTTGATACCCATATTACATAGGTGGCAAAAGAAAAGCGATCCGCCATTTTGGAGCGGCGGCCATATTGAATTTGGAGAAACGTCACTTACTGAATCGTATTCTACACTTAAAATCCTTACATTTGATACCCATATTGCATAGGTGGTAAAAGGAAAGCGGTCGGCCATTTTGAAGCGGCGGCCATATTGAGTTTGAAACAATGTCACTCACTGTATCGTGCTCTACTATTAAAGCCCTATCATTTGATACCCATATTGCATAGGTGGCAAAAGAAAATCGATTTGACATTTCGGAGTGGCGGCCATATTGAATTTGGAACAGCGTCACTTACTGAATCGTATTCTACAATTAAAATCCATACATTTGATACCCATATTACATAGGTGGCGAAAGAAAAGCGATTTGACATTTCGGAGCGGCGGCCATATTGAGTTTGAAGCAATATCACTCACTGTATCGTGTTCTACTAATAAAACCCTTACATTTGATACCCATATTGCATAGGTGGCAAAAGAAAATCGATTTGACATTTTGGAGCGGCGGCAATATTCAATTTGGTGTAACGTCACTTACTGTACCGTGTTCTACACTTAAAATCCTTACATTTGATACCCATATTACATAAGTGGAGAAGGAAAAGCGATTTGACATTTCGGAGCGGCGGCCATATTGAGTTTGAAGCAATGTCACTCACTGTATCGTGTTCTACTAATAAAACACTTACATTTGATACCCATAATACATAGGTGGAGAAGGAAAAGCGATTTGACATTTCGTAGCGGCGGCCATATTGAGTTTGAAGCAATGTCACTCACTGTATCGTGTTCTTCTAATAAAACCCTTACATTTGATACCCATATTGCATAGGTGGTGAAAGGAAAGCGGTCGGCCATTTTGAAGCGGCGGCCATATTGAGTTTGAAACAACGTCACTCACTGCATCGTGTTCTACTATTAAAGCCCTTTCATTTGATACCCATATTGCATAGGTGGCAAAAGAAAATCGATTTGACAAGTCGGAGCGGCGGCCATATTGAATTTGAAGCAACGTCACTAACTGTATCGTATTCTACACTTAAAATCCTTAAATTTGATACCCATATTACCGTGCCGCTACCGAAAACCGCACTGAAATAGCAAAAAGCGCAAATTTTGAAACAATGGCCGCCTGCGCCGCCGCCATCTTGAAAAATTTTAATGTCATATTTTTCATGTCAAGCCGACTATATGTGCTATCAAGTGACATTACGAGCTACCCGCTAGCCCTCACATAACCCCGCCAATAAATCGTCAAATTTGGGTTGTCGCTAACAATAAAAACCGTCCCACCTGCCAGTGTTGCCATAACACCAGCTCCAAATGGTGGTAGAAATGATCAGCGACGACTGTTCCACCCCGCTATATCAAAAAAAGTTGAAAAAGTCGAAATTTACGTTTTCCCCTAAAACGGAGAAATTACCCCAAAATCGGGAAAAATTACCCCACTATTTGATTTCCCTCCGCGAGCACTACGACAGACCACCCGGTGTTGTCAGTCGAAAAACGCCGGCAACCGCGTCAAAATCGCGAATTAATGCCTTCGAAATTGCAACCCTTAACAAAATGGCCGCCAGCGGAGCCGCCATCTTGAAATGTCAAAGTTTCGGATTTTTCCCGGTAACTACATCATATACGGAGCAGGATGACGTTTACCCCACATGTCCAGCACATCTGCAACGGGGAGATCAATTCGGGTCAATTCGGGTCAATTCGGGTCTACGAAAAAATTCAAACCTCCTTGGCGGCCAGTGTTGCTAGTTGCGGAAAATAAAAATACCAGAAAGTCATAGAGGCCCCGACGCTCTATAGGTGCATGGGATTGAAAATCGCGAAAAGTCATTATTTCGATTTTCGACTATTCGGGCCTCCAGAGGAAAAACTACCAAAAACGGTAGAAAATTTTTCACACCTGGCAACACTTTGCGCCGAGTTCTAACCCCGCCTAGAACAATTGACCCCACTCCGAAGCCGCCATCTTGGCGAAAATTGGGTTCAAAAAAGTCAAAATTTTGAGCGTTCCAAGATGGCCGCCGGCGTCGACGCCATTTTGGTTTTCGCTAATCGGCCCCCATAATCGGGAACTCGAGGACGCTTTTAAGGGAATTCATCCAAAAAATCAGCCGAAATCCCGGAAATCACGCGCGTAATCGGTCGCAAACACGGGGCGAAACGGGTTTTTCGATCCAAGATGGCGGCGCGGCCATTTTGTTTTTTCGCATTTTGACAGTTGCACCTCATCCCCGGGAGCGACACGATCAAGAACCATCCAAAAAACCAGCACGCTCAGAGCCATTTTGAAAAATTTGACATTTCGCGATGGCGGCCATCTTGGATTTTTCAAATTTCGAATATCGAGTCCTGTGTCTTTTAATCAGTAGTCCATCTCACTCTAACATCCCAACACCCAAAAGTAACTGCAAATGTCCCAAAAATACCCCTGATCAGTCAGTCAGTCAGTCAGTCAGTGGTAATCCAGCTTTATATAATATAGACTAGATGTCGCGTGTGTGCCGCGGGGTGCGCGCACCCCGCGGTGGTGGACCCCCCACTTTAGCTTTTGTAATCAAAAGGTTATCGGTTGCGAGTAGGTGCAAAAATGAATTTTTTTTGTCGAAGTTATAAAATTTGCCTAAAAAAGGTGTTCGAATATTCAAAAATCTGGAAAGGATACGTTTTTCTCTGAATGCTCTTTCATTTGATACCCATATTACGTGGGTGGCAAAAGAAAATCGATTGGCCAATTCGGAGCGGCGGCCATATTGAATTTGGAGTAATGAGCGACTGTGTCGTTTTTTACACTCAAAGTCCATTTTTTTGATATCTATATTGCGTGGGTGGCAAAAGAAAATCGATCTGTCATTTCGGAGCGGTGGCAACACTGAATCATCATGTGGACGCGTGTGTGCCGCGAGGTGCACGCACCTCGCGGAGGTGTGGTCCTCACATCGCTTTTGTAATAAAAAAAAGTTTTCAGTTGCGATTTGGTACAAAAATGTATCTTTTTTGAGGTTGATTTAAAATTTGCAAAAGAAAGGTGTTCGATTAACCAAAAAGCTCAAAAGGTTATGTTCTACTCTATAAACATTTTTATTTGGAAGCCATGTCCATGTCGCGTGTGTGCCGCGGGGAGCAAGCACCCCGCGGTGGAGTGGTCCACTTAATATGTTTCTAAGCAAAAGGTTTTCAGTTGCGAGTCGATGCAAAAAAATTTTCGTTTTTTGAAGTTACATAAAATTTGCCTAAATATGTGTTCGATTATTCAAAAAAATTGGAAAGGTTACGTTCTACTTTGAAAATTCTTTCATTTGATACCCATATTACATAGGTGGCAAAAGAAAAGCGATCCGGCATTTTGGAGCGGCGGCCATATTGAATTTGGAGCAACGTCACTTACTGAATCGTATTCTACACTTAAAATCCTTACATTTGATACCCATATTACATAGGTGGAGAAGGAAAAGCGATTTGACATTTCGGAGTGGCGGCCATATTGAGTTTGAAACAATGTCACTCACTGTATCGTGTTCTACTAATAAAATCCTTACATTTGATACCCATATTACATAGGTGGAGAAGGAAAATCGGTCTGTCATTTCGGAGCGGCGGCCATATTGAATTTGGAGAAACGTCACTTACTGAATCGTATTCTGCACTTAAAATCCTTACATTTGATACCCATATTACATAGGTGGAGAAGGAAAAGCGATTTGACATTTCGGAGCGGCGGCCATATTGAGTTTGAAGCAATATCATTCACTGTATCGTGTTCTACTAATAAAATCCTTACATTTGATACCCATATTACATAGGTGGAGAAGGAAAATCGGTCTGTCATTTCGGAGCGGCGGCCATATTGAATTTGGAGAAACGTCACTTACTGAATCGTATTCTACACTTAAAATCCTTACATTTGATACCCATATTGCATAGGTGGTAAAAGGAAAGCGGTCGGCCATTTTGAAGCGGCGGCCATATTGAGTTTGAAGCAATGTCACTCACTGTATCGTGTTCTACTATTAAAGCCCTATCATTTGATACCCATATTGCATAGGTGGCAAAAGAAAATCGATTTGACATTTCGGAGCGGTGGCCATATTGAATTTGGAACAGCGTCACTTACTGAATCGTATTCTACAATTAAAATCCATACATTTGATACCCATATTACATAGGTGGCGAAAGAAAAGCGATTTGACATTTCGGAGCGGCGGCCATATTGAGTTTGAAGCAATATCACTCACTGTATCGTGTTCTACTAATAAAACCCTTACATTTGATACCCATATTGCATAGGTGGCAAAAGAAAATCGATTTGACATTTTGGAGCGGCGGCCATATTCAATTTGGTGTAACGTCACTTACTGTACCGTGTTCTACACTTAAAATCCTTACATTTGATACCCATATTACATAAGTGGAGAAGGAAAAGCGATTTGACATTTCGGGGCGGCGGCCATATTGAGTTTGAAGCAATGTCACTCACTGTATCGTGTTCTACTAATAAAACACTTACATTTGATACCCATAATACATAGGTGGAGAAGGAAAAGCGATTTGACATTTCGCAGCGGCGGCCATATTGAGTTTGAAGCAATGTCACTCACTGTATCGTGTTCTACTAATAAAACCCTTACATTTGATACCCATATTGCATAGGTGGTGAAAGGAAAGCGGTCGGCCATTTTGAAGCGGCGGCCATATTGAGTTTGAAACAACGTCACTCACTGCATCGTGTTCTACTATTAAAGCCTTTTCATTTGATACCCATATTGCATAGGTGGCAAAAGAAAATCGATTTGACATGTCGGAGCGGCGGCCATATTAAATTTGAGGCAACGTCACTAACTGTATCGTATTCTACACTTGAAATCCTTAAATTTGATACCCCATATTACCGTGCCGCTACCGAAAACCGCACTGAAATAGCAAAAAGCGCAAATTTTGAAACAATGGCCGCCTGCGCCGCCGCCATCTTGAAAAATTTAAATGTCATATTTTTCATGTCAAGCCGACTATATGTGCTATCAAGTGACATTTTGAGCTACCCGCTAGCCCTCACACAACCCCGCCAATAAATCGTCAAATTTGGGTTGTCGCTAACAATAAAAACCGTCCCACCTGCCAGTGTTGCCATAACACCAGCTCCAAATGGTGGTAGAAATGATCAGCGACGACTGTTCCACCCCGCTATATCAAAAAAAATTGAAAAACTCGAAATTTACCTTTTCCCCTAAAACGGAGAAATTACCCAAAAATCGGGGAAAATTACCCCACTATTAGATCTCCCTCGGCGAGCGCTACGACAGACCACCCGGTGTTGTCAGTCGAAAAACGCCGGCAACCGCGTCAAAATCGCGAATTAATGCCTTCGAAATTGCAACCCTTAACATAATGGCCGCCAGCGGAGCCGCCATCTTGAAATGTCAAAGTTTCGGATTTTTCCCGGTAACTACATCATATACGGAGCAGGATGACGTTTACCCCACATGTCCAGCACATCTGCAACGGGGAGATCAATTCGGGTCAATTCGGGTCTACGAAAAAATTTAAACCTCCTTGGCGGCCAGTGTTGCCAGTTGCGGAAAATAAAAATACCAGAAAGTCATAGAGGCCCCGACGCTCTATAGGCGCATGGGGTTGAAAATTGCAAAAAGTCGCTATTTCGATTTTCGAATATTCGGGCCTCCAGAGGAAAAACTACCAAAAACGGTAGAAAATTTTTCACACCTGGCAACACTTTGCACCGAGTTTTAACCCCGCCTAGAACATTTCACCCCACTCCGAGGCCGCCATCTTGGCGAAAATGCGGTTCAAAAAAGTCAAAAATTTGAGCGTTCCAAGATGGCCGCCGGCGTCGACGCCATTTTGGTTTTCGCTAATCGGCCCCCATAATCGGGAACTCGAGGACGAGTTTAAGGGAATTCATCCAAAAAATCAGGCGAAATCCCGGAAATCACGCGCGTCTTCGGTCGCAAACACGGGGCGAAACGGGTTTTTCAGTCCAAGATGGCGGCGCGGCCATTTTGTTTTTTCGCATTTTGACAGTTGCACCTCATCCCCGGGAGCGACACGATCAAGAACCATTAAAAAAACCAGCACGCTCGGAGCCATTTTGAAAAAGTTGACATTTTGCGGTGGCGGCCATCTTGGATTTTTCAAATTTCGAATATCGAATCCTGTGTCTTTTAATCAGTAGTCCATCTCTTTCTAACATCCCAACACCCAAAAGTAATCGCAAATGTCCCAAAAATACCCCTAATCAGTCAGTCAGTCAGTCAGTCAGTGGTAATCCAGCTTTATATAATATAGACTAGATGTCGCGTGTGTGCCGCGGGGTGCGAGCACCCCGCGGTGGTGGACCCCCCACTTTAGCTTTTGTAATCAAAAGGTAATCGGTTGCGAGTAGGTGCAAAAATGTATTTTTTTTTGTCGAAGTTGTAAAAATTTGCCTAAAAAAGGTGTTCGATTATTAAAAAAACTGGAAAGGATACGATCTATTCGGAATGCGCTTTCATTTGATACCCATATAACGTGGGTGGCAAAAGAAAAGCGATCGGCCAATTAGGGGCGGCGGCCATATTGAATTTGAAGTAATGTCATTGACTGTATCGTATTTTACACTAAAATTCCATTCATTTGATACCCATATTCCGTGGGTGACAAAACAAAAACGATCTGTCATTTCGGAGTGCTGGCAACACTGAATCATCATGTGGACGCGTGTGTGCCGCGAGGTGCAAGCACCTCGCGGTGGTGTAGTCCTCACATCGCTTTTGTAATAAAAGGTTATGATGTACTTTATACGCTCTTTTATTTCGAAGCGATATCGATGTCGCGTGTGTGCCGCGGGGAGCAAGCACCCCGCGGTGGAGTGGTCCACTTAATGTTTTTCTAAGCAAAAGGTTTTCAGTTGCGAGTCGGTGCAAAAAATTTATCGTTTTTTGAAGTTACATAAAATTTGCCTAAAAATGTGGTCGATTATTAAAAAAACCAGAAAGGTTACATTCTACTCGGAAAAGTCTTTTATTTGAAACCCAATCTATATGGGTTTCAAATGAAAGACTTAAGACGTCACGTGTGTGCCGCGGGGAGCAAGCACCCCGCGGTGGTTCTTCTTCTGGACTTCACTTTTATAATCAAAAAAAAAGGTTTTCAGTTGCGTTTCAGTGGAAACATGTCTTTTTTTCAAATTTGCATTAAAAAAGAAAGGTGTTCGATTATTTAAAAAACTGGAAAGGTTATGATCTACTTCGAAAACTCATTTGAAATCCATATAGATGTCGCGTTTCATACAACTTAACCATCCATTAGATGGCGTTGTTTCGATTTCATAATAATGCTATCTACAGTTTATTACACTTCATAAGTTTGCCTATTATGTTTACTACATAATCGAGATTCTTGAATGCGACCTTAACTATGAGTTTGTTTTGTGTTATAATTAAACTATATTATTCTGTATGTATGTATTGTTTTGTATGATTTTTCTTTTTTTTTTTTCGACGACATTACGATGATAAGTACAACATTCATTACCATAGCTCATATAAGTCCCCACCGAGGGGCTCAAGCCTACTAAACCACGCTAGCCTAATGCGGATTGGTCGACTTTAAGAAGTTAGTTAAAGTAATAAATACGGCTTGAAATGCATCGTCCCGCTTCTTATTTCTAATCTAATCTAAACAACTGTTTCAAATCCCCCAAGTCGGTTCTGTGTAGTCATAAAAAAAAATTAACTTAACCTATCTGCAACTGTGTTTGAGGTGCCCGAGTTGGTTCTGGCTGGTCAAAAAATATTTAACTTAACTTATCCAACTATATTTGAGGTAATCAAAGTTAGTTCTGGATGGTAAAAAATTTTTTTACGCCTATAATTAACATTTGCTGATTCTTTCTAACCTAATTTATTACTTTATCTAAGTCTTGAATGATATTATATAAAATAGCTGGTTAATGTGATTAATTTTGTGTCAATTATCACTTTGTCTAAATTGTGTAGATATTATGCATAATATCCGCATTTATTACTTTCGCTGTGACATATTTACCTATATCATAACAAAAGGATATGAAATGCGAAAGAGGAGAAATGAATTGGTACATGGTAGGATCAAACCCCGGACGTCCCGATAAGCTCAGTGTCTAGTCCACAGCGACACTGACGTTCTTTATAACATCTACATAGTATGGATTCTACTCTAATAACATTGATACAGACTTCAATATTGAGCCACAGCCATAGCATCATGAGCCGGGTCAGTTAGATTCATTATAATTATAAACGTTTTTATTTCTGTTCAGCTTAGTAGTTTTTAAGAGTAGGTAGTTATTTTTAAATTCAATGTGAAATAAAAGGTGTGCGTTTGAGCCGATCCAACGTATGGACGTCTTGACTTTATTTACCAAATTTTATTTTTATTACCAATAGGAAATGTGTTGGAAGCATGAAAGAAACGTGGGTATGCAAATAAACATTGTTAACGTTTGTATTTGCTGTCGTATACAATATGCAACATGTAGTTTTAATGCCCCATTAAGTGGTCGGTCACTATAATCTAAATCTTTTTTTTTTCGGTCGGAGGAATCTCTACGATTCGACAAGGGACTGAAAAGTTGACAAACCCGCCAAAAGGATATGCTTTTGGATTAGGATATAAACCCCATACCTGGCTAAACCACCCTCCAGTAACTTCCACCCCCATAGAGGCACGGCGGGATTCGGGATCGGCGCTAGTCATTCCCCGAACGCACCCCAACCTTACCTAGTTTTTTTATCCTATATTTCTCCTTGCAAGCTAGCAACATGCAGTAGATATAATGTAGTGTGCTTACCCAGTAACGAACCAAATTGTTGTTTTTACACATTTTTTATAGTAGTTTAGGAATTTTTCAGTTTGATGCTTTGCTGTGTATGGTGTCTTAATTTTATCCTAAGTTATTTTCAACTAAATTATGACCAAATTATTGTTTTAATGGTCTTATTGCAATTTAGGAATGGTATAAAATTCCTACGATATGTTCAAAATGCTAAGCAATCTATATGTATTATATGAGGAGTTTAAAAGCAGATGCCACTGTCCATTTCTGGCAAATTGAGAGTGGCTTTTGCTTTTGCATCCCTATTATATAAAATTCTCCAGTTGTCACATATTCCTTGTGGCAACTGGAGACTTCCTTTATACCCCAGGAAAGAGATTCGAGTGTCAATAGATAGCGATATGCCTGCCATCTGGAGATGTTGCAGACATTTAAATTGCTATACTATACGACGTGGATACCTAATTTTGCATAATAATGGATATCCCATAATTTATGCAAAATTTTATTTTGATAGAAAACAGATTTTTTGTGATCAGAATTGACCATCCAGATTTTGCGATTTAACACCATGAGACTTCTTTGTTTTTTTTTAAATCAAAGATCTATGCTAACAAAGTAACAAATCCACTATGCAACTAATGCCTTGAAGAAGGAAATTCGGCGGTGTATTAATGAAATTCAACCACATATTTGCGAAACGGTCACAGAAAATTTCAATAAAAGAATGCGTACTTGTCAGCAAAGCCGTGGTGGCCATTTATCCCATGTAGGTACTATTCCATACATAAACCCAATCTATATACTCTATACGAAGCAATAAAAAAATTAAACTTTCTAATAAAAAATCTGTTTTCTATTAAAATTACATTTTGCGTAAATTATGGGACATTATATAACTACATACAGAGGAAATTATAACTGCCAAGAAAACGCAACGAATTTAAAAAAAAAACAGTTTTCTAGAAGAAAAAAACATTAGCCAGAAATAAACAGATATTACAGTATTAATTATAATATTTTCTCGGTAATTACAATTGCCTTGCCCTGATTAAAATTATAATTATGCTGTCATCAAAAACTATAGCCATAGAAAAAAGATGTTTGTTTCCATTATTAGGACGAAATCTATTCATATTCAACACTAAACAATAAAATGGCAAGCTTTTGTTTCAAGTTTTATTTCTCATTTCTCAAATTATATATAACACACTTTATAAAAGTTAACACAAAATTGTTGCAAAGTAAATCATGTGAAGTGGGTATCGCTTAGTAACTGCACATAATGAACACCATATGCTCGCAAAATATAGGATACCTAATTTCTAATATATGTTTACTAATGTAATAAACACTTTCAATCTTAGCAAAGGCAATATGTAATATAAGTACAAGCGACAATTAAATTGAATAATTAATTTAATTAGAAATTGATTCTATCACTTGGTCGAAATGCTGACATCTATCTCTCAAGAGCGAGACACGAGTTACTCTTTTCAAATAATGTGTAGCTAATTATTATGTATATTATTAGTAATTTATAATTTAATATTAAAATTAAGAAGGCGTACATTTTACATATATAATAATGTAAAACAAGAGAACAAGTGATCAGTAATTAAACATATCAATTAAAGAGTTTATTACATTTGTAAATAACAATCGAAATTCCCAATAAGGCAGAGGAATAGAATATCGAAATAATACTTAGCATGGTTCAATACAATAGCCTTACAGCAAAATAAACTTGTTCCATAAAATCGATGTTACTCGGCAAACGGTCAAATTAATCTTCAGTTGGTGGCAAAATAGAAGTAAACAGAAATGATGGGAACAAGTTTGTGTTTATTTGCAATAGGCTTGTAAATTGACAATAAATGAGTATGATACTGCATTTTTTCCCCTATTTTCTTTAAACAATTTAAAACATCATTTCTAAAATGCAGTACATATTTTAAGAGTACAATATTATACATTTGAATATAACCACGTGGCCAGTATAATATACAAGAATGGGTATTAATTAACTACACTGAAGTACAAAATCGACCCACTTGTACGCTTTGGTTCAGAGCTTAACAAATCAAAATTTACCATCAAGAAATAATTTCTTTTAACCTTGTGTTGTTAAACAAGAGCTTAGGTTCACATCAGACCAATCTTTACTGTGACATTAAGGTTTATTGATTTTACAAACTGAAAACCAAAATTATTAAAAATAAGTACCAAGATTATAAAAAATCTGTACATATTTTTTTTGGGAAAATTAGCTTAAGTTATTTAGAGTTAATAAATCTGTAGGAATAATAAATTTTTGAATAAACATTGTGGTAGTCAACTTTTAACACTGCACAATCACAGAAATTGCATATAACGTAAAAATGAGAATCAGGATTTTTCTAAGAAATAAGTGTATTGTCAGCTTCTTTTATCCATGTTTAGAATATATTAAAATAATGCTTATGAAATTTTTTATTTTATTTTTAATATACTGATATTTACGAATGAGGTGAACCACTGAGGTGGGTCGATTTCATTGCATGAAAGTGTACATACATCAAAAGTATAATTGCTCTATTCTAATGATGATAACCTTGTTTTAATAATATAATTTTCTAAACTGTTAACATTTAGTTGATCACTTGATACAGATTATAAATAATCAACGAATTATTTAGTTTGTTTTACAATCAATTTCATTTCAAGATAGAAGACCCCCAAAATTACTCTTGAATTATACATTAGTCTCAAATAAGTAATACTTTTATATAATATTGCTAGGCGTAATTTTTTCAATAGGTTGTCTCCCTTATTATAACTTAAGCAATATTATACGACAAAATTTTGTCGATTGATCTGCCTGATTATTGATTGAAATATTTATTGTACATATTTGTAACATAATAATATTTTTCACAAACATGATACGGCATATTATACGAGTACATATATCTTATACAACCATTTTTGGGATAAGTCATACTTGGAGTAGTATTGGGCTAGACAAAGGCAAAAAATGTAATTTAAAAATGAAACGAACTCATTTTATAGCCTGTTCATGATTACTAAAGAAGTAAATTCACTTTATTTGAATTATGACTTAGTACAACAAAAAGAAAACTCCGTTATATAAATCACCAAAGAAAAAGAAATTAATATTTTTGCGCGGCTTTATTATTTTTACTGTCTATTGTTATCCATTTATTATATTTAATTGTATGAGTTCATCGAGTGATGAAGATATTTCAATGCCGGCGGAAATTTAAAAGGGTGTTATTTAAATGGTTAGCATAGTATTCGTATTTTTGTGAGCAGAAATAGCTAATTGATCAGCAGCTCATGGCCAGCAAACATTCCAAAATCAATCAGTAATTTATGTCATTATGTATGGCTGTAATTATTTTTGTACAGCATATTAATTATATAAGCTGCAATGAGCTGCTCCTGTTTAATAAAATTTTGGTTAGCACTCAGATAGCAAAAAAATCATTTTGAACTGCATATAAAAGTAGCAAAAATACTTGTCATGCGCAAAATAAACACAAATTGCCTAATAACGTTTGGCCTAAAACACATATCACCTAAAATCGAAATGCCTAATAACGTTTAGCCTACCTAGAATCATGAAATTTGGCAAGAGAAAAGGAAGTACATAATTCCAGAGATATGAGCATTTGAAATTTGAAAAAACTAACCTCAAAATTAGCAGTTTCCACAAGCAATAAGTATGCATAAAGTCGAGAATACACATAAAGTCGTTTCTGGCGCTTCGCCGGCCGCTGCCGCGGCACGCTCGCTTCGCTCGCTCGGCTCGCGCGCTTGGTTCATGTTCAAACCTACGCTCGTCGCTTCGCTCCTCGCTACCTATTTTTGACCCGCCTACAGTTTCTACATACGCTTTGACGTTTCTAAACTTGTTATTTTCAAAAAGAGGCTAAACGTATTAGGCACTAATAAAATATTTTTTTATTGTTATAAAATAAAATTAGTAATTTTGTGCAATCCAATTAGTTATGTTGCTCACCATGTTTTAACTAAGCAAACCAATCAAATACACTGCTTAAAGACATGTTTTCTCTGTTGATCAATCATGAAATCTTGCTGATCAAGTAGTTATTTTGCGAACCAAGTAAGTAGTTTTTTGCGGACTTAATATTTATTATGCAAACTCATGTTATTGTAAGCTGCCTATTTATGATTTAATTTTTAACCATTATCAAAGTTATTTGCGGAACAAGGATTGCTGCCTGTTTTTTTTATTTGCAAACAAAATCTTTGTATGCCGACCAAAATATTTAAATGCTGTTTTTTTGTGGCTCAACAAATTTTATAATTGCTAACCATTTAATTACTTCTCAATTTAAAATTCAGCAAAACATTTATTGTATTTTATTACTGTTTGATTTTCTTGCATGTTTGTGAAAAGTACTATAAGTTCAAGCCGTGACCACAACAGATGGGTTATTGTCTAAGAAAAAATCTATCACGATCGATTATAATTTAACAGCCATTGCACCACGAATACAGGACTCTGCGCCGACATCCTTTTATAAAGGAGCAATGGATGTACAGCGATTGTCAAATTGTAAGCGATCGTGATAGATGTTTTCTTAGACAATATCCCCCTAGAGTATCGGCGGATTTTGTAATGCAGGCGGCCCGCATACCTACGATCATTCAGCGATGCTGGACGCCACGGATCAAGGCAATATAATGTACTATTTCCATAAATAAATGAAAAGGAGCTTAAAGGGCCCGTTATACAAGGAGATTTTTTCGTACGCGAACGACAATTTCTTCTAAGCAATAACATGCTTGCCTAGTGTAAACAAACTATACGAGTTTTGCCTCTCGAATACAATAATTTATCGCTATTTAAACTCTTCTAGGCCGCGAGCCTGTATTAACAAACTATAAGAGTTTCTCTTAAAGAGTCTCGCATCGACACTTGTGATTCTTGCCCAAGCATTGTATAAATAAGTTGAGACACGTAATATGCGTCTATCTATATATATATCTACGATTACTCGCCTGTGGTGTAAACGTTATAAGAGAGATGAGTCTCGTCTGTGATACTCGTATCCAAAAATCGCCTTGATAAATATGTTTTTCTAAAAATGTAAACTACAGGCGATAATTTAATGGCAAATTTTGCCACGAGATAATCACATACAATTTTTCGCCGCTCGAGTGCGAGAAACTCCTTGTGTAACTGAATCTTAAAGCATCTCACCCACAGAGGCGGAAGTGGGGCGGGTAGCGGAATTGCGGTAAGCGATTTACGAAATCGCCGCTTTCACGGGTGTTCACTTCTGTGACGTGGTCCATCCATAGCAACAAGAACATTACAAAAATTTCGCTCCACTACCGTCCCGCTTGCCGCCTCTGTGTTAATGGCCAATTTCACATATCTTGTCTAAACTTGGGACAATCACAAGTGACATGCTGTTAAATTAATTTCATTAAACACATGAAGTGATATGATACTACTCGTACTTAAGATTGTCCTAAGCCAAGATTACTGAAATTGGCCGCAAGACTATTAAAAAGTTTGTCAATGATAAACAAAAATGGAATAAAGTGTCAACACTCTGTAGGAATATTCTTCCTAGGACTTGTTAAGTAGCAACAGCAACGCTATTGCAAAATTTGGGCAGCTGTTTTCACACGCATTTTTCATCTTGTAAGATATCATATTATGTTCTTCTGTCCAATTTTTTGGTATTCTGAAAATAACAATAAAAATAAATTATTAAAAAGAATAGAATCGAATTATTATTTTATTATCATTAAAATGTTAAAATTAATAAGAATTGACAGCTTTCTCTGAATAAGAAATAAACAAAAATCTAAAAATCCGCAACATGTTATTATTTTAGAAATATAAAAAAAAACGATTGATCTTCGACTGAAATTACCTTATATCTCCTTAAATTTTGACAGATTTATATAGCATTTGAAAATAATTCCAGACTGTTTTATTGTCATAATTATAGTGTAATGACAATTCTTAGTGTGTAATTTATTCCTTAATCCTTTACGCGTGACATAATGGGATAATTTTATCTTCATTCTCTTGCAAATCCACATAATTTAACTCCATAATGCATAGCTGGAGTTAGGTACATTTCTTCAAATACTTATACATGGTTATTTATCTAGTTGATTTTCAAGAGATTCTTTTGGTTAAACAAAAATAAATATATTCATCTTATGGAAGTTTAACTTGATTTATCTATGATGGTGTATATTATTTCCTGACACATCTTAGCTCGCTCAATCTGCATACAATGGACATGTATTGTGTTTCATCACTACAGTCAAGGATTTCTTTTCCATACATTTTTCAGCATCTTGTAAGCGTAATTGTAAACATTTTTCTATTCCTTCTTTTTCACGTAGTTTAATAATTGAAGATGTCGAAGGAAGTTTTCTATAGCAGGATTCATATTATTCATTTCTGGAAAATAAGTAATAAAAATTAGTAAAGATATAATATGTTTTAAAAATATGATTTTTGTCAAAGCATAAATTCACAAGTGTTTGATGTATATTTAAATTACCTTTATTCCTTTTACACAGCAGAGATTTGTTTGTTGCTGTTTCTTTCTAGTGCTATTTCATTTTTATGCGGGGAGTGCAGTAGTCATGTCTCATATTATATACTAATATTACAGATGATGAACCTGTAAAATGTAAACAAAACCATAAACTACGAGTATAAACATCATTATCATCATCACAGCTCATTACGCCCCACCGAGGGACTCGAGCTTACCCTATATAGTTAGGGTGATTAGGCCTTCGTGGAGGCACTCGTAAGGCCCTCCGTCTGGGGATCGCCCTGGTGTTCTCGGGCAATCCCCACCTTGGCGATAGCCCGATCAGTTAGTCGAGCTTGCCCGGGCGCGCGGGCAGTGGAGTCGCAGTGTGACCCTTACCGAGCGTGCCCATAAGGGCAGGGAGAACACCGGGGTGTTTTAGCGGGTGCGGTCACGCATTTCCCCCGAGAAAAAAAAGGTGAAAGGCCTTAGTCCAGGGTGAATTAGTCGACTTTACATACACCATCGATTTTCGTCGCAGATGTAGGCAGGTTGCCTCACGATATTTTCCGTCATCGTAAGAGCGTCAGAGAAATGTACATATAAAATTCGAAATGAAAAACACATTGGTACGGCTCCATAATCGATCGCATAAAATGAAAAGGTTTTTTTATATATTTTGAAATTGCATAACGTTTTTCGGCATACTATACTTTTCGTATAACGTTCATACAGAATAAATAATTAGGCATACTTTGTTTTCCCATAAACTCTTTTATAATAATAATAAATAAGCTTAATTTTGTTCTTGCATACCTGTTTTTACTATAATGTTACTAATCATACCATGTATAGGTATATCAACCTAAGACATAAAGTTTAGTAATCATATGTTATAAAAATCTGTAGGTTAGGTGAGAACCTTTTTTTTAAATGCGGGGGATAATCTCTTTACGATTCAACAAGGAGCTGAAAGCTGACAAGGCCGCCCCAAGGATATGCCATTGGTCTCGGGTATAAATCAAATCCCATACCTGGCTAAACCACCCTCCAAGCAACTTCTACATCCGTATAGACAATCAGAATCGGCGTTAGCCATTCCCCGAGTAAGTTAGGTAAGAACCTAATCTAACCTACAGTTTTAGCCAATAAATTTATTTTTCAAGCAGTTTAATGCTCCGCTCTGTATGGTCACAATATCTAACCTAACCTACAGTTTAATCCTATAAGTTCTTTTAATTTTTGCTTGCGGGAGGCGGACTGCACCCCTTGCTCGGAGTGCTCTTTGGGATTTCATCTTTAGGCGTTATTCTTTGTTATACATATGCCTTTTATTTTTATGCACATTACAATTATGCCAAAGAAAATTTGATTAAATATGTAATATGCCAATGTAATCATTCTGCGTGTATAGAACTTTGCGTATCATTATTTATGCGAAAAAACTTTAGGGCCGAAATTGTTATGCCAAATTATAATATGGCTAAAAAGGTTATGCAACCGTAGGGGCTCCCCATTGGTACATGGCGGTCTTGAAATTTGAACCGCCCGATTGGAAGGCAAGTGCCGAGTCCACAGTGCAAACATACTAAAATAATATGCAGTACTTTCTTTTTTCCTTCATGGAAACAATCTTATAGGTTTGCTAGCAAAAATATCTTTAAAGGTAGATAAGGACCTAAGTAGATTTGTTTTTACTATTTCAAGTGTCTAGATACATAAATTAATATCTTGATTGATTTATACGACATATTATACCTATATGGTGGCACATGTGGTATATAAGTGTAATATGGCCACGGCATACACATATTGTATATGACGTAGCCATATCGTAAAATTGATAATTTCATGATGTGGCCGGTCATTTTATGAAATGGCCAACTAATACTGGCCATATTGTTTAAACGTTAAAGTTTAATGATATGTTCATCCACGTTTGGCCATATCGTTGTCTTAATAAAAATCCCAAATAAGCATGAAACTGCAGCGTGAAAGCAAACATGCAACATGAAGTTTGATTACAATATCTAACTTAACCTACAGAATTCATTTATCGAAATATTTGTCCGCCCGTCATAATGCATCACCGAAACAAAATAATATCAGCGCTTCTAGCGGAGAATAATAATATTCACCGCTTCACTCATGTCACGAAGTAGCTAAACGTATCCATATCGTTTAATGTTTGATCATTCATTGATCCGGCCACACCACATCTTGATGTGGCCAGTCGATATTGGCCATTTCATGAAATACAATCATTTCATGAAATAGGCAGTTGACCACATCGTGAAGTGGGCAATTTTACGATCTGGCCACGACATATACATAAAGAATTGCCTGTCTTTAATTTTTTGAAGACGATTATTAAAACATGTTTTTAGAGTATTCTTACCTTCTAAAAATGCAAGTAGGTATGTAAGCTGTTTTTTGCAGTTCGATGGCTGGTAAGTGCGGACTTAAATTTATAACCGCAAATCCGTTGACTTTATAAATTTAAATAAGATCTCTGGTCCAAAGTTTTTTTCTGACATATTTGCATAAAAGTTCTTTCTCTATTAGGATGTGGGAACCTATGCATGTCACCTGTAAAAGCAACAAAGTCATTTCAGCATTTATGTAACACCTTTTAAAAAATAACGTTCGTGATCAATTTTATACTAAACACAAAAATATCACGTGTATAGTATATTTTATGGATAGTTAAAGTAACTAAATTCATCACAACTAAAAACATGTCGCGATTTTGGTTTGACATTGACACTGTTTTAAGCTATGACTGTAATAAATCATCTAATAATTCTTAAATAGCTGCAAAAAATAACATTAAAAACATTAAACATTTTTAATAATTTATTAACACAATTTTGAATGTTCATTTCAAAAGACTAACTTCAGAGAATACACATAGCAAAACATACTCAAAAGAACCACAGATACCTGCATCAAGATAAATAATGGGTAGTATCTCTATATAGTTTGTGATAATGGGCATCGGAAAATATCGGAAACAAAATTTATCAAAGACAATTCATGTTGAAGTACTGTAATACCTATTGCTTTTGTAATAGTTTTGTGAACATACGTTAGATGTTACCATCTACCATCTTTTCATACGAAAAGGTGATTTCGACAGTTTTGTAAAAACACCAGCCCCCGGGGCTTATTTATAAAATATATATCACGATCAAATCGAATACAAGACACTGTCTGATATAAAAAAAAACCAGCCAAGTGCGAATCGGACTCGCGCACCGAGGGTTCCCTACAAATCTGTAGGTATATAAGTAAAAGTTCACCCATCACGACAATCGAGTAATACCTCTACGCGTTCATGAGGAAAGGGGTAGAAAGTTTAAAATTTTCAAAAATATTTTTATTATATGATGTAACTAAAAATTTACGGTTTTCTCAATTTTTCCTTTATCTGTGCTATAAGACCAAATTTCAAGCTTCGTACCAAATTACAAGATTAGGTTCTGATTTCCTTGCGAGTGTCGAAAATTTGCGGCATAAACGGCCGTATCTTTTGATTGCGTTGGCTTAGAAGTTTGATTTTTTCACAGAGTATTTGATATTAATCTCAGCTTGATACCTCTACGCGTTCCTGAGAAAAAAGGTCTTGACAGACAGACAGACAGACGGACGGACGGACGGACGGACAACAAAGTGATTCTATAAGGGTTCCGTTTTTTCCTTTAGAGGTACGGAACCCTAAAAATAGTGATTAATGTGCTTTGATGCATTTTGACTGTCGAAATCGATTTTAATTAACAGTGATCGCGATTGATTTTTTGTTACAAAATCAAAGAGCTGCTCTATATAGCTAGGTACCTAAGCCACTTACTTGCATTGGTTTTCTTGAAGTCTAAACGGTAGTACATGCCCTTTGCCTATAGCCGGTAGCGTTGGTAGCGTTGGTCAGTCCCAAACCAAGATGTTTTGGCGGTTTCACAAATTAAAATCAGTTCCATCCATGTATCAAATATTACAAACTGAAAATGAGAAAAGAATTATATACAAAAATGAATTAAAAAAACAAAGAGAGTAACGAATTAATACAAATATGTTTATAATTACTTAGTAAGATATGTGTTCATTTTTTCTTCAGCATGTAGTTTCTATTGCATAATAATATACTGTATTAAATCATTATGAAATATGAATTTTAAAAATGTATTTATATTTTAAACTTCAATGTGTTGTAATCTGTAAAATAAAAATAATGTTAATACATATTATCAATTAATAATAAAAAAAAGATAACATTTAGAATTTAAGATATTCAAATTAGGGATTTGGATTTAATCTTAGGCTTATTTGTCCCCTCTAAGCCATTTATTAAATTGTAATTAAATTTTAACAAGGTTCTTTGAGGACATCCGATAGATTTAGAAAACATGGCATTGCGATGATACGGTTCATGCTAGTGAATTATGTAATATTATAGTTTGTGATCAATATTTTATCAAATGAAATACCTTTGTTAGAATGTTTTGTAGATTTCCTATAATAACGGCTGCAGAATATAAAAGGATGTATATACCTATAAGCAAATAAAGTGAGATCTAATTAACAAAAATATATGCCAGTGCCTCGTTAGTTAACAGCAGGGAGCACCACGAGCAGGTGAGGTTGGCAATTGGAAATACAAAAATAATCTCTGTATGAAATTTTATATTTCTTTATTATTTATTTATGATATGGTTTTATGAAACATAATTATTATTTTTGTATTTCCTTTTGCTCCCCGTCTAACTACAAATAAACTAACTAAAGAAATGAAAGTGATGGATGAATTTATATATATAATATTAAGCAATTATGCATTTATATGTAAGCCTAAAAAGTAGCATAGGTACATATAAAAATAAAATATGACATTGTAGTAAAAAAGTGATTACGTACGGTTTGAGTTGACCCCCCCTCCCCCCTCCCATTTGGTGATGAAATGAGGATGAAATGATGAGTATAAATATAATATCAAAACTACTACTAACTACACTAACTACTGTGCAGCAATGTCACCACAGCTATTGAATATTGGATACGATAAGATCAAGTAACTTATGGCCTGATAATTTTGCAATTTTAACGATGAAAAATAATTATCAAGCCATTATAGGCTTCAATAAAAGTCCCTTCATGTATTTTCGAAAAGCAGTGGCAGTTCTCACTTATAAGGATGAAGACCATTACTACCGAGAAAATAACATGGCACCATGACGACATACTCCTAACCATTCGAATGAAATTTTAGATAGCCATGTACTGAGTCACGATTCTTTTTAGAATCGTAACCAAAAGTAACATAGTCGTCATCTCTGTTTGTGATTTTATGTTACACATGTTTGTATCGTTGTTAGACCACGTACGCCACCCGAACGTTCCAAGCGTTTATCAATCGTTTATGGTGGGGCTGTTCTCACGGAGCTGGTGTTGAAACAGCGACCAACTCTAGTTAGAGCTGTTCACGCGAATTGGGTGTGTGGCTTTACGCGTGAGTTGCGGATTCTGCCGGTCGTTGCGGGCTAATGATAGTCGCTAGTGTGTGGATGAGTCTCGATGATAGTGGACTAAACGACACAATGAATGATTGTCCGATGAAGGTCGTGGAGGATATCGTCCCTGGAGTAGGATGGTAATAAGGTGATAATGTCTGTCAGAGTTGGTAGCAAAGGTATATCGCATTGCATGTGGTCTTTGCTATCAGCGGTACTTATATGCGATGTTGATGATTGTTTAAGGAAAAGCGATGATTTCTTGACGATTGTATGATTGGAAGAATAGCTCAACTGAAATAAGACTATTGTAGTTTATGCAAATTAACGACAAATGGATTCTGGGATGGTTTGGTTGGGTTTCTACTTGAATTGATAATTTAAAATGATACGAAAAATGACAACAATATTATTCTCACAGGTTCTGCAATAGATTATTAAGCGAGGCAACGCACACAGTGACACGTGTAAACATGTATTTCTAAGAAAATAAAACGGATAACATATTTGAGTAAAAATAGATGAGTTTATTTATCAACTTCTATGTAGACAGACAATCTAAGGATTTAGAACAGGTGGCCAAGAAATTATTCACGAAATGTTTAATTACTTACTTATGGAAAAAAATAAAGGTTAAAAAAAAAGTAATAAATGATAGCTATACTTAATGAAGTGATACATCTTTTGAGAGAAATCTTAAAATTATTTATTAACTGATACCTACATTAACAGCAAGAGTATATAAAAATGTAGGTATGTAGGTACATAATATAGACTATAATGAAAAACTGGCATTACAAAACACAATATGTTACCTATCTATCTAATGGTCAACTGGATAATTAAAATTCGCTGACAGCTCAAAATCTCAGCACTTGACTCGGAATGAGCGTTTACTTGTTATAAATAAGATAGTAGGTATAGTAGTCATTGATTTACGTAAATCAATGATAGTAGTGCACAGATGTCAAGCCACCCGCGATGCTACAATGGGAACCACAGGATATCAAAGCGTTTACGGCGTGAGATAAAAAAAGATTATTTCTAGCATTTTCAAATTAAAATTTTACAGTAATCATTCATTGTTATTTATTAAAATCGGTATATTGTGGAACCTTATGCCAAATACTGTTAGAAATAAACAATATTTTAATAAATTTTGATATGAGTCAACTACCCTATTATGTAATGGGAGAAGAATCTAAGCGGTTACAAAGAAATGTAGATTAATCTTATTCTTAAAGAATGCTAGCTTTCGTGTAATACCTATGTAGGTATAACTGATAACGATAATACATGAATAATAAACATTTATTTAATTAGTTACTGGTACATTAATAGAAAGAGCCAATGAAAAAGTACATACATAATAGACTCTAATAAAAGAAAGCATATTTGGCATTACAAAACGTATAACAGTGAACTGTATGTATAGTCCAAAGCTGCTCAGAATCTCAGTATCATGCACTAAGCGTTTACTTGTTGTAAAATAAATAGGTACTATGGTAATGGGGCGCAGAGATGTCGAGCCGCTTAGGATGATCTTAATGTGAGTAACATAATTAAAATATTGATGATAAAATACAAATAGAAAATGTCTAAACGATTATAAATTAATTTTATCTTAAGATAGCACGTTTGTAAGTTACATCGATGTATCTGGGCGAGATAGAATGCAATTTTGATTTTGGTACTCGAAATCTTAACATACGCAGTTAAGTCTATAGTTTAACGGCGTCGGCATTCGTATTCAATCGGCTCTATGTTGCTTTCCTCTGTGCAGACGAATTTTGTCGATGCGACTTATAAAAGTGGTTCCTACTGTAAATGAAGTGATACATATATTGATAATAATCTTAAAACTATTTACTAAGTGTTACTTTAATAACAAGAGTCAGGAAAAATATACACAACTGTAATAAAACAGAAGCATTTTTGGCATTACAAAATATAAAACGGTCAACTGGATACCTTAAAGCCGCTCAAAATCTCAGCATTTCGTATAAAGAGAAAAAAAAGATACCATAGTTGTGGGCCGCAGATGTCGAGCCGCTCGGAGGATGCTTCTGGTGTGAATAACATAAATAATAATATAGATTATAAGATACAAAAAGCAAAAGGTCTAAACGATCTCACATGAATTAATTTTTATAATGTGCCAATCAGAATATATGATGTTATATTCAATAAAGTGATACATCTATTGAGAAGAATCTTAAATCAATTTTATTTATTTACTGATACATTAACAGTAAATGCCAATAAACATTTACACAACTCTAATGTATTTCTGGCGTTACAAAACATACAACGGTTAACTGAATAGTCCAAAGCCGCCCAAAATATCAGCACCTCGTACCAGTAAATAAAAAATACTATTAAGTAGTGGGGTGCAGAGATATCGAGCCACTCGGGGTACGCCTGATGTGAATTACATAATTATAATATGTTTTATAAAATACAGAACGAAAGAGGTCTAAACGATGACAAATAAATTTAGTTTAATTTTCAAATAAGCTTATTTTCATATGTCCGAAAGAAATAACAAATGGCATACATGACTAATTTCTAAATTTAAGGCACAACTGGCAGCTCTATTTAGAAGTGGTGGATATAAAATGGTTAACAAACTTTTAAAAAAATAAAGGTATATAATAAAAATAGAAATGTTAAAGAAAAGACACAATTTATCAAACTGAAATGGTTCTTAAAAGCTAATTGCAAGTAATAATTTTTTTTTTGTTTATTTTTTTTTTATTTTTTTTTTATTTTTTTTGTTTTTTTTTTGTATTTTTTTGTTTCTTTTTTTTTATATCTTTTGTAAGTTTTTTTTTCTTTTTAATTTCTTTTTGTATCTTTTTTAATATATTTTATTGTAATCTTTTCAACCTTTCTTTTCAAAAATTTTTTTGTTTGTTCTTTTTTTGTTATCTCTTTTTTTTTACTATTCAGTTGACTTGATATTACAATTTATTATGACAAGACAAATAATTTATTATGCATTTATTCCTCTGCAACGCAAGTGGTTTATGTCACCACTCTATTTTTGATTTTTTGTTAAAGGAGAATACTTTTTGGTGAGGAGTTTGAGTTATGACCCATTGGGCGCGCACAGCGCGCAGAGACATACTTGGTCGTGAAAGCTTGCACCCTGTCCAGAGTGTCATAAAAAATTGCATCTGCCCTAGGCAGAAACATGCAAATATGTTCATATTCGTCGAGTGATTTGTGTCTCAATAGGGATCTCCTCCGGTTGCAACAAATGCGTAATGATTCTCCCTCGGTTGCGATACTCAAATTGTATGATGGGAGTGGGTATACTAACATTATGGTCCAGTTGCGTTGCTTCGGTTGATAGAATAATTAAAAATTCATTTGACACATATTTACTAATAAACAATTACTACTAATTAAAATTATTATAAATTATCTACAATTTTGCTTGCAGTGTGTTCCGGGGTAAGTCACATGATTTGCTTAGGATCCGCATGATTTCTACCAAAGTACTTCCTTGGATGCGATGTAACACCTGGCTTACACACCAGGCATCGTCGTGTTCGTTTCTAGTGGATGTAAAGGCGTTTGGGGGAAATGGGTTCACACTGTACTTGTTTGCTTTATGGTAGAGGTTGTGAATGGTCGCTGTGGTGCTGCACTATCGGGCGGGGCTAGAACTACTGCTCCATCTAGGGAGTTCATCTATTTAATATCTATTGTACAATGATGATTCATATATTTTTCATATAAACATTTTTCATTCGTGAACAATATTTCAATTTAGTTCACAGAGTGCGTAGTCTCTGTAATCTCGACAAGGGATATATAAAGCTATCAAAGAAACGTTAATAAAATTGTTAACCTCACTTGGGACTGACCCAAAACAGTTGTATATCAAGTTACCTACCTATTGCGAATAGTCGTTGGCGCGTTGAAAAATATGATTTGATAATTCAAAAATTGTGACATTTTGGGAGGTGAGCTCCTTGTACGAACAAATTATTATTATCATTTATAAAAGTTTAAGTAACCTAGAGAGTAATAAAAATTGTATTAATTTCTTAACAAATGTAGACACGGCCCTGTATTGTGAGAAATTATCAAAGATATTAAATTTAATTAAATAGATTAAAAAATATATTTATATCTATACTAATATTATAAAGCTGAAGAGATTGTTTGTTTGTTTGCTTGAACGCGCTAATCTCAGGAACGACTTATTCAAATTGAAAAATTCTTTTTGTGTTGGATAGTCCATTTATCGAGGAAGGCTTTAGGCTATATAACATCACGCTACGACTAATAGGAACTGAACATCAATGACAAATGTTGCAAAAACGGGTAAAAAAATATACGGCGAAACGTAGTTCGCTGGCACAGCTAGTAGTATAATAAATATGTTGTAATGCCTCTGTATATAAGATCCCTATTGCAGTGGATTTGCCTTAAATACAGAATTAGAAGCCCTATTTTTTAACTATTAATATACTTAAAACTTTTTTAAAATATTTTATATGTATAAGCCACATCTTTACAGTAGGCGCCCTTAGTAGCACTTGATGCATAAACGTTAATTCTATTTATATTCATTACAAATAATGTTCACCGTGATTTTTTAATCCTTAGGAAAATATAAACTATCAATACCAAAAATAATTACCTTTTAAATAAAAGGAACGCAATATAAAATAATTATAATTAAATCGATATTGTCGCTTTATCAAATAATTATATATGTTACAGTCCTAATGATTAAACAGCTATTATACATAATAGATAGCTATTATATATATTATCTAGACAATGTAATAAATTAATCACTTTAATTGGATATTATGCATAATAGCATGTGAAAGTTAGTTAAAGTAATAAATACGGTTCGAAATGCATCCCCTCCCGCTTCTTATTCCTAACCAAATCAACTGTTTCAAGTTCCCAAGTCGGTTCTGTGTGGTCATAAAAAAAATTAACTTAACCTGTCTGCAATTGAGTTTAAGATGCCAAGAGTTGCTTCTGGGTGGTCTTAAAAAAAATTTAACTTAACCTATCCAATTATATTTAAGATAATATAATCCGAGTCAGTTCTGGGTAGTCAACAAAAATTTACACCCATAACTAATATTTGCCGATTCTTTCTTACTTAATTTATTACTTTATATTTAAGTCTTCCAAAATGTTATAAAAAATAGCTGGTTAATGTGATTAATTTTGTGTCAATTACCACTGTCCAAATTGAGTAGATATTGGACTCAATTCTGTGCGTCCGCCGTCTAAATAATCTAAAAGTAAAATTTCTAAATTTAAACTTAATTTAAATGGTCGGTTAAGCAAGTGCTATTCTACGGTGACAGGCCAACTAAATTTAGGCAGAGCTTAAACGTAATTCTAAAAAGTCTAAGATTAGTTTTAATTGAGTTTGTGTTGCTGTCGTAAAAATATTAAAAATAAATTAATGGATGGATCTTGTTGTTAAAGAAACTAAAACGAGTTTATATTTTTATAACAGTTAATACATTTAATGTACATTTTTATCTTATTTTTAACAATATAATTGTAACTACTAAAAATTTTTTTTATTTTCACATTCATTTAAGGCGAAAACAAACAATTTGGGTAAAATTATAAATTCTACCTCATTTGTTATTTGGATTTGTATTTTTCATTACCAAAATGGCGTATTTTAGCAAGGTTCTAATTTTAATCGGGATGATTTTAGTCGCCGCTAAAAATAGTCAGTTTAGGATGTTTGTTTACGCGTAAAAATTTCATGTCTGGAATAGCGTTTGGACGGCTAATGCTAAGTTGAATTGACCGTCTACAATTAGAAACGTCAGATTCAAATTAGCAATGTCAGTTGAATTTGACAGTTATCGTAGAATAGGATAATGATTTAGCGGCACCTAAATAAAATTAGGCAATTTAGCGGTCACTTCAGAATTGAGTCCATTATTTATAATAGCTGAATATTATGCATAATATCCGGATTTATTACTGTCGCTGTAAAATATACCTACATATTTATCATTTTTACTTTAAGTAAATATTATTTTTACTAAAATGACTCGAGCTGCACTTTTCAGCTTATTTTATTTATTAACCTATTTTCTTATATTTTAACGCAAATTACGTTATTGAGATATTGATATGGCTTATTTGGTATTTGTTACAAGTAAAACGTACAGGTTGAAAGTGTGTTGAATATGGGTGATTAAAGTAACTTATATTCAGAATCATTAAACATTGTTCATCGTTAAAGGTCATACAGTATAATACACCGATAAGGAAATGAAAATAATGCATGTGTGAGGATAGTTTCTTATCTATACATACTTTTAGAACGACTATATAGTTCCTTATGGTCATCATCAGTCAAAAGTCAGTCAGATATAAGCTTTCTTCGAGGATTTTTAAATCAATCGGTTTTGCACCATCTGGCAATGGCTTCCCGCGACTCATCAGATTGTCTACCTTGTGCGGTGATTACCAATATTAAGTTCTCTAATATGCGACTGCCACTCATGTTCTTCATAAAACCTATCAATTTGAAGATGATACACGGAAATTCCAAGTATTATTATCTCTTTTTATCTTATTTTGAGTGACCTTTAATATTGTAAGTAAAGTCCATTCGCTTAAATTCGGTCGACTTTTATAAAAGGAAAACAAAGGATGCCACGTGGGGCGGGCGCACACCCGCTAGTGAATATGGCAATTTTCATCGAAGCGCCAAGTTGTTTGTTGATTCTGTTACGTATACCGGAAATGTTTTTTCGTACTTGGAAGGACAGTGAAATGCCCCAAGATGAAACTTTATGTGAACCAACAATAAAAAAAGACGGGTGTTTTGGAAAACTTGTAAACAATTTATAATAAATATTCATCAGTATTGTATTGAAATTAATGTGTCTGCACATAGACACTTCACAAATGGTGGGGATACCAAGAATCAATATTCATCATCATCATCATCTTTCAAACTCGTGATGATGTTGGATCTATAATAAATACAGGTGGTAATGACTGATTCTACGAGTCACGAAGAATAGTGTTTAATTTTAATTTGCTAACGAGTACCTAATCAATTTTTTTATAAAAAAAATGTTTGTTACTTTAGTTGTGTATTATTTATATTAGAATTTTATTACAATGACCACAATGATGTGCGAGTGCACTGACACTATCTAAGCGAATGGACTTTATTTGATAATAATGAAAAAAAAAATATTTGGAAAAAACTAAAGAAAAATTATCGTAATTATATGAAAAAAATTGGAACTATTGACATGATTATAGACCCGAGGAGTTCAACTTTTCAAACAAGCTCAATTTTGATACCAAGAATCAATATTCATCATCATCATCATCTTTCAAACTCGTGATGATGTTGGATCTATAATAAATACAGGTGGTAATGACTGATTCTACGAGTCACGAAGAATAGTGTTTAATTTTAATTTTAATTATAGACCCGAGGAGTTCAACTTTTCAAACAAGCTCAATTTTGATACCAAGAATCAATATTCATCATCATCATCATCTTTCAAACTCGTGATGATGTTGGATCTATAATAAATACAGGTGGTAATGACTGATTCTACGAGTCACGAAGAATAGTGTTTAATTTTAATTTTAATTATAGACCCGAGGAGTTCAACTTTTCAAACAAGCTCAATTTTGATACCAAGAATCAATATTCATCATCATCATATCTTTCAAACTCGTGATGATGTTGGATCTATAATAAATACAGGTGGTAATGACTGATTCTACGAGTCACGAAGAATAGTGTTTAATTTTAATTTTAATTATAGACCCGAGGAGTTCAACTTTTCAAACAAGCTCAATTTTGATACCAAGAATCAATATTCATCATCATCATATCTTTCAAACTCGTGATGATGTTGGATCTATAATAAATACAGGTGGTAATGACTGATTCTACGAGTCACGAAGAATAGTGTTTAATTTTAATTTTAATTATAGACCCGAGGAGTTCAACTTTTCAAACAAGCTCAATTTTGATACCAAGAATCAATATTCATCATCATCATATCTTTCAAACTCGTGATGATGTTGGATCTATAATAAATACAGGTGGTAATGACTGATTCTACGAGTCACGAAGAATAGTGTTTAATTTTAATTTTAATTATAGACCCGAGGAGTTCAACTTTTCAAACAAGCTCAATTTTGATACCAAGAATCAATATTCATCATCATCATATCTTTCAAACTCGTGATGATGTTGGATCTATAATAAATACAGGTGGTAATGACTGATTCTACGAGTCACGAAGAATAGTGTTTAGTTTTAATTTTAATTATAGACCCGAGGAGTTCAACTTTTCAAACAAGCTCATTTTTGATACCAAGAATCAATATTCATCATCATCATATCTTTCAAACTCGTGATGATGTTGGATCTATAATAAATACAGGTGGTAATGACTGATTCTACGAGTCACGAAGAATAGTGTTTAATTTTAATTTTAATTATAGACCCGAGGAGTTCAACTTTTCAAACAAGCTCAATTTTGATACCAAGAATCAATATTCATCATCATCATATCTTTCAAACTCGTGATGATGTTGGATCTATAATAAATACAGGTGGTAATGACTGATTCTACGAGTCACGAAGAATAGTGTTTAATTTTAATTTTAATTATAGACCCGAGGAGTTCAACTTTTCAAACAAGCTCAATTTTGATACCAAGAATCAATATTCATCATCATCATATCTTTCAAACTCGTGATGATGTTGGATCTATAATAAATACAGGTGGTAATGACTGATTCTACGAGTCACGAAGAATAGTGTTTAATTTTAATTTTAATTATAGACCCGAGGAGTTCAACTTTTCAAACAAGCTCAATTTTGATACCAAGAATCAATATTCATCATCATCATATCTTTCAAACTCGTGATGATGTTGGATCTATAATAAATACAGGTGGTAATGACTGATTCTACGAGTCACGAAGAATAGTGTTTAATTTTAATTTTAATTATAGACCCGAGGAGTTCAACTTTTCAAACAAGCTCAATTTTGATACCAAGAATCAATATTCATCATCATCATATCTTTCAAACTCGTGATGATGTTGGATCTATAATAAATACAGGTGGTAATGACTGATTCCACGAGTCACGAAGAATAGTGTTTAATTTTAATTTTAATTATAGACCCGAGGAGTTCAACTTTTCAAACAAGCTCATTTTTGATACCAAGAATCAATATTCATCATCATCATATCTTTCAAACTCGTGATGATGTTGGATCTATAATAAATACAGGTGGTAATGACTGATTCTACGAGTCACGAAGAATAGTGTTTAATTTTAATTTTAATTATAGACCCGAGGAGTTCAACTTTTCAAACAAGCTCAATTTTGATACCAAGAATCAATATTCATCATCATCATATCTTTCAAACTCGTGATGATGTTGGATCTATAATAAATACAGGTGGTAATGACTGATTCTACGAGTCACGAAGAATAGTGTTTAATTTTAATTTTAATTATAGACCCGAGGAGTTCAACTTTTCAAACAAGCTCAATTTTGATACCAAGAATCAATATTCATCATCATCATATCTTTCAAACTCGTGATGATGTTGGATCTATAATAAATACAGGTGGTAATGACTGATTCTACGAGTCACGAAGAATAGTGTTTAATTTTAATTTTAATTATAGACCCGAGGAGTTCAACTTTTCAAACAAGCTCAATTTTGATACCAAGAATCAATATTCATCATCATCATATCTTTCAAACTCGTGATGATGTTGGATCTATAATAAATACAGGTGGTAATGACTGATTCTACGAGTCACGAAGAATAGTGTTTAATTTTAATTTTAATTATAGACCCGAGGAGTTCAACTTTTCAAACAAGCTCATTTTTGATACCAAGAATCAATATTCATCATCATCATATCTTTCAAACTCGTGATGATGTTGGATCTATAATAAATACAGGTGGTAATGACTGATTCTACGAGTCACGAAGAATAGTGTTTAATTTTAATTTTAATTTTAATTATAGACCCGAGGAGTTCAACTTTTCAAACAAGCTCAATTTTGATACCAAGAATCAATATTCATCATCATCATATCTTTCAAACTCGTGATGATGTTGGATCTATAATAAATACAGGTGGTAATGACTGATTCTACGAGTCACGAAGAATAGTGTTTAATTTTAATTTTAATTATAGACCCGAGGAGTTCAACTTTTCAAACAAGCTCAATTTTGATACCAAGAATCAATATTCATCATCATCATATCTTTCAAACTCGTGATGATGTTGGATCTATAATAAATACAGGTGGTAATGACTGATTCTACGAGTCACGAAGAATAGTGTTTAATTTTAATTTTAATTATAGACCCGAGGAGTTCAACTTTTCAAACAAGCTCAATTTTGATACCAAGAATCAATATTCATCATCATCATATCTTTCAAACTCGTGATGATGTTGGATCTATAATAAATACAGGTGGTAATGACTGATTCTACGAGTCACGAAGAATAGTGTTTAATTTTAATTTTAATTATAGACCCGAGGAGTTCAACTTTTCAAACAAGCTCATTTTTGATACCAAGAATCAATATTCATCATCATCATATCTTTCAAACTCGTGATGATGTTGGATCTATAATAAATACAGGTGGTAATGACTGATTCTACGAGTCACGAAGAATAGTGTTTAATTTTAATTTTAATTTTAATTATAGACCCGAGGAGTTCAACTTTTCAAACAAGCTCAATTTTGATACCAAGAATCAATATTCATCATCATCATATCTTTCAAACTCGTGATGATGTTGGATCTATAATAAATACAGGTGGTAATGACTGATTCTACGAGTCACGAAGAATAGTGTTTAATTTTAATTTTAATTATAGACCCGAGGAGTTCAACTTTTCAAACAAGCTCAATTTTGATACCAAGAATCAATATTCATCATCATCATATCTTTCAAACTCGTGATGATGTTGGATCTATAATAAATACAGGTGGTAATGACTGATTCTACGAGTCACGAAGAATAGTGTTTAATTTTAATTTTAATTATAGACCCGAGGAGTTCAACTTTTCAAACAAGCTCAATTTTGATACCAAGAATCAATATTCATCATCATCATATCTTTCAAACTCGTGATGATGTTGGATCTATAATAAATACAGGTGGTAATGACTGATTCCACGAGTCACGAAGAATAGTGTTTAATTTTAATTTTAATTATAGACCCGAGGAGTTCAACTTTTCAAACAAGCTCATTTTTGATACCAAGAATCAATATTCATCATCATCATATCTTTCAAACTCGTGATGATGTTGGATCTATAATAAATACAGGTGGTAATGACTGATTCTACGAGTCACGAAGAATAGTGTTTAATTTTAATTTTAATTATAGACCCGAGGAGTTCAACTTTTCAAACAAGCTCAATTTTGATACCAAGAATCAATATTCATCATCATCATATCTTTCAAACTCGTGATGATGTTGGATCTATAATAAATACAGGTGGTAATGACTGATTCTACGAGTCACGAAGAATAGTGTTTAATTTTAATTTTAATTATAGACCCGAGGAGTTCAACTTTTCAAACAAGCTCAATTTTGATACCAAGAATCAATATTCATCATCATCATATCTTTCAAACTCGTGATGATGTTGGATCTATAATAAATACAGGTGGTAATGACTGATTCTACGAGTCACGAAGAATAGTGTTTAATTTTAATTTTAATTATAGACCCGAGGAGTTCAACTTTTCAAACAAGCTCAATTTTGATACCAAGAATCAATATTCATCATCATCATCATCTTTCAAACTCGTGATGATGTTGGATCTATAATAAATACAGGTGGTAATGACTGATTCTACGAGTCACGAAGAATAGTGTTTAATTTTAATTTTAATTATAGACCCGAGGAGTTCAACTTTTCAAACAAGCTCAATTTTGATACCAAGAATCAATATTCATCATCATCATCATCTTTCAAACTCGTGATGATGTTGGATCTATAATAAATACAGGTGGTAATGACTGATTCTACGACTTAAAAAAAAATATTGTACCAATAATATTAAGCGATGAATACAATGCAATTTGAGAATTTTATTGATTTTATCGTAGTTTTAGTCCAAATATTTGCGAACCTTAGCAGTAATGTTTAAAAGTAAAGACGATTGTTGGAAAAAAACGGTTTATAAGTGGCGGTCACGTATTAGAAAACTCAACATTAGTAGGTTCTTCAGAAAATAGATTGGTGGCATTGGTGATCTGATAAAAGTTGTGAAATTATTTAATGTGGTCAGCACAAGACCGATGGATTTATTAGAAATCGCTAGAGAGGATAAAATCCCAGCGCATACCGTTGGAAGCGCGGCGGAGCACATTTCTAGACTATTTAATATAAACCGTAATGCCTTGGACAAACGGTAAATAACTGCATTACATAAATACGCGCGCGGATATCGGAGCGCCCACAAGAGCATGCGTGCGAGTAACGCAATTATTGACCGTATGTCCAAGACGTTACGGTTTATATTAAATTGTTGTCTTGAAATGCGCTTCGCCGCGCTTCGAGCAGTGTGCGCTGGGCTTTATTCGTATTTATTTATAATTTATTAGATACACCACCTAAATACTTAATAGATGTGTTTGACTTGTGATGTTTCATTATAGAATAACATTTTCTTAAATGTAATATTTAATAATAAAAAAAAATACCTTTTCTCTCGGCTGAAATGATGAAAATAATGAACTAAGGTCAGGGTGGCTAATTCCGTCTAGGGGGCATCACCGTCTGCTTCGAATTACTCTTGCCAGAACTAACCTATGCTTTTGTTATGTAATGTGGGTAAAACAGGATAGCATCTCCGTTCTAATCATGTCAGATGGATGGCGTTAGTTGCCATAGATTTTGAATAAACAGCATTTGAAGTTCAGTTGAGTTTCAAAAGTGTTATGTGAGTGAGTTGTGAGAACATTTTAACAAACGTGAATATGATATTATTCGATTTATTGTAATAAAAGATAACTAAGTGTATAGTTTAAAGCATGCTTATACTATTGTACGTTATTGTTTTGCAATAAAACGTTTAAACAGTTAATAATCGTATCTGAAACATTTGTAAGCTTAAAATCGTGAAGTGGCGAATTCCGTCTACATTGAATGGGGCAAATTCATCATATGCCGAATTTTCCCTAAATCAGACATTGTAAACTTTTTTTACCCCTGAAATTTATGTGAAACAAAACAACATACTTTCAAACCGAATGTTATTAGATTTATAGATTTAATTTATTTTACAAATTATACTAAAGATCTAAAGGGCTACCATGAAAAAAATACATATAGAATATGTAATGGTGCCTCTATTATTATATACTACTTTTTGCAAAGTACGTGGTAAAAAGGTCGTAAAATAAATAAAGGTACATACAAGCTGTACTGGCACAATGTTAATTTAAATAAAAAAATCATTGTCTAGCCTTTTTGCTAATTATTATTAAACGACAAATAGTTTTTAAATTTTTCTAGTGATAAAGTATAAGAAAGAATTTATCCTATAATATTTATGTTGATTTTAAAATAATAAGACTGATTGAGAGACTTGAAATTTTTTTTTATAATAAAAACGATTATAATAATTTATTATTTCTTACTGTAATAGTTAAATATTTATTTTATACGGTAACTGCTCCTCATAAATATTCAAGTTAATATTGTAGTAGGTACTGTCGTTAATTTGGTTATAAAGGTATTTGAGATTTGTTTAGAATTTATAAAAAAATATTTTATTTTAAATAGGTACATTACATTGATAACACTAAATGAAAAAAAAAAAAAAAACTGATTCAGATTTAACCAGGTGCTCAAAACTAATATATCAGCAATAAAGTAACAAATGGTTTGAAATTAAATGTAAAGATTTTTTTTCATTTCATACATCGTATAAACTAAGTAGGTTTCCTATCCCTGGTCTTCGTCAGTATGCCGGAATAGCCCCAAAAAATGTTTTTACGCTTAAAATGAGATCTAGACCCTATTTTTACAAGTGTAAGTTATATAATTTACTGTCGTTCACTAATAAATGTTTCACTTAGGTGTAGTCTCAAATTGCTTTGTTGTTGGCTTAATTATTGCTACATGACGGATTTGCCCCGATTTGCGGGAAAATCCGTCTAATGGGAAGGTTTTTAAAAAATGCCGTTTATCTTAAAAAGTTATTAGTGATTAGAAAAAATTATAACTTTAATAAGAAGTTACATAAAATTATATTTGATAGCCACTTAAAATTTAGCAGATATTTAGAAGGTTTGTTTATTATGCTCAATCAAATTTAGGTTTCAAAAAAGTATGCCGGAATTTGCCACCCTGACCTTATATAGTAATAGTAAAAACATATGTATTAAACAAGGAAAATGTTTTTAATTTTTATTCCACTTTGTTAGGTTTATTATGATCATTAACGAATACTTATTAATGATTATGAGTATAATGTATTTTTAATGTAATATAAAGGAATTTGCGCTGTTTTTCTACTTATTTTTAAGCCATTTTTCTACGTGTTCAAAAAATCACGGTGAATTTCAACAAAAGCCTAATAATATGACTTATTTGTGTTTCTACACTTAAGTTTATTTGGTGTACAGAGACGGTATTCCATCAGCTAATCATAAAGTAATAAAAAGAAAAATAGAAATAGTTGTATTGAGAGTATTTACCTATACCTGTCACATTATAAATTTGCAATACTGCGTTATACGTATATTGTAGTTTTATTCTCTATAAATGAATGAAAACGGAAGTTTTGTGCTTGGTTTAGTTAATGGAAAAACTACATTAACACAATTATATCTTTGTTTCAATTAGAATGTTGATGATATTTGAGTTGGACAGTTCCTTAGTGAGTATGGATTACTCACTAAGTGAGTATTTTTTATTTGAGACAAATTTTGTCATTTTTCAGTACAGAAATGAAAGGCTAGTTTTATTGTATTTCAAAATATCTATTAATGTAGGCATAGTAATTCATTAATAACGTATGACATAGTATATTGTTAAATTAGTATTATTTTATAGTATATTGTTAAATTAGTGCAATAAATGGGTTGTAAGTAAAAAAATAAAAATATTTCACTTGTATTAGTAGTAGTACAACGACATTAAGAAGATTATCGCTTGTCGAGCCCTGGTGGATGGAATCATCCTTTAATGAAAAAGGAGACCACCACAACTGATGGCCGACGAGATCATTTTGCAAGAGCAACAGCCCATCTAACACGCAATCACTAAGATTGGATGTTGAGAGCATGACGTGTTGTCTGGTGTGCGGATCGTGTAGTCTTAAAGCGTCATAGAAGAATAGATTTGTTGTGGAATTGTTGTTGAAAATTACTTAAGATTAGAAATATTGTTAATGCTGAATTGCTGCAATAAATGGGGTGTAAGTTAAAAAAGAATAATTGTTCAAAACTATTTAGATTACACATATTGTTAATGTTGAACTATTGCAATAAATGGAGTGTAAGTGAAAAAATAATATTTTATTTGTGTTAGTAGTACAAAAACATTAAGACTGCCGCTTGTCGAATCCTGATGGATGAATTATCCTTTAATGAAAAAGGAGACCACAACTGATGGCCGACGAGACCATTTTGCAAGAGCAACGGCACACTAAGGCTCGTATTAATAAACGCGTCTCAAAGTTGAGAGCGATCTTAAGTTGCTGTTTTGACGTTTAATGTATAGAACATCTGTCAAAAACAGTATCTTAAGATCGAACTCATACTTGAGATGCAATTATTAATACGAGCCTAAGATTGGATGTTGAGGGCATGACAATGTGTTGTCTGGTGTGCGGATTGTGTTGTCTCGAAGCTTCATAGTGAAATAGATTTATTGTCAAGTTATTGTTTAAAACTATTTAGATTAGAAATATTGTTAATGCTGAATTATTGCAATAAACGGTGTGTAAGCGAAAATAATATTTTATTTGTGTTAGTAGTGCAAAGACATTAAGACTGCCGCTTGTCGAGACTTAGTGGATGAATCATTCTTTATTAAAAAAGGAGACCACAACTGATGGCCGACGAGATCACTTTGCAAGAACAACGGCCCATCTAACGTACAATCACTAAAATTGGATGTTGAGGGCATAGGTTGTCTGGTGTGCGGATTGTATAGTCTTGAAGCTTCATAGTAGAATAGATTTGTTGTGGAATTATTGTTGAAAACTATTTAAGAAAAGAAATATTATTAATGCTGAATTACTGCAATAAATGGGGTGTAAGTGAGAAAAGAATTATTGTTCAAAACTATTTAGATTACAAATATTGTTAATGTGGAATTATTGCAAAAACGGAATGTAAATGGAAAAAGTAATATTTTTTTTGTGTTAGTAGTATAAAGACATTTAGACTGCCGCTTGTCGAGACCTGGTGGATGAATCATCCTTTAATGAAAAAGGAGACCGCCACAACTGATGGCCGAAGAAATCACAAATATCGCTGAGTATATATAAACACAATTTTAAAGAGATCTTATTTTAAAAGATGTGAATATTTGAATTACAAGTGTATTACTTTTGTTGTTTGAGGTTCACAAAATTTATAAACTACACAATTTTTTGTTTTTTTTTTGCAATTGTTTATAAGTATTTAAATTATTCAGATTTGATTTTATTCAAACGTTATTTTGATTTAAGCAGGATAAGCAAAGTTTTTTCAAATATCAAGGTACCTATTTCAAGAGTTTTTTGAAGTAAGTGTGCTTAATTATAATTTACTATTATTGTTCCTACGCAGTATTGCAAATTATGATTGTATTTAATAATTTATAAAGGCTAATAAGTACTTACTCCTATGCATCCCAAAATAAGAATAATTTTCAACAATATTGTAATTCCATAAAATTTATTGAAATTCAATTATTACAAAATAATTATTAATGGAAACAAGAATCTCAAATTTCTATTCCGCTTATCTGTGTTATATACTCGTACATAATTGCGGGATAAGGTATATGTACAATGAGAAAAAATCAACTTCCTTGCAATTTGAAAAAAATGTGTAGCAATTATCTATAGATATTTTTATTAAAATATATTAAGTAAAACTGTAACTAAATGAATTAAAGTATGTACAATAATTGCAATTTATAGAAATCAACAATTTTCTATGCTAACTGTAATTGGTAGATCAAAGCCTTTTGTTTTCCCATTCTTATTTGGAACGCATAGTTAGTATTATAATTAGGTAGTCGTGAAATACAATTAATGTTTATGCATCACATCACAAATTTGACGATATTTATTAAACACACACACACATATATATATTATGTATAACTCACGATGCCAACGACTAACCATGTATGTAACCGTAATATTATTATGATATCTATTTCATTAAAGACTCTTGTTATTTGAAAAAAATATGTAGCAATTATCCACAGATATTTTTATTAAAATATATTAAGTCAAACTGTAACTAAATGAATTAAAGTATGTACAATATTTGCAATTTATAGAAATCAATTTTCTATGCTAAATGTAATTGGCAGTTCAACCTTCAACCTAGTTCAGGTATTATTAACAATATTTTACTATATTATTTAAAATGTAAGAATTTTGTATACCTACTTGACCAGTGTGTTTTAAATAAACATTTATTATTTATTTATCACATCACAAATTTTACGATATTAATTAAATACATACAAAAACACACACACATATATAAATATAACTCACGACGCCAACGACTAACCATGTAACCGTTATATTATTATGATATCTATTTCATTAAAGACTCTTGTTACCGGACATGGACGACGACCCGATTTAGTCTTCCAATCATACAATCATGAAGAAATCCTAGTGCCATTCCTTAAACAATCATCAATACCGCAAGGCAGTGCCGCTGATAGCAAGGACCACTTACAGTACGATAGCCTCTACTACCCGATCTGACAGACATTACCACCTGATCCATCCTGCTCCAGAGGAAAGACAGCTCCGCGACCTTCATCGGAGAACCATACACAGCGTCGTTTTCGCCCACCACCAACAAGACTTACCCATACACCAACGAACCATCACCAACCTACAACGACCGGCGGAAGCCGCAGCACACGCGTAGAGCCATTCACACCTAATCGCGCAAACAGCTCCAACCAGAGCTGGCACCGTTCCCGCAACAACTCTGCGAGAACGCCCTTTCCAGAAACGATTGATAAACGTGGCACGCCCAGGCAACATCGTGTCCCAACAACGACACGTACATAATGTAACACAAATCACTAACAGCGATAACGACGAATGTTACCATCGATAACGATACTAAAAAGAAGCCTAAAGGCAATGTGACAACAGTACTATACCATCTAAAATCTCGTAACGAATAATTGGGAGCAGATCGTCAGAGCGACACGCCTCCTTCTCAGCAATAAAAATCTTTCAACCTCACAACTGAAAACCCATCACACACGATTCGAAAATACACAGAAGAAACATTTATTGAATCCTTATTTAGCTAAATAATCATTTTTCTATTAAAATTGCAAATTTACCAACCCCACGGTATGAGATATGTTTGAGCAAAAACAAACATTAAAATGATAATTAATTATTATGAAAATAAAAGAAATTCAAAGGGGGTCATCAAGAGGGAGGGGGACTACACTACTCTATACTACAACATGCGTTTCGATAGTTACTTGATGTTATCGTACACAATAGCGAATTGAGTGAATTTAATCATAATTACAAGTGAGTAAATTGCCTAACGAATTCGTCCTATGAGGTGAACAATGTAAAAAAAAAAATTACAACGCGTCAGGAATGCTGCTCTACAACAGTTGCGGAAAGACTACATTATTGGCAAATGGTTTATTATTTATTATTTTATCATTACTAACGAGAACTCGAATATTTCTATTTTCATTAACGCGACCTAGAGCGACATATAACTGGCCATGACTAAAAACGTCAGAGCGTAAATCTACGCCTACTCGACTTATGGTCTGGCCCTGACTTTTATGTATAGTCATGGCATATGCAACTTGTAGAGGGAATTGACGACGAGTCATTTCAATAGGGCTTTTTGGTTCGATTGGTGATTTAAAGATGATACGAGGAATGAAATAGACATCATCCTCGCCGGGCCTGCGAACGGTTATTAAACGCGGCGACGCGTTGACTACGATAACTTTCGTCCCGTTAACTAATTTATCAGAAAAGCTGAGATTACGGATGATCATGCACACGCATCCTACCTTCAGCGTCAGATCATGGGGTGGAACACCTTGCGGTTGAAATTTATTTAAAGAGTCCGCGCCTAAAAAGATTTCATCTACATTATCGGTGACAACTTCATCTACGGAATAGAAATGCAATAACTCGTCCTCGAGACGACCTAATATGAGGGAATTGATTTCGCGAACGTTTGCGTTATGGGTAGTTAAGATTGCGCGATGGGCACAAACATCGGGTTCGTCAATGACTACGCTGGGAAAAACAAAATCAATCAAATCGTGCAATTCCGTGACAACTGATATGGAGGATATGTCGACAAGATTTTGCGTTGTACTACCAATTCTATGTCGCTGAGCTTCCAATAAATTGGAGCCCAACTTTAATAAAAACTCTGAATACTGAGGATCGTCTTTGCACCGTTGAGAGGTGCTCAGACGGAAGGATTTTAATTTTTGCCAAAGTGCTGATGATTTGACTGAACAATTTACAACATCTAAATGAGTCCTCGCATTGACAACTACGGGTGGTATCTGACGGAAATCACCAGCAAATATTATGATTTTACCACCGAAAATACTGTCACATTGCATCAGGTCTCGCAAGGAACGATCCAATAAATGGATTAGAAATTTGTGGGCCATGGGCGCCTCATCATAAATTATAACACTGGCGTTATAAATGAGTTCCGCCCGCTGAGAACCGTTTGTGATGTTCCAATACCCCAGATCGTCGACTGGATCTAACGGGAAGCGGAATAAGCTATGCGCGGTGGTTCCTCCGACATAATTTTGGGCAGCTATACCGGAGCTGGCTGTACACAAGACGATACCGTTTAAATTTACGCGTACGTGTGCAGATATTACATTTAACAATAAAGTTTTACCTGTTCCGGCAGGACCATCGATAAAAAATGCTCTATCATTGCAATCGCGGAAACTATTGTTACTTAAAAGGCTATCTACATAATCGAATACAGCTCTCTGTTCGTCCGATAATTGGGGCAGCCAATTATCAACGAACAGGTTGAGCTGATTTACGTCGTGCTCGATACGTTCGCGACCTAATTCGGTAGTATTATCGTCGACCGCTGGCAGACCCTGTTCAACCGCAGACGTCCCATGCTTACGGAGCAACCTATCGATCTGAATGAGAGCTAATTCATGTGATTTGGACTCGTCGTCATCTGGCAAATTCTGTCTAATATCTACGCTCAGTGTTGATTTATACTTATCCCATATCGACACTACGCGGATTCCGTTTACAGCTAACAGAACGAAAAAACTGCGCAGTCTCGCTCCACTTAGGAATGTGGAAGCTTCCTGCATAGCCAATTCGTACTCGGATTCGTCGTTCGCGATACCGACGGCCTTTGCAGCTTCCTGAAAAGTACTACAATCTGGACCACCGAGCGCATAAAGGTCCTTATAACTGCGACAAGGATACGATGCTAAAAGGAGACGTAAATAAAATTGTTCACCTCGATTGGGACCGACCCAAAACAACCGCGAAACTAATTCCCCCCTTTGTCGGCGCGTTAAAAATTTATTATTTGACAGTTCAAAAATTTGGACGTTCTTTGAGGTGGGACGCCTTGTATGGACAATGTACTGCTCGTAAAAATCTAAATACGTTAAAGTGTCAAACTCGTCACCTTGGGGGCGATTGAAATAAATTAAAAGATCCGAGGAGGCGCCACGTGTAGCTTCGGATTCATTACCGGGCTTAAAAAATACTGAATGTTGTCCTTCAAGGTGGACAGCAAGCTGTTTGACGTTGGGTTCGCGCGCGGTGATATCGAATTCTAAAATACGCCATGTCGCCTCGCAGGACCCAAGGTAACGTTTGGTAACGTACGCTTCTATTTCATTACTGCGATCAGCGTCAGTCAGTATTGTTACACGTGACTGATCGGGACCTTTTGTCATATACTTGAACAAATACTTTACTATGGCACGGGCCGAATAAACTAATAAATTAATATGACAGTCATATTTCAAAAGTAGGGCGGCATTGTACGGAACAACCCACGAGTCACTGACAGTGACATCCCTACCCCTGTGTTTAATAGTGGCCGTATTTTGAGAATTGCGCTTATGATGCGTGAAGCCCTTATTATCGATATAGGTGGTGGCAGTGTCCAGTTTAGGGAAGAACTTGAAACACTTTTGTTTTTCCTGATCCCAACATGGGAGATCTAATCTGTGAGAGGGACCACAGGGGCCGTGGATCATGTGATCAAGCACGGCCTTTCTTAACCTGCCGCCCGCTTCGGATTCGTCAGGTATGTCAGCTCTTACAAATTTATCGATATCTACGTTTTGTACGGGACCACCACCTTCTACTCTAAAGCAAATATGGGCATGGGGCAGTCCACGTTTTTGGAACTCAATGACATGCATAATATACATGCATTTACCGAACCAGGAGCCTGATCGAAGATCTCTTAAGAGCTGACCAAGTTTTAAATTAAAAACCCTAGCACAAATGAGAGGATGCGGTCTTTGACCGGAAGGAGTGGACTGTTGGATTTCTGGCCATTTGGGATTGCACGTCACCGTGAGAAAATATGATGGAGGCCCTAATCTATTGACTAAAGCTATGGCATCCATATATTTACATTTCATATAACGTGGTCCCCCTGTGTATGAGCTCGGCAAGTAAACTCGCCCGGGTACAATACCGCCCTCCCCTTGAATAGTCTCGTCCTCAATAATTTGTCGCGAAACTTCTACACTATCCTCGATTTCTTGGAGTGGACCTGCCCTAAGTGCGGAATGCGAAGCCCTATTTTGCAAACTATTAATATATCTAAGTCTTTCCTCTGATATTCTATTGAACATGTCAATAGTCCACTCCTCGGAAAGACGACCTATTTCTGAAAATCGAGGCTCCGAAAGCAAAAGGCAACGAACGTATTTATTTTGTGTTAATTTTACGCCTTTTTTATCTAATATATTTGGAAACCATCCCGAGTTTCCTTCAGGATACAGCAAAGGAAATTGAAAACTTTCATACAGTGAACTTAAAATATCCACTGTATGTGGCTTTTTACCGCCGATTTTCCAAATTGCAATACAATTTGGAATATAACGTTCGCTTTCGGTACTTAATATAGCGGCTACTTCGGTCCCTATAGGTACGTCACCCAAAATGTTACCATGGGTCCGTCGAGACGTGCGTTCGAAAATAAGATGAGCCTCATCAGACGGTTCCCGACTGAGGCGTTTAAAACATTCTATATACGGGTTAACATTATGCAAAAAATTATTAATACACCGGATGACTTGAATGTCTAAACGTTGACCGGACGCCAATCGTTCGCGTTCACTACTATCGTGAATGTATAAGCCAATAGGATTGGTCGTGTCTGTATATGACAGATCGAAAACGCGGTGATATACACGACCTTGAATTTTAAGAAACGATATCCCCGTCGATGGATGTTGGTAACCATGAGAAACGCCCAAGGCGCTGAACGCAAACAAATTATTGTACGCACGCGGGCATTTAATAAATGACGGATGACTATAAAAATCTTCCGTCAAGGGGGCGAAAGTCTGAATATTGTAGGCGCCGGCGCCACAACACCACTTGGTTCTATTTTTCTCTTCGAAGAAGAGCCGAGCGCCGCAATGAACACACACGTGAGCCTCCCGCGCAAACAGAGAAGATTTTAGGCAAAACAATTTAACCACATTCAAATCGTCATTACCTCTTTGACCAATCAAATTAACAGTTTGACGCAATTCAGGGTTTACATTACGATTGGTGGTATTATATTTTTGCACAGCTTCTCTGTTTACTGACGGATTTTTTATATCGTAACGTTTGACCGACTCGCGATGACTCGATGGATTTTTAGCGGTGTAACGTTTTACGGCGTCGCGATGAACGTCCGGATTATTTGACGTAAAACGATTTACCGCATCGCGATGAACATCGGGATTACTTGACGTATAACGTTTTACCGCATCGCGATGAACATCGGGATTACTTGACGTATAACGTTTTACCGCATCGCGATGAACATCAGGATTATTTGATATGTAACGTTTTACAGCGTCGCGGTTTACTTCCGGTTTTTTTGCGGTGTATCGTTTTACTGCCGCCCTATGTGAAACAATTTTATTTTTATATTTTTTTATTGCGTCATCTACTAATGAATTTGGTTCAATGATGACAACTGGTTGCATATTTAATTTTGGATCTGGAATAGTTGATTCGCTAAGGCAATTTTTTTTCGCGACGCGCCTATGGGGACTTGCACTGGAGCACGCTCTTTTTTTACCTCTTTTGATTTTCATAGGTCGACCTTTTTTCGAATCTAAATTGTCGAAACTCATTTTATTTACAATAACAACGGGTTTTAAGGTGGTGAATTTTTCATCTAATTTAGGGTCATAATTATTTATGGATTGAGTTCCGACATGTAATTTATGAACCGAATACTCGGAGGAACCATCAAAGTAACCCGCGGTGGTGAGAAGTAACCGAACGAGTGACTCTAAACTATTACAACGAAATAAACGCGACGTGAGGGGCCTACCAATTCGCGTGTTTTTTTGGTCGACACCATGACTATTAAATAAATAATATTTTGAAGCGTGTCTCCAAAACGAAATAGTATACTGTTGGCCAGTAAAAAGATAACTATCCTTACGGTCGTCATGATTAATGACGTTCTGATTAAATTGTCGCTGTAATGTATTCTTTAATTCTAGAAATTTATTTTCATCCTGTTCGGATGCGGGGTACAAGCCGTTAGCTATCCAGTTATCATTCATTGATGAAATTTTAACCAAATAGTTCCCTACCTGAAATTCGCTAGGCAACTCCTCGGGCAAAAGCATGAACCCAGAGTTTACTGGTCTGACGCGCGAAATTGCTGCTCTTGCTCTCATATAAAGTGAATCTCCACTATTTAAAATTAAATCTATTTCCGCGGTAGTAAAAATATTTCTTTCACGAATGACTGAATACGCGGAAGCACATGCCGACATTGCTACACATTGAACACCCCCACCCAGATATTTGGGGTCGCCTTGATGCGTAGTGCCTAAAACGATGAAATAATATTATTGTTATTAACCGTTAACCATAAAAATCATTAGGGGATGCGTCATTCAAATCTTAATAAAGGTATTATAAAATCTAAAAAATATTGTAAAAAATCTAATAAATGGTATTCCTATGAAATATACAGAATTTTTTTATGAATCATGCATAATGTTGTATGATTATTTACAGTACACTTGCTCTGAAAGTATCCGATGACAAGAACCCACATAGGCACGTAAAGGGCTATTTACCGCACACGTGCGGTAAAGTAGCTTTACAGTACACTTGCTCTGAAAGTGTCCGATGACAAGGGCCCACATATGCACATTATAATATGTAAACGATTTCGTTCAATTTACAACATATTTAAAGATAATGTTTTTTTTTTATTTCCTTGTATCATGTACTGTAAAACGTTGTACAATACTCGTGTCGGTGTACTCGTATCATCACCGCCGCTCAATGGGAATAACCAACTTACTACACTTGTATCGTAAATAAATATTTTGTTCACTGAGAATAGTTATTAGGTAGTAACTTTACTATCCTATTCAAAAACAAATCCTGTATTTATGAAAACATCTTGTTTAGAAAATACTACTCAGAATTTAGTTGCAATGCAAAGACGATAATTAAAATAATAAATGAAAACGGAAAATTATTGAATGTAAAGAAAAATAGTTATGCTTCGGGAATATTAGATGTTATTATCTAACGCATCCAATAACCCACACAATATGGTCAATCCGTTAGGTTACAGTCAACAGCACATCACAGCCTACCTACTACATTTATTTTTCAATCAACTTTGTACTTAACATTAAACAATTTAAAAATCAATTACGGAAATTTTAGCTTGACGCACTGTTGACCGTACATGGTACCCTACTGGGAAAAAAGACGATACGTAAAAAATATGGGTATAATTTAAATGGTTACCAGAAATATTTTTAGGACTCTAAGCCGAAGTACCAAATAAAATAAATAGCATCAAAAAAATTTAAATAACATTATAAAAAGGGTCCTAAAATATATATGTTGGTACAAAATAAATAAAAACAAACGAATAATTGCACGTTTTGCCCAAATATTCTTTTTGCTTCCCAAAATGGATAAATGGTCACCAAATAATGTCTTACAGAAAGATTAATATTGCTATCAAAAACCTTACTTCAAATTTGTTTGATGACAGTCAAAATTAATAAATTAAACCCAGATTACTTTACGTAAAACTAAAATTATATTTGCTACCCTTTAATCCTTTAGTACAAATTAATGTTATAAGTACCTACGAATATACCTAATAAAACATATTTTCATTCGGAGTGGCTATTCCGACCCGGGTCCCTATCGAAGTCGATTATTATGCGGACCCGATAGAACCGTAAACCTAAATATAATATTTGACTTATCATATTTAAATCAGTTTCATATAACTATAAACAATTGACATAATTTTGGGAAGCACAATATAATATTTGGTATTAAAAAGAAATTCGATTAACCGTTAGTTTTTTTAGCTCAGACAAAAATAAATTAATACCCGTAACATAAAATATTGATAACATCAATTTAATAACAATGTAAAATATTTGGTCTGAAATGAATTTTATAGACGTTCATATATTTTTATGACATTCAATGAAAATAATAATTGAATCTATTTTATAATATTTTAGGAAACACAATTTGGTGACCATTTATCCGTTTTGGTAAGCGTTTCGAATTTTATTGGTAGTAAAATAGGTACATTTTTGGTAGGCGATTAAACACAAGCCAAAAAATATGACCTTACTCCTTATTACTAAGTTGTTTATTCAATTTATTATTATACTTAATGATTTGAAAGATGATACAATTAAAGAGTCTACACTGATCACGTTTAGAAAATATAGTAGAAATATTTGGATATGTATTGCTCCTGGGGAAATAATATTTTGGGAGCAATAGATGGACTAACTGAACGATGTAAGAAGGCGTCATCAAAAAATATACACAGCTGCTCAGAAAGAAAATACATTTTTATACGAAGAAATAAAATATTAAATAAACAACTTTATATTAAACGAAAACCCTTTAATTACGTAAGAAAAACATGTAATAATAACTAAGTCAATGCAGTGATTTGTTGCACAAAGTGTAAATAGGTATATCTTTTTTAGAATGTTTATTTTTTCCTCTTCGACATAGCGAGAAACGAGTAGATCCAGACTGTTTCATTTGGGACTTGAAATTCGCTTTCAGGATCGTCTACACGATTATATCCTTGAGATCCAATGGAGATTTTTCATCTGAATCAAATTGCTATTTAACGCGTCCCCTAGTCGTCCATTGCAATGTTAAATGCTGTAAAAAATTATGAATAATATAATTGCCACCAATAAAACTACTTTTAATGTATTTAAATAAAAAAAATAAGAATGCTGAAAAAATACTTACTCAGATGGACACGTGATGAGCAAAATGCTGCAATTTACGCCACGATTCTACCAGCACAAAAGAGGACACGGGAGTGGGAACGAATAGGTACGAGTATAAAGACACCTACTGAGCCACTCGGCGCAGTATGGTATTGGTAGCAAAGAAAACAATCGCAAAAATTTTTTGCCCGAGAGATGCTCATAGTGAACCTTCTCACAGGTTAACATAAGATCTCAATATCATCTGATCATGACTTTGTGACAATAAGACTTTCATAAGAAAAAAAGAATCAAAGTACACATACACAAAAATACCTATCGATACACTTCAGTTAAGAACTTAAGCCTTCTCCTTTTTTAGACAGCTTAAAATAGTCTTATTAACAGTCATGCTACTAAAATAGTATAGGTAGGTACCAAATAAAAATGCATCGTTATTTCTACAAAAAAAATATACCTACTTTGTGCCTGAAGTCAAAAACTGAGACGAGATAAAAAAAAATATAAAAGCAAAAAATAAAGCAATTCACAAAAGGTAATTTTTTAATAAGTATGAATATAGCAAAGCTGGCAAATAGACTACCCACCTGATGCTGATGGTAGGTGGTCAGTTATAGTCATAGCCTATATGTCACATTTTGGTACCTTCATGTGGTTCTCACAAAATTAAGAAAAATATGCAAATCCCTACAGGCACCACAGAATAGGTACGATGCCACCTTGTGATATAAGACAAACACACACAGTATTAAGTAATTTCACTGCCATGTCACCCTTCAATCCGGGACATACCTAATACCTAATGCAAGCGTTGCTGCTTCGCGATAGATAGAAAAAGGTAAGATAAGAATTAGTATGGCAGCAGACGACTCTGGTTCAGTCTCTTTTAAGCAAATAAAAGCAATATTCAAATGTTGCATTTTAGAATACAAAAACATCAGTAATAATATAAATAACCTCATTTACGAAATAATAACAAAATTATTAGCCCCCAATAGCAGCTCATTGGTGAACAGACTAAAAATATATCATCATCATGAAAATCATGTCAAATTAAAACAGCAAATTTCTTCATGTCTTTCATGTCATTAAACCTTACAAATTTAAATAGCAATTTTCTTCATGCCTTTCATGCCATAAAACTTCACCATTACCAGATTATATTAATAGCAAGTGTTAATTGCAATATTATGTATCAAAAATTAAAGAGCATACAGGTATTTAAGTTAGTTACTTTTAAGAGAAAGAGCGTATATAGCCAAACAATGTAACAGTATTTTTGAGATTCTCTTATACCCATTTCATGGCCTGCTTTGTTATTACCTTAAGATTAAAGTTAATAATAGGTACACTAACCTGCTCCGAGGCAAATTACGTCGGATGGAGACGGGCTCTGTGCACGTTGCGTAGAAGTCATCTAAAATACACATTATAATTGACATAGGTATAATAAAAAATTTAAGAATAAATAAATGAATGCCCATACAGGCAATTCCCTAATAAAAAGTTAAATAGGTTACAGCATCGTTTTTACACATGTGTATAATGAACAAGTCGTGTAGTAAAATATCTTAGTGGTGGAGTAATACGACCTCAGAAAAAGATCTCTTTTTCATTTTTGCATCTAACATTTCATTTACAAATTTCACTCAAACCTCAACAACAATCGTAAAGTATGTAGCTATGTAGGTACCCAAGGTGTTGCCTTGTGTACCTACATACCTATCTACATAATACACTAAAGTTTAATGATGAACTTGACACCACCGTTATGTTGGTCGTAATACCTACCTACCTACAGCAGTTATCGTAGTTGACGTGATTTCGACGTCAACTGTAGTCTAACATACAGAGATTCATTTTCCAGTGATCAGCCATGAAAAATAGACATTTTAGGCTACACAGGCGATAGGTAGAACGAAAATTAATGATTTGTTATATGGAATCTTTCAGTTTAATACAGATAGGTTCTTATTTGGTTTATTACAGTTTACGAATGTATACTTATGTGATTCACTTAGGTATCGTTATGCCTAAATGCCATCTATAGGTATTATTATTAAACTTTACTATGGACAAAAGATATTTGTGATTCCTAGCTAAGTTTTTGGCTACAAAATAGTAGTAGCTTAGACGCCCGAGGCCAAAGTTTTATAAAAAAAATGGCTGCCGTCTGCGCAAGTAAGTACAATCTTAGACCCTCCCCACTTTATTTGAGTTCCTAGAAACCTAGAAATAAACTTAGAGCAATTTAAAATTGGCGAACAAATTTTCATAATAACACTTGTTTTTGCAATTACCTACGCTTGCGTAGATGACAGTAATTTTTGTCGAAATATAAGTAGGTAGGTACCGGCGAACTGTAACTTTCTATTTAGATATTTCAATCAAAAACCAAATCACACTACCATAAAATATTAGCAAGATTTTTAGAATGAATTAAACAAAAGACACAAAATATCAATAATATAAACTAAAATGCATTACAAAATGATATAATAATATTTATCGATCACTCACCTTGTTCGTTCGCGATTGCAGAAAGGAAATGGCGGTTTTTTATTCTTTTTTCCTAGACGGCGTCACAACGCCAAAAATAGGCGCGGCAAATATATAGCATTTTTAAATATCATAGCTCTATCTTCTTCTACACTGGGAAAAACCTTGAAGTTAGAAAGAGACAAAAGAAGTCAATTGATTGACTATTTAATTAAATCTAAACGGATATGAAAAAAAAAAGAAACAATAAGGCAACGAGAAAATGATATTTAACATAGTGGCTATTCGGACCAGGGGGGTTATTATCTAAGAAAAATCTATCACGATCGCTTTGAATTTGCTAATCATTGCGGCGTCAATACAATGCTCTGTGTTGACTATCTGATAATAAATAGCGATGAATGCACTTTGACTGTCAAATCGAAAGCGATCGTAATAGAATTTTGTTACAAATCAATCGCTATCGTTCTCGTGACATTAAAACAATAGTTCTTAGGTCACCTGTTAATAGTATTGTTCTAATGTCACGAAAGCGATAGCGAGTGATCACTTTGAGATAGGCGGTAGGGCCGCGGGTCCTTATAGCGGTCGACTTGCTATTCCGACCTGGATAAATGCCACACACTAAATTTTCCGCAATCGTTCCGCAGAAAAAATGTATAGAAATGACTTAGCTTACGACAACCTCACACTACTTTTTCCGCAGCTAATGTCATCTCCATACATTTTTTCCTGCGGAACGACTATGGAAAAGTTAGCGTGTGGCATTTGTCTAAGAGGGCTGATAATGAATTCTTTTGAAAAAAACTTATAGGATCAGATTAAAAACTATAGGTTAAGTTATATTAGATATTGTAACCACACAGAAAAGAAACACAGCATGAAACTAAAATAAAACTACATGTTTTTATGCTCCGGGTTCAAATAGCAATCGACTTCTGTAAGAACTCGGTGGGTTATTGGTGTCGATTCAGACACACAACTTAATTTAATTAAACTAATTTGACAGGATTAAAATTATCGCAATCTTTCTTTTTCTCTAAAGGATTAAAAGTGACGGCTATATTTTTAGACCTGTCAAATTAGTTTAATTAAGTTGTGTGTCTGAATCGACACCAATGTCTATGAAAAAATCTATCACGATTGCTTATAATTTGACAGCCATTGCGCCGTGAACATAGGACTCTGTGCCGACTTCCTTTTACGACGAATAAGTATCTAATGGATGGACTGCGACTGTCAAATTGTAAGCGATCGCGATTGATCCTTACATATTATAAAACAAAGTCCCCCGCCGCGTTTGTCTGTTTGCGATAAACTCAAAAACTACTGCACCGATTTTCAAGCGGTTTTCACCACTCGATAGCGTGATTCTCGAGGAAGATTTTAGTACACGTATATTATTTGTTAAGTTTTTGTATTTATTTCTGTGTACATTAACGATATTTGTTGAAGATGTCGGGAAAAAATAAATTAAGGCGAAACGTAGTTCGCGGGCACAGCTAGTTTTTTCTAAGACAATAACCGAAAAGACAAAGTCTATATTTATATTATATACTAAACCTATTGGGGCTGGGACCGTTTTTTCATTTTATTATTTATTATTCTGGCATCTGGCATACACAACAGGTTACAATCATAACTTATACTAAATAGTAACAATTAAATATCATTTAAACCAGATATAAGCCCAAAAGCGTGCACAAATAGCATGATTAAAACGTTAGCACGTAAACAAAGTAGGTAGGTATATAACTTAATTTTATAAAACATAATAATTTAATTATTAATTTATATAACTCAGAAAATAAATTTACACGCATTATCTTCTATCGTTTTTAATTATATAATATTAGAAGTTAAAGAATTAAATTTATTGCTTATTTATTTTTACAAATCAACCAACATTCATTTGACGATGTCGTTATTGATGCGTTTGTAGTTGCTTTCAACAAACAGTGACCCCATTAATAGTGCTAACTTTACCTAGTTTTTAGTTATCCTATTAATTTGTTTTTTCGATTAAACTTCACTATCGTTCTAAAGGACTCGGGGCCGAATAGCCACTCTATTTTCGAAATTATAGCAAGAAAAAACGAATAAATGCCACCATCAAGCGCAAAAGAAAAAGTGCACCTCACTCCACGTCCGTCAACTGTCTAAGTTCAGTCAGTGCAACCAACATCTTGTGGCGCGTGTCTTCTGTGTGTGAATCATTTTGTGTGAGGTTGACAGTTTACTATGATGTTTATAATCTATATTAAAAACATTCTTAACGTGATACGTAGTAGTGCTCAGCTCATTGTTCTGAATGCCGGAGAGTCTGTGTCTAAATTATAGGTTACCTTAGGAGTTTTTTTAATGGAAAACATGCAGCATCCTCCTGTCAATGTCATCTAGATACTACAAGCACAGATAAATATAGTGTAGCAAGCTATAAGATCTTGGTCACGATGTAAAGGTTCGCGCACACTGTGATGGGGCGCAACGGGTCGGGTCGCAGCGCAAAAATCAGTTCAAATCGTTCGTATGTATTTTATAAACTAAACTCTTGTGTTGTTCACAAGAATGGATATAGTCTTTTGGTTTCAAACTTTGACCGACTATACTCAAAATCCGTCAATGCATTGCACTCAAAATCCGTCAATGCGCTACACCCCGGCCCGTCACTAATGTGCTAAGTAAGAATTTTGCGCTGCGCTGCGGCCCGTCACAGTGTACGCGAACCTGTAAAGAGCGTTCATAAACGATCAGAAACTAACCCGAGTGAAGTCGAGGATGACCGAATGATTCACCTAGCCCGTTCAGTACCAACCTCAGATTAACTAAACCAATGAATTCGCAATGTTATTATATGTCTCAAATAAATTTGCGTCCAGTTCAGTCCGCCATTACAAAGTACCGTGTTTGTTGTTGTGCTAAAATATCAGTCGGTGAGCATTATTTGTGAGTGCATTTTACAGTACGTTACGTTTTTTATTGGTTTTTTTAATGAATTCTATAAAGAAAAACATAAAAAGTGTGGAATCTTGGATGCAGCGTCCCTAGTTTTTTTCCGCCATCTTAGAGCACCAACCCAAATGATGGCACGCTTTTTTCGTAGGTATTTCATATCTATTGGTATCTATAGTCTAAGGTACCAGCAATAGCGCACTGACAGGTGCGAATTTTAACCCCTGCCAGGGCTACGTTCCAAAACATCACCCGAGTGCACTCGGTCACCCGAAGTATGTCCTAAAACATTTCGGGTGCACTCGAGAGTGTTGGAGTGGCGTGTCCTAAAACGCTACGGAGTGCACTCGATCGAGTAGAATCTCACCCGCATAATATAGCAAGGTGTAATTTCACTCGATTGGATTTGGCGGGAAATTGTGTGGATTTTAAAGTTGTGTGTGATTGTGATTACAAAGATTTCATATTCACACACAATTTGTGCATCTCGGAGAGCAAGGATGCGCTTCGTAACGTCGACAATAAGTTAATTTTAAATTCCAAAGACTAAAGGTATCGTAAGTGACACGATTGTAAAATTGGCCTTCATTTCCGCTGAAGCTAGGTTAGGCCGCGATTTAACAGAATTCATATTCTGTTGGTTTTAGCATTTTCGTAGATGAAACAGAGGAATGTAATCCATGCATTAAAGCGAACGGACGCGCCGATGAATTATATATTTTCTTATTTTTGTATATTTGGTTATGTAAACAAAGCAGACAACACTCTTGCCGTTCTAAAACAACCAACACTCCGACCACCCTAACCGGCCACTCTCCCCCCACCACCTACTCACTCCGTGTGATGTTTTGGAACGTAGCCCTGAAAGCCGATGTCGTTCAGAAACGTATTTTCTTTCTCTAGCGGGCAAATAATGATTAATATTTATTCTTTCTTTTTTCGAATGCGAATACAAAATGTTCCTGAATGTACCCAAACATAATTGTAGGGATTTAATTATCTACACTGATCTACAATAATATTATAAAGAGGAAAACATTGTTTGTTTGTTTGTAATGAATAGGCTCAAAAACTATTGGACCATTTTTAAAAATTCTTTCACCATTCGAAAACTACATTATCCACGAGTAACATAGGCATAAATAGAGAAAAAAATATGGTTCCGTAAGATATTTGGGTTTTTCGGACACAAAGTGTAAAAAATCAACCAGAAAAGTAACCTATTTTGAGTACGCTGCCTAAACTATAAAAGATAGAACCATAAAATGTTCTAATTAATTGTAGATCTTATAAATATCTACAAAAAAGTCCGCGACACACTATACCTATCTATGTCGAGTGAGGCACAACAACCATTTTTTATTTAAAAATCTTGAATTTTTTTGGACTACATTTAAACGCATTTATTTTTCTCATGCTATTAATTCTTATTAAAATAAATTATTTCATCACTAAGTACAGTTTATGTAGATAATATTTAGTCTGTGAATGATTAAAATTGGACGTTTGGTTTTGAAGTTATGGCGAAATTAAAATATTACGATTTCTGCTGCACGGCCCGTTGCGAAGAGAGCGTCCCCAAGGCGAGGGTGCGCGTGCGGGAGGTTATGGAATAAAATGGAGGAAAAAATTAAACACTGTGTTAAGCATTTCGATGGCGAAACGTAGTTCGCGGGCACAGCTAGTACTAATTAATAATAGATTAGTCGCTAAGGACTGTAAGGCATCAATTGCAGCCCGAGATAATTATATATTTCGAGGGTGCAATTAGTGCTTACACCCGAGCTAACTACTCTGCTTTACATCTGGATTGTGAGGTAAGTAGGTCCTTATTACCCCCAAATGGGGCTTGTAGGTGATCAATTAGCGCTCTAGGGTATCTATAGCTCTAGGGAATGTAGCTAGCAAAGCCCTAGGGCTGTAAGTAATTTATTGCTAGTATGATGGTTAGATATACGCGAACTTTTTGAAATAGTGAAGTGTTTTTTTTAATTACTTACCGCCCTAGGGCTTTCCAAGCTACATTAATACCCTATCTTCTTACCGAACATGAGAGATGTAAAATCAATAATATCATGGGTGCGGTCCATGATTAGATAACAGTGCAAGCGTTTGCATGCGTGCAAACAATCCGTGCAAATCGTTTGCAGTGCTCGCGAACGTAAGCGACGAACGAACGAACACGAACAATTTTGGACCGAACTTTCGTTCTGTGAGTGCCTTCAGTATCGTCACAGAGCACTTCTGAGGCGCGTTTAAAACCTTCGCGTGAAGTACAACTTTTCGCTCTAGCCGGTCTCTAGCTAAATACGGAAATTAATTATATTAAAGAGGAAAATAAAGGATATTATTGCTACAACACACTCAACATCTCAGAGTGAGTTAAAAAAAACAAGCGAACAACTAAACACTCTAAAATACTGAACGCTCTTCTGTCAGCATCAATCTATAACGTTATTGATTACACAATAAATGAGCACATTTATATGAGCAATTTTGGACAGATTGTTGCATGCAAATAGCGCACACGAGCGCTGATAGCAAATTTTGGACCACACCCTACAAAAAATAACAAAAACTGTCAACATTAAATGTTTGCGTTTGATTATGATAATTTCATCAAGCAATTTCTGAAATTCTTATAGCATGTCTATTAATTTGAAAATATTACAAACTAAACCAGTAAAACACCGATCAATAAATCTATCTATATAACGGCATTATAGGGTAAAGTAAAGCTGTAGTGAAAGTGTAAGCCAAATTTGAGTGTCGCGTGTTATGTTATTTTTGTTTTAAAACTTAAATATTTTAATTCACGCTTTGTTAAACTTTTGGAAAATAGACGCAAGAGATATGACTTTTTGGCATAAAAGATTGTTCTAAATTACCATTCCGAAAAACAAAATATTAATCATGTACATATTTTATCTTAGAATATCAAGAACTTTGATTCAGCAAACATCATACTCACTATCCTATAGAAGAGAGGAATAATATATTTATATATATCATTATTGTGGCAAAAATTAAACATGGACAAATGAACAAGAATTGATGTGAAAAAGTTTTTCCACTCAACTTTATCTCCAGATAGCATCTATGCAGCTTAGCCTAAAATAGACTAATACAGTATCAAATTATTCATAGGTAATAGAAAAACATTAATTTGGTTAATTTCCAATTTTAATTTCAGTAAATATAATCTCCTTTTAACAAACTGTGTTTGACAATCTGACTAATGATGTAATTAAATTGTTTGAGTAATGAGAAATTTAAAATAAAAAGATATTATTTTAATGTAGTTTTGTTTCCATTCTATTCTTTGATGAGATTTTATAAGTATAAAATATGATAATCCTATCAATATATCTAATTCTAAATACCAAGAAAAAACTAATTGATTATATGAGTTAATCCACCAAGATCCCCTAGCCAGCCCGATCCCTTTAGCAAAAATGTTTGTTTTAATTCATAAAGTCTGTTATAGTAATATATTTATCATCATTAACCAACAAAAGTACATTCATTGCTGGTAACAAACATGCACAAAAATGATTTGGGCCATCGCCCACTTGTCCATTGTTTGATAGAATGCACTTTGATGTTGGTCAACAGCAATATCATTTCTATCTTTAACATGCTCCACTTTTGAACACAGAAATCTACTTAACACAGGAGATTCACCCAGGCCTTTTACATATATCAATCATTTGACCAGACGGTTTTCTTTCAAGTTTTTATCTCTTCGCTAGAAGTGTAATTGAGATAAACTCCTTTTGTTGGCAAATCCATGGAAAGAAAATAACAATGACAATCATGTATTCTAAAACACCTCATGAACTATTTCTCATTTTATTTGACTTGTTTGTTAAAGTATTATTAAAAATCTCTTTATAATCAATCCAATTATATTTTCCTTGTATGAGTATAAAATATCAACTTGCAATGGTGATAAGTTATTCCAAGTAATTAATACTTGGAATAACTTATCACCATTGCATGTTGATATTTTATACTTATATAAAGGACCTGATTTTTTTCGTAGGCCCGTGACCTTATTTGAAATTATTTTGAATTTTGACACTTGTGACATTTAATAAGTCAGCATAGTTATTGTAGTCGTAGGTAGTGTGTGTGTAGTAGAATTTTGAAAGGAATACATAGTTATGGTAAACTTCAAGGGAGACACATGTCTGGATGTGAATTCTATCAATTTGCAAACAATTTATCCTTACTAATATTAGTAATATTGTGTGTCTCATGCAATATTAGTAACGCAGTAATGCCTAAACTACTGAATCGATTTAGATGAAATTTGGTAGACATAGTTTGAGTCCTAAGAAAGATAACAGTAGGTACCTACATAGATATTATTTTTTTTAGTTTAATAAATTATAATATCTATACTTTTATTAAATTTCAATGCTTTTTTTTAAATTTAATATTTTAGCAATTGTATTTGTATGTCTTTGTATTTAAGTACAGTAGATACCTACAATTTACATATTTTTTTGTTATTGATAGCAATAAGTTTCTCCAAAGAAGATAGGTATATAAAATAAATTTTAACTTTTTTAAAAATTTTAATGAAACTGAAGTCACATAGGATGAACATATACGTACTATACCTACTATACATTGTACAATTATTCGCATGAAGTGGATACATTGTATAAATAACTGACAATTATTAGTACAGAAAAATCCTTGTGTGGCGATATTAATTGTTTTGGTAGGTCCCCCACAGCCTCAAGCTTAACCGTTGGATATGTCCAACAGTGGTATCTGTTAGCTGAAATGATAATGATGAAATAGGGTAAATGTAATGGCATTACTTATACCTATCTACCTACTGAATTGTTGAATGGTGATAAAAAAGATTAAAATAATCTTTTTTATCTCGTATAAAAAGTATCAAATACTTACTTAAACACAAAGAAGTTTTAATAATAATAGCTGTAGTTATTCAAAAACAAATTTTAATTCACAAAAAAAAAAAACAATTTAAGCATTATTTCATTATCACAGCTTATATACGTCCCCACCCAGAGCCTCGGGCCTACCCTAAGTTAGGCGGGTGTTTAGACCTTAATCGACCACACTGGTCCAATGCGAATTGGTCAACTTCACTCACATACACCTTTGAATTTTTACGCAGATGTAGCAGGTTGCCTAACGATGTTTTCATTTGCCGTAGGAGCATTGGTTAAATGTATGTAGGTATATAAAATTCGAAAAACGAAAAACACATTCAACAACCTCGTATTGTAGGGACAGTTACCTACAATGAAACGAAAAAACCTTTTAATTTTTAAAGAAAACTGAGTTTTATATTTTGATAATAATATTTGTTTAGAACGATTAACAACGGTTCACAATCTACTTAATGAAAACAAAAAATATATATTATATATCATCCTATAAAAAAATGCGTTATTGCTCAACGCCTCCTCTGTTTCAATGAGTCTGAGGTACAATGAAACGATGTCTGGGGTATGTACATTGGAACAAGGCTAATAAAGAAAAAAAAAACCGGCCAAGTGCGATTCGGACTCATGCACCGAGGGTTCCGTACAAATCTGTAGGTATATAAGTAAAAGTTCACCCATATATTTTTATATATTATTATATGATGTATCTGTGCTTTAAGACGTTACTTCGTACCAAATTTCAAGATTCTGAGTTCACGGGAAGTACGGGTTTTGATTCCCTTGCGAGTGTCGAAAATTTGCGGAAATTTGCGACATAAACGGCTGTATCTTTTGATTGCGTTGGCTTAGAAGTTTGATTTTGTCACAGCTCCAAGGGACAGTAGACCGAGTATTTGATATAAATTTGAGCTTGATACCTCCACGCGTTTCTGAGAAAAAGGGTTTTGACAGACAAACAGACGGACAACAAAGTGATCATAAAAGGGCTCCGTTTTTTCCTTTCGAGGTACGGAACCCTAAAAATTGAAAATTATATACTTATTTACTCCTGCGTCTCTATCTCCTGCTGCTTTTATTTTTTTAACATATCGATGCAATTTTACTGGACTTGGCATTTTAGGTCAGCAGTAGTTCGCAAACTCATACCACATACCTACTACAAGTTCAACAGCTGCTCGTACATCGTTTTACTATGCACTGTCTGTCTTTCTTTTACTTCTTACCATTATTACTCCAAAATCTGTAACAAAACCCAATACTTAATCTATCCCGGGCATATAATAACGGGGCACAATGAACACTGTCCCATCCCATAGTACCCCGTTTCATTGCGCCCCATTAAGTATCTGAATCTTTTAAAAACATCTTGAATATGTTGGGTAATGATTTCCACTCCACATGTAACTGCATTTAATGCGTAAATTGATTAAAATTCATGCAAGAAAATATTACATACCTGTTATTGATACTTTTCTTGTGAAATCGAAAATTCTTCGTAACGATATTTCAACTTTGGAGCCCTCAAAACAATTTACATTGAAACTTTGTTGTCAAAGACTGGTCATATTGCACTGCGCTATCATACCTATGCCGCATGAGACGCTTTTATTGATCGAAGCAAAAGTACGTGAATTTGTTTTAAATTAATACAATAATTATCGTCTTTGTTTTATTGCAGGTACCCCATGTTCTAATGCGCCCCACTTGTCCCTAAATTGACGGAAAGTTTTCGTATTTTTGTTTGCAATATAAAAACTCGATAACTACTGGCCCGATTTTAAAAATTCTTTTTATAATAGAATAATAGGTAGGACACAATTAATCAATAAAAATAATATAGGTTACTTTTAAATTTAATTTAATTAATTAAAAGTACTTACCTATAGGTTACATTCTACTCTCAAACTGTTCTAAATAATTAGAATAGAATAAAGAGCTAAGTGTGTATTCGAGTTTGTCTTTTGTCAAGTACAAGAATAAGTAAATATCACAATTAAAATTTTGGATTAACCACATAAGTTTATAAGTTGACACTAATATAACATACAAATAGGTTACTTAGCAGCCATAATTCATCTAAAATGTATAAATAAAAATATAAGTAAAACAGGTAAGCCACATAAAAACAAAATAAATAAATAGTAAAAATCCGGACTATTATATAAAAAGCTCACATAAAAAATCCATCTTATTACCACATTTATTATGTGCTATTCCATCGAGAGGCTTTGCGTATCATTATAACTCGTCAAGCCCTTTCATTTGATACCCATATTACATAGGTGAAAAAAGAAAAGCAATGCGAAATTTTGAAGCGGCGGCCATATTGAATTTGAAGCAACGTTACTAACTGTATCGTGTTTCGCATACAAAGCCTATCCATTTGATACCCATCTTACATAGGTGTCAAAAAGACAGCAATACGACATCTTGAAGCGGCAGCCATTTTGAATATGAAGCAATATCACTTACTGTATCGTGTATAACTCGTCAAGCCCTTTCATTTGATATCCATATTATATAGGTGGTAAAAAGAAAGCGATCAGCTATTTTTGATAATCGGCTATATTGAATTTAAAGCAATGTCACTCTCTGTATCATGTTGGACTATCAAAGCCCTTTCATTTGATACCCATATAGCATAGGTGGCAAAAGGAAAGCGATTCGCCATTGACGATCGGTGGCCATAGGTATTGAATTTGGAGCAATGACACTAACTGTATCGTGTTTCGCTTACAAAGCCCTTACATTTGATACCCATATTGCATAGGTGGCAAAAGAAAAGCGATCCGCAATTTCGGAGCGGCGGCCATTTTAATTTTGGAGCAATGTCACTCACTTTATCATATTCTACTCCAAAATCCCTTTCATTTTATACCTATATTGCCTGGGTGGCAAAAGAAACGCAATCCGCCATTTTAGAAGTGGCAGCTATATTGAATTTGGAACAATGTCACTTACTTGGTCGTGTTTCACTCTTAAAACCCTTTCATTGATACCCATATTACATAGGTGGAGAAGGAATAGTGATTTGACACTTCGAAGCGGTGGCCATATTGAGTTTGAAGCAATGTCACTCACTGTATCATGTTCTACTGTAAAGCCCTTTCATTTGATACCCATATTGCATAGGTGGCAAAAGAAAATTAATTCGTCAATTTGGAGCGGCGGCCATATTCAATTTGGAGCAACGTCACTTACTGTGTCGTATTCTACACATAAAATCCTTTCATTGATATCCATATTACATAAGTGGAGAAGGAAAAGCGATTTGACATTTCGAAGCGGCGGCCATATTGAGTTTGAAGCAATCTCACTCACTGTATCGTGTTCTACTAATAAAATCCTTTCATTTGATACCCATATTACATAGGTGGCCAAAGAAAAGCGATCCACCATTTTGGAGCGGCGGCCATAATGAATTTGGAGCAACGTCACTTACTGAATCGTATTCTACACTTAAAATCCTTACATTTGATATCCATATTACATAGGTGGAGAAGGAAAAGCGATTTGACATTTCGGAGCGGCGGCCATATTGAGTTTGAAGCAATGTCACTCACTGTATCGTGTTCTACTAATAAAACCCTTTCATTTGATACCCATATTACATAGGTGGCAAAAGAAAAGCGATCCGCCATTTTGGAGCGGCGGCCATATTCAATTTGGAGTAACGTCACTTACTGTATCGTATTCTACACTTAAAATCCTTACATTTGATACCCATATTACATAGGTGGAGAAAGAAAAGCGATTTGACAATTCGGAGCGGCGGCCATATTGAGTTTGAAGAAATGTCACACACTGTAACGTGTTCTACTAATAAAACCCTTACATTTGATACCCATATTACATAGGTGGAGAAGGAAAAGCGATTTGACATTTCGGAGCGGCGGCCATATTGAGTTTGAAGCAATGTCACTCACTGTATCGTGTTCTACTATTAAAGCCGTTTTATTTGATACCCATATTGCATAGGTGGCAAAAGAAAATCGATTTGACATTTTGGACCGGCGGCCATATTCAATTTGGTGTAACGTCACTTACTGTATCGTACTCTACACTTAAAATTCTTACATTTGATACCCATATTACATAGGTGGAGAAAGAAAAGCGATTTGACAATTCGGAGCGGCGGCCATATTGAGTTTGAAGCAATGTCACTCACTAAATCGTGTTCTACTATTAAAGCCGTTTTATTTGATACCCATATTGCATAGGTGGCAAAAGAAAATCGATTTGACATTTTGGACCGGCGGCCATATTCAATTTGGTGTAACGTCACTTACTGTATCGTATTCTACACTTAAAATCCTTACATTTGATACCCATATTACATAGGTGGAGAAAGAAAAGCAATTTGACAATTCGGAGCGGCGGCCATATTGAGTTTGAAGAAATGTCACACACTGTAACGTGTTCTACTAATAAAACCCTTACATTTGATACCCATATTACATAGGTGGAGAAGGAAAAGCGATTCGACATTTTGGAGCGGCGGCCGTATTGAGTTTGAAGCAATGTCACTCACTGTATCGTGTTCTATTAATAAAACCCTTACATTTGATACCCATATTGCATAGGCGGTAAAAGGAAAGCGGTCGGCCATTTTGGAGCGACGGCCATATTGAGTTTGAAACAATGTCACTCATTTTATCGTGTTCTACTATTAAAGGCCTTTCATTTGATACCCATATTGCATAGGTGGCAAAAGAAAAGCGAACCGCCATTTTGGAGCGGCGGCCATATTGAATTTGGAGAAACGTCACTCACCTTATCGTGTTCTACTCCCAAATCCCATTCATTTGATACCCATATTGCATGGGTGGCAAAAGAAATGCAATCCGCTATTTTGGAAGCGGCGGCCATATTGGATTTAGACAAAAACTGGAAAGGATACGATCTACTCGGAATGCGCTTTCATTTGATACCCATATAACGTGGGTGGCAAAAGAAAAGCGATCGGCTAATTAGGGGCGGCGGCCATATTGAATTTGAAGTAAAGTCATTGACTGTATCGTATTTTACACTAAAATTCCATTCATTTGATACCCATATTCCGTGGGTGACAAAACAAAAGCGATCTGTCATTTCGGAGCGGTGGCAACACTGAATCATCATGTGGACGCGTGTGTGCCGCGAGGTGCACGCACCTCGCGGTGGTGTGGTCCTCACATCGCTTTTGTAATAAAAAAAGTTTTCAGTTGCGATTTGGTGCAAAAATGTATCTTTTTTGAGGTTGATTTAAAATTTGCCAAAGAAAGGTGTTCGATTAACCAAAAAGCTCAAAAGGTTATGTTCTACTCTATAAATATTTTTATTTGGAAGCCATGTCCATGTCGCGTGTGTGCCGCGGGGAGCAAGCACCCCGCGGTGGAGTGGTCCACTTAATGTGTTTCTAAGCAAAAGGTTGCGAGTCAAGGCAAAAAAATTTTCGTTTTTTGAAGTTACATAAAATTTGCCTAAAAATGTGTTCGATTATTCAAAAACTGGAAAGGTTACCTTCTACTCTGAAAATCCTTACATTTGATACCCATATTGCATAGGTGGCAAAAGAAAATCCATTTGACATTTTGGAGCGGCGGCCATATTGAATTTGGAGAAACGTCACTCACTGTATCGTGTTTTACTCTTAAACCCCTTTCATTTGATACCCATATTACATAGGTGGAGAAGGAAAATCGGTCTGTCATTTCGGAGCGGCGGCCATATTGAATTTGGAGAAACGTCACTTACTGAATCGTATTCTACACTTAAAACCCTTACATTTGATACCCATATTGCATAGGCGGTAAAAGGAAAGCGGTCGGCCATTTTGAAGCGGCGGCCATATTGAGTTTGAAACAATGTCACTCATTTTATCGTGTTCTACTATTAAAGCCCTTTCATTTGATACCCATATTACATAGGTAGCAAAAGAAATGCCATCCGCAATTTCGGAGCGGCGGCCATTTTGATTTTGGAGCAATGTCACTCACTTTGTCGTCTTCTACTCCCAAATCCCTTTCATTTGATACCCATATTGCATAGGTGGCAAAAGAAATGCAATCCGCTATTTTGGAAGCGGCGGCCATATTGGATTTAGACAAAAATCATTTACTCGGTTTTGTTTCACTCTTAATGCCCTTTCATTTGATACCCATATCGCTATGGTTGCAAAAGAAATGTGATCCGACATTTTTTTAATGGCGGCCATTTTGAATTCATAGAGGTGACGTTACTTGTATTGTGTAGTACTCGCATAACCCTTTCATTTGATACCCATATCACCACTCCGCGGCTGAAAACCGCACCGAAATAGCAAAAAGCGCAAATTTTTTAAAAAAGGCCGCCAGAGCCGCCGCCATCTTGAAAAGTTGAAATGACAATTTTTTTAAAAATACTTGACTATATTTCCTATCGATTGGTATCACCAGCTGGCCCCTAACCCTAACCAAACTCCGTCAAAAAATCGTCAAATTTGGGTCGTCGCTGATAACAAAAACCGCCCCAGCTGCCAGTGTTGCCATATCACCGGTCCAAAATGTGGGTAGAAATGATCAGCGACGTCTGTTTCACCCCGCCATATCAAAAAAGTTGAAAAAAGACGAAATTTACGTTTTCCCCCGAAACGGGGAAATTACCCCAAAATCGGGGAAAATTACCCCACGGTTTGATTTCCCTTAGCCAGCCCTACAAAAGGCTACCCGGTGTTGTCAGTCGAAAAACGCCGGCAACCGCGTCAAAATCGGGATTTTATTTTTTCGAAATTGCAACACTTTACAAAATGGCCGCCAGCGGAGCCGCCATGTTGAAATGTCAAAGTTTCGGATTTTTCCCGGTAACTGCATCGTATACGGAGCAGGATGACATTTACCCCACGTTGCCAGCACGTCTGGAACGGGGAGATCAATTCGGGTCAAATCGGGTCGACGAAAAAATTCAAACTCCCTTGGCGGCCAGTGTTGCCAGTTGCGGAAAATAAAAATACCAGAAAGTCATAGATGCCCCGACCCTCTATAGGCGCATGGGGTTGAAAATTGCGAAAAGTCGCTATTTCGATTTTCGACTATTTGGCCCTCCAGAGGAAAAACTACCAAAAATGGTAGAAAATTTTTTCAACCTGGCAACACTTTGCGCCGAGTTATAACCCCGCCCAGAACATTCGACCCCGCTCCGAGGCCGCCATCTTGGCGAAAATTCGGTTCAAAAATGTCGAAAATTTCAGCGTTCCAAGATGGCCGCCGGCGCCGCCGCCATTTTGTTTTTCGCCAACCGGCTACCATAATCGGAAACTCGAGGACGCGTTCGACCGGAGCCATCAAAAAAATCAGGCGAAATCCCGAAAATCACGCGCGTGTTCGGTCGCAAACACGGGGCGAAACGGGTTTTTCGATCCAAGATGGCGGCGCGGCCATTTTGTTTTTTGACATTTCGACAGTCACACCCCATCCCCGGGGGCGAAACGATCACGCGTACCAAAAACCAGCGCGATCGGAGTCGTTTTGGAAATTTTGACATTTCGCGCCGGCGGCCATCTTGGATTTTTCAAATTTCGAATATCGCTTTCTACTCGACCGAATCGATCGTGCATCTCGCTCTAACACCCCAAAACCCAAAAGTAACTGCAAATGTCCCAAAAATACCCCTGATCAGTGAGTCAGTCAGTCAGTCAGTCAGTGGTAATCGAGCTTTATATATTATAGACTAGATGTCGCGTGTGTGCCGCGGGGTGCGAGCACCCCGCGGAGGTGGATCGCCCACTTTAGCTTTTGTTATCAAAAGGTAATCGGTTGCGAGTCGGTGCAAAAATGTGTCTTTTTTTGGTGAAGTTTAAAAATTTGCCTAAAAAAGGTGTTCGAATATTCAAGAAACTGGAAAGGATACGATCTACTCGGAATGCTCTTTCATTTGATACCCATATAACGTGGGTGGCAAAAGAAAAGCGATCGGCCAATTAGGGGCGGCGGCCATATTGAATTTGGAGTAATGTCATTGACTGTGTCGTTTTTTACACTCAAATTCCATTTTTTTGATATCTATATTGCGTGGGTGGCAAAAGAAAATCGATCTGTCATTTCGGAGCGGTGGCAACACTGAATCATCATGTGGACGCGTGTGTGCCGCGAGGTGCAAGCACCTCGCGGTGGTGTAGTCCTCACATCGCTTTTGTAATAAAAAAAAAAGTTTTCAGTTGCGATTCGGTGCAAAAATGTATCTTTTTTCAGGTCAAATTAAAATTTGCCTAAAAAAGGTGTTCGATTGATCAAAAAACTGGAAAGGTTATGTTGTACTTTATACGCTATTTTATTTCTAAGCGATGTCGATGTCGCGTGTGTGCCGCGGGGAGCAAGCACCCCGCGGTGGAGTGGTCCACTTAATGTTTTTCTAAGCAAAAGGTTTTCAGTTTCGAGTCGGTGCAAAAAAAAAAATTCGTTTTTTTAAGATACATAAAAAATGGTGTTCGGTTATTAAAAAAAACTGAAAAAGTTACGTTCTACTCTAAAAATCCTTACATTTGATACCCATATTACATAGGTGGAGAAGGAAAATCGGTCTGTCATTTCGTAGCGGTGGCCATATTGAATTTGGAGAAACGTCACCTACTGAATCGTATTCTACACTTAAAATCCTTACATTTGATACCCATATTACATAGGTGGACAAGGAAAAGCGATTTGACATTTCGGAGCGGCGGCCATATTGAGTTTGAAGCAATGTGACTCACTGTATCGTGTTCTACTAATAAAACCCTTTCATTTGATACCCATATTGCATAGGTGGCAAAAGAAAATCGATTTGACATTTTGGAGCGGCGGCCATATTAAATTTGGTGTAACGTCACTTACTGTATCGTATTCTACACTTAAAATCCTTACATTTGATACCCATATTGCATAGGTTGGGAAGGAAAAGCGATTTGACATTTCGGAGCGGCGGCCATATTGAGTTTGAAGCAATGTCACTCACTGTTTCGTGTTCTACAATTAAAATCCTTACATTTGATACACATATTACATAGGTGGAGAAGGAAAAGCGATTTGACATTTCGGAGCGGCGGCCATATTGAGTTGGAAACAATGTCACTCACTGTATCGTGTTCTATTAATAAAATCCTTACATTTGATACCCATATTAAATAGGTGGAGAAGGAAAATCGGTCTGTCATTTCGGAGCGGCGGCCATATTGAATTTGGAGAAACGTCACTTACTGAATCGTATTCTACACTTAAAATCCTTACATTTGATACCCATATTGCATAGGTTGGGAAGGAAAAGCGATTTGACATTTCGGAGCGGCGGCCATATTGAGTTTGAAGCAATGTCACTCACTGTTTCGTGTTCTACAATTAAAATCCTTACATTTGATACACATATTACATAGGTGGAGAAGGAAAAGCGATTTGACATTTCGGAGCGGCGGCCATATTGAGTTGGAAACAATGTCACTCACTGTATCGTGTTCTATTAATAAAATCCTTACATTTGATACCCATATTAAATAGGTGGAGAAGGAAAATCGGTCTGTCATTTCGGAGCGGCGGCCATATTGAATTTGGAGAAACGTCACTTACTGAATCGTATTCTACACTTAAAATCCTTACATTTGATACCCATATTACATAGGTGGAGAAGGAAAAGCGATTTGACATTTCGGAGCGGCGGCCATATTGAGTTTGAAGCAACGTCACTCACTGTATCGTGTTCTACTCATAAAACCATTACATTTGATACCCATATTACATAGGTGGAGAAGGAAAAGCGATTTGACATTTCGGAGCGGCGGCCATATTGAGGTTGAAGCAATATCACTCACTGTATCGTGTTCTACTAATAAAATCCTTACATTTGATACCCATATTACATAGGTGGAGAAGGAAAAGCGATTTGACATTTCGGAGCGGCGGCCATATTGAATTTGGAGAAACGTCACTTACTGAATCGTATTCTACACTTAAAATCCTTACATTTGATACCCATATTGCATAGGCGGTAAAAGGAAAGCGGTCGGCCATTTTGAAGCGGCGGCCATATTGAGTTTGAAACAATGTCACTCATTTTATCGTGTTCTACTATCAAAGCCTTTTCATTTGATACCCATATTGCATAGGTGGAGAAGGAAAAGCGATTTGACATTTCGGAGCAGCGGCCATATTGAGTTTGAAGCAATATTACTCACTGTATCGTGTTCAACTAATAAAACCCTTACAGTTGATACCCATATTGCATAGGTGGCAAAAGAAATGCAATCCGCTATTTTGGAAGCGGCGGCCATATTGCATTTGGAGAAACGTCACATACTGAATCGTATTCTACACTTAAAATCCTTACATTTGATACCCATATTACATAGGTGGAGAAGGAAAAGCGATTTGACATTTTGGAGCGGCGGCCATATTGAGTTTGAAGCAATATCACTCACTGTATCGTATTCTACTAATAAAATCCTTACATTTGATACCCATATTCCATAGGCAGTAAAAGGAAAGCGGTCGGCCATTTTGAAGCGGCGGCCATATTGAGTTTGAAACAATGTCACTCACTGTATCGTATTCTACTCATAAAATCCTTACATTTGATACCCATATTACATAGGTGGCAAAACAAAAGCGATCCGCCATTTTGGAGCGGCGGCCATATTGAATTTGGAGAAACGTCACTTACTGAATCGTATTGTACACTTAAAATCCTTACATTTGATACCCATATTACATAGGTGGAGAAGGAAAAGCGATTTGACATTTCGGAGCGGCGGCCATATTGAATTTGGAGAAACGTCACTTACTGAATCGTATTCTACACTTAAAATCCTTACATTTGATACCCATATTACATAGGTGGAGAAGGAAAAGCGATTTGACATTTCGGAGCGGCGGCCATATTGAATTTGGAGAAACGTCACTTACTGAATCGTATTCTACACTTAAAATCCTTACATTTGATACCCATATTACATAGGTGGAGAAGGAAAAGCGATTTGACATTTCGGAGCGGCGGCCATATTGAGTTTGAAGCAATATCACTCACTGTATCGTGTTCTACTAATAAAACCCTTTCATTTGATACCCATATTGCATAGGCGGTAAAAGGAAAGCGGTCGGCCATTTTGAAGCGGCGGCCATATTGAGTTTGAAACAATATCACTCATTTTATCGTGTTCTACTATTAAAGGCCTTTCATTTGATACCCATATTGCATAGGTGGCAAAAGAAAAGCCATCCGCAATTTCAGAGCGGCGGCCATTTTGATTTTGGAGCAATGTCACTCACTTTGTCGTCTTCTACTCCCAAATCCCTTTCATTTGATACCCATATTGCATAGGTGGCAAAAGAAATGCAATCCGCTATTTTGGAAGCGGCGGCCATATTGGATTTAGACAAAAATCATTTACTTGGTTTTGTTTCACTCTTAAAACCCTTTCATTTGATACCCATATTGCTATGGTCGCAAAAGAAATATGAACCAGCCTTTTTTTAATGGCGGCCATTTTTAATCTATATCGGTGACACTACGTGCATCGTGTAGTACTCGCAAAACCCTTTCATTTAATACCCATATCACCATGCCGCGGCTGAAAACCGCACCGGAATAGCAAAAAGCGCAACTTTTTAAAAAAAGGCCGCCAGCGCCGCCGCCATCTTGAAAAATTTAAATGTCAAATTTTTTAAAAATACTTGACTATATTTCCTATCGATTGGTATCACCAGCTGGCCGCCAGCCCTCACCTAACCCCGTCAAAAAATCGTCAAATTTGGGTCGTCGCTGACAACAAAAACCGCCCCAGCTGCCAGTGTTGCCATATCACCGGCCCTAAATGGTGGTAGAAATGATCAGCGACGTCTGTTCCACCCAGCTATATGAAAAAAAATCGAAAAAGTCGAAATTTACGTTCTCCCTCAAAACGGGGAAATTACCCCAAAATCGGGGTAAATTACCCCACGGTTTGATTCCCCTTAGCCAGCCCTACAAAAGGCCACCCGGTGTTGTCAGTCGAAAAACGCCGGCAACCGCGTCATAATCGCGATTTTATTTTTTCGCCATTGCAACACTTTACAAAATGGCCGCCAGCGGAGCCGCCATGTTGAAATGTCAAAGTTTCGGATTTTTCCCGGTAACTACATCATACACGGAGCAGGATGACGTTTACCCCACGTTGCCAGCACGTCTGGAACGGGGAGATCAATTCGGGTCAATTCAGGTCTACGAAAAAGTTTAAACCTCCTTGGCGGCCAGTGTTGCCAGTTGCGGAAAATAAAAATACCAGAAAGTCATAGAGGCCCCGACGCTCTATATGAGCATGGGATTGAAAATTGCGAAAAGTCGTTATTTCGATTTTCGACTTTTCGGGCCCCCAGAGGAAAAACTACCAAAAATGGTAGAAAATTTTACTCACCTGGCAACACTCCGAGCCGAGCTCTAACCCCGCCCAGAACATTTGACCCCACTCCGAGGCCGCCATCTTGGCGAAAATGCGGTTCAAAAATGTCAAAAATTTGAGCGTTCCAAGATGGCCGCCGGCGCCGCCGCCATTTTGTTTTTCGCCAATCGGCTACCATATTCGGGAACTCGAGGACGCATTTAAGAGAAATCATCAAAAAAATCAGCCGAAATCCCGAAAATCACGCGCGTGTTCGGTCGCAAACACGGGGCGAAACGGGTTTTTCGATCCAAGATGGCGGCGCGGCCATTTTGTTTTTTTACATTTCGACAAAAGCACCCGATCCCCGGGGGCGAAACGATCACGCGTACCAAAACCCAGCGCGATCGGAGTCGTTTTGGGAATTTTGACATTTCGCGGCGGCGGCCATCTTGGATTTTTCAAATTTCGAATATCGCTTTCTACTCGACCGAATCGATCGTGCATCTCGCTCTAACATCCCAAAACCCAAAAGTAACTGCAAATGTCCCAAAAATACCCCTGATCAGTGAGTCAGTCAGTCAGTCAGTCAGTGGTAATCCAGCTTTATATAGTATAGACTAGATGTCGCGTGTGTGCCGCGGGGTGCGAGCACCCCGCGGAGGTGTTGTTCCACTTTTAGCTTTTGTAATCAAAAGGTTATCGGTTGCGAGTAGGTGCAAAAATGTATTTTTTTTTGTCGAAGTTTTAAAAATTTGCCTAAAAAAGGTGTTCGATTATTTAAAAAACTGGAAAGGATACGATCTACTCGGAATGCGCTTTCATTTGATACCCATATAACGTGGGTGGCAAAAGAAAAGCGATCGGCTAATTAGGGGCAGCGGCCATATTGAATTTGAAGTAATGTCATTGACTGTATCGTATTTTACACTAAAATTCCATTCATTTGATACCCATATTCCGTGGGTGACAAAACAAAAGCGATCTGTCATTTCGGAGCGGTGGCAACACTGAATCATCATGTGGACGCGTGTGTGCCGCGAGGTGCCAGCACCTCGCGGTGGTGTAGTCCTCACATCGCTTTTGTAATAAAAAAAAAAGTTTTCAGTTGCGATTTGGTGCAAAAATGTATCTTTTTTCAGGTCAAATTAAAATTTGCCTAAAAAAGGTGTTCGATTGATCAAAAAACTGGAAAGGTTATGTTGTACTTTATACGTTCTTTTATTTCGAAGCCATGTGGAAGTCGCGTGTGTGCCGCGGGGAGCAAGCACCCCGCGGTGGAGTGGTCCACTTAATGTTTTTCTAAGCAAAAGGTTTTCGTTTTTTGAAGTTACATAAAAAATGATGTTCGATTATTCAAAAAACTGGAAAGGTTACCTTCTACTCTGAAAATCCTTACATTTGATACCCATATTGCATAGGTGGCAAAAGAAAATCCATTTGACATTTTGGAGCGGCGGCCATATTGAATTTGGAGAAACGTCACTCACTGTATCGTATTTTACACTTAAAATCCTTTCATTTGATACCCATATTACATAGGTGGAGAAGGAAAAGCGATTTGACATTTCGGAGCGGCGGCCATATTGAGTTTGAAGCAATATCACTCACTGTATCGTGTTCTACTAATAAAATCCTTACATTTGATACCCATATTGCATAGGCGGTAAAAGGAAAATCGGTCTGTCATTTCGGAGCGGCGGCCATATTGAATTTGGAGAAACGTCACTTACTGAATCGTTTTCTACACTTAAAATCCTTACATTTGATACCCATATTGCATAGGTGGCAAATGAAAAGCGATCCGCCATTTTGGAGCGGCGGCCATATTGAATTTGAAACAATGTCACTCACTGTATCGTGTTCTACTATTAAAGCCCTTTCATTTGATACCCATATTGCATAGGTGGCAAAAGAAAAGCGATCCGCAATTTCGGAGCGGCGGCCATTTTGATTTTGGAGCAATGTCACTCACTTTATCGTGTTTTATTCCCAAATGCCTTTCATTTGATACCCATATTGCATGGGTGGCAAAAGAAATGCAATCCGCCATTTTGGAAGCGGCGGCCATATTGGATTTAGACAAAAATCATTTACTCGGTTTTGTTTCACTCTTAAAGCCCTTTCATTTGATACCCATATTGCTATGGTCGCAAAAGAAATATGAACCAGCCTTTTTTTAATGGCGGCCATTTTGAATTCATATAGATGACGTTACTTGCATCGTGTAGTACTCGCAAAACCCTTTCATTTGATACCCATATCACCATACCGCGGCTGAAAACCGCACCGGAATAGCAAAAAGCGCAACTTTTTAAAAAAAGGCCGCCAGTGCCGCCGCCATCTTGAAAAGTTGACATGTCAAATTTTTTGATAACACACGACTATATTTCCTATCGATTGGTATCACCAGCTGGCCGCCAGCCCTCACCTAACCCCGTCAAAAAAAAGTCAAAGTTGGGTCGTCGCTGACAATAAAAACCGCCCCAGCTGCCAGTGTTGCCATATCACCGGTCCCAAATGTGGGTAGAAATGATCAGCGACGCCTGTTCCACCCCGCCATATGAAAAAAGTTGAAAAAAGACGAAATTTACGTTTTCCCCCAAAACGGGGAAATTACCCCAAAATCGGAGAAAATTACCCCACGGTTGGATTTCCCTTGGCGAGCACTACGAAAGGCCACCCGGTGTTGTCAGTCGAAAAACTCCGGCAACCGCGTCAAAATCGCGAATTCATGTTTTCGATATAGCAACCCTTAACAAAATGGCCGCCAGCGGAGCCGCCATATTGAAATGTCAAAGTTTCGGATTTTTCCCGGTAACTACATCATATACGGAGCAGGGTGACGTTTACCCCAAGTTGCCAGCTCATCTGGAACGGGGAGATCAATTCGGGTCAAATCGGGTCTACGAAAAAATTCAAACCTCCTTGGCGGCCAGTGTTGCCATTTGCGGAAAATAAAAATACCAGAAGGTCATAGAGGCCGCGACGCTCTATAGGCTCATGGGGTTGAAAATTGCGAAAAGTCGCTATTTCGATTTTCGAGTATTTGGCCCTCCAGAGGAAAAACTACCAAAAACGGTAGAAAATTTTTCGCTTCTGGCAACACTTTGCGCCGAGCTCTAACCCCGCCCAGAACATTTGACCCCACTCCGAGGCCGCCATCTTGGCGAAAATGCGGTTCAAAAAAGTCAAAAATTTCAGCGTTCCAAGATGGCCGCCGGCGCCGCCGCCATTTTGTTTTTTGCCCAACCGCGGGCATCACAGTAAACTCCAGGACGCACCCGAGCGGAACCATCAAAAAAATCAGCCGAAATCCCGAAAATCACGCGCGTGTTCGGTCGCAAACACGGGGCGAAACGGGTTTTTCGATCCAAGATGGCGGCGCGGCCATTTTGTTTTTTCACATTTCGACAGAAGCACCCGATCCCCGGGGGCGAAACGATCACGCGTCCCAAAAACCAGCGCGATCGGAGTCGTTTTGGGAATTTTGACATTTCGCGGCGGCGGCCATCTTGGATTTTTCAAATTTCGAATATCGCTTTCTACTCGACTGAATCGATCGTGCATCTCGCTCTAACATCCCAAAACCCAAAAGTAACTGCAAATGTCCCAAAAATACCCCTGATCAGTGAGTCAGTGAGTGAGTGAGTCAGTGGTAATCCAGCTTTATATAGTATAGATATCTGGACAGCTGCTATTTAATCTATTTGTTGGTGTGGGTGGAGACGGTGATGTGTCTTCATAATCAATAAGTTCCTCGTCTGATAAAGACTGGAATGAATTACTTGTCGAAACATTTATATTACATTTAAAATTTTCAGTGATAGACCAGCATTGATCACATTTCCAACTTTCCTTGTTTTCTTTAGTCATTAAAAAGAATCTTTTTATTGAAACATTTGTGCATTGTAAATGATGATTAAACTTACAAGATATGCATTTTAAATAATGTTTTTCCAATATAGTAAGGTTGCAATTTTTACATGGTGTCTCCATCTTACGGATATGTGCGAAAATAATCAATCGTCAATAGTGCGCTTTTTATTCTGTGATTACTTTGAATGGTCAATGCTTTGAAGCAGTACGTGATTTTGCAGCTATTCCGCTAGATGTCAGTAATTCTAATATATGCACTGTCAAATGAGTTTTGTACTGTATGAGTCAGCTGTCTTTTGTTTATATTTTAAGATTTTAGTGACTTTATTATTTTGTCAATTTTCGAATAGCTATCTGTAGTCTGTAGTGCTTCTTTGTGATGGTAGATGATGAATAGTCGTACTGTTACAATGTTGGCATGATGTTCCAGTAAATAGAAGGTAGAATTTTATTTATTTACTTACAGGTTGTATATTTTCCCAAACTTCTGTGATCTTTTGCATTAAATATTTGATTTTGATGCTTAATTTCCTGAATATAACATTGATTTGATTTTAGTCCTTGAATATAATGTTGGTTTTAATCCTTTAAAGTAAACTTCTTCTGGGAGGTACTTTTCACCATATAGAATTTGAAATTATACATTGTTTGTTTATTGTATATCACTGGGAGTTTTTTACGGTTTAACTATACGTTTTTCTTATGTAGCACACTATTTTTATTTATATAGATCACTTTTACACAGTATATTTTAGTTGTTCCATTTATCGACCTGAGTTAAATGATGTATTTCTTTAACTCTATTGGCAACGAAGGTATTCAGTTTATAAATAGGTGTTCGAACCCAGGCCAAGACAACATTAGAGTCAGTCCATACATAGGTTTTAGAAATCGATTGTGTAATCGTAGCTCTGACCTAGTGCAAAAGTTGTTTTTTTTTTATGGTATAGGGGGCAAACGAGCAGACGTATCACCTGATGGTAAGTGATTACCGTCGCCCATGGACACCCGCAACCCCAGAGGAGTTACAAGTGCGTTGCCGGCCTTTGAGGAAGGAATACGCTCTTTTTTTGAAAGTTTGAAGGTCGTATCGGTCCGGAAATACCGCAGGCAACAATTCGTTCCAAAGTTTGACTGTGCGAGGCAGGAAGCTACGGGAGAATCGCACAGTTGTGGACTGCCAACCATATAAGTGATGGGCATGGATTTTTTGTCGCGTGGAACGATGGCGGAAAGAGGCGGCAGGTATAAGTCCGAACAATTCCTCGGAGTATTCCCCGTGATAAATGCGATAGAAGATGCATAGCGAGGCGACATCTCTACGCAGCGCCAAAGTATCAAGCCGATTTGATATTTCCAGGCTGTCGACGATTCGAGTCGCTCTTCGTTGAATGCGATCCAGTGGGAGAAGCTGGTATTGGGGTGCCCCGACCCAAAATGAGAACAGTATTCCATATGAGGCTGCGCCTTATAAAGCTGAAGGCGGTGCGCCGGAGTGAAATACTGTCTCGATCTATTGAGCACACTTGCACTTTGCACACTGATCTTCGTTAGAGAGAGGGGCATCCCAGTCCAACTTGACTTTTTTATTTATTTAACAATATACATACACGTTTCAAAACTACATATACGCCAAACTACAGAGTAGTTTGTTGGCGTTGCGCTCTTGGTTTCTTTTAATCCTTAACATATACGCACTTACATACAATAATATAATACTTATTCTGTAAAACGTGACACCTAATGTTTAATTACTTTTTTTTACTCTCTAGTTTTAAATGATTTTACATTAATAGTGTTTTCTTAAGTTTTCTTTTTAATGTTTCCTTATTCTTAATTTTTTCTTCATTTAATAATAGATCACAATATTTATTAAACAGCCTTGGTATAATATATTTCCTTGTCCTTAGCCCATAATAGTTTTTGTATGTCGTTTCAATTAGTTTTCCTTTAGCTCTCGCTCTTGTATTAATCTTTGTGTGTGTTTTATGTTTAAATGTTTCTGAATGGTAGGATTCTAATGCTAACAAATAATCAACTTTTTTTTCAATAGGCATAATTTTCAATTCCATAAATAAGTTTTCATAATAATAATTATTTTTACATTTCTCTTTGGTTTTTTTGTTACTAAGCATTTTTAAAAATCTAATTTGTAGTTTTTGAATATTTTCTAGGTAAGTTTTAAAAGTAAGTCCATAACAACTTAATCCATAGCTTATTGTTGATTCTACTAATGCATGATATATGGTAAACAGAATTTTTTTATTTGCAATAGCCTTTAAGTTATAAAATTTGCCCAGCAGGGATCTAAGTTTATTACACACATTACTGATATGGACCTTCCAGCTAAATTTAGAGTCTATGCTTAGTCCTAAGTACTTTATATCTTGAATATATTCTAATCTTTGACAGCTGCATGTCTCTTTATTTGTATGTAAACATTCGTACGAGTGACCTATTATAGACACCTCGTCTACTACTACTCTTTCCGCTGCTATGTTGTAGGGTGAGTATATACGTATACATTTAGTCTTGTTTGTGTTCAATATTATCCCATTATCGTGAGCCCATTTTGTAATCCTGTCAAAGTAATTCTCCTCTTGTAATTATGTTCTCATTATTGCAGTATTTTTACCCGATATGAGCAGACAAGTATCATCTGCGTAAATAGTCACCCTACAACACTGTATCACATTCACCATAAAATTTACGTGCATGACAAACCCAATCGGTCCAAATACTGAGCCGGTTGGCACTCCCAACGTGACATGTGCTTCTGCCCCCTTTGTCCCCTGTACAAGGGTGCAGAGCGTTCGTTCTTGGAGATAACAGCGTAGAAAATTGAGGGTCGGACCGCGGATGCCATGCATGGCCTGCACTAGCTGGTCGTGCCCGAGAGTGTCGAACGCTTTTTTAAAATCAATAAACAGGGCCAGGACTTGGTTACCCTCGTTCAGCTCAGAGTTGATAAAATCCGTGAACTGCGCCAGTGCGGCACCCGTACTCCTTCCCTCCCTAAAACCAAACTGACAATTTGTCAATATATTGTGTTGCTCTAAAAATTTGCTTATTTGTCCAACTATCACCTTTTCACAGATTTTATTAATTACTGATAGTATAGCAACGGGTCTATAATTGGTATATTCCAAATGATCACCTTGCTTATAAATTGGTCTGATTAAGGCCTTTTTTAATAGTGCTGGATAAGTTCCTTGAGTTAGGCACATATTCAAAAAGTTTGCGAGGACCGCGCTGATCTGATCCTTGACATATTTTAAATCCTGCACCCTTATATTATCAAAACCCGGAGCTTTGTTGCATGATAAAGATGTTATAATTTTTGATATCTTTGGAGCATCAGTATATACATATTTAAATGACACATTGCTTTCTCTGACATACGAAGTCCGACTTAAAAAACTATTCTGGCATTTATGTTTTATATTTTCTATTTCCTGCGTGAATGTCCTAGCAAACCTTGTGCATATGTTGTACAATGTATCTGTTTTACCTAGATACTTACAAATTGTATTATCTATTGTTGCTTTATTCCTACCTAACCATTCATTCATATGAGACCATATTTTTTTTAAATCTTTTTTACAATTTGTTATCTGATTTTCTCTGTGTTTATTTTTAACTAAATTAATTAACTTGTTAACTTTATTTCTGTATTTTGTATATTCTTTTCTATAATTCATATTTGTTGGGTCTCTTTTCCAAATTCTAAAAAGTTCGTTTCTTTTATTTATCATTTTAAGCAGATTTTCACTCACCCATGGCTGTTTTAATCTTTTTTTCTTAATAGGTCTACTTAACTAAACACTGAGTATAAATTTCATTAAATATATCACACAACATACTATACAGCTGATTTGGACACTTAATTGTCATTACAATCGACCAATCTACCAAATCCAGTCTTTGTTTTATTAACTTATTGTCTAACACTTGCCTCTCAGTTTGTATACTTTGCTCGGAAACATCGTCTGACCGACGGCATAAGCGCAGACGCGCGCCTATCATACGGTGGTCAGACAGGTTGCAAGCATATGTGTGCGCGCTCATACTCAACATCGCCGCACCGGCGCGCACCCACAAATGGTCGATGCACGATTGTTGCAGCTGTCCGTCCACGACCGCCTCCCGCGTCACTGTATTGGATGGAATCACACATTGCAGGCCGTGTCCACACAAGGTGGTTTTGTACTCCAGTATTGCTTGATTCATGTTCTTGTCTCCTATATCTATATTTATATCTCCTATTATTATTATTACTTCCTTTTTAGGTAAAGACATTAACGTCTGCTCTATTTGCTTAATGAATTGTATTTTATTTTTATTTGGTGGTCTATACACAGCTATTTAGACTCTAAAGCATCTGAAATATTTAAATTCTCTTCAAATCTTTTTTTATGTATATCATTATACCTCCCCCTCTTTTCTTTTCCCTTGTATACACATAATTATTATATCCTTGAATTGACCACAGCCTTTGGATAAAAAGTTTCGCAATAATTAGAAATGGCTGTTGAAGACCTATAGGGTCAAATGTAGAGGCAGCAATAGACGTTACAATTCGTTTAGTAAGAGATTTAGGCATTGGGTTATTTGATATTTTATAAGACAAAACATCAGCAAAATTAGACCATACTAACCCTAATATTTTATTAGTATGTTCAATAGAATCACCTAACTCGGACGTAGTTTGATCACAACAATGATCAAATTCACGTAAAATATTTTTAGTGTTAGATTTCAACTTTCGTAAATGAAAATTGGCTTGCTTCAAGATAGCATCAACTTGCTTTCCTTCACGTACAGCTGCGGCTTCATGGTCTTCGGCGTGAAACAGATCGTCCATTACAAAATCACTCGAAATGACCTTAGCCGCCTCTGGATATTATTTTGCATTTTCTTGAGAAAGCTGTAAAAGACACCGTGTTGCCACATAAGGAGCACACCGAAGGCCAAAACTAAGTGTAGTAAGAACATAGGTATCTAACTTATCCTGCAGACCTTCCCGCCAAAAAATGCACTGTAGATTATTTTGATTCGGGTTAACAAAAATTCGAATGTACATTTTCTCGACGTCTGCACTTAATACATAACGACCCATGCGAAATTTTATTATAATATTAAGTAGCTAAGTCATCTTGTAGAAAATCACCCTTATATTGGATATTATTCACCGAAAGACCGCTCGACGTGGGACAAGATGCATCGAAAACTACGCGTAAAGGTGTTGTCGTTTTGTTCAAATTAACAACAGCGTGATGCGGTAGATACATTCTCGGATGTCCTATCTGATCATTATTAAAGTGGTCGATTTTGACCATGAAATCGGACCGAATAAACTCTTGTATGAAACTAACATACATCTCTTTAAATTTTGGTATTGGAGAAGTTGTAAACTTTCTTTCCAAAGCTTCAAAGCGCTTCCGAGCAATACCACGAGATTCACCAAGGGAATCAATGTTCAATTTTAATGGTAGGTTTATTATAAAATTACCGTTGGTCGATCTCCTATGAGTTTGAAATATTTGCTCACACACCTTTCCTTCTATTTCATCCGGATCAAAGATATAATCATTAGTCAAGAAGCTTCGAAGCTTCTTGAATAACGACTATGAATTTGCACCTAGCTTAGTATTGAATACACTATAAAATTGCACCTAGCTGGCTCATTTGTTTTAGCCTTCATCGCACCAAATACCACCCAGCCCAACTTTGTTTCTTGCAATATGGGCTTATCTTACGCAAGAACGTGTTGACCACTTCTAATAAGTGAATAAAAGAGTTCAGCTCCGATAATAGCGTCAATCTCACCAGACTGATAAAAATGCTTATTAGCTAAATAAAAGGATTTCGGTATTTTCAAACTTGTAAAAGAAAAGGTGTGTGATGGCAAATTGCAAATATTTGGAACTATAAAACATAATCTCTGAGTAGAAAATGACTTATCATACCGAGAATGGATTGTTACATTGCAATAATAGTTAACATTTGTGGAAGCGCCGTTAAAACCTATAACCTCGGTATCGATTTCATGTTTAGGAATACCCAACTTTTCATAGGCTTTTTAACCGACTTCGAAGAAAAAAGGAGGTTACTCAATTCGACCGTATATATGCTTTTTGAGTTATGAAATTGGACATAGAGCCAGAATCGAGTAACACGCGCAAGCGAAACTCCTTACATTCGGTATAAGCACTTACTTGCGTAGTCGATAATAAAACATACTTGTTTTGAATAGAATATTCATTAATAGTTGGGTTCGAATTGTATGTTGTATTCACAATAGACTGCTTGGGTTTGCTCTCGCCCTTAGCCCGCAAGTGCTCAGCAACGTGGCTATTTAAGGTAGTAGGCGACAACGATGACAAATATAGTAGTGTATGATGCTTACCCTTGCACGAACGGCATGAACTGGCGCGACAATTCTGCACTGCATGATTTGGGCGTAAACAATTGATACACAAACTAATGCGCCTGACCGATCGGATGTGTGAAGGTACATCAAGTGCCAAAAACTTGACACACTGGTTAATAAAATGCTTAGCTTTACAATATGGGCAACGTACAGCAGAGAAAGCTACCATCTTTGTGCTTGTGTTTTCAGGACATGTCAGGTCCTGAAAACACAAGCACAAAGGTGGTAGCTTTCGCTCCATCACCAGGCACCGGCACCAACGCCGACATTTGACAACTCTCGATCAGGTCAGCTCTTGATTGCAAAAAGGACTTGAAAGCCTGCAATGTAGGCAAAGATTTTGAATATGTGTGTTTTTCCCACTTTTTCCGCATTGGTAGTTCGAGCTTAGAAGACAAAAAGAATATAACCAAAAGATCCCAATTTTCGATATAAACGTTAAGTGAGTTAATAGTGCGTAAATGCTTCGATAAACTATCGGCTAAACCTCGCAAAGTCCAGGGACTACTTGCGACAGTACCGATATTAAAAAGCGCACGTAAATGATTGAATACCAAAACTCTTGGGTTATTATAGCGCTCACAGAGCTATTGCCAACCAATATCAAAGCTTTCTTCGGAAAACTCTAGTGAACTTACTACTTCTACGGACTGTTTTTTAAGCAGCCCCGTAAGTATTTTAATTTTTGAATAGGCTTTAAATTAGTTTTTATTATGAGAGCGTCAAAAGTGTCTCTAAACCCATTGAGTGAGATCGCCGTCAAAAGACGGTAACAAAATGTCAGGGTATTTGATCACTTCACCTGGCGCCGAAGGTCACTGAGCCAGCAGATAAATTCTTCAAATACACCTTAGCTTTAGAAACTAACTCAAAATAGGTATTTTCAAAAGCCTCTCTTTCCAATAAATCTTTGTTCAAAATTTGGGTTTATTATCTCTATTTCATCCTGGATTATCTCAAATTTTGAAAAAGTGGAATCAATTTTGTTAATTTTTAGTTCTATATCTGTGAATTGCTCGGCAGTCACAAAATCGGTATTTAATTTGGTTAAAAATTTCATAAAAAGTGTCAATTTTCCCTTTTCAACCCCTCTCTGTTTAACTGGTTTTTAATAGGTAGAATCACCATGGATGGTGTTGTTACTACCATCGCTCTCCGATAACATGTTGAAATAGAGAAAGAGCAATAAGAATGTCAACCCAAATACAAGTTAAGAGGATTGTGAAGTAATCGTGCGCGGCGCGCGTAGGTATTTTCTAAAATGCTATCTGTTTCACACCGCTCGGCCTAGGTAATAATTAGGTAGATCTAGGTAGTATTATAGATAGATGTAGTCCTCGGGCTTCAAATAAGTAACTGCACTCCGGCAAAATACCAACATTAATTAACATCAATACGTACTTAATTTGGTAGGTAATGCCCTCGGACAAGACTACCGCAAAGAGTTGCAGTAAATTCGGTAAGTCCTTAGTAGTACTGCACTTGGTCAGTAGACCGGAATAAAATTAATAGTTATTATTATGTGCACATTACACTCGGGCAATACACTAACGCAAACATCAATCAAGTAGGTAGATAAATAGATAATGCACTCGGGCTTCACAAGAATAAGTACGTAGGCACTGTACTCGGGCTTAGTACCTATAGTGACGAAGTCGGGTTTCGAACCAAACTCGTACAAATAGAAGTAACCTACCAAGATACGCGATAGAAAAGAAACCAGCTCACACTCTCCTCGGGAAGTATACTTAGGCTGATCCCTTCGCGTAAGAGTAGTGACTTCTGGTCTTCCTCCTCTTCTCCTCCAGCAGATTGGCCGCGCGTAGTTCTTCTTCAACGTCGTGGTAACCAAAATGTTGCAGCGATGGCTACTTACAGCCGGCGAAGAAGTGCAGGAAAAGTCAGAGAATCCATATAAATAATTATATTTCGGTAAGTTCTTATTTTACAACCATCGTTTTATTGTTGAGTCGTTGCTATGATACAAATAAAATCATATCCAACAATTATCATAGAGAAATAACAGCACCTCTATAACGGCCTAAGATGATGTAGAATACACCTATGGCTCTGGAGGACTTCTTTTTAGGGTTCTGTAGCCAAATAGCAAAAACGGAACCCTTATAGATATGTCTGTCAGTCTGTCTGTCTGTCCGTCCGTATGTCACAGCCACTTTTCTCCGAAACTATAAGAACTACACTGTTGAAACTTGGTAAGTAGATGTATTCTGTGAACCGCATTAAGATTTTCACACAAAAATAGAAAAAAAGCAATGAATTTTGGGGGTTCTCCATACATAGAACTGAAACCCAAAAATTTTTTTTCATCAAAACCATACGTGTGGGTGGGTATCTATGGATATATCATTTTTTTTCTAAACCGAATAGTTTGCGCGAGAGACACTTCAAGTAGTAAAATGTGTGTCCCCCCCCGTCCCCCCCCCCCCCTGTAACTTCTAAAATAAGCAAATGATGAAACTAAAAATAATATATATAGTACATTACCATGTAAACTTCCACCAAAAATTGGTTCGAACGAGATCTAGTAAGTAGCTTTTTTAATACGTCATAAATCGTACGGAACCCTTCATGAGCGAGTCCGACTCGCACTTGGCCGGTTTTTTTTCTAAATTGAAATTACCACTTCGTGGCACCCGTTTTCACTCGGCAGAAAACATAAAGGATAATACACGGGGGGAAATGAACTCGATTCCGAAAAAAGCGTTAAAAAATATTTTGGTGATTTAATCATTCGTTGAGCGTAAGTGTATCGTTTTTGTAGGAACGTATAGGTAGTTTAAAGGCGATAAAAGAAGTTTGGATTAAGAACTAACATTTTGTGTATTATTGATCTTTTCTCGATATTTTCTTGACAGAGCAGTATATAAAAAATGTTCTTTTTTTTATTACAGAAAGTTGGCAAACAAGCAAACTGCAACAGCTGTAAGTGGTAACAGTCACCTATAATACATGTGGCTCTTAGGACCTTCGCAATAAAACTGCAACCCCCACAGGAACCACAGTGTACCTTGCCAACTTGTGACACCAGATGTAAAGTCACAGTATCCAGTAATTTCACTGCCATATCTTACCCTTTAAACTGGAACACAGCAATGCAAGCACTGCTGCTTTGCGGCAGAAATAGGTAAGATGGAAGTACCTAAGCAGACGACCCTGGTACAGAGTCTCCCTCCAGTATATGTTTTGATTAGGTATCTACCTATTCACATGAAGTTGAAATTTTATTAAATTCGCGCGGAGAGAATTCTAGCAGTTCATTCTCACATTTGTCATTGGCAGTAATGGTCATTAGAATCATTCATGTTTAGTTATTGTTTTGAGTTAGAACCTGTATCAATTTGTTTGAACAAAAGAGACAACGCTTTACAAAGGCGAAACTAGACGATAACCTATCTCTTTCCAAATCTCGATATGCACGATTCACCATAATTGGTAATATTATATACTAGCTGTGCCCGCAAACTACGTTTCGCCATCGAAATGCTTAACACAGTGTTTAATTTTTTCCTCCATTTTATTCCATAACCTCCCGCACGCGCACCCCCGCCTTGGTGACGCTCACTTCGCAACGGGCCGTGCAGCAGAAATCGTAATATATTAATTTCGCCATAACTTCAAAACCAAAAGTCCAATTTTAGTCATTCAAAGACCAAATATCTACATAAACTGTACTTAGTGATGAAATAATTTATTTTGATAAGGATTAATAGCATGAGAAAAATAAATGCGTTTAAATGTAGTACAAAAAAAATTCAAGATTTTTTAATAAAAAAATGGTTGCTGTGCCTCACTCGACATAGATAGGTCGTTTTTGTAGATATTTATAAGATCTACAATTAATTATAGCATTTTATGGTTCTATCTTTTATAGTTTAGGCAGCGTACGCAAAATAAGTTACTTTTCTGGTTGATTTTTTACCTTGTGTCCGAAAAACCCAAATATCTTACGGAACCCTATTTTTTCCAAAATAAAATTAAGCTATGTTACTCGTGGATAATGTAGCTTTCGAATGGTGAAAGAATTTTTAAAAACGGTCTAGTAGTTTTTGAGCCTATTCATTACAACCAAACAAACAAACAAACAAAGTTTTCCTCTTTATAATATTAGTGTAGATAATAATAATAATAATACATTTATTTCAGACAACTTATAGGTCAATACAATGTGGTTAGTAATACAGTGAAACTTAAAATTAGATTGATAATTATATAATATAATTAGATATATAATTCTATAAAAGTAACTTAAGCATTTTGCTATACTTTTTTTTTATGAGGGGAATGCGTTTGCGCACCGTCCAAGCCCCCGCAGAGGCTAGGGTGTGTGGGACTCCGCAGCGAGCGACTACCCACTAAACCCCTCGATATGCCCTCTTTGGCGCCTGGCGCAGCCACGTCCAAAGGACGCGCCGCTGTCGAACGAGGTCGTGGGAACCCTAACGGACCGACCATAACCCCGTCCGCGGCACCTGCCCACCAATGGCGAGCCCCTCACGCCCTCTCCAAGATGAAGATGAAGAGGAGTTCCCGGGGCATATTCCGGGTGGTAAATTTTTAGTGTGGTTTTCTTCCCCGCGGCCCGACGCTCAGTGCGCCAGGCCCCCGGCCCCGCTCAGTGCGGGGTAACGGGCTTCCCCGATGGTAGACCCCACTGGATCCAGAGTAATTAATCCGAGGATGATCCAAGGAGTAAGATTTCTATTAATAAAGTCGAAAGAGATTAAAAAATACTTTGTCCTTGCGCTGTAGCCAGACTAGCTATGTGTGGAATACTAAACAAACATACTCTCTGATTCATGAATTTCATGATACAAATAAGGAACTTATTGGTGTGATTGAATGTTTATTGCCTTGAATAGCGAAGCAAAGTCAAATAAAATACTCACAGAGAACAACAATCAATAGTTCTTAACAAAAATAAATTGAAATATTCGCCATGCTGTTGAAACACGCGCTCGCAATAAATTGCCTGTAACACTTGCACTCCAATTATTCTGCAGCCACAATGAAGACCAAAGGTATGTTCGAATTTATTGCTAATCGTATAATTTTGCTAATTCATGAGAAACTTTTCATCATATAAAATCTGATGGGTGATTGTGTAACTCACCGGCAATCGGCCATCGTATAGAGTTGATAATTCTGTTTGATAAATAGTAGATTTCACAACAAGAGCACAAAACGTACCATTTTTCGGCTCGGGCTGATAGTAATGTCGAGGATAAAATGATATTGTGGATGAGTTATAAACTCTGCTTTTCACTTCGATTGCGAGGAAATAAAACAGTAGTACAACATAACATTTCTTTAATTAAAATTCAAAGTAAAATTACTACAGTTTTGAATACTGAAGGAAATTGTTTTTATGTCTTAAAAACACATAAGGCAAGTAAATTAAAGTAAATATAATAAAATAACAAATTCAATCTATGAACTTCTAATTGTGTTTGGCTGTATATACCGCAACCACTTTAGTCCGTCTAATAGTATTGAAATCAACCCGTAATAAGGTAGCACCAAACTATACCAATCGATTAATAGTACATTGTCACTCTAGGAGTGAAAGTAACTTGTTTAGTCCCGAAAGAACACTGTGCTTTTCATTGCGAATACAGGTAAAGTAAAAATAAAATCATGAATTAGCTAAAGAAAAAAATTGTGAATTTTATTTTACATAAATCAACATTTCTGCTTTAGTCTCTTCTCTTTTGATATCAAGCGTTAAATCCAAACCTGAATCAGATGAACTCGTTGTGTTAATACAAATCTCTGCTATACGGTAGTATAAACAAAACTACAACTCGAAAAAACAAATGAAGATCGGATTGTCGCTTTCCCGCCGATAGCTATGTTGTTTCTTTTTCTGTGGCCGAGCAGCTATTAAGTCATTATTTCTTATTTTCATCATTGAAAAAATTTAAAATATTTTGCGAAAATCTATGTTATTTCAAAGAAATGGTTGACATTAATATAATAAAGTCATTTAATAAAAAAATATTCTTGGAGTAATACTTAATTTTATATTATTTAAATTTTACATCGCCCTGTAGGTAATTGAGTGGCTCTTTAGATAGTTGGAACAAGGTTCCATAGGAATGTGAAAGTAGAACTACATAGTATTTTTTTATAATTTGACAGCTTAGTTAATTATGTAGGGTTTAAACGCGCACAATATTAGCATTGTAACTCTCGAAATACTATGTACTTTTACTCGACGTTTCGGTTGCCTTGTTGCGGCCGTGGTCTCGAGCGAACTGGTGCCCCGTGCCGTCGCCTGTCAGAAGAGCCGGTGTGATTCTCTCTACCCTCGCACTTTGGTTGTTATTCTCAGTCCTACCACCGCGAGCTCGTGACCATGGCCGCAACAAGGCGATCGAAACGTCGAGTAAAAGTACTTAGTATTTCGAGAGATTACTTTGCCAATATTGTGCGCGCTTAGACCCACCATAATTAACCAAGTCAATAATGCACCGCGAAAGTTTAAAATGTAATTTGACAGCTGTCAGTTGAAAACAATTGTCCCCAGGACTGAAAAGTATTGCTTTCAACCCGCTCCTTAGGCAACTTCATACCTACTTTCAGAGTATGAGTAATGAAAAATACTAAACAAGCTTTTGTTTGCTTACAGAGGTTATATTCACAATATTTTTACTAAATATTGGGGGTATTGTAACGGCCTCGGATGACGAAGAATCTACTATATTAGTAAGTTCCTCCTCTGCACATAGTTCAACTACAACGATAGGAAAGAAAATATCAAAATATGAAGAACCTTGCTTTTGTCCGGCCATAGAAAACCCTGTTTGCGGATCCGATGGGAAGACATACCCCACACCATGCGATTTAGATTGTGAGAATAAACCGAATCTGCCACCTATAACCATTAAATATACGGGGAAATGCATTGAATGTAAATGCGGTCCTCTTAAGAGACCAGTTTGCGGTAGTGATGGAATCACATACAGCAGCAGCTGTGAACTGGACTGCGCGAATAAAGTGGCCGATAAATTTGGCCGTCCTCGGGTTGAAAACTGGTACGAGGGGCCATGCGTGTCCTGTCAGTGCCCGAAAAACAAGGAGCCCTTATGCGCTAGCGATGACAAATCATACACCAACCCTTGCTTGTTCGACTGTGAAAACAATATCAGAGAGAGAAGAGGGTTGGAAAAAGTAACAGAGCTCTACAAAGGCGAATGTGAGTCGTGCTTATGTACCAAGATAGGCAACCCAGTATGTGGCAGCGATCAGAAAACTTATGGCAATCCATGCACACTAAATTGCGAAAATAGTAGACGCAAAAGACAAGGATTCCCTCCAATAAAAATACTATATGAAGGCTCTTGCGTAGCATGCGTTTGTCCTAGAATATCCGATCCAGTTTGCGGCAGTGATAATAAAACGTATTCCAATAAATGCCTATTAAATTGCGAAAACAAGAAAAGAACAAAACAAGGAAAGACCAACATAACCACAGCCTATATGGTAGAGTGCATATCGTGTATTTGCACAGCTGATTACAACCCTGTGTGCGGCAGTGATGGAAATACATATGGAAACCTTTGTGCTCTGGATTGCGAAAATAAGAAACGGGATAGACAAGATCTGCCACCGATAAAAATACGATACAATGAAGAATGCGTTACGTGTTCGTGCACGAAGGAGCTTAACCCCGTCTGCGGCTCTGACGGCGCCACTTATGCCAACCGGTGCATATTTGATTGCGAGAACGATAGAAGAACAGAGCGAGGTCTTCCTGAATTGTTCGTGGAGTACAAAGGTGAATGCGTGGTTTGTAGATGTCCGAGAGATTATAAGCCCCTGTGTGCGTACAACATGAAAACGTACCACGATAAATGCACGTTGAATTGTGAAAACGAAAGAAGGAAGAGGCAACACAAGCCGCCATTGAAAGTCATCTCAGACGGTCCTTGCGGCTGCTCCTGTCCAAAAAACTATGATCCCCAATGTGGCAGCGATGGGAGTACTTACACCAATAAATGTCTTCAACGATGCGAGAACAAGCGGCGCGCTGACTTGGACCTTCCCCTCATTGGAATCGCGTACTCCGGTCAGTGCGTGAACCAATGCTGGCTGGAGTGCAGCGGCAAGTACCGTGTTCCACGAAATGGTCCCTGTTCCAAATAAGTACTCTTTTTTTTAAATAATTACACATTCACAACCATGTGAAGTTTTATTGATCTGAAATGATGTATATTACCATATTTTGTTTTGTCAACTGTTAAAGTAAATTTTTTAAATGATTTATAATAATGTATTTTTAATAAACACTATTCACATTAAAAGATTGATTTATCCCACAATAAATAAGCTGTTGACTGTTGACTTTTGGGTGTCGATTGTACAGAACTTTTACGTAATTTTGTCCTTCAAGTGATGTCCTAGTTTTCCAAAGCGCTAGGTTTCATAATTTCCAAGAATATAAAATAAGCACAATTTTTTTTAAGAGTGCCACTAAGTACTTGAATTACTTTATACCTTTACTGCATTATACAAAAGCATCACACTCGGTACAAGAGTCATCTGCGTAAATAATAAGACTAATCTGTGAAATAGGTTAGATATAATCATCTTACCTATTTCTGCCAATTAGCAGCAATACTTGCATATCAGGGGGCCTAGACAAAGTGTGTGCGTAAAGCGATAACGAAGTTCGATAAGAACAAAATGTATGGGATTGACATATGCCATCGCTAAATAACGTGGCGAATCGATCAAAGATGTAGTTGGTAGACAAATTGATTCGCAACGAATCGATGAAGTAGCGAATTGTTATTTCGTAATTGTCATATACTACTCAAAACAACTTATTTTTCATTACAATGAAATGAAAAAAAAAAATTTTTATCATATATTTCTTTTTCATTTCTCAGTTTTTAGTATTTGGAAAACTTAATTATCGTTTCGCTACGAAACGATTGCCACTTGTCTAACCCCTGTGCTCCCTTTCCAAAGAATGAGATAGGCTACGAAATTACTGGATACTATTACTGCCGCGCTTCAGAGAACGCATTATGTACGATTTTTGCGGGATAGAGTTATTCGCTGGGTGCGAAGTACTAGGTGGGGGTAATGACATCTATCGCAGCGCTCATAGTGGCCAAAAGTACAAACAATGTTAGCTCTGTTATCTGTCATAAATGTCAAAGCAATCCGGTGGGTTAGAAAAAACATATCACGATCGCTTATAATTTGACAGCCGTTGCGCCGTGAACATAAGACTCTATGCCGACTTCCTTTTTTAAACGAGTAATGGATGGACTGCGACTGCGACTGCCCAATAATGGGCAGCAAATTTTAAAGTGCCAGCCAACAGAGTTGTAGACCCTAGGTGGCGCTGAAGTCGTGCACACAGCCAATATACATTTGAAATCAGGAAAACGATCTCTACAGCTTTCCCATTTTTCTATTTCAATATTTTTATTAAAAACCCGCTCCTTCAGTATTTTATAGTAACTTTGCTTGATATCAATCAATATTTTGTTTAACAAAAACGCATCATCTATTGTGTACAGTTAGTGCAAGCTTAAAAAGGTAGTTAAAGCGTTTTTCGTAAGCGAGGCAGATTACTTAAAATTTTATGTCACAACTTTGCAACGTACATTAGCAGCCTTTTAGGGATTGTGGATTTGCAAGTTTTTCATGAACCACATCCTGCTTTAGACGACCTTAGCCACTTCCCATCAGATAGGTAGTCTGCTTGTTTGCCAACATAAGTTGTAATAAAAAAGGATAGCAAAGAATTTGACCGTGACCTGGACGTAGAGTAGGTGTTATGTAAATTATCCTTTATGAACATTAGACTAACATGACCAATTCAGCATTCTGATAGTAGTTTCTAATTCAAATATTGATGTAGGCTCTGTTATCGCGTGCTCCAATTGATCGGACTTAATCTACGCGACCTGTTTTTACGGTCTATTGTTTTATAATAATACTCTTAAGACCTATTATTATAAAATATAAATCATATACAGGGTGTCCCTAAAACAATAAATAAACCTGTAACTATAGATGGACTTCTTAATGGCCTCTCTTACCACAAAATTTTGACCTCAGTGAAAATATCAAGGTTTCCGAGATATTTATTGTTTTTGAATTTTTCGAAAATTTTTAAGTGAGATTAGTTTTATAATGCCATTTCTACAAATGGAGAGGTTTATCGATTTCGTTTTTTTTTCCATTTCACCAGCGATAGTATAGGAGTTCGCCAAAATTTAAAGAATTTTGCACACTAACGCAATTAACTGCGAATTATTGTAATTTGGATCTGTTTATGCCAGAAAAAAATATTTCAATATTATGTGGGAATCTAGAGAAATTGAACTTTGAAGATGGTATTTCGAGGTTATGTTCTCTTTAATTATATTGTTGGATAAGTTATATTTTGTCATACAAACTCTTGGTATAAAGCATACATTAATTAGGATGAAATGTAGAGCCTCTGTACACATTAATACGATTGCAGAAGTTGATTAAAGTTATTATTATAAAAATATTCAAATACATGGCGGAAAAACAAACATGACCAGTGCTGCCAGCAGCATGATGCGATTTATTTCTATTTCTTATCTGAAAAGTTCCGAAAAGTTCAAAAGTTCTACCTAAGTAAAAATATAAAAAAAATCAATAAGAAAAATCACTCAATCAAATTAGATTGAATAATTCGACTTACTAAGATTTGCACAGATTAGATAAAAAAATATTTTACAAAAAATAAAAACCAACTTCAAAAACACTGAAAAGTTAAAAATAATATAAGAATAGGTACAGACAACAGCACACTCTTCTAAACTGAAGTCGGTGCCAAACGATAATCTCCTATAAAGTCTTAAAAATTGTCACCGACTTCAATATAGAAGTGTGATGTTGTCTGCACCTATTCTTATATTATTTTTAACTTTTCAGTGTTTTTGAGGTCGGTTTCTATGTTTTGTAAAATATTTGTTTTTATTTTTAACCTTTTAGTTAATGAAATCTTTTTAGTGAAATAAACCCTAATTTAATAACATTAAATTATTAAATTAATTAAATATTATTGGTATTAAATTAGCGTTTCTCTCGATTTTTATGGGATCCCATCATCAGATCCTGACTTTGCTGACCTTGAGACCACCCAAAGAGTATACTTCATCAAATACAAAAATAATTCTGAAAATCGGTCCACAATTGGCGGAGTAATCGCGTAACATACACACAAAACACGTTGGACATACTTTAAAATTTAAGGGTTTTCCTCGATTTTCATGGGATCCCATCATCAGATCCTAACTTTGGTGGCCATGGGTCTACACTTGGAGTATACTCTATCGAATACAAAAAGAATTTTGAAAATCGGGCCACAATTGGCGGTGTCATCGCGTAACATAAACGGTTAATGTGCAACAAATACAGAATTTAGCTCACTTTTGGTAATTCTCCTTTAACAAACTAGCATAGTGTTTAAAAAATAAAATACAAAGAAAATTAAAAATGAAATTAACTTTCTTTCATGTTTGAACAGCTACAGTGTAAAAAAATGTAGGACGCTCATCGTGCCCATCATCTTTAAAACTTGCTTAGCTATTCTTGATTCCAAAATGGTATCATAAGCCTAAGTATTCTCAATAATTATTTTTAATTTCATAACTACTTGAATAGCAAATACATAGTACCTATAAAAATTTCAGAAAACTGTTTTTGTCGTAAAAATTACTCTAAGGTTCTGTGTTTATGCAAAAGTATATTAATGAGCCTAGGTATTCTGTACTTTTTAATCTGATGGCTAATTAAAGAGTATGAAAATTTCAAAGTTCTCGGGAAAAAAATCAAATTGACCCCGAAGTTGATGAAGGGGAGGACGCCAGTATGAACGTAAGTACACAAGTGAAAGAGCAACAGGAGGCCGCTTTGGAAGACGTGATTCGTGAATATCGATACGCACCAAACCCTAGGGCTCGAATACCAGGTTTGCCGACACATAAACGTAATCTAGCGCTGTTGGGAACACTGAAGGCTTTGCTAGCTCCGCACCTACGGACTATAAAGATTTGGTTGATACTCATTCTATTCTGTACTGCGGTGCCCTTACCGCATGCCGTGTTGCCCGAGTCAGGTTCCTGACCGCTGATCCCGTATTGACGCAAGCTATTAAAAGGTGTTCATTTTCAGGTTTCAAAATGTAGAGTGGACTCATTTTCGATAATGGCAGGATGCGGTTCGTTATAATGGCGTCTTGCGTCTCTCGCACTTCTTGCGTACAGCCCGCGCATGCTTTGTATGTGAAATTATGTCACTTTGTTAAGACTTTTTCCACCAGAACTACGCTGAGCAAGACTGAAAGCTGAGTTAACGAGGATAAATATCCTAACACCCACCATCCCATCCATCCCAACAGCAGCATACACGTCCCCACCGAGAGTCTTGAGCCTACCCTAAGTTAGGGTGTTTAGGCCTTAGTCAACCACGATGGCCCAGAGCGGATTGGTCGACTTCACATACACCTTTGAATTTCTTCGCAGATATATATGAACGTTGCCTCACGATGTTTTCCTTCACCGTAGGAGCGTCAGACAAATGTACATATGAAATTCGAAAAACGAAAAAGTCATTGGTACGTGGCGGTTTCGAACCCCGGACCTTCTGGTTGGAAAGAAAGTGCCGAGACCACAGCGCCTCCGACGCTCTCCCACATTCCTTTATTAATTTTGTGTTCACTACCTGTCACAACGTCATCTACTGAGCGCTCTATTTTTACATTAAAGAGAAACATGAATAGATTTGCAAGGCTAAGTCAAGAAAATCAGATTCTGTTTTTAATTAATTAAATTGTTTGAATTTATCTATACACAAGTAGAATTTAATGTTTTGTTAATTATTTGCATTTACAATATCTTTCTTTTACGATTTTTTGGTACTTTCAATATACACCAATTACCCCCTGATGTACATCCTGGATCCACTCTTGTTATCAACAATTTGATATTTTTTCCCTTAGTCTCCCTATGTTAACTTAACTTGCACGAGATACGCCTAACAAGTGCCATTCACATTTATTTAATCATATTTATCTATGTTCAAAATAACTTTTCATTATGACAAGCTGTTTTAAAATTATAAGCCTTGCCACATTCATGCAACTTGCATAAATACATCGTCAAATATGCCAAACTATTCCAACTTAACATGTAGATGAACGTGGCATGCTTAAAACAATCACAAACTCCTGTATCTTAGTATTGCAGGAGATGTGCGTAACCATGTTTTATAGCCGTTTGGGTCACAAAAAAAAACTGTGAAAAATAGATTGTTTGAGTATTTTTTATAAACTCTGACAAACTCTAGACATTCTAGAGTTTGTCAGAGTTTGTCGGATAGTTTCAGCGTTTGTCGCTTGCGCGTTTCACAGATATGTGTGACTTCATTTTCTAAAATCACTTTAACGTTCTTCACGTTTCAAAAAAAAATATTCAGGCCTTAAAAGTTGTAGAATTTAGAAAAGGTTCTGTAAGTATTTTTGCAAAAAATGATTTTGAAGGAGATTTTAAAGAGTTAATAGCTGTGCCCGCTGTGATCTACGTTTCACCATAATAATTTTTTCCCGTTTTTGCAACATTTTGATTGATGCTCAGCTCCTATTAGGCGCTTAACACATTGCCGCCGCATCCCGCTGCGGTGTACGGAGGGACGAAAACCGCATGCGGCTGCGGCGGCACGGAACCGTGCCACCGTACGGTTTGCTCCGTATCACCGTCCAGAGCTGCGGTGCGCATTATCTATGTCGAGATCTATTACGCGTATGCACGACCTTTCTACGCAAAAATCCGTACGATACTGCGGCACAGTGTGGCATACCCCGCGGACCGCACCGCATCACCGTCCGGGAGTGCGGTGCCGTCGCGCGCGCCGCACAACCGCACGGGCATGCGGTGTGAGTGTGTTATACCCTGCGGTTTTTGTATACAAATTAAGATTCTTCAGTCAAAATTAAAAACCGCAGCACCGCACACCGGAGCGGTGTCCGGTGCAATGTGTTATGCGCCTTAGTCGTAGCGTAATGCTATATAGTCTAAAGCCTTCCTCGATAAATGAACTATCTAACACAAAAAGGTTTTTTCAATTTGAATCAGAAGTTCCTGAGATAAGCGCGTTCAACTAAACAAACAAACAAACTCTTCAGCTTTATAATATTATAATATCAGTATAGATTAGCACGCGAGGCAACCCAAGGGGTTAAGTAATTCAAATAAACAAGACCTACTTAAATGTCACTCAATGCCAAAACCAAGTAGGGTTTTTTTTCAATAACCTACAAGTCAATGTAGATCTTGACAGTATTAAAGATTATTAACTGTTGTATACATAAAAATAGGTATAAGTTGATTATAGTTAGCAAATTATTTTCCTAAGGGCAGGAGGCTTTTTGGTTTTAGTTTATATAATGTAAGTTAGTTGATTTTTATAACAAAGATTATCTTCAAACAAAATATGGGACTACTGGTTTTTTTTATTTGTTATTACAAACTTCTTTATTCTCTATCCCATTTGTAGTACTTATGTATTTGTTTATTTAGTTTCAATATAAAAAATACTTTATTTTATTAAATAGCTTCAATAACTAAGTTTGTTTTATTTTATTGATTGATTTTAAAAAAATGTGATAATTTTTTTTAAATTTAGGTAAGCAAAAATCATGTTGCTTTTATTTGATATGGAAAACATAATAATAATTAATCACCTACTGTTTTTCTTTTCTACTATCCACGGTAAAAATTTAATATTTCCAAATAATTACGCTAATATAATTAAAATACGCATACTCAATCATAACTAATCATATCCTATAGTTACAAGAGATGTTACATTTATTTAATGTTATGAGTGGCTAACGAAATCTAATGCAAGTTAAGTTGCAAGACGTCGCGTAACCACGTTAGTATAGAAAATTGTTCGAAAAGTGGTTACGCGTAAATCCTTTAACTTGAATATAATATTAATTAATAAAGATATGCAAAAAAAAATCAACACAGTTAATTAAAACTTATTCGTACTAATATTTTTGAAATACTTGTTAACAAAATACGTGTTAATTTTATGACATATGATGAAAAATTGCTTAAAATCTTTACGCTCCATTTTCTCAAATAACGACCTCGCGAGTTGCATGATATTGGCCTGACACGGCATTGTTCTCCAGCTGTCAATGTTACTTAAAGTTATTTATTTATTTCATCTTCCAGTACAATTTGTGTACAGAGGCGGACTTAATGCCAAAGGCATAAGTTTGTACAAGCATTTTCTTAGTCTCAGAAGGTAGAAAGTTCTTCAGGCAATAAAGAGTCCATAAAATCCTTGTTATTTTTTGGCAAAACTGGAATCCAGGTGTAAGCCTAAATTCTTTCACGGTATTACTGAAGGGTGTGTTGTCTTGTCATCGCAAACAACAGCGCTAAGGTTATCAGGATCAATCCTTGACATAATTCATGAACCACCGATAATTATTGCTTGACATTTTGTTGGATTGATAAGGATCCCAAACTGCTCAGACTAGCTCTTAATAGATTTTAGATCCTCAATGTTTGTATCAATAGCAGCATATTAACATTATCAATATCCGCCTGGGTATAAAGCTGCAAGTCATCGGCATATAAATTTCAATTGGTTAAAGAAAATCAAATATTATGCGGTTAAAATAGCGTATAGTGCGCTTGTGTCACACATACTCGTATCATGACGCCGTGTTTGTTCCAATTGTTTTGTATTAACTTTTAGTGGAAATCGTATTTGCCTATATACCGACACACTATTTTGTATTAATATGCCCTATATCAAGGTGTTTATTTCTCTTTCCAAGTATAGTAAAATAAAATACTAAAAGTTATTTGGTGGTGGATTTGCAATGCTGAACTGCGTGACTCTACATCTGTTGTACAGTTCCCTATTAAATCCTACATATACATAAACAATAAATAATTTTCCACCTCACCAGCTCGGAAATGCTTTCTTTATTCTTCGAAAGCGTGGAAATTTCTATTTTCACCAATAGCATAGAAAAGTGATTTGAAGTTCGAACGTTTGAATATGAACTGGGAAAATGAATTCAAACTTTGTAGTTGAAAACTTTTTCGTTCATAATGAAGAATCTACATACTGAAAATGATTAGATGATAAATGCATTAAGTCGTCATAATGTTCGAATTTAAAATTTTTGTATTTTTCATTGCGTTAAATGACGCTGTTGAATTGTTTTAAAATAGTAGGTATTAGGTGTTTGATTTAAATTTACGTAGTTGCGCTGGTTCATGAGCAGAAAAAAAACAAAACACTATCGTTCATATGGCGTCGATTGCGTTATTTTTGATAACAAATTTTATATAGTTTTCGAGATAAACTTTAAAAATAGATATAATTATCCTAAACTCACCCCAGATGATCATGAAGCCTTTCCAATGTGTTTATTCCGATATTTATTTTACAATTTCGCCGGCCGGCCACAATTTTCATTTTTGCGCAGATCCGCTTTTTAGTCAGAGAGGAGAGAGCTTCTTTTTTTAGTATAGATTAAATCCATAGCGAAAGGATGTCAAGGGGAAACAAATACATACATATTGTGAGATGTCGTCTATTGTATCATTTTATTTTGCTAATAAATGTCATATTTAAAATAATAATATACTAATTCTAAATATTAAACATTAGGTATTTTCCTCACTGAGGTGAAAAGTTGTGTGTTGCGCTCGGCTGCAATAGTACATTGTTACTCTAGGGGTGAAAGTAACTTAAATAGCCTAAAGACAGGGTTTAGCATCCGAGCGTAGCGAGGGCGCCAATAGTTCGAGGGACTACATAAGTCTTTTCATTACTCATACTCTGAAAGTAGGTCTGAAGTTGCCTGAGAAGCGGGTTGAAAGTAATACTTTTCGGCCCTAGGGAGAATCACTTTCAACTGACAGCTGCTGTCAAATACTAAAATAGAAACTAGTTCTTTTTCCATTTTTATTGAACCATGTTCCGACTTTCTATACAGCCACTAAATTACAGCGCGGTGTAAAATTGAAATAACAATGTTAAGTATTTAAAGAATATATTTTTTAAATGACTTTATTATATTTATTTTTAACTATTTCTTTCAAATAACATAGATTTGGCAAAATATTTATCATTTTTTTAATTATGAAAATGAAAAATAGTGGCTGAATAGCTGGCCGGCAACAGAAAAAAAACAAAATAAGCGGGAAAGCGGAAATGCGATCTTTATTTGTTTTTTCCATTTGTAGAGTTTTGTTAATACTTCCGTATAGCAGAGATTTGTATTAACTGTTAATGATATTTGTATAGCATTGTGTTAATAATTAACACAATGAGTTCATCTGATTCAGATATGGAGTTAACGCCTGATTTTATATGAGAAGCGGGCTAAAGCAGAAATTGTTGATTTATGTAAGTAAAATAAAATTTACACGTTTTTTCTTTAGCTAATTCATTGTTTCATTTTTACTTTCCTTGTATTCGTAATGAAAAGCACAGTGTTTACCTCGGGTTAAAGACTTATTTAGTCCCGAGACGTTGTTTGGCGCCCGAGCGTAGCGAGGGCACCAATAGTTCGAGGGTAGTTAATAGTTTCTTACTTTCACCCCTAGGGTAACAATGTACTATTAACCCGAGGTAAACCTGTGCTTTTCATTACGAATACAAGGAAAGTAAAAATAAAAACATGAAATAGCTAAAAAATAGTGTATTTTATTTTACACTAGCTGTGCCCGCGAACTACGTTTCGCTATCAAAATACTTAACACAGTGTTTAGTTTTTTCCTCCATTTTATTCCATAATGATTCAACTTTATTCTGCCTTTCTTGAGCATCGGCCATTGCGAAATTAGGACAATTTTCGTAGGTTCGTAAATGCTCTTTTTCTAACAGTCCACAAAATTAAATACATTACATATTACTATAAACACTAAGTATTATTATTTTTTTGAGATATTATTGATATTAATTCCTCTTCAGAAAGAACTACACAGTTGCAAGAATAATCTTTATCGTATTCATGTTTCGAATTAAAATAAACAATTGTTAATAAATTAGAACTGTATACGAATAAAGTTTAGATTTTATAATGGGTGTTGGTAACACCAACAAAATATATTTTTTGGATATGACAACTTGGCCAATTTTGACTGGTCGTACAGTAAGCTCCTTGTCAAGCTATACTGTTTGACCTTTGAACCGTTCTTATGTAGCTCGTAATACTGGCGGTTTTCGTAGAGTTAATGTATAGCATGAATGGGGGTTACTGTACAAATACATTTTCCGTATTCGATATCCGATCACGGAATAGAGACACGGAGTTTCGTGAACGTAGCGCAGACGTTCGATTCTTCTCATTCGGGATTTCTACCATTCTACCTAAACGTACGTACAGAACGTGTTCCGTTCGTAATAAAAACGAACGTGTGTGGCAGTCAATGAGTATTTTGTATAGATTTGATGCATTCGGATGCCCGCATTCAGAAAACGAATGCAAAAAACGTATTTTTGCGGTTAGCCTTAAAATGTATTGAGACTTCCGTTTTTGTAACGTGTACTGTGCGATATAGTGTTGCTGGCATAGTTCGGTTAGCAAACTCGCCGTGATGACTAACATCCAACACACAAACTTGGAGTTATCGTTAGTAAGTTCACGATCGTTGCATTATCACGGTCTCGAAGGACACTAAACACAGGTAACATCTAACATCGAACATCCTATAGGCCCCAAAGCGGTTCTCAAACTTTTTTGGTGACGGAACCCTTTTGGAAAGCGAAATACTTGACGGAACCCTAAAATAAAACAATAGTTTTTAAAAGTGTATTCTTTATTAATAAGCATTATATAAGTACGACCAGAGAGGGTGTTTTGATTTTTCTAAATTATTGCGGAACCCTTATAAGGGTATTGTGGAGCCCTAGGGTTCCGCGGAACACACGTAGAGCATGGCTGCTCTAGGTACCCTTCAGGGCCTACTTTCATTTAACCCCTATTGCTGGGTTTGAAAAACAACTGTTATCCGTCTTTTTTGAGCGACGGCCATGTTGAATTTACGTCAATATTGCTACGTTCATAGTGCTCTACTGATCAAGGCCTTTCATTTGATACCCATATTGCTGGGCTTAGAAACGAATTTTTAACAGGTTTTTTTGAGCAGCGGCCATATTGAATTTTGTACTATTTTCCTAGGTTCATAGTGCTCTACTCTTCAAGGCCTTTTATTTGATACCTATATTGCTAGGTTTGGAAACGAACTTTTATCCACCTTTTTTGAGCGGTGAACATGTCGAATTTACGTCAATATTGCTAGGTCCATAGTGCTCTACTCTTGAAGACCTTTCATTTGATACCTATATTCCTAGATTAGAAAACGAACTTTTATCCACCTTTATTGAGCGGCGGCCATGTTGAATTTATTTATGTGTTGCTAGGTTCATAGTGCTCTACTCATCAAGGCCTTTCATTTGAGACCCATATTGCTGGGTTTGGAAACGAACTATTATCCATTTTTTGAGCGGCGGCCATGTTGAATTTAGGTCGATTTTGCTAGGTTCCTAATGCTCTACTCTTCAAGGCCTTTCATTTGATACCCATATTGCTAGGTTTGGAAACGAACTTTTATCTATCTTTTTGAGCGGCGGCCATGTTGAATTTATGTCAATGTTGCTAGGTTCATAGTGCTCTACTCATCAGGGGCTTTCATTTGATACCCATATTGCTAGGTTTGAAAACGAACTTTTATCCTTTTTTTTTGAGCGGCGGCCATGTTGAATTTAGGTCGATTTTCCTAGGTACCTAATGCTCTACTCATCAAGGCCTTTCATTTGATACCCATATTGCTAGGCTTGGAAACTAACTTTTATCCACCTTTTTTGAGCGGCGGCCATGTTAAATTTATGTCAATGTTGCTAGGTTCATAGTGCTCTACTCTTCAAGTCCTTTCATTTGATACCCATATTGCTAGGTTTGGAAACTAACTTTATTCCACCTTTTTTGAGCGGCGGCCATGTTGAATTTATGTCAATGTTGCTAGGTTCATAATGCTCTACTCATCAATGCCTTTCATTTGATACCCATATTGCTGGGTTTGGAAACGAACTTTTATCCGTTTTATTTGAGCGGCGGCCATGTTGAATTTAGGGCGATTTTCCTATGTTCATAGTGCTCTACTCATCAAGGCCTTTCATTTGCTATGCATATCGCTGGGTTTGGAAACGAACTTTATCGGCAGTCATGTCAAATTTAATCAACGTGGCTAGGTTCAATGTGTTCTACTCTTTAGGTTCTTCGTTCGATATCCATGTTCCTTGGGTGGATCCAAAAAAATGTGATCCGTCATTTTAGACATTAGGATCAAGAGTCCCGTCCCGTCCCTCTACGCGGAACCCAGAACATTGCAGTCAGATATTTTTTTTAATTATCAATATTAATCTATTACTTTTAATAGTTTTAAATGGATGAAAGAGTTTGATTCCTTAGTCCTAATGTAAAAACATATAACACCTTTCAAAATACCTTGAAAAGAGTATCTTCATTTTTCAACATTTCAAATATTTCAAAAATTGTACCGATTTTGTGAAAATTAGTCAAGAATTAAACCAATCTACAAATTTTATGGTCACTCGATAAGTATTATCATAAAAAATGCTTTATACATTGGTTGTATGGCTTGATCTTTTTGCCTTACCACCACGGTACGACATAAGAAAAAGACAATTTGGTTGGCGAAATCCAGTTGGGCACAGCCATTAACAGAAAATATTAAATTTTATTTCTACTATGTGAAACACTTCATTCCTGCCTTTCAATTTTCGAAATCCAATTACTTAAGATCAGGCTGTATGGCGTAGTTCCATTGCCTTTCCTTCGTGGAAGAAAATACCTTCTCTCTGTACTATGTGACAGACTTGTCAAAATAATTTCACGTGCGCCATGTTGTTTTTCTACATAAAGCCAATTCGAAAATTTTATATGGTATTTTTTCACTAAAAATAAAAAGTGAATTTAAACAAACGAAATTATGCCTAAATGTTCTTCCGGAAAATTCTAAGCATTGTGGTGTAAGCCATATCAAATTCTGTCCAGTAGTTTCGGAGATCCTTCCGGACAAACAGACAAACAAACAAACAAACAAACAAACAAACAAACCAACAAACAAACAAACAAACAATTTTTTTAAAAACTATTCTATCGTGTTCTGCTAATGATTTTAAGGCGACCTGTGTATTTTTTTTCTTAATATTTTGCAATTACAGATTTTTGTACCCCTACGATTTTATTATATATAGAGACTAGCTGTACCGGCGAACTAAGTTTCGCCATAATAAAAAATAGTTTACGACCTATTCTCAGACCTACCGAACATACAAAAAAAAATGTATAAAGATCGGTCAAGCCGTTTTGGAGGAATTTGGTAACAAACACTGTGACACGAGAATTTTATATATTAGAAGACTAGCTGTGCCGGCGAACTACGTTTCACCATAATATAAAAAATAGTTTACGACCTATTCTCAGACCTACCGAACATTCACAAAAATGTCATAAAGATCGGTCAGGCCGTTTCGGAGTTCGGTAACAAACACTGTGACACGAGAATTTTATACATTAGTTAAATCAAGGACTTCTGCTTTAGCCTCTTCTCTTATGAAATCAGGAGTTAAATCCATATCTGAATCAGTTGAACTCATTATATTAATACAAATCTCTGCTACACGGAAGCATAAACAAAACTCTACAACTAAAAAAAACCAAATGAAGATCGGATTGCTATTTTTTTTTGTCTGTGGTCGGCCAGCTATTCAGCCATTATTTTTCATTTTCATAATTGAAAAAATTGTAAAATTTTGCCCAAATCTATGTTATTTTAAATAAATTGTGGAAAGTAAATTATAATAAAGACATTTAAAAAAATATATTATTTAATTAATACTTAATTTATGTTATTTCAATTTTACATTGGAACATGGTTCAATAGAAATGTCAAAATAGAACTAGTTTTTTTTATAATTTGACAGCTGTCAGTTGAAAGCAATTCTCCCTAGGGCTGAAAAGTATTACTTTCAACCCGCTCCTCAGGTAACTTAGGATCTACTTTCGGAGTATGAGTAATGAAAGGCTATTTGCTTTTCGTGCCTTTAAATCCCTCGTTATATACGCTCAGGATTCTACATATGAACGCTCGTGATGCAAACATAGAATCCTTCGCTTTCTCGGGATTTAAATCTAGAACTCGCAACAAAAACCAACTTTGCAGCCTCGCATAACAAATAACTATTATAGTCGAGAAGTTTCGACAGCCTATTATTGCATATGCTAAACGGTTGTTTAACTAACTTTTCCATGATGTGCCAACCCTGACTTTGCAGGACTCCGCCTATTGTGAGCTCGCGACAAAGGACAAACTTTTTGAATGTTCGTTGTTTACGCCTTCAATGGCGACTGCAAAATTCTCTCTAATGAATAATAGTTGGAGACAAAAGAGCTCCGGCTCTCTAACCCTTTGTAACAGTTTGGATTAAGAACACCGAGAGATTAAAGGCTACGGTTTAATAAGGATTCTAGTTTCTTACACCTTTATAAACTGTCTGCGTTTCAAAATCGTGCGATGAAAAGCTCTTTCAAACTGTTAATTTTTTTTCCTACCACCCATTCTGGGCGTGTTTTAGCTGATAACAAGAGTGGCGCAGACATAATCAGCTATATTTAAAGAACTGACATTTTATAACAGTTCGAAGTAAAAGCTCTGTCCAGTAATTATTTACTACTACAGGTAAGCCCTTGGCTCTCATTTCCCCTTGGTAAGTAAGAAGATAGAGTCGAGGTTCATTTGGACTCCCCGATGGCTAAGAAATTGGCTATCTTACCTCCAATCGTTGCAATACAACCATGTTATCTCTATCTCTATATATAATAAAATCGTAGGGGTACAAAAATCTGTAATTGTGAAATATTAAGAAAAAAAATACACAGGTCGCCTTAAAATCATTAGCAGAACACGATAGAATAGTTTTAAAAAAATTGTTTGTTTGTTTGTCTGTTTGTCCGGAAAGATCTACGAAACTACTGGACAGAATTTGATATGGCTTACACCACAATGCTTAGAATTTTCCGGAAGAACATTTAGGCATAATTTCGTTTGTTTAAATTCACTTTTTATTTTTAGTGAAAAAATACCATATAAAATTTTCGAATTGGCTTTAGGTAGAAAAACAACATGGCGCACGTGAAATTATTTTGACAAGTCTGTCACATAGTACTGAGAGAAGGTATTTTCTTCCACGAAGGAAAGGCAATGGAACTACGCCATACAGCCTGATCTTAAGTAATTGGATTTCGAAAATTGAAAGGCAGGAATGAAGTGTTTCACATAGTACAAATAAAATTTAATATTTTCTGTTAATGGCTGTACCCAACTGGATTTCGCCAACAAAATTGTCTTTTTCTTATGTCGTACCGTGGTGGTAAGGCAAAAAGATCAAGCCATACAACCAATGTATAAAGCATTTTTTATGATAATACTTATCGAGTGACCATAAAATTTGTAGATTGGTTTAATTCTTGACTAATTTTCACAAAATCGGTACAATTTTTGAAATATTTAAAATTTTGAAAAATAAAGATACTCTTTTCAAGGTATTTTGAAAGGTATTATATGTTTTACATTAGGACTAAGGAATCAAACTCTTTCATCCATTTAAAACTATTAAAAGTAATAGATTAATATTGATAATTAAAAAAAATATCTGACTGCAATGTTCTGGGTTACGCGTAGAGGGACGGGACGGGACTCTTGATCCTAATGTCTAAAATGACGGATCACATTTTTTTGGATCCACCCAAGGAACATGGATATCGAACGAAGAACCTAAAGAGTAGAACACATTGAACCTAGCCACGTGGACTTAATTTGACATGACTGCCGATAAAGTTCGTTTCCAAACCCAGCGATATGCATATCAAATGAAAGGCCTTGATGAGTAGAGCACTATGAACATAGAAAAATCGCCCTAAATTCAACATGGCCGCCGCTCAAATAAAACGGATAAAAGTTCGTTTCCAAACCCAGCAATATGGGTATCAAATGAAAGGCATTGATGAGTAGAGCACTATGAACCTAGCAACATTGACATAAATTTAACATGGCCGCCGCTCAAAAAAGGTGGATAAAAGTTAGTTTCCAAACCTAGCAATATGGGTATCAAATGAAAGGCCTTGAAGAGTAGCTACAGAATTTGAAAAATTCTTTACTGACATTCCAGTTTCAATCACAAAATCTTTGGATTTCTCCCCCACTGTAGCCGAATCTATTCTAAAAGATCATGTTAAAACTTGTGATGATAAATTTAAATTTGCCCATATTTGTGCAAATGATTTAATAAAGTCATTTAAAACGCTGAATAAAAAGAAAACCGTGGATGTGTGGGGCAACTCTGTAGATGTTTCCCAATCTGTAATAGAAACAATAGCTCCAATACTTGCTAGTATTTTTAATGATTGCATTGACTGTGGTGTGTTTCCTGATCTAATGAAACTGAGTAAAATTATTCCATTACACAAATCTGGTAGCACATCAGACCCCAATAATTTTAGACCTATCTCTGTGCTACCTACTTTTAGCAAAATCTTTGAAAAAATAATGTTAGAACAAATGCAAAGCTTTTTTAACAGAAATAATCTTCTACACTGTAAACAATTTGGTTTTAGAAAGGGTCGCTCAACAACTGATGCTGGTGTTGAGTTAATACAAAATATATATGAGGCCTGGGAGGACTCACATGATGCGCTGGGCGTTTTTTGTGACTTGTCCAAGGCGTTTGATTGCGTTCATCATGACACCCTGATCAGGAAATTACACTACTATGGATTTCGCGACACTGTTCTGGATCTACTCGTCTCCTATTTGACTGAGAGGATTCAGAAAGTAGACGTCAACGGGGAGAGGTCCCAGGGCGCCTCGGTTAAAATGGGAGTTCCGCAGGGTTCAATTCTTGGTCCTTTTCTATTTTTAATATATATAAATGACTTGCCTGCTTTTGTACAAGATAGACATGAGATTGTATTATTTGCAGATGATACTTCACTTATGTTTAAAATTAAAAGACGATTGCAAATTTATGACGATGTAAATAGTTCTATCTCAAGAATAGTTTACTGGTTTAATGCGAATAACTTGTGCCTCAATGAAGGGAAAACTAAATGTATAAAATTTGTTTTACCCAATGTTAAAGAGGTTCACACCACTGTTAACATAAAGCATAAAAATGTGGACCTTGTGGATACCGTAGTATTTCTTGGTATTACTTTAGATTCAAAGCTTCAGTTGGGCCCACATATTGATAAATTGTCGAAGAGACTTAGTTCTGCAGCCTACGCTGTATGGAAAATACGTCAGCTGACTGATGTTGATACAGCAAGACTTGTATACTTTGCCTATTTTCATAGTGTGATGTCGTATGGCATTTTGCTGTGGGGAAATGCTGCCGACATTCAGACTGTTTTTGTGCTGCAAAAAAGGGCTATTCGTGCTATTTATAACCTTAAAATAAGAGACTCTTTGAGAGAAAAATTTAAAGAAATTGGTATTATGACCGTCGCGTCGCAATATATTTACGAGAATATAGTATATGTTCATAAAAATATACATTCGTTTTGTAAAAACAGTGATATTCATTCAGTAAATACTAGGCAAAAGAATATGTTAGCGTTACCAAATACTCGGCTTAAAAAAATTAATAATTCTTTCAAAGGCCTTTGTGTACGTTTCTACAATAAAATCCCAAATAATATTAAAGCACTTAACTTGAATAAATTTAAAGTCACTATCAAGGGCGCACTTATGAAAAAAGCATATTATAAAGTGTCTGATTATATGACAGATAAAACTGCTTGGGATTGACAAAAAATGTGATAATTGACGTTCAAAGGGTGTTAACACTTTGTGATAATAGGATAAATTTCATTCGAGTAACTGTTCCACTCACACCGACAGGCATTTCTATATTATTAAAAAAAATGTTTGTGAAATATAATATTGTAATGTTGGCATTTTAAAAGAGGAGACAAAAAAAATACAAGACCTTCCGAGTTTCTTGCCTGTTCTTCTCGAGAAGGCTCTCCCAATTTCCGAACAGGTGTAGAGTCAAATTTTTTTTTTCATTTGACTTGTATTTGCATACATCTTAATAATGGTTGGGGTGTGTGTACATACAAGGATTAAATAATTTAGTTAATTAGATTCTTGGTTGAAGATTTTTATGGTTTTTCTTTGACGTCAATAAGTGCCTGTAAAGGTCTATATTGAATAAAGATTTTTGAGTTTGAGTTTGAGTAGAGCACTATGAACCTAGCAACATTGACATAAATTTAACATGGCCGCCGCTCAAAAAAGGTGGATAAAAGTTAGTATCCAAGCCTAGCAATATGGGTATCAAATGAAAGGCCTTGAAGAGTAGAGCATTAGGTACCTAGGAAAATCGACCTAAATTCAACATGGCCGCCGCTCAAAAAAAAGGATAAAAGTTCGATTTCAAACCCAGCAATATGGGTATCAAATGAAAGGCCCTGATGAGTAGAGCACTATGAACCTAGCAACATTGACATAAATTCAACATAGCCGCCGCTCTAAAAAGAAGAATAATAGTTCGTTTCCAAACCTAGCAATATGGGTATCAAATGAAAAGCCTAAAACAGTAGAGCATTATGAACTTAGAAAAAGTGCTATAAATTCAACATGGCCGCCGCTCAAAAAATGGATAATAGTTCTTTTCCAAACCCAGCAATATGGGTCTCAAATGACAGGCCTTGATAAGTAGAGCACTATGAACCTAGCAACATTTACATAAATTCAACATGGCCGCCACTCAAAAAAGGTGGATAAAAGTTAGTTTCCAAACCTAGCAATATGGGTATCAAATGAAAAGCCTTGAAGAGTAGAGCATTAGGTACCTACGAAAATCTACCTAAATTCAACATAGCCGCCGCTCAAAAAAAGGATAAATGTTCGTTTTCAAACCGAGCAATGTGGATACCAAATGAAAGGCCTTGATGAGTAGAGCACTATGAACCTAGCAACACATAAATAAATTCAACATGGCCGCCGCTCAATAAAGGTGGATAAAAGTTCGTTTTCTAATCTAGCAATATAGGTTTCAAATGAAAGGTCTTCAAGAGTAGAGTACTATGAACATAGCAATTTTGACGTAAATTCGACATGGCCACCGCTCAAAAAAGGTGAATAAAAGTTCGTTTCCAAACCTAGCAATATAGGTATCAAATGAAAGGCCTTGAAGAGTAGAGTACTATGAACCTAGGAAAATAGCACAACATTTAATATGGCCGCTGCTCAAAAAAAAACTGATAAAAGTTCGTTTCTAAGCCCAGCAATATGGGTATCAAATGAAAGGCCGTAGCAACATTGACGTAAATTCAACATGGCCGCCGCTCAAAAAAGACGGATAACAGTTGCTTTTCAAACCTAGCAATAGGGGTATTAAATGAAAGTAGGCCCTGAAGGGTACCTAGAGCAGCCATGCTCTAAGTGTGTTCCGCGGAACCCTAGGGCTCCACAATACCCCTATAAGGGTTCCGCAATAATTTAGAAAAATCAAAACACCCTCTCTGGTCGTACTTTTATTATGCTTATTAATAAAGAATACACTTTTAAAAATTATTGTTTTATTTTAGGGTTCCGTCAAGTATTTCGCTTTCCAAAAGGGTTCCGTCACCAAAAAAGTTTGAGAACCGCTTCGGGGCCTATTGGATGTTCGATGTTAGATGATACCTGTGTTTAGTGTCCTTCGAGACCGTGATAATGCAACGATCGTGAACTAACTAACGATAACTCCAAGTTTGTGTGTTGGATGTTAGTCATCACGGCGAGTTTGCTAACCGAACTATGCCAGCAACACTATATCGCACAGTACACGTTACAAAAACGGAAGTCTCAATACATTTTAAGGCTAACCGCATAAATACGTTTTTTCGCATTCGTTTTCTAAATGCGGGCATCCGAATGCATCAAATCTATACAAAATACTCATTGACTGCCGCACACGTTCGTTTTTATTACGAACGGAACACGTTCTGTACGTACGTTTAGGTAGAATGATAGAAATCCCGAATGAGAAGAAACGAACGTCTGCGCTACGTTCACGAAACTCCGTGTCTGTATTCCGTGATCGGATATCGAATACGGAAAACGTATTTGTAGAGTGACCCCCCCATTCATGCTATACATTAACTCTACGAAAACCGCCAGTATTACGAGCGACATAAGAACGGTTCATAGGTCAAACAGTATAGCTTGACAAGGAGCTTACTGTACGACCAGTCAAAATTGGCCAAGTTCCAAAAAATATATTTTGTTGGTGTTACCAACACCCATTATAAAATCTAAACTTTATTCGTATACAGTTCTAATTTAATAACAATTTGTTAGTGATTGTCTCTAAGACACCACCAACATAAAGTGTTGTTTCGAAATAGTAGGGTGTACGGCCTTCGAAGTGGACTGTAAAACGCTTGCTGTAGATTTTGTAATCAGGAACCGGAGTACTGGATGGATCAATGAAACACTGGTATCACTACTGGAGCGCTTGCTGAGAGAGGTCGGAGGCACTTCTTGTTTGTGGTTGAGGTTGTTGCTTCCTCGAGTGATCGGAGCGGACTGGTTCCGGTGGCTTTTTTTTTTTTTTTTTTTTTTTCCGGCAAACGCGGTTTGCCTACCACTATGCGGAGTGGAGGTGGAGAATCCCTCATGGATACCCGCACGGCCGGCCGCACGGGTTATGCCGGACTCTTACCGGCTAAACTCCACCTTATGCCTTTAACCCGAAGGTCATTAAGGCTTTATCGGATGGCGACCGCCCCTCAGGAGAGGAGCGCGCCGCCTTTAATTCTATTTTTTGTTATATAGGTCGTCGTTTATATATGGTTCCCCCCGCGCCCCGCAAGAGTGGCCTCCCACCTCATCGCGCATGCGCACTTTATTTGCGTAATCCAACTAGCGTTTATTCTTATTCTAATACAATGAAATATTTCCTAATTCGATAAAATAAACCATTACAAAAGTTTCTTAACCATTCTACCTATTTAATGTTCCTTATTTCTAAGTAAAAGACAACAAAAATAACCATTTATTTTATATACAAACTTATCGTTAAAAACCAAATTATAAAAAAGACAAACTAAAACTATACATTGTTTTTCAGTTATTTGTGAATAATTTCGTCGTGAACATTATCTCCCGCCGTCGCCTCGCGAATTCCCGGTAGCACGACGATCTTCTTGGTAGGTCTCCGGAGTACGTGTCCTCGGCTCGTTGTGACGTCGACCACTCGAACCACGCCGTCTGCGCCTGGGTAGACTGCGGTGACTCTGCCTCTCGGCCATGTGTTGCGGGGTAGGTTGGAGTCGCAGACGATGACCAGGTCGCCAGTGGTTGGGCTAGTCCCGGTGCTATGGGGCTCCCGCCGCTGCTGGAGTACAGGCAGGTACTCGCGCACCCAGCGTTTCCAGAAGAGGTCAGCGAGGCACTGGGCGCGTCGCCAGTGTTGTCGCGCGTTCATGTCGCTGTCGTCGAAGGTCCCCGGGGCTGGTGAGTAGCAGTCTGGTCCGAGCAGGATCATGTTCGGAGTGAGGGCCGGCGGGTCGTCTGGAGTCACCGGCACGTAGGTCAGGGGTCGAGAGTTAACTGTGGCTTCGACCTCGGCTAGCAGCGTGCGCAGCGTCTCGTCGCTGGGGCGTTTTTCGTGCAGCGTAGCCTTCATCGCCTCCTTCACTGTGCGCACGAGGCGCTCCCATGCCCCGGCCATGAAGGGCGCGGCGGGGGGCAGGAAACGCCAGCGGATGCGGCGTGCTCCGGCGCCGTTCTTGATCGCGCCGGACAGCTCACGGTCGGCGCCGCGGAAGGCGGTGGCGTTGTCGCTCCACAGCTCGGCGGGGCACCCGCGCCGTGCGATGAAACGGCGCAGTGCGTTGATGGCTGCGTCGGTGCTAAGTGACGGTACGATCTCCAGGTGTATCGCGCGCGACGTCAAGCAGGTGAACAGCGCGACCCATCTTTTTTCTCGGTGACGGCCAACGGTGACTTCTATGGGCCCATAATAGTCTAGGCCCGTGTATGAGTATGGCCTGACGTGGTGAGCCAGTCGCGCGGCGGGTAGGTCTCCGGTTGACGGGGCGGCCGGTTTCGCCTTGCGTATCCGGCACGCGAGGCAGTGTGCGATCGCTTCCTTGACCGCTGGCCTTATTTTTGCGATGTGCACGCGTTGCCGTAGCTCGTTGACGACAATCTCGGTGCCTCCGTGATGTAACTGCTCGTGTACGTGCGAAATGTACAACTTCGTGTAGTGATGCTTCCTATGTAGTATCACGGGGTGTGCGTTTGCCTCTTCTATGCCGCTAGCCGCCTCTATTCGCCCGCGTAGTCGCACGATGTCGTCTTTGTCTATATACACGCTGAGTTTGGCGAGCCGGTCATCCTTGTCTGGTGCGCGACCGCTCGATATGCGCTCTCTCTCTCTCTTGTAGCTGTCTTCTTGACTGGCGCGCATCCATAATTTCTCAGCCTTGATTATGTAGTCTGCATCTAGCGCGACGTATTTTTCTTTTTTCTCGCTCGCAGAGACGGGTTCGATGTGTAGACGGCCCCGCGGCGTTGTTTTGTTCCAAGCTTCGTCCTCGCTCGGGTTGGCCTTTGTGCGTTTTCTTCGTGCCGCGGCGATTGTTTCTATAGCCGGGGCGCGCGGGATGGTTGACTGGCGACGACAGAGACTGATGAACTGCAGTACGCGTCCTGTAGCCCGTAATAGTCGTGTCCACTTGGAGAAGCGCTCGATCTCGGGTAAGTGAGCGTGTTGTCGGCGTTGCTGCAGCGTGTTGCATTTTTCTCGCTCTTCGCCTGTCGCAGGAATTTCGACCTTATTTTCAGCGGGCCAAGACTCTTCATTATCGTGCAGGAAACGAGGTCCGTTGAACCATCTGTGGCTCGCGCCGAAGTCGATCGGTGTTGCTCGCGTTGCGTCGTCGGCGACGTTGTCTGCTGACGGTACCCATCGCCATTCGTTTTTCTTGCTTGAGTCTTCGATTTCGGCGAGGCGGTGCGCAACGAACGTCTTGTATGTACGGGGTTCGCTTCTTATCCACGCTAGGACGGTGCGTGAGTCGCTCCAGTAGACCTTGCGCGCTATCTCGAAGTCGTGTTCGTCGGCGACTGTCTTCGCCAGACGTACGCCTAGCACGGCAGCTTGTAGCTCGAGCCTGGGCACGGAGATCGGTTTCGTCGGAGTGACTCTTGGCTGCTGCGAGGGCGATTCTGACGCTGCCGTCGCTGCGAATCATTTTCCAATATACGGCGGCTGCGTAGGCTTCTTCGCTGGCGTCGACGAATGTATGTAGCTCGTAGCGATCGACGTGCTTCTTGTCGTAGCACCTAGGTATACTTAGTTCGCCTAGGTCTCGAAGTTGCTGTAGCCACTCGCTCCATCGGTCGTGTAGTGCGTCGGGTATCGCGTCGTCCCACCCCATGTTGTGGCGCCATGTGTCTTGCATGATTCTCTTGGCCGGCGTGGTGAATGGCGAGATCAAGCCCAGCGGGTCGAATATCGACATTATGATACTGAGGGCCTCGCGTTTGGTGGGCGGTCGTAGGTCGTTGATCACTTCGGCTGGAGCTCTTCTTGCATTGAGTCGAAATCGAATACAGTCTTCCGCGGTGTCCCATAGTAGGCCGAGTGTTTTTTCCATCTCGCTCCCGCCGATGGGGACCGTAGTGCCGTCTTGCTTCTCGCTAGTGCTGCTGATTGCTTCGACGTCGTTCGCCGCCCAGCCGCGTAGTAGAAATTTCGCTTGTTTATGCACGTAGTCGACTTCTGACGTTATTTTTCTTGCTTCTTCTAGTGTCGCGAAGCTGTGTAGGTAATCATCCATGTAGTGATTATGCTCGATGGCCCGTGCCGCTTCCGGGAATCTTGACGCGTGTTCTCTTGCGTTGCGATTTTTGATGTACAGTGCGGTGCACGGCGATGACGATGATGCACCGAATACCACGGAGCTCATTCTGTATTCGTCGGGCGCGCCCTCCCGCCGGTCGCCTCTCCATAAAAAACGTAGCGCGTCTCGATCTTCTTCTCGAATCTTGATCTGCATGAACATTTCTTTTATGTCCGCTGACACGCCGTAGGCATACTGGCGGAAGCGCATGATGACTCCGGGTAGGCTCTGTAGTAAGTCGGGCCCCGGCAGCAGCATATCGTTGAGGCTGAGGCCGGAGGATCGAGCGGCGGCGTCGTGGACCACTCGAATCTTTTTCTTCTCCGGGTGAGTGACGGCGAAGTGCGGCAAGTACCACAGGCGGCCGCGGGGCGGTGCGACGACTCTCTCGGCGTAGTTGGACTTCAGCAAGTTCTCGATGCGCTCGTTATATTCTTTCTTCAAATTCTCGTTGCGGTCGAGCTTGCGTTCCAGTGTGTATAGTCGCTTAAGTGCGTCAGCGCGATTGTTAGGTGTCGCGGCGGCTTCTTCTCTCCACAGTAGCCCCGTCTCGAAGCGGCCGTCGGGCAGGCGTCGGCTTCTTTCTTCTAGTGTCTTGAGTGCTTGCAGCTCGGGATCGCTTCGCTGTCTTCTTGGCTCGATCGACAGTGATTCCAGCGCGAAATAGTCCTTCATCATTTTCTCCATATTCTCAGCCGGCTCACTTTGAGTAAGGTGAGCGCAACAATAGGCAACGGGCTCCGCTTGCGATGTTCGACACCCGTGAAGCACCCAGCCGACGGCCGTGCGTGAGGCCACCGGTTGGTCGCGACGTCCTCTTCTTATTTCGCGCGAGACGATCAACTCCCAGTTGTCTTGACCGATGAGAAGTCTCGGCGTGGCGTTGCTGTATATTAACTCTTGCTTCACTTCTTCTAGGTGCGGGCAGTCTTCTATTTCTTCTTTGCTCACGGACTGTGTTGCGAAGGCGAGGCTGTCGACTGTACGAGCGTTGTAAATTTGCTGCTTGTCGTTGCTGTGGCGGCCTCTTATTGCGACGTTCACCCTCTTGCTCCTCTTGTGTTCCATTTCTTCGCCGCCGACGCCTTGCACCCACATGGGTTCTGTAGGCCCGTCGAGACCAAGGGTGTCGGCGAGCGACGCGTCGATGATCGTGACGGTGCTTCCCTCGTCCAATAGCGCGAACGTGTCAACCGCGGCGTTCGGGCCGCTTACAGTCACGGGCGCAATCTTTAGGTAGGCGCGGCTCTTGTTCGCCGCAGCGCTTGCGACTGGTTGTGTTGCTGACGCTATCACCTCTTCTTTCTTCTGGGGCGCGGGGGACTCGGTGGCGGGGACGCCGATAAGTAGAGGCGTCTTCTTCTCGTGGTGCAGCAGGCGGTGGTGTCGCATGAGGCAGCCGTTGAAACCGCACGGCTTGGCACGGCATGAGAGGCGGCGATGCGTGATAGCTAAGCAGCGATAGCACACGTGATTCTTCTTGGCTACCTCCCATCTCTCGTTCGTGTCGATCTTCAAGAATTTCTGGCAAGTTGTCAGTTGGTGGCTCTGCTTGCACATCGGGCACGACGTAATCTTGTCGCAGGAGCTCTTCTTATATGGCTCGCTAGTGGCGGTGAAGGCGCGTTCGATCCTCTTCTTGGTCGCCCTGTGTTCCCTGTTGTCATTTATAGGTTCAGGCGGGGCGTAGGGGGCGCACTTGTCCGCTTCATGGTTCAAGAATTCGGCGATTCTCTTCAACTCTGGTATTTCTTCTCTGGTGGCGGCGTAGTCGTACCACTTGTTGCGTAGTATTGGCGTCAGCTTGTCCACGATGATTCGTAGCACCTCCGGGTTGTACAGGTACTGCGGTTTCTTCAGTATTTCGATGGTAGCCACGGTGTTAGCGATGCGGCCGGCGAATGTGCATAGGTCGCGCGGGCCGTCGGTCAGTCTGGGCAGCGTCTTGAGTTTCTCCATTTCGTTGATGAGCAGTGCGTCGGGCCTCCCGTATCTTCTTTCTAGCGCGCCGATGAGATCTTCAGGTTGCGGCTGACTAATGAGGAGGGAACTGACGGCCTCCAGCGCGACTCCCTTCAGACTCTTCCTTATTCTTGCGACGTTCTCGCTGGGTGAGAAGCTCGACGATGACTCGGTGTATGCTGCCTTGAATTGCAGCCATTCACTGCACTGCCCGCTGAACACTGGTAGTTCGGTGATGTATTTCCTCGTGGACTTGCTTGACCGGATTGCTTCTGTCAGTGCGGCGGCTAGCGACGTGACATCTATTTGCGGCGGTCGAGGCTGTTCTTGGCCCGTCTGATGTTGCGCGTGTTTATTGAAACGCGCGGGCGCCCCCGACTTCATCCCGTAATCTTGATGTCCCTCTATCGCTGCTGCTTCTTGCTGCGGGCGCCGATTGAACCAGTCTTCTACTCGACGCGGTGCTAGGTCCTCCTCCTCTTCTTCATCTTCCGTTGATGACTCGGCGACTATTTTCTCTAGGCGAATCTTCTCTAGCGTGGCTTCGGCTTGAATTCGTTGCACTTCTAGCGCGGCGAGCCTCTCCTTAGCTTCTAATTCTGCGCGAATCCTCTTGCTCGACGCCTTGGAGTGACGTGATCGCGCAGGCGGAGGTACTCTTGCGGCGGGCGGCGGCGGTGGCATTAGTTTGGTGTTGTGACGCTCGACGATCGTGTGGATACTGCTTGCGGCCGGCGTAGCTTGAATACCCGACGTGTCGGCAGGTGCGCCTGCACCGTACGGTGCGCGGATGGCGGGCTCGGGGGGTGCGGGCGCATCAGTGTCACACGTTGTCGTCTGTGTGGTGGTGGCGTCGGCTCCGTGGCTCCACGTACGCGTAGTTGTGGTTCCCGTTTCGCCGTTTGCCGGTGTTTCGCCGCTGTCTGAAGACTCCCTTGCCGTGTCGTCGTTCTTTTCCTTCTCGTGGCAGCTCCTTGTGAGAACCATGGTGATTCTTCAGTCTTCACGTTCTTGATGCACTAGTCCAGAAGATCCGGCTCCGAAAGGACCATACAATGTTAGTGATTGTCTCTAAGACACCACCAACATAAAGTGTTGTTTCGAAATAGTAGGGTGTAGGCGACGCAAAAAAAACCGTTGTCTTTGCGCCATAAACAATACGCAAAGACAACGGTTACACAAAACACAGATAATATTATTAGCTACTAAATGACACAGACATTAAAAAATTTAACATTTTTGCGTCGCCTACAGTAGGGTGTACGGCCTTCGAAGTGGACTGTAAAACGCTTGCTGTAGATTTTGTAATCAGGAACCGGAGTACTGGATGGATCAATGAAACACTGGTATCACTACTGGAGCGCTTGCTGAGAGAGGTCGGAGGCACTTCTTGTTTGTGGTTGAGGTTGTTGCTTCCTCGAGTGGTCGGAGCGGACTGGTTCCGGTGGCTCGCCCGCGCCGCCTTTTATTCTATTTTTTGTTATATAGGTCGTCGTTTATATATGGTTCCCCCCGCGCCCCGCAAGAGTGGCCTCCCACCTCATCGCGCATGCGCACTTTATTTGCGTAATCCAACTAGCGTTTATTCTTATTCTAATACAATGAAATATTTCCTAATTCGATAAAATAAACCATTACAAAAGTTTCTTAACCATTCTACCTATTTAATGTTCCTTATTTCTAAGTAAAAGACAACAAAAATAACCATTTATTTTATATACAAACTTATCGTTAAAAACCAAATTATAAAAAAGACAAACTAAAACTATACATTGTTTTTCAGTTATTTGTGAATAATTTCGTCGTGAACACAATTGTTTATTTTAATTCGAAACATGAATACGATAAAGATTATTCTTGCAACTGTGTAGTGCTTTCTACTGAAGAAGAGTTTATTAATATCAATAATGTCTCTAAAACAATAATTATACTTAGTGTTTATAGTAATATGTATTGTATTTAATTTTGTGGACTGTTAGAAAACGAACGAAAATTGTCCTAATTTCGAAATGGCCGATGCTCAAGAAAGGCAGAATAAAGTTGAATCATATGGAATAAAATGGAGGAAAAAACTAAACACTGTGTTAAGTATTTTGATGGCGAAACCATAAGAATAACTGTCCGTATTTATGCAAAATGGAACCACACCACAAATTTCGATTTTTACTTTTTTTGAAGAATACTGAATCAACGCGCTCAAAATTTGTTATACAAAAATGAACCACATGATTTTTGCCTTGGAAACTTGGTATACTAAAAGCAGAACAGAACCAACAGCGACAATAAACTCTACATATAAAGCAAAACCGATCCACAACACAATAGGACTCGATTATTCAAACAAATAAACGATATTACTACCAGGGCATTTTATGCAAAACAGATCCACACCTACTTGGAACCATTATACATTACACATTTCTATAATTAACAATTACTTTTAAAACGCTAAATGGAACCAAGTTTCTCTGGATCCGTTACGCGTATAATAATTCATAATTTAAATACAGATTTTTTTTAAAAAAATGGAACCACGCGTCTGTGACTCCATTATGCATATAACGTTTTGAAACCTATCATCGTTCAAAGGTACCAAAATGATATGACTAGTTACAGTTTATTTCATTGCGTATATAGCTCAGTGTAGAAAAAACTTTAAGGTATTTGTTACTAAATTAACTCTTCACAAACTCTTTTTATTTATATCTTTTCTTTTTGATCTATTCTATATATTATTATTATATTAAGACTTACGACTAGGTACTTTTCACTCCTATTCAAAGGTGAGTATGCAACTGAATACATTTAGTCATCTATTCTTACTTGAAATATTAAATCTGTATCTAATATTAATACATTTTTATACCTAAGGATATTTTCCACTAAAGTGCCGGTGTGCCGAGTTGCGGGAAGACCACGTGGCTCCTCAACAACTTCCAACTTCAAGGAAGACATGATCATCACTAGCAAACTCGAGACGGTCGAGACAGGATAAATTAGAATCATTGTCTCGGTCCTCATCAATGAGGTGGGAGCATCAAAGTGCCTTTTGGTGAATGAAGCTAGAATTGGTAGGTACTACTCAGACTGACTGATACGAATCAGATACCCTCCATATACAGAGACAGCCTGTTCGAGATGCGTTACGGAAGTTCTGCTGCCATTACGTCTGATATAGAAAAGCTCTTCTGCACACACAGAAGTCCGATGGATGTAGTGTACGCCCTCTGAAACATCTACGTACAAACATTTACACATCACGGTAAGTACTGTGGTGACCTCCTTGCGTCTATGTCACCGCAATCCACCTCATTGCGTAGATATGGTCGATGGCAAGGAATGTCACCCTTATAAATATAGAATATTCTGGAAGATTAAGGGACGAGCATCAATAGCTTTTAGACAGAGGATCACCAAGAATAAAACGTGACACATTGTAATGAGAGTTGAGTAGTATAACATATTGATATTATACCTATATGGTTTAAATTAACGTCCTAAGTTCCCAACGATCTCGGAGCGCGCGTAAGGTGCTACAGTACTGAGGTCCATGATATGCAGCATGGCATCGGAGGCGGTACTATGAAGGGGCGACCAAAATATTATCTTCCTTACCTTAAGATAAGAAAAAAGCGTATGGGAGGGATGGGTTCGGCACCGGAGAACAATGCAGACTACTGACGATCCATGAAGCATAGGGACTAACGTGTGATCACGTGGTTGTCTTCAGAGGAGCATAAACGTAGAACCCTGTCCACGATAGTGTCTCACACGCAGTGGTTGCCATAACCAGAAACACGGTATCCTACTTCTACGGGGAGCTGAAAGAGGACAACGCAATTAGACCTCTCATTGCCCTTCCCAGCACAACAACAGATAAAGTGGTCATAGAGTATCTACAATGATAAAATAGTGCTAAGAGCACTATCAAGCGCAGCGACCTTGGTGTAAGTAAAAAAAGAGTCCCATCAAGTTTTAAAAATAAACAATAACCCGAAAACATGTTCGAACCCGAAGCGAACATGTTACCTACATGTACCTATATAAATGCATAAACAGGAAAATGTTAGCACAAGTTACTTAGGAAAACTAGTATAATAATAGCTCTCTATGTGTATTATTTTTTTGAGAATTAAAGTTTTATTACCATACAATAAATATATAGTTTCATTTTAAGCTTCAATTGTGGTTCTTTTTTTGTATAAGAGAACCCCATCAATTAGTAAACGTTAAAACGAACCACATTCACATTTTTTTCATTATCTAGAAATATTTAAGAGTATTCGGAGCATATTTATATACATATATTTAAATAAGTAATCTATCAATACATTCAAATAAAGTAAATAGTAATTTTACTTCATCTAACAGAGCTGCACATGTTTTTGTAAATTCTTCGATATCTCAGAAGTGTGTATTTGCTGGGTGGTTCCTTTTTGCGTAAATACGGACAACTAATGATACGAGTATTATTAGTTATTCTTATGGCGAAACGTAGTTCGCGGGCACAGCTAGTGAGAAATAAGGAAAGAAAATTTTATTTTTTTACATACTGGGTTATTTTTCCATCAGGAGCGAGATTTTGTATGCTTGTTTAGACAAGCAAACTGAACAACTTTTACTATGAGACGAAACTCAACATCGCGAAAAAAAATCAGCTGTTCCATACATTTAGGTTCAGTGGATGTTGAACATTTGTATGGAACAGCGGAATTTTTGTCGCGATTTCGAGATTGGTCCCATAGTAAAAGATCTTCATGTTGCTTGTCTGAACAAGCACACAAAATTTGGCTCCTGCTGGGGAAATAACCCGGTATACAAACATTTACACTTAACACACTGTATCATTCATCCTATCGCTTTACTTTAGTATTTCATTTATTTTTGCATTTTAAATTTTCTCACTGTGCGTTCAGCTGTGTAAGTACACGCTTTTTGTTGTTGAGGTTTCAGCTGAAAACCAGAGCTGTGGCTCTGCAGGCCACAGCATATACTGAGCTGCGTCCTATTTTCGCATCACACTACAGCGTAATCCTACTAATATTATAAATGTGAAAGTGTGGATGTATGGATGTTTAGATGTTTAGATGTTTGGATATTTGTTATTCAATCACGCAAAAACGGCTGAACGGATTTGGATGAAATTTGGCATGCATGTAGCCTTTGATATGGAAAAGAACATATGCTACCTTTTATCCCAATTCCTTAAGTAGTTCCCGAGGGAAACTTGAAAATTGTTTACGAGCGCGGGCAGACAGCTTTGAAGTATGCATGTCACCTATGCTATGGAAAAGGACATGCACTTTATATTCCTTAATGATCTCTCAAATAGTTCCCGTGGGAAGATTAAAAATTGTTAACGAGCGAAGCTTTAGACCCAATTCTGAAGTCCACGCAGACGAAGTCGCAGGCAGAAGCTAGTAATAAATAATTATTATTATTTACAATATTATTTCTCTGTGTTTTGCGCTTTTTATTGTATTCTTTTTTTTCTTGTTTTGTTCTTTTTATGTTATGTTGTAGTGTTTGAGAAAATAAATGTCCTGAGTCTGAGTCTGAAAATGGTTTATTCAATGGAACTACCTAGTATTACTACATATTGATGGGCCATGGAAACTATTGTTAACAATAACATATAACTACGACGAAAAACTAAGGTAAGACTGTGTAAATTAGCTAGGCGGGCTCAGAAGTTCTACCATCAACACATGCAGAAATAATTCTCCCTTCACGGAATATCGAAACTCGTTCTTCAAGGTCTCAAACATTAGATCACGAAGGCGGTTCAACATTTTCATGTCTGAGCTGACTAATATCTAAAGAATTCACCTACAGACGAGGCTATGGCGCAACACTCATTGGGTAAGAGAGGTGGAAGACGGCCTGGAAGCCTTGCCGAGCATTTTGGCGAATCAGAGCTGAGATTATGATGATGAACCCTGGAGAGAGCAAAATAAAAGTCAAGTGCATTGTAATAGTGGAGCGATTTGAGTGTTATAAAAAGTCTAATATTTGGAATTTATCATCACAGTTCATATACGTCCCCACCGAGGGGCTCGAGCCTACCCTAGGTTAGGGTGATTAGGCCTTAGTCAACCACGCTGGCCCAGTGCGGATTGATTGACTTCACATACACCATTGAATTTCTTCGCAGATGTAGGCAGGTTGCCTCACGATGTTTTCTTTCACCGTAGGAGCGTCAGACAAATGTACCTACATATGAAATTCGAAACGAAAAACGCATTGGTACATGGCAGGTCTCGAACCCCGACCTCCCGATTGGAAGGCAAGTGCGGAGTCCATAGCGCCACCGACACCAAACTTCTTAACTTTAGATATGGTTTTGTTACATAATAATATCAAACATTGAAATGTTATAAGGTACAATCGTAGACAAAGGCACAAATTGTTTAGTTACGGTTAAAAATATTCGTTGTTGAGCAAATACCAACTTGCAAGCCGAATTTAGCGTCAGTATTTTAGACTATAGTAAATTTGGGCTTAACGCGTTTTTAACGAACTTTGTTGGCTTTGGCCTCTGCAAATATTTTATGGTCTGAACTTTGTTTTGTTGTGAAATTCGAGTCAATTTAACGAGCTTGTGAACAAATATGTTTTCATTGGAAGTAAATGTTGATGTTATTATTTGGTATTGTGTTAGCATGTGTGTGTAATAAATAATTCATTATCTGTTTCATATATTCCAAAATAAAGCAAGTCATTTAAATCCTTTGAAAAACATGGTAATTATGTTGAGTTTCAATATATCCCAAAAAAATATCACAACAATTAATGTAGTCAGACTTATTTAATGTCTTTTTAGTGTTTTTGAAGTCAGTTTTTTTTCTATTTTTTTATATACCTGATAATGTATAATATAATATTAAATCAATATGATTTCGCTGTATTTCTTATGTGTTTGTTTCTATCCTCTCCAAATATCGATCGTCCCAAAATCACAATCCCGAAAACGCTTGCAATAATCATCACTTTCGATAATGTTCGGGTATACGAAATTGTATATTACCTAATCGTCTTTAGTTCTAATGCTTTTGTGTCATAATATCGGGTGCTATAATAATAAGATATCCTAATTTTACTTGCTATAAAGTCACATGTCCTAAGTGTTATTATATTGTTAGTCCGAATGATGGTTTATAATAATATTGTTAGTCCTAAAACATGTTTAAAAGTTGATTTATCTTGGTTATGTTATCAATATCATAAAGCTTAAACTTACTATCAATAATAACAAATTGAATTAAAATGTTGTCTTGTGAACCTTAACAACCGTTACGTTTTAAAATTCAGTGACAGAAATATATCGCTGTAAAACCGACACCACGTAGTCTTGTCTGCCCTACCCCTAGAGTGTTATTTAAACCCGCGTAGGCGCGGAGGGGCGAGGCGGCCCGCGAGCTGAGGAGCAGGTGGTTTTAAGGCGAGGAATTTCCACGTGCAAGCCCATATGTTCCGCACTTCACACCGTTCATTTGTACATGACGTTAGCGCGGACGCGGCCACTGAACAGGCGCCAACATCATGTGCCGCACAGTAAAAATATAACAGTACAACAAGGACGTTTTATATCGTATGCAATATACTTTTTGCTAGGTTACAAATAAGTATTGATTTATAAACTGAGGTAAGTACCTACAGTAATACAACCAATAAAGATACAGCTTTATGACTTCATTGCTATTTTTTATTGTATCTTTACTTGTATGTAAATATGGACACTTTTTAATTGTTACATTACATAGTATTTTTATTTGACAAACAACCACGTGATTTTTATAATAATTTAAAAATAACAAAGTTTAAAAAGCTTTTATTTGCCAGTGACGTCATTGTACTCGTCCACCATTATAATACCGATACAAACATATATTTTATAAGAAAGAAACGTAAAGCAAATATCAATAATTAGCGACTTTTTCAAGATTCATCATAATAAGACCGTTTCTTCACAATTTCAAAGGTTTTAAATGTTTCTATGATGTGTTATTAATAAAATGTATATTCAAATTTTATGCATATTTCTTTTGTGCAATATAGAATGCATCACTAGAATACAAGAAATGCTCGATTAGCTAGAAGTAGTATTTAAAACAAAAGCTAAGAATATGACTGACGCGGCGGCATATATAAAGCACTGTTAATTTTTTTTGTTTGACTTCGACGGCTATTCGGTTTGATTTAGATATAGTAGATTGTTACACCGAGCGCTAAGTGACTTATTAATGCCCGCGGATTTTGGTGCACGAGCACTTGGTCGAGGGCACTAATAACCCGAGGGCATTAATAGCTCACTTACGAGGTGCGTAATCTGCTTTTCCTTATTAAAAAATATTAAAAAACTGAAGTTGACTGTAGAAAAGCTTATTTATTTATGACAAAAAAAATACAAATTGTTCTTATTAAAAAAACAAACCTTATCTTGACGGTGGTGACGGAAGTGGAAAATCCACAAAAAAAACTCACTGTCATGTACACCACAAAACCCTTATTTCTTGCCGTCAACATGAATGTGCACCAAAAAACACCACTTTCAGTCGAATACAATTTTTAATTTATTAAAATAAAAGCTAACCTTCGCCATTAAAGCCAATTGCCTCTTTTTTAAATAAAATTGGCTTTGTAGGGTCCTATCTAACTTGTTTTGCGCATGTGTATTTTTGTGACATGTTATACAACCACTCAAATCTCTTTGGAAAAATGCCTACATTTTGTATGAATTGTATGAATATGAATTGTAATTTCTTGTTAAATTAGAAAAAAAATAACAGGGCAATTATGTTGAACGGGTCATTAATGAAATTTCATACAATACTACTGCCGTTTTCCAGGGTAGTAATGTATTAGTTAATGTTGCCTTTTCCAATGATTAGAGTAAAATTAATGCGTAGTTTGAAGAAAAATATTTTAATAGATATATGTAAGTATTTTAATACAGTACTGAATAAATAAGTACTATAACTTATTTCGCTTACTATCCGTCAATAAAAATATTTTAATATATATATGTAAGTATTTTAATACATTACTGAATAAATAAGAACTATAACTTATTTAGATTTGATTTGTTAACCAGCTTCACTGAATGTGTATTTGTTAACCGACTTCACTGACTTCACGAAGTTATGAGGTAACACATACCTCATAGCTTCGTCATTTATTAACAGATTTTCAAAATTCTTTTTGTATTCAGAAAAGTATACCCCCGAAGTGGTTCCATGCCATCAAGTCAGGATCTAGTATTAGAATCCCAAGAAAATCGAGAGAATAGGCACGTCCAACGTCTTTCCTGTTTTTTTCTGAAGCTATTCAGGTATTTGCGTCTAAAAGACATCATCTCAAGGATTCTTCCACTATGCTGAGCTTACGATGGATCCTTAACTTTAAGGAGTTAGGGGGTTAGTCTTTAGATATAAAAGGTACGTATTGACTCTCAGTTAGGTTCTTCAAGTTGACTTAGAGAGCTATTATTAATTTCACGAAAAAAATAAAAATATTTTTTTTACAAAAATACCGACACCACTTCAAAACAAAAACTACTTCAAAATAAAAATGTAATGTAGTGTGTTTTTTTTTATTGCTACTAAGTTGGCAAACAAGCAAACTGCCCATCTGATGGTAAGTGGTAACAGTCACCTATAATACATGTGGTTCCTGTGCGATTCACAGTAAAACTGCAAGCCCCACAAGAACCACAGTGTACGTTGCCAACTTGTGACATCAGATGTAAAGTCACGGTACCCAGTAATTTCAGTGCCATATCTTACCCTTCACACCGGAACACAGCAATGCAAGCATTGCTGATTTGCGGCAGAAATAGGTAAGACGGAGGTCTTACCTATTTCTGCCGCAAATCAGCACACGACCATAGGTCAGAGTCTGCCTCCGGTAATTCTCATATATTATTGTATAATTAGTGAATTCTTATTATACTTTTTGACTTTGTGGTGTTTTTATTTTTACTTCATGATGTCCACGCGGCATTGGCGTCGTTTTCTATGCGTCCTTGGTAGCTCGAAAGCTTTTTAGACTTTTCCGAAACCACCTCGGCCGATCAGGCGGCGTACATCGAAAACATTATTTTCCACACTATCTGCTATTTTTATCCTTGCCTTAGCAAGCATCAAAAACGATAGTATTTTTGTTTTTAATTATATCCCAATTTTTGTGACAGGAATCTCTGGCAGGTATGTCATCATATTATTATTAGATGAATTCGAAACAAGCTCAAACCTGTTTTTGATGTGCTACCATCATCAACGCTGGCCAAGTGCGGGTTGGTCGACTTCACACACAACCTAAGAATTTCTTTACACGTGTGTGCACCGGCGGCGCGCCGGCGCGCTACTTAGTGGTAGATATTTATAACGCTGCATTGCGTGAGTGACAGGGGCGTGCATGTACTAAACAAGATTATCAAGAAGAAAGCCACAAATCGCTATGAATATCAGGCAACCGTATTAGTCTCTAAGCAACCTGGTTTTAAAATATTAATTAATATTCTACCACCTTACGCCTGTAAGAAAACTCGGGAGGTACTACACAGCTAGCGTTCATTACCATGATGACTTTACATTTGACGACACGGTTAGCGCACAGAGTTCGAGTGATCGCCTACTACGCAACTGGTCGCGGGTTCGATTCCCAAATATTTTTAACCGACTTCAAAAAAGGAGGAGGTTATCAATTCGGTTGTTGTTATGTTTGTTACCTCATAACTCCGTCATTTTTAAACCGATTTCCAAATTCTTTTTGTATTCGATAGAGTATAGAGCAAGGGTGGTTCCATGGTCACCAAATCTGATGATGGAATGCCATAGAAAATCGAGGAAAAAACTAAAAACAAACACTTCTTTCACTAAAAAGATTTCATTCTCTAAAAAGTAAAAAAAAAAAATTTTACACAAAATAAAAACCGGCTTCAAAAACACTGAAAGCTTAAAAATAATATAAGAATAGGTACAGGCAACATCACACTTCTATATTGAAGTCGGTGACAAATTTTAACACTTTCTAGGAGATCATCGTTTGGCGCCGACTTCAATATAGAAGTGTGATGTTGTCTGTACCTATTCTTATATTATTTTTAAGTTCTCAGTGTTTTGAACGGAAATTTATGTTAATTATTTTTTACTTTTTTATAATCAACTCACGCTTGACCATAAATGTTACGAAATTTAAAAGATTCCTAAAATACTGTTTTACTGTTCATAATCATACTTTACATAGGCTCGAATAAAACTATTATTTACCCACATGTATAATGTGCTGTTGATTCTACCTTCTAAAGCTTTGATGCAAGGCGTCGTGAATAAAGGGGGTAACATTAAGTATTTAAAGGAATTCAGCAATAAAGTTTTATAGGAAACATTATTTTGAACCTATGAATCGTTGCATATTTACTTGAAGAAATTATCATACTGGTTTATTAACACTGCACTGTGCTATGTGGCCGCGGCAATAAAATATAAACATTTAGGAAATAAATATCTACCACTTTTCTTTCAGCATTTTTTGTATGCATTTGATTTAACATTTCGTCTTTGACTACTTTTATTAGCGATTTTTACACATAAAATAACTTATAGAAAAAAAGAACGAAAAACATATTTTTTCACACATAAAATAATTTAGGAAGAAGGATTAAAATAGTTTTCTCCTATAAATACCTAATCCATTATTTACACTATTCACCATATTACTACACTAATCTATAATAATAATGAAAGTTAACAAAATAAACGCAAGCTGCAAAATTAAAATTCGATCGTAAAGAAACACGTAATATATTTTTTTGCGCCCGCGACACGAAGCGACATGACCATACCCTGAGACGACTTGGCGAGTACTGTCTTCTATGGAGCGCGATCGTAACCAAGCGAAATTATAGAATTTTCGACATTTTCCTAAATATTTTATATGACATCAAAAAATCTGCCTTCACAGTTCACTAGATAATAACGAACTACATGTTTTGGTATAACTTTTATACTGTTTTATGTATATTTCGATTTCTAGTCGTGTTTTTGGTTTTTGATTTAGACCTATGTTTGGATTTTTTTTCTATCGAGTGAAATGGAGTAAATCGTGTTTCTGCTTTCACAGTTCACTAGATTATATCTTCAAGTTTAAGGTGTGTGAATTTCAGAATTGTGGGTTCTAATATAATCCAGATCTAGACGTTCTAAGATCGGCAAATTTGGGAAATCCTCGCCTTAATGACCGCCGCCGCGGCTGAGGCTGGTGCCAGCAAGCCGAAGCTGCCGTGGGTGGGCGAAAACCATCTGCGACGATAAGGTCGCGTGGGACCGCCGGAGCCCCGCAGCGCCGGAGCCGTGACAGAAGCCATGAATGCTGCATGCTGCTTGCTTGCATGCTTTAAGCTTGCTTGCATTACATCAAATGACTGTTTTTAAACGTATGCATAGATTTGGTAATACATAATTATAATGAAAGACCTTATATTTGTGGTATTTTGATTTTAGGGCACGTTATATTATGAGAAGATATTACGTTAGGACTTATAGAAAAGTTTTTTAGGAATTTTAAATATTATAGATTTATATTCGATAGTCTTAAATCCCTCACTGCGTTCGGGATGTAATTATTTAACATAGGGAGTTAAGCATAGAGTCCATCGTTACGCCCGCAAGTCAAGTCACTGCTTTATCCCTCGGTTAATAATCTATTAAAACATAATAAAAATGTATGGATAAAAAATCTGTAATTGCGAGATAAATATACAGGACGCCTTAATCACTAGCAGAACACGATGAAATAGTTGTCAAAAAAGTATTTATTTGTTTCTCTACTTGCCCTGAAAGATCTCCGAAATTACTAGACAGATGTTAATACGAAGAAAGTTTAAAAGTGTAGATGTTAATACGGTTTTCACCAAAATGCTTAGATTTTTCGGGATTATCACATGGCCATCATTACTTTTGTTTAAATTCTTTTTTATCTTTAGTAAAAAAAATATTTTTCTAATTTTTGAAACGTGAAAATCTCCTGTTAACACATCACGGTCACGTGTCCTAAATGTGTCTGTTGTTAAGTCAACAGTATTAGACTTTTTAAGGCGAAACGTAGATCGTCAGCACAGCTATAGTATACATAATATTTCCAGACAGTACAACATAATGTGTACTTATAAATACAATTGAAAAAGGTTAGTGTATTTTGCCTTAATTTATTCAAATGATGTGTTGTAATTCTTGTATTTATTATAATTTATAATGTGTGGACTGTAATGTAATTTGAATACATATCAGTGACACACCTGTAATAATGTACTTAATATATGCATTATATGTATTCAGCTGGTAAGCTCTAACTAATAACAAATGCGTTAAAATGATGATATAATGAATTAATTCAGAAGATCTACGTGTAGTCATCGGGTATGGTTCTATTTAGATTAATATTTTTTGCGTGCACATTGTTTTGACGAAAAGTTTATTTTATAAAGAACACGATAAAAAATAGCACAAAATTCAAATCTCAAAACGCTTGCTAATGAACTTTTCGATGGATTTTTTAGATGTTGACTATTCATAAAATATAATAATAATATATTATAATATAACAAAGTTATTACACTTATAACAACTATTGCTATTACAATAAATTGCACCTATTCTGTGTATAAACATTTGTTATTATTCAATTTTAAAACAGCAAAAGTACCAAGTCCTCAGGTATTTCCCACTGATCCAGCAAATTTTTGTTTTGACACTGCTAGAAGCATTTGCGTTTAATGCGCTACTTTTCAGTTTTCGCACAATTTTGATTTACTTGTACCGCCACAAATATAAAACAAACAGTTCTAAATAAGTATATAATACCTATATGATATTGCTGAACAATTTATATAAACATTCTCAAAGACACTTGAAGAAACATGATTAATAATATTTTACTCGATAGAAAAAAAATCTAAAGATATCTTATCTCTTCAATATTTGCTGTGAATCAGAAAATACAAAAATAATTGAAATAATAGTTTTACCAATGGACGTGCATTTTTATTATCTAGAAAACTGCAGAAATACATTTTTTATTTTGAACCCCTGTTTTCCAAAAATCGATTAAAACGTGTAAAAAGTAACGATTTTGTTAGGTCACAGCGCGTAAGCGACATTAGAAGCTATTGCAATTATCAACTTTAAAACCATGCAATAAAGCAGTCGCCTTGCACCTCCTCGCCTTAAGCCGTGTACGTGAGCCTTTTCCTTGCCGCGTCTATTATTTTTCTGGTCTGTGCGCATTGAACTATAAATCGAGTCTATGCGCTATAAAACTGGTTGGCGCAACTGAGCCTACTGCTTAGCTATAAATGAGAGATGTTCCAAGAGCCTGTAAGATATAACACAAACAACATACTAGGCAACTATCGGATAGACTCTTTTGCGTTTTCAAGAAAACGTTGAGTGGTTTGCAATTATTCCTGGACCATAAGCAGTTTTAGCTGAAGTTCTATCATGAAAATAATTATGTCCGAATATTCAGATGTATTTAGATTGTTATTGTGAGTTTTTAAACTAGGTATATTTATTATTACTGTTTATTCTTAATGCTTTTTTGTTGTTGTCATATTTCTTAATTGTATTTGTAAGCAAACTCCGTAATCTACTGATTGAAACAAACCGGTACGGATCTAGAATTCTGGGACTCGATGCCCATTGTTAGATAATTTATATATCTACGAGGCTAGTGGCCACTTGATGATAATAGTTTATGGAATGGTTGACAGGTTTATATGACATACCACGCCGGAAGTTTCTCATACCATCGTCGTAATAGTATAAAAAGTCTATTTATCCATTCCTATTCTATTTACGAGTACGTAGTTGGATATAGATGAATCTACCGTAAATGGCATATTTCTCTTTCCACTATTTTGCCGTCGCAAAATAAATCTAATGCCTATTCACATTTCAGTAGATTTTGTTTCTTCATCTTTGCGTTTTTGTGCATACGATTCTAACGGTACAATGGTGCCGCCTCGCCGTGGCGCACGATCACGGTGGCTGCCTATCGCTCGCCATGGCGCGATTTGGCTGAAATATAATTCGATTCGTACACGATTGACAGGGCCGGCTTTGGTTGTATGTACCTATAGAACTGAACCTATGATAATAATTCTAAAGCATCAACCCCTTAACAAATTTGACAATAAGTTCAAAATATTTTTTGCTTCCTTTACGTCATTGCAGTATTAAATGAGTATCTTATTTTTTTTTTTCACTCTGAATGCTATACCAAAGCCACGGACAAAGCCTATGTCTATTTGCTTTGCGCCATCAAGTCAACATTCGCGGATATTAAATATTATTTTGTAGTCTTGAAGTGTGCACTTGTAATAATATAATAGCACTTATATTATTACATGTGCATTTTTTTGTCATATGTTTCATATTATTTGAAAAGTAAAAAGAAATTAAAGTGAGGTTTTAGATACCTAATAATATAAAATTAATATTTTTCACGTGAGAAATATTCTTTCGTGATGATCCATATCTGGTATATTTATATAGAAGCGTAATAATTATTTATTACATTTTTATTGCTTTACACATACCTTAAATAAATGTTAGTTCAGTTTGTGTCTGGAAATGCTTATGTGGAGGATATTATAGCATTATAAAGTAAGCGGAGTAAACCGGTATGGATAGCACAAGGTATGTCATATTAGGTTTTTACCTATTAAATTGCCATTATGTCTATAAAAAGTTATATTTTTTTATTGTTACGGTGGCAGACGAGCCATGGCCCACCTGATGGTAAGTGGTAACTATCCGCTCATGGACATCTGTAATGCCAGGGGCACAGCTCAGTCACTGCCTACCTGGAAAGAAGTGCTCTTTTTAAGCCTCGTTTGAAGTAGGACATATCGTAGCGCTCAGGAAACACCGCAGCTGGGATATCATTCTAGAGTGGTGTTGAATGTTTTCACCCGTATGTAGTCGATAAAGAGCGTCGGTGGCGCAGTGGACTCGGCACTTGCCTTCCAATCGGGGGGTCGGGGTTCGAGACCCGCCATGTACCAATGTGTTTTTCGTTTCGAATTTCATATGTACATTTGTCTGACGCTCCTACGGTGAAGGAAAACATCGTGAGGTAACCTGCATACATCTGCGAAGAAATTCAATGATGTATGTGAAGTCGACCAATCCGCACTGGGCCAGCGTGGTTGACTAAGGCCTAATCACCCTAACATAGGGTAGGCTCGAGCCCCTCGATGGGGACGTATATGGGCTGTGATGGTGGTGGGTGGTGGTAGTCGACATTCCACTCATTCGTACCAAACGATTCGTTTTCTCATTCATTATGCGACTGCAGAGCTATTGAATTATCTTACGGAACGATGCGTCCGTGTTTCCAACAAATATATAATTTGGGGATTTTCAAGGCAAAAGTAAACAGGCACTATTTGAGTTTGCGTGCTCCACTTCAGACCACATCTTTGCTCTCCATCAGGCAAGGTTGTGATCAAACGCACTCAAATCTATCATAAAAATCACATCAATTTTTTTTTTCTTTTAAAAAACGTCGCCCCACACTAGGATTTTCTCCTGTGTCGTGGGTGCAGTTACAAACATAGAATATTACAGGCACATACACCCAGACCGGAACAAATTTCTGTAGGCCATACAAAACATTTGTCCCGTACGGGAATCGAACCCGCGACCCGTTGCGCAGTAGGTGATCACTCGACCTCTGCGCTAAACGTGTCGTCAAATCAATTCAGTTACATTAAAACATTGATAGAATTCGGAGTATTGAAAGACTGTTCCCTGAGCTCCCAAGCCCGGCTCTGGGTGTACAAGTGTTTAGTAAAATTCGGCAGTTTGTATTATTCACTATCTATTCAGCTACATCGAAACAGTGATAGACTTCAAAGTATTAAAAGACTGTTCCGTGAGCTCCCAAGCCCGGCTCTGGTGTACGAATGTTCAGTCCCTCAGGAGTTGGGCGGTCAAACACAATAGAACTATTTGCTCAATGACTCCACGAATTACAGGCCGCATTAAGTGCTGTGTGAAAGCGAATGTTAATTTGAGCAGAGGCCTATACCCCGGTCAATTTATTTATTACACTTTTCCACATAATTGGGAATATGGATAGAGGCGTTGCCCTTTTTAGGGTTTCGTGGTTAACTTGTCATCCTTATAGTTACGCCATATCCGCCATTACGTTTTATTCTCGTCTGTCTGTTCCGGAAACTTAAAAAGAAATAGCAAAGGCCACCTACCTACACGCATCGTCTGTCGCTTTGAGGGCTACGCTTTTCAGCTTTCAATGTGTAGAAATGATCATTGACGTATATAACCTAGACTCGCTGTTGCGAAGAAATTTTGTGCCCCAACGCGGGACGGCGCCGAGTGAGGTGTGGTGACGTTCGGAGCGGGGTATAGTGCAAAGAATAATCTTGTGTTCACGCCGATGCGTCGAAAATGATTTTTACCTATTTTTCTGAGGTTGCCTCTGAGAGATTACATAACATTTAATATTTCTTGGAAAATTAACTTTGAATGTATAAAACTTTATAAACTATTTTAGATATTTATTTATTTTATTTATTTATTAATGCTTTATGTACCTTGTGTACCAAGGCGGACTTAATGCCTAAGGCATTTTCTACCAGTCAACTTTTCAAATGATAATTTATTTATAACAATATCTTAAAATAAAAGAAATAAAAATGTTGTTATTTGTGTTTCATTTATATTATTCGCAACTTATTAAAATGCGTAACAAAAAATATTTTTAATACCTACCTTGTTAAATAGAATAACACATAGAACTGACAATTTAATTAAAAAGTAGTTAAAATTAACCAAACTATATTAGTTATGTTAAGAAGTATAGGTAAAATAACTTACCTATGAAAACTTATGCCTGCAGCAACATTTGCTCTTCCCGAATAATTTTTGCATTTTACCATAATACAAGAAGGCATTTTATATTTAGAACTATCGATGCAATATCAATCATAATGAGTTATTATTATACCATCACTTTTACAACTTTTGGCACATCTGTTTTTTATTGTTAAATTTAATCTATGTCAGCGACTCGGTAGCGTCCTCGCTCCAACAGAATATTACATAAGAGTAAAAGAGACGACAATACTAAGGTGGCGGCCGTGGCGGCCGAGCGTATTACGCAGTTTCGGAAACATATTTTTTGTTTTCATCAAGAAATATATGATTACTCACCTTAAAAATATGTCAATTACTTAACAAATATCCACAGGTACACAAATATGGAGTTTTATTGTATCACTATAACTGTAAATCTCTGTTTTACCGACACAATATCCAAAGCACATCAACTGCTTCTCTCATTCGCTCGCGACCGACTAAGCGAACTGGTGCCGATTGGCTCCAGTTGACTGCTGAATTTCACTGTACCGGACAGCGCGTCTAGGTTATATACGTCAATGGAAATGATGTATAATTTTACAACACAAAATTCACTAGAGTCTGAAGAATTACCATTTTTTTGTTAAGAAGACAATTTTGATTACCATCCTAAAAACTAACTTTTATATTGACTATTTCGCAATTTGAAACCAGTGATATTATTATTTCTTTAACGTTCTTACAAAATAACCATTTAGATGTTAAGATAATTATTCAGTGTTACAAAAATGTAATAAAAGGTGATGTTTTTGTTCGTGAATCTGGCTTGCAACAATTGAAACTATGCAATGATGAACCTTTTAATCATATAATATGCAATCGCCTCCGGGCCCAGTGGCTGAGGCCACCGGGTGTTGACCGGGAGGTCCGGGGTTTGATGTTCCCGTGAGAGCAGATTTTTTTCTGATCGGGATCGTACATTTCTTTGGGATGATTGGGTCAAAGGACTGTTAATATCAGTAATGTCACTTTGTTCTATTTTAGTCATCATGATCTCAGCCGCACGACGCCCACTGCTGGGTATAGGCCATAGGTATTTTAGTACTTCATTATAATTCAAATTATGTTCTTACCATTGGAGAACACACCATAAAACTGTCAGGGTTACAAATATCATACAGACACGACCAGATATAAACAAATGATTGGAAATGTATTGTTAACTGATAGAAAATGCCATATGTCATCAAGTCCGCAATTTCAAATTCAATTCAATAAATAAATAAAATAAATATATAAAATGTACACAGATTAAATATTAATTTAAGTGTTTTTTTTTGCTACACCTACCAAAGTAATGTGATTGTCTGTGAATACTAAGGTACATAATTAACGCACAGACAAACACAAACAAGCTTTGTTTTGTTTGAGAGTTTGGTTAGCGCCATGGAAAGATATAGCAAGCGGCTTACTTCTCGGGTACGGAATTGTCTCTTGGAGCTCAAATCTTTACTTAGTAATTTGTGTATGCTAACTACAAGCGAACTTTGGGACGCAAGTACTGAATCTAGTTTACACTTACAGTCGGATGCTAAATCAGTTCAGGGCCCGTTGGAGTTCTAAGGGACTTACGCGAGTGCTTTAGGGCGCCTTTCCACTAATTATGATCCTGGAACACAGACGTGAAACTGTATAGATTCCGTGGGAGTATGTGTGTCGCACGGAACACCAATGCTATTGTTTCTAAGATCTTTTATCTACCATTCGTTTATGTTTAAAGGAAAATTGACACGCTTGGTTTTTATATAAATGGATTGACTAACGTTGTCTAGTTAAATGCATGTCTGTGTTGACCCAAGTTAGTATGGGAGTTCGCCTAAATTTAAAGAATTTTGCACACTAACGCAATTAACTAAGAATTATTGTAATTTGGATCTGGTTATGTCAGAAAAATTTCATTTCAATACTATGTGGGAACTGGGAATCTAGAGAAATTTTACTTTGAAGTTGGTATTTCGAGGTTATGTTGTCTTTAAATATAGATTGATAAGGTATATTTTGTCATACAAACTCTTGGTACAAATCACACATTAATAAAATTAGGATGAACCGTATAGCCCCTGTACACATTAATACGATTGCAGAAGTTGATTAAAATATTCAAATACATGGCGGAAAAACAAACATGACCAGTGTTGCCAGCAGCATGATGCTATTTATTCCTATCTGAAAAGTCCCAAAAAGTTCCGCCTGAGTAAAAATATAAAAAAATCAATGAGAAAAATCACTCAATCAAATTAAATTGAATAATTCGACTCACTTTTTGCACAAATTAGAAAATACTTCCGAAGACTAAACATCTTGTAAACTAAAACAGAAATAGCAATCGACTTCGGAAATGCTATTCGGACCCAGGCGAGAAAAAATGGCGACGAGATGGATTTTACTTAATAATTGATTTTTGCAAGCGGAGTACGTAACATGCAGTTGCTGTGTGTGGTCACCATATCTTACTTAACTTACACTTTTCAGTTTACCCTATGAGTAGGTTATTTTTCGATTACCTACGCTTCTATTGGGTCCGAATAGCTATCGACTTTTATAGGGACCCGGATCCAAATAACCGCTCCGAATTAAATTGGGTAAGACATTGTGCATGCTCTGTTTGTAAAAATAATTAATAAGTAAAATCCACCTCGTCGCCATTTTTTCTCGCCCGTGTCCGAATAGCAATCGACTTATATAGGGACCCAGGGGGCGCTACCACCTAACTCATAACGATCACTCGCTATCACCTTCGTGACATTAGGACAATAGTTCTTATGTCACCTGTGACATTATGATATGATAACTATGGTCTGATAGCCACTTTCTCAGCTGCTTAGAGTCCAGCTACTTCATAGAAATTATCAAAACTTTTTTTTAATATACAACTGAGTTGGCAAACAAGCAAACTACCCACCTGATTGTGAATGGTAACAGCACAGATTTAGAGTAGGCTAGATACCACCTGTTGCCCGGCGCAGCGTGCCCGAGGCGTGCCCAGAGTTTGAGCAATGCTCAAACTGACCGCGCTTCTACTTTAGTTGGCATTCTACCGTAACGTTGACGAGTCGTTTGGTTGAAAACGTAAAAATGCCAAATTGCGCAATTGTAAACTGTAAAAACTCTTCAAATGTAGTAAATCGTGTCAATGGAGATGTATCCTATCATCCGTAAGTAATTTGTTTCACAAATAGTTGTTATTCATTTTAAAATCAATTATTTATGATTTGTTGTGATATTCGCGTGATACTACTGCGATAAATTCGTATTTGGGAATGTTGTTATATTTATTTTACATTGCGGGTTTGGCTTTGAAAGACCACCATCGGGTGTTTTGGCCGTACGCAATGAATTTTAAACGACAGAATCACTTCACAGTAAACAAGTTTCGTGGTACAAGGACTTTTATCATTCGTCTGTAAAATTTTGCGACTGGTGATGTACAATGGTTACTTTCAAATCGATTTTAGCAATCAAACCATCAACCAATGAAAATGCATTTTCGAATTAAGTATAGATAGGGCATGATTGTTTTCAGTTTTCCAAGCGATCCCATTATTAAATCAAAATTCAATAATTAAATAAAAAGTATATATTGTAAGCAGCAGTAAGCAACAGTTAGTCTATAGGTCGAAACCCGCAACATATTAGGTATGTGGCGCAAGAGCGTAGCTAAGATTTTGTTAGATTGGCAGGTGTTTATTAATGTTACTAATATTATAAACGCGAAAGTTTGTAAGTATGGATGTTTGTTACTCTTTCATGCAAAAACTACTGAATGGATTTGAATGAAATTTGGTAGGTAGTTGGATTACAACATGGATTAACATATAGACTATTTTTTAGCGGAAAAGTCAGTTGTTCCCGCGGGAAAGACGACATACAGTTTTTTCTTTGAACTTTTAGGGCGAAACGTAGTACGCGGGCACAGCTAGTTGGCTATAAGTATGTTATTCTTACTTTACGGTTTGTGAGCATTCTGCATCTTGTGCCCGTACCTCGCTACGTTGTGTGTGGCGTATGTGGCGTCACAGCGCCAGGCCGTAGGTGCAACTTTGTATAGACGGACAGCTTTACTAAGACTCACCGGCTGTCTTACTCTCCACGCCGAAACACAACAGCGCAAGCGCTGCTGCTTCACGGCAGGATTAGCGAGCAAGATGGTGGTAGCAAGCCGCGCGGACCTCATGTGTCTGTCAATTGATAAATCGATTCTCTGATCTGGTGGTAAGGTATGTTAAAAAATTTACTAATCTATCAACTATGATTTTTTTACAGTTTTTATTTCTTTATAATTTTTGTCGACTTATCGTATCGACGGAAAAAGAAAGAAAATCTATTATACCTATAATATACCCACAGATATCGAGTCGATATCTGTGTACGTACCCTACAGTCATATTTTATAAGACCTGAAAACAGTCTTAAAACGAACAGATATTCTTATAAAAAGTCCAAATGATAATTATGAATTTACTTGGTAGAAAGGCGAGTGTGCGAGTCGAAGAGCGGAGCACGCGACGCGCGTCGTCTCTCGTCGATATCTGATGGCTCACCGAGCGAGCGCGCACGTCGCGCGACTCTCGCGTTGCGATTGAAACGATTCTTTTTATGTGTGTACATCACTAAATGACTCGCGTGACGTCATAGTGAGTGGGGATATGGAGGCACGCTCGGTTCTCATACTATTTAATGAACAAGTGGTATCTAGCCTACTCTAAATCTGTGGGTAACAGTCACCTATAATATGTGTGGTTCTTGTGAGATTTGCAGCAAAACTGCAACCCCCACAAAAACCATAGCGTACGTTGCCAACTTGTGACATAAGATGTAAAGTCACGGTAGATACCCAGTAATTTTACCGCCATATCTTACCTTTCAAACCGGAACACAGCAATGCAAGCACTGCTGCTTTGCGGCAGAAATAGGTAAGATAGAGGTACCCAAGTAGACGACCCCGGTACAGATTCTCCCTCCGGTATACGGTATACTTAAGGGAGAAGAAGGCTAAGAGCTTCCGTGTTGTGTTAAAAGAATAATACTTAAGACGATATTATTTTATTGTGTTATATTTTTATCGCGTCGCTGCTTCCCTACAGTCGGCTTGCGGTGAGTCGCGTACCGCAGCAGTTGCAAGAGCTCCAGCAGACTGAGGACGCTGCACCCGAAGAACACATTGAAGATTCCACCCAACTGTGCTGCATGAATAATAATTCTTGTTAACAACACGGCACAAATTCAAGATGGTAGTTGGAGAGGAGACGGAAATTATCCTGAATAGATGAACAGCTTCCCGCCAGCTTTATTTTTGTTTTTTTCCGTGGAAATTTTCTCGTAGTAGGTAAAGTTAATTCAACAGTGCTTTTTTATAAGTCCCGTTAAAACACTTTCTGATGTGCTTATGCAAAAAGTTTTAAACTCTGTCTAAAGTTAGAGCTTAGTGGAGCATTGGCGCGTGCGCACAGCGAAAGATTGCTTCGGTTAAGTAACGTTGGCAGTGGTCAGTCCTATGATGAGTGACCGAAATACGATACATCTGGTCAAATAGTGGTTCCTGCGCCTGATCTCGCCCCGGCCGTGTCGGCAAGCACTGCTGCTTAGCGGTAGAAATAGGTACGAAAGAGCCACCCGTGCAGACGACTTTTGTATATAATTTCCCTCTGGTCAAAATAGTTCAGGTCCTCTGAGAGTAGTTTACACTAACAAAGTTTTGCGCTGGATAAAATAAATAAATTACAAAAATACAACATAATTATTATATTGTTGATTAATTAAAAAAATGCTCACTCTCCCTAAAACCACCAGTACAATAATGTTTGCTTTGATTAGGATAAAAACCCCTAGTTTCGTGGGCAAACCCAATGGTTCTGCTTACGAAACTGTAGGTCAAACTTCTGCTCGTAAAAGACTGGTTTTTATCCGACAATCTTATATGTAATGTTTTTTTTTTGTATTGTTTGGTTGCAGTACTCACAGAACAAATCGGTGGCTCTAAAGTAGGACTGGCGTGTGTTGCTCATCGTCTCCCTCCTGTCTATGTAGACCCTCACAATGGTCACCTTCTTGAAATCCAAGCCGTCGCTGTAAGCAAAGTAAAGACACAAAGTGTCTACTTACTATGTGGTCAACGTTCGCTGCGGTCAGTCCTATGATGGGTGACCAAAATAAGAAACATATAAAGCACCTCCGTGCTTCGGAAGGCACGTTAAACAGTGGGTCCTGCGCCTGATCTCGCCCCGGTCGTGTCGGCTAACCGTCCCATCGGACTAGGCGAGTGAAGGAACAGAGAGCGCACTTGCGTTTGCGCAGTCTCTTGTGCACTATAATTAATGATTAAACGAACTTACCTGTACGTGAAGTTCAATCATAATTATACGAAGGCTTCGTCCGAAGGGATTAGCAAATAATACTTGTAGTAACGCCTAGTGATACGCCAGTCACGCACTTTATTTGAGGGTATAAATAAAATTTAAAATGAGTCTCACGTCAACAAGGTGGGCGACCTATCCGCTCGCTTCATTTAGTTTAGAGTAGCCGCATCCGGAATATTTCACACAAAAATGGGGACTTGTAGTTGGGAGGGAGGGTTGCTAATCCCTTCGGACGAAGCCTTCGTATAATTATGATTGAACTTCACGTACAGGTAAGTTCGTTTAATCATTAATTATACTCGGCTTCGTCCTCGGGATTAGCAAATAATACTTGTAGACTTTTAGAGATAATAGTGTGAAATATTTTGTTTATTCCTGAATTTTCATTAATTTATGTTAATAAGAATAAACATCAATCATCATTAGAATTACTCGTATTATTAACAATTGTTCTGGCAAAATAATTATTTCCATTAGTATTGACATTACTTATGGTTCTATTATAGAATCGATAGAATGTGCTTGAAGAGCCGCTCCATCCAGCGGTTCATCTTATTTGATCTAGGCCGACACCTAGGTGATGAGCCTCGGATGTAGCGGCGTGCTGTGCGCGGTAAATATGTTTAGATCAAAAACGCTATCGCGCAGTGTGTTCTTTATTCACTGACTTAAGGTTTGGGAACCGACAGCATTATAAGGCTTTTTAGCACTTATGAAGAGAAGGAAAGATTTCAATACTTTTAATATTAATCTAGGACAATGTTTGTACTTTGTGTGCTGTCAACAGCGCAATGAGAGTGATGAGTTTTTTCGAAAGTTTTTCAAAAGACAATGTTTCATTGGCGTAAAATTGGCTGACATAATTAATAACTATTGAAGTATCCCACATATTTGGGCAAGGGAGGGCGTAACCGAAATATTCATTTAAAATATCTTCTTACTCTGTCATCTTCTCGTAAATTATTTTCCCCTAAGCAGGGCGAGCGTGGATCTATAGGAGTTAAGCGTGCCATATTGAGCTCCCTCTTCATAATAGTTTGTTGAAATAAATTATTTGTGGAATTGAAGGATTATACAAGTCACAATTATTGTCGTTACAGTAATTGAACCAGCGCCGTAAATAAACATTATATTGTTTAAAAGAACTTTGGAATATAGATGCTAATATCGGCGGTACACTCCACGCTGTCCGCATAAGTTCCCCGCTATACAATGACAGAGAACGGGGTGAAAGCATAAAAATTAAAATCGGCCCAGGAAATGCATCTGGGTCCCTATGCCAGGAGACATAATCAGTGCATTTAGTATTTATTTGACTAGCGAATAAGTCTACTTGAGGTGCCCCATACGATGAGACAATTTCCTGATATGCCCAGTCCGCTAACTCCAATTTTTTTTTTTTTTTAAATACGTCGCCCTACACTAGGATTTTCTCCTGTGTCGTGGGTGCAGTTACAAACATAGAATATCACATGCACATACGCCCAGACCGGAACAAATTTCTGTAGGCCATAAAACATTTGTCCCGTACGGGAATCGAACCCGCGACCCGTTGCGCAGTAGGTGATCACTCGACCTTTGCGCTAAACGTGTCGTCGATTCTATGTCAGGATGTACCCGCCTTGATTCGGCAACTGCCGTTATATTATCTGATAAGCTAATGTAATAAGCCATAACATACAAATTGCGACATTCACACCACTGCCATAGTTGACGAGTGATGTCAGTGAAGTGGGGGAACTGAATACCCCCCATTGTATTGATGTAAGAGATTACTGTAGTGTTGTCGATGCGGAGAAATTTGACAACTAGGTACTTACATTTTTGGCGAACACTTTTAATCTTAGAAAAGCAGCTAGAATTTCTAGGTAGTTAATGTATTGTGTTCTCTCCTGAATGCTCCACAACCCGCTAACCTTCTCCATTGCCACGTACAGCCCCGTATTTGAGGCGTCTGAGAAAATTTCCAGATCATGTGTATCATGTTTGATTTTACAAAACGGTATTTGTATTGCGTCATTCCTAGGGATATTTATAAATTTATCATAATTATCATTAATGATGATTTTAAGTTTAATTACTTAATGCGCTCGAATATTTTAGTTTAAGGCTAGTGTATTCTACAGCCGGGCAAACTGAGACTAGTAATTCGACTATTTGTGGGAATTGACGTATTCAACATCTTTTAAGAGTTAACCATTTTTTTTTTTTTTTAATTTCTGATTTGTGATCTGGAAATTTTTAGTCTAGATTAGAACGAAACCTTAAAAATGTACATATATTACTAGGTATCATTAAACTTTTGGCCTCGTTAATTAAAATCAAAGAGAGGTAATTAATTTTTTGGTTTGTATATTTGGCCAATAATTATCTAAATAATTAGTTGATTTTAGGTCCGCAGAACGGAGTAATCGGACAATTGGTTTTATTGCCTTGATGGTGCAGTACTCAAGCCAAATAGTTCTTGTTCAATTTGAAATCTTAAATATTTTCTTGAATTAGGGTCAAAAGGCATCTTTTAAATCTATTTTTGTCATGAAACAATTTTATGTTTTAAATTTTAGCATTGAGCGTAAATTTTCAATTTTTAAATGATCTGCTTTTATAAATTTATTAAAGTTTTTTTTTTTTTTTTACTCTGCACCCTACTTATTAATCGCCTTTGCAGTCTTAATAATTTCTGACAGGTTTTCGCCTAATGAATGAATAAAAAATGGTTAAGTATTTTGAAGCTGGTCTTTCATGTCTTTTTTAAGGGAAGACAGAATAAAATTCCGTCGTATGACTGAATCCGGTATTGTAAGTCACAGAGAATACGTTCTGTGTCCATCAACATTTTTATTAATTCTGGGTCACTGTTATTTTTCGAGGTCAGCGAATTAATAGCTTGGTTCAAGCATGAAATAGCCGTAGAAACTTGTTTTTGCCTAATTTCGATATTTTTATAACGTTTAGCGTTTATATCGGAGATAGCCACCTTAATTTCGGCATTCAGTACCTACGGGAGCATTAATTAGTTTGCAGTTAGTCGGCGAAAGGTATTTCACATTAATGTGTGTTCCAACTTAACTGCAAAGTCTTTGTGAATGTTGGCTCCAAAAGTATTCGAAATAGTTGGATCCTCGCCCAATATTTCAAGTATTGTGGTGTTTAGCATCGCATTAGCTGACCCAGGCTCGTCGGTATCCGTCACTTGCTCAGGCGCGCCGGCGGCGGCGGTGGTGGCGGTGGTGGCGACCACCACGGGGGTGACCGTCATGACGGCACAGAAGATATAAACGGCGGGCGTAGCCACTTCGGCGGGTTCTGGGTCGAGGTCGACCTGCATCTCCGAACGTGGCTCAGAACCAATAATCCCATCGAGCAGTAGGCCAATTATAAATCTTTCATCGTATGACATGGCATAATAAATCATGAAATGCTTCATTTCGTATTACCGATCTCCAATGATATCATTACTATGGCATAATTTCGATGATGTCAATATCATATAACGAACGAATGATCAAAAATCTGACCGAAAATCATAATTTTCGCTTTGCACTATGATATCATATGATATTATTTGAAAACCGTGAGATCGTAATAGGCCTGCAGGTTTAAAACGTTGTTATTACGTTCTTGCTCTGAAAACCACCGATATCTCCATTAGTCATGAAACAGACCAAAGTACTGTTCGCGAGACTAATTTATAGGGTAGTACAGCTCCAAAGAGAAGTACGCAAACCCGGATATGTAACCATTGCCACTATGAATACACCGATATCTCCATTAGTCATGAAACAGACCAAAGTACTGTTCGCGAGACTAATTTATAGGGTGGTACAGCTCCAAAGAGAAGTACGCAAACCCAGATATGTAACCATTGCCACTATGAATACACCGATATCTCCATTAGTCATGAAACAGACCAAAGTACTGTTCGCGAGACTAATTTATAGGGTGGTACAGCTCCAAAGAGAAGTACGCAAACCCGGAGAGGTTACCATTACCATAAGGTAGTACAGCTCCAAAGAGAAGTTCGCAAACCAGGATAGGTAACCATTACCACTATGTATATACTGTATTTGTTCTTTAGTATATAATCATAAAAAGTAGGTGCATGTTACGATTGGATAATTATTATTACTGCTAATCAGTTAAGGAACAATCCTAAAATACTGTTCGCAAAATTATTATTGGGTAGTGCAACCCCAAAGAGAGGTACGCAAGCCCAGTTTAGTGAATAATCACTGTAGCAATAACTATTATTTAGTAAACTTTCTTCTTAGAGATATAGTGTCATAAAAATTCATACAAAATAAGCCCACTAGGTAGGTATGAAATAAATCTTATTTAACAGTTTTCGTAAAACTATTTCATTGGATTATAAAACTTCATTTCAGAGGAAACCAGTAAAAAATAAAAACGTGACAAATTTACCATTATAGGTATAATTCGTCATTAACTAATAAAGTTTCTCTAGTACTTATGAGAATATAACAAGATGGCTGACTTATCATACTTCTGCCCGTTATCAAACGAGCATTGTACGGGCAGCAAATAGAAAATGACATTTTCGGCCATAGTCACTAATAAATGCACTTATTCACACAATGACTAACCTTGAGACTCCGCGTACGGCATCTTCGTAACACTTCGAGTTTTTTAAACTTACACAACACATTTGACAATCCTCCTCACTTTTCCGCTTAGGCATTATAAATAAGCACTACCTCACTTAAAGTAAAAACTTTTAAGACGCGAGAGTGTGATCGTGGCGAGCACTAAAAAGCGAATGAAGCGAGCGGATAGGTCGCCCACCTTGTTGACGTGAGACTCATTTTAAATTTTATTTATACCCTCAAATAAAGTGCGTGACTGGCGTATCACTAGGCGTTACTACAAGTATTATTTGCTAATCCCGAGGACGAAGCCGAGTATAATATCTCCTGTGTTGATGGCTAGCCTCTATTCACATTTGCCACTGTGACCGAATATTGGTTAGAAGGACATTACTTATACTCTATGGTTAAGATCCTGATGAACTAAGGTCCGGGCCACATCGAACATAATAAAGAATGTGCATAGAATAGGAATTTACAATTCGACCTATCTTAACTTTCTTGTGTTCGATTGCAATGTAAAATAAATAAATAATTACTTTATTAGGATAAAGCAGGCTAGATGTTACGTCACTAGACTTTGACAAATTAGAGTTTTTGAACTTGAAAGTATAGAAACTTTATTGAACTTGAAAGTATAGAACTCAAAATCAAAATCTTTTAATTGATGAATATAAGTCAAGTCCTTTGATATGCAATTAAAATATCCAATATTTTTCCATTCAACGCTAATATCATTACTTCTTTATATTAAATAAACGACTGACCAAGAACCGAATTATATTGTTAAGCACGAAGTCTTCATTTTTAATCTTTGAGACATCCCCTTACCTTCAAACAAAGGTGTAAACAAAAATTATAACAATGGTAAACATGTATGTATGATATCATAGTCTACGTTGCATCTCTTTGTCTAACCGGTTTTAAGAGTGTTATCAGCTTGTGGTTCTTAAACTTATTTAAAACATAACTGAGCTTTGTCTTATAAAAGTTATTATTAATTTAACATAAAAATTGTTTATATTCCCTATTAACACATAATACTGTGATAACTGTGTGAAAGCTAACCACAAAAAAGTGCCATATGTTTTGAATGCCATTTTTATAAACACAATCTTTAAAAATATACTTGAGCTTACTTGGGCAATGTAAATCGGACCCTTACATTTTAAATAAACTAATTATGAGTCTACGCAGAAGAAATCGCGGGTAGAAGCTACATAGATCATAAAATAAAAAATGAAGAGAATAAAAGTATTAGCATTGCAAATTCAGTAAGTTCAGCCGGCGTTCTCGGATTCACAATTCCTTAGCTGGACGGTTGTAATTGTTGTAAATGCATATTTATGTATAATTAGTAACTTGCGGTAAAAATCCTTTGAACCTTGTACCTGACTATGATAGTAAATCGTCCATAGAAGATAAGAATATTCTCTCTTATTTTTCTACTCTTAGAATTTCTTAGAACTTTTATGTTGTGCACAGTTGTTATCGGTTGCAAATTGGATTGTGATTTAATTTAATATTGATATGTTGATGTGTGTGATGGTTTGTAAACTGTAATTGTGTCATAAATAAATAAAGAATACAGTCGCAAATGCCGCACGTCGTTCATCAATAAGTTCATCTACCAGTTCAAGCTCATTTTCATGTTCTGGATCCTTCTCAGATTCTGACAGTTCAAGGTCTTCGAAAGAATCTGAGCGAAAAGAAGGAAGTCCTGTTCATTTCCGTTATTATTAAGTATGCTTTATTATTAAGTGTGAATTATTTCTCTTTATTATCTTTGTAAATAATCTGCTAAATTTTTTACATGTAACAACTTTGAATATAAGGTTTCTGGGTTTATAGGCCTTACTAGAGGCTCATTTATGGGAAAATGTATAACTTTTTATAACAAAGGTCCACAGAGTGTTACTGACTTACCTTTTTATAACTTTAAAGCGCATGTAAAAAAGACTCTAATGAGTAAAGGATATTATAAAATCAATGATTATCTGAATGATTTAAATGAATAATGTACTTGCCAGTACATTATACATTTAAATCTATGAATTAAGTCTACAATTAGGATCAAGCATTGTAATGGAGCATCTAATTTTGTAATGGAAGTTGAGCTCAATCTTTTCCTTTGAGTTCTGCTTCCAATTGACGACTCTGCAGCTCTGTAACAATACAGGGAGAAAAAAATAGCCCTTGCTGGTTTTTTCCAGTACAAGGTCGCCCGCCGTAGACTTGTGAACCAATAGCGTAGCGTAGCGTTCTCTGACGTTCAAAAGCGATTGTAAAATCCTAATTGAATAAAGGAATTTGAATTTGAATTTAGTTTATAGGCCTTAGTTTGACATAAACAAGTGCATGTAAAGGTCTATATTGAATAAAGATTTTTGAGTTTTGAGTTTGATGAATTATTTCTCTTGATTATTAAGTGTGCGAGTTTTCTTTGTAAATAATCTGCGACAATTTTTACATGTAACAACTTTGAATAATAGATTTCAGGGTTTATAGACCTTAGTTTGACATCAACAAGTGCCAACATCCATCAACAAGTAAAGGTCTATATTGAATAAAGATTTTTGGGTTTTGAGTTTGAATTTAGAGCCGATTCACCACTTACTAGAAGTCATCGATCAGACTGTTCTGTTGAGACAAGGCGTAGAGAGTGGTTTTGATTTCAGTGTTCTCTGCGTTACAGGTGCGCAGGCATCCACACGTTGACGGGGAGACCATACCTGTGGAGTAAGTTCTAGGTAGTAGTTGGTATGCCGACGTCACGAGCTACGCCTGGCGTTAGGCAACGGTGACCTCTCGTTGTCAGCCATCGTTAGTGAGATGCTGGCTAGTAAGAGCGAATGGGAGTATGTCGACTCCTTCTGCTTGAATGTTATCACGCAGAAGGAGGCAGCGGAGGGGGAGTGGAAAAATGACCCAAATGCCGCTCCTCTCCGACGCAGACGGTTGGGCAGTAGAAGGCGAGCTTTCGCAGCCCACCTTCCATGATTGCTCCGATGTGGCCTGTGCGCTACGGTGGCTCAATCCTACAGGCGTAAAGACCCGATCCGTAGCTGGCTGGACTATCCCGGGGTGGTTCAGAGTACCGGGGTTACCCAGACCCCGGATCACTCGACTATGGACAAGATGGACATCGAGATTGGTTAAGAGGGTATGCCCCGCACTCAGCAGGGAGAGTCAAAATTTTCCTTATCACAAGCAAAAACTGCAATGTAAATTGTATACTATCGCTGCATAACTGTTAGTCTATCAGTTATGCTGTGTGGTGCTGTGAAATTGCTCACATTTGGTTCAACTATCTTGCACACATTATGACAGTCAAGAAAAAGAAACTCTACTATCAAATAGACAAATAGAACTCATTAAAGAAAAAGAAATTTTATTACGAAACAATGAAATAGAACTCATGAAAGCAAAGTACTACTATCAAACAACGAAATGATGACAATGAGGTGACGACCGTCTTACTTGCGACATTCTTGGCGCATGGAATAGCTTTAGGCAGGCACCGCGTCGATGCCGAGTTTGTGGGGTACGGTGGCATGGTGCAGTTACATTTCTCCATGGTTAAAGCTATCTCACATTCTAGCCGGCAGTACCGTCTGCAAATAATTTTTTATTAATTACAGGAAAATAATTTCTGCAAAGGTCCTTAAATGGCGGCCGGGTACCGGGGTCGCAGCGTTGGTAGGCTCCCACAAGGTGGACCGACGATCTAGTGAACGTGGCGGGAAGCCGCTGGATGCCCGATATCTCATTGTGAACCGACGATCTGGTGAACGTGGCGGGAAGCCGCTGGATGCCCGATGTCTCATTGTGGACCGATGATCTGGTGAACGTGGCGGGAAGCCGCTGGATGCCCGATGTCTCATTGTGGACCGACGATCTGGTGAACGTGGCGGGAAGCCGCTGGATGCCCGATGTCTTATTGTGGACCGACGATCTGGTGAACGTGGCGGGAAGCCGCTGGATGCCCGATGTCTCATTGTGGACCGACGATCTGGTGAACGTGGCGGGAAGCCGCTGGATGCCCGATGTACCATTTGGACCGACGATCTGGTGAACGTGGCGGGAAGCCGCTGGATGCCCGATGTCTCATTGTGGACCGACGATCTGGTGAACGTGGTGGGAAGCCGCTGGATGCCCGATGTCTCATTGTGGACCGACGATCTGGTGAACGTGGCGGGAAGCCGCTGGATGCCCGATGTTTCATTTGCACCATGCGGGAGGCGCAGGACCGATCGGTTTGGAGATCCCTGGCGGAGGCCTATATCCAACAGTGGGCGTCTCTTGGCTGAAATGATGACGTTGATGATGAATTGCAGCATACGTAATAGGCATCGACGACACATTCGAAGTTAGAAGCGAAGTTTACTACTAGCTTTCCTCTACCATAGAGAATTTAGATTTATTATATTTACCCATTTACCAAAATTCGATAATATTATTAGCTACTAGCTTTCCGCTCGCTGCTTCGCCTGCATGATTATTGTTTTCCTGTGGGAATTTCATATTTTTTCGCAGGAAAAATTATTTTGTAGCCTATTAGAAGATAGCTGTGTCCGCGAACTAATGTTTAGCCTTAAAAGTTCAAAGAAAAAACTGTAAATCTACTTTCCCGCAGGAACTACTTACTTTTCCGGGATAATAAGTAGCCTATATGTTAATCCCTGTCGTAATTCGTCCACCTACAAAATTTCATCCAAATCCATTCAGTTGTTTTTGCGTGAAAGAGTTACAAATATCCATCCATACTCACAAACTTTCGCGTTTATAATATTATAGTAAGGATGATAATGGTGATGAACGTAAGTGTGATGGATGGAGGTGGTGATAGGTGGGCTCAGAAGCTAGTACCAAACAATTAAAATTAAATTAGCTTGTCATAAATGTTTAGAACTACTTTATTAATGTGCGTTTGAATTTTCAAAATATATGATCCACGGCGTAACGATATGTTTTTAAAAGTATTATTTAGTCTTTTTATAACGATAACGAAGAAACGAACTATGTATAAATATGAAATTATTATAAATTATTATATTATAAATATGTATAGAAGTTAAATTACTTCCTGTAGATAGGGAAATACTTGAGGCCCTCCTCGCTGAAGGAGCACTTGCGTAAGTGTTGGCTCAGGTACCGCGTATCTTCAGAGATGCTGAACCCTGATGTGTAAAATTGGAACCAAACTTCTTCTTCTGGCGAGAGGGCGCTGCCGTTGACCGTGATGGCGTCTACAAACCGCTGACTATCCAGGACTACAAGCTACATTATAAACACATATACAGCATGTTAGATCGCGAATTTACATCTTTTAATCCACTCGGGTTGCCAACAAGTAAGGGTCCACTTGGTGTTAAGTGATCCATGAAGCCTATTATAGATTTTTGTGACCAAGAAGACCTATTACGAGTTGCTATTTGGATAGAGAAGAGAATTTGGATTCGAATTAAGACGCACAACATGATTTTGCTTGGTTGCTGTCTTTTTGAGCTGAGCCCCCAGTCATGCGTACTGCAGCGAGAATTTATTTTTCTAGGGGGGAAATGCGTGACCGCACCGTACCCGACCGTTGGCTAGACGGCGGGCGTGTGTGGGGCTAACCCGACAGAGTGACAGACCTACCTACTAAAACCTCCCGGTGTTCTCCCTGCCCTTTTGGGCGCGTGTGGTAGGGTCTACAATGCTATACCACTGAACTCACGCGCCCGGGCTATCGCCAAGGGGGGATTGTCCGGTATCAACAGCGAGGAATTCTACCAACAAAAATATTTTTAAAGAGTCAAGTCCTCTCCAAATTTTTCCGATCCGAAAAAAGTTTCACTTGCATCGTGGTTTCATAAAAGCACCCAGTGATTTTTTTTCATAAATAATAATTGAGAATTTAGAAAAGGTTGAATATTTGATTCGTACCCATTTGTATGACAAGTCAATATCTCGCAACGTGTTGCTCTGGTTCACCACCAACATCAGTCCATTATTGTGCCCGATCATCGATGTCTTCACATAGTTTGCATATACCGGCTTTCGACGGCCAACGAGTCCTCTCTGCCTCTCCCTGTCAAAAAAATCCATATCCTGATGAATTAGTCATTAAATTAGTGAATATTTGTAGTAGGTATCATGCAACACTAAAAATATCTGAATTGATTCTAATTAAATTTATACATATATTGGATAATAACATTAGTACACTAAGTAGTATCCGGCTCGTAGGACCAAATAAGATAATGAAACATTGTACGATTAATTTCATTTATGTGATTTGATTACACTAAGTCTATTAACCCTCATAGCATTTGGCGAGATATGTTCAGCAACAATTGGCATTTTTTAGACACTCCCATTTTGTAACCATATCTGACGCAAATAAATAATCTTATTTCATTTACTATAGGCAACTGAAGCCACTTACCATCTGCTGGGCAGTCGGTTTGTTTTGCAACATGAATGTTTATGAAAATGAGACCACGGACAGAAGTAGGAGATTATAACCTTTTGAGATATATTAAGAGATACTCTTTTGGTGTAAGAGATTATAACCTTTGAATTATGCCATTTTATTGTGGATTTTTGTATTGTTTATGACACTTGTTAGTGGTTCTTACGAATTTTAAAATTTTATTTTATTATTATTATTTACCTCTTTCATGACTTTCTTAATGCTTGTAGATGAGCACTATTCGATCGCAACCCAACATAAAAACTGTTTTTTTATACAAATAAGTTGGCAAACAAGCATACTGCCCACTTGATGGTAAGTGGTAACAGTCACCTACCTATAGCACATGTGGCTCGGGTGAGATTCGCAGCAAATCTGCAACCTCCACAAGAACCACAGTGTACGTTGCCAACTTGTGACATAAGATTTAAAGTCACGGTACCCAGTAATTTCACTGCCATATCTCACCCTTCAAACCGGAACACATCAATGCAAGCACTGCTGCTTTGCGGCAGAAATAGGCAAGACGGAGGTACCCAGGCAGACGACCCTTGTACAGAGTCTCCCTCCGGTACAAAGTGTATCCATCGACTTAGAGAAAGATCGATCATAGTAAAATGGTGGCCTGATTGTGGGTCCCGCAGAAAGTGGGTTATATGTGTGGCCCCTATGTAGCCATAAATAGACAGTGAAATAGTTACCGTTTCAAAGAGCGAGCATTGAAAATGCAGCAGAAGCTATATTGCGTGACCTCCATTCGGAATAAGTAGCTGCAGTTCACTATTTCGCCACGCCAACGGCATCTGAGGATTAATTTTAAGGGTTATTCACCATGTCGAAACGAAAAATTGAACACACGTGTGCCCAGTTGGTGAAACTTAAAATTAGTATCACTTATTATTTCGTCACCTGGACACGCCTAAATTTTAACGCGTGTCTTGATGGTGAAACTTAAATTAAATCACTTTTATGTTTTCACCAACTGGATACACGTCCGCATTTGACCCGAAACCATGACAAAAGTACAGTCGTGCAGATTAATATTTTATGTCACAATTAACGCACAGTTAACAGCCAAAGTGATCTGAATATATGGTGAGAATCGTCTATTTATTTATTTATCTATTTAGGTACATACACAGCTTACATCCGAAATAAAACTAAATATTATTGAAAGGGTGCTGGTCTAGGATGCAACCCAAACAATGTACACATAATGTTCCTTAGAAACGACTTTTAAATTACACACAAAAAAAAAGATATTGCAATGGAAATAAAACTAAACTAAACAATTAAATGACATACCCGGTTGAAACATACACAATAAAAAAAACTATTAAGCCAACAAATAAAAAAAAAAAAAAATGTATACACAAATGGAGACTTTAAAAAAAAAAAAAATAATAGCAATATTAGACACAACATATAATTCTAATAATAATAGCGAGGCTTAATTGATATGCTTTTTGACAAAATGCTTGAACGATATGTACCCGCGCCCAAAAATATCGAGATCAGGGTGCCTAGCCACCATTTCATTAAAAACTCTGCACATACGCACAATTGGATTATAATATGACGTGTTATTTTTATAGACGTTAAGTACAAAGAAATTTGGTTTTCTGCATTGGTATCTGGTGTTCGATAATCGTCGATTGGTAATCGTCGAAAGCTGTTGGGTGCAATCAACGATCATTGGGGATTCGTAATGCTCGGCGCTTGTTATTGGACACAGACCTTCGTCAAGGGTCACCAGGCGATCGGTCCTGTGCTTTTTGCATTTAGCGGCTTTCCGCGACCTTCACCGGATTATCGGTCTACCTTGTTTCGAGTTATCAACGCTGCATCTCCTTGTAGGCGCGCGCCATTCGCCTAGTGTACAAATTTCATTAAATGCAGATAAGTAAATTGTTAAAATTTTAATTTATTTCATGTTTAATCTATTCCAACTGCTTTCAAATTAAAATGCCTTATTATTTGTTATTTTTAATCTATGTGTACTAAATACTAAAATACTAATGTGTCATTTAGGAATTAATTTAAATTATAATAACATTAATTCCAACTGCTTACAAATTTAAAATGCCTTATTTATTTGTACTAATAATAATAATACTATTTACCAAAGTTTCGTCAAACATATTTATTTTTCATCTAATTAAGCTATTCCACTAGGGCACACGTTGAGGCAGGACCTTTTCGGGCCACGCACAGGTAAAACTTGTATTTATGTTTATATTCATGTATGTCTGTGTGATTGGTCCAAATAAACGTTTATTCTATTCTATTCTATTGCATAGCTTTTATCGCGGGCTTTGATTTGAGCGCGGCGACCGAATTAAGAAATTCCGTAACGAAAATAAACCTAACGCCCCCCCCCCCCCCCCCCTCCGACCGGCACAGCGGTGCGGCGTTGAAAGCCGTTTCAGTTCTGCAGACTTCGGCACGGTGTTTGTGTGCGTGTGTGTGAGTGAGTTCGAGCCCACGACTAGTTGTATTTTCCAGATATTTAAAGGATATCAAGTCTCAAACTTACGAGTATGTTTCTTATTTCGGTTACCATAAACCTATAGTTTCAATGATAAAATTCCTGAATAACCTACATGTATTGTACGAGTAAGATAATAAAAATGTTTTAAACAATATTAACTTCTCATTTATTCCATAAAAGAAAAAAATCTTATCGGTCACCACGCTCAAAAAGTGTAACTTGAATTAATATCAAAGAAAAAACTTGAATTAATATCAAAGAAAATAAAAATACTGCATAAATAAAATAAATAAATAATTATAATTGCATAAGTTGATAAAAAATGCTATGCAATAGCTTTACCGCGGCAGTCCCCGAGTGCCATTTTTAGTTTTTATTTTTAAATACTAAATTACTAATGTGTCATTTAGGAATTCATTTAAATTATAATAACATTTATCAAATAACATTTTTTTAACCTTTGCTTGAATGAGTTAAAGTTTTTTCTATTCGCAATTTGTTAAAATGTAGGTAACATGTAACAGAATACTTACGAGTATCTGCATTAGGGCTTTATTATGACTTGGCAGATATAAACGTCGGTAGCGCTGCTGTGGACCGCCACCACCGAGAACGCCATGTTTGTTGTTTTTCGAATTTCATAATATGTACCTAGATACAATTTTGTCTGACGCTCCTACCACAATATAGTATCGTTCTCTATATTGTGCTCCTACGGTTCGCAGATATATGCAGGCAACCTGCATACATCTGCGATGAAATTCAGAGGTGTATGTGAAGTCGACCAATCCGCACTGGGTCAGCGTGGTTGACTGGCCAGGCCTAAATACCCTAGGCCTACAAAGAAGGCTCGAGCCCCTCGGTAGGGATGTATATGAGCTGTTATGATTATGATGATGAGACATAAACGGCTATTGTCACGTCTATTACGCACAAATAGCACCACTTCTAAAACATATATTAATGGGAGACTGAGTAATCTATATGTCTGTAAAAAATAACACAGGTACAGCTTTGAGTTGTTTTTGCCCACACATGGATCTGATGCAATTTTTCAGCATTTTAAAAAGCGGTATATCTGATAACCGTCATCATCATTTCAACCAAGAGAGGCCCACTGTTGGACATAGGCCTCCCCAAAGATCTTGATACCGATCGGTCCCGTGCCTCTCGCATCCATCGGCTTCCCGCGACCTTCACCAGACCGTTGGTCCACCTTGTGAAGGGGCCTACCAACACTGCGTCTCCCAGTACGCGGCCGCCACTCGAGGACCTTTCTGCCCCAACGGCCGTCAGTCCTACGAGCGATGTGTCCTGCCCACTATACCACTTAAGGTTTGCAATTATTTGGGCTTTGTCGGTAACTCTAGTTCTTCTACGGATATCATCATTTGATAATAATAATAATGATGATATAGTTGAATGAAGTGTGATAGGTATCTGAAGATTTACCGTATCAAGCTTTCAGCGCACGACGAAGTTAGACGCTGCGCCAGCTCCTCGCCATTGAGCCTGTTGAAGGCCAGCAGTTGCTCGATACTCTCCAAGTCCCGGACCGTATACGGTATGTCCGGGGAGTAGTACGCGGCAAGTTGGCGGAGGACAAATAAGTAGTACGACTTGTTCGTTCCCGGCGGCATTACACTGCAAGGGGTTTAAAACTTTGAACAGAAATTACGTTCGTCGACGTGTGTAAATGGACTTCATTTTTTTTATATAATTTTGAAACTCATCATAGATTTTATCACCCTTTGATGATCCATTAAAGAATAAAAAGTAAGTAAATTGAGTGAGTATGATACGTTTATAACAAAAAAATGCTCATGTAAGTTAAAATCATCTTAATAATGTGAAAGGGGCAAAAAAATATTTTTATACAATTTTGTTGGTATACGAACAAGCTGCCCAGTGGCTATAGTCGGCTATAGTTCATACTGTTGCTGTAAGATTCGCAAATCTACAATCCCTAAATGAACCCTAATGTACAGATGACTCAACAGATCTGTGTGGGCGTCGCTATGTATGTGTGTAATAGGTGTATTCCGGATAATAATCACCACTTTGCTGGTGCTAACATTTGCTGTTAGCTTCGTTTTGTGTTTCTTTTAAGAAGTGTTAACATTTTTAGTCACGATAATTGTTACAAATGAAACGGTAGGAACTGATTTTTCGTGCTGAATTTTGACGCACCTTTGCAGCATTCTTGGTCACGGGATAACTAAAGCTGGTCGGTGTCATAGAGGAAATTTATTTGCACTTTCCAGTCCGTACTGGTGTACATAATTACGCCAAAAAATAGTTTCAGAGAACCCGTCTGCTAGCCTGGGCATTCGATGTTAACTTTTCGTGGCAAAACTGTCGAAACCAGCACGAAAAGTTAACACCAAAAGCTAATGAAGCTAATGTTGATAATAAAAATGTAGAGAATAAATCCGTTGTTATCTGGAACGCGCCTTATGCAGCTTTAGTTTGTGTGGCAGTGACGCGGCAGTCACCTTCAGAGCAACACGTGCACGTACACATAGTCACTATATCTGTACAAGGTTTACCCAGACATAGCGCCGCGCGCAAAGATGAGGAACTAACTGTAGGTTGCTAACCTGTGGCATGAGATGTCAATTCACAGTAACCAGTAATTTCACTGCCTGTATTACCCTTTAAACCCGAACACAGAGACAGTAAATCTAGCTTTGCCCGCGTAGGGTTAGCTTCAATAAAACTAAGAAAATTCCAGTATAGTTTTCTTATTTTTTGAAAAAGGGATTTTTTTAGCTTTCTCTGGATGTTTTGAAAAATCCCTCCGCACCAGACGTCTACATAAGCCAATGAACTCCTGCACCGATTTTCATGCCTCTAGCTCTAGTAATTTGGGCATACATGCAGATAAAGGTGCAGACCACTCTAGTACCGAATCTTCCTCTAGTGAAACAATGAACATTGACAATTCAAAAAAGATTATTGTACGTCAAAATTCAATAACGAAAATTTGATCTCGATCCATTTCAGTTTTCCCAATCGCAGTTCATCCATTTATAATATATATATATCCTTTAAAAAAGTAGTTCACGGCGTAACGGCTGTCAAATGAGAGAAAATCGTTGTAGATTTTTCTGACAATAACTCCCCATTCCCTCCCCCGATCGATAAGATACTAACACTTCATCAAGGAATTTGTCCATCTTGTACATGGGAAACTCCAGTTCGGGGCAAATGAGCACGGCGGGGAACTTAATTCTGTCGCGGTAGTGCTCCCGGCGCGTGATGAACGTGGGGTTGCTTTGGTACCTGTGCACGGTGATCATTAGGGAGGCGATGGCTGCCCCGAACAGTAGGATCAGAGCCACTGCCCATTGCAACCTGGAAGAGACAATTTATGAGCACTGCATAGTACCCTCACTTAAAAATGTCATTTTACTTATTACTAGGTTAGTGAAAGCAAATGTTATAATGATATTCTTTATTAACATCTTAGAAACTCTTGGCATTGTTTCATATCTGATGGTAAGTGACGATTAGGGTGAAAATAGAACGAGTTTATATTCGAACCACAAAAGAGATTTTTATGAACTCCCAGCCAAGTTTAAAAACGACATAGATTTACCCTAAAGATAGGTTTTTATCTCATTAAAGTCTTCTGCAGCAGTCCACGTAGATGGTATCATAGTCAAGTAAATTAGTTTATAACTTAACCGTTTATTGAAGTTTTGTCTTAAGAATACTTAATCGACAATACATAACAAAGTGGTACAAAACGACACAGTTGCCAAGCCGTTTCAAAAAAAATCATTCTTCGATGACTGGAAATTTATAAAAAAACATTTTAAATCTTCCTTTTGAGAAGCATTGGTTGTAATGTTTTGATGCCGCTAATTCAATGAGTATTTATTTTATAGCTAATTTCTCACATTCCACTCGAAGCTGATACTTGAAGTTGAGCGCCTCCTGGTTGAGATCACTCGATATTGATCTTAAGGTCCGGGTTTCGGTTCTTGAAGGGAGCAGGAGTTTTTCCGCTTGGTTTGGTTGATGATAGGGCTTCTGAGCCAGCCTGGCTAGCTATTACAGTTTTATATTTAAGTTTGTCCTCATAATAACAAAATATAACATTGTTCAGTTGTTGAGGAACCCAGGTAAAACTCTCTTCCATCTGAGCCTGATTGTCTCATACCATCAGGCGAGAAGAAGACCAAGAGCTTCCCTCTTGTGTAAAAAAGTTACTCTATTCATCACAACCTTACCTATAATCTTTATCCGCGAGCCGGTTCAACCCATGAAAGTGGGATTGCCTCAACAACAAAATGAACTTCATCCTGATAGTTGGTCGCATGGACTAACGACCCAACAGCTTGGGTATGGCGTGGTGACGGCGAATCAATCATGCCGTTAGTAGATACCATCTCCTTAACAATTACTGTGACCAATTGTAGGTAACTAATGTTCAACCTTTCTGTGCGTTAATGTCTCAAATAAATCAAGTTAAAGGCTTTGAATAATTGATTAATTTATGTGTTGGTGATTCAGTGTGTTTATTGTATTGTATTTTATTTACGTTATTTTGTTAGATTTTTTTATACAACAAAGATGGCAAACACGCATACCGCCCACCTGATGGTAAGTGGTAACAGTGACCTATAATAATACATGTGGCTCTTCTGAGATTGGCAGCAAATCTGCAACCCCCACAAGAACCACGGTGTACGTTGCAACTTGTGATATAAAATGTAAAATCACGGTACCCAGTAATTTCACTGCCATATCTTACCCTTCAAACTGGAACACAGCAATGCAAGCACTGCTGCTTTGCGGCAGAAATAGGTAAGACGGAGGTACCCACGCAGGCAACCCTGGTACAGAGTTTCCCTGTGGTGAAATTTTATTTAATGTAAACATAACACCAGAGGGATACTCCGTACTAGAGTCATCTACGTGGGTACCTCTACCTTATCTTTATTTAAATTTATTTAAATAACCACAAATACAATAAATTTAATAAACACACCATAAACCACAGACATTTGTCTGGTGTGCTAAAACTAGTAAGTTCGGTATACAACAAACTTAAATTAGTAATTACACAATCATAATATTCACTGCAAAAATCAGGTTCAAGTTAACAAAAGAACGGGCGACACCGCATCGAGACAATCTAACATTTCATAGAGGAAGGAGACAGCACTACATGTGGCGAGTGAGTAGGTACCTAGGTTGATGCATGAACGAGCAGTGCGAAAATGTGCAACGCACATAAAAAACTTGTACCTCGCCACTAAAGTGTGTTCAGAAAATACAATTTTAGTTTCTTTTTAATATTACTTTTAGTAATTGAGTTTTTCACTTTCTGCCTCTAAGCAGTGGTACTTGCATTGCTGTGGTCCAGCTTGACGGGCAAGACAGTTCACATTACAAGATAAAGACATTATTAACATATCAATAAAAAAAAATGTAGAGTTGACCACATGTCCAAATAGTTTTATCATCCAAATAATCTTTAATAATGCCAATCTCTTTAAACCTTTCTCTGAGAGAAGTGCTTGAACTTAGTTTATTAATTGCTCTCGCTTCACGTTTCTTTTAAACAAAACCTGTAAAGATAGTCATGAGCTTGTGTGTAAATAAATAAAAGAAAAAAACGCAGCACATTGTTAAATATTAGAATTGGGAGTTCAAACCCAAGCTTTTTGTTCGTTATGTAATCATACACTGTATAATATGTTTTTTTAATAAGTACATTTTTGATTGCAAGCATTAAGCGTTCCGTTCGTTTTCTAAATTAAATTAATAATTAGCCGTCAGAAACTGTTTTTTGAGACAACTTCGCAGTTCACTTAAGCCAAACAACAATAGCAACCCAGCTATTTAGAAGTTTGGTTTAATCAAACAGTCACAGAACTTGTTAATTATTTGTTTGTTGACTCCGAACAGTTCGGGTCGCAGAGATTCGTCTTAGACTGGTAAAGGCGTAATTAGACGACCTCGTCGCTTTGATTGCTCGATTGTAGTTTATCACACCTGAACCGTTTATTTCATTAAAGCATTTCCGAGAATATTCAGGAGCCTAGAACTATCCGTGCTTACTATGGTTACTTAGAGCATAGGGCGAATCCTGCTAATGAGCCACCACTGAACCGAAGCTAGGCCGTTGCATTTTTTCTATTTATTTTTGAACCACAAACAAGCTTACAATATTAGTTTACTAATTAGATTTAAATTAAAATTCAATTGTTTATTGCAAACGTGATGTAGATTGTAGGTATACATTTTGTGTATGCTAATTTTCATCACCAACAGCTCATATATACGTCCCCACCGAGGGGCTCGAGCCTACCCTAAACTAGGGCGATTAGGCCTTTCAACCACGCTGGCCAATTGCGGGTTGGTCGACTTCACTGCACACACAACCTATAAAGAAATTCTTTCTTCACAGGTGTGTGCAGGTTTCCTCACGATGTTTTCCTTCACCGTAAAAGCGTCGAATAAACGTACATATTGAATTCAAAATTTGAAAACACATTGGTACGTGGCAGGGCTCGAACTGCTACCTCCCGATTGGAAGGTGACAGCCTTACGCACTACGCCATCGACACTATCGATGCTAATTTTATTAATGCCAAAAAGCGTAAAAACCACTAGTAATATAATAGTGTAATATTTATTATCTGTGTATAAATAGTATAAACATTTTGTTGGTGTGTAAGTTTTTTAAGGATGATTATGATAGTGAACCAAATAATAAGAAAATCTGTTAAGTGCGATTATGTCCGTTATATCGATGAGTTAAAATATCAATCACCTGTCTTTTCTGGACTGATAATCACATTAAAATATGTCTTTTGTATTAAATCTTTTATTGTATGATTTGACGAGGCGGCGCGGCGCAGCAGAGATCAGATACCAGAGTTAGTGCGCGTAGATAGGACATGAACTAGTGGTTTATGCCGTTATAAACGCATTTGTGCCCGTAGGGGTACAATATACACTTATTTCGTTTATTATTCGACCAATCAGAGCGCCATATTATCACGTCATGGAACTATCTTCTTCTTCTAAATAAAAATGAATCGCTGTGTGTTAGTCTCGCTAAAACAATTAAACGGCTCGACCGATTCTTACGAAATTTTCTGTGTGTGTTTCAATAGGTCCAAGGAAGGTTTAAAAGTACAATTGGACTCGGTAAGTGGCGCTGCAGTCGGGCAGTACAACGTCTGCCGGGCCCACTAGTCGTCAATATATTAACGACAAAAAAAATTGACGACTCTGTAACTAAGTATACAGGGAGAAAAAAGAAAAGGGAGAAATAAAGAATCTTATTCTATTCTATACTATTCAACATTTCACATGATGATTGTTTTACATCCGGTGGGTGATTTTGTAACTCATCCGTAATCGGCTATCGTATAGATTTGATAGTTCTGTTTGATTAAAACTGATTTTAAATATGTTTAACATTTTATAATGTCGTCGTCTGAGTGGTCTTGGTATATTTGTTGAATAAATCAACCAATATTATAGCTAATGAACATAATTAATTCCGCTTCTCTTCCTTAAGTCATCCAGTCTGATAACGATTGCCGATTAATCGATGAGTTACAAAATCACCACCGTGATACCGAATAATAAACAGAATCATTCCGAGGTTGTGAGCTTGTGAGGTGAAATAATTATTTTTGACCTAATTATGTTACAGACAGATGACAAGATCACAATTACTGTTGAAGAGAGTAACCCTAGTTGGGTTTCCAATATATATTTTTTCCTGATCAATATTGTAAGCAAATGGGCAAGCTGGAGCTGAGAACGTATACATGAATCAGTGATGAGTGGCTCAATCGTGCGCTGTTCATTATTGGACTATCGGATTGTGTGCGTCATTTGATTGTATCTGTTCGGTTTGTTTACGAGACCGTAAGTGTTAGTAAACACTGCACACTCAGAATTACATATAGAAAATTTCCAAAACACAACACAACGACGGCAAGTGTTCTTAGTCAATCTTGGACCAGGGATATACAAAAATTTGAACGGAGGACGGTATATATACACGTTTGATGGAAATTGCATGAGAATCGTATATTGTATTCTTGTATTTTTAACCGATACGACTTCAAAACAGGAGGAGGTTCTCAATTCGATGCGTACGTTTTTTTTGTGTGTATGTAATGCGATTACAACGCCAATTGTGGACCGATTTTTTAAATTCTTTTTGTATTCGATAGAGTAGGATATGCCTGAGGTAGTCCCAATGTCTCCAAAATTAGGATCTGATGATGGGATCCTATGAAAATTGAGGGAAACTCTTTTATAGGTACGTTCGACGTGTTTCATGTATTTTCCGATGCTATTATACGTGTTTGCGTCTGGTAGTAGTAAACTGAGCTGATGATGGAACGCAGTTAAAAATAAAAAAATACAAAAAATTAAAACCGACTCCAAAAACACTGAAAAGTAAAAAAAATATAAGAATATATACAGACAACATCACATTTCTATGTTGTAGTCGGTGCCAAATGCTGATCTCTTAAAAGAGTCTTAAACTTTGACACCGACTTCAATATAGAAATACTAGCTGTGACCGCAAACTATGTTTCGCCGCCTTTTTTCGTGCCCAATAACAATAAAATTAAGACAAACAATTACGTAAATAGAGGTTTGAATGATTCCTACTTAAATAACGATTCAAAATTTCTAACTGTCTTCCACCAGAACATAGCAGGGATATTAAGTAAACTTGATATATTAGAACTTACTCTAGATGAATTAAAGATGAAGAATATTGACATAGATATAATTGGATTCAGTGAAACTTTTCTTAGGTCTGAGGATGAACAAAACCTTAAATTGAACACATTTAAAATAGCAGATTCTTACACAAGGGCAAAACAAAGACGCGGAGGAGTATGTATACTGTGTAGAGATTATATTGAATTTACGAAATTATCTTTTGTGAAAGAACTTAGCCACGAATTTGTATTTGAAGCCTGTGGAATTGATATACCGATATTGATATAAATGTATAATTATATGTATTTATCGAATCCCAAATTCAAACCCATTTGACTTCTTAAATCGCTTACAAACATTAATGGAAAAATTGCGTAGTAAAACAAAAAGAAAAATAATAATTATGGGGGACTTTAATATTGACCTATTAAAATGTACAAAGCAAAGTCAGGAATATAGAAGACTAATAAAATCTTTTAATTTCCAAATACATATCGAATTGCCTACTAGAGGCAAAGCCTGCTTAGACCAAATCATTAGCAACATTACAAATGTGAATAGCGCATTGCACGAGTTGGGTTTATCAGACCACAACACTGGTCAAGCCATATCATTTGCTATTGAAGAGAAAAGTATACCCCCGAAAGAGTGGTTTATCCTGAAACAAGACTATAACCCAGACGACATTAGGAAATTCAGCGAAGCTCTTTCCAAGCTCACTTGGTCGGCAGTATTTAATGAATCAGAACTAAACATCGCTTTTAATAACTTCTATGATGATCTGATCTTATTCTACAATCTGTGCTTTCCGATAAAACGAGTAAAGATAAAAAACCGAACCATGGCTCATCGTTGGATTACTAAAGGTCTAAGGAAATCATGTGCTACTAAACGGAAATTGAGATTTACATATTACTCTGTGCGCAATACTACTAATCAGTTAAAATATCACAGGTACTCTAAAATCTTAAAGAGTTGTATAAATAATTCCCGCAAACTTTTAAAAATTCCCGAAAATTACGTAATTAATTCTAAAAATAAATGTAAAGCTACATGAAACATTATTAAAAATGGCAACTACGTAAATAACCCACACATTAATAAGATATTAATTAAAAATAAACCTGTGACAAACCCTACGGTCATTGCCAATGAATTTAATAACTACTTTGTAAAGTCTACGATTGAGCAACCTAATTCGACGTCTAATGTTGACATATTCAAAAATGTTAATGGTACTGGTTCTAGTATATTCTTGAAACCAACTTCTAATAACAAAATTTTAAAAATCATAAGGTCTTTGAAAATTACAGGCAGCACTGGCTTCGATGGCCTCTGTACCAAAATTATCAAACTATGTGTCATTTTTCTATCTCCTGTCTTATGCTACTTAGTAAATTTATCATTTAGGAACATTTCCCGAAAAATTTAAACTATCAGTTGTTAAGCCTATATATAAGAAAGGCGATAAAGAAACTGTTAACAATTACAGGCCAATTGCATTAGTTCCAGTTGTTTCGAAAATATTTGAGAAGGTAATGCACAACAGAATTCCCTTATATTTCAATAGAATCAATGTATTTAAACGCGAACAAAATGCATTTCAAAAAGGTAAATCTACTTCACTGGCTGCTTTCGATCTGGTTAGAAAAATAACTGAAAACATTGACAAAAATATACCAACTACAGCAGTATTTTTCGACATGAGCAAGGCTTTTGATTTAGTCTCACATAAAATACTACTGAAAAAATGTGAGATATATGGCCTGCGGGGTAATGCTTACAAATGGCTAGAATCTTACTTAACAAACAGATCGCAGTATGTTAAGATTAAACATAACAAATCAGAATGAGGAAGGTGCTTTTAGGTCTAGTATCTTACAACCTAAAGTGGGAGTTCCTCAAGGCAGCATACTTGGACCGTTACTTTTTTGATACATATCAATGACTTACCAGACGCAACTGATCAGTACTGCATTATGTTTGCGGACGATATATCGATAGTTATAACTGACAATCAAATTGAAAACTACCAAACATTAATTAATGAGACAGTTAACAATATAATAAGTTGGCTAAAATTAAACGGCTTGAAAGTAAATCTAGGGAAAACAAAATATTTAAGATTCTACAATCGGAAACAACCAACAAATGATATTGTAGTAGCTTATGAGGACAATACTTTGACTGAATGTGATGTCGGTGACTTCCTGGGTATAAAAATAGATAGTCAATGTTCTTGGAAGCTTCACATTGACAAAGTTTGTAGCAAAATTAACAGATTCGCATACGCTCTATGGAAACTAGCAAAAGTCAGCAACTTGAAAACGGCGCTTCAAGCTTATCATGGCTACGTTGCTTCTAATATTAGGTATGGTATAATCATTTGGGGAAATTCTACAGAGATTAATAGATTATTTATATCACAGAAACAATGTGTACGTGGACTTTGTAATGTAGACCAAAGGACTTATTGCAAACCTTTATTTCCGAAACTAGGATTACTCACAGTTTATTCCCTATATGTGTTGGAATGCTGTATCTTTGTTAAAAAACACCCTGATCTATTTATGCAATGGGCCAAACATTGTAAATTTAATACAAAAAATGGTAATAGATTGCATGTACCTAATATGAAAACTACACTGTATGCACATAGCTGTTACCCCATGACAATTAAAATATATAATAAATTGCCAAATGAATTTAAAAATTATGCTTTTAACACTTTTAAAAACAAACTGACTAGATGGCTTATTAATAAATAGATAGATAGATAGATAGATAGATAGAACTTTTATTTGATACATTATGATACAACAGGTCTTATACACTAAATTCAAAATATAAGTAGGTAATGTACCAAAAAGGTCTACACTCAGCGTACGCCGTGACACTCGTAACAAAGAGTACCACGACACTGATATTCTGTGTAAACCTTTTACCGAAGTAATTTCAATAGAGAAGCGCTGGAATGGTAAACATAAGCATTCAACATAAGTAAAGACATAAAACAAAAATAATTCACCACACAATATACACATAACTACACAATATTTATATACAAACTGACATGACAACTTACAAACTAAACGCTTGCAACATGGCTACTGCAATTGCGACATGGGGCACATTCCTCTAAAAATCCTACTTAACATTATGAATGTGAAAGTGTGGATGTTTGGATGTTTGTTACTAAATCACGCAAAAACGGCTGAACGGATTTAGATGAAATTTGACATGCATGTAGCCTTTGACATGGAAAAGAACATAGGCTTTAACCTTTTATAACCTTTTATCCCGATTCCTTAAGTACATAGTTCCCGAGGGAAAATTTAAAATTGTTAACGAGCGAAGCTTTAGACCCAATTCTGAATTCCACGCAGACGAAGTCGCTGGCAGAAGCCAGTAAATTATAAAATCTTTTGTTCGCTTAACAAATATTTCCGAAGCTTTACTTTAAAAGTTTTTACGGTGGCACACTGTTTAATAGGCGGAGGAATATTGTTCCAACACTTTGTTGACAAATATCTAAAACTACCTCGAAACGCGGAGGTGCCATGCTTAGGGAACATTAAAAGGTCTTTAATCCTATCTTGTCGCTTACTAAAACATAATTTTCTATATAAATATGACGGAGTCCTGTTTTTTATTATACCGAAGAGTAAAGATGCAAAGTGTAATTGACGGCGATTAGTCATATTCAACATATCATTTCTGTTTAGATAAGGAGTAACGTGGCCTCTACGAGGTATCGGGAAACAGTATCTGGCACAGGCATTCTGAACTCTCTGCGTGAGCTTCTTTGATCTTGCTAGAAGACATTCACCTATGACAGTGTCTGCATAGTTCAATTTGGACAAGATCAATGTTTCGCATAAGTGAATTCTCAGGTCCACACTCAAATATCTTTGCACCCGGTACAATACCCTCAACCTATAAAAACATTGTTTGACAGCGTTGACCACATGGCTTTCAAATTTTAAATGATTGTCAACAAGTACACCAAGATTTCTTACTTCATGTAATTGCCCAACACTATCACCTTTTATTTCTATTATTGGGTTATAAGCTGTTATCTTTCCCACTTGTGACTTTGTACCAGTTATTATTAATTTGCTCTTGTCAGCATTCAGGACTAGCCCATTCTCTCGCGACCACTCGGCTATACGATCTAAATCGTTATTTATTTTGTGAACTGCTGCCATTGTGTCCTTGGGTTCAAATGACTTGTATATTTGTACATCATCAGCGTATAGATGGTACTCACAATCTCTTATCTGTTTAGTTAAATCAGCCGAGTGCAAAATATAGAGTATGGGCCCTAGAATGGAGCCTTGTGGTACCCCACGGTTTACTTTAGTAGCTGCTGAATACTTCTTGGTGCCATCGGGGAGAGTTATTTCAACTTTTTGGTAACGGTGAGTAAGGTAGCTTCTGAACCACTTCAGAGGAGTGTCACCAAATCCGTAGAATGCAAGCTTGGCCAACAACAACTCGGTGTCAATTGTATCGAATGCGCGAGAATAATCTAGCAAGACGAGAATAGTACCTTTACCTAGATCTTGACCAGCCAGCATATCATCAACAACATCCAGAAGTGCCGTTGCTGTGCTTCTGCCTGTTCTGAAGCCCGACTGCTTTTCCGGTATAATGTTATGCGAATCTAAGTATTCCGTCATCTGCTTACAGACTACCTTTTCCAATATTTTCGACATTATTGGTAAAATGCTTACAGGTCTAAGGTCTTTTAATTCTGATGGATGGTTGACTTTGGGAAGTGGTTTAATTATCGCTTCCTTCCATTGGTCCGGAAAAGTGCCTTGCTCAAGAGACATGTTTATGACAGCTGTTATGGTACTTAGAGTCTGCGGTAAAGTCAGCATAATCATATCCAATGTAACACCATCCACACCTTTAACGTTTGTTCCTATATCTTGAATGATTTTAGCCACAGCGGATTCATCAACACGTTCAAAACAAAATGAATTCCTAAAATCATATCGGTTAGTGCGGAAGAACTCAATTTGTCCAGAATTAGATTTGTTGTCACAAGAAAGGTTAAGAAAATGGTCATTAATAAGATCTGGGTTGTCAAAATTTTCTGGTAGCTCTATGTTTTTCTTGTTAAAATCGACAACGTGGCGCTTCAAATTTTTCCATAGGGTGCTTGAATCCTTGTAACGTTTATTGACGAAATGACGGAAGAACGCACACTTCTCGCTATGTATTGCCGCATTAGTAATATTTTTTAAGTCCTTGTAATATTGTCTATGACTATCAAGTTTAGTGCGACGGTATCGAGAATGCGCCCCATCCCTCAATTTCATCATATCTTTAACTGTTTGCGTTATCCATGGATGGCCACGTTGTTTGACAAGAATTTTTTTCACAGGAGCGTGAATGTCAAACAAGTGCGTAATGTGTGCATTAAAAGCAGTAAGTGAGATATTTATGTCTTCACACACCACACGTTCCCATGCTATGCTACCAATATCTGCTTGCAATCTTTCCAAATTTATATCCTTTATTGGTCTGTACGTTATCCAGTGCGGTATCTGTTTAGGTTTTAGCACATTTAAGTCAAACGATATAAAAGCATGATTACTAAGGTCCGGTATGTAGTCAACGGTGAGCTTACTTATTTTCGCAGTACTACAGACTATATCCAACAATGTCTGTGAATGGTCAGTAAAATGTGTAGGCTCAGTTACAAACTGTTTAAGTTGCATACATTGAAAAAAGTCAAGCAATTTCTTTGAGCTGATATCATCCTTTAGCAGATCAATATTAAAGTCGCCCATCAGAACAATATGGTCACATGCCGACAAACTGCATACTGTCTCCGTTAAACTATCCAGGAATGTATCTACATTCATCCAAGGCGGTCGATACGCAGTCCCTATAACTAACTTATACCCATTAAGACTCACATTCAACCACATCTGCTCTACGTTGGAAGTTGCGGGAGTTTCGACTTTACGAGCGTAAACGTTGCGCCTTAGATAAAACCCGACACCGCCACCGCGCGCGCGTACTCCCTTTGGGCGTGGTATATGCCGTAGCCTGTAGCCAGGCACCGCAGGTGCACGAGCGTCCTCGCCTGGGCGCAGCCAGGTCTCATTTATTGCCACAATATCTAAATTAAGGCGGTCCATGGCAATAAGGAATTCATCGTGACGAGTGCCCAGCGAACACGGGTTTAGTAATCCTAAGCGTAAGTTCATATGCTTTACAAAAATTATAATAAAAGCGTAAGCTATTTGAATATACTTACTATTCATCAAATATTTCTTAAGATAGGTAGCGTGACGCTGTTCTAGTACAGAAATGGATTCAGCAATGCGACACGCAAACCATGCACGCACGACAGCAGCCATGCTACAACGCAACAAATTGTACAAACATGAAATATGAGGCTTAATGAAGTCACCTATGACAACAACATTTCGTTCAGACTTAATTAGTACAATAATATTATATAAGCAAAAATCAGCAATTCGGGCACAAATACAAGCTACAGTCACAACAACAGCAGACAGATTTCTACAGCAAATAAAAGAATCACTTTTCTTCGAAATCAACAAAGTAACAAATAAGCAACTAATAGTTCTAAGAAATATACAAGCCAGATCCATATTAGAAGTCGATAGTATTTGCCAGTAGACATAAATTAAAAAATGAATTCGCTTAAACATTAAAAAAAACAAAACAAAAAAAACAAGCGAGTAATTAGCAATTTCATATAAAATATAGGGTGCATTGGAACTACCATACAAAGCACACCATACCACAACAAGCAAAATATTTCTCAAAAGAACATGAAGTGACAACATAAATGTAAAACTGAAAAATATGTGATTATTTACATCAGCAAAAACATCTCTTAGAAAGAACTGTATTAAATAGACGTTAAATTTGTGATAACAATGTGAGTGAACCGGTAAGTTGTGAGACAGAACATGAAAATTATACCGCAAGAAATATTCAGTCACAAGTAGTACGTAAAGGTTTTCACAGGGGCAGATAAAAAAATTATACATTCTGGCCATGACCAACAATGTCAGTACCAAAAACCTTAGTCAGATCCAACATCGTGCGAAGACGAAAGCTGGCCGTGCCCTGTTCCTTACGCACGAGGATTCTGCCATTACGCGTCCACACATATTTCCATTTATGGCTCTTGGCATTTGTACGCGCCTCCTGAAATAATTGCCTATTAGATTTAGTAAGGCGCTCGTTAACATAGAAGGGTCGGGCCTTGCCCTCAAGCGGCAAGCCCTCTGTGGTAACTCCCCGTCTCACGCGAGCCGCTGCGAGCAGTGTATCTCGCAAGGTGCGCCTACAGAGACGCGCAACCAATGGCCTTGGTCTAGGCGCAGCACCTTCAACGCTCTCACGCACCGGACCAGCACGCTCCACCGAAACAATGTCCCGCTCCTCTAATTGAACACCGAGTTTCCCAGCCACCGCCAAAAAAACATGTGTGGCGTTTTCATTAGCTGTCTCTGGTAGATTTGAGATTTCCACGTCGTTTATCAATACATCTTGTTCACGTTCGTGTATTTCTTGTGTCAGCCTAGACATTGCATTCTCAAAATTTATAAGTTCAACACTTTTAAATTCACACATTTCAGCCTCAAAAGAATCAACTCTCTTTTCCAAAGTGTCTAACCTCAAACTTTGCCCTTGAATAGTATTTTTAAGATCCACCATGATTGCCCGAAAATCAGCCATCTCCATCCGCATAGCACGCAGTTCGTTGGTAAATTGTCTAAATTCGTTCAGCATATCCGAATTCTCTAAGTTTCTCGATTCCGTACGTAAGGAGTCCCCCGCATCAGTCACTGCAGGCTCAACCAATGATGACTTATTCGCGCCAGTCTTTGTGCGCAGGGTGACGTTCTGAGTGTCTGATGTATAACTACTTGATGGTTCGGCAGTCCCCATCTCATCACGATGTGACTGCCGAACGGGCGTGCTAAGGTTGCCGTGCTTGGGTTGCTTATTTACGCACTCTGGGCACTTCCAACTCGCTTTCGATTCCTTATTCAGTGCATAGAAAGAATAAAATCGTTTACTGCTCATTCCAATGCAATCCAAATCATAAACTGCCTTACATATATTACACTGTAGGTGTTCATTTTTTGGGGTTGGTTTTAGACAGCCAGCACAGTTCGTAGACTTTAAGTTTGACATCTTAAACGCCGATTTTTACAGATGATTTACCTTCGCAACGTTCTCTTGCGACGAAAGGCAGAACTACCAAATGTCAATAATCTTTGCCTTTTCTACTTTATAAAATGTTTACGCTACTTGCCGCCAGCTGTCATTAGTTACTAGGGGCTTGATTCTTCATAAAGTAGCGCCACCTAGTGATATTGATAGAAACCTCCAGCTGAGCACCATTCACAAGATACTTTTGCTACTTGCCGCAAGGTGTCACCAGCGTTTATGATTAAGCTTCATATAAAGCAATGCTACCTATTGACGTAAACTGGTAGCTCTCAGTGGTTTAAAAATTGTAACGTCTCACTATAATTGATTTTTCTAAATATTTTGAAAATACCTGTTTAAAATATACAGAATTTTGGCTATAAACACAGTTGTTCGTAGCACAATAGGTTTTCTGTCCAACAATATCATTAAAAAGGTCACTTTTTGAAATATTTCCTTATCTCTTCACATAAATTTAGCAGCACAGGTTTTGGGCTGAAACACTCTCAAACCCTCAGTATTTCCATGGATAACGTTGTCACTATATATTTGCACTGTCCTGTACACGTTTATCACAAAAAACAGACAATAGATTAACGTTTCAAATATTAATAACACTTAAACACGCAGTGGTTATGTTTACACAAAGCCAGCCAATTAAATGTTTATACTCATTAGACGACTACTTTCAAGCAAAGGATATGAATTTATTACTTCTTCCTATTAAGTGCCCGAATGACATTAAAAAAGGAAACTGAATCTGATTTATCGTACCATGACTAAATTATATTATTGACATTTTATTTAATTGACTAATTTCATATATTTATAAAAATTGTAGATATAGAAATTGACTTGTAAAGATAGTTTTAAGTTCTTGACATTTTGATTTATTTTATTGTATGTTTATCTAATATTGTTAATCTGATTTGCTTAATATAATTATTATAAATTGATTATGAAGGTTCAAAAAAGACCACTATGAATTTATAAAAGAAACATTTACTTAGAATCGACGCTCATGACATATATAGGATGTTATTTTATTGGTATAGATTTTATGATGCAATGTTTATAACAACAACATCTTTCTGGATTTTTGCATGCCGAATAGGTGGGATATGTGGACCGACTATTTAAGTAACACCATGACTGTAACCATAACTGACGCAAATAAAGTTTATTATTATTATTATTATTATTATTTTATTATTATTATCCTTTATTTTAAATAGTTCTTAAATATACATTTTTTTATAACATAAATATAAAAGATATAAATATTATAAAAAAACCTACACTTAGCGGGTCCATCGGCAGCGAGACAGTATCCAAACTACCGGTGGTTAGGGCTGCAGGGTAAGGAACCTCCTGACAATTCGTGCCGTGCCAAGGATTACCGCCTTCTGTATCAGGCCCTTGATCCATCCGCCCAGCGAGAGTCTCTCAAGATGTTGGTCAAGACTCTTCGCTATTAGACCATTCACAGACACCACTATCGGGATAATGACAGTCGAATCCACATCCCACATGGCGGTAACCTCATGAGCCAAGTCAAGGTACTTGCTGAGCTTGTCCTTCTCAGCTTTCACGAGGTTCTCGTCATGGGGGATGGTGACATCGACTATCATTACCCGGCGTTGGGACCGGTCTATTAGCACGATATCAGGCTTATTGGCTGCAATAAACCTGTCCGTGATGATAGAGCGGTCCCAGTAGAGCAAGGCACGACCATTCTCAAGAACTGGCGCTGGTGTGTATTTATAATACGGCACCTCAGTCTCAACAAGGGCGTATCGGAGAGCAAGTTGCTGGTGAATGATCCTGGCTACTTGGTTATGCCTGTGCAAATACTCACTGTTAGCAAGATGCGAACAACCAGAGACTACATGTCGGAGGGACTCCCCAGGGCGGTGGCATGCTCGACAGATGTCGACGGTTCCGTCCTTCATTATGTATTTTCTGTAGTTGTTCGTCTTGATAACCTCGTCTGCAATTGCACAGGCAAACCCCTCGGTTTCTCCAAAGAGGTCCCCAAAGCGTAGCCAGTTCATTGACGCCAACTGGTCCACATCAGGCCCAGTAAGGGAACGATAGAACCGGCCGTGCAGCTCCTTGCTCTTCCATACGTCCTTCCGGTCATCAGTGCTTAGCACCGATGGTTTGCGCCAGTTCTCCTTCGCCATGGAGAGAGGTGTGAGGCCTTTATCAACTGCTACTACCTCTCGATGCACACCATTCTCGCTGTTACGGAAATACTCCCTGAGACTATACACCTCGCGGTTATGGAGGTTCTTGGCGTTTAGAAAGCCACGACCCCCCAGTTTCCGTGGGATGTATAGTCTCATAACAGACGATCGTGGATGAAGCATGCGATGAGATGTTAGCAGTTGACGAACCTTTCTGTCCAGAGCGTCTAACTCAGTTTGAGTCCATTTCAGTATGCCAAAGGAGTATATCAGTAGAGGCATCACCCATCCGTTGAAGGCACGCGTTTTATTGCCTCCCGACAAAAGGCTGTTAAGAACTTTTGTCAGACGCCAATAAAAGCGCTCCTTCAGAGACTTCTTGATATCAACTTCCGATACACCCAATGACTGTGACATACCAAGATATTTGTAGGTCTCGATCTCGGAGAGGGATTTGAGCGTAATTGTCTCTGAAAGTTGTAAATTTTCAGAATTTACAACTTTCCCTCGCTGTACATGCATGACCGCACATTTATCCACACCTAACTCCATCTCGATAGCACTGCTAAAAACCTCTGTTGTTTTTAACAGTTCTACTAGATCTTGGCGATTATGTGCAAATAACTTAAGGTCATCCATATAAAGTAGGTGAGATATGATCTCACCACCTCTACGGAACCGATAGCCTAATCCTGACTCCTTCAACAACGTGCTGAGAGGGTTCAGGGCCAGGCAAAACCACAAAGGGCTCAACTTATTATTATTATACATTTATTCAAAAAAGCATCTTAAATTTAAGTTTTTTACAATATATAGATATAAAAACACAAATATTATAAAAAACTTAAATCTAGGGTTCCACTGGTTATTATTATTATTATTATTATTATTATTATTAAAAGTTCAAAGAAAAATCTGTAAATTTACTTTCCCGCGGGAACTACTTACTTTTCCGGGATATAAAGTAGCCTATAAATCTCTGTCTACCTACAAAATTTTATTCAAATCCATTCAGTAGTGTTTGCGTGAAAGAGAAACAGACATCCTCACAAACTTTCGCGTTTATAATATTATAGTAAGAAAAAATGATGTTGTCTGTACCTATTCCTAAATTATTTTTATCTTTTCAGTGTTTTTAAAGATGGTTTTTAATTTTTGTAATTTTTTTGGGTTCCGTTTCTCAAAAGGGACGTGAGCCGACGAGCAGCGAGATCGCAAGAGGCGCAAGTTCCGAAGAAAGAAAGAGCTCGAGATGTTTTGTATTTTGGTCACCCATCGTAGGACTGACCACAGCCAACGTTGCTTAACCTGATTAATCGTTCGCTGAGCGCACGCGCCAATACGCCACCAAACTCCTCGATACTTACTATACTAATATTATAAAGCTGAATAGTTTGTTTGTTTGGTTGGTTGAACGCGCCAATCTCAGGAGCAGCCCTCACAAGAACCAAAGTGTACGTAGGCAAATTGTGACATCTATACAAATAAATAAAATTGAAGTATCTGTTTGTAATGTCAAAATAACAAGTTTTTACTAAATGGGTATGAATGTATATCAGGTACCAATAACAAAAACACAATTTAATTAATAGATAGCTAATTATATTTTTTTTTTTTTTTTTTTTTTTTATTGCTAACGGTGGCAGACGAGCCAGTGGCCCACCTGATGTTAAGTGGTAACCACCGCTCATGGACATCTGCAATGCCAGGGGCACAGTTCTGTCACTGCCTACCTGGAGAGAAATGCTCTTCTTAAGCCTCGTTTGAAGAAGGACATATCGTAGCGCTCAGGAAACACCGCAGCTGGGAGTTCGTTCCAGAGCCTACACGTACGTGGAAGGAATGAACGCTGAAACCGAACTGTACTAGATGAGATTGGTTCCAGGTAATATGGATGAACTCTACTGCGATGGCGGGTGGTGCGATGGTAAAAAGGTGAAGAGGGCACCATTGCAAACAGTTCCTCAGAGCACTCTCCATTAAAGAGACGATAGAGCACGCAGAGAGAACCAAAGTCTCTCCTTTGCTCCAGCGTCTCCATTGAGGCCGTGATATTGGGATCACTGACGATGCGGAATGCACGCCTTTGCAGGGAGTCAAGAGGGTCGAGCTGATATTTGGGAGCTCCCGCCCAGAGGTGCGAACAGTACTCCATATGCGGCCGAATTTGTGCTTTATAGAGCATTAGCCGCTGGCTTGGAGTGAAGTACCGCTTGGCTCTGTTCAGGACGCCCAGCTTTTTGCTCGCCAATTTGGCTTTGTCCTCCAAATGACTCCCAAACTGCACTTTAGCAGAAATTTCCACACCGAGGATTCCAATACCATCGGACATACGAAGAGTAACTCCCTGGAACTGAGGCACTACGATAAATGGGTCCTTCTTCGCAGTGAATGCGCACACTTGTGTCTTCGTGGGGTTGAACTTAACCAAGTTCTTTGCACCCCATTCGGAGACTCGCCCTAGAGAGTCTTCGACTTCAGACACAAGTTGTAACCGCCTTTCTAGCAACGAACTCCGAGGGACATTCTGGTGGTCGGTATACCGCACATCACCCGTACTGTCATCCGCATAGCAATGTATGTTCTCAATTGACAACATGTCATTGATATGCAGAATGAACAGGGTTGGGGAGAGCACCGAACCTTGTGGAACACCAGCGTTTATGGGCATGGTTTCGGAGCAGCAGCCGTCGACGACGACCTTAATGCTCCTACCATCCAGGAAGCTGGCTATCCATTTGCAGAGTCCCTCGGGGATTCCATATGATGGTAACTTCGTGAGAAGAGCTCTATGCCAGACCCTATCAAACGCCTTAGCGATATCGAGTCCAACGGCGAGAGCCTCACCTTTGCCCTCCAAGGTTTCCGCCCAACGGTGGGTCAGATAAACTAAAAGGTCACCAGCTGAACGGCCGTGACGGAAGCCGTATTGTCGGTCGCTAATCAGCTGGTGTTCTTCTAGGTACCGTAGGAGGCGGGAGTTGATGACCCGCTCCATAATCTTGGAGAGCAAGGACGTTATCGCTATTGGCCTGTAATTTGACGGGTCCGATCGGTCACCCTTTTTGGGAATTGGGTGGACGTGAGCAATCTTCCACGAAGATGGAACCCTATTGTTTTGATAGGAAAGGCGGTAAAGGCGCGTTAGTACGGGGGTCAGCTCAGGGGCGCACGTCTTCAGCACCACTGCTGGGATGCCATCCGGCCCACTCGACTTATGGACGTTCAGGAGCTTAAGCTCCCGCCTGACCGCACGTTGTGTAATACGAATTTCAGGCAGAGAACTTTCACACCGAGAGATGGTGGGTGGTGTGGCTCCCCCATCGTCCATTGTCGAGTTAGAGGCAAAGAGTTCAACCAGGAGATTGGCCTTCTCTTTTGCGCTGTGGGCCAGGCTGCTATCAGCTCTACGCAGTGGTGGGAGATTGGACTGGCAGAAATTACGTTGCGCAGCTTTGGCCAGCGACCAAAAAGCACGACTCCCACTGGGATAGCTTCCTAGTCGCTCGCCAACCCTGGCCACGTGTTCCGCCTTGGCTTCAGCAATAGCCTTCCTGTTGGATCTGGAAGCAGCGTTGTACTGACGCTTCTTCTCCGTCACACCAGGATCCCGACTTTTCCTGGCGTTTTCCCAGGCGATGTACGCAGATTGCTTGAGGTGGGCAGTCTTCCTGCAGCTATTGTTATACCAGGGACGACTGCGACCGCCAACAGGTATTTTGGCGTTGGGAATGAATGTTTCCATTCCCATCAGCACCGTTTCAATGACGCAATCTGCGCAAGTATCGGGATCTTCGGAGGCGAAGCAGAGCTGCTTCCAGGGGTAGGATCCGAAGAATTCTCGGAGTCCATCCCAGTCTGCTGACTCATACCGCCAAACTGCACGACTGCCAGCCGCAGACGCGCGATGGGGCCGCGCAAGACTAGCAGTACTACGGACAAGGCAGTGATCCGATGATCCAAGAGGAGCATCGACCACAACCCTGTATCCGCTTGGTCGTGTAGTCAGCAGAAGATCCAACAGGGAGGCTTCATGGCTCTCTATATCTGGTATACGGGTGGGCTGTACGACCAGTTGAGAGAGGCCATAGGCCGAAGCCATGTTGAAGACAGTCCTACCAGGGAGGTCAGTGGTCCGGGACTTCAACCACTCTTTATGGTGAGCATTAAAGTCACCAAGAACCACCACCTCCGCAGATGGGTACTGCTCCAACGCTCGGTCAATCCCCTCTTGGACGTGCTCAAAAAGCTGAGCTGACCCTATTTCACTGGCATGGGACCTGTAAAGGCACGCGTAGATTCGGGTAAGGCCCCCATGGTCCACGCGCAGCCATAGTAACGACAGGTCCCGATGCTCGAGGCCCCGAAGGCGGCGACAACAAACATCGCCCCTGACGAAAACGCACACCCCGGCTTTACGTAGGAATGTGTGTTCCAATTCGTAACCGGGGTATTTCAGGTACGAAATATCATCAGGGGCGCATATTTGCGTCTCCGTTAAGAAGAGCAAGGCAGGCTGAGCCGTCTCTAGGTGGTGGTGGACGGCATCAAGATTACTATGTAGACCCCTGATGTTGCAGAAATCCATTTTAAAAGTGGATTGGGTGTCCGCCGTAGGAGCTCGCTTCTTCTTTTTATTTACCTTCATTTTGTTTTAATTGAGCATTTTGGGGAAGGGGATAAATGTGAGGCAGAGTCCCGGTGACAAACAAAGAAAGGGCAGAGTGTAGTACAAAGTGGGAACGCGGGTTGTGTGAAGAGCTGACACGCGGCACGGAAGGGCCCCCGGTGCCCCCCCGCATGCACCCATCGGGATCCACTCCGGTCTCCTACTCCGGCACGATGACTGCACGACGGGATTTTCGCCGGTTGTGCAGGACAGCCTCCCAGGCAGGATAGTCCTGGGTTCGGGTCCCCTACTGACCGGCAGGTGGCCGACGGTAACCATTTCCACCGGGTCTCCCTGTACCGCGCGTCAACTCCTCACGCCCAACGAACAACACTGAGACTTATAACTCTGCTAATTTCGATTATCACCGAGACTCCTCACCACAACAGGGACGGGAAGGGGGCATGAAGGAGCGGCTGCCTCTGCCCTTCAATCGAAACGCAAGACTGCTTCACGACCGAAATAGGCAGAGTGGTGGTACCAACCCGCACAGTCCCGGCATTAAGTAGGTGAACCTAATTAGTACCGGGCCTTACCACAACTGTAATGGGAGAGGGAGGGAAGGAGAAGGACATCGACACCGCGGAGATAAGAGGTAAACGGCATCGAAGGCTCGAGAAGCCGGGGTCGCGCACCCGAGTCATCTGAAAAAGCAACCGGACAAGCTGCAATTAGATAACCTCTCTGGCATAAAATAAGGTATAACATAGGCTACTTTTTATTAACTTCAACAAAAGTTACTATTCCACGCGGACGAAGTGGTGGGCACAGCTGGTCAGATATAATGTCACGGTACTCAGTAATTTCACTGCCATATCTTTCCCTTCAAACTAGAACAGCAATGCAAACACTGCTGCTTTGCGGCAGAAAAAGGTAAGACGGAGGTACCCATGCAGACGACCCTGGTACAGAATCTACCTCCGATTTATCGAGAAAGGCTAACAGGAGCTGAGCATCAATGAAAAGTGTTACAAAAACGGGATAAAATATTCCTTTTCAAGGCTTTCGTTGCGTGCGATGCGTAAACGGTTTAAGTTACGCAAAAAACTGGTTGTTATTTTCCGACATCCACGCGAACGAATTCGAGGGCACAGCTAGTACAATTAACACAGCGTCGGGAAACAGCAAAATACTGACAAACGTGATAAGCATGGAATGATCGAGTTGCTATAAGAATTCCTCGTCAATCGGTGCCGTTTTAGCTACTCTGTGGCTAGATCTAGCGGATTTTCTACAGTTTTGACCAAAAAATAATCTATGTTAGCTAACAAAATTAATTTAGCAACTTCGAATAGTGGTTTTGGTGGGATAGTGCACCGCTGTACGACCAGTCCTAATATTGTGCGCTGACATGTTTGTTGGAGTGAGAGGTGTGAAATTGAGGTGTCGTTGCAGCGATTAGCATAGTTAACGTGTGTAGGCCTGTTTCGCCAGGGAACAGCCGACAGCTGATTTGCGCTGACTCTCCGCACGAAAGGGCCCCCGAACCCCCCCGGAAGTGGTCGCCGGGACCCACCGTCCGGTCACCAACCGGCACGACGGACCACCCCGAGATTATGCGTGGCATGGTGGGGCAGCCTCACGGACTGGTTAGGTCCGCTTGGGCCCCTGTACTGTACCACGGGCGGCCAGCGGAACAGCCGTTTCTTCGGGTCTTCCTGGGCGGAGGGTCAACGCAGTCAACCTGGCACTGGGTCGACGGAAGCCCACACAAACCACACGAATCGCAGCAACGACCCCTCAAGCTCTGGCTGTGCGATGACTGATCCCGAAACGCGGACACAAAATGCCCACTTGACGGGTTTTACGTCATGCGCACGGTGGTCGCTAGCCAGTCGGGTTTTTCAGGCCCTACCACCAGAAGTTGGTCACTCGATTAGCACCACCCGGGGATCACGTGTAGGGTCTCGAGGGTAAAACCTACGGACGTGAGCGACTCCAATCCCCGATACAATTGGTGTGTCATACTATATTAATTAAGCCCAGAACTATACCATTCCTGTACAATAAAATTATATTATTAATAGTAATATAATATTAAAGTAGGCCAAAACTTCTATAATAGTTAGCCACTTCTAGGAATATTTTAAATGCGTTTTTTTACCAAACTATCCACTTTTCTTTGAAATGTAGCCACAAACTAGATGTTCCTCCGAAGCTGCAATAATTATTTCCATACAGAGTGCTGAAAACATTTTCTCGATCCCAATGAGCAACCCAGATTATAATTACGAGTGTCATGAGAAACGAAACACGCCATTATATTCAGTTAGCACAGTCGTAACAGTTAATTTCTATTAACCCCCAACTGTGTCCACCCTCCGGTCATTCCATAATTGCTGGCGACAAATATGTGTAAAACTAACCAGAAATAGCGACAATAGTTACAAAATAAACTACATGTATTTCCTTCGTGTTATGGGTTGTAATACTAATATTATTTTTATCTATAATATTTAAATCTTATCTTATGGCTATCTTATACACCGATGGCTCCACATCTTAAACATCAATAATTTCTGAATAGATTTTAATACTTCTTTAATTCACTATACTAAATTGGATATACAAATCGAGACCTTTTGCAGTAGAGTTATGCGTCGTCTGAAGGAGGCAACTAACCAATTGAACCAATCGTGCGTTCCGACTAGTGCAACCCCCAATTTTTAATGGAGTCCGCTTTGGCACGGCATTCCTTTTTTCTGGAGCGGGCTGCGGGCTCCGAGCGCCATTTCTCTTGATAAAATCTCTTTAATGCGAAGAAAGGCGAATTAGTCTTAGAATTTATGCACTTCCGTCACCTATTTGAATTTAATATGTTCAAATTTAAAAATCTTTATTCAACATAGGCCTCAATAAGTGCCTGTAAGGCACTTATTGATATTATATCTGCAAATACAAGTAGGGTGGAAAAAAAGATGACTTTACACCTGTTCGGAAATTGGGAGAGCCTTCTCGAGAAGAACAGGCAAGAAACTCAAAGGTCAAAATTGAAAATGTGAATATCCAATTCCTCCGCCTTTTAGAAGAAAACAAACGATTTTCATTTTTAACCGACTTAAAAAAAGGAGGAGGTTCTCAATTCGATGTGTATGTTTTTTTTTTGTTTTTATGTTACGCGATTACGGCTCCAATAAAATTAGCCGGTTATAAAACAAGCGCGCCTGCCGACACGGCATTGACCAACTTAAAAAAATAAATACGCGGAAACTGCATTTTCTTCATCTGCATGAAAGTGAGATAAAAACACCAAAAAGTGTAAAATTAAACGCAGAAACTGTCATAAACAATTAAGTACCAAACAAATCGAAAGAAAAATATCAAAAAGCCAATTTAAAATGAATTAACATGGAAAAATTAATAAGAAAAATTAATAAGAAGCAAATTCATTTTTAGAAACTGTATTTGTAATTTGGTTAAGTAAATATAAATATTCTGCACTACTAAACGTATCTCTTATTTATTTTCCCTAAAGAAGGGGATGAAAAGCTGAGAGTGTGCCACACGGTACCAAAATTATATAACCTTGAGCGATGTACTTTGAATCCCTCGCCACGGTTAGGACTCTACTCTAGAATTCGCTTCGCTCTGGATTCAAACAATCGCTCTGGCGCTCAATACATTATTCTGGTCCCTTGTGACACAATTTACTATTTACTCATTAAAGAAGCATTTTGATTAGAATAAGAATAAATGACACATCAAACTAGGTCCTATTGTTGATTTTTTTATTATTTAACCTTATTGAAATGAAAATATTCATATAATTTGATATTATATTGAAGTAATACACATAAGTTGTAATTTTTATCTAATAATGTAGTTTTCAGTGTAATTTGTAATGTACGGCAAAGGAGAGAGAATGGAGAAGAAAAGACCACTAACCACATTACCATATTTTAAGAAAGAAAGAAAGCAAAAGATTTTACACACACACAAATACAATATGATTAAATAAGAGGTGGTGGGCTATTAAATGTGTGGTATTCAAGAGGCGCTGGTTCGACATACAGCCCGATAGACATAGCTACTGACTTTTGTAACAAAATTATCACATATTGATCAGCAGTTTGTAAGACTTACACTTACTAGTAATTAAAGGGACGAGTGCACATACAAGTAGGGATGAGTGCACTTTTATTGAGATAAATGGATTAGTTAGTGTATTTATTACTGTATTTTATAGATCTAAGAAAGAAGAATCATACACAGAATGTGTCTAGAAATCATAAACATACAACGTCCGCATCGTCAACCTCTCGAGTATGAGCGAGCTATTACCTCAATGTGGTTGTATGCTATCTAATAAATTCGACTGAAACATCGTCGTGTCGGCAACATGCCGGAGACAAAGGTGTGTCGGCCATTTTCTTAAACGATAATTATGGCAATCACCAGTCAGCGCAAACGGCTCAGGTAATAACACTCACAGATCGTTCAGTTCCTTCGCACTTCTGGTGTTCACGCTCGAGGAAGAGCGAGTGGCAACACTGCATTGTGGTCTGTGCAGTGAGAGCCTTTTGGCGGCCGGCCGCATGTGACATGTCAGTCGAGTCGAATACGGAATGACATTGATATAGGTTATGTCCGGGCATCAATAAAATATAATACACAATATTTAAGCATCTAACAAATAGTATTGCGCGGCGCACCAAGTAATTGTTGGTGCGAGGTTCCGCAAAGCTTTTGTGTTCGTTAATGAGTTCGGGTATTGGTGGCCTAATAGGCAAGTGTACCATCCGGTTCGGTCAGACAGCAGAACTTCAGGAGCCGCGACTTCCTTCGAGCTAGCTCAGGAAGTCCACCGGCTACATACGGAGACCGAACGGATCCAAGTAAGTAGTGAAATTCTTTGATTGTAGTGGCGGCATCAGCAATCAACCCAAAATTCCTTATTCGGTGAAACGCCGACGTGGTGGAGTCTACTTGGGGCACCACCATCTTTTGGTAGCAGAGCGTGGTTTTTAGATTTGAGTGGTTGATTAGTATTGTACAATTAATATTGTAATCTTGTTGGTTGTCCAAATGGGCAATACATATTAATTGGTTTTTGATTGCTGATTTTAAACCGACTACAATCTCATTTGTGGACCGATCTCCCTAACTAGTTGTCATTGTATATGAAAAATTGGGGTTAAATGCCTTTGTTGTTCTAGTTAAGTTCTAGCATTTACCTATATTTGATTTTGGTTTGTTTTTTCATATCTTTGTTTTGCCTTTGAATATTTTGTTTGTTAAGTTGTAAACTTATACTTGAATTTGATTTGTTTAAAAAAAATTTTGCTGCTAAATGACTTTGCTGTTGTTGTAATACACTATTTTGCTGTGTTAAGTTTTAGCATTTACATTTGATTTTGTTTTGTTTGCCTTTGAATATTATGTTTGTTAAGTTATTGACTTAATACTTGATTTTAATTTGTTTGAAAAATTCTGTTGTTAAATGCCTTTGTTGTTCTAGTTAAGTTCTAGCATTTATTTTTGATTATGGTTTGTTTATATATTTTGTTCTGCCTTTGAAGTTCCTCCCGATCTGTTTTATTGTCTGCGATTGTCGGTCTGTTTGTCCGTGTATTATTATAGTGTTTATTAATTTTGGTGCAAAATGGTCCCGCCAGTCAGCCCGCTTAGTGGTGCCCGCGCGGGTGCACAAAAGATTTTGAGATGGTTTGCTAGTGCCGTCGCTTTGGTAGACCGACCAGACCGAGAACAGGCTTTGTTAATTCGGCATGAGGGAGTACCTGCTCGCTTGAAGGAATTGGAGCAGCTTTTCGTTGCTCATCAACAATATCTGCTCGACCACCCAGCCGAGGGTGCCGCTGAGTTGCGGGCAGTCGACCAATTTAATGCCGATTATGATCAGTGTTTTGAACAGGCGGATGTGATTAGAAACAGTGTTTTGAAACAAGGCTCAGGCAATCCTATCCGCCCGGAGGGGTGAGTCGTGCACGCCCGGGGAGGTCAAGCCTACCCCGGCCGGCTTGCTGGGCAGACTGCCCACTTTAGACATCCCAACCTTTGATGGGAACCTGGCTTCTTGGATGGGGTTCATTAACCTCTTTGATAGCCTGGTTCACTCGAGGGACGATCTGTTCCCTAGCCAGAAATTGGCCTATTTGCTCTCTGCCTTACGTGGAGAGGCTGGTGTGCTTGTCCAGCATCTACCTGTCAACGATGACAGTTATGAGATTGCAAGGGCGTTGTTGACCGTCCGGTATCAGAATGTTCGCTTGCTAGCGCACACACATGTGGCTGCCATTTTAGGGCTGCCACGAGTATCGCGGGTCTCCTCATTGAGGAAGGAGATTTTGAACCCGCTGCTAAGCTCTATTAACGCGCTCAAACGACTTGATCTACCGGTGGACCAGTGGTCCTTTATTTTGCTCCACCTCATCCTCAATAAGCTTCCCATGGAGATGAAAGGGCGCTTTGAACAAAGATACGGGGGCAATAGTGCCTCGTACCTCCCCCCCTTCTCGGATCTCCTCAGATTTTTGGAGGATGAGTGTCGGATGACCGACCACTTGGATCTGGCTCCTATACCGGGACCGAGTACAGGCCGCTATGAGGCAACCCGGGCAGCGCCACGGAGAGAGCGCCGCCCGTACAAGCAATATACTGCCGTGCGTCAGAACTCTCCACACGAGGAGAGGCCGATGCCTTGCAAGTGTTGCAAGCGGGATGGCCATCGTTTGCCGGCCTGTCCCAAATTTGTTGGCCTACGCACCGAGGGGCGTAGAAATATGGCCAAGCAGCGGAATTGGTGCTACCACTGCCTGGGGGCTCATATGGCATCGGCTTGCCCCCACCCACGAGATTGTCACTGTTGTGGAGGGGCCCATCACCCCCTCTTGTGCTTTAATAATAGAGACACTCGTGAGGTGGTGAGAGAGAGGGACTCGCACAAGGGCGGGGGCCCTCGTAGGTCACCCACATCTCCGAGGAGATCGGAGGGGCGTGCCACCCCTCCGAGGAGATTGGACAGGCCTCCAGTGAGAGGATTGGGCGCCCCACCCCCCCTACGGGCGGGGGGGATCGACGCGCCGCTAATGAGGCGCCACCGCGGGATTGGGCCGCGGTTATTAGGGAGCCACGCCGGGAGCCGATACGCTTCTCTCCCCCTCTGATGGAGAGACCCCGGTTGTCACGGGCTCCCCCAACTTTCGCCCATCATGGGCACCGCCCGGCCCCCCGATGCAGCTTTGGTCGGGGTGTGCACGTGCCGGATTGGGACCCGCTCGAGCGCCTTGAGCGCCCTATTCCTCCGCCGCGCACGTATTTTTCTTTGGACCCCCCTTCCCCCCCGTTGCGGGGAATGCGGGAGGATTTTCATTAAACCAACTGTCGGCTGCAACCTCCCCACAGGAGCAGGTGCTGTTACCAACAGCCTCCGTACAGGTGTGGGGCCCGAGGGGCACCTTTGTTTTAGTTCGCGCCCTTTTGGATACGGGAGCTCAGGGTTGCATTGCCTCCAGCTGGCTGGTCCGGCAGTTGAGTTTGAACACATCTCCATACCTTGAATCGGTACGAGGAATCGGAGACCTGCGGATCCCGGATCCGATCGGTCAGGTTTTGTTCTCCTTCTCCCCCCACTTCTCTTCAGCGCCCAAAATTGCCGCTACCGCGATTGTTTATGAGAAGGTTGTTGGTCAGCTTCCGCAACAGCACGTTTCGCGCGCTGTCGTTGATGCGACATCAGGATTGACCTTGGCTGACCCTTCCTTCCACCGAACCGGTCCGATTCACTTATTGCTCGGTGCCGATGTTCTAGGCCGCGTGTATTGTGGGAAGAGGAGAGAGTTACAGAAGGGTGGGCTGGTAGCCTTATCTACATTGCTTGGGTTTGTAGTGATGGGACCAGTTAGGCATAACCCACCATCTCCATCAGTGGACAGTTACATAACTGTTAGCTCCACCTTATCGGATGTCCTTCAACGGTTTTGGGAGGTGGAAGAGCCCCCTACCGTGAAGCGAGTGAACCCCTTGGACGAGGAGTGTGAGTTGTTCTACCAGAACAATACAGGCCGCCTTCACTCGGGACGGCTGATCACTCGTTTGCCCTTTTTGTCAGTTCGCCCCTCACTTGGCAGCTCCCGGCCGTTGGCCGAGAAGCGGCTGCTGTCCATGGAGCGTCGTATGAGTAGGAACTCCGACTTCAAACAGAAGTATGTCGACTTCATGCGAGAATATGAGCAACTGGGTCACATGTCGGTCTCGCGACTGGACTGGCGAAACGAGGAACATAATTTTCTTCCTCACCACGCGGTTTTGAAACCTTCCACCGGGAAGATACGCGTTGTTTTTGATGGGTCAGCTCCTACGTCTACCGGAGTTTCGCTGAATCAATGTCTGCATGCTGGACCGAAGTTGCATCACGAGGTGGGTGATGTATTGACCAACTTCCGTCGCCATGCCGTCGTCTTTGTGACCGATATCCGGATGATGTTTCGGCAGACTGTGATTCACCCGGACGATAGACGATATCAGCTCATATTATGGAGGGAGGATCCCAGAGATCCCATGCTAGTCTACGAGCTGAACACCAATACATACGGTTTGCGTTCGAGCCCCTTTGTGGCAATTCGCTCACTTGTGGAACTCGCTGAACGTGAGCGGTTACGATACCCTCGCGCATCCTTGGTTCTCAAGGAGGATGCATTTGTGGATGATATTTGTACGGGCTCCTCTAGTGTCGAGGAAGCCTTGATTTTGCGAGATGAACTAATTGCTCTTCTCGGGGCTGGTGGTTATGAACTGAGGAAGTGGATGTCCAACTCACCTCAGCTTTTGTGTGACTTGCCAGACGACCACCAGCAGGAGCCTCATATTTTTGAGAATGCCAACACTCCAGATTTACTGTCTGTTTTGGGAGTGCAATACAGACCTGTCCAGGACACGTTCACCTATCGATTGGAGCTGCCAAGCCCCAAGGTCTGGACGAAACGGTTGGTTTTGTCTACAGTAGCTTTGGTCAGCCGAAGTGTCGTGGGATGAGCCCCTCTCGGGCCGTTTGCTGCGAGATTGGGAGTCCTTCATGTCATCTCTCCCCGACATTAACCGTGTTAGTATCCCTAGACATATACTGCCTAAGAGACGGTTTACGGCCAGCCTTCATGGCTTTTGTGACGCGTCTGAGAGTGGATACGCAGCCGTCATATATATCCGGACGGTCGATGATAGAGGAGCTGTTAAGCTCCACTTGCTAATTGCTAAGAGTGAGGTTGCTCCACTTCGGACTCGATTAACGATTCCGAAGTTAGAATTGTCTGGAGCTACTCTTCTGGTTCGTTTGATGAACCACGTTGTTGACACCCTGGGACGTAGTGTGGACTTTGAGTCGCTATTTGCTTGGTCCGACAGTCAGGTTGTCCTATGTTGGATTAAGAACTCTGTCCACTCCCTGGAGGTATTTGTGGCCAATCGGGTATCCCAAATACAGGCCTCGAAGGCCCCGTTGATTTGGCGCCACGTGCCAGGTGAAATAAACCCTGCTGACTGTGCGTCACGTGGCAGCGAAGCCCCTCAGCTTATTGACCACACTCTGTGGTGGGGTCCCGAATGGTTGTTACAGCCGTCTTGGCCTTCCACACCAGCTGTGGTGAAGGCACCAAATCCGGGCTTGCGTGTTCACGCTGTCGAGACTATGGCGGCTCCAGAGCGGGAATTTTTATTAGACCGCTATAGTTCTCTGGACAAGTTGCTCGGCGTGACCGCTTGGATAAGAAGATTTATACGAAATTGTCGCCGGCCTCAGGACAAAGATTTGTGTCCGGTCCTCTCACCGCAGGAGCGCCAAGATGCTCTCTTGCATTGGGTGCGTATGACCCAGTCTAGAGCGTTTGAACCGGAACTTAAGATTTTCCGTACCGGGACGTCAAAATTGAAGGGACCCTTGGTGCGTTTGACTCCCTTTCTGGATGATAAGGGATTGTTGCGTGTAGGAGGCCGATTGAGGCACGCTAACTTGCCTTATAGATCACGTCATCCCCTGTTGCTCCCCAAGGACGGACCATTGGTGCGATTGTTGATCATTGATCGCCATGTGAAGAATGCTCATGCCGGATGTAATGCATTGACCGCGCTCCTCTAACGGGAGTTTTGGATTTTGTCAGCGCGAAGAATCATCCGATCTGTTATCTTTCGATGTCTGCCCTGCTATCGTTTACGCCCCGAGACGATGCAGCCCCAAATGGGTGATTTGCCTGCTGATCGTGTGAATGAATCGATGACCTTCTTAGGAGTTGGAACTGATTTTGCGGGACCATTCACTATAAAAACGTCGCGACTCCGTAATGCTAAGACTGAAAAGGCTTACTTGTGTGTGTTTGTTTGTTTGGCCACTAAAGCCGTTCATTTGGAGGTGGTGAGTGCACTCACCATGGACGCTTTCTTAGCAGCGTTAGGCAGATTTGTCTCCCGCCGGGGACTGCCTTCTCTAATTCGGTCCGATTGTGGGACGAACTTCAAGGGCACTGATAGACATATAAGAGAAGTTTGTGAATTTTTAGATAAAAATAATATTGAGATCGGATCCACACTCTCCCGTAGGGGGGTAACATAGCGATACTCCCCGCCGTCTTGCCCTCACTGGGGAGGGATTTTTGAATCTGTTGTAAAGGCCGCCAAGACTCACCTTCGCCGCGTTATTGGGGAGACTATTCTCACGTTCGAGGAACTCGCGACGGTGTTTCATAAGATTGAGGCGGTTCTCAACTCGCGTCCGTTATGTCCGTTGTCTACCGACGCGAACGATTTGCAGGCCCTCACGCCGGGCCATTTCTTGATAGGCAGACCACTTAACGCCCTGCCCGAGTATCCTTATAGAGATGTCAATCCAGGACGCCTTTCGCGGTTTGAGTTGCTCCAGCAGCTTACCCAGAGCTTCTGGCGCCGCTGGCACCTTGAATATTTACACATTTTGCAACAGCGCGTTAAGTGGTCAGATAAGACAAACCCACCGAGGGTTGGAGACCTCGTGTTAGTGAAGGACCCAAACCTGCCACCCTTACGTTGGCGTCGCGGACGCATTGTCCAACTTACTCTAGGGGCTGATGGTGTGCCCAGGTTTGCCGAGGTCCTAGTTGGGGATTCTGTTTTGAAGCGCGCGGTCGCTACTCTTTCTCGCTTCCCCTTAGACTGATTTGGCGGACAGTCCGGGACTGTCCGGAGCGGGGGGATGTTCACGCTCGAGGAAGAGCGAGTGGCAACACTGCATTGTGGTCTGTGCACTGAGAGCCTTTTGGCGGCCGGCCGCATGTGACATGTCAGTCGAGTCGAATACGGAATGACATTGATATAGGTTATGTCCGGGCATCAATAAAATATAATACACAATATTTAAGCATCTAACAAATAGTATTGCGCGGCGCACCAAGTGATTGTTGGTGCGAGGTTCCGCAAAGCTTTTGTGTTCGTTAATGAGTTCGGGTATTGGTGGCCTAATAGGCAAGTGTACCATCCGGTTCGGTCAGACAGCAGAACTTCAGGAGCCGCGACTTCCTTCGAGCTAGCTCTGGAAGTCCACCGGCTACATACGGAGACCGAACGGATCCAAGTAAGTAGTGAAATTCTTTGATTGTAGTGGCGGCATCAGCAATCAACCCAAAATTCCTTATTCGGTGAAACGCCGACGTGGTGGAGTCTACTTGGGGCACCACCATCTGGCTTACAGCACTATTTGCGTATTTGAATTGAATACCTATGTTTTTTGTAGGGCAATGGTTGAACATCGTTTCGATTTAATTGAAATTTCGATTCAAACAGGGTAGTTTTCATAATTCTTGACATAATACTGTATTCTCATACAGCTATGTTGGCAAACAAGCATACTGCCCACCTTATGGTAAGTGGTAACAGTCACGTGTACTCGTACATGTGTTACTTGTGAGATTCGCAGTAAAGCTGCAACCCCTATACAAGAACCACAGTGTACGTTGACAACTTGTGACATCAACGGTAAGATTGCAGGGTAAGATATGGCAGAGAAATTATCCAGTAACTTCTCTGCCATATCTTACCCTTCAAACCGGAACACAGCAATGTAACCACTGCTGCTTTGCGGCGGAAATAGGTAAGACGGAGGTACCCAAGAAGGTGACCCTGGTACAGTCTCCCTCCGGAAGAGTACCTAAACTTTTAAATAAACCTACACATTTCGGCTTTACTCGCGAATATTTGGTTCTATTATTTAGCCCGTTTCAAACGCTTTTTAAGATTGTTTGATTGTGTGTTGTACGATTTGGAAATCTACAACCCAACAAGGACCTCGATGTACTTGTGACATATAATGTCAAGTCACAGTTGGTACCAGTAATTTCACAGTCTATCTTAAGCGCGAACGCACACGACCGACTATATCGGTGACCGATTTTTTGATGGTGGAAAATGAAACATTATGGAATTCTACGTTGTTACGCACATGAACTACAAAAAGTCGTCTAAAAATAATCGATGAATCCCGGGTGACCCGATTATCGGTGAAAAAGGAACGTTCGTAAATGTATGCCTTAAAAGCCATTTCACAAAATTTCGCTGCTCAAGTTTAGGTAAATGCGGACGTAAGGTGCCAACGGCGAGGTCTGTGTTCGAGCGACAGACAACGCGACGCGCCAATATAGTCTGACTAGTCAGCCAGTGTAAATTGATACTTGAATTTATTATTTTAGTTTGTTTTTACAGATTTTTCTTTTCTTTTAAACCAACTTCAAAAAAGGACCTCAATTCGATGCGTACCTAAATTTTTTGTCTATTTTTGTGCATTCGAAATTCTTTTCGTATTCGATAGAGTACATATATTTTTTTGGGCTGGTCCCATTGTCACCAAAGTCAGGATGTGATTATGGGATCCCAAGAAAATCGAAAAAAAACCTTAAATTTTATAGGTACCTCCAACATCAGTAAGTAGTAAACTTGTTTATAATAACTGTTTTCAGTCATAATCCACCAACACTTAATTATAACAATAAGTTACATAATATTTTTCTAAAAAATATACATTACCGGCAATGTACGCACGCGATTTTTACCATACTACTCAGAGCGTGTAATGTAGTACACTGCTTTCGGTAGTAACGCATTCGGGCAGTACAAGCAATAGTGCCGTGCTTATCAAAAAACGCACGCATTGCATTTTATCGATAATTATATTGTTTAATATTTGTATAAAGTAAGAATAAAATTTTATTTGTCAGTTAAAATGCCATGGTAAGCATTATTGCTTATCATTAATACATGTTGTATGGTGAAACGATCACCTATTCTTTCTAACATATGCATATAAGTGACATCCGATTCAAAATTATAAAATTTAATTCAATATTCTTCATACAAATAGTTCGATTAGTAAAAAAATGTATGGACAAATTCTAAACTAATTTTGCACTTTAGAATTTATGACTATTTTAACATGGGTGGGTGCCAGCTTGTTATATCCTGTACTAAACACGCCGTTAGGACGCCGCCGTGGAAGTGGTCAGTCTTGTGATATATTTGTGGTCTTGTCCTTATTAGAACATTATTGGGTTTGAACCGTAATCGAGTATTAGTACTATTAGTACCGTACATTTCTACCACTTTTGATACAATGAATAGTACCATACTAATAGGTACGAATATTGATTGAATCATTCGGCTTATTAATATAGGAAAAGAAACATATTTAGGAGATTAAAGTTTCAAAGCAATATAGAATTCAGACTAAATACACGCAATATTTTTTCTCAAATTGGCGAAAATCAAGGTTAACAAATTTTGCGAAAAAGTAAAAAAAAAACCAAAAAAATTTCAACTGATTTTTGTATGGAATGCACTTTAAAAAAATTACGTATTTAGTATGGATGAGTTCAATTAAAATTCGCCCCCCTTTGCTACACAAGGTGCTATCTGAACTAAACTTCATATAAAAATCAAAATTTTGTATGAAAAAAAAGTCAAACTCACACTTGGCCATTTTTTGATAAGTCCATTATGTGTGTCCTCATTAGTTGTGAGGGTATATGGAGGGTCAAAAATTTCGATATTTTTTAGCTCCGATGCACCGTTTTCGAGCTAAAAATATTTTTGTAAATATTTTTCTTCAAATTCCTCACGTAAACAGTTGAAAATATTCTATGTCCCGGCTCCATACTAAATAGAATCAAATCAATACTGGACAAACGATAAACGTACAAGTGGTTGTCGTTATGTCATGGACTGTACATGTCCTGTCCAGTTGCTAATTCGTCCACCTGAGAATCTGTCCAGTTGCGAATCTGTCCACTTGCTTCGGAGGGAAATCTTTTAACTGTTGGCTCAATACAAAAATCAGTTAGGTTATTTTTTCTTTTTCAGAAAATTTGTCTACCTTTTTTTGATAGCTATGATTTTCACCAATTTAAGAAAAAAAAATTGCGTGTTTAGTCTGTTATCTATATTGCTCCGAAATTTCAATCTCCTAATTATATTTCTTTTGCCATATTAATAAGCAGAGTGATTCAATCAATATTCGTACCTATTAGTGCGATACTATTCATTGTACCGTACTAATAGGTATAATGAATTTAATTATTATTTATAGATGTTCAACAAATTTCAAATATTAAAATTGCTGTCAATATTTAATATCGATAACTATTCATCGATGTCAATCACTAAACTAATGTAACTTATACACGTTGCATACTTCACGGCAGTGAGTTTCTATGTGAGTGTGCGTTGTAATAGCAAAAGGAAAGTGATCCACCATTTCGAAACCAGCCATATTAAATTTAGAGCAATATTACTCACTGTATCGTGTTTCACTCCCAAATCCCTTTCATTTGATACCCAATTAGGGTAGAGGGCAAAAGAAAAGCGATCCGCCATTTTGGAATCGGCGGCCATATTGAATTTGGGACAATGTCACTCACTCTATCGTGTTTCATCCTCGAAGCCCTTTCATTTGATACCCATATTGCATAGGTTGCAAAAGGAAAGTGATCCTTCATTTGGAACGGCGGCCATTTTGAATTTAGAGCAATATTAGTGACTGTATCGTATTTCACTCTCAAATCTCTTTTATTTGATACCCATATTACGTGAGTGGCAAAAGAAAAGCGATCCGCCATTTTGGAACGGCGGCCATTTTGAATTTGGAGCAATCTCACTTGCTGTATCGTGTTTCACCCTCGAAGCCCTTTCAATTGATACCCATATTGTATAGGTTGCAAAAGGAAAGTGATCCACAATTTTGGAACGGCGGCCAAATTGAATTTAGAGCACCAACCATATTGTCACATACTGTGTCGCATTTTACTCTCAAAGCCCTTTCATTTGATACCCATATTGATGGGGTGGCAAAATAAATATGATCCAACATTTTTTTTAATGGTGACCATTTTAATTTATAGAGGTGACACTACTTAAATTAAAAAGTCTCAAGTAGTAGTACCTACTCAAAAAACACTTTCATATTGTATAGTAGTGTTACCAGACAAACATTCTTGCAAAATTTCATCCCAGTCAGATTTTCAAGACGTTATATTTTTCTTGTAACATAGCGAAAAAAAATTTCTGCTTGAAAGCGATCAACTCGTGCGGATTCTAGTATAGGTCCTTGTCCAAATTTTTTATTTATATTTCAAGAATTACGACGATTACGTAAAACAGCCTTGTGCGGCGCAAACTGATACAGGTCCCACCTCGATGAGCGCTCGCGCTCGACTGATTGACGCGAGTTTTTACCATACAATTTATTGCATTTACGACCGACGTTTGAGGGGTGATAAAAAAATAATTAATTATCTTTTTATTTTAAAAATTATACCGTTCGATTGGTTGAAGAACATAGATTATTTTGACATAGCTTTTTAATTGTAAATATAGTTTTAACAATTCTAAAATGAACGTTAAGTTGTCATCATATTTCGTAAAAACTTGTAAACTTCAAATATTTTTTTTTAATAAATGGGACGCTTAATAAAAAAAGCGTCTTTCCAACTGGCAACGAAAATATGTTTCTGATATCTTGTGATTTTATTTTGGTAAATTTATTGTAGTTTTCTTGGAGCTTTAGCCGTTTTAGTTTGTCCATTTCATGACATTCTGCCAAATAAGGTAAAGAAGAACGATTATTCCAAAAAAACTATAGCAGTAAAAGAAAATCTTTTCTTACAACTGGCAACAATAAGAATAAACCTATATTCCTCTAGTATCGATTTGTATGAAAATCGTTTTTGAAATAGTAAATTTAGCGCAAAAAAATGTCATTTTCGTGCAAAAAGTGTAAGAGGCCTCTTAACGCACACTACGTCCACTGACAGTGGGCCGCTTGCATTTGCTTAATAAGAAAGGAGGCGTCAGGGGTCGGCGATGGATGTACCAATCCAATAAATCCATGACGTGCACTTCTCCCGATAGTCACCGACAAAGCTACAGAGACGTGAGACGAGTGTGAGAGACGTTGAGTCAGTTATGAGAGTCGGTGGAAAAATCGGGCCGTTAATAACCGGGCCTACAAAAAGTCGATCGTGTGTGTTCGCCGTAAACAGGTGAAATATTTATCCGCAAAGACGACTCTAGTACTAAATCTACTTGATAAAGCCTTAGCCAATAACCCTTTGATGATACGGGAGGGATTGAGAGCTCAGAGAACGTTGACGTCAAACAGTGCACTCGCAGTCTCGTCAATAATGCGTGTAGTCGCCGCTTTAGCTGACCGGTGACCGCAGGGGACCGTACATCGCTGGTAATATAGTATATGCTTGCGACCAGAGAACGATTTATTTCTTTATTTCTTTATTTCATTATCAATTGCTTCCATGTTGTACATTTTAAGGTGTTAACATATTTCAAAGTTTTTACATGGAACCCTGCAAGGGCACTGCAATTATATGTAGATTCTCATACAATAAATCTCCTAATACTTAAAATGATTATTGTTACATTTTTTTCCAAGAATCTTATTAAATTTAAATGTTAACTATATATTAATTATTAACAAATGAAATTCAATTGAAATACCGAAATTAGTCAATAATAAAATAATCATTCAATAAATAATATGTCATTTTATCTACTCATATAATATAATATTGTCAACTTAATAATATATATTAACTGATGTAAACAGATTTTAAATGAATTGTAATTTTATCAAATTTATATAAATTTTGTTCTCAATGATTAATAAATAAATTACCTTATTGAAATGTTCAACTGAATTGATAACAACTACTTTTTCAATAAATAACAATTTTGTAATTTGTGAAATGTTCTATGAATTAATATTTTACTAGATGTTATTAATTTCCTTACTCACTAAAATCTCTGCTTGCGACCGAGTAATGTGCGACTACCCTCAAATTTTTGTAATTTGCTATATAAACAACTTCGATCTATAATAATTAAATGGGGTGATAATTTACTTACACGAAGAGATAGACACCATTTTTTTAACTCTCATACATAACCGGAAATAGAACATTATTTAAAAATTAATCCTTATCAGAAAAAATATTATTTTTATTGCTACTAAGTTGGCAAACAAGTTAACTGAGCACTTGATGATAAGTGGTAACAGTCACCTAATAATACACATGGCACTTGGAGATTCGCAGCAAAACTGCAACTCCCACAAGAACCACATTGTACGTTGCCAACTTGTACCATCAGATGTAAGGTCACGGTACCCAGTAATTCACTGCCCTTCAAACCGGAACACAGCAAAGCAGACGACCCTGGTACAGAGTCTCCCTGCGGTAATTTTTTAAATAATAGTAAATATTTATATAATATATAAATAACAGCATAATTGCATGACTTCGCGTTTTATAAAAACAACTTTCAGGTCTTGCGTATTTAAAACTTTCATATCATAAATTTACATAAATGTTTTGAAGAGGCTATGACATAAGCTTCATAAATCTTACGGTTGCACTTATGTCGTTTTATAATTAGCGAGCATGTTTTGGAAAATTAACATAAAATACTTGGAATTAAAATTATGAAAAATTACAAAATAAAACGTGACACAATAACAATTTTTGCCAAGTCGACTTGGTAAATATTGTTTTTCTAACGGGTAAAGCACACTTTTTTTTTTTTTCAAAGAATTCACGTTTTAAGACACATTCACACCTCGGACACTCCATACAACGTTCGCAAGTCAATTACCTATTACTACTACTAAAGCAAATGACGTTTGTACACGCGCAAATGTGTGCGTGGAATCTAGTAGGGCTGAGTGCGCGGTTATCAATCGAAATGACGCGAGAAGTGCAGCAACTGCCTTCTCTTTTACCCGCATAGCGCTATCTCTGTTATCGGCCGGCGTTCGCGTCTACTCGGTGAACGTGAAGTGTCGCCGCGCCCGAGCGATCGCGCGCGCCCTGTCTAGGTGTCAGTGATGTCTACAACAAAGTGCCGGGTTGGGTGAGGTATTTGAAATGAGTGCGGGGAGGTGAGTGGCCGTTCTGTACGTAGTACTATTATCTATTCTGTGACACAGTGCCACTTTGTGCAGCAATACGGTCGCTAGGGTCAATGCACATGCGCTTTTGCATCGATACATAAATAAAACTTTAACACATTTTTTGTTCAAAGTTACTAAAAATATAATAGGTACATAAAAATATTATTATACTTGATTGTGTTCTTGCGTTTTTTGCGACAAGTCAAGCTTTCTTTGCCTTCAAAAGGAGCTGTTCTCTTCTCTTTATGAAAGTCGTGTTCTTTTCACCATGAGTGTTAATTAAATTACGCTTACAAGAAATCCAGTCGCAATTAATGTTTGCCGAGAAAAGACAAAATTAATAAGAAGGTTCTTAGTATTTTATATCTTGATAATGCAGACTAGAGTTCCTGGTATTACTGTCTTGTGCTTCCAGGAAATAAAAAAATCCTTATCTGTAAGAGCCCCCGCAGACCACAGACTTTTTATCGGCCGATAGTTTAGTCGGGTTGGGCTGTTAGTGCGCACACTAGGCCAACAAAACAGTTGGGTTGGATGTAAGTGCGCAGACTAGCTTAAACAGTCTGCCGATTGATCACATTCGCTTGGGTAGGTAAGAAGAGATCAGTTGCGTAAAATGTTGCACAGAAATATTATTATTGCTTTATACTTGAGACAAAGGAGAAGGATCAAGAAGAGATATCGAGAATATTGGGTACATCCCATCTACAGTAATAGATTATTGCAAGGGAAGTTTTATACGATTCATTCCAAATTACTCGATTACCCGAAAAAATTTTTCGCCTTTTATCGAATGAGCATAACTAGCTTCAACCAACTTGTCAAATTAATTGGACCAGGAATAGCGAAGGAGGATACAAATTTAAGACTATCTATACCTGTGGAGGAGAGATTGAGCGTTACGATAAGGTAAGATAAACCACAAAACATACTTTTAATTTTTTATTATAATTCAAATACCAAGTTTACAAGTCGTATATTTGGGAATCTTCAAAATTTGAATAATATGACTGGGCTGACATGTTGGAATCAGCTGGTGATGAAACATTTTGAATGGTTGTTTGTGGTAAAGTGGGGGATGGTGTAGAACCGGATGCATAAGCCTGTAATTGTTGTTGTGGCGGCAAGATGTTAGTCTCTCGTTGGTAAACAGGAAAAGAGTTCATAGGTTGTTGCAGTATGGTGTATGTTGGTTGAGAATGAGGCTGAACACGCCTACCAAGTCTTATCTGTTTAAATACGTTAAGAATACTAATCTTAGCATCGAGTTTTTCGTCTGCGGTTAAATTTTTGAGTGATGGGACAAGAGACAATGCAAAGTTTACATCTTCATCAACATTAGTCTGATTTAATGCTTTTAATATTGCTTCGTCCAAATCCGTATTCTTCGAAACACGAGTTTTCTTCTGGCGAGGAGGTGCGGAAGCGGATGGAGCAGTTTCTTCATCATCTTCCTCATTTTCTGTAGTATCCTGAGCCAGGTTTAGGTTACCTTCCGTTTGACGATTTTCCATGCATGGCAGTAAAAATAATAATTGTTCAAAGTATACGTATTTACGCCTCTTGACCGAAGCCTGCCCCGACTTTGTGTTCTTTTGTGCATTTAATTCTCTTCGAAAGCAAGTCCGTAAATTGGCCCATTTTTTTTGTATATCGCGGCCTGAAAAATAATAAAATATAATTAATTCATTACAGGTATCTGGCCACTGGAGCTAGTTTCAATTCATTGTCTTTTGATTATCTGATGGGAGCTTCTACAATACGAGAAATTACAAAAAGTACATGTGAGCAAATATGGAATATGCTTCAACCGTTATATATGCCAGCCAAACAAGAAGATGACTGGATTAAAATAGCAGACGAATTCTACAGTCGCACAAATTTTCCAAACATCATTGGAGCGATCGATGGCAAACATATACGAATGATACAGCCAGAACATTCCGGTTCATCATATTTTAACTACAAAAAGTTCTTCTCCTGCGTTTTGATGGCTTGGACAGATGCCGATTATAAATTTGTGTACATTGATGTTGGTTCTTATGGAACAGCCAGTGATTCGGAAATATTTAAAACATCAGAAATGGGTAAACGGCTTTCCGAGAATCGACTAAATATTCCTTCTGGAAGACAATTGCCTAATGATGATGTTGGAGATTTTATTCCATTCTCTGTCGTAGGCGATGAAGCGTTTGGACTTGGAAATCATATATTACGCCCTTATGCAAAAAGAAATTTAAACTACGCCAAGCGAATTTTCAACTACAGACATACAAGAGCTCGACGCATGGTTGAATGTACTTTCGGGATTCTAACTAACAAATGGCGCATTTTTCACCGTCCAATTGACGTAAATATTAATTTTTGTGTTAAAATTATTAAAGCTTGCTGTGTCCTACACAATTATGTACGAATCAAAGATGGAATACATTTTAAAGACACTCTCTACAGTTCTACCATGAATAACTTTAATACAAATGGAAATAACCGAGGAAGAAATAATATGAATAATGTGCGGCAATACATGTCGTCATACTTTATATCTCCTGCAGGCTCAATTCCGTGTCAATATAATAAAGTGTAATGTAAATTAATTAAAAATGGTATCGTACCTTGATTTGTTTTTTCTTGGGCACTAAGCTCATTCCAATCAGGAACAACAGCTTCACAAACTTCCTCCCACAGTTTTTTCTTCACATTTACGTCAGAGTACTCTTTTAAGTTTTTCTTATAAAGTGCAGGGCGTTTTTCGACTTCCTCGATCAAAGTTACGATCGAAGATTCCGAAATAAGCGACTGAGAATTGGGCGACGCCATTTTACAAAACACGCGCGGCCGACCATTCGCTGTCAAAGCTCGGAGCGAACTGAACTATCGGCTTAGTCGGCCGACTAAAAAATCGTCATGTGTGCGCGTGTGGTATGGAGCCAATACTGATTATATGGTCGGCCGATAGTTTGCCGACAGTTTAGTTTGAATTGAATCGGGAAGCCCATCAAACTTGTTTATCGGCCGATACCAAATTTTCATAGTATGCGCACTTGCTTACATCTGCGTACTGATTAAGAGACCGACTAAACTATCGGCCGATAAAAAGTCTGTGGTCTGCGGGGGCTCTAAAAGTTGCTGCTTAAACGTACGTTTGGAAATTAATGTATTTCCCGATTCCTTGATTTGGAACCCAGCGTACTCCAATTATATTTTTTCGGAGAAACGCCAAGCTTGAGAAATAATGATAGCGTAGGTAATACATACGAGTATAATATTATCTCTTCTTTCATAAATAGGGTTGCCAGGTCTAGAGAGCGAAATTTCGGGGCAGAAACTTGTAAAAATCGGGATTAATACTTCCAAGCCGGGACAGCAAAAACAAAAACAGTTTTCAACTCAAGAAAGTAGATTTTTACTTTGGTTGACCAAATAATAAAAACTATGTATGTTTCTTTTTGTTTTGTTTTTCTGTGTGGAACGTTGACATAATTATTAACGTCAATGGTGTGGAAAGGTAAAGAGACCGGAGCCTAGTGTTATGTGTTTTCATTTCAAATATTTTAGGGATAAATATGCTGATTCAGTCATAGTATTCAGTAATTGTTTTATTATGGAAAATAACCAATTCTTGTGAGCTGGTCAGAAATCGGGACATTTTGCGTCCCGATCAGGCTTAAATCGGGACGTGTCCATATACCTCTCAAAATCGGGACACCTGGCAACCCTACTCATAAGGGACATCTGGAGTTGTCGGTCGGCGGTATCACAAAAGGTTTAAATGTAATAAAACGAATGTAAAAAATAAGAAATGTTAACAAACCAATTACTCGATTTCAACTACGACAACCTTCTTAACTAGAAAGTCTGCCAGAACCAACGCAGTGGAATAGAATTTAGAGATGCACAAGATGGTAAGGAAATGTGCAGCGGGCCCGATGTACCTACTTGTTCATTAAATTTGTCGGGAAACTTTCAAATTACTTTAGGATGCCTCCGCGAAGTTTTTCTTTGAGTCGTGCAAGTCGCCAACTAATCTGCATGTGTAATGCATGTAAATAGAGTCCGCGAACGAGTTTATTTTGCCAACTTCCGTTGCTTCGACTCATCGATTGAATCCCTCAGTTCAGACCGATGACTATTGCATTCGTTTTTAGGGTTCTGCGTAGAAACACATTTTTTTTTTAGTTTATACATTTATAATCAACTAGAACCTTTCAATTTGTCAACGACCCCATAGTGCAAGTCTGTCATCTGCGTTAATTGTATACGCTGTAGTACCTACGTGTTATTCAACACGTTGTAAATAATGCCCTTAAACAGTATTGTGACAAAAGCTATTAATGTCTAACGCCTAGCAATGCCACATACCAGTTAAAGCGCTAAACACATGGAAATAATTAAATCCATGGCTACTGTAGTATTATATTATCTGTGTCCATGGCTAAACAAGTATACAAGGGGTCACATAAGTGTGATGTCAAAATTATTCTTCAAACGCATTATATTGCAGGTGGAGCCGTAGCATCAGAAATACTAGTTATTGTTTTTTAAAAGTAACTAGAAATTTTTAGAGGTTTTTAAAAAGACATTGACCTGCGGTAAACTCGTCAAGAGTTTACCGCAGGAGGAAAATATTTGCTCCAGCATTTATTTTCCTCTGGTCAACTCATTTAGATTACAGTCATTGTATGCAATTAAACGTATCTGCATTGTATGCATTAATATTGTTCATAGTGGTTTAAAAAGGAAAGTAATAGGGTAAAATACTAAAGAAAATCTGTAAATATTATAATAAGTATATCTGTCCAAACCAGAAGCTCTCCTAAACCGAATAATCCGTAATTTCGTGTAGAAAATGACAATACACTTCGCAATTGATTATTTCGATCTGGGACATGATTCTCATGCAATCGAAAAAAGTAGTCATCGGTAAAAAAGTTCGACAAATGTTTTTTTTTTCAAAGGAAGCACTGTTTGTGCATTCTCAGTATTTCACATTCGAAATAATTCGAATGAATATCACTCGAAAGCAACGAATGGTACGGACCAGTCGAAGTTGAAGTTGTAATTTTTTTTTACCAAAAAGAACTATATCTATTAAGATGTACGTACATTAGCGCTTTTAAAGACGCCGCACGAACGTCATAACGGAACTTTAGATACTGTCTATGCTGTGCTATATCCGACTTTCTAGTTGGATTAGTAATTGTTCTATGGGTACCCCAGAATATGATTTATACGAATCATTCCAACTTTTTAGCAGAATCGTGAAATTTGTATACGAATTTACCACGTGGAAAAATCCATTGCATGAGAATCGAGTCCCTGTCATCTGCCAAATGGATACGAAATGGGCCAGCTGGAGTACAATAAAAAATATACCTACATAAACTCTATTAAATTTTTCAGCGTGGTGGATGCAAAAATTTGCCTTTGATAATCATCCGAACTGATTCAAGTGAAATTAAATAACTACTCTATAAAGAGACGTAGAGAGGCTGGTTTTCGTTAGGGAGTAACGTTTTAATTCATCGCATGTACCTATGCTGCAAACGCTTAAAGAATTTTCGGGCGGAGTTTCAGCGGGTCATTAAAGCTGTAAGTATCAAGTGCGGCTGTAAGGCGCAGTGGGCTAATTTTCTAATTTTCTTTCTGTCTGAGTGGAAATCTCGCTTCGAGTGGTCGGAGGCGACTTTGATGTTTGAAAGTAGTTGACCTCTTAGGCTAGAGCGCCGCTCGCAGTGTCCAGTGAGGGGTTGGCCTGGGGATGAGTTAGCATCTCAGTTAAAGAGATATTTTATAATAAACATATTCCTAACTGATAACTTATTGATGTTAAACAAAAAAACAAACATTATAAAACAATGATGAATAAATATAGGAACTTGCTTTCTGCTAAATTTCCTGATTCAGGTCAACGGAAAGTTCCTTATAGGTTTTTTTGATACAACTAAGATGGCAAACAAACATACTGCCCACTTGATGGTAAGTGGTAACAGTCACCTATAGTACGTGTAGCTCTTGTGAGATTCGCAGAAAATCTGCAATCCCTACAAGAACCACTGTACGTTGCCAGCTTGTGACATGAGATGTACAGTCACGGTACCCAGTAATTTCACTGCCATATCTTACCCTTCAAACCGGAACACAGCAATGCAAGCACTGCGGCTTTGCGGCAGAAATAGGTAAGATAGAGGTACCCAAGCAGGCGACCCTGGTATACAGAGTCTTCTTCCAGTTTTATCTCCCTAGTCAAATCGCAAATTATGTGACATAAACGGTTATGTCACATGTACGATTTTGTCACAACTGAAAGAGACCGTAGACCGTATTTGATATTAATTTTAGTTTGATATCTCTACGCGTTCCCTAGAAAAAGGGTTTCGACAGACAGACGTTCAGACGGACAACAAAGTAATCCTATAGGGATTCCATTTTCCTTTTAAGGCTGTAGTGTTTTTTCTTGCTAAATTGTAGTAATATAGGGAAATCTTAAAGTTGAAGGAAAAAAAAACAAACTTATTCCTTTAGTCCGATACAAAATGAAAAGTTTTATTGTTGTAGGTACATAACTATAATTCACTTATGCATAATGTTACTGAAGTAAACAAAATCCCTCAATGCAAAGCAATTAACTTAATGTTTAATTAATACAAGCCAAGGGCAGGATGGTTCAGGTTTGTTTGACCAATCTCGGCAGGTAAAAATCAGGTGCAAATTGGGTACAAAACTACAAAATGAGGGGCAATAAAGTACACGAACAAATAGTTATAGGTTTCCTTTTTTTTATAAAAGAAATTAGTAGCCTTCCCCGGAGCGGTTGTTAGTAGAGCGTACCTTCTGCTTGATGCTAGGTTTCCGCGATCACGGGTCAGAGATATAATATTCCAATTCCTTAGATTATTTTTTTTCTCTCTATATATGTACAATTCCACAGAATTCCTCCTTGTGTTAGGTTAGTTTGTTATGGTTTCTAGCTATAAGGTCAAGCAGCGGAGCCCTACGGCCTCCGGTAACTGCCCTGGAGATTCATAGCACAGTGTTAGGTTAAAAATATAATTAAATATGCCTATGATCTTAGGGTCAGTGGGTCTAACACTGAGTTCTGAAGGAATCCCAGTCAATACATTTGAACTTCATGTAATAAACATAGCAAATGAATTCTAAAACATAATTTTTAATAAATTGACAAATTGTCTTATTGGTTAGTGAATAAAAAGGACATATGGAGGGGAGAGCACCTATTTTGTGTATAATCACTGCTATTAATAAAAAGAAAACAGCTTAATTTGTGAGTTATTTGCCAAAGAAGGATGTGAAACTTAATATTGTAAAAATTTAGAATTTAACAGGAAATTCGCAAGTGTTACTCAATATATGCATTAATCCCACTAAGACGCCGCTTACTATCAGGTTTTTTTAATGAAATAGGGGATGAAAAAGGCGAATTTTGGAAATGTAACATGTTTGATTTCATAATCAATTTACCCACAAATAAAAATAAAATTAACAAAATCTGCTTTAAATCATGAAATATAATAAGTTAATTAGATACCTTATTGATTTTTTGCACTTATTGATACAATAAATCCATTTAATTTAATGAATCGCGTGACGGCGAGTAAACATAGTATTTTTCCCCTTAGCTTTACTCTTCAAGCTGAAAACAAAAAGAACTGAATTTTGTAGTTTTACTGTGGTTTTTCAAATCAAATTCACACGGAAAACGGGAGAAATACCTATATAAATATATAAAAACTTTATGATCTTCAAATCAATAACAAATTACTTCGATCGATGTCTCACAGACTAATCATAACCTAGACGATAGACTAAACCAACGCTCCACTTGCGCGCAGATTTGCGTTTATGTGGAAGCGACGGAGCCGAGGTCCGTTTGCTGAATGTTAAGCGCCGTATTGGCGACGGAACCTCTCCTAAAACCAAATTCATTTCATGACACTCGTAAGACTCTTAACTTGCTTCAAGATGTGTCAAGTCAACATACGGATCTTTCGAAATTCTACAATGTGCAATAAGTATTTCCAGCTAAAGTTATAAGTTTGGTTGAAAAACAAAACGTAATGAAAAATTAACCATAAACAAATTGTGAATGCTTTCCAAATTCTATTCGACGAAACTATAATTATATGATCTATAAGTTTAAGCGTATTTTATTAAAATATGTCCATAGAAATGATCAAAACAAACGGTCTAAATGTCAAATTCCGAATTTTGAGAAAATCAACCCACCTAAATGGAAGCACGGGATTTTGGGCGAAAAAAAACTATCTTTGTAAATAAGGCCAGGATAAACGCGAGATTTATTTTGTTTATGCAAAAATTGAATAATGACCAAAGATAATTGCAAATGTCACTGACGTGACGTGAAACGACGTTGACGTTGACACTTGACATTGATCTTGTGCAATTAATTGACAAAGTTATTGTAATTATGATTTTAGTTGTGAAATTTGTGTTAAAACCACAGTGAAACCAAAGTGTTTTTGCAAAATTTGTGTTTTATGAAATTTTAAGAAAAAACGGTGTTACAGTATCCCCCCAACCACGATAGAATTCACGTAGGGAATTCGTCTGACGCCCCGTCAGCCTCAAAACCCCCTAACCAACCAAACAGAATTATCATAAATGGAATCAATTAGGTACTTAAAAACTATTCATTCGTGATAAAATCTGTACCCAATTACGCCTAACGTTATTTTTTTTTTATAAGTTTATTTATTTGTATAAGATAAAAAATAAAGCTTTAAATATAAACGTGTGTAAATAAAGAATATTTAACATGCATGCACCTTAAATCTACGTAAATCCATTAATATGGTATGTTAAAGATTGTAATAAAAAAACAACATTCACCAATAAGGTGACAAAATCTAGCGCGAAACTACTGCTGCTAGCACCTACATGGTTTTAAAAAAAATATTCACCCATAAGGTGGCAAAATCTAGCGAAACCACTTCTGCTAGCACCTATATGGCTGTGATAAATAGGTAAAAGGCATTATATCCTATGCCCATCAAATATAAGTAAGTAATAAAGAAAAACTGTAGTGTCAGGACTGACGCCGAGATGGCGTTGTTAAATAAGTATATCTTGACACTAACAGAGTATAGCAAGTAATGTCAACAACCACCGGTAGATGTCGTTATTACAGACATTTTGACTCTAATCGTCAAATAATAAGTAAAAAAACAATAAAAAGGAAATAATAAAAAAATGAGTTGCATGTGTCGTTGCCCCTGATCGTCGATATTGATTTTCCTACGTTTCCAGCTAGATGTAACTTCCTCCATTATAAGAATATAGCAAAGGCTTATTTCTAGAGTTGCAAACCGCTCATGTGAGGAATTCAAAATTAATTTTGTTGATTAGAGTAGAATACATATAAAAATAATGACCAAGACACGTTTATATTTGTGATCTTGTGCTAAATGCATCTCTCTAACCACATAACAGTTATAATAAGTACATACTTGTTCCTTAATTCTGGTATCAGATACTAAAGAAGTAATATCCATTTTATATAATGGTAGTAATAATATATTTATAATGGTATGAACTAAGACACGTATAATATTTGTGTTTTAGATCTTTATGTACTTATGTAATGGTAATATCAATTTTGAAGATGTTAGGTATATGGAAACTTAAGTATCAAGGCAAATCAATAAAAAACGACAGGGACAGACACATGCAAAAACGCCGCCAGATGTTATATGGCGCGTTATCCTACACTCGGGTTCTACGAGACGCCAGGAAGAATGGCGGGGTGGGTATTCTGTGACCGCCGCACCCGCGGTGCTTAACTGTTAAATGCTTATAAAAATATGGCTATTTTCATAAGAGTATAAAAATGAAAATTAAGTAGGTATGATGTTACTAGGTATGTAATTTAGTCACACGAAGTATCTAAATTTTTAAAATCTTTTATGTGCCACTTCCCTATGTATTTTCCGTTCTCGTCCTCGAGCTCATAGACGAGGCGGGAAAGTTTACGTATAATTTTACAACGCTCATATTTAGGGGCAAGTTTAGCAGTAAAATATTTATTAGCAGAACTCTGCTTGTACGTACGCTTCCACACAAAATCACCAACATTAAATGAGATATCTCTGCGTTTGTTGTTATAGTATTTTATATTCCTTTCATGGGCCTTACGCAACGACTCTCGGACTTTGATGAAAATGTCACCGAGGTGGCCAATATTAGACGCATGAGTATCGCGTGGTACCACAACCAACTCTTGGAGATCTACAAAATCACGGTAAATACCACCATCAGTGACAGCTTCCCTACCGTGTACTAGCATGAAAGGAGTATAAGAAGTAGACTCATTTACTGAGGTGTTCATGGCAAATTGTATTTTATGTATGTTAATATCCCACGTTCTATGATCGTTCTCAACAAACGAGGAAACTGCAGTGATTATTGTGCGGTTATAACGTTCCACCGTATTAACTTGTGGACAATATACTGGACCCAAATGTACTTGCGGAATATTGTATTTTTCATATAATGCCTGAACCTCATGACTTATAAACTGCGAGCCATTATCAGACATCACAGTCTGTGGTATTCCGTGAACCAGAAATACATGGTCTTCTAACCTTTGCGCTATAACTTTGCCCGTTGCACGCCGTATAGGAAATAATAAGCAATATTTTGTAAAACAACACACAACTACTAGTAAAAAGGTGTTTTGCTGTCGAGACATCGGCAGTGGACCAACGAGATCAATGCTGATGCACTGGAATGGTCGACAGCAGACCTTGGGTTCCCCCATAAAGCCAGGTGGCGCTAGTGAGCTATGTTTATATGAGTTACAAGTGGCACAATTTTTAATAAATTCCTCGGTATCTTTATGCATACCGGGCCAAAAATACCGTAATTTTAATCTTTTATATGTTTTTGCGACGCCTAAGTGCGCAGCAATTGGTTCAGAATGGTTACTTGTAATAATATCCTCCCTAAGCTCCTTTGGTACAACTTCCTTCCACTGGTAGTCACCACAGAGTTTGTTAGTGCTTTTTGTAAATCTAAAAAGCCTACCATCAATAATTTGAAAATTGGGACACGCGCGCGGCCTATCCGTGCAACGTTTTAATATATTGTTATACCAAGCATCGCTGGAAGTAAATGCGTCTACGGCTGCCACTGGTACAGAACGTGATAGTGCATCCGGTACGACGTTTTGAGATCCACTACGATGCTCAATAATGAAATTATAAGGCGATAGCCTACACCCCCAACGCGCTAGTCGACCTGTCGGATTCTTAAGGTTTAAAAACCACTTTAGACTAGCATGATCGGTAATAATTTTAAATTGTCGACCACCTTCAAGGTAAGGGCGGAAGTGTTCAACGACATGTACCACGGCCAATGCCTCTCGCTCTGTAGCGGAATAGTTACGTTCAGCGGGTGTTAGTGAACGGCTACAGTACGCAACAGGATGTTCTTGTCCATCTACAACCTGGGTTAAGGTACCTCCTAACCCGAAATCAGAAGCGTCACAGTGGACAGCAAAATCTTTCGAGAAGTCAGGACATACCAGAACCGGAGAAGTAGACAGTGCGAGTTTTAGGTCGTTGAACGCCTCGTCTGCCTCGGTCGTCCATTTGAAAGGGGGCGCGCTCTTACGGGTAGAAGTAAGAGCATTAAGGGGACCAGCTCTATGACTAAAATTTTTTATGAAACGCCTATAATAAGATGCAGTTCCCAAGAAACGTTTGACGTCTTTCCTGCAGGTGGGAATAGGAAAGTCTACTATAGCCTTAATTTTGTCAGGATCCGTGCGCAGACCATATTCGTCAACCACATGACCCAAGAATTTCAGCTGTCTCCTGAAGAACTGGCATTTACCCATGTTGACAGTAAGGTTGGCTAGTTTAAGTCTCTCCTTTACCCTACGTAGGAGCTGGAGGTGATCCTGGAAGGCCGTTGGGCCTTCAGGAGTAAGTAAAATTAAATCATCAACATATACGAACACCTTATTGTCAAACTCGGGCCCAAAGAGGCGGTCCATCAACCGCTGCTGCGTAGCTGGAGCTGCAGTAAGTCCAAAGCACATGACCTTAAAGTGAAACAAGCCTCTGCAGGGAATAGTAAAAGCAGTTTTCTCTCTGGACTCAATAGAGTCCAAAGGAACTTGGTAATATGAAGACTTAAGGTCAATAGAAGATAAGTACTTAGCGTTTTTGAGCTGGTCCAGAATATGGCTAATATAAGGCATAGGGTAAGCGTCATGCTTTGATATGGCGTTAAGTTTTCGGCTGTCCAAGCAGAAACGTGATGACCCATCTGATTTAACCGCTAAAGTAACGGGGTTGTTCCATGCACTTCCGCTAGGCTCCACAACATCATCCTTCAGCATTTGGTCTAGGTGTTTATTTAATTCTGCCAGTTTTGCGGGTGAGACTACATAATACCGTTGTTTAATAGGTGGATGGTCACCGGTATCAATTTTATGACTCACTAAGTGTGTCCTACCTAGGCCTTTCTTTTCTGCGGAAATGTCATCAAATTGCTTTATGACGTCATTGACCAGCCTACGCTCAAGCTTAGATAAAGTTTCAAAATCGTGTAAAGCACGGCTGCCTGACATAACTGTGTACACCTGATTATTATTTTTATATAAATGTCCGCTATCTTCTAACAATGATAAAATATCTGGCGCAATATTAAATTCCTTCCAGAAATTTAAGCCAAATAACAACTCTGTAGCAACTCCAGGGACGACGTAAAATTTAATAACACGAGTTTTATTCTCTATCGATACTGGTAAAAATAAATACCCAGTTACTCGTGAAGTAGAACCATTTGCAGTTTTTATAAAGTCTAAGTCCTCAGACTTATGTAAAGTAGCGAAATCTTTAAAATATTTGTATGCTTGCCCTCCCACAATGGAGATCTGTGATCCTGAATCCAGTAATCCTCTGAATTCCAAGCCAAAAATATTAATCTTCAGATAAGCTCTGGTATCATTATAGGTGGCGTTAGTAGTAGCGTGAACCGATGTAACCTTACCTTTATGCATACGTATGTTACTAGCTTTATTTACATTATTATAGAATTCATTGTATTTCTGCCTTGACTGTTCAGAATTACAATGTTTATTATAAAAATATACTGTTTTATGCCATCGGTTCACTACTTGGCGTTTTTTGGAATCTCTACGGTTGAAGGTTTTGAAGAAGTGCACTTTGGACAATTATTTGCATTGAACCCCTTTTCTCCGCAACGATAACAAATAAGTACCCAAGGCGCCTTGCAATACCTCAAGCTGTGGCCATTTTTACGACAGCGGACACAAAAAAGATTATTTTGTGTATTATTCACTGGCTGAATTGAAGAGACTTTTGGTGGAGCCCTGCTAACACTATTACCACTAGTATTTTTGTAACACAAATCGGGAGCCAGAGAAGAAGTGGTGACCCTAGGAGGTTCACTGAAATGCACCGATCGCTCCTTTGCACCTTCTAATAACCTACATTTTTTCTTTAAATCAGTCCAAGATTCCACTGGGGCTAGAGCAAGCTGAGCAGTATAAAATGGTCTAATATTAAACATGACTATGTTCAATTTATCATCATCAGAGATTGGTTTTGATAATCGAGTAAAATAATTTTGCATAATGCTGAGGTAATTCACAATGCTTTCGTCGGGGCCCTGAGTACGACTTCTAATTTCTTGCATCAAGCGATGGTCATAATCAGATGGTAAATATTCATCGAGAAGCAAGGTCTTCAGCTCAGTCCAATTGTGAACGTCTGACTTTACTCCTCGATACCAGCATAGCGCTTCATCAGTGAAAAGTTCAGCCGCAGAACAGAAAAGCTTTGAATCTGCAAGGCCACGAGACAAGCATAACTCTTCGAGGCGTTGTAAGAAGGCTTTAATGCATGTCTTGCCATTGAAGCGTAAATTTAGTTTATGCACGGAGCAATCATTAGCTGTATTGTGTGTAGTTGCAGTGGAGTGCTCAATCGGTTGTTCAGGTGCCAAGCTACTTTTAAAATTATGACAAATATTATCTATTTTTACAAGAATGCTATCTAATCTATTATTCAGAGAAGTAATTAAAGAAGTAAGATTATTATCATCATACTCCGATAAAGACAAGCGACCAATTCTGTGGAATAAGTGGTGTGCAAGAGTTTGAATTCTATTTATCATCTTAAGTGATGACAGCTTACTTGAAGTACTTGTGATGAGTTTCTCAAGATCATCTAATTTCTTTTGAATTACTTTTAATTCAATATTGACATCAAGATCACAAGTCAGTATTTCATCAGAAGGCAGATCTTTATTGAGAGTACGGATCTGTGCTCTCAGAGCCATCACCGTGTCAGCTGGTTTCGAACCCCTGATTTTCACCTCATATTCTAGTTCATCTTTGTTAAGTAAATTAAAACTAATTGGTCTTTGTTCCATTTTTGTAAAAATATACTACGCTCTATTCTATATGATAAGTTAATTTTACAATATTATTTATGTTATATACTCAAACTATGAACAAAAAATCTTAAAATATATTCACCTTTGCAAATGTAACTAAAATTTGTTTTTATTTATACCTATCTGAACCAAACCTGCATAGAATTCTTGTTATTTATCTTATAACTAAAGTGTAGTTAACTAGTGAGACCGGCAGACATTCTCCTGTCCGATTACAGCGCCACCTACTGGGTCCAGTTGTACTTTTAAACCTTCCCTGGACCTATTCAAATACACATAACATTTCGTAAGAATCGGTCGAGCTGTTTTCGAGTTTTAGCTTAACTAACACACAACGTTAAAAAAAGAAAATTATTAAAGATACATACCGAGATGGATCAACATTATCTGAGCATTTGACCAGAATAATGGGCCATATAATGCCACAAAACCTGCTGTATATTCGGGCGCCAAATTGTAGTGTTTTTTCTTGCTAAATTGTAGTAATATAGGGAAATCTTAAAGTTGAAGGAAAAAAAAACAAACTTATTCCTTTAGTCCGATACAAAATGAAAAGTTTTATTGTTGTAGGTACATAACTATAATTCACTTATGCATAATGTTACTGAAGTAAACAAAATCCCTCAATGCAAAGCAATTAACTTAATGTTTAATTAATACAAGCCAAGGGCAGGATGGTTCAGGTTTGTTTGACCAATCTCGGCAGGTAAAAATCAGGTGCAAATTGGGTACAAAACTACAAAATGAGGGGCAATAAAGTACACGAACAAATAGTTATAGGTTTCCTTTTTTTTATAAAAGAAATTAGTAGCCTTCCCCGGAGCGGTTGTTAGTAGAGCGTACCTTCTGCTTGATGCTAGGTTTCCGCGATCACGGGTCAGAGATATAATATTCCAATTCCTTAGATTATTTTTTTTCTCTCTATATATGTACAATTCCACAGAATTCCTCCTTGTGTTAGGTTAGTTTGTTATGGTTTCTAGCTATAAGGTCAAGCAGCGGAGCCCTACGGCCTCCGGTAACTGCCCTGGAGATTCATAGCACAGTGTTAGGTTAAAAATATAATTAAATATGCCTATGATCTTAGGGTCAGTGGGTCTAACACTGAGTTCTGAAGGAATCCCAGTCAATACATTTGAACTTCATGTAATAAACATAGCAAATGAATTCTAAAACATAATTTTTAATAAATTGACAAATTGTCTTATTGGTTAGTGAATAAAAAGGACATATGGAGGGGAGAGCACCTATTTTGTGTATAATCACTGCTATTAATAAAAAGAAAACAGCTTAATTTGTGAGTTATTTGCCAAAGAAGGATGTGAAACTTAATATTGTAAAAATTTAGAATTTAACAGGAAATTCGCAAGTGTTACTCAATATATGCATTAATCCCACTAAGACGCCGCTTACTATCAGGTTTTTTTAATGAAATAGGGGATGAAAAAGGCGAATTTTGGAAATGTAACATGTTTGATTTCATAATCAATTTACCCACAAATAAAAATAAAATTAACAAAATCTGCTTTAAATCATGAAATATAATAAGTTAATTAGATACCTTATTGATTTTTTGCACTTATTGATACAATAAATCCATTTAATTTAATGAATCGCGTGACGGCGAGTAAACATAGTATTTTTCCCCTTAGCTTTACTCTTCAAGCTGAAAACAAAAAGAACTGAATTTTGTAGTTTTACTGTGGTTTTTCAAATCAAATTCACACGGAAAACGGGAGAAATACCTATATAAATATATAAAAACTTTATGATCTTCAAATCAATAACAAATTACTTCGATCGATGTCTCACAGACTAATCATAACCTAGACGATAGACTAAACCAACGCTCCACTTGCGCGCAGATTTGCGTTTATGTGGAAGCGACGGAGCCGAGGTCCGTTTGCTGAATGTTAAGCGCCGTATTGGCGACGGAACCTCTCCTAAAACCAAATTCATTTCATGACACTCGTAAGACTCTTAACTTGCTTCAAGATGTGTCAAGTCAACATACGGATCTTTCGAAATTCTACAATGTGCAATAAGTATTTCCAGCTAAAGTTATAAGTTTGGTTGAAAAACAAAACGTAATGAAAAATTAACCATAAACAAATTGTGAATGCTTTCCAAATTCTATTCGACGAAACTATAATTATATGATCTATAAGTTTAAGCGTATTTTATTAAAATATGTCCATAGAAATGATCAAAACAAACGGTCTAAATGTCAAATTCCGAATTTTGAGAAAATCAACCCACCTAAATGGAAGCACGGGATTTTGGGCGAAAAAAAACTATCTTTGTAAATAAGGCCAGGATAAACGCGAGATTTATTTTGTTTATGCAAAAATTGAATAATGACCAAAGATAATTGCAAATGTCACTGACGTGACGTGAAACGACGTTGACGTTGACACTTGACATTGATCTTGTGCAATTAATTGACAAAGTTATTGTAATTATGATTTTAGTTGTGAAATTTGTGTTAAAACCACAGTGAAACCAAAGTGTTTTTGCAAAATTTGTGTTTTATGAAATTTTAAGAAAAAACGGTGTTACAAGGCACAGAACCCAAAAGAGAAAGAAAAAATGTGTAATTTAAAATAACTTTTGAGAAACACGAGGATCAATGGCGATTTCCCCTTGGCAACACTGAAGAAATGAAATTAATGAACAATGAAAATCGTCAATTGTAGTTGGGAAATTAGAAAACACAAACAACCCAAATTATTTTTATTATAAAAGAATAATATAAAATAACAAATTAAATTCTCCCGGATTATTTACGAAGATATGCCTTTTTTTCATTTCTTGCTCATTTGAAACTCTATGGTTGCGCGCCTGCGAAACGCCACTCGTCCAACGTGTGGCTCTAGAAAATGGCATTGGCTCCAACGTTGGGGCAACGTTGGACCAACGTGTGGAGCCGGGGCATGGCGTTGGGGCCAACGTTGGAGCCAACGTGTGAAGCCGGGGCGGCGTTAGCTGTCGCGCCGCCGATCAGAGATAAAGACGACAGAGTTAAGTAAATTTAAAAGCGGCGTGGTTGAAATCTTAATTTTGGATAAAATCTGACTTTTTAATCTTTATTATTCATAATTGATATTTGTCTATTCATTCAAGAGTTATAATGGTTAATGCACGTCAGGTTCACAACAGAGTTTAAAGAAATTAAAGTTACAAAAAAAATTGGGATATTTTTTCTATTTTTTTTAAACTAAAATGACCCCCGCCTCGAATGTGCACTTGATGCAAAAACACACTGTATACTTACAGATAATACTAAAACGAATACTTTTTAAACGCGCAATTAATCATAGACGAACAAAGCATGCATTTACAATTATTTGAGATTAGTCAATCTATGACACCCAAAACACTATCGATACCTACTCGTTATTATAATCAGCTTAATATGGCCGCCGCTTCAAGATGGCGGATTATTTTTTCATTTTCGTGACAACACACATACAGAACTAACAACAAATGTTAATACCGCAGTAAGTTAACTATTCCAAATACGAATACTACAGTAGATATCAGCCTCAGCAAGTAACCTGTCTCGCTCAGAGTAGATCGCTCACGCACGGCCGCCGCACGTCCGCCGCACGTCCGCCCCTAGGACCGGACGTTTATTGGGCGACCGACAACCAACAAGACTCTCAGCTTCATCCCGTCACGGAGTAACTTTTTCGGGACACTCTTAACTCTCACGTCTTTTCAGTCTTTTTTAGAACTATTTCTCAGAATAAATAAGTAAAATATCTTACCTTTTTTATACAAAGACAACAAATCAAAAGACAATAAAATGTAAATATTCAAAATGCAGCCAAGTTAGGCGGGAATGCAAGGAGTTGCTATATCAAAGGCTACATAAAAAAACGTTTTTAAATATAAGCTTTTATTACTAGTTAATAATACGAATCAAACTCGATAGGTTTGTGTTGTGTCGTTTTATTGCGGAGTTCCTATCGCCACCTCCACCTCCAGCATCAAATCAGCTCCATGTCATCATAATATTGCATTGTCACGCGATATTCATACGCATTCAAAATTTCGGATCAATCGGAAACCGGGAAGTGGGTCAAATTTAACATGCAAGATTTCATTACAGACACTGAAAGTAAATAAAAGTTTGTAAAATTATAGTTAGGAACCAAAGTGGCATGACCCTTAGGTGTAGGCTTTAGGGTGTTTTTTATCAGCATTTCCATACTCAGCCTTGAAATTCAGTGTAATGAGTTGCTATCAACCATGTAATTTATTTATAAAAACTAGGGTTTTTGGCCCGAAGTAGCATGTGACCCCTAGACAAATGGGCTAGAGCGAAAACCCGAAGTCTCTAGGTTGCCTGCGGGCTGATATCTCAATGGCACAGACAGACAGATGAATGAATTGGAAGATAAATAGACGACAAACAAAGTTTGGTTCAAGTTAAAAAGTAAGGCGGAAAAATATGGAGTAAGGAATGTAACGAAAATTAAGCTGCAATAGGTAAGCGTCGGCGGCGCTGTGGACTCGGCCCTTGCCTTCCAATCGGGAGGTCCGGGGTTCAAGACCGCCATGTACCAATGTATTTTTCGAGTTTCATATGTACCTACATTTGTCTGATACTCCTACTGTAAAAACGGAAAACATCGTGAGGTAACTTGCTTACATGCGAAGAAATTTAACGCTGTAGGTGAAGTCGACCATTCCGCACTGGGCCAGCATGGTTGACTAAGGCCTAAACACCGTAACTTAGGGTAGGCTGGAGGCCCCCAGTGGGGACGTATATGAGCTGTTATGATGAGGTAAAACCCCCCAGGTGAATAAAGTCGACTGAAGGCTTTTGAGCTGCCGGGTAACACGCGTATACTTCTCAAGATAATGACTTCCAATCGGTTAGCTCAATTAGGACACCAATAAAGTCATAATTACTAAAAGTAAAGTTTCTGATATCGACTGATTTCAGTAGAGGAGCGTATAGTTAACGAGAGATGTAAATATGAATATGATAGATCACTGACCTGAAAGGCAGCCGGGCGCTGGATTGGCTAATCTCATGAATATGTACGTAGTCATCGCCACAGACCGCAGGTGGTCGCTAAATTGCGTTGGCGAATCGGGAAAAGGGCTCGTTTGTTTATTTTCCACCATGTCAATTTTTAGAAAAGTTAGCAAGCTAACAGACTGTCAATCTGATAGTCAGTAAGAGTAGTTAGTCATTATATTGGTATAGTGGTAGTGGTGCGTTCACAAGTCTGCAATCCTTTTTACGTAATGGAATGCTGTTGATTACCTAACTGTCAATGGTTAGTAAACAGGCGTGTGTGGGACTTCCCCTCTAAACCAACCTTGATTTTATTTATTTATTTATTTTGATGACCATCTTGTCCATATTCAGGGCGTTCGGAAGGTTAAGAGCGCTGATGTTTTTATTATATTCAGGTATGTATACCTAGTATACGTTTTGATAATATACTAGGTACATAACTGAATGTAATTGTGTACATCGTGAATTATGGTTACACCAAATACACCCTAGTCACATCATCACATGTTATATAATTAGGTACTTACTTTAATACTAGAAAATGAAGTTTTCGTTTCAAGACAAAGTGTGCTAACTTATCGTGTCCGTGCTAATAACAGACCATAACAGTTTAGGCGTCGGCCAGTGCTTCACACTGGTTCAAAGCTACCAACTTGTCCAGACGCTCTCCGCTGGGCATTGAAACAATATTACAATGAGGAACTTCGCCGTCCAGCCTCTCCTCGCTTACAGTTTCAGCGCCCGCAAATTCGTAACTAGGAACACTGTTCGACAAAGCAAACCTTATTCGCGGGTAAACGCGAATTTGCATACAAATAACTTGCGTTTTAGATGTTAGATACTTTGATGATGGCGCTGGGTGGGTGACCCTGTTGCTCTAGGGAAGTGATTCTTAACATTTTAGTGAAGAAGGACCGTTTTACAAATATCTGACTAGCCATAGACCATCAACTCCAGATAGAGTATATAAATAAAGGGTTGTTTGTTATACTTTTTATTTTTTTATTCTACATGTACTGTGTACAAAGGCGGACTTAATTCTCTCGTATAATATTATTTTTCGGATGGCTTCGCGGGCCACTTCGGCTGCTTTCAGGGACCACCACTGGTCCGCGGATCACCGGTTAAGAACCACTGCTCTAGGGGTGCGGCGAAACTGTCAAAATGTGAAAAAATAAAATGACCGCACCGCCATCTTTTTCTACCCTTTTTAGTAGTTAGTTACAATTTAGTTCCATACGCGCACCCATGGAACTAAATTGTAATGCAATAAGTTTAATCCTGAAAGTTTAATTTTTGATCTTATATCATAAAAAATAAATTGGTAAAAAGATGTTAAAAAAGAAATAACTAGCTACTATATCGCGTTCGCATCGCAGCTCTGTCGCTATTCGCCGCTTAAAGTAGCAGTGGTGCAGTTTTCAAGGATTTCAAGTAGATACCTTTATTATGAAGATAAAAATAAATTTTAAAAAATATTTACATAATATACATATAGAGAGCGTCGGTGGCGCAGTGGACTCGGCACTTGCCTTCCAATCGGGGGGTCGGGGTTTGAGACCCGCCATGTACCAATGTGTTTTTCGTTTCGAATTTCATATGTACATTTGTCTGACGCTCCTACGGTGAAGGAAAACATCGTGAGGCAACCTGCATACATCTGCGAAGAAATTCAATGATGTATGTGAAGTCGACCAATCCGCACTGGGCCAGCGTGGTTGACTAAGGCCTAATCACCCTAACATAGGGTAGGCTCGAGCCCCTCGGTGGGGACGTATATGGGCTGTGATGATGAAATATAATTTCATTTATTGATCTGTGTCGAAATAAGTTTGATTGCAAAACAAATTATTGAATTCATAATCGTTTATATATTATTATCAGTTGATCAACCACATGTTTTGTTTTGAAAATTCAATAGTTAATATTATATAATTTTATATTGATAATCTATCCAAATGAATTTTAATTGTTCAAACAAAATACATTAATTTATATTTCATTTTGTTAAGTAACAAATTCATATTGCAAATATGTGTATAATCAATATAATCATATTAATATAATAAAATATCATTTATACTCGATGCTGAATAAAAGTTTTATACAGCTATATTTTTAGAGGATTAAGCTAATCGTAATTAAGAGAATTAATAAATATTATAAACATTAAATTATTGTCATAAACATTATTTTACATGACATATTATGCGTGTAATTAGGTCAATAAAACCATATAACACATATATTTCGCAAATTAATAATTATTATTATTTAATAACATAATAGCGCGATATAGTAGCAGGTATTTGACATCGTTACGACTCTCCTTGACGGCAAATATCCAGGTCAGGTACACTTGATCCTGCTGACGTCGCGTCGCGTCGCCGTCGCCCAGCTGTCTGTACAGGCCCACACTACTTCAAAACCGACGAGAACTATACACTGTCGATCCAAATTAGGCAGTGCCTCTTCAAAAGAAATAGAAGCATCGTGAAGGAATTTTTCCCCATGTATTTATGTGGGATACAATCAGAAATGAAGTGACCCGTAAGATAACTAACGCTATGGGATGTGACCACATCAGTCGTCAGATGCTCGTCCCTCTTCTTGATTATATCCTCCCCTCAATCACGGAGATCATAAATTTCTCTTTAGAATCAGGTTCATTCCCCACCCTTTGGAGGAAAGCCTTGGTACGACCACTCCCTAAAGTGTCCAATCCTACTCTCGTCAATCAATTCCGTCCAATATCAATTCTTCCCTACCTATCCAAAGTGCTTGAAGCTTGCATCCACAAGCAGCTTTCCTTATTTATCCATAAAAATTGTGCCCTTAGTCCCTTCCAGTCTGGCTTTCGATCTGGTCACAGCACCACTACCGCTCTTCTTAAGGTCACTAACGATATTAAAACTGGCATTGAGGAGCGAAAAGTTACTGTTCTAGTTCTAGTCGACTTCTCGAATGCTTTCAATACCGTTAACCATAAAATACTTCTGTCCATGCTTTCTCATCTTACGGTCTCGCGTGTTGTGTTGGAGTGGTTCTCTTCCTACCTTAAGGGACGCCAACAATCGGTTACTTGTGAGGAGTCTTCCTCCGCATGGAATAACCTTGTAGCGGGTGTCCCTCAAGGCGGCATATTATCCCCTCTTCTGTTCTCAATTTTCATAAACTTTATCACTCACAGTCTTCGCTGCGCGTATCATCTGTATGCCGATGACTTGCAACTCTATGCTCAGGCAGAGGTGGATAATATAAATGATGCTGTTGAGGCAATCAATCTGGACCTTGAGAGTATTAAGAGTTGGTCTGAGCAGTTTGGAGTCCTAATCAACCCATCAAAATGCCAAGCCATAATTATTGGTGGCTCCAGAACTATGTCGTGTGTGGCCCCTGACAGAATCCGCTCTGTTATTTATAACGGCAAAATTATCCCCCTGAGCAATACAGTGAAGAACCTGGGCTTACATCTGGATTCCAGTCTTAGTTGGAGACCACAGATTGCCAGTATATGTCACAAGGTAACAGGTGTACTAAGGTCGTTGTACCGCCTTAAAAACTTTCTGCCTGCTGACACCAAGAAAACGCTTGTACAGACTTTAATTTTCCCTATTGTCGACTATGCTGATGTGTGCTATCTCGACCTGAATGCAGATCTTCTCAATAAACTAGACCGGCTTCTAAATAACTGCATTCGATTCGTTTTTAATTTAAGGAAGTATGATCACATTTCTGCTTACCGGTTACGTTTGAAATGGTTTCCAATACGGGAGCGAAGACACATGAGGACTTTAACAACCCTATATTCTCTACTTAATGATCCAAATACCCCTAGTTACCTAAAAAATCACCTTCAATATCTTAGTGCTTCTCACAATAGATCCCTCCGCTCTACTTTTAATGCTCTTCTCATATGTCCCGCTCACCGGTCTGAGATCATTCATTCCTCGTTTATAGTCCAATCGATCCAGTTGTGGAATGCTCTTCCATTAGATGTCAGAAAATCGTCTAGTAAATTAAGTTTTAAGAAAAAATTAAGGAAACTGTACCAGAAAAGAATTTCGGAAACATAGTGAGGTTGAGGTTTAAGCTACAAGTATTCGTCAACATCAAATTAATATTATAGGTTAGATTTAGGTATCCCTATTGACTTGTTATATTTAGGTATTTATATTGTATTCGCAATTTATTTATATATATATATATATATATATATATTTTACATATATATAATTTATATACAAATACACATAGATATATATATATACTCATATTAAACATGTTCAAAATTTATCGTTATCACTTGTACATCTACTTCTTTATTCTCTGCATCACCTGAAGGTTGACTGGCAGATAATGCCTCAGGCATTAAGTCCGCCTTTGTATACTAGATTGTACATAAAGGGTTATAAATAAATAAATAAAAATAAATAACCAAGGTGGCTGACATAGTTGAAAAAATTTGCAAGCTGAAGTGGCAGTTGTCGAATAGGTATCTGAAAATCGATGGGGTAAATGTCCTCACCAGTGTCTTATGACATGTTTTGCACTATGATTTCATCATGATATCTTTTGAAAACCATGAGATAGGTAATAGGCCTACTGCTGTGGACTGCATTAGGCTGATATTTATAAACCTGCTTTATTACGTTATTCATTTTCAATAAACATTTTTAGGGTTTCGTAGCCAAATGGCAAAAAACGGAACCCTTATAGATTCGTCATGTCTGTCTGTCTGTCCGTCCGTATGTTACAGCCACTTTTCTCCGAAACTATAAGATGGAAACTACACTATTGAAACTTGGTAAGTAGATGTATTCTGTGAACCGCATTAAGATTTTCACACAAAAATAGAAAAAAAAGCAATAAATTTTTCCATACATAGAACTGAAACCCAAAAAAAAAATTTTCATCAAACCCATACCCACACCCATCTATGGATAGGTCTTCAAAAATTATATTGAGGTTTCTAATATCATTTTATTCTAAACCGAATAGTTTGCGCGAGAGACATTTCCAAAGTGGTAAAATGTGTCCCCCCCCCCCCCCTGTAACTTCTAAAATAAGCGAATGATAAAACTAAAAAAAAATATGATGTACTATCGAGGTCTCTCGTGCCTTACCATTTTGTAGAAATATTCGTTTGAAAGCGGATCGCATCGAACACGCCCACACGACCCATACCTATTGGTGACTGAATGGAGCGGGGCGTAGTCTGACGCGATTGTCATCGTGCAGTGTGCAAGCGACTTTCGACGTAGGACTGGTTAGGTGCCAGTGTCCTCGATAGTACATTACCATGTAAACTTCCACCGAAAATTGGTTTGAACGAGATCTAGGAAATAGTTTTTTTAATACGTCATAAATCGTACGGAACCCTTCATGGGCGAGTCCGACTCGCACTTGGCAGGTTTTTTTTGTATGAATAAGTTAGCAAACAAGCATACGTTGCCATCATTCTTGTTTTACACTTTTATAACATTTTAATCACAAATCGTTTATAAATATTACATTTGCATCTTCCCTATTGGGGGAGGCCTTACCCAGCAGTGGGACAATATAGGCTAGGGGGAAAATCTCGATGCACTCCTGATAAAAAGGGGGTCTTGACAGACAGACGGACGGACAGCGAAGATCCTCTTAAAGGTTCCGTTTTTTCATTTGAGGTGCGGAACCCTAAAAATGTAGGCAGGTATGCTCTACCCGTGCGAAGCCGAGTAGGTTCGATAGTAATTATATAATACTCCAATGTATAAATATGGTGATACATTATAACTTCATTTTGTGGAACTTAGTTAAGGCGATTTCCCAGGAAATCTACTCGTGCATGGCGACTACCTTGCAATAAAACGCCATGTACGAGTAGATTTCCTGGGATTGGTCATTTTTAATGTAATGTCATAGGTAACTGAGAGATCTTACAGATCTAAAAGTCAAATATGTGTTTCTTTATATCTTTGGCTAGACAAGAGAAGAACCGGAAACGCGATTTAAAAATTTTGCCCCGATACATTTTATTTTTTAAATTACCTCTTAAAATAAGAAAATACAGGATTACTGCGGTAAACGGTAATAAGTATTCATTAAAAAGTTCCATAAATAAGTAGACATCATCAGTATTCAGAATCGTACAGAAGCATTTTTTCTAATAATTATAGTTATTTTTTAATAAAATAATTTCTATTTTGTCGCTTACGTCGACAATTTTTAACGACCTGATTGCATGCGGGCGCAGCGCATTCACAACTTTGAAGACATATATATAAAGACTAGCTACTTGAGCACGGGGGGCGCCCCGCGTTTACGTATAGACCATGCCTCCCATTGTTTGATTCATTTTCGATGTAGCGTTTCTAAGGGGGCACAGTCAGTCCACTAGCGCCGCCCTTCGTTTTTTATTAATTATGATGAATTAAAGACATTTCTTCAAAAAAAAAAAGCACAGTCACGAACTCAATATAGATAGGTACTTCAGATTTATATTTACGTATTTTGTACACATACCGTATAGAATACTTAGTCGAAATCATAATTATTGCTTAAAGTGGCTTTTAGCAATAATTCTGATTATGATTATTCCTATACTTTTAATCTATATCTACCTGAATAGCTCCCAAAAATCTAAAATATCTATATTGAGTTCGTGACTGTGCTATTTTCTGTAGAAACGTCTTTAATTCATCATAATTAATAAAAAACGAATGGCGGCGCTAGTGGACTGACTGTGCCCCCCTAATGTCTCTTATATACGCGCCGTGACCGAACTAAAACGTGGCCTTATTACACGTTTAAATATTTTTTTGGAAAACTGGGGTACAAAATAGAAATGTACTTTTGCAATTTTCTAGATAATAAAAATGCTTTTTTGATTCACAGCTGTTTTAAAATATTGAACAGAGTGATCTATGGTATTTTTATTTCGAGTTAAATATTAGAGAAAAAAAAAACAAAAAGAAAAATATGTGTTAGTTTGCTATCGGAACACTGTCAAAAATATTTCTGGGGGTAGGCGTTAATGGTTGCAACACAGTTTTTACTAATGCAGACATTAACGTACACGATAATATGTATGTACTTATCTTATTCCAAATAAAGATATTATTATTATTAATAATTTTTCTGTCTTTAAAAATGTTTAGATAAAATGTTGAACAATATCATAATATGAATTTAAGAACTGTATATATTATATTTGTGGCGGTACAGTAAGTAAATCAAAATTGTTTGAAAACGGGAAAGAAGCGCCTTAAGTAAGAAAACATATTTCATTTATATACGACATATAAATAAGGTGAGGACGTCTCACAAGTTTCTCGTGGAAACATAATTACCTCATTAGAGACTTGTAAAAAGTCCAGTGTACGGCCGAACTCAGCTGAAATTAAATGATCCCGGCCAGCGCAGTTTCCTCGGCTATTTCTGTCCAATTAAGCCGTGTCAGACGACGTTTTTACTAGAGTTTTTTTTTACTCTCCTATTAATTACGCACTCGGATATCTTTCGGAGTTGCCCCGAAATATTTTCGTAATTAATAAAGAAAGCATATCTTGATATTTTTCGGTCCCTCTTGGGCTCGGCACACGGTTTTCAAACGGACCGGAAAAGTTTTCTTGTTACAAATTGTATAAAAATAAAACGATGTAACTATGTAAGCGATACGTTTCCAAACGTAATAAGTTAGATTATTTTATGGTTTAACAACAACGCTTTTTTCAAAGCTGAGATAAAAAAATGTTTCTGAATGGTAGGATTTTATGGACACCTTTATTAAATTTGAATTGTTGCAATATAAACCGCTCATCATTGGCTAAGGTGTTTTCAGACTACGCTATAATATAATAGCATATAGCATACTCGTATAGTTCATAGCACAACAATATCGCGCACCATACATTTATTATGGACACGTTCACACTAAGCTGTACTATATATTATTGGTTTACTATACGCTATAAAATTGAGCGATGTGCTGTGCTATATCGCGCGCCGCTTTCTCCTCCTCCCCCATCCCCGCCCGTTCCGCATGTCCCGCAAGCGAAACGAACGACATGACTTTGCTATATACAATAAATGCTTGCGATTATATCGCATGATGTGAACGCAATGCTCCTTATTTGCTATACTATATAGCACAATAAAACGCTATACTATTTAGGGCACCTACCCCCCTAGCACGTCCACCAAAACACGATATGATAAAGCGGTTTATCGCGGTGAACTGTCAAAATACAATAGACTTTCGTCGTATTTTGACAGTTCACCGCGATAAATCGCTTTATCATATCGTGTTTTGGTGGATGTGCTACGGGGGCTGGTCTAGTATTACCTAATCTTCTGTTTTGAAGGCTTTTTATTTTGAAACAAGACGTTATTTGTGTTTGGTGAGTCACCTGGATTTGTGGTTGATAAGTGGTTGATTTTACTCAGCTTAATATCAGATCAGCTTCGGTGAGTTGGTATTCAATTGAGGTGCAAGGTCAAGTCAGATCAGGTCAGGTCCAAATGTTAAGGATCCTTCTATCATCAGCTCGGATCATGACTACCAGACGCAAATACGTGAATCGCTTCGGAACAACCATGAAACACGTTGGACGTACCTATGTTATCTATGTTATCGGGGTCGGTTTCCGCACTTAGTCCTTAAGGTGGACCATTGTACGTGAGGGCGGCCGTCACTCCAGCCAGCCCACCTCCCCCCAGAAGCGTATGAGATCTCCGAGTCTGTCCAGAGATTCTGTAACAGAATTGGGAGATCCAAGGGTGTTATTTCGTATTTCGGTGACACCTGTACACTCAAGGAGCACATGTGACACCGTTTCCTCGGCCCCTGTAGGGTGTATCCCTACATTAATGATATGCTAAAGGATGCTAAATTAACTGCTATGCTGTGCTGTGCTGAACTATGTACTGGAGATGCTAGAAATGATAAAGCGACCGCGTGGTTAGAATGCGTTTATTGCACTGCTTACAAGTAGGTACTACAAATTAGGTTGCGGCGTAAAATGCCGATATGCAATTTCACAATACATGCTGAAATGAAACTAACAATTTAATTATGTACGATGTCTCGTACATCTTGGCCTCTCAGAAAAGAAAGATTAAGGCAAAATGCTAATTTCAAAATATAAAAAAAAGTAAATTTACTATTTCTACATATTGATTGAATACAAAATATGAGTTGATAACTGACTTATTATTAAGATTAGGTTAGCGTTAATCTAATGCTAAATATACAGAATATTTTATAATCTACAGATAGGATAAACACTATAATATTGGTTTCAATGCATTATAAAAATAAAATGTTTTTTGTCTAATTGTTCACTTCACTATAAATGGGTACCTCAATTGTGGGCACCTCAAACTTTACCGGTCGGAACACTAAAGGGGACGTCCCTTGCTCTACGCTCCTTACAACGCACCTTTGATCACTTTCTTTACACTCACTGATCACTGAACTAACGGCGACGCCGTGCTCGGCGTCTCCCTCCCGGCCAGCGCCGGGCGGGCAGTCAGCTGCTGCTCCGGACTCTTGCTCCTGCAAGCGTCTCCTTCGGCGCCACACCAGCACGAGTATGATTGTTCCGATCAGTAACCTAACTAATATGATATATAGAAGGGTGTAATGATGTACATCGTGTATAGTAGGATCTTTCGCTTCTTCTCTTTTCAAGTTTTCGATCTGCATCTTTACTTGCTTATAAATTTCATCGTGTTTCTCTAGATTCAATGAATCAAGGCTTTGAGAGGCATTAGTGTTTATGACAGAATTCAGAATAGAAATCTGTGGATACTCTATAAAATTATCCTGTTTGCTTAAAGTATTCAAGAAATTGTTGTGAGCGTATATTGTATATGAGTCGCATTTCATTGAACAACCTTGACCCAATGTGATAAGGCCATTGCCTTTTAATATTTGAATTTCCATGCTCGATGCACAGAAAATGTGGACTCTGCATTCGTTGCAACAGGAGTACAACCAGACATTCTCAGCGCTGTAACTTGATCCATCTATTGGCGCATGGTATTGTGTCATATATACAGGTTGATGTTTTCCTGTAGTGGTCGTTTATTATTGAGACGTCACAAATTGATTCTTTAATTTTTAGTTGGTAAATGGGTTTATCAAGTGAGCATAATAGTTTATCTTGCGAATAATGCATACAAATTTGTAGATCTGATTCTGATAAAAATATGCCTGCATCCTTTCTCAGGTCAAAGGCAATATATTGAAAAGAAGGTACAAGTTCATACATATTATTTTGTGAATTTTGTGGCAGACTAATAATCTTGTCCAATTGATATGATTCACTACTCAGAATTGGTATTCTAATTTCTATAATAAGGTAGGTTTCGACGATTTTTGGGGTTTGATATAGAAGTGTAATAAATTCTTCGTACGTTAATTTCTGATTACCGAGGACCCTTTTAAGGTGGTGTTTTAGGCTTTTAACTGCCGCCTCCCACAAACCACCTGCATTTGGCCAAGCTGGTGCGTTAAAATGCCACGTGACGCCCATATCACTGACGTCACTGATAAAGCTAGTATCTAAAGTTTTTAAAATATTTTTGTATTCCCTTCTCAGGTCCCGGTCAGCCCCAACGAAGTTTGTCCCGTTGTCACTGTACATATTTCTTGGAGTACCTCTTCTAGCGCACATTCGCTTAAAGGCCGCGAGAAAGGCTGCTGTGCTCAGATCGGATACCAGTTCCAGGTGTACTGCCTTGGTGGACAAGCAGACAAAGACCGCTATGTAGCCCTTGGTTGTCTTTGCGCCTCGTCCTTTATTGTATTTTATATCGACAGTACCTGTAAAGTCTACTCCAGTGTTAGTGAATGCGCAAGCGGGCGTGACTCGAGGTTTTGGTAATGCTCCCATTATTTGTTGATAATTTGATGTATTAAATCTGCGGCACTTGACACACAGTCTTAACTGCTTTTTTACAGTACGAATGCCACTGATAATCCAATATTTTTCACGGATATGCGATAGAGTAAGTTGAGGACCTCCATGTGAAGTGATCAAATGCGATTTTTTTATGATCAATTCTGTAAAACGACTCGATGCTGATAATATAATGGGATGTTTTGCTGAATAGCTTAAATGTGTTTGTTGCAGTCTTCCACCAACCCGTAAAATACCCTGAACATCTATGAACGGGTTAAGACTTGCAATCTTGCTTTTTTTGCTGACACGTCCTTTTGACTGTATCGAGAGTAAATCGTCTTGAAACTCAATTGATTGCACACATTTTATAATTAAATTATATGCATTATTTATTTCTATAGCGGATAAAGTGCTTTCGTATGAAGTTTTTCGATCAAGTAACCATGTGATGTAACGCGATAACCATCCTATTGTTTTTGCAACCTTAGTGATGCAGCTGTAATTATTTAATAATTTAATTATAAGTTCATTGTTTTGCTTCAGACATAAGGCAAGGTTCACACTGGCTTTCTTTACTTCTAAATTAGGACATGGAAAAATGATTTGATTTGTTTTATTCATATTCATCGTAATGAGCCACGTGGGGCCTTTCCACCACAAGGAATGCTCTGCTAGTCTACCAGTAAAAAGCCCTCGAGAGGCGCAATCTGCTGCGTTCTCCTGAGAACTGACATGTCCCCAATTACTTGCTGGTATGATGTCTGTGATTTGCCTTACTCGGTTGGCTACAAATTGCTTCCATCTCAAAGGATCTCCTTGGAGCCAACCCAATACCACCATGGAGTCGGTCCATGCACGAACATTGATATTATTGTTAGGTATAGATTCAAAAACCTTTTTAAATAATCGTGCTAATAAAAGCGCACCACAAAGCTCGAGTCTCGGTAATGATATTTCCTTCTTTCGATGAGCGAGTTTAGTTTTTGCTATAACGAGGTTTGATGTGTACTGGCCTTTATTATTGCTCGTTACTATGTATATAGCGCATGCGTAGGCTTTTTCCGACGCATCGCAAAATCCATGTAAATAAAAAGGTTGCTCGGTATTTCCTAAGTGTCTTGGAATGTTCAACTGCTGTATGCTTTTTAAATCAGTTTTTAACTTTGTCCATTCACTTAAAAGTTCTACTGGAATTTTATCATCCCATGCCAAATCGTATGACCAAACGTTTTGAAATAATAATTTTGCTCTAACTGTTAACGGTGATAACCAACCTAATGGGTCAAATATCATTGATATGTTTGACAACAGCTGTCGTTTTGTATCATTTTTCTCATCGTGCTTTGTGTCGTATTGGAAAGTAAAAGAATCTGATGATGGTGTCCATTTTAAGCCTAATGTTTTTCTGCTTTGCATGTCTTTAAATTCCAATGGGCAATCTAGCTGCTCCGGTGATAAATCTTTAATTAACTTTCGTTCGTTACTAGACCATTTGCGAATATTCATTCCAGCTGAATTTAATACAGATATTAATTGATTTTGTAATAATTTTGCTTGTTCTAAACAATTATGGCCTGACAAGAGATCATCCATGTAAAATGAGTTTACCAAAGCGGATGCTGCCAACTCATGCTGGGGGTTATCTTTTGCTATCTGTCGCAGAGTTCGCATAGCTAAGAAGGGAGCCGCTTTAGTACCGTACGTCACGGTTGTAAGTTTATATTCCTTAAGCGGCTTACACGGTAAGTCTCTCCAAACAATTTTTAATAAGCGCTGATCACAAGATCTGATGGAGATGAATCTAAACATTTTCTCTATGTCTGCCGTGAGTACGTATTTATGTTGTCTCCACTTTAGAATGAGAGATTGCAGATCTTGTTGCAAATTAGGACCACACTCCATCAAATCGTTTAAGCTGTAACCAGACGAAGTTGATGACGAAGCATTAAAAACGGTACGTAATTTTGTGGTAGAAGAGTCTGGTTTCAAAACGCCATGATGAGGTAAAAAACATTCTGGTTTACTTCCCTTTTCGTTTTCAGATGCTGGCTGCATGTGATTTAAATCCTCACACTTCTTCGTAAACTTAATATATTTTTCCGCGAGATCTTCGTTTTTGATCATCCTTTTCTCTTGTTGCAAAAATTGTGCAATTGCTTTTGATTTTGAAGAACCGAGATGCTGTTCGAAGTTGGGCTTCATAGGTAATGCGACTTCATATTTGCCGCACTCTAAGCGACGTGTTGTTTGCTGATAAAATTGTTCACAGTAATGCTCTTCCTCTGTGAACGGTGCTGATGAGTCATTGCCGATTTCTTCGATTTCCCAAAATTTGGCCAGATTTTCGATGTTGTTTATAACAACATTACAGTTAAATGTTTTTACACTCCCTGACAATATCCAGCCTAGTCTTGTCTGCTGTGCTATCGGTGCTTATGCAGGGCCCTTTATTAAGCCACTCATGAGAATATCTGAGTAAACGCTTGCATCCAAAAGTATATCTATTGGCTTTGATACGTTATACTCAGGATCTGCGAGGTTAATATGCTGTAAGTGCGGCCAGGTTCGTTTGCTGAGGGACGAATTCGGTAAGTTATTAATTACTTTCGTGATCACTAATGCTTGTGTAGTAAATTGATAATCGTCATAAAGTGATTGGCATTCCATGGTTACCACTCCCTTACTGGCCTTAGAGCTGATTCCTATTCCTGACACCGATGCATTATAGCGTTGACGCTGTAACCCTAACAGTTGAGCGGCGTTTTCCGATATTAATGAAATTTGTGACCCTTGATCTAACAAGGCCCTTAAAGTAATGTATGAGTCATCGGCTGATTTTACTTTGAGTGATACAGTGGTAAGTAGCACCTCCTCGCCTTCGGATGCTACGTAATTGACGCTATGTTGCATATTTTCGCTGTTTGTTGTGACGTGTTTTGCTGTTGTCGGGGGCAGTGGCCGAAATTGCGATAATTGCAAGTTTGCATTTGTTGCACTAGTGGCTTGATGTGTAATTGCGTCATGTATCAGTGTATTGTGTTCACCTTTACAATCTTTGCATCGTTTTGTCGAATGGCAAATATTGTCAACATGTTTGTACAAGCAATTTTTACATATTTTAAATTTCGAAATTGTTCTAATTAGATCTTTTGGTGACTGGTTTAGGAATTTTTTACACTGGTACAAATCATGATTTTGATTGCAAAATGGGCATCTCGATGTATATGTGGCGATGGCCTGATAATTTTTAAATATAGGGAAACCATGATTTTTTGGTTTGACTAGGGACGGCTTCAAGACTGGAGTAGATGGTTGATTATTTTGTTTATAAGATGAAGTTCTCATTTGAATCGGTTCTAGAGCTGTAAACTTGCTTTCTATGAAAGACATAAATTCCTCTAATTTTGGCAATTCTCTGGGCTGTTTTCATGCCTCCATATAGTCACTGTAAGTGTGGCTATCGAGTTTCTTTGCTAGTATATGTACTAGAAGTGGATCCCATGAGTTAGTGTCCACTCCAAGGTTATGAATAGCGTGTATTGACTCTGTCGTGACGTCATACAATCGCTTTAATTCATATGCTGTTTGCCTCTGTATATTGGGTTGGTTTAAAAGTACCTCAACTTGCTTAGTGAATAATACCTGTGGGTTGTCGTAGCGGTGGGTTAGAATATTCCATGCCGTTTCATAGTTTTCGGCGGACACATGCAAGTGCTGTATGAGACGCTCAGCCTCACCTCTAACCTTACCTTTAAGGTGTTGCATTTTTTGTGCTTGGCTAAGATATTTATTATTATGTGTTCACGCTCGAGGAAGAGCGAGTGGCGGCACTGCATTCTAGTCTGTGCAGTGACAGCTTTTTTGGCGGCCGGCCGCATGTGATATGTCAGTTGAGTCGAGTCGAAATGTCATAATTTGTGGTTAGGATGATGTCCGGGCATCCATAAAATATAATACACAATATTCAAGCAAATAGTGATTTGCGCGGCGCACCTAATATCGGGGTGCGAAAGCCCGCTTTGTGTTTGTGTGTCAAAATCGCGAGTGTGAGTCGTGGTGGCCTATTAGGCATTTGTAGTGCTCCGGTCTCCACCGGTGGATCCACTGCAGATCTTCAGGAGCCGCGACTTCCTTCGAGCTAGCTCAGGAAGTCCACCGGCTACGGAGGAGACGGAAGGAGACAATTGGAGCCAAGGTAAGTAATACCAGCTTTCTATGAGTTGGTAGTCAAATAAAATTCAGCAATACAAGTCGGTGAAACGCCGACGTGGTGGAGTCTACTTGGGGCACCATCATCTCTTGGTAGCAGAGCGTGGTTCTTAGATTTGAGCATTTGATTAGTATTGTACAATTAATATTGTAATCTTGTTGGTTGTCCAAACGGGCAATACATATTAATTGGTTTTGATTGCTGATTTTAAACCGACTACCAGCTCATTTGTGGACCGATCTCCTTAACTAATTGTCATTGTATATGAAAAATTGAGGTTAAATGTCTTGTTGTTCTAGTTAAGTTCTAGCATTTACCTATATTTAAATTTTGGTTTGTTTTTTCATATCTTTGTTTTGCCCTTGACTATTTTGTTTGTTAAGTTGTAAACTTATACTTGAATTTAATTTGTGTAAAAGATATTGCTGCTAAATGACTTTGCTGTTGTTGTAATACACTATTTTGCTGTGTTAAGTTTTAGCATTTACATTTGATTTTGTTTTGTTTGCCTTTGAATATTGTGTTTGTTAAGTTATTGACTTAATGCTTGAATTTAATTTGTTTGAAAAATTCTGTTGTTAAATGCCTTGTTGTTCTAGTTAAGTTCTAGCATTTATACTTGATTTTGGTTTGTTTATATATTTTGTTCTGCCTTTGAAGTTCCTCCCGATCTGTTTTGTTGTCTGCGGTTGTCGGTCTGTTTGTCCGTGTATTATTATAGTGTTTATTAATTTTGGTGCAAAATGGTCCCGCCAGTCAGCCCGCTTAGTGGTGCCCGCGCGGGTGCACAAAAGATTTTGAGATGGTTTGCTAGTGCCGTCGCTTTGGTAGACCGACCAGACCGAGAACAGGCCTTGTTAATTCGGCATGAGGGAGTACCGGCTCGCTTGAAGGAATTGGAGCAGCTTTTCGTTGCTCATCAACAATATTTGCTCGACCACCCAGCCGAGGGTGCCGCTGAGTTGCGGGCAGTCGACCAATTTAATGCCGATTATGATCAGTGTTTTGAACAGGCGGATGTGATTATAAACAAGGCTCAGGCAATCCTATCCGCCCGGAGGGGTGAGTCGTGCACGCCCGGGGAGGTCAAGCCTACCCCGGCCGGCTTGCTGGGCAGACTGCCCACTTTAGACATCCCAACCTTTGATGGGAACTTGGCTGCTTGGATGGGGTTCATTAACCTCTTTGATAGCCTGGTCCACTCGAGGGAGGACCTGTTCCCTAGCCAGAAATTGGCCTATTTGCTCTCTGCCTTACGTGGAGAGGCTGGTGTACTTGTCCAGCATCTACCTGTCAATGATGACAGTTATGATATTGCAAGGGCGTTGTTGACCGCCCGGTATCAGAATGTTCGCTTGCTAGCGGACACACATGTGGCTGCCATTTTAGGGCTGCCACGAGTATCGCGGGTCTCCTCATTGAGGAAGGAGATTTTGAACCCGCTGCTGAGCGCTATTAACGCGCTCAAACGACTTGATCTACCGGTGGACCAGTGGTCCTTTATTTTGCTCCACCTCATCCTCGATAAGCTTCCCATGGAGATGAAGGGACGCTTCGAACAAAGGTACGGGGGCAATAGTGCCTCGTACCTCCCCCCCTTCTCGGATCTCCTCAGATTTTTGGAGGATGAGTGTCGGATGACCGACCACTTGGATCTGGCTCCTATGCCGGGACCGAGTACAGGTCGCTATGAGGCGACCCGGGCAGCGCCACGGAGAGAGCGCCGCCCGTACAAGCAGTATACTGCAGTGCGGCAGAACTCTCCACACAGGGAGAGGCCGATGCCTTGCAAGTGTTGCAAGCGGGATGGCCATCGTTTGCCGGCCTGTCCCAAATTTGTTGGCCTACGCACCGAGGGGCGTAGGAATATGGCCAAGCAGCGGAATTGGTGCTACCGCTGCCTGGGGGCCCATATGGCATCGGCTTGCCCCCACCCACGAGATTGCCACTGTTGTGGAGGGGCCCATCACCCCCTTTTGTGCTTCAACAATAGAAACACTCGTGAGGTGGTGAGAGAGAGGGACTCGCACACGGGCGGGGGCCCCCCTAGGTCACCCACCTCTCCGAGGAGATCGGAGGGGCGTGCCACCCCTCCGCGGAGATTGGACAGGCGCCCCCCCTCCAGTGAGAGGATTGGGCGCCCCACCCCCCCTACGGGCGGGGGGGATCGACGCGCCGCTTATGAGGCGCCACCGCGGGATTGGGCCGCGGTTATTAGGGAGCCACGTCGGGAGACAATACGCTTCTCTCCCCCTCTGATGGAGAGACCCCGGTTGTCACGGGCTCCCCCAACTTTCGCCCATCATGGGCACCGCCCGGCCCCCCGATGCAGCTTTGGTCGGGGTGTGTACGTGCCGGATTGGGACCCGCTCGAGCGCCTTGAGCGCCCTATTCCTCCGCCGCGCACGCATTTTTCTTCGGACCCCCCTTCCCCCCCGTTGCGGGGAATGCGGGAGGATTTTCACTAAACCAACTGTCGGCTGCAACCCCCCCACAGGAGCAGGTGCTGTTACCAACAGCCTCCGTACAGGTGTGGGGCCCGAGGGGCACCTTTGTTTTAGTTCGCGCCCTTTTGGATACGGGAGCTCAGGGTTGCATTGCCTCCAGCTGGCTGGTCCGGCAGTTGAGTTTGAACACATCTCCATACCTTGAATCGGTACGAGGAATCGGAGACCTGCGGATCCCGGATCCGATCGGTCAGGTTTTGTTCTCCTTCTCCCCCCACTTCTCTTCAGCGCCCAAAATTGGCGCTACCGCGATTGTTTATGAGAAGGTTGTTGGTCAGCTTCCGCAACAGCACGTTTCGCGCGCTGTCGTTGATGCGACATCAGGATTGACCTTGGCTGACCCTTCCTTCCACCGAACCGGTCCGATTCACTTATTGCTCGGTGCCGATGTTCTAGGCCGCGTGTATTGTGGGAAGAGGAGAGAGTTACAGAAGGGTGGGCTGGTAGCCTTATCTACATCGCTTGGGTTTGTAGTGATGGGACCAGTTAGGCATAACCCACCATCTCCATCGGTGGACAGTTACATAACTGTTAGCTCCACCTTATCGGATGTCCTTCAACGGTTTTGGGAGGTGGAAGAGCCACCTACCGTGAAGCGAGTGAACCCCTTGGACGAGGAGTGTGAGTTGTTCTATCAGAACAATACAGGTCGCCTTCACTCGGGACGGCTGATCACTCGTTTGCCCTTTTTGTCAGTTCGCCCCTCACTTGGCAGCTCCCGGCCGTTGGCTGAGAAGCGACTGCTGTCCATGGAGCGTCGTCTGAGTAGGAACTCCGACCTCAAACAGAAGTATGTCGACTTCATGCGAGAATATGAGCAACTGGGGCACATGTCGGTCTCGCGACTGGACTGGCGAAACGAGGAACATAATTTTCTTCCTCACCACGCGGTTTTGAAACCTTCCACCGGGAAGATACGCGTTGTTTTTGATGGGTCAGCTCTTACGTCTACCGGAGTTTCGCTGAATCAATGTCTGCATGCTGGACCGAAGTTGCACCACGAGGTGGGCGATGTATTGACCAACTTCCGTCGCCATGCCGTCGTCTTTGTGACCGATATCCGGATGATGTTTCGGCAGACTGTGATTCACCCGGACGATAGACGATATCAGCTCATATTATGGAGGGAGGATCCCAGAGATCCCATGCTGGTTTACGAGCTGAACACCAATACATACGGTTTGCGTTCGAGCCCCTTTGTGGCAATTCGCTCACTTGTGGAACTCGCTGAACGTGAACGATTACGATACCCTCGCGCATCCTTGGTTCTCAAGGAGGATGCATTTGTTGATGATATTTGTACGGGCTCCTCTAGTGTCGAGGAAGCCTTGATTTTGCGAGATGAACTAATTGCTCTTCTCGGGGCTGGTGGTTATGAACTGAGGAAGTGGATGTCCAACTCACCTCAGCTTTTGTGTGACTTGCCAGACGACCACCAGCAGGAGCCTCATATTTTTGAGAATACCAACACTCCAGATTTACTGTCTGTTTTGGGAGTGCAATACAGACCTGTCCAGGACACGTTCACCTATCGATTGGAGCTGCCAAGCCCCAAGGTCTGGACGAAACGGTTGGTTTTGTCTACAGTAGCTCGTACCTTTGACCCAAATGGCTGGATTAGTCCCGTAGTGTTTTGGATGAAGTGCTTCCTACAGGAACTTTGGTCAGCCGAAGTGTCGTGGGATGAGCCCCTCTCGGGCCGTTTGCTGCGAGATTGGGAGTCCTTCATGTTGTCTCTCCCCGACATTAACCGTGTTAGTATCCCTAGACATATACTGCCTAAGGGACGGTTTACGGCCAGCCTTCATGGCTTTTGTGACGCGTCTGAGAGTGGATACGCAGCCGTCGTATATATCCGGACGGTCGATGATAGAGGAGCTGTTAAGCTCCACTTGCTAATTGCTAAGAGTAAGGTTGCTCCACTTCGGACTCGATTAACGATTCCGAAGTTAGAATTGTCTGGAGCTACTCTTCTGGTTCGGTTGATGAACCACGTTGTTGACACCCTGGGACGTAGTGTGGACTTTGAGTCGCTCTTTGCTTGGTCCGACAGTCAGGTTGTCCTGTGTTGGATTAAGAACTCCGTCCACTCCCTGGAAGTATTTGTGGCCAATCGGGTATCCCAAATACAGGCCTCGAAGGCCACGTTGATTTGGCGCCACGTGCCAGGTGAAATAAACCCTGCTGACTGTGCATCACGTGGCAGCGAAGCCCCTCAGCTTATTGACCACACTCTGTGGTGGGGTCCCGACTGGTTGTTACAACCGTCTTGGCCTTCCACACCAGCTGTGGTGAAGGTACCAAATCCGGGCTTGCGTGTTCACGCTGTCGAGACTATGGCGGCTCCAGAGCGGGAATTTTTATTAGACCGCTACAGTTCTCTGGACAAGTTGCTCGGCGTGACCGCTTGGATAAGAAGATTTATACGAAATTGTCGCCGGCCTCAGGACAAAGATTTGTGTCCGGTCCTCTCACCGCAGGAGCGCCAAGATGCTCTTGTGCATTGGGTGCGTATGACCCAGTCTAGAGCGTTTGAACCGGAACTTAAGATTTTCCGTACCGGGACGTCCAAATTGAAGGGACCCTTGGTGCGTTTGACTCCCTTTCTGGATGATAAAGGATTGTTGCGTGTAGGAGGCCGATTGAGGCACGCTAACTTGCCTTATAGATCACGTCATCCCCTGTTGCTCCCCAAGGACGGACCATTGGTGCGATTGTTGATCATTGATCGCCATGTGAAGAATGCTCATGCCGGATGTAATGCATTGACCGCGCTCCTCCAACGGGAGTTTTGGATTTTGTCAGCGCGAAGAATAATCCGATCTGTTATCTTTCGATGTCTGCCCTGCTATCGTTTACGCCCCGAGACGATGCAGCCCCAAATGGGTGATTTGCCTGCTGATCGTGTGAATGAATCGATGACCTTCTTAGGAGTTGGAACTGATTTCGCGGGACCATTCACTATAAAAACGTCGCGACTCCGTAATGCTAAGACTGAAAAGGCTTACTTGTGTGTGTTTGTTTGTTTGGCCACTAAAGCCGTTCATTTGGAGGTGGTGAGTGCGCTCACCATGGACGCTTTCTTAGCAGCGTTAGGCAGATTTGTCTCCCGCCGGGGACTGCCTTCTCTAATTCGGTCCGATTGTGGGACGAACTTCAAGGGCACTGATAGACATATAAGAGAAGTTTGTGAATTTTTAGATAAAAATAATATTGAGATCGGATCCACACTCTCCCGTAGGGGGGTAACATGGCGATACTCCCCGCCGTCTTGCCCTCACTGGGGAGGGATTTTTGAATCTGTTGTAAAGGCCGCCAAGACTCACCTTCGCCGCGTTATTGGGGAGACTATTCTCACGTTTGAGGAACTCGCGACGGTGTTTCATAAGATTGAGGCGGTTCTCAACTCGCGTCCGTTATGTCCGTTGTCTACCGACGCGAACGATTTGCAGGCCCTCACGCCGGGCCATTTCTTGATAGGCAGACCACTTAACGCCCTGCCCGAGTATCCTTATAGAGATATCAATCCCGGACGCCTTTCGCGGTTTGAGTTGCTCCAGCAGCTTACCCAGAGCTTCTGGCGCCGCTGGCACCTTGAATATTTACACATTTTGCAACAGCGCGTTAAGTGGTCAGATAAGACAAACCCACCGAGGGTTGGAGACCTCGTGTTAGTGAAGGACCCAAACCTGCCACCCTTACGTTGGCGTCGCGGACGCATTGTCCAACTTACTCTAGGGTCTGATGGTGTGCCCAGGTTTGCCGAGGTCCTAGTTGGGGATTCTGTTTTGAAGCGCGCGGTCGCTACTCTTTCTCGCCTCCCCTTAGACTGATTTGGCGGACAGTCCGGGACTGTCCGGAGCGGGGGGATGTTCACGCTCGAGGAAGAGCGAGTGGCGGCACTGCATTCTAGTCTGTGCAGTGACAGCTTTTTTGGCGGCCGGCCGCATGTGATATGTCAGTTGAGTCGAGTCGAAATGTCATAATTTGTGGTTAGGATGATGTCCGGGCATCCATAAAATATAATACACAATATTCAAGCAAATAGTGATTTGCGCGGCGCACCTAATATCGGGGTGCGAAAGCCCGCTTTGTGTTTGTGTGTCAAAATCGCGAGTGTGAGTCGTGGTGGCCTATTAGGCATTTGTAGTGCTCCGGTCTCCACCGGTGGATCCACTGCAGATCTTCAGGAGCCGCGACTTCCTTCGAGCTAGCTCAGGAAGTCCACCGGCTACGGAGGAGACGGAAGGAGACAATTGGAGCCAAGGTAAGTAATACCAGCTTTCTATGAGTTGGTAGTCAAATAAAATTCAGCAATACAAGTCGGTGAAACGCCGACGTGGTGGAGTCTACTTGGGGCACCACCATTATGAATAGCCTCGGTGAATAAATCGAAAAATGTAGGCCACTGGGTATAATTACCAGAAAAAAATGGTATTTCGATTTGTGGTGTTGATTGATGTAAATGAGCACTTGAACATAATTTTTTATTCAATCTCTTCTTGATGTTATAATAGTAATCTTCCATTTGATTATACTCACTGTCATATAATACATCACAACCTTGTAATATGTTATCAATTTTTAAATGAGTTTCTTCAATAATTTGCCACTTTCGTTGTATATTTCTAAGCTCATCCTCGATCTCCCATTTGTCATCTAACTCTTCGATTTTGATACGCTGTATTTGTCTCAATAATGCTCTAAAATTTGTCTTTTGTTGCGTCAGTATTTCGTCGGCAGCGCCTCCGGGTTGTGTGCCCCTGTCTTCCTTACTTATTGATGGAACGGAAAAAGAAATCTGTGTAGACATTTCTTTTCCCTCTCCAGGGATGGGTGATGGTGATGGATCTTGCACTTGGTAGGGTTTTTGAGCGGCTATTCTCGCCCTGGTCCGCTCATAAAAATCCTTGGAGCGTTGATAAATATTCTGAGTAAAGTACTCATAAGTTTTATCATCGTATGCTTGTACTGAAGTATTATTTTGATCGAATTCTACCCAAAGTTCATCTAATGCCTTCAACCTCTTCTGTAAATAATCGTGCGTTTTCCTGCTCGCACTATCTTTCCGGAAATTCAATTCGATCCTCTCCAGTTGTTTAATAATATCAGCTTGACGAGCGAAAAGTTTTTCAAGGTTTTGTTCCATGATACTAATTAGCAAATATAGATAATGGAAAAGTCTTACTTGTGTGTTGCTGCTGTCTAGTACTACCGGTACGATCGTTGTAGCTGCTGGTGCTGAGCTGCTGATGCCGAGCTATTTGTACTAGACTGCTGGTGCTGGGCTGCTTGTACTAGGCTGCTGGTGCTGGGCTCCTTGTACTAGGCTGCTGGTGCTGGGCTGCTTGGCTTCTTGTGCTAAGACGAGCTAGTTTACTCGTTAGAAGACACGTAGATTCTTTTCTCCGTGGACACTCACAAATGAATAGTTACAAAGTACACTGTCACAAAAATTTGATAGGTAATTTTTGTTACACCACTTGTTACTGATTATGTCAAACACTTCGATCAATGTTCAGTTATCCGGCTCGAAGGACCAAAATGTAGGGTGTATCCCTACATTAATGATATGCTAAAGGATGCTAAATTAACTGCTATGCTGTGCTGTGCTGAACTATGTACTGGAGATGCTAGAAATGATAAAGCGACCGCGTGGTTAGAATGCGTTTATTGCACTGCTTACAAGTAGGTACTACAAATTAGGTTGCGGCGTAAAATGCCGATATGCAATTTCACAATACATGCTGAAATGAAACTAACAATTTAATTATGTACGATGTCTCGTACATCCCCTAAGCATGCTCTGCATAGGGGGCTATCTGTTATGCCTATGGTGTGGAAGTGTTTGTTTAGTGAGCAGTGTCCAGTGATGGTTCCCGTCACCAGCCGCAGACTGTTCCTGTCCAGACGCAATATGCGTTTGGTCAGTTTGTTATTTAGGATTGGCATGGCTTCCTTTGACTGTCTGTACCCTGGAGTCGAGAACCAGTGGTCTTGTGCTTGTGTGCGGGTGAGCTCTTGCAGCCATCCGCGAATCTGGCTGAAGGGAATTGGTGCGATGGGCTCTGGTCCGAAAGCCGATATGTCGGATCCCCTCCTAGCCAGCTCGTCGGCCGCGTCGTTGCCCAGTGATCCGCTGTGTCCTTTTATCCATTGTAGTGTCACTGTGTTCCGGTTGGAAGTCACAATTCGTTCTAACACATTGTGACATTCCAATACAAGTTCCGAAGTGACATAGGTTTTGTTTAGGGATTTCAGTACCGAAGCACTATCAGAGACTATGCGGATGTGAGAATCCATAATTCCTTTAGATTCTATGGCGAGGGCCGCCAGGATGATACCTACCATGCATGATGATGCATTCCGCTTGGAATACGGTGTTGAATCTACCTAGCGGTTTGGATATCTTGATGTTAAGCTCATTTGAGTATACGCCTGCCCCGGTTCCTGAGTTGGTCTTGGAGCCATCAGTGTATATTCTGAGCTCTTTTGGGCCTGAGTAATCGTGTGATTCCTCTTCGAGCTGTATATTATAGTGCTTCTGGAAATTGAATTTCTTCAAAATCCTATCATTGGGTGATGTCATCATCGGGTGATGGATCATTGGTCGCTTGTTCTTTTATGCATATGTGTTTGATTCTGGGGTCCTTTCCCAGTGTGCCAGCATTGTGGAGTCTGAACGCCGCTAGTGCTGCCTCCTCTTTAACAACTAGGTGCAAAGGTGGCAGCCCCAACATAGCTTGCAATGCGGCAAATAGGACGTACCTATTAAATTTAAGGATTTCCTTCGATTTTCATGGGATTTCATTATCAGATGAAATTTTTGAAAAAATAATGTTGGAGCAAATGCAAAGTTATTTTAATAGGAATAATCTTCTACACTCTAAACAATTTGGTTTTAGGAGGGGTCGCTCAACAACCGATGCTGGTGTTGAGTTAATACAACATATATTTGAAGCCTGGGAAGACTCACACGATGCGTTAGGCATTTTTTGTGATTTGTCTAAGGCGTTTATCACGAAACCTTGATCAGAAAATTACACCACTATGGTTTGATTGCGTTTATCACGAACCCTTGATCAGAAAATTACACCACTATGGGTTTCGTGATACTGCACTGGATCTTCTACTCTCTTATCTAAGTGGAAGGATGCAAAAAGTAGACGTCAATGGGAAAAGGTCTCAAGGTTCCGTAGTTAAAATGGGAGTTCCGCAGGGTTCGATTCTTGGTCCTTTTCTATCTATTTCTTATATATGTCAATGACCTCCCTGATTTTGTACAGGACAGGCATGAGATAGTGTTATTTGCAGATGATACTTCACTTTTATTTAAAATTAAAAGAGGATTACAAATGAATGACGATGTAAATAATTCTATCTCAAGAATTGTTCATTGGTTTAATGTAGACAACCTGTCACTTAATGAAGGGAAACAAAATGTATAAAATTTGTTTTACCCAATGTAAAAGAGGTTCACACCACTGTAAAAATAAAGGATATAGGTGTTGACCTTGTGGACACCACAGTATTTCTTGGGATCACACTTGATTCTAAGCTGCAATGGGGCCCACATATAGTGTTTACGCTCGAGGAAGAGCGAGTGGCAACACTGCATATAGTCTGTGCATGTGAGGGCCTGTGGCGGCCGGCCGCTGTGACATGACAGTCGAGTCGAATTTGTAATGACATAAAATAGGTTACCACGCGGCGCTTTATCTATAATTGATTGTTTTTTGCGCGGCGCACCTAATTATTGTGGTTGCGAAAGTCCGCTTGAGTGTTTGCCAAAAGTTTTATTGTCGCGAATGTCGCGAGTGATCGGTCCGTTAATTAAGTGAGTGGTGGTGGCCCAATAGGCTCAAATGTTCCGGTCGTGGTTCATTGGATTGACAGCAGCCCTTCAGGAGCCGCGACTTCCTTCGAGCTAGCTCAGGAAGTCCACCGGCTACATACGGAGACCGGACTGGATTAGAGGACCATTGTAGTCGGTCTTAAAATTGAAAGCATTAATCGGCGAAACGCCGAATTGGTGGCGTCGACTTATAGGCGCCACCATCTTTTGGTAGCAGAGCGTGTTGTTGATCGATTGATTAGTATTTTGATTAGTATTGTACAATTAGTATTGTAATCTTGAACAATAAAATCCCAAGTTCTATACAAGAACTTAGCTTAAATAAATTTAAAGTTGCAATCAAAGATGTACTTATTAAAAAAACATATTATAAAGTGTCTGATGACATGACGTACAAATAAGCTTGGATTTGAACTCTGATTTCTAATATTTAACAATGTACTGCGTTTTGTTTCAAAGAAACATTCAGTTAGAGCAATTTATAAGCTAAGTTCACGCACTTCTCTCAGAGATAGCATAGATAATATGAATTAACACATCTCTTCTTGTAATGGAAGTTGAGCTCAAACTTTTGCTTTGAGGTCAGCTTCCAATTGACGACTCTGTAACAAAACCAAAATTGTAAATGGCAATTTAAAAGAGGAGATAAAAAATTTTGACCATTCGAATTTCTTGCCTGTTCTTCTCGAGAAGGCTCTCCCAATTTCCGAACAGGTGTAGAGTCAACCTTTTTTTTTTCATTCCTACTTGTATTTACAGACATCTTGAGTATATTCAGGATGTATACACATACAAGGTTAATATGATTTCATTAAATTAGATTGTTTTGCTTTGTTCTGACGTCAATAAGTGTCTGTAAAGGCCTATTTTGAATAAAGATTTTTGAATTTGAATTTGAAAAAGATCCTGACTTTGGCAACTTTGGGATCACCCCAGGAAGAATTATGAGTATTTTCGGCGGTTCAATTTTAAAAAAAAAGTTTTTATTTTATATTTTTTTGTGACTTTCATCTATTAATTTTACAATCAGTGAGTGAATCATCAATCATCCCCCGTTTTTGTACCTTTCGGGTTGGAATTGTTTTTTTAAATTTATATGGGACCACCCACGGGGTACACCCTTTGCAATAAAAAAGAATCATCAAAATCGGATCATTCTGTACGAAGTAATGCGTGGTCATTGATCACAATTAGTGAGTAAATCAACAATAATTTCCAGTTTTCCTACCCTTAGGGTAGGATTTTTTTTTTCAAATTTAAATGGGACCACCCTCGATTTTATTGGAAAGAGTATACACCATTTCTAATAAAAAAATCGGAGTTCTCTGTAAAAAGTTATGCGTGATCATACATTAAAAAAAATATACGCGTCGAATTGAGTACCTCCTCCGTTTTTTCGTCGATAAAAAAAGAACAACATACGCATCGAATTGATAACCTCCTCCTTTTTTGAAGTCGGTTAAAAAAGGAATTTATTTTATGTATTATGTTTTTATGGCTCTGTCAAAATATTCTTAAGACAATATTGTACAACGATTATTTTGGCAATAGCCTATTTGTACTCTTTGTTGACTTTATCCGCTAATCCAAATTCTAGTCAGGCAGAATTCAACTCGATTTTTTTTATTGCAGAAAGTTGGCAAACAAGCAAACCGCCCACCTGATGGTAAGTGGTAACAGTCACAATACATGTGGCTCTTGTGAGATTCGCAGCAAAACTGCAACCCCCACAAGAACCACAGTGTACGTTTCCAACTTGTGACACAAGATGTAAAGTCACAGTACCCAGTAATTTCACTGCCATATCTTACCCTTCAAACCGGAACACAGCAATGCAAGCACTGCTGCTTTGCGGCGGAAATAGGTAAGAATTTAAATTTCGTTCGAGCTAAGCCCAAGTCGAGTTAACGCGAGTTAGTAAATCGAGTTGATGGTACTCCTCATCTTTCCTAAAATTGTTTGTCCGAATGTCATCACCTATAACACATTTGCTATAAACATCACTAACGATCATGTTCGAATATTGGAAATTTTGTTTTACCTAATTATAAACTTTCGCGCGAAGCAACGTTGCAACCATCTTTTGAATAAAACATAACACGCCAATATTTTCATCGTTTGCTTAATTTTCCTGACTCCCCATTTCAGCTTCTAGGGGGGGCGTATTTTAGCATAATGTTGAGTAAGGCGCATAGGGTAAAAGGTTGGGAACCCCTGGTTTAGGGGGGCAGGTGTCTGCAAGCGAGCCACCGCGATCGAGGTCGGTGCCAACAAGCCGAAGCTGCGGTGGTGAGTGAAAGCCATCTGTGACGACTGACGTGCGTGGGTCCGCCGCCGGAGCCCCGCAGCGCCGGAGCTGTGATAGAAGCCATGGCTTTTGCATTTTTACTTACCTTTTTTTTTTTAATTTATATATCTTTCAAAATACATCGATACAAAAAAAATACAACATAACATTTAATAAACCAATGAGGTTTGTGACAAATGTTACTATTATTTATTCTAAGGTTTGTAACATATTGTTTAAAAAATGATACTTCAACTTAAATTTAATGTTGTTCGGTCTGACATTGTGGATGGAACGCAATTCCGGAGGTAGATTATTTATAAGCCGAGGAACTAGGTAAGCAGTCGTTCGCTCGCCATAGGTATTGTTCATACCGGTCATCGTACGTAACTTCAGTTCATTCCGAGCGGCCGCTCGCGTGCATACAGGATGTTGGTGCTTTATCTCTTCTCTATATTTTTCATTAAAAAAATTTTCTTTGAGAAGCAAATATTTTAATTGGATTTCTACAGGTAAAATCTTACAATAGTTAAAAAGGCCATTATCATTGTCGTAAAATTGCTGCTTAATGTTAGGGGACACTAAAGTACGAAGAATTCGACGTTAAAAGTTAAAAATATGTTTTAAGTATGTACTATAAGTGCGACCATAACTACTTAGTCCGTATTGGATGTATGATTCTGCTAGGGAATTGTACAACATTATCTTGACCTTAAATGGTATACGGTCCTTTAAAATAATTAAATTGGCCAAGAATTGTCGAAGCTTATCACAGACATGTTCGATATGTGGGCCCCAGTTCATCCTGCTATCAATAATTAAGCCAAGATATTTTTGTTGCTCAACATTTTCTATTGGTGGACACTTGCAATTCCGCGCATGAGTCACATGCAAACAGCTGTGGTCATGGGCAATTATATCACTATATGGAGAATGTTTAAGGTATGGGGATTTAATACAAAGAAGTTTGGTCTTATCTGCATTCAACTGTAAGCCCCCATCGTGGCACCACTTCAAGAGCAAATTAAAATCAGCCTGCAGACGTTCGCTCGCTGTTTGAGGGTCTTTGTCAGAAGCTATTAAGCATGTATCGTCGGCAAACTGATAACAAGTGCAGAAATTGAGACAGTTGGGCATATCATTCACATACGCAAGAAAATGAAGAGGACCGATTACAGAACCCTGTGCCGTTCCCTCCATAACCGTTTTGTAGTCACTATACGTGTCATTGACTTTAACTGTAAATTTACGATTATGAAGGTAATTCTCGCACCACCCGAGGAGCGGTCCACGTACACCAGATTGTTCGAGTTTGTTGATCAACTCTCTATGATTTAGAGTGTCAAATGCCCGGGAAAAATCAATAAACAAAACCAGTACGTGCTTCCTGTCATTTAGGTAATTGTTGATTTCATCAGTAAATTTTGATAACAACTGGGTAGTACTTTTACCCGCTTGAAACCCATACTGGTTCTGAGTTATGATTTCATGTTTCTTGTAAAATTGGTGTATTTCCTGGCTGACGTATTTCTCAACAATTTTGTCAACAGTTGATAATAGTGTTATGGGGCGATAATTCATGTAATTATTCTTAGCACCTTTTTTGTGAACAGGTCTAACGCATCCTATTTTCAGTTCATCGGGGTATTCACCACTTGCAACACTTTCGTTAATAAGATTAGCAAATGCAACTGAAATCTCCTCTGCAACCATTTTCAACTCGTATGTTTTAATGTTGTCAATACCTGGGGATTTATTAGAGTTTAATTTATTTATTATTTTATATACACTAGCACGCGTAGCTTTTTTAAATAACATACTTTTATCTATGGTTTCATTGTAACTACAAGAATCAAGAAGCTTGACACTGCAGTTAGGAACGATATCCTTTACCGCATTTTCCAGACTAATTGCAAATTTATTCGTAATATTTTTCATTGACAATCCTTGCGCCTCAAAAGCTTTTGTAATTACGGAATCTATAGATGATGTAACTCTTCCTAACATTTCATTCAATATCTTATAAACTTTCTTGGTATTTTTGAAATTTTTGGAATTCAGTGAATTTAATGTGATTCTTAACGTAAACAATCACTCCGCCGCCTCGTCTTCCATTCCGCAGTCGTGTGTACATGTTATAGCCGGGTATATTGTATATTGATGCAATATTATCTGATATACCGACTTCTGTTAATGCAATAATATCGAGGGGAAATGAGCAAGAACCAATTAGTTGTAATAGCTTAGTGAAATTTTTAATCATTGACCTGATGTTAAGATGTAAACATGAGATATTAAGATGACATTTCGGCGGTAAGTTTCTGATAAAATCTTGGGTAGAACTACAGTTAGGTATAATATTTATATGCGAAAAGTTATCCATTATAATTATGTAGAATTTGGTAAGTATAAATATTTTTTTTTACGTTAAGTTAATAAGTAACTATGTAGGTATGATTATAGTTAGGTACAAAAAATAGGTTCACAACTAGTTCTTATTAGGTTTAGGACTAGATAATAGGTCAATATCATGCTGTGATCGGATGTATAGAATTTTTTCGTTATCGTCCTTTCTAACAAGTACCTTGCCATCCCTGCACCATATGTATTTATATGAACTATGTAACTGCATTTTTGCATTATATAAAAGGGTTTTAAAATGTCTAGTGAGGGCTTCCCTGATATAGATCCGGTGTTCGACTTCCTCCTTCGGGGCATTCGGCAGCACATCTCCTACGTTTAGACATTTTCTTCTCCCAGCGTCTACCCACTGCTTACGAATTGATGCATTCTTCAGCTCGATCAGGATCGGTCCAGGCTTGCCTTTAGAACCCGACATTTTTTGATGTGTTTGTATGTCATGTTGGTTCAGTTCTAACTTTGAAGCTACCATTTGGACGAATTGCGGTACATCTTCGGGGATAATATCAGGCATTCCGGCGATCTCCACTAAATTAGACAGCGACTTCTGCTCAGAAACTCTCGGTCCCTGCTCCAGAACTGCAACTCTTAACTCAAGATTTTTGTTCTTGTTTATTAAATCTTCATTCTTATTCTCGAGCTTTTTAATAGTGATCGCCTAGTTCTTTACAGACTGCTCCATTGTAGTAATTTGGTCACTCAGGAACTCTAGTGAGTTTTCCAGGTGTGATAGTTCTTCTCTGAAGGTCTTTTTTAATTCGCGACTAATGTCCTTCACGAGTTTCTTTGTATCTACCGGTTGAACAGTAGCGGAAGCTCCATCATCAGAATCATTATCATCATCGCCGTCGTCTGAAATCAGGAAGGACGATCTGCGCGAGAGATTTTTTTGACAATCATCGCAGCTCCACTCTATTCCCGAAGAGTTCCGGAGTGTATTCAATTGCTTGTTGGACAGCTTAACACAGTTACTGTCAGCATGAACTACTTTATTACATCGACTACACGTTAATCCAATTTTTGATTTTGTAACGTTCTTGTTACACTTAGAACATTTTTGTAGCACCATTTCGGGTAGATTCACTTTTTTGCGTACAAATGTTACAAACGTCCGTTCACTTGCACAATCAATTAGCAAATTGAACTGCCTACATACTAAAAAAAAATCAGAGCCAAAGAGATACAAATTTAATTAACTGATACAAATTTTAATTAAATTTAATTAACCTGCACTGCCTACATACTAAAAAAATCAGAGCCAAAGAGATACAAATTTATTGAGATAATTAAAAATTACAAGCCTAGTTTTAATTTATAACTTATAAATATTATTAAAAAATTTGTCTCTTAATCATTATTGCTATTAATCAGCGTTAATTTCTTTCACATTTTACGTGTAAACTCTGGAATGAACTCCCAGCTGCGGTGTTTCCTAAGCACTACGATATGTCCAACTTCAAACGAGGTATAAAAAGAGCACTTCTGGTAGGCAGAAACTGAGCCATGGACATTCAGATGTCGATGTGCGGTGGTTACCACTTACCATCAGGTGGGCCATCTGTTTGTCTGCCACCAATAGCAATATCATCATCATCATCATTTCAGCCAAGAGACGCCCACTGATGGACATAGGCCTCCCCCAGGGATCTCCAAACCGATCGGTCCTGCGTGTCCAATAGCAATAACAAATGAATATTTATAATAAACACACTCAGGGAATTTTATCCTTAGGTATTTCAATTTTAGAGCAGTGATACTATGTGACATCAAGTTATCATTCGGACACATGATAATTATGGGAAAAAATTATTAAACTTTAAATTATGGACAAAATAATTTTGAGACAAAATAGAACCGAGTTGACACATTATTATGATCGCTCAAACACGCTATATAGACCGCAGTGACAACCCTTAGGTTAGGGCGAGATAGCGCTATACAACAATAGCGGTGTCTCTTTTTCAAGTTATTGTTTTAGCCTTACATACATACATACTTTACAACACTTTATTGCACATAATTACAAAACATATAGAAAAACATAATAAAAAACAAAAGCAATAGGCGGCCTTATTGCTGCGCAGCAATCTCTTCCAAGAAACCATAGAAAAAGGGATAATAAGAGGTAGAAAAACAACAGAGAGGTGGAATAGTGCACATTTTTTAAAGATAGTAATAGAAGTTGGATAAAGACATTAAAATAAGCAATGTATAAGGAATAATTAAATGAAGGATGTAGAATATAAGTATCATAAGTGAGACATATACAAGGTAAATTTTGAGGTACTGGCAACCTCGCAGGATTAGATAGCTAACATCATTATCTACAACGTTTGTTTTACGAGTTTTAAGATAACTCAATACATTGAATAAAAATAAATTTTCAACTTTTTATTGCACTGTCGTGACATTGATAAATCTGTTTCATTTATAAACGACGACGGAAGACAACGCTACGCTCACGCGCTGTGCACGTAGAGTTACAAACATTCTAGAGGTATATTAAATGAATATTTATTTTTGTATGAAAGTAAAATCTAACGAATTATCAAAAGTCGTAGAACAAACGTTGTAGAAAGTGATGCTTGCTATCTAATCCTGCGAGGTTGCCGGTACCTCAAAATTTATCCTGTAGTGCTTCTTCACCAGTACCTTGAAGGATGTCAATGTACGCGCACTCCGTATGTTGACAGGCAAAGCATTCCATAATCGGACTGCCTAGCCTTGTTCTAAGCGTTGATGGTAAGGCTCTTGAACTAGCTTTTGAGCAAGCAACCTGCAAGCGACTCTAGTTGCAAGGGCTACGGTAATCGTTTAACATCACCGCACCACCCAAAAATGCGGATGTTTACTCATCCAATTAAACTGTTGTGGCGTCGTTTCGCCTTGATTAGCATAATAATAGTTGCTTCCCAATATCCCCGGTACTCGGCCGTTTAATAATTCGGCGCTGCTAATTCCAGCAGCCGTAATCTTTTACGAGCAGCTCATTCCTGTTTACTGCACCCTTCGCAGCTCGCTTCTTAGTCGCCCGTTTTTATTATTGGATGTTAGGTGACATCTTGAATGGTACAAGCTCGCAGCAATAGGGATGATGAAAGGGTATACAAGTGATAATCTAATGAGATAATATAAAATAAATATATAGTAAACAAAATTCGAGGTAGCCCTTGTCCAGGAAGGAAACGGGGGCCTACGTTTGTATGGAAAAATATAACAAAACAACACCTGAGTACATTTTTTCAAACAAAGCAATTTTCTCCAAAAATCTATGACCACAATTAGCATGTTCCTAAGTTTTCTTTTTTACTCAAGATAATTATTTAAAACTTCATAAACCAAAAAATGGTCAGATTTTCCGTTGTATCCAAACATCTAGAAGACAAATTTGTCGAGGTTATATGAAAATAGAAAAACAGAAACACGGACAAAGCTTTTCTTTCATTTTTAATGAAAATGGTAATTAAATCGGTCCAGTTTTAGAGAAGCAAACAGGGGTGATATTTGGAGCCTCCTACACTTCCAGTTGAGGTTGGTAATGATAATGACTTACCAATAGTGACTGTTGACAACGTTTGCTGAAATAATGAATGATGATAATGACTGTCAAGGCCTTGCAAACGGAGGTCCTGACAAAGAGTCCCCGTATGAAACCCTTTATCTAGGTTTTTTTTTCTTTCTTATAAAAACGACGCCACACACTAGGATTTTCACCTGTGTCGTGGCTGCAGTTGCAAACAAAGAATATCACATGCACATACGCCCAGACCGGAACAAATTTCTGTAGGCCATACAATACATTTGTCCCCTACGGGAATCGAACCCACGGCCCGTTGCGCAGTCGACCTCTGCGCTAACCGTGTCATCAATTCGTCAACCAACGTCAATTGGAACAATGTGCATTCAAAAATGGGTACATTTTGTCATATATTATAATAAATAATATATGACAAAATGTATGTAAAAGGCCGTCTATGATGGATCTTGTGAGAATGCATGGGATTTTTGAAGACGAGGCCAAACAATCAGTTAGTGGAGTGGTGAAGAAATTAATAACCCGATAATATACCACATCCTTGTTTTCTCATTGTTTTTTGATTACGCGTGATCATTTGAAGGGTCCTCCATAAGATATAACCGAAGAAAGGAAAAGGACAGGTAGCCGTTCCTTAATGTCCGCGATCATCGCGTTTTTATTACAATATCCATTGCCGCGTTAGCGCCGCCTGCCATTCCCGCAACGCTAAGACAAGGCCCGAGCACTGATGACATTTTAAGGAATAGCGAAGATGTTAGTTGGCGCAAGAGTAAGAGGTTTTTATGGATTTTTACAAATATTCATAACAAATTTAAGAATGTCACAATACTGAGAGATTGATCACATTATTATCCATCTAATACCACTGAAGTAAGTATCAATTAAAACCATTCTACAAGCTAAGAAGACGAGAGGAGAACTTCATGATCTTCAGCATTTTAGCCTATAGGCGCCTACTGTTCGCCATTGGTCTATTCTTAGGAGTTGCAAACGGATTGGTTCAACACCGGCTCTTGTATATTCGGTCCAACTTGTAGAGGCCCTGGTATGTACCAGGGCAGACCTCTACTCAAGAACCATTCCGCCCCAACGTTCGTCGGTCCTTCTGACGATGTGTGCTGCTCACGGCTATCTGTAGCACTTTCCTATTGATAATGATTATGCGTCAAGAAATTTAGAACAAAGTATTTCCATTGACCTTAACTTAATTTCATGCCTTTTTATGAGAGGTCACATCTCGATTTCGTAGATCATCACTAGTAAAGTAGTAACACGCAAGTATAGAATAGATAAAATAAAAAGATTAGAAAGGATTACTTCCTTCTCGTGGAATCCCATCTCCACATCATATCACAAGTCAATGAAGATAGTGATTTTTATCTCAATGGATGGGGCTCTAATGAAATGAGGATTAGCTGATTGCTATCCCCCTGCTAAAGTGAAAACGCGTCGCATTTCGAGGCTTACTAATTATCACAATGGCTCAGATTTGTATTGTCGGCTCTATTGTCATCGCGGTGCACCTCAAGTGACGAGAGGTTCGCGTTAGCGCGTATATTAAAATTTTAATGATCCTAGGATCCTGTTCCAATTTCTTTTTCTAATCATTTATACTATAGTAATACTTTGACATTCTCTTCCACTGAGACGGAGAAGCAGATGGAGCTTCAGAGTTTTTTTATACAAAACAGGGAAGCTTATCGCCTTCATCTCACATGGTACCATCATGCTTCTTCAGCGAGCTTCATTTGATGGTGAGTGATGTTAGGGCTGAAGATGGAAGCGGCTTATCTTGGGTCTACTGCAAGAAATTTTAGTTATAAAATAAGTAGGAGGAACCTTCACACATTATGTCTTCTATGAAGTCGTATTATCTATGAAAAAATTGTATCTAATATTTGTATAAAAATCTCGTGTCACGGCTTGACCGATTTTTATGATTTTTTTGTGTAGGTATATTTGGTAGGTCAGAGAATAGATCATAAACTATTTTTTATACTCCTAGGTGATAAGGGTGGACCTCTTCAGATTTTTTTAAAATTATTATAGCGAAACGTAGTTCGCGGGCACAGCTAGTAATTAAATGATTTTTTTTCTTTTATTTTTAAATGGGTTTCAGGGTAACTGGTAAACACCAGATAGACGGCATGCTTATTGCTCATGTTGTTCTAAAAACGAATAAGACCCTGACAAATATTAAAAAAAACGTCGCCCAACACTAGGATTTTCTCCTGTGTCGTGGGTACAGTTACAAACATAGAATATTACATACACATACGCCCAGACCGGAACAAATTTCTGTATGCCATACAAAATATTTGTCCCGTACGGGAATCGAACCCTCGACCCATTGCGCAGTAGGTGATCACTCGACCTTTGCGCTAAGCGTGTCAAATTACTTTAATCATTATCACAGCTCATATACGTCGCCACCGAGGGGATCGACCCTACCCTAATTTAGGGTGATTAGGCCTTAGTAAACCACGCTGGCTCAGTGCGGATTGGTCGACTTCACATACACCAATGAATTTCTCCGCAGATGTACGTAGGTTGCCTCACGATGTTTCCTTCACCGTAGGAACGTCGGCAAATGTACCTACATACCAATGAAATTCGAAAAAAGATAAACACATTGCTACATGGCAGGATTGTGCGTTGGCCCAGATCTCTCTCTCCCTTCTTTGATCACAAGGATGGTCGAGAGCGAAGAGGCCTGGGATGCAGCAAACTCCTTCTGTGTGGAGGTCATCGCACAGAAGGAGGCAGCAGAGCGGGTCCGGGAAGACGACCCATCAGCAGATCCCTGCAGACGTAGGAGGCAAGGACGAAGGAGGCGACGGTTCGCTCGCCTTCTTCCTCCTGACAGTGACCAGCGGGACGCGGACCCGGGAAGCCCGAGTCCTGCATTGCACAGGTCACTGCCAGTCGTCGATGCTCCTAATGCCCAGGAGCATCGCCGAACTCCCCGTTCTGGGGAGGCGAGAGGGGCTCGCCGTAGGCGAGCAGACGCTGGAGAGGTCATGGATGTGTCCGAAAGGGTTTTCATGGCCTTGGTCGATGACAGGGAGGATGCGGCGGCGATGGGCGTGCTCATGCCAAGGCGTATTTGAGGGGGCATCGTTGGGTTTTAGTCGGTAGGCCGTGGTCTCTGGCTGGCACTTTGCCCCCAGTGGCTGCGTAGAGTCCGACATAGCCTCGCGTCTTTCCAAGCGCGAGGTATGCGTAAAGCATTTCCCAACGTAAAAAAAAGGATCGAGCCACGGACCTCCCGATAAGAAGGCCAGTGTCGAGTCCACAGCACCACCGACGTAATTACTTTAATAGCTACAATTTGATAATAGTAGATTACCCAATAAGTGAAAAAAATGTGAATTCTTTTCGAGACACTAAGTTGTATTCCGAGAGGAGTGAAGGATTCTAAAGTATAAATTCCTGAGTGGATCAAGGGATACCAGATGAATTTTTTTTCACGTGTTAGGTACTCTACTTTTTATCAATGACTGCGAGAAAATAATTACTCTGTGATTATGAATCAAATTTTATTATGGGTAATAAATAAAATAACAATAGAAAACAAAAGAACTAGAAATTAATTGTAAAATTAGAACAGTTTTTAAAACTTAGTTATTACGTTTTTATAGCGAGAGTGTGCAACCTCTTTGCACGTTTTCCTTTTTTCTTACAATAATCCGTATTCGCGCATTACATGTTCAAAATTCATTTTTTTTGTATTCACTCAGTGAAACAGAGAGCGTTTTATTTACTGTTTTTGAAGAACCGCGAGCCCTTTGTCGAGTGTCAATGGTAAAAACTTATTAATCTATCGCTGTCGCTTGTGCCTTGGACCTCTCGCAACTGCACCCACCGCCGTCCACCACTTATTGGATCCGTGTTCCGTTATTGCGGCCATTAACGGAACATTTCGGCGTATTACGCGCGTAATAACTTTGTCGACAGCTTCCCGTAATCAGTATTGCGAGCCATGCTCCGACACTAAACCCTTTGCCTCCCGCGCAATTATTTACTCTGTGATTGCAGAATTTTCTCACGTCACTGGTATTTAGGTCGATGCCGATACACTTTGCAATGTCTATGATCTTGTTGTATTAATTGCTTTTTATGGCAATATCGATGGAACAACGCATGTATTTTGTTCACTTAATTATATCTTTGGTGGGGTGCAAGAGGTTCTAAATACTTTCTGTCGAGTCAAGAGTGCCGAGAGTCTCAGGATAATTTAAATTTCATAAAACCTTTAAGTCTTGTACTGTCGATGTTGTCATTAAAAGCTGTGCCGTACATTTCTTACAGCTTGTGTAGGTACTTCTTTCCACGCTTAGGTATTTCCTAAGTCCCTTATTGTAATTGATCTCGATAGCACTGATTCGGCTCCAATCAACAATTTGTTTTGTTTCAGTGTGATTCTGCGATTCCTCTGCCGATTATATTGTTACTTGTGTTCGCCCGGTACTTTGTTTGATGAGCCATTTGGAATCGGCTGGAGCACATTGTCGTTAATCGAAACATCCGATTCTGTTCTCAGATTGAGAAGTTTTTTTTTAAATTATATGCACGATTTGAAATTGAACAAAGGGGCAATCGCACAGTTTACGTTTTAACCGAATCAGAAACATTTCCGTTCACATTCATTTTGGCAATACATAGTTAACAACTTATACACCTACTTAGTTTGTACGTAGGTAACCCTTGGCGTGCGAGTCGCAACCCGCATTTGGTCGGATTTTGAATTATATTTTGACGAAATGAAATCCCAATAAATATTATAAATACAAAATCACTTGGTCTGTACAGTAAGCTCCCATTCAAGCTTTACATTTACACTACGAAAACCGTCACTATTACGAGCGACATAAGAACGGTCCAAAGGTCAAACAGTATAGCTTGACAAGAAACTTACTGTATACTCGCCTACAAAATGATCGATACTGTAAAAGCCCGAACTACGGTAAAACTTAAGATTTACCAAATGTTATTGGTAAAAGTCCGAACTGTTGTAAGATCATTGTCCATTTCAGACTTTTGCCATCATATACTCGGTAAATCTTAGAACTTTCCACCAAAACGCAGTATATGTTGAAAATATGGTAATCATACATAGGATAAAGCTGAAAACTGTAGGTTAGGTTAGATATTGTGAAACTGCATCTTTCGTGCTCCGCTCGCAAAAAACCATAATTAAGTAAAATTCTGCTCGTCGCCATTTTTTCTCGCCCTGGTCATAATAGTGAAATGTTATTGAAAAAACTTATAGAATCAAACTGAAAATGTAGTACTGTAACTGATTTTACCAACTCATGTTGGTAAATCCGATGATTTACCGGTAAAACCTAAGATGTTACCAATATACGGGCTTTTACAGTAACATATACATTGACTGACAGACTTTATTGGCTTAACATTAAATTAGAGTTTGTAGAGTATAAATATTTTGTAGCTTTTGACAGTATCGATCATTTTCTACTCGAGTATACGTTACGACGGACGCCCGGACGTGTAAACACATTCGTTTTCGCGTTCCAAGTCGTAGTTTCGTGAATGACGGCGGTAAAGGTTCTCGAACATTCCAGCGGATTCGCGGAACTTCTAGAAAGTTCCAGAAAGGCGTCTAACGTTGTTTTTTTTAATTTAAATTATTTTTTTAATTTACCACATTTTGATTTATTAATAATAATTAGGTTCATTTAATCGCTTTTACTAGAAACTTATTATAAACTCGCGCGTGTGCTTTCACTTTGGTTTAACGACGTTACATCGTTATATTTTTTGAATGATTAATCAAAATTAAACAATATGTAATGAAACCACGGAGACGTGACAACAAGTGACATTAAATGTCACTTGTCACTTCCGGCTAATAAATTTTACTAGCCGGAACCACAATGGCGCTAACACATTTTTTTTAAGTACAGCACTAGACTTTGTTACTTATGCGATTATTCTACACTCCCACTTAACAAAGTCAGTAGCGAACAAAAAACATATTTTAAAAAATACAAAATTACATAAGGCCTAACATTTAAAAAAATGTATAATGTTTATTTGGACACAAACCCTTTGTCAGTATGTCTGCAGGCATTTCTGCAGTTGATATATATTTAACATTAACATAATTGTTAACTATACAGTCTCTGGAAAAATGGTAACGCACATCAATGTACTTGGACCTTTTGTGGAACACAGGGTTTACTGACAGTTTAAGCGCTGATTGATTGTCATTATATGTATATAGTAATTGGATAATTTTCATTAGTGATTTCAAACTGTAAATTTTTAAGATAAATAGCCTCCTTGCAGCAATCAACCAAACCCATGTACTCCGCCTCAGTACTAGACAGGGCAACTGTACATTGTTTTTTAGTTTCCCATGCAATGGCACAACCAGGTAATTGAAAAAAATAACCAGTATATGATTTTCTGTTAATTTGGTTAGTCGATATAGGCTTCTAACTGTCTATTACCACCTTTTGTAAATTTTAAACATAAATCTTTAGTAGTTTTTAAATATTTAAGTACCCTTTTGGCATAGGCCCAATGCTTATCTGTAAAACAATTATTAAATTGACTTAAGTAATTAACAGAAAAGTACATCATACTGCCTATCAATTCTTTATAAGGTAATTTATCATTGCAAACAGAACCCTTTTTTAAGTTTAATTTTTGTTCAATAGGGGTGTTCACATTTTTACAGTTATTTATTTGAAATTTTTGAATTAACTCATCTATACTGATCTTTCTGATCAATACTTATAACACCTTTTTCTTTTTCAAAATTGATATTCATTCCTAAGCACCTCTTAATACAGCCAAGATCTTTAATCTTAAAATTTTTAGATAATTGAAACTTGAATCTTTCAATTTCTTCTGAACTATTTGAAAACAAAAAGAAATCGTCAATATAAAATAGAATATTAGTTCTTAAATTTTCATTAATTTTAGAGAATAGACATGGTTCTAATTGAGATTTCTTATAGCCAATACTTTTTAACAAATCCTCAACTCGCTGATACCATATCCTAGATGACTGTTTTAAACCATAAATGGCATGTTTAAGTTTAAGTACAGCATTGTCATCATAACATTTTAAGCCAACTGGTTTTTGCATATATATATCTTCTGACAAAACCCCATTTAAAAAAGCTGTGCTTACATCTCAGTGACACATTATAAGATTTAATTGTACTGCTGAGGTAAACATTAACATCAAAGTTGAATGACTTAAAACAGGTGAAAAAGTTTCATTAAAGTCTATACCCGGTCTTTGGGAAAATCCCCTCGCAAGCAGTCTAGCCCTATATCGCACAGTATTATCAGAGTTCAACTTCTTTTGAAAAACCCATTTACAAGAAACAACAGTACCTTGCTGTGGTGGTTGCACTACCTCCCAGGGGTCATTGTTGTCAAACGATTTGAGTTCTTCTGCCATAGCTTGCTTCTACTGCAAACTCTCAGTTCCATTTAGAACATCATTTATGGAAAGTTCACTTTCACTCACACTAACATCATTTTTTGCTATATCAACTACACAGCGGTCAGGCTTTTTCCGTAAACGCTTGGATCTTGTCATAATGACCTCCTGTGGAATATCTGCCTTGTCTCCCACTGTCTCTGTAGTTATTTCTGGTGTCTTTTCTTCTTTCTTAATTAAATCTGCATCTCCCACTGTTTCAGTGCTATCTGTAATTTCTGGATTTATTTCTTCCTTCTCCATAATATTTGGTATAGTTTCATCTATCTTTACCTCCACAGAATCATTTGAAATATTCTCTTCAATCACAACAATGTCTCTGCTTGTTGATATTTGTTTAGTTTGAGGATTATAGTATCTGTAACCTTTTACATGATCTGGATAGCCAAGGAGAATGCATTCTTTAGCTTTCTTATCAAATTTAAGCCTTTTTTCTTTTGGTATATGTACCATAATCCTACTGCCAAAAATACGTAGGTGACCGACATCTGGCTTCTTGCCTGTCCATTGCTCAAAGGGTGTTTTGTTGTTAAGTCCTGATACTACTGATCTATTTCTCAGATAAACTGCGATATATACCGCTACTGCCCTAAATCTTTTGGTTAGATTCGCATCCTACAACAAACACTTTGCTTTTTCAACTATGGTTCTATTAAGTCTTTCGCATAACCCATTTTGTTCTGGAGTATATGGGTTGGTTTTCTGATGTATTATACCTGCATCCTGTAAGTATTTTTCAAATTCCTTACTACAAAATTCCAATTCATTATCTGTCCTCATAGTTTTTATTTTCTTTCCTGTCTGATTCTCTACTAATGACTTATATGCCTTAAAACAACTAAATATTTCATCGTTTGTTTTCAGAAAGTAGACGTAAGTCATTCTACTGTAGTCATCGACAGACAAAAGGAAGTATTTGGAACCACCGAAAGATCTAGTTTCCATTGGCCCACAAACATCTGCATGTATGGTATCAAGCAATTCCATACTTCTGTTACCATCATTTAGAAATGGTAACCGGGTCTGCTTAGCTTCACAGCACACTTTGCAATTTGATTTTGTAATCTGTGTTAGGTTAATCCCAAGGAGAGACGATAACTTAGCATTCCGCGCGGGTGCTCGGTCTATCGCGTTGCAGAGAAGAGAGCCAAGAGCGGTGCCTGGGGCTTATGACCCAGGTGCAGGTTTAAGTAGCCACTTTATAATGCATTAACATTCACCTTCACCACCCCGGCTCCTCTCTCTGCCTAACCATAATTAATAATTATTTAATACGATTCCGTAAGTGAAGAAACTTAAACGTAAACAAATGGTCACAGCACTCACAGCAGTTCACTGGTTTTCAAAACTCAATGCCCTAACCGTCAAACGTTCGAATCACGAAATCACAGATTAGAGAGAATATATCTCAAGCAGCAGACTAAGTTTCTGACTGCCAGCGCCACCCGCGGCGCCGGTGAGAACTAAAAGTTGCCATTTTTGCAAGTTCCCTAACAGACGGCCTTCCTGATTTCGGAATGACCCCATTCCGACCCGTCTCGGCCATTCGAACGTTAGACGTGTCCACACGATATCTTTTTATCACACACATAATTGTAACTGTCGTTCTAATCTAATTAAAATGTGACAATAAAGTAAAAGGTGAAAAATCTCAGAGGCTATTTAATTTTCTCCTACAAAATAATTCCCCAATCTAGACTTAAAAAAAAATCAATATTAATAATCTAACTAAGCATGATTAACTCTCCTATCCTAATCTACACCATCTACACTATTATTATAAAGAGGAAAGATTTGCATGTATGCATGCAGTGAACAAACTCAAAAACCACTGGACCGATTTTTAATCTCTCCCACCATTAGAATAAGCATGATTAACTCTCCTATCCTAATCTACACCATCTACACTATTATTATAAAGAGGAAAGATTTGCATGTATGCATGCAGTGAACAAACTCAAAAACCACTGGACCGATTTTTAATCTCTCCCACCATTAGAATACTACACTGATTGACCCTGATTAACATATGCCACAAAACCATGCCTCCCACGGGAAAATACAAAACTGTCACGGGAAAACAAAAACAACGCGGGTGAAGCCGCGTAAAGTAAAGCTAGTTTTATATAATTTTAGATGATTACGACAAAATATTTTGTCCTTTCTTGGACATTATTATACGGTAGATAATACTAGTCATTACTGAGCATGGGTACATAATTATAAGACTGCCAATAATGAATTATTACAGAATTGTTATTGGTAGGTACTCCATGATTAAAATTATTTGATATCCTAAAATATTATTTTATATCGTCGAATCAGCGGAATATAATTATCAAAATAGCATGACAAATGCCTCTGTCCAATGAACCAGAGTCGATTGTTTCTCTGCCAATATTTATCCGAAAACCACCCATTCTGGACATACCCTAGCTGACAAGAAGAATGGGCGCAACAAACCTATCAGCTCTAGCAGGAATGTACAGGCATATACAAAACACCGTGTGGATACCATACACAGCAACATTTGTATACATAAATAGTTACATACATTATAACGAATAATATCTACATATTAACACTAGGCATTAGCATCATTCAAATAATCGTTGAGTTCATAATAAGTAACCATTATAATAGTTTTTTTTTAATTATTGGAACGGTAAGTTTACCTTTATCCCTTATACTTAAATGGGATTTTTTGGAAATTGATATTAAATGTATTATAATATTATAAAAACATAAATCAAATTTTCATAAATTCACTGTCCCTGCTCGTTAATTATAAATAGCGCTCTTGAAGTATAAAAATACTTTCTATACTAGCAGACGATCCCCATAGTGGTATTCCATGACATGACACTGTGAAAATAACTAAAGTAAATCAATCTAGCCGTTTCATCATCTAAGTCTGTTTGCCAAGGACTCAATATGTGGATCCCACTTCTGATTTGTTAGGTTAATCCCAAGGAGAGACGATAACTTAGCATTCCGCGCGGGTGCTCGGTCTATCGTGTTGCAGAGAAGAGAGCCAAGAGCGGTGCCTGGGGCTTATGACCCAGGTGCAGGTTTAAGTAGCCACTTTATAATGCATTAACATTCACCTTCACCACCCCGGCTCCTCTCTCTGCCTAACCATAATTAATAATTATTTAATACGATTCCGTAAGTGAAGAAACTTAAACGTAAACAAATGGTCACAGCACTCACAGCAGTTCACTGGTTTTCAAAACTCAATGCCCTAACCGTCAAACGTTCGAATCACGAAATCACAGATTAGAGAGAATATATCTCAAGCAGCAGACTAAGTTTCTGACTACCAGCGCCACCCGCGGCGCCGGTGAGAACTAAAAGTTGCCATTTTTGCAAGTTCCCTAACATCTGGGACTTATCTGTGAATGACATTTCTGTGACAGCTCCATCTTTCATTTTTTCAAGATCTCTGCTGTTCAGATGTCCAAGGCGTCTATGCCACACAATCCCTGACACTGAAGAGAATAAACATTGAACTTTCTCAACATTCAGTTTATATAGTCCTTCTATTAGACTTGCTGTTGCCACAAGCTGATCCATTCTGTTGTAAATATAACAGTTATTATCAACAAAAGACACTTTGTTTCCTTGCTTCATTAACTGACTCACGAATAATAGATCTGTAGCGAGATTAGAGACACATAAAATATTTTCAACAGGAATATTAAAGCTCATGTTCTCTACCATTGTTGTGATTTGAGTATCTCCACAACATGTCACTGGTAATCTCGAATGATCTGCTATAATGATTTCCTTCACATCATGTTCAACTTTGTTGCATAAACAATCTTCATTTGGTGTCATATGCTTGCTAGCACCAGAGTCAATATACCAATCTGATCGACTAAAATTTCCACTTAGGAAAACTGCACTAAATGCATTTGAAGACTGTTTGTTTTGTTTTCTACACTGATTTTTATAGTGTCCCGTCTGTTTACATTTATAACAAATAATGGCCGACTTGACATTTGACATGTTTGACATGTGCATGTTGGTAGGTTTGCCTTTTCTCTCTTGCCAACTTTTTGATATAAATGCAGTTTGTTGAGTGTTGGTATCACTACCGTCTTCCATGTCAATTAATTTTGTTTTAATGGCGTCAGACGTTATATCTATGCCAGAATGTTCGATCGCCATGATCATACTCATAGGTGCGAATTTTTCTGGCAATCCCGCCAACAACAATGATCCAACCCACTCATCACTGATCTTGAATCCAGTATTATTTAATCTCTGACTCGTTTCAATTATTGAAGTAACATATTGAGCCATTGAATCACAATTTTCACGGCGAATATTAAATGTCTTAAGAGTCCAATCCTTCTCGAAAAACCGGTGTCGTCAAACATTCTCTTTAGTTTTAACCACAATTCTGATGTTATTTTTTCGTTTTTGATATGCACGTAAAGACTTGGATCAATGGTTAAAATGATCTTCGCCTTAGCTTTAGCGTCATTGGTACTATCTTTTTTGGAAATGCATTCTTGCATTCCTTCCAAAACCAAGAAATTTTCAATCGCGAACGCCCAATCTTCATAATTCTCTCTGCCCTTTAATTTTGTTATGGTGGAAATGATACTTGAAGCCATTATAACTATCCTTTGCACTAATTATAATAATTTAAAATACACGTGAGGCCCATAACCTGTAATGAAACCACGGATACGTGACAACAAGTGACATTTATTAGTCGGAACCACAATGGCGCTAACACATGTTTTTTTTTATATACAGCACTTAAGCGATTATTCTACACATTATGATAACGATTTTTTTTATATTTTTTTCAATATGAGATCTGAGGATCGCCATATTGGATTTCGATAACATTTTAACTGACAAGATTAAAATGAAGCGATTGATATGGAATCATCGAAGTCGATCCACGCATTTGGTCAACATAAACTGATGAACACACCCTTATTTGCGTTGCACAGTCGGGTAAAAATTAGCGGAGCTAGGCAGTCATGTAGATGTGTCCAGTGTTTTGATTGACTGCAAGGACCGTTCGAAAAAAAAATTAAACTCGGACTTTTTTCGAATTCGTGAGAATCGGCTCCCTCAACACAGTAAATAGACTTATAATGTCAACGCAGAGCAACGACGCGTAATCCGCGTCCGGCGCGGAGACGTCACGTATCCGTCACTTCGCCGCGCGTAATCTTCGATCAGCCGGCATTACAGTGTGATTAATCGTTGCGTCGTCGGACTTAGCTCTATTTCGACCGCCTGCGTGGTGTAGTGGTTGACATTGATTTGGAGGTCCGAGGCTCGATTCCCCACGCCGGGGACAAAAAAAATTCGCTTGGTTTAGTTGGTGGTAGGGTTTCCTGAAGCTGACCGGCTACTACCGACTTAGCTAAGTTTATCGCCCTAACAATTTTAATATGTTCAATTGTGTTCCGACAATTAGAAGTAGGATAGCCAGATCCTCAGTTGTTGATGAGTCCAGGTGAGTTTCGCTTCTATTTTCGGCCTTATCGCCACTTACCAGTGAGCTGGAGGCCAAAAGTACTCCAGTTATGTGTAAAAAAAACTTTGGAGACCGCCAAATTTTTATACAAAAAAGTAGGTACCTTGTTTTTCGAGAGAGAATACGTTGGCGTGTTGGCTAAGACGAGCATGTGTGAAGCTCTTCCAATTGGGTGCCAGTCCTACCCACCAAACCCCCCGGTGCTCTCACTGCCCTCATAGGCGGGCGTGGTAAGGTCCACAATGCGATACCACTACCCACGCGCCCGGGCTAGCTCGATCATAATGGCCAAGCTATAGCCAAGAGAGGGATTGTGCGAGAACACCAGGACCATCCCCCAGACGGAGAAGCCTTATGGCTGACAAAAAAAAATACCTAGCACTAAACAAATAATTTTTTCACTTCTCATGCTCTTTAAGTGCTTATTTGTGCAGGATATAGGCTGCACAAAATCGAATATTGTGCACAAGTGCACAAAATCTACTCATTCATAAATCGTATCTATATTAAAGCAAAGAAAATGAGCCATACAGCAAAATACAATAAGAAGTTCATAGATAGAATTTGTTATTTTATTACATTTAGTTTAATTTATTTGCCTTGTGTTTTTCAAGACATAATATAATTTCCTTCAGTATTCAAAACTGTACTAATTTTACTTTGAATTTTAATTAAAGAAATGTTATGTTATATTACTGTTTTTTTTTTTGTTTTTTTTTTATGTATGACCCGGCAAATGACCTCCTCCCGCCTGATGTTAAGCGGTGAAAGAGGCCCAAATGAGTTGACAGATAGAGTAGGGACGACATCCACCATCCTGCCTGCCCGCCCCTTGCCGGCCCAAAAGATGCTTTTTCACGCCTCTTTTGAAGGAGCCCATGTTGTAGGATGGAGGAAACACGTGCGCAGGTAGAGAATTCCAAGTATGGGATGAACGACAGAAGAAGGAATCTTGGAATTTCTTGGTACGGTGTGAAAAGGAGGATACAGTGTACGGATGACTCCGAAGGCCCTTACGCGTGTTTCTGTTAAGGAATGGAGAGGGAGGGATAAGGTTAAAGAGCTCCTCAGAGCATTCCCCATGGAACATTCGGTATAAGGCGCTAAGAGAGGTCACGACGAAGTTGTAGAGGCTCGAGGGTGTTAGTTACCTCTACATCGCCAATAATGCGAATAGCGCGACGCTGCAATCTATCCAGAGCATCGAGCAGGTACTGAGCGGAGCCGTCCCAAAGATGCGAGCAATATTCCACGCAAGACCTAACTTGAGTTTTATACAACAAGCATAGTTGGTCCGGCGCAAAATACCTACGCACCTTGTTCAGGACACCGAGTTTCCGTGAGGCAGTAGTTATGACGGATTCGATGTAGTCTTTGGGGTTCAGATCGCAGCGAATGTTCATTCCGAGCAAGGTGATGTTGCTCTGTGTGTCAAGGGTTGTGCCCTGAAGAGAAGGAAGGGGGAGGAAAGGTGACCTTTTCGCCGAGAACGCGCACACCTGTGTTTTCTTAGCATTGAACTCAACAAGATTGTTGGAGCCCCATTCGGAGACGAGGTCCAGCGTCCTGTTGAGCTCAATGATAAGATTTTCTTGCAATCGAAGAAAAAGCAGAGTTTATAACTCGTCCACAAAACCATTTTATCCTTGACATTACTATCAGCTAAAAGTCTCGGATAAAAATGGTTCGTTTTGTGCACTTGTAGTAAAATCTACTATAAAATTAACATAAAAACACCAATGAAACTCTAAATGTAAATATTAAATTACGAACGCCAAAGTTTATCCATAACCAGCGAACATATAAACGCAGACGCGGAACTCAAACGAAGCGTTGTGATGGGATTAATTAGGCGTTATCGTTTAATTTAGCGAGGGCCAAATAATTAATGGCGTCATGTAAGCCCGCGTGATTGAGGCAGATTACGCGCCGTGACAGGCTCCGGAGCCAATTCACGTGTGCTGTATCTGCAATAATTATGATACCGTGAAAAGGCTTTGTGGAAAATCCCACTAGCGTACGTGAAGGTTTTTCTGAAAATAAAATAAATTCTGGCTTTTCGTTTTGCATTAATTTTTAAAGTAAAAGAAGCATACGCATCGAATTGACAAATTCCTCCATTTTTGAAGTCGATTAAAAAGGAGATCAGTTAAAGCTTTGGGTTTGATAAGTCCTCCGATGGCCTGTTGGTCATGGCATCAACGCGGAATCAAGAAGACGCAAATTGGAATCCTGCTGTCAAAATAATTCATTACACTTGATATTTGGCGTCTTATGCCCTTTTGTCAGACATCCACCAATAAGATGATACGTGACACAATAATTCACTCAGTCAAAATTTTGATCATTTAAAAATGAACTCACATAACAAAATATAAGTGCACAGGCTGCCAGTAAAAGTTTAAAGATGGTAAATGAAAAACCAAATAATCACTAAATGCGTAATAGTTTAATTCCCTTACATTTTTTAAGTTTAACAGTAGGTGCATCACGCAATCTTGAAAGATAACCTGATGATAAATGATTTAAAGTTACTGAGTTTCTCAGTACTTACCAACAATAAATAAGCGCATGAGCATCATAATAATTACATAATTTAGGGAGCAGGCCGAGTGAGGTGCTTAAGAAGAGAAATAATTTCACGTCACGTTTAACTGCATGGGAAAAGAAGATAGATTATTTGGGTTTGCCCGCGCTTGTTTAGGCGCGGCACAAACTTCTTATTCCGGACATCGCATGGAGAATCTGGGAACAGTTGATGCTCGAGGGTGTTATCTATTATTTGAATTTATTTAAAACGAAGTTTACATTGCCGAAGTAATTTTGCCGTTTTTTCTTTTACTTAATTTCGTTTCACTAAGCGCACAATTAATTTTTTATGATTTTATTAATATTCAATATGTGTTGAAACCCCCGCAACGCTTCGCCGAAGCTATTAATGCAATACTAGTGTGGGATATAAATGATCAGGCGTTTGGATTATTTCGGTTTTAATTGATTTTCAATAAAATTATATCAAGCACTCCGTCTTACACGTCTTACATTGTCGTCCGTCAACCAACCATCTTCCATCCCCCTCTCACATGTCTAGTCATCCGTCACTGCTATCACACAGGTTTCATTCCACACTCCACATTAGTTTTCAAAAACATAACATGTTACTTGATTTGATATTTTCGTTTATTGTTATCTCCAAGACGCTTGGTCTGTAGGTACTCCTTTTTACTTAATTACTATAAAGGTCTTATCTAGTTACAACTTTCTACATTGTAATAGTACTGATATCGGGTTGTGCAGCGCAAATAAAAATCTTTATATTACATAATATATAATTTAACTTATTTGTTTTTTATTTATCAATAATAAATAATACATACTTTTTAATTATAAGTTAATTATTAAATCGACATATTATTATCTGTTTCCTATTTATTTTAGTGTAACACTTAGACCGGTGTACGATGTGTTGTTTCAATGTTTGAACGCAATATCCTTGATTCTTTTGATTCTTTCATTTTTGATCTTAATACTTTCTCCGTTACTATGAATAGTCCTACGGTGTTCTTCTTCAACTCTCTGTAGAAAATATGCCTACAACAGCTTATACGGAGTTTTTAACTTCTTTTATTCTTAAGACTTTAACCCTGCCAGACGCTAGTCTCTAGGCCTCATGTATCATTAGCAGACTGTTGTGTCCGGTTCAGTATCGTTCCGTTTCGAACATTTTGTTCCTGCTGTTTATGATGATGATGATGATGTAATCCTGTAATCCCTCATAAGGGACATAGGGCTCGAAGAAGAGATCTCCACTTCTGTCGCTCTTGTGCGGCAACTTCCAGGTCCTTCCAGCCGAGTCCAGTTGATGCAGCCTCTTTTCCAACTGAGCGCCTCCAGGTGATATGGGGGCGGCCCGGCCTTCTTCTCCCATACGCTTGCCACGTTAACCCTTGTTTGGATAGATGTGTGTCTGGTCTTCTCAACACATGTCCAATCCAGCGCCATTTTCTCATTAGTATCTCCTTGTCGATGGGTTTTTGGTCAATCATCACCCACAGCCTTGCATTTGAGATGGTTCGTGGCCAGCAGATCCCCAGTATGCACCGTAAACATTTGTTCACGAAGACCTGTAGCTTGCTGGTTACTTCATTTTTGACGAGCCATGTCTCACATCCGAACAGGAGGACTGACTTGACATTGGAGTTGAATACTGTGATCTTTGTACGCCGAGTGATTATGGAAGACGACCAAACAGGTTTCAATTGCGCATACGCGGCTCTGGCTTTGTTGATGCGCGCCTCTACATCCGCTTCTGCTCCCCCCAGTGGGTCCACGACGCTCCCCAGGTAGGTGAAGCGCTGCACTTGTTCGACAACCTCGCCATTAACATATATAGACGCTGCGTCAGGGGTATTTAGGCGCATGTCTTTGGTCTTGCTGCGGTTGATGCGCTGCCCTTCTTTAGCAGCTTCGCTTGCGAGGTCGTCGGTCTTGGACTGTAGGTGGACACGGGATGTGGCGTGCAGACAGAGATCGTCTGCGAAGTCTAGGTCCTCGAGGGTCTTTCCATGCAACCATGGCAGACCTCTCCCTTCTTTACTGGTTACTCTGCGCATCACATCATCCAAGACAATTAAGAACAGCAGCAGTGACAACAAGCAACCCTGTTTCACTCCGGCGGTGACCGTTACCGGGTCAGTTAGCAGGCCTTGGTGCAGCACCCGGCAAGAGGAACCCTCATAAAGGCACTTGATAATTTCTATAACCTTGACGGGTATACCTCTTCTCTTAAGGATTCGCCAGATACTAGACAACTTCACCCGATCGAAAGCTTTTTCGAAGTCCACAAACAGAGTATAAAGTTCGTTTCGCATTTCATTGCACTGTTCTAGTATCATTCGTAACACATTAATCTGGTCTGTGCAAGATCTTCCCGCTCTAAATCCACTCTGTTCGTCCCTCAGTGTGCAGTCAACCGCAATCGTCATTCTGTCTAACAGGACTTTACATAGTATCTTGGAGCACACTGGCAACAAGTTGATTCCTCGCCAATTGGAGCACTGAGACAGGTCGCCTTTCTTTGGCAGTTTGATTATAATGCCCTCTTTCCAGCTGTCAGGCACTTGGCCTGTTTCCCATATGGCCGTCATTACGGACAACAGTATCTCAGCCATCACGTCCGCATTAGTCTTAAATGCTTCTATCGGGATCCCATCATTACCAGGAGCTTTGCCACACTTGAGATTTTTAATGGCTCGCGAAACTTCAGCCTTACTCGGAGGATCGACTTTAATGTCTAGGACATCAATTCCTGTATCGACATTGTCGTCAGCTTCAGTATCAGCGCTCAATGTGTGGAATACCTCATTGAAGTGCTCATGTCATCTCTGTAGTTGCTTTTCCAAAGTAGTGAGGAGTTTTCCGGACTTATCCAGTATTGGTCGCGTTGCGGGTGGTTTATTGCACAACTCTCTTCCGGCACGATACAGCTCTCTGGTATTTCCGGCGTGTGCCGCAAGTTCCGCTCTTCGGGCTATGGATGCAGCTCTCACACGTTTGTCTCTTTTTGCACTGCGTTTTATGTCACTCTCGCACAGAAAATATTCATAAGCCAAGGTTTCTTTGTTGTTTTGGGTTTTTTCCGCATTAAGTTTCTCTTTGATGGATTTTCGGTGTTGTATTTTATCCTATGTATTAGCAGATATCCACTCTTTCTTTTTTGAACTACTTTTCGCAGCATCGTTGCACCGTGCTTTTAACAGCGCCCCACTCTTCCTCCACAGAAGAATAAGACAGATTGTATCAAAAGAGGCTGCAATATCTGCCTATCATGGATACGTAGCGTCACTATTACGTTATGGTCTCGTGCTGTGGGGAAACTCAGTAAATCTAGACGTCCTTTTTAAAGTCCAAAAAAAATGTATAAGAGCTATATACGATGTAGACTTTCTTACTAGCTGCAGGCCATTATTTAAGGCATTGGGAATTTTGCCACTTCCTAGTCTATACATTTTTGAGATGTGTTTATTTGTGAAAAAGTACATTCACTTATTTAAAATGAATTGCGATTTACACGTGTACAGAGGTAGAAAAGGTAATAGTCTATATACACCGTATCAAAGGTTAAAAATCGTTTCTAAAAATTCATATTGCATGGCGATCAGAATCTTCAATAAACTACCGACGGATATCACAAATCTCACATTCTCGAAATTTAAAAAGGCTTTATTTAACATGTTGTTGTCTAAAGGATATTACAGTGTTGGAGAGTACTTATCTGAACAGCTTTAAATTTTTTTTCATTATTGACTATTATTGTATTGACATTGCCGTTAGTTTGAATTCTTTAAAATGTTATTATGAACACTAATTTGATATTGCTTGGGTTTAGAATTGACAAACATTTATCTCTGACATAAAATTTATATTTTTGACATTTGTAACATAGCATTGATTTATTTTTGACATTGCTTAACAATAATTATAACATTTTTAACGCCGACATAATGCCCATGACATTTGCACGTTGATGAATTCGACAGAATATGATGGAACCAAACTGTAAGAACCTATATTTACCATATTCTTGCAAATAAAGATTCTTTCTTTCTTTCAGATCTTTTCTCAACCTTCTGAGCGAAATACTGGTTGTGCAGTTCCACACTGAACTCCCGCTTTATATCAGGATTCTGCAATTTGGAGACATCGAAACGCCGAGATAATGTGGTCGTCTTACTCTGAACCTTTGCTATCTTCAGGCGGATTTTTGCCACTATGAGGTGGTGATCACTGTTTACGTCTGCTCCTCTTCGGTTGCGGACATCCAATAGAGAGTGCCGCCATTTCCTGCTTATCATGACGTGATCAATTTGATTTTCCGTACGTCTGTCCGAAGAAACCCAGGATACCTTATGGCAGTCTTTATGTGGAAATATCGAGCCTCCAATCACCAAATCAAATTCACAGCAGAAGTCAACAAGCATGTTGCCATTTTCACTTCGTGTACCGAACGCATGTTTCCCAATCCATGACTCTATGTTTTGGTTGTCATCTCCGATCTGAGCATTATAGTCACCCATACAAACCACAATATCGCCTTTTGGAATAGTTCACATTATCGCCGAGAGCTGTTCATAGAATGCTTCTTTAACACCAAGGTCCGCTGCGTTAGTAGGTGCGTAACACTGTACTACAGTGATATTCCTCACTTTAGTCTTAAAGCGTGCTGAGATAATTCTGTCCGACACTGGTTGCCACCCAAGTAGACTATTTCGGGCATTTCTGGCAAGCAGCATACCCACACCATATTCGTGTTTCTCTGCCTGTCCCGAGTATAGAATGGTATAGTCCTCAATTTGCTGTTCCCCAAAGTCTTTCCATCTCGTTTCAGAAATGCGAAGTATTTCCAACTGGTAGTCCCTCGTGTATTTGACAACTTGATGTCCTCTACTTTCTTCGCGCATCGTGCGAACATTCCAACATCCAATCAGAGTCCTTTTTTTCGCGCCAAAGGTCATTTTTTTTTAAATCGGTCCGTATTTTTCTTTATAGGGTTAAAAATTACATTTCAGAGTCGAACCTTGTTTTCTGTATGTGTAAATGCCATTGTGGACCTTCAGACACTACGCATTACTAACCTTGTCCCCTAACCTCATTGGTAAACAACCTTCAACCTCCTGATATATGTGATCTCACACTATGTAGATCACAGAGGCAAATTAAGAAAAACACGGCGGAAGTGAAACTTTTTTCGGAGCGTAGGCATTTAACTGAACATTTTCGGAAAAATATTCGATTTAGGATATTAAAATTGCGTTTTTGATATTTACTTACTTAAATCTTTTTCTTCTGAAAATAAAATAATTAAAAACAAAAAAAAACGAAAAGTAATAAAAAATAAACATTATAAATACAAAACAACAATTAACTAAAAAAACAAAAAAGGTAAGAAAACAAATTAATAAAATAAACAAAAAAGCAATATAAAATAAAATAAACCGCTCTACTCGGGATCGAACCACTACCACACAGATTTAAAGTCGAAGATCTAACGCATAGACCAAGCCTGACTAATATGAAGTTAGAAGAAAATTAAAGATCTCATGTTTTTGTGTAATGCGATATGCGACAGATGGACGAAAAAATTTGAGGCGATGTAAAAAAAGTTTCACTTTAAAAAACTACATTGACTTCTTGACTGGTATCTTGTATCAACAAAATGCATACATAAAAGTATCTACGTTTGCGCAGGGCCTTATACAGAAGCCGGGTAGCGCTCAAACGGGATCTTAAATCGCCCTTATTAATAACGTGGGAGACGCGTGCTTTTTTCTCGTTTGAAATGTTATAAAAGGCCTCGAGTCTGCAGTGGTGAGCGCAGCGAAAAAAATTGAGTAGAACAGAATGTATGACAAACCTTAAACTGCAAGATGGCGAACTTTATATAGATTTCACAACTAAGAAATAACTGGATATCTTCGTTCTAAATTTCACTATTGCCATTTGATTCGTAATTATAGGGACAAACTTACTTTCCGTGGTGACAATAATTCATCTTTCGTCAGTGGAGTACTATTATATATTCTGTGTCAGTGGTGTGTGTCTTGACTATGAACACAGAATATAATAGTACTCCCTATGAAACAAAGATATTCCGTGAGCCACAAGTCCCGTGTTGACTTTTAAAAATTATTATAGGTATACCTTAAAATATGTTCATTTTATATGTTACTTTTAAAAATATGACAGCAAATATCACACATTTTTATCTGATTCCAAAAAAGGCGGAGGTTCTCAATTCGATTTTTTTTGTATGTATGTTACGCGATTACGCCGCCAATTGTAGACCGATTTTCAAAATTCTTTTTGTATTCGATAGAGCATACTCCTGGGGTGGTAAAGATCTGTTGATGGGATCCCATGAAAATCGAGGGAAACACTAATTTAATACCAGCTTTTAGGGTTTCTTTCACTAAAAAGATTTCATTCACTAAAAAGTTTAAAATATAATAACCTAATATCAAAAGACAGACAAGGGGGCAATAAATTTAAAAAATATTTTACAAAAAATAAAAACCGACTTCAAAAACACTGAAAAGTTAAAAATAATATAGGAATAGGTACAGACAACATCACACTTCTATACTTATTGAAGCCGGTGACAAATTTTAAGACTTTCTATGAGATCATTGTTTGGCACCGACTTCAATATATAAGTGTGGTGTTGTCTGTACCTATTCCTATATTATTTTTAACTTTTCAGTGTTTTTGAAACCGGTTTTTATTTTTTGTAAAATATTTTTTACATTTATTACCCCCTTGTCTGTCTATTGATATTAGGTACATACTAATAATAAAAAAGAAATATCAAACACTGGCAACTGAAACATTAGTTATCTCTAGTCAAACAATGTAATATAATAATATAATATGTTAAAAGAGAAATTCAAATTATTAATTACAATATATTTTGTATTTTTGAATGAAGGTCGGGATTGGGCGCTAACTCGAAACAGCGACGAAGAACGATGAATGGTAGGGAAGAAAATTTGTTTTAATTTTTATGCACACCCGCCTTCCGCCTAACTCACTCGCTATCGCGCTAGCTCTCGATTATGACGTCTTCTTGTGATTTCGTACCCGCTATTATAGCAAACTCGTGAATTTAAAACTATCGCTATCTCCGCTATCTATCGCACATTACCGCTATCGCGCATTGCTTTGAGTTGGGCGATCGGCCACCACGCCGGTCTTCCAGACATATGGTGACCGGTGCCGGTAGTGGGTTATGGAGGTCGTTGCTACTTAGCCAAGGACTCAGATTTAAGTCCTGCGCCTTACTAAAAATGTTGTTATAAATATTAATATCTGTTGCGTACTTTCAGATATCACGAAAAATGATGAATTTATTTACCTATCACTGGCTCGCTCAACTGGCTTATAATTTAATGAGCAATCGCCACTTTACGAAATGTCGTCAAATTGTAAACAAACAAGTAACAAGTAGCGAGTGCGAGCGGCCACTTAATCGACTTTTTCATTAACGGAGGTGGTGCCCGGACGAAAGGGGGCTGGGAATTTAAAAAGTTTCGGCCCAATCGACCGGGCCAACTCTAATTGTGTTTACGAGTAGCGTCCAACTTTTTCTATCAAAAGTTACGCCGATCCGGCCACCTTTATGGAAAAAAAGTATTTAATTTCCCGCTTAAAATGACATCGCAGTCAATTTATTTGGAATTTATATTTTAATTTCGCATCGGAAATGCTGCGGGCCGCTATTCTGGTCTATGCGAGGCGAGGACGAGCACAGACCGAGTAGATATACAGATGAAAGGTCGAAATATTCCTTTCGAAGTTTTGTTCGGTGAATTGGGCCCTTCTGGTTCCGAACGTGACCTCCATTCGGCGAGACGTGGTTCCGTAGGAGGGTATTTAATTTTGTACCTCAAAAGAAAAACCGGAACACTTATAGGAGTACTTTGTTGTTAGTCTGTCTGTCTATCTGTCTAAACCCATTTTCATGGGTACGCGTAGAGTATCAAACTGAAATTTATATTAAATACTTTCCCACTAGTCCAGTTGAGTTGTCCGTTCACGGTACTAGTACCAATATTTTGCCCCAGTAGTCCCGCGGGACAGAACAAATTTCTTATGTAATTTTTTCGTCCCAGTTGGCCCGTTAAAGTTAGGCTCAACTATTACTCCTGTCTATGCCAATAGTCGTCATAGGATCTGAATGTCGGAAGTACAAGTCGACGCAGAAAACATGAAACTTTTAAGTCAACTATCAAAAGATATGACGCATATTTGTAAAATAATGACGAAAACAAAAAAGATAAAGTATAGGGAACGGAAGTGCGAGAGGAATACAAGTGTAGACTGTGGTATGAATGGATTTCGTAATAACAAGAGCTCTGATCAATGTAAGGGGTGTAGCCGGATAAATAAAAATAATCATCTACCAAAAAAAATTTTTACATTAAATAGAACCGACTTCAAAAACACTGAAAACTTAAAAATAATATAAGAATAGGTACAGACAACATCACACTTCTATATTGAAGTCGGCGCCAAACGATGATCTCCTAGAAAGTGTTAAAATTTGTCACCGACTTCAATATAGAAGTGTGATGTTGTCTGTACCTATTCTTATATTATTTTTAAGTTTTCAGTGTTTCTGAAGTCGGTTCTATTTTTTTTTTAAATTCTCGTTTCTTTTCCTCGATTTTCTATGGGATCCCATCATCAGACCTGACTTTGACCATGGGACCACCCTTGCAGTATACTCTATTAAATACATGAAGAATTTTGGAAATCGGTTTAAAAATGATGCAGTTATGAGGTAACAAACATAAAAAAAATACAACCGAATTGATAACCTACTCCTTTTTTGAAGTCGGTTAAAAACAATTCCACACATACTTAGGTTATTAACAAGACAGAATAATGGCTAATTTAACCAACATTGTCTTAGCTTAAGATACTCTTAGGTGGCATGTTGTTACCATTGGCGTAGGTAGGTTAAGTACCAAATACAAATTACCATACAAAACGCTCAGATAAATGTACATGGCCTTAGCAGACTCTGTTGTTGGTTACGGCTTGAGTACTTACGGTTTAACATAATATATAAAACGTACTTAGAGGACGTTTATAACTTACAGACAAGAATTTTAAAGACTATTGTACCGAAAAATGTAAAAACCGAATTTATAAATGTAGGCCCATCAAATTAGCTAAACCTGGACATAAATCTACAACTCCTTGTTTTGATTATTTTATTGGATATTACTGTTAAGCATCAAATATTAATGAGATATATGTTGTAAAAAATTTGCGCTGGTAACCGTTTTTTATAAAAATCTTGAGGTTTAGTACATTACCTAACTTCTTTCTTCAAGCAAATTATGTAACCAAATACCTTGTTAGTATAATTTTGAGGTGCATTCAAATGCTATCACCTAATAGCAAAATTAAACTGAAACCACATTCGGATGTATGTTTTTTTTCACAGTATTCATCTGATCTCAATATCTAGATAAGCAAAAATGGTAACTATGATGTTTGTATCTGGTTAAGCTAAATTGCGTCTTTTTAGATATTAAAAACAAAAATTAAACATTTATTTTTTACGTTTATAAATAATAATGTATTTCTCAGTAGTTAAAAATCGTAAGTGTGACATTTTTGTTTAATAATAGGTTTTTGTGTCCCACAATCCTGTTTTCATCAAAATTAAACACGTTAATGTCACGCTTATGAAATAGACAATTTAATTGGAAATACGCGCGAGAAAGTAGATAGGTACCTAGGTTAGGTACATGGGGAGCGAGCGTAGCGCCCGCGCGCCGGGCGAGATACGAGTCGAATTTGCTTAGGTACTTCAAAATTGGCGTGCTTTGTACCTACCGCGTTGGGTTTTTATAACAGAAACGATTTAAAAATGGAATTTCCTAACAGTAGCCTATGTAAATGTGCGTTAAACTTGGATGTGGTGAATGTAGGTCTAAAAGGACAGAATAAGTTAATTGCAGCTAGCTAGTAGTAAAAGGCGTGGGGACGAATAGCCTATTTTGTGTCCGTTTCTGATGAAAATATACAATTATTATAGCAAGTTGAGCTGTTTATACCAATGAATGATCCATAAAAAGTGCAGAGAAAAACAAACCAACATTAACTTCTGCTCAAACAGTAGTCACATTTGATTACCAAGATTATATAGATACCTACGCTACGTAGGTACCTTTTGTGTATTAAGGTTTTAGATTTATAACCTACTTATATCATACAATAATATAACGTATTATTGTATGATAAGTAGGTGTAATTTGTTGTATGATTAACTCATACTCACGCAACCTTTAGAGTTATGTCTGCTTACCTATTTGGTTCTTCTGTGTGTGGTGGACCGTGGTGGGAGAGCCATGCTTCGGCACGAATGGGCCGGCTCGACCGGAGTAATACCACGGCCTCACAGAAGACCGGCGGCATGAAGCAAGCGTTGTGTTTCGTCTAGTGAGTGAGGGTACCGGCGGCCCAACCCCCCTACCCCCCTACGATGGCGCAGTTCAATAGATTGTTACCCCAGGAGGGTACCAACTGCTCTAGCGTTGAAGAATCCCTCTCTGGACGTCCACTTTCAGGACGCAATATATCTGGGCGTGGACGCCTAGGCCGCTCTTCGTATTCGTAAACCGCGCTCAACCATACTTTTTTTACCCAGTAAAAAAAAATTAAATCTACTGCAGACGGAGTGGGGTCCGCCTGCGGTTATGTGAGACTCGCCCCGCCAATCGAGACATACTCACTAAAAAATACTGGGGGGTTCCATCTAATCGCGTTCTCGGCGCACAAAGGGTACTTTTCGCAATCGCTTTGTGTGTCGAGTGCGATGCTGCCCGGCCACACCGGGTCCCTCTTCAGGGTTGGGAGTGTCTATGGAACGCCTTTAGACACTCCCTAAGCGTAGGGTCATTAGTGTGAGTGACGTGGGCCACACTCCGTCACTGCGACCCCTGCGGCAGTTGGTGGAGGGCGTAAGTTCGTCTTCTTCTGCCCAACGCGCCGCCTGCGGGACGGGTTCGCGTTCCGATCATTCTCGCGGTCCCGTTCTGCGCTTTCTTTCTCCACTAGGATTTCCTCACAGAAAGCGGTCATAGACTCCCAATACCTCTCACTGCTGACCATTTTTTCGATAACGGCTGGCAGTGAGAGGTCACCTCCGATATTGGCGACGAGGGTGAATCGCTGCGCAGCCCACGCCGGGCAATGCTCAGCGCTCAACCATACCTGGGGCAAGAGCAAAACCACGGCATCCCCTGCCACACTGTCTGTGGACTTCTACAACATCAGGGGGCTTCACTCTTACCTGAATACTGGCCACCACCACCTCGAGACAGCAAAGCCGACCTTGCTCTTTTTGACCGAGACGCAGATATCGTCTCCGGCGGGCACTTCTTATCTCTCCTACCCAGGGTACGGAATGGAACACCTCTTCGCACCTAAGGCTGGTGTGTGCGTGTACGTCAGAGTCGATATTTGTTCTTGACACCTCAGTCATCTTGAAAGTAGGAATCTCTCCACCTTATGGCTCCGTGTAGACAGCGACGACCATCCCCGCATCTATTCGGGCCTCTATAGGTCCCACAGCGGTGATACCGAAACTGACCGACTCATCGAGCACATCCAAATGGCTACAGACTCTATGCAGCAGCAGATCCCACGCGCAGAGATCGTGATACTTGGCGATTTTAACGCTCACCACACCGAATGGCTCGGTTCAAGCAAGACCGATCATGCGGGGATATCTGTTCACGCCTCCGCTCTTGCACAAGGCTTGACACAACTGGTCACTACGCCCACACGAATTCCCGATGTGGAGAGCCAGGAACCTTCACTGTTGGATCTTCTGCTGTCTTCTCATCCTGATGGCTACCTCATATCTGTCAGCGCCCCTCTTGGCTCCTCGGACCATTGCCTTATTAGGAGTACGGTGCCATTCACGTGCGTGCAACGACCTCGAGTTGCACGTAGTCGCCGTGTATGGCACTACAAGTCAGCAAACTGGGATGGGATGTGGTCCTTTTTTGCGTCCTACCCTTGGAGGCAGGTTTGCTTTTTCCGGGATGATCCCAACATCGCCGCTGAGTCTGTTGCCAATGTGGTGTTGCAAGGTATGGAAATTTTCATTCCCTCCTCAGTAGTCCCCATTAGTGGCAGGTTCCAACCTTGGTTTGGTCAATCCTCCAAAATAGCTTCTCGCTGGAAACAGAAAACCTACCAACCCTGGGCAAATGCGGTGACGTCTCGGGATGGAAATACCAGCGCTTTAAAAAAGCAGTATAACTATGCCTCCAGATCATTCAAAAGAGACACTGCAAGAGCGAAATCGGAACATCAGTAGAATTGGCGAGAAACTAGAGCGTCTTACTTCGGGGTCTCGTGCGTTCTAGTCTCTTGCCAAAGCTATTCAGGGAAATTTCTGCACGCCATCCTTTCCACAATTGCACAAGGATAACACTTTGGGAAACTCTTTGCATCCAACTCGACTTTGGATGACGGAGGACAGGAACCGCAGATCATACCGCGGTTCAAGAGCTTTATGCCAGATATTCGCCCTGGATATCCATAAGTCGAGTGGGCCCGATGGTATCCCTCCTATCGTGCTGAAGACGTGCGCTCCAGAGTTGGCACCGGTTTTACCGCGTTTATTACGGCTCTCTTACTGATCTGGCGTAGTCCCAACCTCATGGAAGACAACTTTAGTGAATCTGATCCCTAAGAAAGGTGACCGCTCGAATCCGTCCAACTACAGGCCAATCGTTTTCAAAGATAATGGAATCGATTATCAACCGCCAGCTCCTTCAGTACCTAGAGGATCACCAGCTGCTTAGTGACCAACAATACGGTTTTCGTAGGGGTCGCTCTGCGGGTGATCTTCTATCATTAGGCAGAGGCAATTGAAGCGAAGGGGGAGGCACTGGCAGTAAGTTTGGACATCGCGAGGCCTTCGATCGGGTCTGACACAAAGCGCTTCTTTCTAGACTTCCTTCGTATGGGCTTCCCAAGAAACTATGTGGATGGGTCACTTTTTATGAGACAAAAACATAAAGGTCTTAATTAATGGTGAATGCTCAGACTCACTGTCTATAAATGCTGGTGTCCCCCAAGAATGTGTGCTATCACCTTCAATATTCCTTCTGCATATGAATGATATGCTGCAAACTAGCGGCATTCGTTGTTAAGCCGATGACAGCACAAAAGACACCTCCTATAACGGCCGTACGAACATTTCTGGGGAAAAGGTCATTGAATGCCGGAATAAACTTGTGTCTGAAATTGATACATCATTTGAAAAAGTCTCTAACTAGGGTCGACTTAATTTACTCCGTTTCAACCCTACAAAGACACAGGTTTTCGCGTTCACTGCCAAGTAAAAGCCATTTGTCGTATCTCCTCACTTTCAGAGCATTCCCCTAACTGCCTTAGCTAATATTCAGATCCTTGGTGTCGACATATCGAAGATGTCGCCTCACTATGCATCTACTATCGCATATATTACGGGGAATGCTCCGAGGAGTTGTTCGGACTCATACCTGCCGCCTCTTTCCGCCATCGTTCCACGCGACAAAAAATCCATGCCCATCACTTAAATGGTTGGCAGTCCACCACTGTGCGTTTTTCTCGCAGTTTCCTGTCTCGCACAGTCAAACTTTGGAATGATTCATCGCCTTCGGTATTTACGGACCGATACGACCTTCAAACTTTCAAGAAAAGACCGTATTCTTATCTTAAAGGCCGGCAACGCACTTGTAACTCCTCTGGGGTTGCGGGTGTCCATGGGCAACGGTAATCACTTACCATCAGGTGATACGTTTGCTCGTTTGCCCCCTATCCCATAAAAAAAACCGGCCAAGTGCGTGTTGGGCCACGCGCAGTGAGTTCACACACACCTCACAACTCACAACACGTTGCTGATGGACCGGAACCCATTCGCATCAGCCAGATATCTATCGCAGGTAGTTTATTAAGTAAGCCGGGAAGCCGTCAGCACAAGATAAGCTCCAAGGAAGAATATTCAAATAATGGCCTTCGAGCATTATATGCATCTGATTAACACATAACATAATCGCGTTATTATTTACAACAGCGCCATCTCTGTGGTCACATACGCACCAATACAATTACATACAGTGGCGCCATCTCTGTCAGCACGTTCAGACCATCAACTTACAGTATTGAGTGTCTGTTGCAACAGTACTAATTTTCAATGAAATTTTACTTTTTCGAGTACATTTTATATGTTGGTCGTCTATAACTTTTTAGTTTGTACTTAGTACTCAACTCTGATAGTTTTCCTTTAAACTTCGTTATATATACTACTGTTGTATTTTTTTTCACGTGTCCATATATAACCGTTTATCAGATAGAGGGGGGAGAAACTTACTTCTATCAAAAATTTGTACTTTAAAACCAAATATTTCAAGAAACGGATCCCTAAATCGAAGAATGGTGTTCTAAACCTTATATTATTTTTTTATACTTTATTAGCCACACGATGGGTTAGTCGAGAAAAAAAAATTACTCCCACTTTACTTGTATGGGAGCTACCCTAAAAAAATTTTTTTTCTATATTTTTTCTACCACTTTTATAGCATGAATAATATATGAGTACATACCCATACAGCTTTCTAGTACTTATAGTCTCTGAGTAAAACCGCGGACAGACAGACAGACGGACAGACATGGCGAAACTATAAGGGTTTCTTGTTTACTACGGAACCCTAAAAACCGGCCAAGTGCCAGTTGAACTCGCGACGCGAATCTATATTGAGTGATTTACCATGCTATTTTAATATCATGAACTTCTTGTAGGTTTTCCTATAAGTAACCTATAAGTAGAAAACTAATTTCTGTATTTAATCAAAATTTTAGGTTCAGTAGTTTCGGAGATTGATATGTGTACCAAATTTCAACTTAATCGGTGTAGTAGATTCGGAGATAATTGACTGTGACCGACAGACAGACGGACACACGAGTGATCCTATAAGGTTTCCGTTTTTTTTCGGACGTACGGAACGGAACCCTAAAAATATGATATAATTTAATTGTTGCCATCTAACATATTTTTTAATACAGAAAACTGAGACCTTAATTGGTATACGTAATTCCACGAAAATCATATTATACCTATATCATCCTGAACAATTTAGTTATTATCGATCTTCATGTTCATTAAAAGTTTGACAATCATTGACCTTGTAACGACTAGTGCACGCAGTTTGCGACAGCACGGTCGGAAGCTGAACACAAAAGTAATTACGACCTTACTCTGCAGGAAATACCGTTTACATTGGAACGTAATATCAAAACCAAACACGAAAAAATATCAATTAATGAATAATCGTGGTCTTTTATTGTTTAATTTATTTCTTATAGTGCTAACAATATATTTTGAAGGGATAAATTAAACACTTTTGAAGTAGTTATGTATTTTAGGTTTTCTAAAAATTACAAATATTTGTGACTGTAGAAATCTGCAAAGAGAATCTGTTAAATTTTTAATAATTTAAGAATACATATAATATACTGTTCAGAATAAATTGTTAAATTATAGTTATCTATTATGTTTGGTAAGATAAGCCGAAAAGTCTGTAACTTACCGAATTCTCTTTATTAATGATAGTCCCAAATGATTAATTAGTTTAATTTTAATTTATTTAACTGGAATGCAAGAATCGTAACATAACAGAAGCACATTTACAAGGTTATTTATTATGCTGCACTTATGGAATCAAAATGTCTTTAAAATGTAGTTTTTTTATTTTTTTACATTGACGCGGAGTTTTAAAGTGTTTAATTTTTATTATTTTATCTATAACTAACAATACTTTATGTCATTGAAAAAGAAAATTACAGTTATTGAATTATGTCCAGGTTTAGCTAATTTGATGGGCCTAATGATGAAATCGGTTTGTTTAAGTATTGTAAAATAATGAGTATATAAGAGAAAGTTAAATTTAACATACTGACTGAGGTCAATTATGAAAACAACCTAACTGTATATAATAATAATAATAATTTGTTTATTAACTCATCACAATAACAATTACAATGTATCGAGACTTACAATAAAATAATGAAAACCAAATGTTATGTGAGAGTCTGATGCCTGAGGTAGGTATCCAAAAGGAACCTGTAGTACAGGTCACTAGGCCCCCCGCCACGGCGATGTCCACTATCCATTGGTAGTTTCAATAAAATGAGCAATATACAAGAGAATACACGAAAAAGAAAAAAGACGATTAGAAATACAACATCAGTATTAAACTAGAATAGATACGATTGTATAATTATATGTATCCAACTATCCATATATAGACATATATAGCTCATCTGTAAAAGGTGTTAGGTAAGCATTAATGAATTAATGGTAATTTATTTCTATGTGACCAGAGCGATATGTGATGTACCTATAAATGTGTGTGTGTGTGTGTGTGTGTGTACGTGTGTGAAAGTGCGTACATGCGTCTGTGTGTGCATGTGAGTGTGTGTAAAAGTAGGAAGAATAAGTAGAATAGATGTGACATAAGTGAGTGAAGTTTCATCAATATGCGATAATAATAATTTCAAATTACATTATGGGGGTAAGTAATTTCTCGGTAGTTACATAATCTAGAGTTAGTAAGTATTTAGTAATTTTCAGTTTGCAATTAAATTTAGTTACAGGATAAATGTTAAGGAAACTATTCAACTTATTGTATAAGAAGGGACCAAGATAAGCATAAAATCTGCGTGAAAATGCTTTTTTTGAGATTTGGGCAGTACAAACTCCACCCCTACGGCCCGATATAAACGACCGCAAAACCTTAGAATTATCGGTAACAAAAAATATGTACTACCTAAAACAAATAATGTGTATGGAACTATAGCGCTGAATTATGTAAATCCTAGCTTCTTAAACGAATTGCCTGGATATTAAATCGATGGCGGTGGTGGCGCTAGACCACATGTGGACGTCAGCGACATCAAGTTCGCGAGGCCTATTTTACTTCGCTCTTGGCCCTTCGGGCCTTTTAAATACTTAATTGTTACGAATTTTGACGCACACAAAACATACTCGAAGGCATTGATCGAAAGGCAAAAAAATTCTATGTTCTCGAAAAAAAAAACTAAGGCAGCTTTAAAACTAGGTAAGTATTCACTTTTCTCTTTCGGTTTCTATGGAGATAGATTACCTATATATTAGTACTTACCTTAGGTACCTATTTCTTGGTTAATATTACGAGTATTTACTACTTGTAAAAGATAAGGCTATTGATTTTGAAGAAATAATTTTGAAACTTGACGAAACGTATTTTTTTTTGCGAGGCCCCCTCAGGTGCTAGGCCGTCGGCGGTGGCCCGCGTCGCCGACGCCTAACGCCGCCACTGTCGATTTGTATGCGGAGACAAGGCGTAAATTTAAATATCAATTGAAAGAATTCTTAACAGAGTGAATCATTAGGGACAGATAAACCAAATTGGTTTGTGAGCCGCAGTTAATGTATATAATCTACAATGTAATATAATGTTTTGATCAATAAATAAAAAAGAGGGGGGGGGGGGGGAGCTTGGGGTCCGGACAAAGTCAACATACACTAGACAGAATGAACTTTTCCTTCCAAGTATCAGTATACACTAGGCAAATTGAAGTTTTAATCTGTAGGCTTACTCTGGAACCAAATCCAATCGATCGGCATTGAGATTCTGATTTTTCGTACGCTTATTTAGCAACACTAGCGACAAAGTGGATCCGTATTTTGAGAAAATTAGATAGCACCGAGTTTGGTTCACACAAAATCACCACAATACGGTTCTAATTGTGTGCAAATGTGGAAAATCAAGCGTACAAAAAATCACAATCTCAATGTCGATCGATTGAAAATGGTTCAAGAGTAGGCCTACTGGACCCCCCCATCGAAAAGTTATACCTACGCCTATATGGTTGTCACATTCTTTTCATTAAAGACAAAAAGTGTTGAGGTTAATTGAGAAACCAATATCCTTTCTATGAGTCTATGGCTCAAGCATGATATGTCAGTGTTTTTGATAGTTTGAATTATTGTTGTCAGTCTATAGAAATATACTTTGGTTTTATTTGCTTTGAACATATGGTTTATTATTTATATCAGAAATAATTACATTAGGTAGTGATAGGTAAACTACACCTCTGCCAAATTAATCTAATAGGTTATGGGCCCAGAATAAGGCTGATTACCGAATATGGATCTGAGTAAAATTCAAATTACGAAACTTGACGGGAATAATTGGATTCATTGGAAATACCGAATTGAAACACTATTACGTGGATTAGGTATGATGGAGATTGTTCAAGGTACGTCAAAAGCGCCGACGAGACCAGCAGTTACTGGAGGTGACGCGGATGGACTATTGGCTATGAAAGAATTTGAAATTGCTCAAGTGGAGTACAGGAAGTTAGAATGTAGTGCTTTGCTCCTAATCACTACAAATATTTCTGACGAGACGCTAGATAAGGTAATGAGATTCTCCAATCCTAAAGATGTATGGGATGAGCTGCATCGACTGTATGATGGTGTCAACGACAATAAATTATATAAGTCTGCATGGAGTTCTTCCAATTTCGAAAAGGTACATCTGACGACATCGCATCGCATATAGCAAAATTAAAGAATTTGTGGCATAGATTAAAGACAGAATTATCTAAAGAAGACGGCACCAAAGACCTTTCAGAACTGCTATTAATCTGCAAAATTCTTGATACGCTACCAGAAGAATATTTTTCTTTTAAGTCGAGTTGGATGTTGATGGCTAAAAAGGATAGGACTATTGAGAATATCACGAGTCAACTTTGTGCTTATGAGAAGGCTTTAACAAGTAACAAAGAAGGCGGACCTACTGAAGCGCTCGTAGTAAAGGCAAAGAACCATGTCAAAGAGGAACGAACATCACAAAAGGGATCTAAGAGCAGATGCTTCATTTGTAAAGAAGTGGGACATCTCAAGAAGGATTGTAAGAAGAAGAAAGATAGAGACGGTGGTACTCGTAACTCAGAGATCGGCACAATGAGCACCAATATTGTTCTCGGAGTCTCTTGGTATGTAGATAACGGGGCTACTCACCATGTCACGATGCGTGGAGATTATTATAATAAGTTCCAGGAGTTTAAAGAACGTCGCACAGTAACGACAGCTGATGGCAAGGTAATTGAAGCCATAGGGAAAGGTTCAATTAGAATGAAGACCAACGCTGGTGATGAGTTTCTTCTTCAAGATGTTTGGTATATTCCAAATCTTTCAAAAAATTTGTTCTCGGTTTTAGCAGGACATGACAATAATCCAAGCAGTCTGTTTGAGTCACGGGTCAATAACTGCAAGTTTATCATTGACGGAAAGGCAGTTGTGACAGGTTTCAGACAGAGGTATGGTGGACTGTACAAGTTGCAATGTATAGCTATGAAGCCTATGGAAGCGGCATGTATTCTGTTTACACAAGATACTTTGCAATTGTATCATGAGAGAATGGGCCACCAGAACAAAAGGCATATCAAAAGTCTCATTCAAAGAGAGTTAGGTATAGAAACCAAAGACAGAAGCAACTTATGCGGAGGATGTATTTTCGGAAAAACACATCGGAAAAAGTTTGGCGTTAGAGACAAAGCTGTAATGCCAGGTGAACGTATACATTCGGATGTCTGTGGTCCGTTTCCCCCTTCTAACTCTAAGTTCCGGTATTTTGTACTTTTTAAGAACGAATTCTCCCGATTTCGCTATGTTTACTTCATGAAACACAAGTCTGAGGTAGCAAGTAAACTCAAACAAATGTTGGCGGAAGCTAACACAACAAGACATGTAATCAAAGAGTTTTTGAGCGATAATGGTGGCGAATTCGATAACGGTGAAGTTCGAAAACTTTTAGCTAAATACGGAATACAACAGAGAATGATTATGCCATTCACACCTGAACAGAATGGGTGTAGTGAACGGGATAACCGTACAATCGTGGAGTCAGCAAGAGCGATGATGTATGCACACGAGGAATTGCCTCAGTATTTATGGGCAGAGTTGGTACAAACTGCTGTTTATATATTGAATAGGACAAGACCAACTTGTGTAGACCATAAGACCCCGTATGAGCTTTGGCTAAGGAAGAAACCACAGCTTAAACATTTGAGGATTATTGGTTCGGTGAGCTTTGCGCATGTTCCTAAACAACAGAGGAAGAAACTGCACAAGAAAGCTAAGAAGTGCATACTTATCGGATATGATCACGATGACAGGTATCGGCTTTGGCACAAGGAATCAAATTCCATAGTGAGATCTAGGGATGTTACATTTGATAAAAAGCCAATTGTGTCAAAAATTAGAGAAGATTCTAATGAGATCACAAAATTTGAAGTAACATTTAAAGAACCTTCACACAAGTCTCGAATAAGAGAAGACACGTCTCCAGTCAGGAATGATGAAGGTTGTGATGACTTCGAGTTTGTTGATGCAATGTCTTCTGATGAACAACCTATTGAATCGAGGGAGGAGAATGAGGTAGTCGAAGATACTGATTGTGACGACACCTATGAGGTTGATGGGGGTGAAGAAGGCGAGCCTGATGCTGAACCTGAGAGATTGGCACTCGACAGGGTTTTGCGTGATCGCACCAAGCTTCGACCACCCGTGCGATTCAATGATTTTGTCATGGCAACGACAGAAGATGAGCGATACGAACCGACGTCTTATAAGGAAGCGATAGCTTGCTCTGACCGTAGCTTATGGATGAAGGCAATGGAGAGTGAAATGAATTCGCTTAAAGAAAACGAAACTTGGGTGTTGGAAAAGCTGCCTAAAAACAGAAAAGCTATTCCATGCAAGTGGGTGTATAAGATCAAGCTGAATGCTGACGAAAGTGTTGACAAGTATAAAGCCAGGTTAGTTGCTAAGGGATTCAGACAAAAGAAAGGCGAAGACTATGACCAGACTTTTAGCCCTGTGGCAAAAATGGCAACTGTCAGATCAGTGATAAGCATTGCAGCGAGTGAAGGATTGACCCTGAGTCAATTTGATGTTTCTAAGGCATTTCTCTACGGTTCTCTTTCAAACAAAGAGATATATATGAGACAGCCCGAAGGTTTTGACGACGGTTTTGGACGAGTATTCCTCTTAAGAAAAAGTCTATATGGCTTGAAACAGGCTCCAAGGTGTTGGAATGCAACAATTCTTGATTTCTTCAAGAAAGTAGGCTTTAAGGTTAGCGAGGCTGATCCCTGTCTGTTCCAGCGCATCAATGCAAGTGGAAAGATCATCGTAGAACTATATGTGGATGACGGATTGACAGCGGGATCTAATCAGAAGGCTATAGACGAGTTTCTTGAACAACTAAGAACAAGGTTTAAGATAACTACAAAGCCGGCTACATACTTTCTCGGACTAGAGATTTCAAGTAGAGAAGACGGTATACTAGTGCACCAAAAGTCGTATGCACAAAAGATATTGCACAAATTTGGAATGCAAGACTGCCGACCAGTTACTACTCCAATAGTGAAGGAAGACGTTCTATCGAAGTTAGATAAAGTGGATTTAAACTTTATTGATAACTTTAGGCAGATAGTCGGAAGCCTTGCCTATTTAATGGTTGGTACAAGACCCGATCTTGCATACGCTGTAAGTGTGGCATCACGGAATTTAGAGAAACCCACTACAGTTGATTGTTTAAGAGTGAAGAGAGTATTTAGATACTTGAAGTATGCTCCAGATTTGGGAATCTTGTATAAACGTGATCATAAAAAAGGAATTATAGAATGCTACAGTGACGCTGATCATGCCGGAGATATTACCACTGGGAGGTCAACATCGGGTGTACTATGCATGTACGCAGGCGGAGCCATTTCCTGGCTCAGCCAGAGACAAACAAGTGTGGCAATATCTACCACGGAAGCTGAAATTGTCGCGGCTAGTGAGGCAGCTAGAGAGACAATTTGGCTTACTAGATTGTACAGCGGTTTAGTTCAACTAAAGCAAAGGCCTATCTTGCAAGTTGATAATGAAGCAGCACTAAAACTAGCTGAGAATCTAGAGTTCCATCGGAGGACAAAGCATATCCGGACTAGGCATTTCTTTGTAAGGGAACTTGTGACAGCTGGAGATTTATATGTTGAGAAAGTGAGCAGCGAACTACAGTTGGCTGATTTGCTCACAAAGCCACTGCCACGTCCTAGGCTTCTGAAGCTAAGTGAGAAGTTAGGTTTGCTCAATGAGAGAAGATGTTGAGGTTAAATGAGAAACCAATATCCTTTCTATGAGTCTATGGCTCAAGCATATGTCAGTGTTTTTGATAGTTTGAATTATTGTTGTCAGTCTATAGAAATATACTTTGGTTTTATTTGCTTTGAACATATGGTTTATTATTTATATCAGAAATAATTACATTAGGTAGTGATAGGTAAACTACACCTCTGCCAAATTAATCTAATAAAAAGTGACAGCATACGTCTTAGGAAAAAATCCATGCCCATCACTTGGATGGTTGGCAGTCCACAACTGTGCGTTTTTCTCGCAGTTTCCTGCCTCGCACAGTCAAACTTTGGAATGAATTGTCGCCTGCGGTATTTTCAAACCGAGACGACCTTCAAACTTTCAAGAAAACAGCGTATTCCAACCGTCAATGCACTTGTAACTCCTCTGGGGTTGCGGGTGTCCATGGGCAACGGTAATCACTTACCATCAGGTTTTTTTTATTGCAGAAAGTTGTCGAACAAGCAAACTGCCCACCTGATGGTAAGTGGTAACAGTCACCTATAATACATGCGGCTCTTGTGAAATTCACAGCAAAACTGCAATCTCCACAAGAATCGCAGTGTACGTTATCAACTTGTGACACCAGATGTAAAGTCACAGTACCCAAAAATTTCACTGCCATATCTTACCCTTCAAACCGGAACAGCAATGCAAGCACTGCTGCTTTGCGGCAGAAATAGGTAAGACGGAGGTACCTAAACAGACGACCCTGGTACAGAGTCTCCCTCCAGTAACATACATTTGCTTGTTTGCCCCCAATCCCATAAAAAAAGAGTTCCCTAAGCTAAGATAAGGTTGGTGGAATTGGCCATAAGTGTTTACATTATGCACTTTTAACTTTCGTATATCTGCCGGACCATCCTACATCTACGAGTACTTTAATAAATTTCTAACCCATTTTGGCATGAAAGCTCGTAAACAGTTAAGTTTTCTTATTAGGGCCGCGTTATATTTCGTCCCACTTTAAAATTTAAAATCCTCTGTAAAACAGGGGCTTGTTAGTGTTAAGTGTTTGTTTTCAGTGCACCGCTAGAAGGCATAGAGCAGAAAAATTAAATGGCCAATTTTAAATTTTATGAATTTTAATTTAAATGATATTCAATTTTCATTGAATACATATTGTTGTTTAATGAAACGTAGTTATAACCAGTTGTGAACTATTCCATCTATTCATTTAAATCCATTCTTTGCTGGAACCTAGTTTGAAAACTAAGCACCCGTGAAGGAAATTGTGCCATGGACTCTGTACCAGGATAGTCTTCTTGGGTACCTCCGTCTTATCTATTTCTGCCGCAAAGCAGCAGTGCTTCCATTGCTGTGTTCCGGTTTAAAGGGTAAGATAAGGCAGTGAAATTACTGGGTACCGTGACTTTACATCTGATGTCACAAGCTGGCAACGTTCACTGTGGTTCTTGGTTCCAGTAAGCAGCAAAACTGCAAGTTTTGCTGCGAATCTCACAGAAGCCACATGTATCATTATAGGTGACTGTTACCACTTACCATCAGGTGGACAGTTTGCTTGTTGCCAACTTATTTGCAATAAAAAAAATAAGATACGACAAAATGATTTTCGTCTTTTACTGTTATTTAATTTCTAAGGATTTCTTATCTTGCATATTATAGACCAATTGAGCTTCTTAATGTTTTTTGTTTGTGAAACTTTGCAACTAATTCACACCAAAAATCATACATTATTTATTTATACAATCACAGCCTTACAACACTCAAAATACTAATATTACAATATACTATGACATATTCATCATTTTATAAAGCTATTCACCACCAAGTTATTCACCGGAGGGAGACTCTGTACCAGGGTTGCTTGCATTGCTGTGTTCCGGTTTGAAGGGTAAGATATGGCACTGAAATTACCGTGACTTGACATCCTAAGTCACAAGTTCGCAACGTACACTGTGGTTCTTGTGGGGGTTGCAGTTTTGCTGCGGATTTCACAGGAGCCACATGTACTATAGGTAACTGTTACCACTTACCACCAGGTGGGCAGTTTGCTTGTTTGCCAACTTTCTGCAATAAAAAAAAGCTATAAAAATGCCTGTAGGAGTTGTTGAAGCAGATATTTTAATCAAATACATTTCAGACGTGTACAATGTGAGCGTCAAAATTTAATTTTTTTAATAGACACCAGTCACAGCGTATACTTCCACTGGAATCCGAGTACTCGCCAACGAATGTGCTCAAAGTGTACTAAACTGTAGGGCTAGCACAAACATTTGCTCAAAGTGTACTATTAAGCTGTGGGTGTGGGGCTAGCACAAATATTTGCTCAAAGTGTACAAAGCTGTGGGTGTGGGGCTAGCACAAACATTTGCTCAAAGTGTACTAAGCTGTGGATGTGGGGCTAGCACAAACATTTGCTCAAAGTGTACTAAGCTGTGGGTGTGGGGCTAGCACAAACATTTGCGTCACAGTATTCGTATCGTCAATGACGTCATCGTGAAATATTTGTATTGGAATTGTATACAACGCCCCTACAGGGCGTACTTGGAACTAAAATTCTTTAAACTAATTAAATTACTTGGAACTAAAATTGGAGTTGACGATACGAATACGGCTGCGGTCCGAAATGCGCCAACATTACCAACATTACGACCAGTGCAAACGACGTGGTCCGAACTGAATACGGTGATATTTGCACTGTTTGCACGCAATCATTTCGGACCACTTTAATAGCACGCTCGTATGTCAATGTCATTAATTAAAAAGTCTTGTTTGACTTAACATTAGTGAAACATTTCATGGCAAAATCTTAAAAGCTTTTGTAGTCAATTAATTAAGTTTTATCAACTCAAAACTTAATAAATATTAAGTGACATTTTTTTATTCCAAATCTTCTTACCGTCAAAATTTGAATTTGACATTTACGCACACAGTGCACTACCTTATTTTCGTGAGCACTGATAGCACCGCTTCATGACGTCACTCATGACGTTACGTTGCTTTCGTTGGCACACGTCGGTTCAATTCGGACCGGGTTGTTTGCACCCTATCGGTGCCAATTGTGCATAATAGCTCAATTTGGAGCACGGGGTTTGACGCAAATGTTCTATGCTAGCCTACTGAACGTCCGTTTCTCATTAGGCTGTGGTTCGCCGGCAAGCTCGCTGCCCGCCCGCATACTAAAACAAAAGTAAGTTGGCTTGCACTCGCCAATATCGAAACTTTCTTTATTAAAGTTTTTTTCTGTTAACTTTTATTTTCACCTAGCAGGAAATTTTCTCCGAGTTTCCGATTGAATAAATCTTCTGATTTAAATCGACGTTAAAAACCAACACTATTGTTGTAGTAATATTATATTACATTAAAATTTGAAAGAAACTATAGTGAGTACTAGCACAGATTACTTAATAGTTACTACTTAATAGTTACTAACTTAAATGGCTCCCAATTCGCCAGCGCGGAGCAGAGATTTACATGTTCTATCCCTACTTTACAATGTTTTGTTTCTTCCAACTTTCCCATCATATCTAAAGTCCCAGTTCTCTTTTAGGTCCACTTCTTCTTGTCGTATTTGACGATCGAATTTTAATTTAACTCTTGACATTCCACCTCACAGTACTGATTTTCTTTCATACTCTTTTCCCGCATATGCCGTTCGGCTATGGAACTCTCTTCCTGAGAGTATTAAGAGTCCTTTAAGAATCAAGTCTCCTTAAATCTTTAGCTAAATCACTCCCAATGAGGGAGTCCATATTTAGCTACTACTGCACCCATCCCCGATTTGAATTCCTTTTTTGTATTTCCCTGGCCAAAGGTTGCCTGGAAGAGATTGCTTTTTAGCAATAAGGCCGCCTGTGTTGTACATTTGTGCTGATTTAAAAATTTTCTGTTTCTATATTTTTGTGTGCAATAAAGCATTTATTAGTATTATTATTTATTATTAGTTACTACTAGTAGAAACTATAGTATAGTGAGTAGCCACGTTAACCGGACTCCCTATAGTGACCGCCTTGAGAGAGGCCGAGAATCGGACTTCATGGAAGTTCCTGACACACAAGGCAATGGACAAACTTCAGGGGCACAACCTTCAGCAATGAAGAAACCGACCAAGAAGAAGATAGTGAGAAAATTGGTGTACATTATGCATGCCGTATTCTTGGGGCACTCTGATAATTTTTGAAAATGTAAAGAAATGTTGCAACATCCATAACTGGGTGTTCCAGGCACATATTTACAGATGGTGGCCATTATTAAATAAAGAGTAATAATGTCACTAACAATATCGTGCTTTACTCTTTCAGCACTTTCATTGGATAATCATATTACAGGAGTTGAAAATGAAATTGCTTTACTATACTTTTTATTAATAAAGATTAATGATCGTGTTCTAAAACACAAGAGTTGCTTCTATGTTATCTAATATATAAAAAATCTCGTGTCACAGTGTTTGCTATCGAACTCCTCTCGAAACGGCTTGACCGATTTTTACGACATTTTTTGTGTATATTTGGTAGGTCTGAGAATAAGTCATAGGCTATTTTTCATAACCCTAGGTGATAAGGGTGCTCTCCAGAATTTTTTGTGTGTTGAGATTTATTAAAGCAAAACGTAGTTCGTGGGCACAGCTTGTAATTATAGAAATGTTTATTCAATTGTTTTGTAATTTCCTTGATTCATTCTAAAACGCATTCGTTCCAAATAATTTGTGTTTAATATGAAAAATTGCTACATTACTCAATAACAGATCAATATTTAAAATACTCAGTTGTTTACATAATATTAACACTGAAGCACGAATTTATTAAATAATTATAATGTGTACTTTTATTATTTTATTCTAGTATAGTCTTTCATTTACATATATTATCATAAAATGTAACTATATTTATCGGGAATATTTCGGAAAAACTTAAAAAACTGCAGATCGGCACATGTTTTATAAGGAAAGGAAGGAAGGAAGGGAGCGGGAAACGGGTTAACACCGGCCACAATCATGTTAAGTAGGATCAAATTGTCAAAAAATCCCGGTGGCAATTTCCACTAAATGGTTAAAAGCACCAATTTGCGATGTTTTCGCTAGTGTAAACGCCCTCCGCTTCGTTTTCACTATTAACCAACACCATCAAATGTGAAAATAGAACTTTTAAATATCATTGATAACAACACAGCCTTCTCACCCTGCTATATATTTAATTATTTTAATACATTTTTATATTTTACTAATGAGAAGCATTCAGGGTACCGGCGTCAATTTTACGATTACTTACCTAAATAAAAAAAAAAACTTTTCACAGCAAAATAAAAATATGCTAAGTAGTACACAAAAAAAATAGATTTCATATTTAGAAATCTATCCAGTAACGAGCTCGAACAAACGGAATCCGGAAATAAACTTGATCACCGGCTTCGAAGGTATGTAGGTACGCGAAGTTGGAACAGACTGATAGTTTGCCGAGCACTCAGCGATCCGTGTGTACATTGGAGGGGGACAAATGATGTGAAGTTGAGCTGCGTCTAGATTCGTCTGGGATCTTGCCAATGGCGGCTAGCTCAAGCGCAGAATAACTAATAGTACTAGCGTGGCTCAAGTTAGGAATAGAATCATTGTGTCTAATATTCTACAGCGGAATTATTAAATGAGCTTTGTGAATGAGTGTGGGAGTCGAAGATCTAGTATCTTGCGTTGTGTTTTAAGTAAAATAATAGTATATTATGCAACTAGTGAATAAAGGACGGATTTAACACTAGAAGCGCGGGCGTCCCAAATTTGACCCATTTCGATGTTCTTCCTGCTCTAGTTAATATATTATTACGCGTATAATCGTCAATTTTTATGACTTTTCATGAAATATGATGATTATTATTTCTGCGAGATTTCAAACACGTAAAAGCAATAAACATTTTTTAAAATCTAAATTTACCTCTAAGCGCGGTTGGGTCAATTTTGACCCAGTCATGGATGTTAGAGTTTAAGTTTATCTTTCTTCAAAGATAATCAAAATGTCGTTGATTGGTATTGATATGGATTCACGCACACACACATACTACAGTCTGATTTTAATAATGCCGTGGATGCTTGTTTCATTGCCATGCACGCATGTTTCATCGCCGTGGCACGAAATTTTTAATATTGTATATCTCGTTTGTTTTTTAAGTTATCTGCTAGATATTAATCAAGTATACATACATTATCTTAAACTTTAAAAAACGCTTTTTTTAAAAAAAAACTTTAAGATAAAAAATCCACGGAAATTAACATTTCAATGGACCTGTTGAAATTTACCCTAGGGCTTCTCACTTCTCAGTTCACTAAAAAGATTTCATTCAGTAAAAAGATAAAAATAAAAACTGTTTAAATAAAATAAAAACCGACTTCATAAAAACACTCATTATCATCACAGCTCATATACACCCACCGAGGAGCACGAGTCTACCCTTGTTAAGGATATCGCAATGAAACCACGTAATTTTCTTCAACTGACATGTAATTGTTTGTTGCTAAGTAACAGCCGTGACACTCCCACCCGAGAGGGACCGGATGGTCCATAGTAAACAAAACAATAATCGTAAAAAACAACAACAGCAAAAATACAATACCGACATTATAAAACAGTAACGAACACCAAAAAAAACAATACCGACATTATCAAAATACAAACACATCAAAACAGAAACCTAGCGGGTGGACGTGATATCCGCCCGTATCGCGTCATAGTCTCTCTCTCTTGTTGTGTGTCACAGTCGGTCTGTCGTAAGTTGTCGTCATTCTTTGTCGGAGTTGTAGTCATTGCCGGAGCAATTGTCTGTAAAAGATTGTCTGGTTGTTGATGGAGCTCAAGCGGGTATAGCCGTTGGAAAGGTCTTAGCTTAAACCCGTTGGCAGTGCGGACCTTCGCTGTTCGTTCATGGCCATCTCTGCCTCTATACGTTTCCACAACTAGCCCTAAAGGCCATAACAGGCGTTTGCTCTCAGATTCGATGAGGACAACGTCACCAGGTTTCAGTGTCTTTAGAATATTCTGCTTAGCACCCCGTTGGATTAAATTGCTCACGTATTCATTTCGAAACCTCTGTCTAAAGTTTTCTCGGAGTGTTTGGCGGTACTTCGAACGTATATTAAGTGATGAACTATCCATCTCGTCTAAGTCATCTACTGCGTTACCCACAAGTGGCTGAATAAATAACGAAGGCGTCAGTGGTCTTAGCTCGTCGGTGTTGTTAGTAATGTACGTAAGTGGACGGTTATTTATTGTAGCTTCACAGTCGCACAAAACTGTTTGAAGCTCCGTTAGCGTAACCGATGCTCGACCTAAAACTCTTACTAACATTTGCTTCACAACACCGACTAAACGCTCGAAGAACCCTCCCCACCACGGCGCACTAGGTGGTGAAAAGTGCCACTTGATCTTACGCATAGTGGAGAAGTTCAACACTTTAGCCCAATCTAATGCAGTAAGCGCGTTACGAAGACCGATGAAATTAGTCCCGTTGTCACTATAGAGACAGCGTATTCTTCCTCTTCTGGCGATGAATCTCCTCAGAGCCAGGGTGAAATCATCACTGGAAAGGGACTCTACCACCTCTAAATGCACCGCGCGATATGTGGCACAAGTGAAGAGCACTATCCAACATTTGTGACGTGACTTAAGCCACAGTGGTCCGGCTAAGTCAACTCCCGTAGCTTGGAACGGAGCGCTGGTTTCAGTACGATCTTTGGGCAGGTGTGCTAGTGGAGTTTGCTGCGGCTTGGCTTTAAAACGTTTACATATTATGCATTCTTTTATTATTTTCTTAACCAATCTTCTGACTCCGATGATCCAGTAACTTTCCCTTAAACAAACCATTAAGGTTTGCGTGCCAGCGTGTTGCAAGATCTTATGCCGTTCCATAACTAGGCGTTGAACAATAATATCACATGCAGGCAAAACTATCGGGGACCTGAAGTCATAGCTCTCCGACATATGTGCTAGTTTAGTGTTGAGACGTACAATGCCATCCTCGTCAGTGAACGTATGAAGGTTAGAAATTTTTTTGTTATGTTTTGCCTGAATCAAGCGAAACACTGCGTTCTCAGCCCGCTGAATCTTCACACAATTAAGATCCGAATTTGAAAGTGTACATGGACGTTTGCCCCTCCACCGAAGAATCCATCCAACCATTCTTATTATCTTAGAATATGACGAAAAATGTGTTAAACTATCCATGAATGACGTATCTTCTACAAGCATGGCCTTAACTGGATTTATCCTCCGTTCTTCGTTTACGTCCTTACCATCAAAGTTACCCTCTGAAACTGGCCAATCACTTTTGTCTACAAGCCAAGAAGGACCTTCCCACCATTTACTCTCAATGTAACTTTTAATATTTACACCTCGCGAAGGTAAGTCAGCGGGGTTTAAGTTCCCTGGCACATGTCTCCATGCATTTTTGGATGAGGAAGCCTTTATCTCTCGGACCCTGTTAGCCACAAAAACGCTCCAGTCTCCATCGCCTTTTATCCAGCATAGCACCACTTTCGAATCAGTCCAATAGTACACAGGACAGTTGAGTTTGAGAGCTTCGATCACTGTATTGGCTAACCTTGTGGCAAGTGTAGCTGCTATCAGTTCAAGCCTTGGTATTGTGACGTTTTTTGAAGGAGTCACTCTGGCCTTGGCCATGACAAGTCGAACGCACACATCTTCCCTTAGTTCTGAACGAAGAAATACACAGGTTGCATAAGCTGTTTGGCTTGCGTCGCAAAACACATGAAGGGAATTCTGACAATCAGATACATCGTGACGTGAAATTACAGTACCGAGGCGGTTAACGCCTCGGTACTGTAATTTCGCTTATCAGATGTAAATGGGCTGCCCAACTCTCAAACTCCTTCAGCAGTTGAACGGGAAGTTCATCGTCCCATGACAGTTTGCTCCTCCACGTCTTTTGCAATATAATTTTTGGAGCTATCGTTGTTGGGCAACAGAAACCCATAGGGTCGAAGACTTTATGTACTACTGAAAGGAGACTCCGTTTAGTAATACGTTCTTTAAAACCACTGATTGGTTCCACATTACATCTGAGATTGTCGTTCTCTACGTTCCATACTAGACCAAGTACCGACGCTGTCAAAGTTTTATCGCATCGAACAGGAGCAGCTACCCAACATCTAAGGTCGAACATGCCGTTTAACATCACTTCCTTAGCTTCGTTCATGAACTTTTCCAACGCGTCTACCGACTTGACACTTGTGATACAATTGTCTACGTAGAATGAGTTCTTAAGCTTAATTGCAGTATCCTTCAATTTTTCAGGAGCATGATCCAGGTGATGTACGATAGTGGCCGCAAGATGAAATGGGCTAGACTTAACGCCAAATACTACGCGCTTGTGTCTGTAAATTACTAACGACTTATCTGCTTCTTTGAGCTCTGACCACCATAAGAACTTAAGGTACTCACGATCTTCAGGAACGAGTGAAATCTGAAGAAAGGCTTTAGCAATATCCGCTGTCACTCCGATGGCTTATCTTTGTCGTCGCACTTGACTCCTTGATAACCGCATGATGGGGCAGGAAATGTCCCGTAATGTTTCTTTGGTTCGGAGCCTTTTCGATAATACCAAGCTCAAGCCAATCATTCAACGCATCATTGTAAGCCTCTACCTTACCTAAAGACTCAAGACGTTTCGTAGTAGAGAACAGTCTTTTCTTCGCTATCTCGTAATTAGACTCAGGTCGAAGTATACTATCACACCACGGTAATTGAACCTCATACCTACCTTCCTCATTAACGATAACTGTATCATTAAAATGTTGACGGACTCCTTGTGCTCGAGACTTTTTCGAAATCTGTTCAATGGGGTCTCGAATACCTAAAATTTCTAATTCCCACAGATCAGATATTTCCGGTTGGGATGAGCAGTGAAGAGTGGCCGCTGTCGCTGTATAAGCCCCTGTGACAGGTCCTTGTATCGTCCATCCCATCTTAGTCTGAACTGCAGTCAAATTGTTATTGAGCTGTAAAACATGTCCCGTCATTAGTACACCACAAAAGTCAGCGCCTATTAATATCGTCACGTCGTCAGGTGTTGCCGTCGAGTCAGTCAAAGTGATACCCTTATGTCGGAGATGCTCAGTCAAAACATCAGATCTAACTTTAGGTAAAGCCCCACATATATTCTCCTGACCTAAAACTGAAATATACATAAAAAAATTATCACACAAACTCTTCAGATGAACATCATACACCGGGTGTTCCTCGGTGCTTGTCTCGACGCCGCTGAATAAGCAATGTGTAAGTTTTTCCATGCGTGTTGGCTTTAATTTCAATTTATTAGCTAAATCCTTTTTTATGTATGATCGCTGTGCCCCCGTATCAATTAATGCTCGAACAGAAATCTCCTCGTTGCCTTTGACAAGTTTTACTACTAAGGTTTGCAATAAGGTTGTAGATTTCAGTTGACATAATAAATCATTGGATCTCCTTTCTATTTCTGGCTCTTCTTTCATCTCTGGCAAATTTTGACAAATCAATGTTACATGACGTCTCTTGCAAAACAAACATTTCGGAAATGCTTTGCATTTCTTGGCTATGTGTGTGACTTTTAGACAGATCTGGCATGCCTTTTTAGATTTTACTAGCTCTAACCTCTCTTTTGGCGACATTCTCTCGGCTTTGTGGCATTCGGTTGTGATATGGTTATCTTTATTACACCACAAACATTGGATTAAACTTTGTTTAGGATTTGACTGGCAATTGGACGTTTTCTTAGCCTCTGTAACAAAACAAGCAGTAGGAGGGCAAAAGGAAGATGAACTTGGTAAACTTAGTTGCGAAAAACCTTGTCGAGCCATGTTAATACGTTCTTCTGACTCCACTTCATTTTTGAGAAAGGTCATCAGTCTCAGTAGCTCCTCATCGGTCTCGTCATTATGATGTTCGCGCTTTGCTCGTATCCGATTCCAGGATCTAAGTAAATCTTCAGGCAATGCACTTTCGATCATTGGATAAAGGACAGATGCAAACTTGTCTTTCGTGACATTGAGTGTTTCAAGAGCTTGGAGATGAGTTTGCAAATTGTCGTAAAGTTGCGGTACACTGCATTTATCACCTTTCAGTTGTGACCAAACCAAACTAAGCAAGCCTCGTACGTACGTCTCTATTAGCATATCGTCTCTAGCAAATCGAGCCTTCAGCGCTTCTATTGCCTTAGGGTAGTTGGCCGCGCTTGGTGGGTAACTTAAAACTAGTTGACGAGCAGGGCTATTCTCGGTTGTTGATTGTATTAAATACTGAAATTTGTCTACATTATCTGTTTCCGCGTCTTCATTAATTTTGCGAAATTGTCCCCAAAATTGTATCCAGTGCTTTACGTCTCCATCAAACTTACTCAATTCAAGCTTTGGCATCTTAACATTCTTTCGCTGTGCATTTGTGTTTGCGTAAAAGGTATTCACATCAGAAACATTTGAATTAAGCGAAATTTGGCTATTGTGTCGAACTAGTGGTACATTTTCTTGTTTACTTGCCTGGTATTTAGCTCTACATTCGGCCCACCGTTGCTTATATTCGAGCGCCTTATCCTGGTCTTCTGAAAATGTCATTTCACAAAAGTCCTCAGATTCGCAAAATATATCCGTAATTTTTGCTTCTACGCTGAATAGGGCTTCGGATATATCGTTCAAAGCTGCAAATGCGCCCTCGATATTTTGTTTTTCTCCCACCAATGCTGTCAAAAAATTTTTCTCCAATGTTGAGAATTCTCGTCGGAGTTGAGTCCGTTTACGTTTTAGGGCATTCATTGTTAACCGAATTATCCAATAATAAAGATTACAGGTCGATTCACTGTAAAAACGGTCGCCACTATGTTAAGGATATCGCAATGAAACCACGTAATTTTCTTCAACTGACATGTAATTGTTTGTTGCTAAGTAACAGCCGTGACAACCCTAACTAGTTAGGGCGTTTAGGCCTTAGTGAAACCGCGCTGGCCCAGTGCGGATTGGTTGACTTCACATACACCTTTGAATTACTTTGCAGGTGTATGCAGGTTTCCTCACGATGTTTTTCTTCATCGTAGAAGCGTCAGATAAATGTAGGTACATATGAAATTCGTGAAACGAAAAATACATTGGTACATGGCAGGATCGATCGCGGGCCTCCCGATTCTACTCGGAGCACAATCCAGTGCTGAGGCCACAGCGCCACCGACGCTCTCCTTTTTTTTTATTAGGTATCCAATTCTTATTGTTTACATTATAAGCATAATAATATCGTAAAACCCTGGAAGGGTTTGTCCCGATATTAACACTTCCACTCTGGAAGTCGTATTAAAATATAAATACTTAAATCGGAAGTCGTATTAAAATATAAGTACTTATAAATCGAACGCATACATTACTTTAGTAACCTGTTATCGGTACAACAGTAAGGTGTCAACCTCGACACCGAAAAACACTGAAAAGTTAAAAATAATATAATAATAGGTACAGACAACATCACACTTCTATATTGAAGTCGGTGCCAAACGATGATCTCCTAAGAAAGTCTTAAAATTTGGCACCGACTTCAATATAGAAGTGTGATGTTGTCTGTACCTATTCATATATTATTTTTAACTTTTCAGTGTTTTGGAAGTTGGTTTTTATTTTTTGTAAAATATTTTTGAAGTGAGAACTTCTTTAGCGGCGTTGTACACTTTTTTTGTAATGGGTAAAAAATGTTAAACTCGCGTCAGGACACGTGACCGTCGGGACACGTGACCCTGATCGAAAATTCGTAAGACCAATTAAAATTGAAATGGCCGCAGGAACTGTCGAGGTGCGGTGAGGGGTCCACGTAAGCCGGCCGAGAACAATAGCGGCTGGCAAAAGTACTGGAAGTCACACGTCACTTGAGACAGTTTTAATCAATTTATTTACTTTGTTAGGAAAAATCTAAATTGTGCTTTTATTTGATTTTGTTGTTAATATTAATTAGGTAAGTTAAGTAGTATATTAATGTCTGTTTTGATCATATTTTTAATTTAATTGTAAATATTTTGATTCATTATTACTAGTTATATAATTATGTACGCACAACGTTACAACAGGAAGTTGATTTTTCTGAAGGATAAACTTTTTAATGTAATATAAATTGTCATGTTTGTGTACGATAGCGCAATAAATAAATATTGTATTCTACCACATAAAAGATAGTACTTTTATTCTGATAATTAAAACAATTCGTGCAGAATTATTCCATAACCATTCCAAAATATCCAAAACGCACAACGTTAATACTTAAGTTTTCACTTCTGCCGGCACTCCGGAGTGCAACACGTCATTTTTTTGTGTACTTCATTACCTATTTTTGTACTTAATTTATACCATATTATACGTTACCGAGATTGATGAAACGAACCTGAGCATTCTGCCCTTGATATACTTATAAAATTTTGTATCTTAACTAAAGATTCTTGCTATTTATAGAAATATGAAATTTATATAAGAATAATATAATGAAAACAGTGTATTGGAGTAAAGACTCTTCTTATTTAAAAATAATTTTGTTTTCTTTAAATAACGTTAAACTTTACCCTATTTTTGGCAAAGAGTAAGAAACTATACATTACAATTTAAAATACTCGTATATACTGGATGTCAAGTAAAAAGAAAAAGTACCACATATTCTTTAAGATGATGATGGCTGGGATCAAGACCTAAATACTATCATAATACAATTTCCGCGAAATTTTATAGTATTCAAGTTACGAGTATATGGATTTACTCGCACATTTGAACATTTGCCTCAAGAGAAATACCGTTACCAAAAAAAAATATAACAAACCATATAGGTATTATGGTCTTGCTCCTAGCTATCATCAAATACCTACAACATGTACTATATACTGGACATAAATAATAGATAAATATTTACATATAATAAGCAATACGTTGCGCAACCTTTGGATGAGAAATGATGAGATGAGAGAATTTTATTGACATAACAGTCTTACAATGTCTTCTTTTGCAGTCTTTTATTCTTCTAATTGGGAGTTTTATAAAGTATCCATCACCATAACATTTTCGATAATTAAAAGATCTGTTTATAATTAATATACTCGAGAATTCAAATTAATAAATAAATTTCAACTATACACACAATCTAAGAAAATATCTTGTCCCTAACACCCATATCATTTTATTATAAAGAATTATTTATCTTCTAAAACTCAACGGAGACAATTCTATTACACATATACAGTGATTGAATTACACAATATTGTACACAAGCACCAGCTCTATATGCAAATGGGTCGTAGAAACAGACAGACAAACAGCGACAAACAGCCCAGCCTGCGTTATCTATATGTAAATAGTGCTCCTAAATGTAATTGACTATCAATGTGGGAGAGGCGAAGACAATGCCTAAGCAGAATCTGTTTGCTTTTTCAGGGACCTAGAAAAACAGCAATGGCTGCTGCCTACTGGTATTTACCCATAGGTAATCAGGACACATTTCATATTCTTTCGTTTTTCACATAATTTAGACACACGATCTTCTGATAGCCTCCTATGAATTCCCACATACTTTTCCCAATATTTCGTACCTGCGGACCTAAAAAGTCCGCATCGCAGAATCATAATACGAATCATATTATGAATGGAGTGCAATTCATCATAAGCAATTATTCTATTTGACAGCTTTGTATGAATATTCGTAAAATGGTCCACAAATTAGGCATTGCTAAAATGTCAATTCGGACCATTTTATGAATATTAATACAAAGCTGTCAAATAGAATTTGCTTATGATGAGTTGCACTCAATTCATAATAAGAATCATAATATGATTCGTATTATGATTCTGCGATGCGGCCTTTTTAGATCCGCTGTCTTTCACTGTTCAGGCGATTCGTCTTTAGATGTATTGTCATTGTAGTTGTTATTTTATCCAAGCAAAATAAAATGTTTCTATCTATCTACCTAGCTCATGTGTCTACCGCTCTCTCTCTCTTCCCGTGGAAATCGTGAGAGTCTACTAAGAGAGTTTGCCGCATACTATCTCTGTGAAGAAGATAGAAACTCGAAACAAAATCCTACGCCAACCAATCTGGATCAGCTTCTCACCCTTTGTTGAGTGATCCGTGAATAGCAGTGGAACGTATTAATAAGTTATTGACGTCAAAAACCAGTATAAAAAATCTTATTACATTATTATTATTTATTTTATTATAAAATAATAAAATAAATAATAATAATGTAAATAATAAAAATCTAATAAAAAGGCTATTATATATTTTTATTACTGCATAGTGCTTATATAAATATATAAGTATGTGCATATTGTGTATACATCCCAAACATAATATGCAAAATACAAGTAGGAAAAAATGTGATATTGTGTGTAAGTATTTTAGTATGATTTTTGAGTTTTAATATTTATGAAGTCAGTTTTTATTTTTTGTTAACTATTTTTTATGAAATACAGATAAGGTATATCCGTTACCGCTATATGTATTGAATGCCAGCATAACAAAACTATTCACACTACTTGTAATGAATATAAAGTGAATTTCAAATTACATTTTATAGGTTCGCAACTGAATTTGGCGAATAATGGAGAGGTCGCTGGACGTACACTGCCACCACACGATGTATGTATATAGGTAGGCGCAAGTGCTCAACATGCGCGCACCGTGTACAAGCACCTGAGAGTGCTGGAGATCACAGAAGTGGAGATGAAAGAGTTCTAAGCGCTAAAGTGTGTGGGAAAGCTGCAGTAACGCGTCCTCACGTTTCGGGGCTTATAATGCAGTGTCACATTCGCTTCTCGTGCGATAGAAATCTCAATCCCGAAAATTCTGATTTCTTTCATGTTGCCTGGAAGCTATTTGAAAGTAAACTAACATGAACTGTTGATATACAACCAAGTGTTACTGATCTGCCTTATATAAATTATAAACGCATAAAAAAATGCTCTTGTAAGTAAATTATTAAGTAAACGATTATTTGAATGTTGCCAATACTTGGTGTTAATTAGTAGACATCATTCATTATAATGTAAAGAACTGTTTTTGTATAACTTTTTATATAAATACATATTATCGTGTATGGCAGAGGTTCCCGAACTATATTTTCTCATAGACCACTTTCAAAATTTTACTGGTTCCGGTGGTCCCCTGCAGTTACATTTCTAATATATTTCCAAAACTCGACAAAAAATCTGAAAAAAACTATGGATTGTCCATTTCGTATGAGACTTTGGCTAATGATGGACATTCATTTACAACTAAATTTATACAATAATTAATTAGTAAGTAGTCTCTCATATAAAGGAATTTGACCATGATTTAGTATGAAAGTGTTTAAATAGATGTTTTTAGCGCTTACCAATTTCGTAAAATGTATAACAAACAATCTTTGATTCGGTGTCCGTAGCTGAGGCAGAGTCACTATGAGAGCGAGAATCGATGTCCGATTACGTAGGTCGTCGGAAAGGGAATTATCGAGTCCATTTTGAATAAACAAAGTTTTGTACAAATCACGAAAATAACACTCATGGTGCAGAAAAACAAAGCGAATAACATGACATATGATATTTTTTTCTCGTTTTCGAATTAGTGTTGCCATTTATAATCAGAAACAGTTCATTATTATTTTTATTAAACATACCTATTATTGTAATAAAATATTATAACTTTACTATTTATTTATACTTAAGAGACCGCAGCATTTGGATCTCTCGCATATTAGCAATTATTATTGGAGTACCGTGGACTACGCCGGAAGATGCTATACCATTGATTCCATAATATAATAATAATAAAATAAATACTGAAAAAATTATATTCATAAAAGTGTTGTTTGATACAAACCTGTTTGAGTATAATTTTGATAAAATAATAAGATAATTAATTAATTTGCAATTGGGATGATGACTGAATTCTAATTTTCACGTCTCGTCATAAAATATTCAAATACCGCAGAAAAAGATATAATCGTGAATAGAATAGAATAGAATAGAATAGAATAGACTTTTATTTCGCTTGAAACATGGTACATTAGCGTGTGAAATTAGAATTAAAATCGGCTTAGAAATACATTAGATACAAGCATTTTAAGTTGTTAATTTGAAGGCGATTAGACAGAGAGATCCGACATCAACCGTGACGTCATCGTTGAGTACGGCCATATAAACTCCTTGTAAATTGCCGTTTTGCTAGAAAGAGATGGAGAAAAATCTGTAATGCCTTATATCTTGGCTGTTTTTATAGTTATTCGAAAACGGTTTTTTACTTTCTGTTTATTATATGAATGAGTTTTCGAAAAAAAAGTGACACGTTGTACTGAGTTTGGAATATGCAAGCTTTTACAAGTAACAGTCGCACTGAGCTTCGTTATTATCAGCCTACATTGATAAGTCAAGCCAACATTTTAGATCTTGACTGTCAAAACCGCTTACGAAATGTGAATCCTGGGGTTTTTATGTCACGCCAACGTAGACCCCCATCGAGTCTCCCGTGGACCCCTGGACTACTTTGGGAATCAATGGTGTATGGTAACGACCACATATCTGTGGCATCTATATCTGTGGTAACGACATAACTAACTGTAAATATCGACTCAACAAGCGTATAATTTCGCTCTCTAGATCTGGCCACCCTATCTATAGGCTGTCGTTACTTATCATCAGGTGGGCAGCTTGCTTGCCGACTTAGTTGAAAAAAAATGACGATGAAATCTTGTTCGCATCTCTTGCACGACACGAGACGACCCACACGTCCGCGCACAGCTCGACGGTAACAAGCCACTTCGCAAAGCGCACTCGTTTGCGGTAAATCACCACCTGTTCAGAAATAATGAGCTGTGCACTGTTCTTTGGTTGCAAGCGAGCGGGAACGAGGATCTTGAGAGCCTGCGGAGTTCTGGTGCTTGACGATCTTTAACTGTTCGGGAAAATTCTAATTGTGCGCGCATTATAGGAGGTTAGGTGCAATGCTGTTAGAGACAGACATAGGGTTAGAGAGCCCTATGAACAAAGTACGTCTTATTATACTATAAATTTTTCTAGATATAACTACAAACTTCTTCCAGCTGTCTGCGCTTAATATTGTAGTGCACAAGATAAGTGTCTGCGCAAACACAGGTGCCTTAATGTTCCTCCAATCGCATATTCAGCTGGGACACTATCCGTGCGAGCACAGACCTTTTGTTTAACGTGCCTTCCATCGAGGAATCCATGGTGTTTTGTACATTCTTGGTCACCCATCTTAAATTTAACCACCGCGCACGTTGCTTAACTTTAGTAATTGCACACCAAGTACACAAGCCAACAGATCGCTTATATTATTATACCATACGGTAACCCTCAAAAATTATTAGGTAAGTTTTAAAAAATAAAGGGTTTGAATGCTTTGCAAGGCCGAGTTCATGAGTAGGTACGAGTTAACAAACTTAACATGGTATAATTTTTTAGCTATGTTTTAGCTAAGGGGCAGTTGCTTTGTTTTTTAAAGGCATTTACAAATTTATCAGTCGATTTGAATTTTTTTTGTTTGAGAGGTAATATAATGCTTCCCGATTGGTGCCATTGTCTACAAAGTCAGGATTTGGTGATGGGATCCTAGGTAATTATAAGATCTTCACTCACAAATCTTTGAGGATCTGTGACGCAAATATAATCTGTAATTACAATGATTCTAGGATTTGAAATATTGTACACACGCCAACATATCAGATTATACATATAGCTACGGTTTTTAGTAAAATTTGTAAATAATAACGAGTTGTTGAGAAACGTATACGTAGTCCAAAGTTAGTGATTATTTAGTACCAAGTTCTATACAAGTTTTCCTTAAAAAATTCAACCAAACGCCAAACATTCAACGCATTCTAGCATTTCTCTCGTTCACAACACAGAGGGGAGTGTAACCGCATTTCAAGCTAATCTTCATTTTTACACAAATTAATCTCCAGCTTTAATTTGGTGACTGACGCAGACGGCCCGGGCGTTATCGCGACTCCAAGAACGCGACGTGAAGATAAGCCTCCTTTTATAAGGATTTTACAAAGGCTTGTCAGGCAAAGAATAATTCGTGTGTGACCGTACGGCTCAGCTTTGAGTTTATTTTCCAGATAATATTGTCATTAACTTTTCTGGAAATGAAAACACGAGCTGTTAGGTAAAGATTTATATCAATTTTGCTTATTTATTAGGTTTCCAGATCCCGTATTCCGTAAACAGTAATTCCTGCGTCTGCCGTTGTTCCTCTTGTGTCGATTCATGTGACGAAACGAAAATCTATATATATAAAAGGAGAAGTTCCCATCTATAGACGCACGCACAGCCGTAACCGCTAATGGTAGAAACGTGAAATCTGGATAGTTGTTTTAATTCAAAATGCAAACGCGCAGCAAGGGATTTAAAAAAATGTTAACCCTGAAGGAATGCAATAGGAGTTGCAAGTTTGTATGATTTTTTTTGGTAAATTAGCAACGATTTTGATAAAACTTGAGATTCATGCTCTTAAAAACATTTAATTGAACATGGTTTATTGGAATTCACCCCCTTAGGGTGCAAAATAAGGTTTGAAAGTTTCTATGGAAAATATTTAAAATCTGCTCCAATTTCAATGAAATTTATTATTCGTTCCTAAATATAAATAACAGTCTTCTATATAATAAGCTACAAAATTATTTTACGGGAAAATATAAAATTCCCACGGGAAAACAATAATAACGCCGGCGAAGCCATGAACATGAGCTAGTGAAAAAATATTAATCGAAAAAAAAAAAGATTAATATCGATTTTTTAGCACAGATTAATATCGATTCTACATAAATTAATAGAATATTAAGAAGAAAATTAATATTGATTTCCGCCGTTAACTGAACGAAAATCAATTGAAATTGTGCTCAGGCGTCTCTCGACAAACGTTCATCGCCAGAGATTAATGATTTAAAAACAGAGCCCCTGCACGCCTTTTTTCTCAGAAATACGTGACCGCACCGTACCCGCCGCTGGTTAGATGACGAGCGTGTATCCCGGCAGAGTGCCAGGGCAACCCACTAGAACCCCCTGGTGTCCTCCCTGCTCTTTAGGGCGCGTGTAGTAGGGTCCACAACGCGATACCACTCCTCACGCGTCCGGGCTAGCCCGGTCAATTATTGAACAGGCTATCACCAACAGGGTTTGCCCGAGAACACCAGGGCAATCCCCAATGCTCCTGCAAGCCTAGCGCGACGTGTGGACTATAGAGGAGAAAGTCACTAATCCTCGTTCCCTCTCGCTTCATTGTTTTATGAGAGAGCGAGAAGATTACTTTTATACACATGTTATTTGTCTCTTGTCCCGTTTCATCCACGGTCCGTGCTCCGCCTGCTGCATGTAAGAAAGAAAAAAAGAAAAGTTGATTGGCCATAGTCTATGATAAAAGTTTAACAATGATTAAAAAAAAAGCAACAAATGGCCAAATGGTCCCATCTCAGCTAAGCTTCTGTTACATATTGTAACAAAAGCGCTGGTTTTCAGAGGGAACCATTCGGGGACGACGTAAACATAATAACAAAAAAATGAGATCTATCTATATAATCTGTCACGTCAGCCGTCAGACGTCAGCCTGTACGAGATTAGTGTGGCTCTCAAACAGCTAAAAAACAACAAGGCACCGGGTGATGATGGAGTTACAGCTGAGCTTTTGAAAGCGGGTGGACTACCAGTCCGGAAAGCGCTGCAGAGGCTATTTAACTCCATCATACTCGAGGGCATTACGCCTAAAGCATGGCACGGGGGTGTGGTGGCACTTTTCTTCAAAAAGGGCGACAGGGCCCAGTTGAAGAACTACAGACCCATCACGCTCCTGTGTCATGTATACAAGCTGTTCTCGAGAGTCATCACGAATCATCTCGCGCGCAGGTTTGACGACTTCCAGCCTCCCGAACAAGCCGGATTCCGTAAAGGCTATAGTACCATAGACCACATTCATACGTTGCGGCAGGTTATACAGAAGACGGAGGAGTATAATCTGCCACTATGCTTGGCGTTTGTGGACTATGAGAAAGCCTTCGATTCTGTCGAGACCTGGGCCGTGCTTAGGTCACTCCAAAGGTGCCAAATAGACTATCGGTACATCCAAGTGTTGAAGTCATTGTACGGAAACGCCACTATGTCAGTCCGCCTTCAGGACCAGAACTCGAAACCAATACGACTTCAGCGAGGTGTGAGACAAGGTGACATTATATCGCCGAAGCTGTTCACAGCTGCGCTAGAGGATGTATTTAAGCTTTTGGACTGGAGAGGACTCGGCATCAACATAAACGGCGAGTACATGACTCACCTTCGTTTTGTCGATGATATCGTGGTCATGGCTGAGACCGTGGAAGATCTAGGCACAATGCTCGAAGACCTCTGTAGAGTTTCCCAACAAGTGGGTCTTAAAATGAACATGGACAAGACCAAAATTATGGTGAATTTCCATGTCGTACCCACTCCTGTGAAGGTTGGCGGCTCTACACTGGAAGTTGTTGACGAATATGTTTACCTGGGACAATTAGTCCAGCTCGGTAAGTCCAACTTCCAGAAAGAGGTAAATCGACGAATCCAACTCGGCTGGGCAGCATTCGGGAAGCTACGCAGCATATTCTCGGCCAATCTACCGCAGTGTCTTAAGACGAAAGTCTTCAATTCGTGCGTGTTGCCAGTGATGACGTACGGAACTGAGACGTGGCCGTTTACAATGAGTCTCATCAGAAGGCTCAATGTCACTCAAAGGGCAATGGAGAGGGCTATGCTCGGGGTTTCTCTACGCGATCGCATCAGAAATGAAGAGATTCGTAGAAGAACTAGAGTCGCCGACATAGCCCAAAGAATTGCAAACCTTAAGTGGCAGTGGGCAGGACACATAGCTCGCAGGACTGACGGCCGTTGGGGCGGAAAGGTCCTCGAGTGGCGGCCGCATACCGGGAGACGCAGCGTTGGTAGGCCCCCCACAAGGTGGATCGACGATCTGGTGAAGGTCGCGGGAAGCCGCTGGATGCGGGAGGCGCAGGACCGATCGGTTTGGAGATCCCTGGGGGAGGCCTATGTCCAGCAGTGGGCGTCTCTTGGCTGAAATGATGATGATGATGATATAATGTGTCAGGTCTGTGTTCTGTGACACTATAAGAGGGAGACACTGGAGTCGTCTTCGCAGGTGCCTTTATCATTTCTGCCGCCCAGCAGTGGTGCTTGCAATGCTGTGTTCTGGTTTGAAGAGTAAGACAGGCAGTGAGATTACTGGGTACTGTGACCTGACGTCTTACGTCACAAGTTGCAACGTACATTGGCTTCCTTGTGGGGGTTGTAGATTTGCAAGTTTTGCAGAAACCACATGTACTATACAGGGTATAACTGAACACCCCAATAACATTTAAGGGTATGTATCCATCAGAAGTAGAGATTCTGTAGGAAAAATATTAGGGCTAACAAACCTTATTTTTTTCCTATACAAACTAAATAAATTATTTTTTGGTGTTAAGTGCCGACAACCCTACGTAAAAGCGTAGGAGAAATACTACGCTCACGTCTGTCACTTGTCATTTTGTGTTTAAATTTATTTTGTTTTAAGAGCTGATTATGGTTGTCACTTGAAAGTTTTGCTTTCAATTTAAAATCAAATATCTCTGAGTATTGGGGTTCCAGGTCTCAGACAAGCACCAAAGGTCCGCATTTAGTATCATACTTATATGCCCCTTAAATGTTATCGGGGTGTTCAGTTACACCCGGTATAGGCGACTGTAGCCACTGTCCATCTGGAGAGCAGCCCGCTTGTTTGCCAATTTAGTTGTATAAAAAAATCCTCCCCAGTCGAACCGATAAGCGCTGTCTGAACTCTCCCTTCACTCTCTCTTGTTTAAGGTGCTACATTCAAAGGCTCTCGTGTTAATTATTGAACATCTCAAACAATCCATTGGATTACTCGGCTTACTTGTGACAGGATAATGCCAGGAGGCTGTATCGAAGAAGCAGGCAAATAGGGGCGCTGTCTCCTCACAAAGGCGGAATAAAACGACAATGCTAACGTTTTCCATTCACCTCGCGTTCCATTACCGTCTCCGCGCCTTTGTCCGCGTTTTTTACTTCGGGGTACTGTTGCAATTCTAGTTCGGAAATAAATTTATAGTTATTCAGACTGCGTTCGCGGGGCGTTGAAAATACAGAAACTTTGCTTCGCCACGGTTCTATGCGGTGTTTTACGTAGAGATGGCTTGGTGCATTGTAAATGGGATGTAAGACGAAATGACTAGAGCTAACTGAGACATATACTAGGAGCCAAAGTCAGAGTATTTACATATTTTTGAAAATCTTTTTTATTGTTACGATAGGCGTCAGTAGAGCTTCAGGGATGGACCCTAGTAAAAATAAATACACGGCGTAAGCTTGAGTGGTATATTTTATAAAGTACTTACATAAATTACGGTCCCCACATGTAGGAATCGGTTACATCCAAATTCTTCAGTCATGAAATTGTTTTGCATAATTACATTATTTTTAAATAACAATATTTATGTTATACTTTATATTATATAATTTAGGTGAATTTGTTTAATAGTAGATTTTTTACCAGAGCACGTAAACAGTCAATGGCATCCGGGGTGTTTTGTAATAAAACATGGAGGGCATACGATTGGCCGTTTACTTCCGAGGTGAATACTTTGCTTTCCACTACTCATGCTAGGAAGTTATACAATTCGAAGCATCGCTCGCTAATTCTTACATTGGCTAGGAATTATAGTTTTCGTTATCTCAGAGACGATGACGAATTTAGTTATAGTTTCGCTACGAAACGATTGCCACATGTCTAAGTTCCCTGGTATTTATCCATTGACTTCATATGAGCAGCCAAGTCCCGTAAGGAGATAAAATATGGACGTAGCGATCACATCGTATAAAATTTGTCAACCAAGTATGAAAAGTTATCTTGATTTTCAAGAACATGTTTTTGTTTTAGCTTCCACCCGGGGGGGTGCCGTTCAAGGTCAGATTAAGCACAACTCTTCGAACAGTGCCTTACTGGACCCAAAACAGCTTCGTGCCTGATCGTAGTACAACCTAGCGATCAACAATCGAGGCACTGCTGATTGCGGAGTATACCCACTAAACCAACCTCTTGTCCATGTTACGGCAATTCTGGGTCTGGGCAACATCAATCCTCAGAACTACTCCGGGGCAGTCCTGCCAGCTACTAGCCTCGATGCCTGTGGAGGATTACCTGTGGAGCTAGCCTAGCCCAGGGCAATAATGATCTAATAAATTACACTGGCCAGACAGGTGGGTATTACGCTCAGTTAAAAATATTTATTCAATATAGACTTCTACAGGTACTTATTGAGGTAAAACAAAAACAAAACAAAAATATTATTCCGGAAACTAATTAAAAATCTAATTTACTAGGATACTTGGTAATTAATTACCTTAATTACTTAATCCTTCTACCCCAAACCCCAAATATAATTAAAATTAATGCAAATACAAGTTATATCAAAATGGTTGACTACACCTGTTCAGAAATTGAGAGAGCTTTTTCGAGAAGAACAGGTAAGAAACTTGGATTTAGACTTGGGTCTAAATGTTTGTCTCCTGTTTTAAATCGCCAATATTGCAATATAGTTTATATGTTTCATTTACATGATTTAGAAATGCCGGCAGGAGTAGTTGGCACAGATCATCATAACAGCTCATATTACGTCCCCACCGAGGGGCTCAACCTAACCTATGTTAGGGTGATTAGGCCTTAGTCAACCACGCAGGCCCAGTGCGGATTAGTCAACTTCACATACACCTTTGAATTTCTTTGCAGATTTAGGCAGGTTGCCTCACGATGTTTTCTTTTACCGTAGGAAATTCGAACAATGAAAAACACATTGGTACATGGCAGAATCGAACCACGGACCGACTCCAAAGCGTCACCGACGCTCAGGCTTGGCACTATGCTTTTTTTTATAAGTACGTCTTTGATTGCAATTGATTGCAATTGTTGCAAACCTATGCTCTTGAATACAGTATAGTATAGTGTAGGGTTCCATACAAAGTACTCCTTCTCGCAGACCCATAATTGCAATAAACTATCAGTCAGCTTTTATGACACCCACGGGAAGAAAGGCAGTCCTTTAAATCTAGGATCTTCCTTAAATCCTTTAACCGCCTGTAATCCTACGGAACCACAATTTAAAGCTCGGTGCCAACTTGTCGAAGATTTAACCACATTCAAATTCGCCGGTTTCTTCGTAGTTGTGGAACTAGGAATAGCGGCCACACGTGTGGTAGTTAGTTGATCGAGGCCCCAAACGTGTGGAGTGCACTCAGCAGGATTAAACTCGCAGTTTAATCCCGTTGTTTTAATTTTTTTGCTCCCGTTCTCGACGCGGCGCGGTCTCTGTTCCAAATAAAGAATGAAAGGTCTTTAGGATTTGTGCTGTTTGTTTGATGTTCGCGTTGGTGTTTTTATAGCTTTTACTGAGATGTTCGATGTCGCAAATGAATGAATTTTATTCGCAAATGATTATTCAATATGATGAATCAATGAACAGTTCATTTTTGTCTATTTTGAATGTTTCATAGTGTTTTGAATTTTGGAGGTTTAATTTGTTTTTAAAAAGAATGTTTATGTTATAAAATAAGAAAATATAATATGTTTATTTTATTTATAATATTTATGTATTAGTATATTATGTATATAACATTATAAAAAACTACATCTACTTCCTTTCTCTGCACCACCCAAAGGTTGACTGGTAGATAATGCCATTGGTATTAAGTCCGCTTCTGTACACAAATTGTACTGGAAGATTAAATAAAATAAATAAAAAAACAGTGCCATCTATTATCAAACTAGGTTGGTAACCTGCTGCGTTTTAGTTGCCCGCGCCTCTAGCCTCGGATACTCAATTTATGAGTATTATACCGGGTGTAACTGAACACCCCAATAACATTTAAGGGGCATATAAGTTAAATACTAAATGGACCTTCGGTGCTTGTCTGAGACCTAGAACCCCAATACTTTGAGAGTTATTTGATTTTAAACTGAAAGCAAAAACTTTCAAGTGACAACCATAATCAGCACAAAACTTAACACAAAAGAAATTTAAACACAAAATGACACGTGACAGACGTGAGCGTAGTAAGTAGGTGTATATTGGGCATTCTAAAACAGTTTTCATCAAAACACCGCAAACGAACGGAGTGAGATTTGAGCTACGCTTCGCTGCGCTCTAGCTCCGCTACGCTCCGCAAATCTCACTGCGTTCGTTTACGGTGATTTGATGAAAACAGTTTGAGATTGCCCAATATACATTATACAGGGTTAAATTATTAATACCATTAAATTGTAATTTTTGATAAATAAAGAGTTATGCGAGTATATTGAATCACCATATTTGTTTTCATTAATAAAACGCAGAAATTTTTGTTAAAAATATTTTTTTATTATAAAGCAAGTAACAAATATCATCATAGCTAAACTAGAACAATACTTTAAATACAAATTTTCATTCAAGTACAATTTACTGAAGTCATAAATTACATGTGCTTAAGTACCACTTTTTTATGAATAAAACATTCCTTAGAGCGCACTCTTTTTTATGAGTTATACAATTGAAGTTAGCTCCACCTTTAGCATAACTATTGCGCAATGTTGCAAAATTAGGACAACCTTTGCCTTCAACATTTATCAAAAAGCAGTCAGAACACAAATCTTTAATCCATTTTTGCTTTTCAACACCTTTCATTATTATGGTTTGGTCCTTTAAAATTGGAATAATTAATCTCTTAAATTCTCTGAAATCTATATTGCCTTGACTCCAGTATATTCCTCTGTTGCGTTCAATCCAATTGACTGCTCTTTTTTCTTCGGCAGATAATTTTAGATACGAATATGGAGGTTTTATTAAAAAGACTTGCGTAAACTCTTTTGTGGCTAACGCAAATTCCTTAATAATAAAATTATTTTTGCAGTCTTTGAATCCTTGAACATCAACAAAAAGTATCGAACTCTTATCAGCACTCATTGTTTCGTTGTATTCCACTGTTTAACATAAAGTTGAAGTTTGTTCTTTCAAATACCTTTTGATTGCACTTTATTTAGTTAAGATATTTTCTTCACAATATTGCTCAGAGGTTTGTACTCAAAAATGCAGTCATTTAAAATCAAGCAATATGCTGCTGTCTGATCCGGGATTTCTTGGTCTGTTTCAATCTCCACTCTAACATCGATTGATCCCTTTATCATTTCTTGTTGGTGAGAACAATCAATAACAAATAATGGGGCAACGTCTCTGAATTCCTTCAAGCTCATCAACGGCTCTGGTCGCCGTCCATGATAAGACTGTTGGAATCTTGCATATTGTTCGTATAATAAATTAAATTTATCCTCTGAGAAACTGACATTCAATCCTTCATAAGGGTAATACGATGAATTTAAATATACTTTTACATCTCGTACATTGCAGTGATCGAACTCTGCCATTGACATTTCCGCATTGTGTTTGCGATTGGTTTGCAAGGCTATAATAACGAATCTTGGTTTCTCTATCTGTGACGAAGTTTTGATAGACCAAGTGTGTTTACGTGTCTTCGGTAATAATGGATATTCATACAAATCCCAATTTCGAAATGCTAGTGTAATAGGCCTGTCCTTTTCTAGATGTTTCAACAAATTGATTCTTTCACGATCTGATACTTTAACGTGCGGAACTCGCCAAACAACTTTGCTAATAGTTATATCTTCGACCACCTCTCCGACATTTAATTTCAAAGCATTGAGATTCGTATTGCTTCTTAATAGCACCAATTCATGTTTGGAGTTAATTATAACTTTTTCATAATCTTCTGCAAAACCTAAAATTTTCTTCAACGGTACAGAAGCCGAAAAAATTCCTCCGTTAAGATTGTTTGTACCAGAAGTTGACCATCCCCATACACGTGAGCATTTAGATTCATTATCATTTAACGAGAGGTACGATTTTATTGTTGTAGTTATGCCAGCATTTTTTATTTTGTCTATTTCTATTCCGTTTAACTCATATCGAATATCTTGAAATAAATATAGTATTGGATTGTTGATAAAATACACATTTGATATTTTTTCTTTAGTCGAACTATTATATCTACATTACATCCAAAACTATTACATCCAAAACATTTGTAATGCAAAAATAAATAAATAAATAAACATTGGCTTTACCCTCAATATACAAAGTGCTGAGTGAGGGTAACAGACATAGATCTTGTTGATTAATAGGTATTCTTATTTCATCATTCTTGTTGAAACTTGTTACGTACGGTTTATAAGAATGATATTCGAAACTTTCAATACTATTGTCGTATGATGTTGATTGAGATATATTTAAAATATTCATTTTAACAAGCCAATCAACTTCAAAAATTCCTTATTGTTTTTGGTGAGCTTCTTTTTTATGTGAAGCGGTGTGCTTTTATGAGGTGATCTTCTAGTACTAACTTGAATGCAAGCTGTGTCATGATTTTTATTGAAATTTATCATTTTTACGAAAATGTAGATACAGTTGTACTTCTTCGTCTCGTAAATTGATTTGTTTATTCTCGGCGTCTAATAATTGTATAGTTATTGCACTTATAGAACTTTTATTTACAGGAAAATATATTAGATTTTTCGGCACTTCAATGATCCGATAACCAGGTGGTACGTTAGGAACAAACTCGTGAATAATATGACTTGCAGATCCGTTCACGAATGACCCACTAACTACGTCGCATTCGATGCGCACAATGGTTGTTGGCAATATACTGACAGGATACAGAGATTCGGTCCTTTTTAATGCCTTTATTGTTTCTCCACCAAAACCTAAAATCCTTCCAAGTGAGTCACTTTTGTTGAAATGAACATCTTTAGTACAAAAAATTGTAGTTTTTAAAGTATTATTATTACAAGTTAATTTTAACATTGCATTTCTAATGTATGTCTTTAAATAATCACAGATATCTTGAAGTTCATAAGCTCCTTCAGGTATTTCGATTACTTCGTTATCGTCATAGTAGAATTTATTATTTCTTTTATCTATGTTGGGTATAGAATTAAATGTTGAAAAATACAACAATCCACACTCATAGTATCCACTTAATTCCAAAGTAGGTGAGTAGTTTGTTATCAGAGAGGATCCTTTTCCAGTTATAGACACAGTGAAAGACATTTTACTACTGATAAAGAATTTTATTTCAAGCTTTATATAAATGTGTTTTCCAATACTCCTTTAAAAATTTTATACAAAGGTGGCCGCAATTAACAGAGTCAAATGTTTGATATTGCTCATAGTTATAATTTAAAGAAACATTTCTTAAGTAATCAAGTAGTTCTAACGGAGGTTTCAGATTACCAAAACTATCAAAATATTCAGCATACTTATTTTCTTTCACGTAGGCTACCCAATGTGTTCCAATGTTATTTGAAGTATCTAAATTTATAATACCGCATTCTATCTTCCTAGGTTTTGAGGGCAACGTATCCCTCATGAAAACACCACGAAAAAATGGAATATCACTAGCATGTTCTAATATATCCCAATTAGTTAATGCCCGCCTAGGTAGCCGCTTTATTAGTTTTTTGAGGGTTTCAAATATAGACCTGCACCCTTTTTATAAGGTCTAATATATAATCCTTTTCCGAGAGCAACCGCCTCCATCATCTTATTATGTCGTTCCGATTCTTGAAGAGCTTTTTGAGCTGCTTTTGAATCATTAACCGCTTTTGCTATGCCAGCTGCTCCACCAGCCAGTGAACCTAAAGCTGATAATCCCGCGAAAATAGGAATTAACGGTAACAGTCCTCCACATTTTGGAATAGGAATACAACGAGGTAAACTCATTTTATTTTTATTTCTAAATAGTTTTTTTGCAGCGGCGACCGCATATTTAATAGTAGAATTTGTGTCTTTAGATTTTATTTTTTTTAATTTAGATTTGAGTTTTTTCACAGCCGTCATAAACGACCGAGCACCTGCACCAGCTCTTAATTTGGCCTTCATAGCATTTTTTACTATCCATAAAGCAATTTTTTCTTTCTTTCCAGCGTCTTTTGATTTCAATCTTCTTTGAGCCATATTTAATAGATCTAGATCAGCTTTGTGCCTTACGTTAGCGTCGTTGTTTATGTAAGCAATATCGTGGTGCATACAAGCGTTATCCAATTTATTAATTCCTCGCTGACCCTTAAGTAATCGTTTCTGAAGCTTTGTGCCGGGTCCGCAATATTGGTAGCCCGGTAAATGTAACTCAAACGGAATCTTATTTATTAAGCTGTTTATGATACCACTTCCTTTCTTCATTGATAAACAAAAAGTGAATCAATAAAGATATCTTGAGCTATTTTATATCATAAAACCAATTTATTCTTATCAACCCAACTATTTTCGCTATTACTTAATCCTAACCATTTTACAAACAATTTGTTTCCTTTTCTTTTTATAACCTTTTCAATGAGGTATAGGTCTGGAAACTTAGTTTTTTGTAACTCGTATGCATAAAATGAGCCGAGGATTCTTTGATTGCGTCTGTCCTCTATTTGATAAGTTGTTGGGTTAGTGTGATTAACTTTTACTATACGAAATATTTCGGTGGACCAGTTTGGCGTATAGCCTTTGTAAAAATCTGCTTTATATCTACTTATGCGAACATAATCACCAACACGAAATGTATATCCCCGACTTGTTTTATTCTTTTGAGAATTCATAATATAACCTTTGACTATAAGCTCATTTACTTTGTTAACTTCCACAGGCTTAAATTTTGTTATTCTATGCAAAGTGTTATTGTAGTGTTCTACAACGTCCTTTAAAATATTTTTATACCATTGGTAATTTCCGTTCAAACTAAATAGTTTGTAAAGGTGAGATTTAATTGTTCTTATAACTCTTTCTACTATAGATGCTTTTTTAATAGAATATGTTGAATAATGATTAATATTATACTTTTTCATTAATTGTTTAAAATTATCATTGTAGAATTCTGTGCCTAAATCAGTTTGTAAATTTTTAGGTTTTCGTAATGATGTAGTTAAAATACTTTGCATTGCATCTGTAACATAATTTTTCGCTTTTGATTTTAAAGGTCTGATCCATACATATTTTGATAAAGTGTCAATTACGATAAGAATATATTTATACCCTTTATTAAACTGTGAATATTTTTGCAAATCTATGAGGTCGGCTTGCCATAAATCATCTATTCCTTTTATGATCGTACATCGCCGAGAAAAATTCCTTCTTGCTGCTTTGTGAAGCTCATTCACTATGTCTTGTTTGCTCATTATTATCTGGTTTCTCTTGAAGCATGTGATCAATTTCTGTCCTTGTGTAAAACAAGGTGGCTAGCTTATTAAGTATTGAACTTTCAAAATCATTTAAACGAATATTTACATCACTTAAAATATTAGTTCTTAGTTCGTGTGTCTTTTCATCCACGTAAGCTTTATTGGCGGCTTCGTCATCATTGCCTGGCGATATAAGCCCTTTTAATCTTGATGATTTTAAATCATATTCACCTGTTTCTGACTTCACTAATGTATCGTTGAGATTTCCAATATATTCCTCTAATCGTAAACGTTTATGAACGTGATGACCAAATTTATCTACATTCATTTCCGTATCTATGCGGTGTTTGCTGTATAACTACTGATCAGTTTTTTAAAATTAGGTTCCTTATATTTGGTGTTTTTAATGATGCCTGCTTCGTACAGCTCTTCTATAATCGCAATAATTTCATTATCTAAGCCGGTATTGCCAGCATCACGAGATGCAAACAGTAATTTCAATCGATCTACTAATTCATTTGGATCATCCCAATAAACGTAATCTATATCTTTCTTTACACTTTTTAAAAGATTTATTCCTTTTCCTACCGTAAGACTTTCTGTGCTGTCATACTTATTTCTAGAGAACTTAAACAGTGGTTTAATAATATGCATGTACTTAAACCCTTTGTTACTATTAATTGGCTTGCGTGGATCACAATTACGCCTATGTGCATTCGTTTCTATTAGAAGCTCTTTATAATTTTGCAAATCTTCATCTGTGATAACATCCAAATTTGGTGTCTTTTCAAATAGTAATTCTTTTAATCCAAGAGTTTTGTTTAAACTTCGATTTCCAATTTTTATAATTTTTCCGTCGTCGAAAACACGTGTTTGGCCGAGCATAAGTTTTCCTCGTTCATTTTTTATTCCAAAAGGGATATTTGCGTCGGGTGAAGCACACCACGATAAACTATTAAGTGAAACATTTGGTGATGATTGAAAGGACTTAAAGGAAGCATCACTCATATTATTGTTGTCAGAAGGTGATACGACAAGGGTTTTTTCGGAATTAAATTTTTTATAGAACTGTTGTTCCTCTTCTTCATTAAAATCGTCATCAGAAAAATTTGTTGCCTCGCTGTCATTATGTTTATTGTTTTTTATTGTATAATGTTCAAACTCATCCTCATCTTCATGAGAAATTTCATTGTTCTTAATGGCTATTTGTTTCAGTGGATCGGTTATAGGTTTGAATATGGATTCCAGAGTGGCATCATTTGTATTTTTCATATCCTTTATCATTTCAACCTTTCTTTTTACAGCAGCTGCAGCTTTTACAATTTGTTTTTTAAGTTGCTTTTCCATTTTGACAAGGATTCCGTTCAATGCAAAATCCAGAGTAATAGTGATTGTGTATTGATGAAACAATAACTTATGTATATTAATCTACTACTACAAAAGTATCGAATGCCATCCTATAACATCCTTTATTTCTTTCGCAGTCTTTATTGATCACAACATAATTAAATGGTTTATTCCAAATAGTTGAGCACATTTCACGGAACTGAGACCACGACATATCTGAACCTACATGCTCATCGTAAACGTGTTTTAAATTTACATCGTCTTGTTTAAATAAAATAATGAGGTTAGAATTGTCCCTTATAAGTTGTTTAGGTACTTTACTGTATGTTTGGTTAATGTAAAAACAATCAATATTCTTATGTCGACCCATAGCAAAATAATCCCGAATGCTATTTTGGTTTTCACAAGCTACGTCGTCGAATATTATAATGGAGTTTGGCAAAGCTTCGTGTGGGCTTATGATATCATTATTATGGTTATATTTACTATAAGATATGTCTGCAACTAAATCTAATACTTTTTCTAAGAACACATATTTTGGTTGGTATAATGATTTAGAATATACATATAAGTTACGAAAACGTGCACCATTCTCATGTAATAACAAACCTATTACTAAGTTTGTCTTGCCGCAATTTGATGGTCCACAAACAATACATCGTATAGTGCTCGGCAATAAGTTGCCATGTCGCTTTGCTTCACATAATGATGCAGGACAGATATTATAATCTAATTTTAACGTTTCCTTTTGTTTGAGGAACTTCATAGCAACTTGTCCGTTTTGATTCGTGGCTTTTAACAAAATGGATATAACACTTTGCGTTCGTAATAATAAGAGAACTAGCAGTATATTTACTTGTAAGTGCACTCACTCCACCATATAGACTAAGCATTCGACGGCGGTAACAATAGCAAGGAGTAGAAGAATTTGGATACTGTTACCACTCATTATATTAAGTTATTGGACGTGTCTAGAACACACAATGTTAAAGCATCGAGAAGAATGGAGAGAGAAGAAAGAGCTCTCACCCCTCTCGAATCGTGCAATAAAAAATGATATGAGTAAGGAATCGATGCTTAAAAATAAACATTGTTTAATTACTTGCATCCCTACTTTAACAAAGTAATACACTGCGTTCTTTAATAAATAAAACTATATTTTTAATTTTATTACCATTATTTTAAACTATGTATTTGAATTCTAATAAATTTTATCTTAGATTTATTTATAGAGGTAATTCTGAATGAATGTTTTTCAAAATATTTGATTACATTATAGAGGTGTTAAAATAAAAACAAATATTTTCATACAAGTCTTTTTTATTTTTAAATAATATTTATTGAAAACAATACAAGACTTAAACTAACATAACTATTTAAAATAACATAAGTCTTAGTTAGTAAAATTTATAAGCATTACTATAATTTTTCAGAAGAATAATGTTGTTGAAATAATGTATCTCCGTGAGTGTACACGTAACTAAAGATAGTAGGTACGCATCTAGCACATTAGAGAATTTTAATATACATCTACAAATGTTTTAGGTCAGCAATAGTTATTTAAAAACTATAACTGTAACCACATATTTTCTTAGAGATATTAGTTATAATATTTTCTGCTTGATCCATTATTGGATCAATATGCTCGGTTACCACATATTGTGTTTTTATTAATGGATCATTGCTGGTTGATTCCAGATCTAATATTTCTAATTTAATTAATCGCCGCCCTTTAGTAGGTATTGTTTTAATTAAATAAGAAGGTTCGTTCCCCTTCGTATTCTGCAGTAACTTGCTTCTCCTCTTCATGGGCTTCTTTTTATTAAAAAGACTTTTAACCACCTTGGCATGCAGCGGTGAATCTTTAGCATTCCAATGTGGAAATTCTTCAGAGAAGCCCTCCAACATATCTTGCGCATTTTGCTCAAAGCAAGGAGGATAATCTTCTGTTGCCTCCTTGCTTATGAGTAGCGACTGCGAGATTTCTTGGGTATTCTGAAATTTAATTTATTATGCAACAAAAATAATTTCACATCGAAGAAATGATTGATATAGTGGCGGAGGTAGAAGAGTATATCTAGGATCCACAAGGAGGCTGACTATCTTATACGGAACCGATAGAATATGAGAATCACGATAACAGCATCACAACCATAAGGTTTTAACAACAACATTATCTTCCAACTAAATCAAATATACAAATAAACATTAACTAGTGATCTAACCACTACACAAGAAAAGAGTTTGAAGAAAAATAATTTATACGACTTACCATGATGTATTTGGGTGACCGTAGTTGTCACTTGATTAATTATGTGTGAAACAAATTTTAAAAACATTCGACTTTAATAGCTATTTATAGTGTAAATATAATGCTGACATAACAACAAAGCATTCGCACGGAATCGCAATTGGACAAATTACTAATGAACTATAAGTTGGAATACCTAAATCAGCAATAACATGTCCCAACCAGTTTCGAATTGTTCATTGCGTGTGCTATTTTATTAATAGTTTTATATTTTATGAAATAAAAAAAAAACATGGTAGCTGGTTTATAACGTTATATATTTTCATCGTTACAATACAACATTAAGTATTTGATTAAAACTAGGTAATTAATTTACCTATTTACCATTAAAAAACAATGTATAATACTATTAAACAAATAACTGATGGATAACAATATTAAAATTAAATAACTTTACAATATAAAGTGCCGTGTCGGTACATACTATACAATTTCATGTATGTTTTTATTCTATTAACTTATTCATTACTTAAGCCATATAATAAATAAATAAATAGATGATGGGGTAACATATTTCTCAACTTACAATTTGATTCATGATTACCATTAAAATAATAATAAACTATACAATACGGTGCTTCTAAAGAAAAACTAATGATATTAAACTAAACTATCCCAGTGACCCCATGATAAAGTAGAAATTTTGTTTTTTAATATGATACGTTTATCGTCATTACCTGACAAAGCTATTTTGTTCTGTTCTTGAGTAAATATTTCGTGCTTAAGAGATTTAAATATGATATTTTTTCTCTTCAAAAATGTATTTTCATTTAATACCTTGTAATAATCTTTATATTGTACATCTTTTAATACTTGCTTCTGTATGCCTTTTGCTTTTTTTAATTCATCTTCTGCCGTTTTAATACAGTATAACTTGGACCTTAATCCTACAAACTTCGAAATCAAACTTCCTCCTAGCTCATCTTTAAAGAGACCTGGCACCTTTTTGTTCCAACTAGGAATGTCGTATACGTTATTTACAGAATAATTACTAGTGTCGAAATAGGGAAGAAAATTTGATTTTAAATCCGCATAAAAATCTTTACTTTCTATTGAATACAAAAAACTATCAGTATCCGTATAACAAAGTTTTAACTTTTCCTTATAAAAAGGCTTCATAATAGAATAATGAAAATCAAACATGTGACTCTTAGATATTTCCAAAACGGAAAAACCAATGTATATAGGTTTATCCAAAGTGATTGTTTCAGGCTTCATTTGAATGGCTACCAAGTTTTCAGTGAAAATTGTAACACTGTGAAAATTTGGTCGAGCTATCATTTGCTCTGCACAGAAACTTTTCTTTGTTTTGTTACTATCATCATTCCACTTATTGACTAATTTCACATTAACCCTCTTTTCTGTGTCTTCTAACGTCTTGCCAAATATACTGTTGTTAAGAAGTTTGAAGAAATCTTGTTCAAATGTAGATTTAGCTTTTTTTCGTAATTCAGTATTCATGTCAATATACTGCTTTAAATAAGGACTCTGATTAAATTGAATAACTCTATGTATTTTTTTTAACAACAAACCATGTTTTATACATGTTTGCAGATGAGCAAAATGTATGACATAGAAATATTTATCGTATAAATTTGGAATCAATTTTGAAGTTTTAGAACCTGGCGGAGTAAATTTTTGAGCACAGAATGGAAAATCGTTATGATCATTATGCAAATGTTCGGGGTATTCTAAATCTACTTCTAGTATATAACCAGTGTCTCCGTTAGTTGGCACATTTATAAAATCTATTCCAGCGATTTCCAAGTCATTCAATAACTTAAAATTGGAATGAGGCAAATAAGCACACATTGCATATCCATAGAGATTATTACAATCGATATAAATTAGAAAGTTATTACTTTTTCTTGGATCGTAAGTTTTTAAATACTTGTTATTGGCTTTTGAATACCTTGTCGAACATAAACATATTCCACCGCGAATACCTTTTTGAATCATTCTTATTATTTCCAGGTCGTGTATTAATTCTAATTTAACATCTGTTTTTAATAGCATGGCATCAAAACTGAGACTCGGTGCTGTAACATAAAAGGCTGGATCTAATTTATAATTCATCTTACATGTCTGGCGAAAACTTTCAAAAACGTCAGCTAATAAAAGAACATCTGACTTAAGATACAAGTCTGTGTATTCACCGAGATTCGATAATTCAAACGTTTGCCAGACTTTTTTTGCATGATCATAATCTACTTTAGATATATTACTATTGCGTAATTTGCTGAAAAAGAACTCCTGAGGCGGAAGTACTTTTTCTTCGTATGAACTCCAAGTAGTCATGTATTCATATGGATACACCCCTTTTCGTTTTATTAAAGCAAAATGCTCACGAGAAGGAAAATAACGCCGCAGATGTTTAAAGTCGTCATTTTTTAAGTTTGCGACAAGTTTCTCTAGACTTGTGCCTAAAAATTTAAAAGAATCAACAAATCGAACAGGTATGATATCTTTATCATTAATTTGAAAAAATTTTGTAAAAGATATGTAGTTTTCCTTATTTTTTGCTATTACTTGTATTTTTCCTGATAGTTTTCCCAACTGTCGTATAAAAAGATGACTGTCATAACCCGCTAAATTATGAAAAAATATAGGAACAAACTTAGGCAAACAATATCTAATATTGCAATAAGAATGAGCTGCACCACGATAGCGTCCTGTAAGTTGGCAATGATCTTTAACTTTATCGTCAAACAATATTTTATCACAAAGAAAACAATTTGTAGCCCGAGCAAAGTTCGCTTTGTCTTCATTTGTTAAACAAATAGCCACTGGCGACTGCAAAACGTTATAAATATCGGTTATATCCAATAATAGACTTTCTAAAAACTTTTCTACACAGGCTGGACCTCGATAAGATACATATTTATTACGCGACTTATCATAAGAACACACAACGTAATAAGCAAATGCTGATGGTACGTGTTTTTGCAATATCTTTGTACAGCCTGATCCAGAATCGAGTTCAGTTGGTTTTAATAATGATTCAAAATCTGCGTATAAGACGAAGGGCATGTCATGCATTCGCTCGTAATGATTAAATTGAATTCGTGTTCCATCACCGGGTAATATTGTCGATACACCACCACAAACATGAGCTTTCAGTTTATCATTACTATCAAAGAATATCATACAATCCTCGCATAAATATATTTTAGAATGATGTTTAGTTAATTGAAGACGAAGTAATTTAGATAAATCTTTAATAAGACAGTAATGGGTGCGTTTTCTGTTTTCCAGGAAAAGCATATTAATGTGATGATCTTTGCGAATCTCGCTTTTGTATAAAGGTCCGACAATGTTACCATTCTTTTGAATGCCGTAAATATTAATACTTATGCGAGGATTATTCTTTTCAAAAACTTTGATGTCCGCAAACCCAACTGGAAAAATCATATTTTTGATATTGAGTACATTTTTAAAGTGTGGGTAAGCTGACGTTCGATGTGCGTTTCTGTTTATAGGAAATAGTGCTGCCATGACACACCATAAAAAACAATAATTATCAGAATTTTGAATGTTGATACATGCTCGTTTACATTTTATGGACTTTGGTAATTCTATAAAACTGGAGCCTCTTAACGGGTTATATTTGTTTATATTTACTTCTAGATATAGGCTTTGTAAATAGGCCCACCCACTATCTCTTTCTTCAAATTCTTCAATTTTTTTGCAAATTAAGTGAATAATTTTTGAAAACATATCTTCAAAATTGAAGTTTTGATGCAAGATGAAGTTTTCCGTTGCAAATGACTTGATTGAAATCGAATCATACTTACTAAGCAGAAAGAATTCACAGAAAAGTTCAAAATTAGCTTTAACATTAGTGTGAGCTTGAATTTTCGCTATGAGCAATAGGCGTACGCGAGAGCGCAAGTGCCATAAAAACTCGGCGGGCAGGCGAACACGCGCACTATCATGACCCTCATCTTGATATCGAACACGGTACGATGCTATACGATTACGAAAAGCGCTATGAACTTTTTCAACCCCCTCACTATCAACGACCGAACTGTTGTTCTTATGTAAAATACTTTTCAAATGTGCAGAGAAAACTTTGTTATTTACGGATACGTCACAAACTGAACAGAAAGTAGACCTCGACATTATGATTTGGACACTACAAATTCTCAAAGTTAAAGTAATAAAGGCTTAAGTATGTAAGTACCTAATCTTTGAGTTTGCTAACGATAAACAATAAGTAAACCAGCTAAAACATAATTTACGCAGAGAGAAACAAAAGAGAACCTATTTTTTAACTTTATCTTTATAAAATATCCCCTCTGTGGTAAACTTTGCCTTAGCTAATTTTACAAATTTTTTTAATGCGTAAAATTCTGGAGATTCTGCTTCGCCTTGCAAGCGTACCCAAACGATAGCGCGCTCGCACCGGTCAAGGCCGCTGAGATTAGATACCTCTTTCTGGTTGTAGAGGCGTAGCTCCACTAGCAAGTCGCCGTCGAGCTGTGCAGTCCGACGCGTTACACCACCAGGTACTCGGCGTGTCAGGATACTGGTGGTCTTGTTTGGCAGGTTTGGCGGCCGCGAAACCTCGCTGTCCGACTCTGAGTCGAACAACCACTCAGAAGTATTGGACGACGATGTATTCTTCACTTCTGCACTCTTCGCCTTCGATAGGCACTTTATCGCCTTGCTTCTCTTCTTTGGACTAGGGAGATAGAAAAAGGATACACGATTATTGTACACATTAAACACTTGAAATTTAGATATATGTAAATATAGCAATAAAAGTACCTGATGTCTCCGTCGTCGGTATCAAAGAAAAGGTCAGATTCACAGCTCTTCTTGGCTGACCTTTTGTTTTGCTTGCTATCCGACCTGAAAATAGTAAATGTCATATTAGTATTAAGAGTGGTTACAAGAAAACGAGTTGAAGATTCACATCTTCAATTCATAAGATAAAAAAAATATCATCATCATCAGTCAATCAGCATGCCACTGCTGGGCTTGATGGTCCCTCGTGAAGACAGCACTTGGAGAGGTCACGTCATATACAGCCTGGTCCAACGGCTCAATTTGTTGAAGCATGAAGATGATCAACCACTTATAGACAATTAAAGAATAGATATAAAGTATAGCAATAAAGTATAAAAACTTACGAACATTTTTCAGCTGTCTTGGTCTTGAGATTTTTTGATGAGGAGGTACTGAAGCACTGTTAGTGGTCAGAGATAGCACTGGAGTGTACTGTGACTACAGTTTTTCCGGATTTTATATAAGAAAAGTGCAATGCAAGTAATAATTTTACTGAGGTTCTCAACCTATACCTTATCTTTATAATCATTTTTATTTAACATGACTAATCTAAAAAAGAATGCTCATTAATTTTTATATTGTTAAATAAGTAAGTAATATTATAAAATATTATATATATAATCATAAAATTATTAATTTCCGTCCAAATCATATCCACACAAAATATTTATAAGAAAACAAATATGCATTCACGGATATGATGTCTATACGTTATCGAGAATCCTAATGCATTCACTTCCACTTCCATGGTCAGTGTTCGTTTTTCAAACACTAAAGAACTGACACTTTATTTAGAGAAAATATTTTTTTTTTCGTGATTTTTTTATCACACCGCGCGTTTTAGGCAAAGGAGACGCGAAGCGCTCTGGGTACTATGGTACCCGGGACGTGTGAGTGGAGCAGTTCTCAGGTCTGCAACAAAATTTTTGATCCGCAGTTGCGTATGATCCAAAAACGGTCCGATCATCGGCTGAACTTCGTCAGCTATATAAAAAAAAAGTACTTACGTAGCAAGAAAGAAACAAAACGACGAACTGACGCAATTACGTGTATTGGATTTTTATTTTCGAGGTAGTAATAGATCGTTATTCAGCATCACAACATCTAAGAGAAGATTATAGTTTGGTAGTTTACTTTCAAAAAGTCGGTTCCATACTCGAAATATAAAACTTAATAACGTTTTGCACCTCTGACTTTCATGATATTTAGCAAAATTTGATATTTACCCATAATTCTACCAATGTGCAATATGACGCGGAAATAATCAGCAAATTAATTGTTTGTCGTTTATTTCCACAAACTTGCAATACAATACTGTGCATATACAGCAAAATAGTTGGTAACCGTTTAATTCTGCTGATGCAGAAATCTCGTGTAAGGCTGCATGCTCCAAATTTTTTTTCATTTCGGGTTTATTATATTTATTTAAATTATACATGTACATACATATTTACAATTACTAACGAATATTATCTCCAAATTAAAAAGTCTTCTTTATAATAACGGATGCGATTTCTAATTTTCATTTTTCGATACTACTATTTAAAACAGATAAACAATAGGTATATCGTTCTATTAGGCGAACCGAATGTATTTATAGCATAACGATATTGATACGACATGAGGACAGAACCATAGAAGTTTATGAAAATTATTGTAATAATACATAGGTGGTATTCATCGGCAGCATCTCATACACGTTCCCACCGCACTACCCTATTTAATTAGGATGTTAAGACCTTAGTCAGCCAAGGTAGGTAGTTAAAATGTTCTTAATATTTTTTATATTTTCATTTTTTAAATTATTGGAATATCTATTTTCTATTTTTTATTCGTGTGATGACTGGAACACATCTTTCAGGGATTAGCCCGCCCTTTTAAATATTTTGTAAAAATCAACAATTTTATACTTTGTTTTATAATAAAGAATATATTTAATTGAAGTAATTTAATAAACAAATAAAAGTATTAACGTATGAAAGAAGCCTTATTATTTGAGTAAGCACTCGTAACTGGATATATGAATAATGTGCAATAAATTTATTGCTGATAAATGAATTTCGTGGGAATGCTTTGAAACTGTATGGCAGGCAGAGTGTAGAACGGTACTTATCCGAGAGTTGAGTCCTGAAGCTACGAAACCTCAGCCTGTTTAATTTCTGTTGTTATTGCACTGCTACCTAGTTGAATGCCTTAATATTCTGAGATAGAAAACCTTGAAAATGTGTCTAGTAAATCGCAATCAATCAAAAGTATACTGTTTACAGTCAAACAACACAACACAATAGAAACATTATGAAATGAAATGAAATAAAAAATCTTCTTTTCCATTTAACCCTATATAATGTATATTGGGCAATCTTAAACTGTTTTCATCAAATCACCGTAAACGAACGCAGTGAGATTTGCGGAGCTAGAGCGCAGCGAAGCGTAGCTCAAATCTCACTGCGTTCGTTTGCGGTGTTTTGATGAAAACTGTTTTAGAATGCCCAATATACACCTACTGTAGTATTCCTCGTACGCTTACGTAGGGCTGTCGGCACTTAATACCAAAAAAAAATTTATTTAGTTTGTATGGGAAAAAAAAGTAGGTTTGTTAGCCCTAATATTTTTCCTACAGAATCTCTATACTTCTGATGGATACATACCCTTAAATGTTATTGGGTTACAGTTACACCGTGTATACTCATCTAACCTAATTTTATAAAGAGGTAAAGTTTGTGAGAAGTAATCTCTGAAACTACTAAACCGATATTGAAAATTCCTTCACTAGTATAAGTTACAAGTTTACACTGTATCTAAGTAAATGCGTGTAGCAGCGTTTGTGGAAATTCTACTCCTTAAGGGGTGAAATAGGGGTTGACAGTGCGTATGAAGGTTATTTCAATAGTCCGGTATATTAACGATATATAAATAATTAAAATAGTTAAATATCTGTTATAGTATTTTTGGAAATGCGAAAATAATACGGGCGAAGCTAAGCTGCGGGCGGAAGGCTAGTACAACATAAAAACAAACTTAATTACAAGTAGGTAGGTACTAACAATACATGTATTAATGCGAGCAAGAGCAACATCTTTATCGAAAATAATTGAGATAAATACGAGTGGTGGACCACGGGAAAAATTGACTTCCGATGGTTCACCTAAGTGGACCACGGGAAAAAATTTCTTCCTGTGGTACAACTGGGTGAACCAAGGGAAGTTTTTTTCCCCCGTGGTACACATAGGTGGACTACGCAGGTGAACCACGGGCAATAACCCGTATAAATTTAATATTAGCACTAATTAAGTAGTGTGTGAAGTGATCGTAGTACAGTCAGCGACTTGAAACGGAGTAAGTATAGTATCTGCTGCACACCACAATTAATTTGAAATGTATTTTTACTCAGACTACAAAGGAAGAAAAGGCACAATTCCAGTTCGCTACTGTAGCTATGCAATGAGCGACTCATCGGTCAGTGAACAAGAAAAAATAATTTCGCTCCATTCCCGAAGGACTTGCCTGAATGGACTGCAACGTCTGAGTTCTGGATTAGCCGAGTGGCGCCTCAAAGTAAATTGTGTGCCTGAACTAATTTGTTTGCGGATGTATTTATATTACATTTGCTATTGCTTCAATTTAAGCATTGTGCATATTGACCTATTTTGGTAGGTAAATTTTTGTGTACCAGTAATTCTTTAAAAAAAAAAGTCGCCCCACACTAGGATTTTCTCCTGTGTCGTGGGTGCAGTTACAAACATAGAATATCACATGCACATAATTGCCCAGACCGGAACAAATTTCTGTAGGCCATACAAAACATTTGTCGCGTACGGGAATCGAACCCGCGACCCGGTGCGCAGTAGGTGATCACTCGATCTCTGCGCTAAATTGTTATCTGTAACGCGTTTTTCTAATATTTTGTAAGTCATTTCAAGATGTGTCCCACTTACGCGTTAATTTTTAATGTAGTTAAGCGTTCCTAATAAGTATAAATCGAACAACAGACTGTCATTGTGTATTTATTTTTATAAGATACTAGCTTTGCCCGCGACTTCGTTCGCATGGATGTCGAAAAATAACAACATGTCTTCCATTTTTTCCCGTTTTTCAACGTTTTTCATTGATGCTTAACTCCTATTAGTCTTAGCGTGTTATTATGTAACCTCGTCAAATAGACTATCCAACACAAAAAAAAAATTCAATCAGTAGTACCTGAGTTTGCCGCAAATTCATCAACATCCAGAAAATTCTTCCTTCTTCTTGTAGCTGAGATACTGAGCTAGAAGAGAGACTTAAAAATTATTTTTTTTGCTTTCTAAGTTCTTGAGTTGTAAGCGGAGAAGGAAGAGCTCTATGAGTGAAATGAGCGACTGAGCGAAAAGAGTAGAACTAATCGTTTTCTTTCACTTTTAAGTGAACGATATTTCTCATGGCTAGTCACATATAAACTAACGCAAAATTAAGACCTAATTCCATCCTGTTTCGATAGCAACTTAGAAGATCTATGAAAAAATCTAGCACCTCATAAAACCAGACTCCACAATGCCGCTGTAGTGCGGGGCCTCCGCGCTATTTATTTTTACGTTCAAAGCGTTAAACTTTATGAAATTTTTCATTAAGCGCGGTGTCAACTAGCGGCCGTACGTAATATCGTTAGGATTTTCATTATTGCCGTGAGCTTTTATCATTATTTGCGCCGGAAACACGATTGTACCGTGTAATCAACACGTCACTTATAGGTGCTCAACATAACGCTTATTGCGAACGGACAAAGTTGAATTTCCTGAGTTGCCTTTAAAACTTTGCGCCGAGGAAATAGTCTGGCTTGAGCTTGTGAGGGTTATCGCTCCATTTTGAGGATATTTTGCGGCGCAGTCTTTTCATTTGTAAGCGGAAGTAGATGGAATATTTGAGGCAAATGGCGCTTTTGTGTTTTGTTATTGACTAGGTACATACATTGATTTTTTGTGAAGTGGTGTCGACAGTAATATTGAATTGAGATGATGACAAAATATTGTTTCAATGTTTGTCATGTACTATCGCGCGCAGTTCCGCCTGATCACCGCTACCACAGATAACATAATACTAGTACAGATGCCCAATCCCATAGTACAAATCCGTGCACGCCTAAGGAAACTATCTCGGGTAACTAAAAAGTTATCATAGCTTTCTAGCCAGGCGGCAGCACTGGACACTGCTTTTTTGTTCCTAAACCAAAGAGAGCACATAGCAATGCTTTGGTTCGAAAATCGACGTTTTATTGCGTAGTTGCGTAAGCATGTCAATAGATGGCAGTATTTTTACAAGCAATTAAAAGCAAGGGATTCTGAGAGAAACCGGAAATACTCGGAAACAGCATCTTAACTGTCACAACAACTTACCTACATGATATAATTTTTGTAATTTGTTAGACTTTAGCATTAATTTGCCTTCTTATTTAAATAAATTCAATGCATATTTAAACCGTCGCTAAGAAACTCAACGTAGAAAACTATTAGAGAGCTATAAAATTTTAGAATTGAACCCACCACATACCTACTTACCCAATATAAGAAATGTTCTAATGGGCAAGAAGACTATATTCTTTGAGAATTTCAATGATTCATGAAGATGTAATTAGTGAATGTACTTAGGTATAGTAAAATAAATAAAACTATTAAAGTCAATTTGTGTACCTACTTTCATTGCATCTTCACCGACCATACAATACAATATTTTAACTTAAGAATTTATCTAAAGAATAATACCTACATAATTTCTTGAATGAATACTTATTTTGTTCAATTAGTTCTACGGTACACCTAATTCGTCAATTTAAATTGACGAATTGCGTAAAATATCGAACTATTGCCCAGTAGGTAATACAATAATTAAAAATTTAGCTAAAGAATTGGGATGATGACTGAATTCTAATTTTTACGACTCGTCATTAAATATTAAAATACCGTGGAAAAAGATGCAGTCCTGTGAAATTAGAATTAAAATCGGCTAAGAAATACATTAGATACAAGCATTTTAAATTGTTAATTTGAAGTCGATTAGACAGAGAGATCCGACATCAACCGTGACGTCATAGTTGAGTACGGCCATATAAACTCCTTGTAAATTGTCGTTTTGATAGAAAGAGATGGAGAAAAATCTTTAATACCTTATATCTTGGTTGTTTTTATAGTTATTCGAAAACCGATTTTTTCTTTCTGTTTATTATATGAATGAGCTTCATTTGAAGCAAAAAAAATTTTTAGTCATCTAGCCTATTGTGAATATTTTTTTTAATGTAGTCTTAATTTTGTTTAATTAGTCGTCATTTTATTCAATTCGTCAATTTGAATTTTTACCCACTATCAATGTTCAGCCAAAATATATCTGTACAGGGGGCTACCGCCTAACTCAAAGCGATCACTCGCTATCGCTTTCGTGACATTAGAACAATAGTTCAAATGTCAAACTATTGTTCTAATGTCACGAAAGCGATAGCGAGTGATCGCTTTGAGTTAGGCGAGACGGCCGCAGGTCGCAATGGCCCACTGGGGGTCGCTCATTCATTGGTCGCCCCTTGCCCCCTTAAAATAACAGATTGATTACTTACCTACTATCAATATTCCAATTATTTCTACAGAATGGAAATTAAAGATTTTTGACAAAGGGAATGTACCCGTTTTTTTTTCACGGGGGGAAATGCGTTTAACCGTACCCGCGCCGTTTTGGCTAGATGGCGAGCGTGTGTGGGGCTCTCCCGGCAGAGTGTCAGGCCTACCCACTAAAACCCCACGGTGTTCTCCCTGAAAGAGAATGTACCCTAAATATTGATTTTCATTTTCAAAAAATAGTAAAGCTGTATTTAAAGTTTTCGATACTTACATAAACCGCGAATTGATCTCGTTAAATTCTAACATTTAAGTACTATTATACTATTTTTAGAACCAATCGACAGGGATCTTTTCTCATACCTAATTTTGTAGGTATATAAAATTAAATAAAGAAAAGAGTAGACAGTGACTATACCTACCTAACTAAGTACCTAATTGAAATAATAATGATATGATAATATTTTTAAAAAGACATTGCATTTGATAATATTTTTAAAAAGCTTAAAATCATACCTAATATCTAAAAGTTATTATTCTGTAAATGAATACTTGACAACAAAGACATGAATGAATAACATTTATTTCAGAAATTAATCCAATCTTACATAAAATTAATATGATAAAACAATAACAACATTAAAATACTCAATTTAAAATTAAGATTGCCAAATAACTAATAATTGAAATTACAAGTACCTAACAATTATTGAAATTATATTAAAAGTAAAATTTAGAATTGAAGTAACAAGAAATAAATAAAAATTAATTTATTAATTAAAATATGTATGTATTAAAATAGAATAAGGATTTCAATGCAACTATATATGTTATGTCATTTAACAGTTTTTATTATTGATTAACAACATTTACAAAAAGTTAAATTATGCTAGTTAAGTTATATAAAATATTATGTAGTAACATGTAGGTTCCTGTCCGATGTATAGTCAGTACATTTACTACAGTGTGCTAGGACACACTAGTAAAAGTACTTAGAAATATGAAAGTGTAAAAGATATTTTGCAATACCTTAGCGGTATCTAAGTAATAAGAACCTATTTGTATATTATTATAACACCTTGTAAACACTTAGTACGCAAATAAACATTTGAATTTGAATTTAAATTTGCTTTGGCCCATAACAGGAGAATTTCCACCACAGTCCCCAGGAAGAATCTGACTAAATCGATGTACTTTTTCATTCATATTAACAGGGTAAGATATTTCCTTAGGCCAAATAAAACGCCTTAGGTAGGTACTTTATTTACCAACTTAATAAAAAAAATACTACGGATCAGTAAAGGAATTGAAAACTTAAGCTCAAAATATCATTGTTAGGGTTCCGTACCTCAAAAGGAGAAAACGGAACTTGTGTAGGATTTATTGTTCGTCTGTGTGTCTTTTAAGACCCCTTTTCTCAGGAACGCGTAGAGATAGATATCAAAATGAAATATCATTCTTCAAAACGACATTTTATTTATTTTGTTGTTAGCTTGACGTGTTGTCAGCAACACGTCGTTTTTTTTATAATTTTTTTTTATAAAAAACGTTTTCCCACACTAGGATTTTCTCCTGTGTCGTGCGTGGGTTGTGCAGTTACAAACATAGAATATTCACATAGACCGGAAAAAAATTCTGTAGGCCATACAAAACATTCGTCCCGTACGGGAATCGAACTCGCGACCCGTTGCGCAGCAGGCGATCAGAAGAAGAAAGAAAGAAAGAAGAAAGAAGCGCGCTAACCGTGCATTACGAAAGTATTTGATATTACGACCGACATTCAAAAGCCTAATAATCGTCGTGTGTGGATTGTTCGTCGAAGTCCAAATTCAAAATTGCGGCAGTCGTATATTGTGTATAATCGTGGTACCTAATTCGAATTGTCCGTTTTTAAAGCCAGTAGGCCCATTCACTTACTACGGTTGGTAACTATAACTGTCATTTTTGAAAGAAATTTTATATCTATTACTAGTCTAATGATATTATGTGTTACCCGGCCTCCCAAACTACTCGCGAAGTTGAAAGAGGTTAAGGCGCATAGTGCTCCCAATGACCTTGCATCGATCGTCCCGCACTGATTACATAGGAGTGAATGAGTGAGAGTGAGGGAAATATTCAAGCAAACCTTTACGCGTAAGATGAATTATTTCAATAAAAAATTAATAAAGGCGAATAAGAAAAATCTAAAAAGACCATCCCCTAGAATATTATTCACTTTATTTATTGAAATCGAAAGTATGTGATTTAACCTAATATTTACGGAGCGATTAGGTTTATAGTTTTAAAATCGAGGCATGTTTGGGTCACATTTTAACCAAGTTTTAATTAATTTATCAAAAAATTAAAAAGACCATCCTCTAAAGAATGCGTTGAATAATAAAATATCTTTTTTAAAGATTTTTTTATTCAATATTTATGAAGAGAACCGGTTTTTTCTGCAGTGATTTTTTATGATTGACGTTACTATGCGCCTTAAGCGAATACAATAGTGTGGAGAGGCACTTCGTCTTACTTCGTCCAACTTCGACTCGCCTCGGGCGACTTCCATTTGTTGTCGGTTTTTGCGCCCGAGTCAAAGGACTCGAAGTTGCACGAAGTATCTACGCGAAGTTCCTCTACACTACTCGGCTAACTTCAGTTTAAATATTAACTTTTTGGCTTCAATACGTAGTCGTGAGTAGGGGTCTCGCGCCCACTCATAACCAAAAATCTCATAACCAATACGTAAAGGTCCCACTCATAACTGCCGATGTGAGAAGACGAAACTCATAACCAACACAACTACACAATTATGTACAGTCGCTTTAATAATTATTAACAACATTAGCAAAAAAGGGTGAATAATATTTTAAATCAAAGTAAAAAGCTTGGTATAAAAGAGGTGTAAAGAGGCATCTTGCAGGTCGGCAAGGTGAGGGTGGCTATTGCGGTGTGTAATCTCTCTCCCGCATTAAAATTAGACAGCACAAACAATACAGAAGACAATATGAAATTTTTATTTAACAAAAAATTAAACCGACTTCAAAAAGTTATAAAAAATATAAGAATACAGAACATCATAGTTTTATATATTGAAGTGCGTGGCAAATTTTAACTAGTACTTATATTTTTTAAGATTTTCCAGGTAATTATTGCTTGGCACCGACTATAATATAAAACTGTGATGTTGTTTGAATTCTTATATTATTTATGACTTTTTGGTGTTATTGAAGTAGGTTTTATTTTTTGTAAAAAAAATTTCAGAACCATAAAATACCAAAACCTTATCCTAAATGTAACAAATACTTTTCTGAAAACCGCATCAAAATCGATTCAGCCAAACGCGAGACAATCGCGGACAAACATACATACAAACATACAGGTCAAACTGAGAACCTTCTTTTTTAACCGACTTTGAAAAAGGAAGAGGTTCTATGTTCCACTGTATCTATTTTTTTAAGTCCGTTAAAAAGGATCTGCTAATTTCATAAATGAAATTTCTTCCAGCAGACCTGTGAAAGGAGAAATTGTCATATATTAGAATTTGCGTGTATAACAGCTTAGAAGGCGATCAAATAGTAAAAACATATATAAAATTAAATGTAAAAAAACCTTTTTAAAAACAAGCTTTTATCTAAATGTGCTAAAAAGAAAAAAATAACTTTTACACTAAAACTTTTACTTATAACGTCATTTCACATTTGACACAATTTATATGAAATAAAAGGCTTGTCGCGAAATTTACTTGTGTGTAGTAAGCAGTTACTTAAAGTATATTACGTAAGCTGAAATTTTGTATACTAAATTTCAGCTCAATTGGTTAAAGATATCTACTTCTAAATTGATTTTCAAGCTTTAGAAGTCCGCCATATTTTATAAATAGTGACGTCATATTATTTTTCGAGTTACTCTTAGCAAGACCATTTATTTGATACCCATATTGTAGGGATGCATTAAAAATAATTGGTCCGCCATCTTGGATTTAGAATGACGTCACACAGTCAACCATGCATTGTCATCCAAATTGAATGTGTATACATTTCAGCTCAATCGGTTAAAGATATCTGCTTCAAAATTGAGTTGCAAGATTACTTACATTGCAAGTTAAATAAAAGCGTGTACATAAAACCATACTATATAACATACTAAATAAAAAATATGAAGAAATACATAGTACACAAATAATATGAATATTATTAAATTTTTATATACTCGTATCATAATTAAGACTTGGATAGATAATATTCTCAAATGCGGCGCTTGAAAGAGTCGATGAGATATAGCTATCAGGACAAACTAATTCTCAATCACTTCTCAATATTGTTATTTTTGTTGAAGATGTCACGGAGAGAAACTATTTATGTATTCCTCGCACTAAGATTTGTTTAGTGCTTACCCGTGGTTCTACCGTTGGTACTACGGTTAGTATAGTACTACGGTTATTTTTTGTTACCCGATCCCGGATTTGGTGACAATGAGACTAATCGAGAACTATACCCCCTCAAACAAAAAAATAATTTTCCAAATCAGTTAATAAATGGCAGAGTTATGAGGTAGCAAACGTAAAAAAAGAACATACAATGGAAATGATAAAGTCCCCCTTTTTGTGAAGTCGGTGAAAAAGTGAAATGACTCGCAATTGAAAGCTGCGTTAAAGTTGCTTTTAAAATAGTTTTATTAAAGCGTTCCTTAATTTCTTCAAAATAATATTAAAATTAAAACCAATAGTTACCCACATGGTGTTCTTTGATTGTCAAAGATAATAAGTAGTACTACAGGCAAAATTAATCACCCGTAGTACTACCGGACACGTGAGTAGTACCACGGGTAAGCACTGGATTTTTTATGTATTGCGTCTTGAAATGACAGTTAAGACTGTGTTGCCGTTTGTACTGTAACTAAATATTTCTTTGTAGTATGAAATAAAAAAAAACAAAAAGTACCTAATTTAAAATTAGTATGCAAGTATATAATAGTAAGCAAGCACTATTGGTCTCAAATGTACTTCAAAGTTTAGGTATTTGCTTTTTTTATGTTCGGTTATGAGTTACTCCTCTAAATTAAATATTTTATAAGTTTAAAATTCATTTCATAACCATGGTTATGAGTGGGTCCTCAAGTCAGTTATGAGTTGCTACATTTTATTCCAGTTATGAGTTTCTGGTTATGAGTGGGCGCGAGACCTGAGTAGGTACATGCGCGTGCTAGTAATTATTTTTTATTAATATTTTCACACGACACGATTATGAGTGGTACACAGTGGTCGCAGGAGCAAATTTTGTGGTTCCTGGAAGCTGCTACTTGAGCGTTCATGACGTGCGAGTCCTGACGGTATTGCCGCGCGGCGCGAATGAGTTTCTCGCGAAGTTCAACGAGTTGGTAGCGACATACTTCGGACTTCGGTTAACTTTCCCGAGTACTTCGTCGAGGAACTTCGCGAGTAGTCTGGAGGAGGCATTACGGTGGCGTTCATGATGCAGTAATGGATGTTAAGTTTCTTTCAAAAATAGCAGTTCTAGTTAGCAACCGAAGTTAGAGAAAAGGCCTGCAGGTCGTCGATAAAACATCAGAAATTAGCATGCACAAATTCACCTCGAAACTCACAGTCGCAATGTTTTTAAACAATTAGTTCAAAAGATGACAATATAATCAAAACATTTATTTAATATTCGTTCTTACCTAATGTATATTTTTTTCTAAATTATTTAACGACAAACGAATAATTGATAACATTTAGATGTTAGAATATGTACCTAATCTGCGATTTAGACATAAAAATGCCAAACACACTTGGAAAACAACAACAACAACGCAAACACTCAGTTCTTCTAGCTCACTTCTGTCAGTATCTGTACTACTGCCATCTGTAGTCATACTTTTTAATTTCAAAGTTATCGACGTCTGGACGAGATGTTAACAATAGCTCACAATAGATGGCAGTTCAAAACAAAAAAGCACAACAAAGCAGACTCATTTTGCAACTTATCAATTTTACTTAAAAAATTAACAAATCTGTTTTGAAAATAATAATTTCTTTTTAATTAACACATCTAGTGGTTAGTTACAGCTTAATATTAACACAATGCGTAAGAATAAGTTCTTACATTCTAGTATGGTACATGCCGCGACATCTATTGATTTTATTTAGAACTAATTATAATTTGTTCCTATCGGGAGCCCATGCCGCTACGCTCATTTTCGTTTGCACTAGCGCTCTCTAGCCCCACCCCGTCGACCTCGAATAGACATGGAATAATGAAATAAAGGATTCTTCTTCGGCCTGCCGCCGAGCCGCCGAGGAACCCCCCGACGCCGATTAGAGAGAGAAAGAGTATTTCTTTTCTAATAGGCCAAAACTTAATGGGGCGTAGCCCGGCGCTTCCGCACGATTCAAGCGAATAAATTTTTAAATGATCAGGCGGAAGTGCTCGCGATAGTACACACAGCAACACGTCGAACTTTTTCACGCCAACGGTTACGTACCGTAGATACGTAGTTATTAACGACTAAAAAAGACTACTTTGGCGTAACAAAGTTCAAAAGTGATCAATAAGTTACAGATTTCATCGGGGTTGGTAAAAGCTCGGTGGCCGAGATCTAGGTCTAGAATTTTTTCCTTTATTGATTGTATTAATTTTTGAATTTATTTAGCATTTTTAAAGAAAATGCAAAGATCTATTTTAAATGTTTTTTTTTGGTATTTCAACAAAACAAGCAATACTTGTCAGATATTTTTTTTTAATTATCTGACAGCCGGGATTTTCTCTTTTCATACCCTGCCATCATCCCTATTATAATTTTCAAAATGAAAATAATAAGGACTGTTAAGTGTGATGTTAATTCCATAATTTTCAATCGCGCCTTAACCGTCCATAATGGCTGTTCTACGTCGTATCACAACTTCGGCTGCCGCAATCAGAATGTGAGAGCGTCCGCTCTAGTTCCTGTCACGGGCTACGATCATGAACTAGCTACTTCTAAGAATATTTTTCTATTACCTACCTCAATGCCTAAACGTCTATTGTGTTGCCATTTCAGCTATTTTTAACCGACTTCTAAAAAAGGAGGAGGTTTCTCAATTTGACCGTATATATGCCTTTTTTATGTTTGTTCGTGGATAACTTCGTCGTTTATGAACCGATTTAGATGATTCTTTTTGTATTCGATAGAGGATACTCCAAGGGTGGTCCCATGTTGACCAAAGTTAGGATCTGATGATTAGATCCTATAAAAATTGAGGGAAACCCTTAAAGTTTTAGGTGTACCCAACGTGTTTTGTGTGTATGTTACGCGATTACTTCGCCAATTGTTGACCGATTTTCAAAATTCCTTTTGTATTCGATAGAGTATACTCCTGGGGTGGTCCCAATATCACTAAAGTCAGGATCTGATAATGGGATCTCATGCAAACGAGGTTATTAAATTAGGGTTCCTTTCACTAAAAAGTGAAAAATAAAAAATATTTTACTAAAAATAAAAACCAACTTCAAAAACATTTTAATGCTTAAAATAATATAAGAATAGGTACAGACAACATCACACTTCTGTATTGAAGTCGGTGACAAATTTTAAGTCTTTCTAAGGGATCATCATTTGGCACCGACTTCAATATAGAAGTGTGATGTTGTCTGTACCTATTCTTATGTTATTTCAAACTTTTCAGTGTTTTTGAAGTCGGTTTTTCTATTTATGTATTGACGTAGGTCCATGACATTGACGACGTGCTACGTATATATCAATGTATTGATACAAAATAACAATAAAATAACAACAAACGTAACATAAATACTATTGTATCGTAACATTATTTTCTTTCTTTCTCTTTCTTTCTTTCAAATTGATGTAAACTTCATCAAACTGTAGTGATAAGTAGTCTGGATGTAATAACAATTAACAACACTCTTCTACGCCCCCACATTTATACGAAGTTTCTACTTTTTAATACGTGGCTTATGAGTGTCCGCGATTCTACGCCATATAGGAGAATGGAGAAGATACAGCAACGTGTACGAGTAAGATGAGTACGACGCTTGAGGCCTAACTTACAGTTGCGCAGTACTTTTTTTAATTTCACAATTGGGATGATGACTGAATTCGAATTTTTACGTCTCGTCATTAAATATTAAAATACCGTGGAAAAAGATGCAGTCCTGTGAAATTAGAATTAAAATCGGCTTAGAAATACATTAGATACAAGCATTTTAAGTTGTTAATTAGAAGGCGATTAGACAGAGAGATCCGACATCAACCGTGACGTCATCGTTGAGTACGGTCATATAAACTCCTTGTAAATTGCCGTTTTGCTAGAAAGAGATGGAGAAAAATCTTTAATACCTTATATCTTGGTTGTTTTCATAGTAATTCGAAAACCGATTTTTTCTTTCTGTTCATTATATGAATGAGCTTCTATTAAAACAAAAAAAATTTTTTTATCATCTAGCCTATTGCACAGCGTGCTTGCTTAATCCAGCAACGTATTCGCTGAGGCCACACTAATTATTACCGATCACTTTGTATGTGAAAATTTATTTATGTTCGTTGCTCTGTTTATCATTTTTAATAATATCTAAACCTTTATTATAGCCGTCCGGCCTCCAGTTACCGCAAGAAAACATTGTAAGCCAGGCTTATCCCGGCGCGACAAAACTCGTAAAACGCTCGAACCGTGTAATCTATAATTAAGGCGTTATCGTAAACTGTGAGGACATTAAAAACCTGAACATATCGTATCGGAGCCGAACGGGAAGAAATCTCGATGGTGCTATAAACTGAGGACGTTTTACGACCGCGCCCACGTGCGGCCACTAAGGGTTGGATATCAGTAGCCTTCAGTGAGAATATTGACAAAGATTTCAGTTTTTTTATCGCTTAGAAGTTGTACCAGGCCTGTATCACTACCAATCGGGGAATGGCTAACGCCGATCCCGATTGTGTCTCTACGGAGGTAGAAGTATCTGGAGGGTTTTTAGCCGGTATGGGGTCTTCTACCCGAGTCCGGCATATCCTTGGGGTGTCCTCGTCAGTCGGCCCCTTGTCGAATCCGTATAAGAAGGATTTTCCCTCCAAAAAAAAAAAGGCCTGTATCACTACGGACTTAGGTACATGATAAGTATCTACCGTTCCGAGAGTGCAAAAACAGCGGGGCTGCCGCGCTCTTGGGATTAAAGCATACTCAGTATACTCACACGGCCTTAATAATAAAAATTTTACTCCTTGGATCATTCTCGGATTAGTTACTCCGTGTTTTGTCTTGTTTTGACATATGACAGCCGACATGACGTGTGGAAACAAGGCAAAACACGGAGTAACTAATTTTTATTAATAAGGCCGACAGTGTATAGTAAGTAACATTTCGCGCGCATTCTTTCGCGTGCTTGATTATTTACCATCCCCAACAACCCTATTGCTCGAGTTTTTACCGACGTGAGGCTTCAGAATGACTAATAACACGCTAATGCGTGGCGTTAAGGTATGATTCAGCTTGGATGCTCAAAGTTTAGGTATTTAAAATGTCGGCTTTTTCAAGATCGAAACATGTCATGTGTGTATGTTACGCGATTTTCATAATTATTTTTGTGTTCGATAGAGTATATTTCTGGAGTGGTCCCAAAGTTACCAAAGTCAGGATCTGATGATGGGATCCCATGAAAATCGAGAGAGTTACTTTCACTAAAAAGTTAAAAATAAAAATTATTTTACAAAAAAATAAAAACACTGAAAAGTAAAAAATAATATAAGAATAGGTACAGACAACATCACACTTCTATATTGTTGTCGGTGACAAATTTTAAGACTTTCTAGGAGATCATCGTTTGGCACCGACTTCAATATAAATGTGTGATGTTGTCTGTACCTAATCTTATATTATTTTTAACTTTTCAATGTTTTTGAAGTCGGTTTTTATTTTTGTTCTTATCGAACTTTGTCATCGTTTTTGAATTGTCACTTTGTCTAGCCCCCCTGGTTGGTGTTTGCAGCGATAAACGCCCGGTACAATGCCCCAGACTTTTATGTCCTTGGGCAAGCGACTTAGATTTGAATTCTCTTCTGAAGGTTCTAGAGGGGCTATTCAAAGGCTCAAACCGCTTGAGAGTGTGGAATCGTTAACGAGTCTCATAGTTTATTTTCGCGTCAAAAGGGCTTGAAAATGAACAGTTTGGATGCACTTAGTTAGGATTCATAAGAAAAGATTCAGCGCTGAAAACACGTCGTTCTAGTGTTATGGCTGTATTGTGTGAGTTATTGAGAATCGACCTTTCATAGCACATTTAGCAATGACTCTAATTGTGTCATGTGTGAAACAGTGTTACAGCAACGTTCATAAGCAGTTTAATTACCTGTTCATTAAGAAATTTGCCAAACTTCGTCGTCGTTCCACACCTGCAGATAGTCCAGCAATTAAAGACACGCTCAACTGACACAGTGACCTTCCTAGGAGCCGCCCGTCAGCTGACATTCCTCCTAACTGTGTCACTACATTCCTCAAGATAGTTTTCGTTATGACAGCGCAAGCACATCCACTGCTGCTTCAAAAGCCAGTCGGAACATAGCCCAGGTGTTCACACCGCAATGATTGTCGAATGAACGCGATCGTCAGAGGTTTTGAGTTGCTCAATGAGGGGGTGGTGGTGGACGCATGCGCCACCATCTCATGCGGGATGCTCGACTAGATCTGAACATTCTGCAGTACGCTCTCGGACATTGGTAGGGGCGGGCGGTTTTCGCCTGCTTCGTCGCGACGCGCGCGGAGTTCGAAAATTCAAATACGTAGTATCAGTCATAAACTGTGGTGTGAACTTTGGTGGGAAATCGAAAGGTGTTGACAAAAGGTGAGTAATTATACCTTAGAACAATAAACAGGATTCATTTTGAGAAAACGAGAGATTTTTTAAATTATAGGTAAAGCACGATTCCAAGCTCATTTAAAAAATACATTTATTTTAAAAATGAAATTGTCAAGATGTTCAAAATAATTAACTTTATTAATGTCTCTCCAAAATTGATATGTGAATTTGTGTTAAAATTAATAAATAAGTTTTGGAATTTTTTACTTTATGTAAATGTGACTTAAATGAAATTAATTTCACCTAATACTATGCGATAATTATAAAGTTGACTATAATTTTTAACGGTAAAAAGAGAATTTAAAATATTTATGAATATATACACATAAAAATGTAAAATGTGATATAGAGTGCTTCAACTAAACATTTATGGCCAATTTCATCAACCTTGTCTTATCTTAGGATACTTTTAGATCGCATGCTGACATATTTTTTATTAAAGTCAAAAGCATACCTACTTTAGGATTTTCCTAAGCTAAGATAAGATTAGTGAAATTGACCATTATTGTGATTGTGTAGACCATGTGTAGACAGATTTCATACAGATCCGCTATGTAACGAGATGTGGTCTTTTTATTAACACAAATGAAACAATTTTTAACTATATCCGATATTGTACATTAAATTATTATATATTTAAAAATATAATTTAATTAAAAATATAATAATCATTTATAAAGCGGTAACATAATATGAAAATTTCCTGTGACATGGTCACTCCCGCTAACCAACTTGAAATCGGTTTTACGTAATTGCGTAAGTATATCATATTATTTTACCAAAACCAAATCTCTGCGATAAGATGGCGAACTTGAAACAGAACCCTACATTGAACCTTTTCGACTCATCATCATCATCATTTTAACCAAGAGCCCATTGTTGGGCATAGGCCTTCCCTAAAATGTATAACCACCTCCGAAATTCCTCTTCGATTTATTTATATTTCAGTCAAATTACTTGTTCAATTTTATTTCATAAAAACAAATATTGCAATTGTGGGTAATGATCTTCTGTGTTTTAAAAAGTAGAGCCAACGTAGAGCCCAAACCGCTGGAGCTAGAAGCATGAAATTCAGTACAGGGGTTCATGTGGCTTATGCAGGTGCTCACTATGAAAGGATTTTTAAAAATTCCTTCAGAAAGCTAAGAAACCCTCGCCCAAAATAATAAGGAAACTACATTGTTGAGCCACAGATTAGATAATAGTACAACGTACAGAAGTTGCACTGCTTTGATCTTGAAAACGCCGACATTTTTTTATACCTAAACTTTGAGCATCCAAGCTGAATCACACCTTAACGCTACGCATTATACGCGTATGTTATTAGTAATTCTGAAGCCCCACGTCGGATAGAGCTTGAGCGATAGGGTAAGGGTTGTTGCGGCGATTGAGAAATAATCAAGCCGCGCGAAATGTTACTATACACTGTGAGTATGCATTAATCCCAAGAGCGCGGCAGCCCCACTGCTTTTGCACTCTCAGTGTGCGCGGAGCGGTAGGTAATTTTTATGTACCTAAGTCCGTAGTGACGGAGGCCTGGTTGAGCTTTATTAAGGCGAAACATGTTTCGCGGGTATATCTAATATAAGCAGACGTTTTTTTTATACAACTAACTTGGCAGACAAGCATACTGCCCACCTGATGGTAAGTAGTAACAGTCACCTTATACTACATGTGGCTCTTGTGAGATTAGCAGCAAGTCTGCAATCCCCACAAGAAGCACAACGTACGTTGGCAACCTTGTGACATCAGATCTAAAGTGACGGTACCCAGTAATTTCATTGCCATATCTTACCCTTCAAACCAGAACACAGGAATGCAAGCACTGCTGTTTTGCGGCAGAAATAGGTAAGACGGAGGTACCCAAGCAGGCGACCCGGGTACCGAGTCAGACATTTTAATAATATAATGAAAAATATTGCTGCTCTTTAATCTTGGTATATGCTTGGGTAAGCATTCATTATAACCATTTCTTATTACTGAGTACCATTAAAATTTAGCTCTAAAAGCTTAAATTTAAGATTTTACCGCTCATCTTGGGACGTTTTTTAACTGATCAAAGAACGGGTGTAAGAAACTCAAGCTTTATCAGAAATACCAATATAGGTATACAATCCATTCTTTCACATGTTGACGTTATGTCATGCAGTACCCGGAGTGTTTTATCGCAGAAATCATTCTTCTAGGGGGTGGAAGTTTGTGTGGGGAATCAATCATCACTGAACCGATTTAGATGAAATCTGGTATGGAGACAGTTTGAGTTGTGGAAAAGGATATAAGCAGATTGAATAAAAAATAAGCTACCCAATTTACCAATTCCACGCGAAATAGAGGGCAAAAGCTAGTACGCCATAACAGTAATTTGTTTACCGAAAATGGGAACGATTACGCCGCCAACGAGCTCTCATTTTCCAGTTAAATTGAATACATCACATGTCACCAGCGTTCGCTAGATAATAGTGTTCAGGGAGCATCATAATGACCGAATGAAATCAATACGCGTACATTTTGTTCGTGTTATTCAATATCGGATCCTGTCGCGGCTATGTTGGGGCACGGTATGTCATAATTTGTGGACTCTTCGAGTACATGAACTTTGTTTTTAACACTTGGTTAAAAGGATTTCTTACAACAAAGTTGGCAAATATGCAGACTGCCACCTGTAATAAGTGGCTATAAAAATTATGATAATAACAATGAAGACAAAGTTTCATTTTGGGCGGGATTTAAACCCGCATCTCCAATATATCGTGCTAACTCGCCTTGACCAACTAGGTCACCGAGCTCTTACCCATCCCGACGAAATTCTTTGCCTTATTGATCTCCTTTATTCTTCGTTAAGCCAATTTTTTTGTTTATAAATTTTATTATTTTTTAATGTATTGAGTATTTTTAAAGAAAATGCAATGTTCTATGTATTATAATTTTACATAGAACATTCAATATAAAATTATAAAATCTATGAAACCAATTTCCAAGTTCACCATTTAATCATAAGAAAATAATAAACTGGCTCTTCCAACGTAGAGGCTCCAAAAAACTAGAGGATTAAATATGGGGAAATGTATATCCTTTTACAATAAAGTTCCACAAAATGTTACTAATTTGCCCTTTCATAAGTTTAAAGTGCATATAAATAATAATAATAATAATAATACTTTATTTGACCATCTTTAAAATCACAAGAAAAGAAATAACAAAAAAGAAATACAAACAATACTTAAAACAAATTGATTAGATGTTATAGACTTGCTGGTCAAATAGGACCTGCTCTCAGCTATTGCTTCTGTGGTGTATGCCACAGAAGCGCTGGTATTATGAGAAGCCCCGAGTAACCCACGAGACGTCAAAAAACACTTATACATAGATATTTTAACAAAATAGGTACATACTCCAGTTACATTCTACCTATGATTTGATCGAACATAATTATATGATTTCTCCAGTGCCAATCCTGTGCTCCTTGGCAAAGAAAAACAACGAGTATAGCTAATGCATATAATGTCATTGTAGTCTGTGGCTAATGCACAAACCGTGCAAGCCAGAAGTGAAAAGAAAAAAATAATAATAATAAAAAACAAAGGAAAAGGACGCGGACGCGCCACTATGGACGCCTACGCATAATTTAAAAACTTTAAAACACAACTAAGATCTTATTCTAAATGCAAACCAAACAGAGTTTGAAAGAAAAAGTCAACAAATAATGCTGACAATGTGTAAAGTGTGCCATTTTTATTCATGTGTGCATGTCATACTTAAGCATTTAGTGCACAAACCCGTAGATAAAGATTACAAAAATATATTAAGATTAGATTACAAAACTGTAAATAAAGATGAACCAATTATTCATATTAACAAAATATAAGCCCACGCCTAAGATTTGCTGCTTTCCATTCGTGACACGTGTAGATAAAGGTAAGGTCATAACATTTTTAATTGCCACTTTTTTGTCTGTCCAGAAGATATTTTTTGCAGTGTTTCTTAAATGAGAATTTCGTTAAAAATATAAAAAGACTGTTATAAGTAAAGGATGTTAAAAAATCAACGATTATTTGAATGATGCCAATACCTGTTGTTAATTTGAAGATATTATTCGTTATAATATCAAGAAATGTTATTTTGTTTATATGCTATAAAAATATTGTTGTGTGTCGATATTGTTGTAATTGGTCTCGACTTTTTTTTTGTAAATGTCGTTACTTCTGGTCTGATAGTTCTGATATAGCTGATAAGTTTCATGCGCCCATTCTTATCAGCTAAATGCTGTCCTGAATGGATCTCTCTCTCTTTCTCTCTGGTGCCTCTCCACTACTGAAGGTTGGCCGTCAGCTCTGCAAACTTTTCCCGGTCTTGAGCCATGCGAAAAAGATCTTCGATGCCGGCAATACTGCTCCACTCGCGGATGTTACGTAGCCATGATTTTCTTTTATTAATTGGAGGAGGTTGTACTTTTTATAACGTGTCGCGTCACCGACCGAGGAACGCCATTTTCCTGTTCTTGATGAATCTTTCTGAATGGGTGGTAGGTAAAAAAAATGGACGATTCAAAAGAGCTTTCTATCAAGCCACATTTGAATAAGGAATATTTTGATTTAACTCGATTCCTGTAAATTTTGAAAATCTGTATAACCCCTGCAAGGTTATACATATAGGTATGTTGCCAACTTCTGATATAGGATGTCAACCTGCTTGCCAGCCTAGTTTTGTATAGAAAAATAACAAGTGTTAAATTAATATGCAATCTATTCTTATTACTATTTCATGATTTCCCAGTTTTCACGTCCCGCAGTAATGAAAATTTCTCCCCGGGGAGAAGGCCCCCCAGCGATGGACCATCTAATTACGACTCGTGGGTAGGAATACTAAATTTTGTAACGGCATAAAATTTCGGACGGCGAAATGATTCCGATCTTAATAGAGTCGACACTGATAATTTACTTCCTGCTGAAGCATCTTCAAACTGATATAAAAACTAAAATCAATTCACGCGTAAGTAGGTAATGTTAATTACATTGAATCGGGGCCCGTGTGTACACGCTCTTTTGTCTCTATTCTATTGTGCTACTTTTATCTTAACTGGGTATATAGAGGGTAGAATCGAAAATAGTCAGTCTGTTAAATTGATATTCACGTATTCTCGTACGGTACAAATATAAAGCTAGGCTTATAGTTAGGTAGTGACTAAACGATAATAAATCTCATGGCCAACTTCACCAACCGTATCTTAGCTTAGGAAACTCCTAAGAAGTATGCTGTCACTTTTTGTATTTGAAATGAATATGAAAGCATGGTACCTAAGAGTATCCTAAGCTAAGGCAAGGTTAGTCAAATTCAAATTCAAATTCAATATCTTTTATTCAAATTGGATTGTTACAATCTCTTTTGAACGACAAAGCAGCTACGCCATTGGTTCACAAGTCTACGGCGGGAGACCTGGGAGGGCGGTTTGTACTGGAAAGAACCAGCAAGAAAACCAGCAAGGGCTATTTTTTTCTCCCTGTATTGTTACAGAGTCGTCAATTGGAAGCTGACCTCACAGCAGAAGTTTGAGCTCAACTTCCATTACAAGATTAGATGTGTTAGTTCTCTTCTTACTACTTATTACCAAAAATAATATTTGTTTAAACAAATAGTTAAGTATACATGACAACACGATTCATTATCTGAATAATTAACACCAGGCATTGGCATCATTCAAATAATCGTTGACTTTATAATATCCTTTACTCATAAGAGTCTTTTTTACATGCGCTTTAAACTTATGAAAAGGCAAGTCGGTAACACTTTGTGGAAGCTTATTATAAAAGGTTATACGTTTCCCCATAAACGAGCCTCTAGTTTTTTGAAGCCTGAATGTTGGAACGGCAAGTTTATTTTTGAATCTTGTGTTTAGATGGTGAATTTGGAAATTGGTTTCAAATGTATTATAATTTTTATAGACATAAATCAAATTTTCATAAATGTACTGTCCTGCTAAGGTCAATATATTAATTTCTCTAAATAAGTCCCTTAAAGAATCTCTTGCTCGTAAATTATAAATAGCGCGAACCGCTCTTTTTTGAAGTACAAAAATACTTTCAATACTAGCAGCCGATCCCCACAGTAGTATTCCATATGACATGACACTATGAAAATAACTAAAGTAAATCAATTTTGCCGTTTCAACACCAGTAAGTTGTCTTATTTTTTAACTGCAGATGCTGCAGAACTGTCTGTTAGCCAAGGACTCAATATGTGGATCCCACTGCAATCTAGAATCTAGTGTTATACCCAAAAATTTAGTAAAGTCGATGAATTCAACAATTTCATTATTCATTTCCACTATGGTATCCACTTTTCTTACATTTGGCAATGAGAATTTAATACATTTAGTTTTACGTGAATTTAAAGATAAATTATTTATAGTGAACCAATGCAATACTTTAGAGAGAGTACTATTTACAACGTCAGTATTTCCATTTCCTCTGTCAACCTTAAATATTAAAGAAGTATCATCTGCAAATAGTACTGTATCGCACAGATTCTTAGTGAAGTGTGGGAGGTCATTAATATAAATTAAGAAAAGCAAGGGTCCCAATATCGATCCTTGTGGCACGCCCATAACTATAGGTGCACCAACAGACTCAGTTTTGTTAATAACAACTTTCTGAACCCTATTGGATAAATAAGACTCAATAAGTCTCATTGCTTCTTCAGAGACACCATAATGTTTGAGTTTATTTAAAAGAGTTTGGTGACCAACGCAATCAAAAGCTTTTGATAGGTCACAAAATATACCAATTACATCTTGTTTACACTCCCAAGCAGCAAAAATGTGTTTCAGAAGTGCAACACCGGCATCAGTAGTGCAACGACCTTTGGTAAAACCAAATTGGTTCCTATGTAAAATGTTGTTACTTGAGAAATGATCAGCAGACCTAAAAAGGCCGCATCGGCAGAATCATAATAGGATCATAATATGATTCATTTTAATAGTCATAAAATGGCCAACATGTCGGCAATTCCTATTATGAATTGAATGCAATTCATCTTAGGCAATTCTTCTGTTTGACAGCTTTGTATGAATATTCGTAAAATGGTCCACAAAATAGGAATTGCTCGCGTGTCAATTAGCAGAATCATAAAAAGATACTCAAGACTAACATCTCGCAATTCATTTTTTCGTGTATTCGCAAAAATTAATTAATAATGGCAGATTTAGGCCTCATATGAAAACTTTTTAGAACATGCCCGTGTTATGGAGAGTATTTTATACCGTAGACGAAGTGAGGCTCTTCGGAAAATGCATTTAGCTTTTGAGATTCCGGACGTCGAAATTTGTGGGACTGTTAAGGCTCAATAAAAGCTTTAGTGACCTCATAATATATGAGTTAGAACCTTATTTACCAGCCAGACGTGGTGGAATAAGTACTGTCTCCATAATTATTATAAAAATATTATAAAAAACGGGTAAGTACGTTCAAGTAAATCAAGAGAAAGTCATAAATTTTTTAACCTACTTATTCCATTACAAAATCACATGAAAATTTGCTTTTCAGGGTCAACCAAAAGTTTGGCATTCCAGGGGTCGTGGGATGCATAGATGGCACTCATATTGCTATTGTTTTGTAGTGTTTTGCCGAATTTGAAGAGATTTTTAATTGGAAAAGATATCACTCTTTAAATGCTCAAGCTGTAAGTATATAGGTACCTACCTAATCATCTTTATATCCCTCTAAAGTTGTCTCGTAAAAATATCCAAAAGGCACCAATCTTGTTATAATAAGTGTGTGTTGTGGTTTAAATAAACGTGCTTTTCCATTATATTATAAACTTATTTAACATAAAATGTTTGAAAGTTGTGTGTTTAGATCAAATCTTGCTTAAGACCTACTACCTACCTACCTCTTATCAATCTTTTAAATTAATGGCGCCTCTAACTTATAAAATATGTTATTAAGGAGTAGTTTTTTTTATAATTAGTATATTAATAAATGTTTAACTTCTTTTGTAACTGATTGTGAGAAGGTAGGTATATTGGTGGGTAAAAAAAGCTTCCAATTTTAGCATTATTGTTTAGAAAGACTAAGTAGGTATGTAGTTACCCCACAGCATAAAAATTAAAAATAGATTTTTATTTGTTTTCAGGTATGTGATTCAGATTTAAATATTGATGCCAGCCACGGTGGTGCAAGCCATGATTTCTTCATTTGGAACCACCACCCACTCAAACTGCATCTCGAACAACTTCACCAGGTTGAAAGTAAAGCATGATTTTTAGGTCAGTACCAAGAGAAGTTTTGATGTTGTACCTATATTCGGCTATGTTATGCCTGACCACACCAAACGAACTTCTTTTCAGGTGATTCGGGCAAATCTCGCTGGCAATGTTTACTGGTGGATCGCATCCCATAACCGCTGGGTTGATCACAAATGCTTGTGTAGTGTTACATAACATTTGTAATGCGACTAGATTGCCCGTGTTGCCATTAACACCACAAGAGGCGTACAGTGAAGTCATCGCGCAGATGGGTAGTCACATTGTCATTGAATGAGCACCACAAGAATTAAATGAGGGTTCGACTTATTGGGAGCAAAACATGCATTAGGTTCAAGTCAGAAGTTCCCACAAACATAATAACACTTTATAAAGTATTGGAATTATGTAATGTGTATGTTTCAGATACGAAATGCATATATAATGAAACCACAACCAGAAGAGATGACCATTTAGCTGCTGGAGTCGGTGCGAAATGCACTTGCATGCATAGAGAGAATTTGGTCAGCATGATCTTGAGTGGTCGGAGCTCGCAGTTTATTTCTTTTAAATTAAACAAAACAATATTAATTTTGCTTTTTTAATTATTCATTTATAACAGTTGTACAATAATACACCTAGATAAAGTATAATAACCAAACCTGCATCGGTTGTTATGTCAAACATAAAACAGCAATCAATGTCGCTCATTTATTCCTCAAAGTAGCCAGAAAGACATACAATCTAAAGAAAGACAAAATTAATTAAAATATATAAACTAATACTATAAAGTAATAAAATAATTGAATGGAACAAGAGAAAAAATAAATTTAAATTAAAGGTGAAGTAAAAGTAATGTTTTAAAGGTTAACATAAGGAATGTTTAACCTTTAAAACATTACTTTTAGGTAAACGTCACATTAAACTTGGTATTAAGAAGACAGAAAATAAAATGCATTGATGGAGTTAGGTTATGTGGAATTGTGGACCTCTTAAGTAAATGATATTTATTTTAAAGTCATACAAATAATAAAATGAATAATCTAAGGTATTGGGAATATAAAAATGGACTGATAAGATAGGATGTTTTATTATAGGACTACTCCCTAATAGCACTAGAATCAGGCATCTATGGGCAAAAAATTGTGTGTTAGTAGCTCAATAGCCCAAGCTTTAGCAGCATCTGCAGCAGCCTGCTGCATCTGAACTTGGAGAGTATTCTCTGTGCCTCCTCCAACGTAGCTAAAACAAACAAGTACTTTTAGTATCATTAATTACAAGCATTTGTGTGATTGTTCCCGCATCATGGTTATATATATACTTATTTTATTTATGTATATCTATTATTTAGTATCCTAGCACAAGCTTAGACTGGAACCTAATAATTGGAGAGAATTGGAAACACTATAATTACAAAACTATATGAATAAGTTCTATGAGATTATTTATATAGCAATAGGTATTTATGAATAATGGTTATTTATGTATTGCTATTTATCCATGTTGTTGTCTACTACATTTACGTACGCCACTAAGGTTATCGGTTGACTGGCAGAGATCTCCATAAGATATAAGTCCACCGTTGGTTACAATATTATTGTACAAACATTTTTTCTTGTGTTTATGCAATAAAGAGTATAATATTGTGCAGAACATTTATTTTTTTCTATGATATTGCAAATTTAAGGCCCTTATGCTAATGTATACAGCAGGGATGGTGAACCTTTGTAAAGTACTTTGTGTAAAATGTCTATATTTCCAAAACAACATATTTTATGAGGCCATAGCATCATCAAACAATTTTGACATATCTATATAAATAAAAATGGATTTTCGAAATGTATTTACACCCATAACTTTCGAACGACTGCACCAAATTAGATGATTCTTGGTTTTATGTATTCGATATTGCTAGGACAAGGTTTGTGTAATCTAAAAATTACAATAATTTAAACATACATGTCAGTAATTTAGTGAAAAAACATGGCGATACAAAGTATGCCGGGTCAGCTAGTTTTTAATAATTAATGCCTGTAAAGGTCTATATTGAATAAAGATTTTTGAGTTTGGGCGATACAAAGTATGCCGGGTCAGCTAGTTTTTAATAATTAATGCCTGTAAAGGTCTATATTGAATAAAGATTTTTGAGTTTGTGTATTTAAGTCAAAGTCACTGGAATGATATTATAAAAAAGCAGACTTAGACTGTGAAACTCTCTACCGGCAAACATGCGACTGTCAAACTTTCCAACTGTTTAAGAGGCGAATGAAAGCTCATTATCTATTTACAATGCAGTTTATTACTTTATTGTATATCCATATATATTAGTATATTATTAAATTACTTTATGTATTCTTGTGTGATCTATACTATTTTTGACTTGTTTGATTGTTTACAAACTGAACTACCATTTCATAGCAATCTCTATTAGTGACAGGGCTGCTGGAAGACATTTCGATAAGAAATAAGCAGTACCTTTGTACAGTGTCTCCATATATCTATGTTTTTGTTGCTGTTTTTGTGGGTGTGTAGGTACATAAATTTTAAAATAAAAAAAATAAAACATGTATGTTTAAAAATTACCTCATCTAGAAGGGGTTGAACCATCACTCGCAGGGCTGTTTGACCAAATCCCAGTCCCAACAGAGCCAAAACTCGCCAGAACAAGTCTGGTAATGAAGCTGCTCAGAGAGGCCCTCTACCTGTAGCATCGGCATCTGCGTTTATATCACCAACATTTTTTTAAAGTTTACTATTGTAGCTGCTCACATACTGGAAACAAAACGCGGAAAGTTATTGTTGGTATATTATTGAAATATATAGGTACATACTATATTATTACTCAAGTACTTACAATGGACCATTTCTTTGGCTATGTGGTGGTACCAGAACCCTCAGCATTTAACAAATTAGTCACTTCTTGCCACAAGCGGAGTGACTTCTCTTCCTTGAGCACTGTTATTGTATCCCCATGCTCTAGCCAGGCTGGGATTACTCTCCAAAAATTCCACGAGTAACGCCCACTGAGCCTGGGACGCTGTACTTGTTGCACGTCTCTCTATTTCTGCAATATATTGTTTAATTTAAAATAATGTAGCATAGAGATGATGTTCATGAAACTAAGTAAACAATATGGCACTTACTTTGATCGAACTTGATCGAAGTAATATAAAATTGTAAAACCTTTTACTAGCACAGCTTTGTTTATCAACTTGATGTGAACACCAACATAAAATCCACGTTATAATATTCGTATAGCCCCTCCGTGCACAAATCATAAAACTAAGTGGATTTTGGTTTCCATGTCAATCGCAAAAAACAACTTTTGGAATTTGTTAAACTAAAAAAAGGACCACTCCAAAACCGAGACTGATTTATTTAAAACTAGTGTTTACTTCCAAATATAAGCACAAATTACAAAAAAGTTTCATTTTCAAGAAAATTATAACATTTATGATTTTTTAAGGGATGACGTGACATTATGACATATAACTTGTTGCCAGCCGTAAATTGTTTTGTGAAATTTTTTTAACATTTAATTTTTTAGTTTATAATGTAAGAATTTCAATGATTATTGGCTACTTTCATTGATTAACAACAAACTATTATTTAGTTCTACGGTATTTACCTCTTATAATAATGAAAGAGCTATAAAAATTTAAACCGGTACATTTCGATAAAGTACGGTTTTTTTTTATTTGCATGTGGCAACATAATCACCAAATATGAATCCGCTAATGAATTGAATTGATGCAATTCTGCTTAATTATATGACCATTTTACGAAAATTAGAGGAATTGCTAAGGATCTGCCAGGAATTCTGGAAATGAATTGCTTTCAGCAATATTGCGCAACTCGGCCTTTTTAGCCCCCCAGTTAACTGATAAGATATAATTTTTTCAAATATTTTACTAAGAGCTGGTAGAATCGAAATTGGTCGATAATTTGAAGGGTCATTTTTATTCCCAGACTTAAATAGAGGTATCAACTTGCTATTTTTCATGAGGTCGGGGAAGACACCTTCATCGACACATTTATTGAATATCAACGCAAGTTGCGGTGCAAGTTCTTTAATTACAGATTTAATTATATGAGTCGAAATACCCCAAAGATCTTCAGTTTTTTTGGTACTGATCATATGAAATGTTTTCAAAACAGTGTTAGCATCAATGTGATAAAAGTTCAACACCTTGTTGCACCTCTTTACACTCCGTCCCAAAAGAGCTACAGCCTCATTGGGACATGAGTTAAGACTACTTGTAGTTTCTATGGGTATATGAGAGAAGAAGTCTTCAAATGCTTTAGCAACCGCATTGTCCGATTTAATAGTTTGGTTATTGATTTCTAAAGAGAAAGAATTCACAGTACTTTTGGGTTTACCTGTTTCCTGGTTAATGATATTCCAGGTGGTTTTTATTTTATTTTTTGATGAACTGATTTTGTTACTTATGTACATAGCTTTTGCGCACATGCACACTTTCTTGAATGTTTTAGAGTAATTTCTGACATAATTTATGAAAGCGGGGTCATTGGATGTTCCTTTTAAAGCATATAGTTCATATAGTTTTCTGCGACTTTTATATATACCAGGCATTTGCCCAATCACTAAATTTCTTTCTCCCATTTTTGATTTTAATTACTTTTTCTTTGAATATATCATTGCATTCATTTTTAACTACATGAAATAAGTTATTATACAAATTACTGGCGTTAGTCCCCTCGATCGGTAAATTTGCAGTTTGACTAATAACATTTCTTGTAAATTTCTCTAGACCACGTTTTGTTATAGGTCTACAAGTAGTCTCACGTATAGAACAAACGTGATGGTGCTCAAACGAGGCTAATTGACCGCTATGGTCAGAGTTAATACAATTTATAATCAACTTATCTTGTACATTACAATTACAGAAGATGTTATCTATGCAAGTAGCAGATGTTGCTGTTATTCGGGTTGGTTCTTTAAATACATTATTCATGTTAAATGATTTGAATAAGTTAATAACTCTACTAGATACTTGGGATTGTTCTAAAATATTTACATTAAAATCCCCACAGACAACAATTTTTTTACTTTTTCTGCATACTATTCTTTAGGCATCTTCCATAGCAGACTCGAATTCTGAAAAAATTCCAGAGGGGGTCTGTATACACAAATTATAATGAAATTGTCAAGTTCCACACAAGACAACTCAATGGTTCGTTCAACAGAGAGTGAAACTATGTCCTGTCTTTCCTTAAATTGGATGTCATTATGCAAAATTAATAAGGATCCACCTCTGATCGCAGATTTTGTAGTGAACGAACTTACAATCTTGTAATTATCTAAACTTATTAACAATTCATGATTTTTTAGCCAATGCTCTGTGATACAGAGTCCATCTATGTTTTCAAAATCTAAAATTAAATTTATTTCTAAGGCTTTACCAGAAAAGCCTTGAATATTTTGATGGACAAGCCGTAAATATCGAGGCTTATCTTTGGTCAATACCTGGGCAGAGGCTACCTCTATTGTCGGATTATCTAATTTAAATTACTTGGAACTTGTTCCAAAACATCATGTTGCTCAATAAAAGCATTGTCAACATGAGAATTAATAGCCAAGTTCTTGGCTAAACAAGAATTTATAGCCATTTTTTTGGCTAAAGTTAATAAACAAGATCTTAGCATAATAGCTAATTGTTTTTTGAAGAACATTGATAGACATAATCTATCTTTTGTCAAAAAAGCTCTGTGTGTGACACATGTCAGTTTATTAAAATCAATGATATGGAATTTATCAGATTAATTCATTAAATCTAAAGTCAAATGAAGTCATAAAATCTAAAGTCAAATTAAGTTTATACCTAATATTATTTTCATTTTGTGACAAATCATTATGGTAAGGAAGGGTAAACATTATAATCTGACGTACATCCAAATTATTTAAATTAGCATAAAATGCTTTCAGTGCCATTTTGTTTAAATTACCCCTATTTCCCAAGATAATTATCAGTTTGTCATTGATATGAAACTTATAACTATAAATTCTACTTGCAATATCTTTGAAATTCGAGCCAGGCATACAATAATTAATGACACTTAACCCTAATTCATTTGACAATAACTGGCCCATACCTTTTCCAATGTCATCACAAAACATAATACATTTTGGCTTTGACTGTGATCTCTCTGAACAGTAAAAACTAGATTGGACATTGACAGGTGGTTGACACACATTGTTCAAAATAGGGGCAGAGGAGTGTAATTGACCCTCAATGTTCGGTGAAATCTAAAGAGGTTTATGTAGTACTGTTTAAAGTGAAAAATGTAATGCAATCGCATACTTATTATATAAATAAGATTAATCAATTTAAATACTATTTTATACTAACCTCAATTTTTCTTTACATAACATCTTTTACTTGCGAATTACCGTTTTATCCGCCCCCATGACACGCCAATATGAACACAGCCATCCAAAACTATCTGACATCTAATGGTTTGCCAGTCATTAACCTAATCCGCCCGTTAAAATATTACAATAGACGGAGGATAATTTTCCAAAACATTAAAGATTTCGCGCTCCACGTAAAGTAGTGATTCACAGCGCTAACCGGTCGTCCACTTCCGCCGGCCTAATCCCGTAATTCCCGGGAGCGATTCCCGAAATCCCGCATTTAATACTTAGAAGACTTTAAGTTCGAAGTAATCAAGTAATTCAATATGCCAAGTAAATCCCCGCCTTTGTTGAATATGGCCGTCTCTTAGGCATATGGAAGTTGTGATCCAATTTTAATAGGTTTGTGGGAATTAAATGTCTCCTTATTCGATTTGCAGACTTTGTGCTATATTATTGTGAATCATATTAATTAATAAATCAAGACTTAAATTACGTCCAATATTTTATTTTGGTTTATTTATTTGTTAATTTATTTTCAAACTCTTAAAAGTTTCTAAGTATAACCAAATTAGTAGAGTATCAAACTATTTACTAATTCATACTTAAAATGTTATTTTTTTTTATAAACAACAGCCTTCATTTCATTAATAGTTAATGGCGATAATACCGCAGATGAATGCAAGCTTTCTGGATTTCTCAATAACTGAGGAACTCACCTCTAATCATAGACATAGTTTTTTGGCGTTATTTGCGATTTAACCACCTCCGTGGTCTCCTGGTTGTTGGAGTCAATCTATTCTGGTTGGGGTCAGTCTTAGACCATTTAGTACTGGACCCGCCATTGTTGCAGAATCCGGAACATTATTTTCTGTCAATTTTTGAGGGGGACGAGGTAGCACTACATTTGCAAATACACACACATTCACAAACATAAATTGCGTCGCTATGAACGCACACTGAATGAAAAACACAACACATATGTAATTTCACGCACACACCTTCATTTTTTTCTATTATACGTAAATTTTTAATGTCCTACTGTCATAATCTAAAAGAAGAAAGTGGGGATTATAGGGATGGGTTCCATATTGATCGAATGATATCGATATTTTTCATTGAATGGTTAAATGAATGGTTTGTCCTTTTGACATTATTAAGGTTTTGTACTCTACGTACATATATATATTTTAACACATATTATGAACTATTATTATATTTGACATTGGTATTTTATAGCTACATTTTATAGCATAATATACATTTAATAAGAATATCAATGTCTAAAAGCAAGGCGATGCTAAGATCTACAGGAAAAATTTAATAAACATACGATCGACCCGCAGATTTCTTTTAACCGAATTCAAAAAAGGAGGAGGTATTTACGTACTCGCAGAGAAATCAGAGTCCACCAGAATTACAAAACCGTGTTGTTAATTCATCTTGCAAAATTTTTGTTTGAATTACTACTTTGTTGTAATTCAAACAAAAATTATCTAATTATCTATATCTTTACGATATTAATTTATTCACTACTAAATATATTTTTCTCTGTATTATGTGAATTATAAACCACACATAGAAATAAAATACATGACACATCTAATCTTGTAATAGAAATTGAGCTCAAACTTCTGCTGTGAGGTCAGCTTCCAATTGACGACTCTGTAACATTACAGGGAGAAAAAAATAGCCCTTGCTGGTTTTCTTGCTGGTTCTTTCCAGTACAAGGTCTCCCGCCGTAGACTTGTGAACCAATGACGTAGCTGCTTTGACGTTCAAAAGAGATTGTAATAATCCAATTTGAATAAAAGATATTGAATTTGAATTTGAATAAATTAAAAGAACAAGAATTTTGTTGAGATAAACGATAATATTTGCAACTTTAACAAAATCCTTTGTACAAATTACTAAACAAATGTGTACAGTTATAAAATGGGCATGTTCCTATTATTGTTGTATCGTGTAATCGACAACTACGAAGTTATGAATATTCATAACAATAATATTTTAATTATTACAAAGTTTTCTTTATATCTACAGAAACAGAACGGTTATGTGACTAAAACTGTTCATTCAGTGCGATATTTTTATCATTTAAAATTGTTATTACTACAAGAATTGTATGGTAAATACCACCTGTAATCAGTTGCCTGTACACTTGTATTTTTGCCCTTACTATTCTGCATGTATCTTATACAGAATAGCAAGGAACAGTAACTAGACACATAGTTAAACACTGCCCCGCGCCCTGCTTACCTCACCCACGCAACGTGTCATTCGTTCACCTTCACTTCACCATTCATTCGTGTAGTATTAATGGCGGAGCTAGCCTTTTATAAAACTAAAGATAATTGGAGTAATATTGATAAAAAGTTGCAATTAAAATGTGGCAAACTTAGTGAAGAACAAATGTTTGTTTTTCACTATACTAAACTGTGACAAATATTTATCACTATCATGAATCATATCGATTCATAACTATTACTATCCTTGTGAAAGGCAAATTTTAAAAATGTACATCTGCTGTACATTTTTACAAACAAAACGCAAGTAAAACGTAATAGATGATTACCATCAGTTTATCGGGTTAGAAATTATTTGCAACTAACTTCGATTAAAGTAGGTTATTAATATAAGCTGTATGCATGTATAAATCCAGCCTGTATCTTTATTAGTATCTTTAGACGAAAATATGAAAAAGTGTCAAATTTCGATTCATAATAATTTATTGTGAAAAGTTGTTTCGTTTGTTCAGTTTTTACGAAAAGATACTTTGCAAGTATGATTTGGCCCACATTCACCAAAGACGTAAAAAAAATCAGGGCTCAAATAATTTAGATATGCGTAAGAATAAAATATCTCCTTTCAGAATCCGATAAATGAAGGGTTGGGATGGCTTGAGGTTTAAGTCTCCTCCTGTTATTAAGCATTTCAAAAAAATGCACCTGTTCAAAATGCTTTGAGCATTTGAGCATTGTACTCGTTCGAGTGGTTGACTCACCCATGATGGGTGCCTATTGCATGCAATGGTCCATTTTATTTTAAACGTGTGGTTCTTTGGAAATCTAGAAATGTTTGTTAAAGACACATTAACCGCAACTCGTGTTAAAAGCAGCCACTTTTTAATTCAATAGTTCGTTCTCGATAACTTGCGTCGATATAAGCACTGCACTATTCTGTTTTCTTGGCATAGAAATAGGGGTGTGGGTCATGAAATTTCTGTTCAATTAAAGTTCTACTAAGACTGCATATTATTTTAATAAATGTAAAAAATAGGTATATTTACAAAAATATCTCAGGGGTGGAAGTTTGTATGGGGAATCAATAACCGCTTTAGATGAAATTTGGTATATGCAGATAGTTTGAGTCGCGGGCAAAAGCTAGTTTTAAATAAACTTATTATGATCAATACAAAAAAAAAACCATTCCGACCGACACAATATTTTTTTTCTTGTTTTGATTGTATTTTTAAGTTTATTTAAAAGTTTACATTTTTAAAGAAAATAAAAAGACAAAAGAATTTTTTTCTTGTATTCATTGTATTTTTAAGTTTATTTAAAAGTTTACATTTTTAAAGAAAATGAAAAGACAAGAATTTTTTTCTTATATGAATTGTATTTTTAAGTTTATTGTAAAGTTAAAATTGTTAAAGAAAATGAAAAGTAAAAAAATAATGACTATAAGAAATAGTGTAATGTCCTTGCTAAGTATGTTTACTGATGATGAATGATTTGAAACTAGTGAACCACTGCCGCTTTTAATACATTGTTTTGGGAAGATTAAGATTTTTTCCATAAAACCATTAGTTATGTTATTGTGATTTTACTATACTTCATAAGTATATTTCCTTGTTTCATAGACTTTATTAATTTACGAAGACAACTTTTGTATAGAATCAAATGTAGGTACCTACTTCAAATTATTAGATTAATAAAATTTTATTTAAACTATGCATTATAAATTCTATTCATATAACTAGAATGAAAAAAAAAACTATTTTTAATACGGATATAATATTTCAAAATTTGAAAACAAAACAATACGTGCAAATTATTATACTCGAAACATAATATTGACAACCCTAAATAATTAGTCTCGTGGGGAGTGCACAACTGACGTTTGTTACTAGTCTCGTAAGGAGTCGCTTTGAATGAATGTAGTCTCGTGGGGAGTGCACTTTGAATGAATGATAATAGTTTGACGGTACGATTTAAATTATCCCGATTTCGTAAAACTTAATTTTAGATGAAAATCAATAATAATATTAGAAAAAATATACGTACAAATGAAGAGATATACCACCTTTCTTTATATTTGATGTATTGGGCTGATTTCTGCAGGAAAATACAGCACAAATAGGCATTTTCGTGGAGCTCTAATCTCAACCGCATTCCGAGTAATTATGATTCGAAATGGCGCCTGAAGTAGTTTTTATAAACGCATGAGATTTTGAATCTCATACTTTGACAGAGGGGAAATGAATGAGAAGGCGGGTCCAGTACTAAATGGTCTAAGGGGTCAGTCTATTCTCCATGGTTTTTCTGATTGGTTTTGTTTGTGGCAGGGCTTCTGACCTCACTTGGATAGCTGTCACTATAGTAACAATGTTAATATAGTATTGTTGTGTTTCGACAATTAGATAGTCAGTTCCTCAGTTGTGGAGGAGTTCAGGTGAAGCTCGCTTCCACCTTTGACCTTATCGCTCTTACCATCAGGTGAGATGATCAAGACCAGAGCTTCCCTGTCGTATGTAAAGAAAACTCATATTACGATGGAGGCGTTAACACTATCATTAACTGATAGAGCTGTCGCATTAATCAACAATGAACTTTCATCTTCACTCGTGATCCAAACAGCTTTCCCCGGCTCAAGCTGTATCCTTCGAAGACATTTAGAGAAATAATTTCCACTTATAATTTCATTTGTCTGTTTCGTCGTTACGAATTCCGGTCAGGCGAGCTGCGTCCGAAGCGGCCTTCTAAAAGATATTCCAGTGAGTGTCCCGTGTCGTGGAATCGAAGATTTTATTTCCTTGGCCGGGTGGCCTGCTAAGCAAACTTCTTCTACACCTGACGAATTTTGATGGGGCGTAATTGCGTCGGCGAGGACGACTGTCCTTAAGTTTTGTTGATTTGTGCATCATTGACTCGACAAAACGTTAATGATATTGAAAATTGAATAAATCAAATTACGTCTCGGGTGGGAATTAAGCCCGTGTCTTCAACATACCGTGTTGACGCCCATAACCACTGAGCCAATGAGTTCTTACCGGCCCCGACGATCAACTCTTTGGATCTCCTTTACACTTAGTTAAGAAAAAGGAGACTTTATTAACTGTGAATGACCACGTATCAACTTTCAATCTAGAAATCTCCACAGATTTATTGAAAAATTCGTTAAGAAGCTTAGCTTAGCTTAAGTATTTACACTCAATTAAAGTATTTATATAATATAAATTCCCCACTACATATTATGGGTTTCAGATTTTTTCTTCAACGCGTGCCCTAAGACCTTGCTTCTTGCCAAACTTCATGAGTCTAGGTCAAAGGGAAGTATTCTATAGCTTTTGATTCCCTTCTGCGGCGAGGGAGTGGGATGAAGATCCTCAAGCCGTGCCCCTCCGCCACAGATGGATAGGCAGGCGAAGGCGGGCATTTGTTCAGGCCATGCTCGGGAGGGCCCTACATTGGAGGCCCGCATGCACGGTTCGCCCCGTGAATGCCGCAGTTAGGCTTCTCCACTTGGGGAATTTATTTATTTATTGCGTTATGTACATAAAGTGTACAAAGCCGGACTTAATGCCATTAGGATTGTCCTGGTGTTCTTAGGAAACCTCCCCCCCTTGGCGATGGCTAGCCCGGGCGCGTAGGTAGTAGTATCGCATTGTGGATTCCTACCATGAGCGCCCATAAGAGCAGGGAGAACACCGGCGGCTTAGCGGTCACAGAGACCCACACACGCTCGTCGTTTAGGCAACAGCGAATACGGTGCGGTCACGCATTTTCCTTAAAAAAAGGTTATGATTCCCTTGTGCAATCGCAAAATTTGCGAAAATGTCAGACATAAATATCTGATTTGACGTTTGAATTTTTCACATCTGAAATAGAGTTTAGAATTTTGACTGGAGACTGTATATTTGATATTAATTTTCAATTTGATATCTCTCTACGCGTTCCCTAGAAAAAGGGTCTTGACAGACAGGCGGATAGATAGAAAACGAAGTGATCGTGTTCCGTTTTTTTCTCTTGAGGTAACTCTAAAATCATACTTCAGTATGTAGTACATTTCGCTTATAAGAACAATATATATGATATATATATTTTTAGAGTGAAACTTTTTTACATCGCCTCAAAATTTTTTCGTCCATCTATCGCATGTCCCATTACAGAAAAACATGAGATCTTCACTACTTGATAAAGTCTAGATTGGTCTATGCATTAGATCTTCTTTCTTTTCCAAGGAATTGCAAACCTAAAATGGCAGTGGGCAGGACACATCGCTCGTAGGACTGACGGCCATTGGGGCGGAAAAGTCCTCGAGTGGCGGCCGCGTACCAGGAGACGCAGTGTTGGTAGGCCCCCCACAAAGTGGACCGACGATCTGGTGAAGGTCGCGGGAAGCCGCTGGATGCGGGAGGCGCAGGACCGATCGGTATGGAGATCCTTGGGGGAGGCCTATGTCCAACAGTGGGCGTCTCTTGGCTGAAATGATGATTAGATCTTTGACTTTAAATTAGCGTGGCAGTGGTTCGATCCTGGTGTAGACCACTGTTTTTTGTTTTTATGCCATTTTGTTTTATTAAATGGCTTTTTTGTTTATTTTTTATTTTTTTAATTAAGTATTTTTATACATTAGTTTTTTATTTATAATTTTCTTTTCAGAAGAATAAAAATTAAGTTAAGATTAAAAACGCGATTTTTTATAATAAGGTAAAGTATAACGCCTGAAAAAGTCAGCATAACATTTAACCATGAGGGCGAAAAGGACATGGATTGAGTGACGACAGAGCGACAAACACTAGCTATCTTCTTATTTTTTATATTGTTTTAATTACGCTATCAATTTATAATAATTTCTCAGTGAACTAGGAGCATAGAAAACAAATGATAACTAGGTATTTGTGCTATTGTTCCGTCACTTTTTTCGGTAAAAGTATAGGCATATGACATATTATACTCCAATATTAATTATAATATACACAATTCTCATGTCACAGTATTTTTAACCAAACTTCTCCGAAACGGCTTGACCGATTTTTATGATTTTTTTTGTGTATATTCGGTTAGTCTGAGAATAGGTCGTAAACTATTTTTATATCCCTAAGTAATGAGGGTGTTTCTTTTGGAAAATTATTATGGCGAAACGTAGTTGTCGGGCACTAGCTGTGCCCGACCACTGCGTTTCGAAATCTAAAAATCATTGTGTGGCCCCTAGCGCGCTTCGGAATGAAATACATGTACATGTACCTACCCGACTGCGCGACACAACGGAGGGCAATAAACATCAATTATCAGGTAAGCTTGAATAAAATAACTCGATTTTTGTTTGTTACCTATGTATAATGATAGTACTTAGATCAATGCTCTAAGTGATTGTATAATGTTTTCAAGAATATAGTCTGTGGTCGCTGGCTAAAATTGGTCTGTGATGGCTGGCTAACTAAGTAATCTTTCGTCTGTGGTGATTCATGAAAGTAAATGTCGCCAAGTGCCTAGATACCTAGGTTATGAAATCTGAGCTGATTCACATAATCATATAACAGATTATTCCGATATTGCTAATCACATTAGCACTGAGTCTGGTTTCCCAGTCCTTTAACTTGGTGAGATTTGCTAGCATTGATTAACTGATAGTGAGGGCTGTTCCCCAAAGTGACCTCCAACCTTCCCTCTAGTCACCCCATGCCTCGCTTGAATTTGTACAATTGTTCTGATCATCAGTCTATCTGGTGAAGTTACTCTCATCATGATGATCTGATACTGCCTGTAGACTCACAAGGCATCAATTACTGATACTACACACGCACACGCAAAACACAATGCTGAATGCATAGAAATAATATAGGCACTTTAACTGGTACAAACATCATAATATCAAATTGCAGGTTGATGTAAAATTATGCGTGTACTTACAGAAACGGTGTTGCTCAGGCGCCGGCTTGTTCAAGTAAGTCACTACGTCAGGCAGGCTGCATTGCAACCATAGATTAGCGACAGAATATATTGCATCTGTGGGGGTCGTGGGGCGATACTATTTGCCCGCACCATATTTGTGAAAAATATACATACATAGATAGTTAATCTACCTACTGATAATTCTATATACTTCGCATTTGCGACAGTAAAGAACCGAATTGTAACTACATTATAATAATCCATATTACTTAATAAAAGTGTTGATTGCTTAACGTAAAATTGTTATTTTGTGCCTATCCTACAATTATGATTAAAAATGAAGGCTCGTATCTTAAAAGGCAAAGAACTTATCATAAAATACAAAAAAGAGATATTTCAATTGAACAGGAATCACCCAACTGAGCCTAAAATAGAAAAAAAGTTAAAAAGGACAACCACAAAGTTTGACTGTTAAGAAATTTCCTTAATTCGTTCCACTTGAAATAAGATATGCCCAAAAAATTGTGAATTAGACTTAGGAGGCTCTATTTAACAAACCGAAGGGACGCCCGATAAATCACCACAGCCCTGGGAGAACAAAACCTTTACAAAGGCCATTTTTCACTAAACAAGACAATTTCTAAAGCTTAATGAAAAAAGTTTTGCTTAGAATTTCTGGACACGGCCCGGAACGATTTTGCGACAATCATTTCTGAGCTTTATACCGTGTCGCGCTTTAGTCGAAATGTTTCACAGTGGATAACATTATTTTCTATAGTGTAATGCTTTTTCTTGCTAAATTGTAGTAATATAGGGAAATCTTAAAGTCGAAGGAAAAAAAAACAAACTTATTCCTTTAGTCCGATACAAAATGAAAAGCTTTATTCTGGTAGGTACATGGTTGTAATTCACTTATGCATAATGTTACTGAAGTTAACAAAATCCCTCAATGCAAAGCACTTAACTAAATTTTTATTTAATACAAGCCAAGGGCAGGATGGTTCAGGTTTGTTTGATCAATCTCGGCAGGTAAAAATCAGGTTCAAATTGGGTACAAAACTACAAAATGAGGGGCAATAAAGTACACGAACAAATAGTTATAGGTTTCCTTTTTTTTAAAAGAAATTAGTAGCCTTCCCCGGAGCGGTTGTTAGTGGGTCATACCTTCAATGCTAAGTTTCTGCGATCACGGGTCAGAGATATAATATTCCAATTTCTTAACTTATTCTCTGTTTCTAATATTATTTGTGTAATTCCACAGAATTCCTCCTTGATATTAGGTTATTAGGTAGGTTAGTTGCAGCGGAGCCCTACGGCCTCCGGGAACTGCCCTGGAGATTCATAGCACAGTGTTATGTTAAAAATATAATTAAATATGCCTATGATCTTGAGGTCAGTGGGTCTAACACTGAGTTCTGAAGGAATCCCAGTCAATACATTTGAACTTCATGTAATAAACATAGCAAATGAATTCTAAAACATAATTTTTAATAAATCGACAAATTGTCTTATTGGTTAGTTAATAAAAAGGACCTATGGAGGGGAGAGCACCAATTTTGTGTATAATTATTGCTATTAATAAAAAGAAAACAGCTTAATTTGTGAGTTCTTTGCCAAAGAAGGATGTGAAACTTAATATTGTGAAAATTTAGAATTTAACATGAAATTCGCAAGTGTTACTCAATATATGCCTTAATCCCACTAAGATGCCGTTTACTATCAAGGTTTTTTAATGAAATAGGGGATGAAAAAGGCGAATTTTGGAAATGTAATATGTTTGATTTAATAATCAATTTACCCACAAATAAAAATAAAATTAACAAAATCTGTTTTAAATCATGAAATATAATAAGTTAATTAGATACCTTAGTGTGGGCGGAGTATTATCTATTGATATAATTTATTTATTCAACTAATTCACCGAATCGCGCGCCGGCGATTATAAATATGATTGAGCTTTTACTCTTCAAGCTGAAAACAAAAATAACTCACTTTGTTAAATTCAGGGTGGCTTTTCGAATTAAATTCACACGGAAAACGAGAGAAATACCTACGAAATAAATATATAAAAACTTTATGATCTTCAAATCAATAACAAATTACTTCGATCGATGTCTCACAGACTAGTCATAACCTAGACGATAGACTAAACCAACGCTCCACTTGCGCGCAGATTTGCGTTTATGTGGAAGCGACGGAGCCGAGGTCCGTTTGCTGAATGTTAAGCGCCGTATTGGCGACGGAACCTCTCCTAAAACCAAATTCATTTCATAACACTCGTAAGACTCTTAACTTGCTTCAAGATGTGTCAAGTCAACATACGGATCTTTCGAAATTCTACAATACCTATGCAATAAGTATTTCCAGCTAAAGTTATGTTTAGTTGAAAAACAAAACGTAATGAAAAATTAACCTTAAACAAATTGTGAATGCTTTCCAAATTCTATTCGACGAAACTATAATTATATGATCTATAAGTTTAAGTGTATTTTATTAAAATATGTCTATAGAAATGATCAAAACAAACGGTCCAAATGTCAAATTCCGAATTTTGAGAAAATCAACCCACCTAAATGGAAGCACGGGATTTTGGGCGAAAAAAAACTATCTTTGTAAATAAGGCCAGGATAAACGCGAGATTTATTTTGTTTATGCAAAAAGTGAATAATGACCAAAGATAATTGCAAATGTCACTGACGTGACGTGAAACGACGTTGACGTTGACACTTGACATTGATATTGTGAAATTAATTGACAAAGTTATTGTAATTATGATTTTAGTTGTGAAATTTGTGTTAAAACTACAGTGAAACCAAAGTGTTTTTGCAAAATTAGTGTTTTATGAAATTTTAAGAAAAAACAGTGTTACAATAGACACAAATCAATGCAAGGATATTTTAAAACCACTTTACTGGTCATAGGTGTTCGTGATGGTGAACGATTGTGTACTAGCTTTGAACGTTCGGCCATCGCGAATCGGTCGATGTATTGCGATTTTAATTTAGTTACAACGCAAGTTCGATTTTATCATGCCACCCCTAGGGGGCTCATAAAAATTCAAGATAAGTCCTATGTTCCTCCTCAGGATCTAAACTATATATTTATACTAAATTTCATAAAAGTTGAGTAAGCATAACTCTCAGTTAATATGAAATGAAAGACAATGATTGTTTTTGAATTAATTCAATTAAAATAAGTTGACCGATTAATTCCGTTATTTATGACATTTTTTTTGTGACTGTATTGATATTTTTTTGCTTTGTTAAGCTAAAGTAGACTTTACTCACTTGCTACTAATAAAATTTAGAATTATTATTTTAATACAAGATGTTACAAAATAGCCCGTAAAAATATAATTAATAATTAAATATTGTCAACCCTAGTAAGCTGTCATGTCAGAGACCCGAAGTTAGTATAGATTTATTCAAAGAGGGGTAATACAGTAAGCTCCCATTCAAGCTATACATTTACACTGCGAAAACGGGCGCTATTACGAGCGACATAAAAACGGTCCTAAGGTCATACACTATAGCTTGATAACAAGCTTTCTGTACCTATCTTAACAATTTTACCGAAATAGGGTTTGCACGTTAATGAAAAATTTAATGATTTTTTTTGGCGGTAAGTCACACAGTGATACAAAGGTTTTCAAATATTGCAAACTAGTTGGCCCTGCAGACGTTGTCATGCTCGGCTATTACAGCGCCACCTACTGGGTCCAAATGTAATTTTAAGCCTTCCCTGTACCTATTCAAATACACACAGAAAATTTCGTTAGAACCTGTCGACCCGTTTCAGAGTTTTTGCGAGACTAACACACAGCGTTTCATTTTTATATAAGAAGAAGAAGATAGACTCTTATTATGGGACCATTTAACCCTCTTATCTGCTTTACGCGTTTACGTTTTTGTAAACTGTATATATTTCGTGAAAATCGGATAGGATTAAGCAATCTTACAAATGTTATGTGTCTGTAACTTTGCATTTTCTAATAAAATGATAAATAATTGCAATAAATATTTGTATTTTAGAAATCAGGCGGCTTGATTTTCGTTTATACAAACCTTGTCCTGACAATACGAACGCAGAAAAAAGAATTATTCAATTTGGAGCAGTCGTTCGGAAGTTATGTTTTATATATTTCATCGGAAGTTATTACATTGATATTTTATATATTTTTTATTTCGCTTTCGTTGTTATCGGCTTTATTATTGATGGTGCCCAAAGTAGACACCACCACGTCGGCGTTTCGCCGAATCATGCTTTGATTGCAGAATCCAAAAACCGATACAGATAATGTTTACCTTGTCTCCGTTCAGTCTGCGTATGTAGCCGGTGGACTTCCTGAGCTAGCTCGAAGGAAGTCGCGGCTCCTGAAGTTCTGCGGTGGATCCACCGGTGGAGACCGGAGCACTACAAATGCCTATTAGGCCACCACGGCTCACACACGCGACGATAAAACTTTTGCACAACACCAAGCGGGCTTTCGCACCCCGATATTAGGTGCGCCGCGCAAAACACAATGAATTCTTTTATTCTCGAAAACGAACCTTACCTATTTCAATGTCATTCCGTATTCGACTCGACTGACATGTTACATGCGGCCGGCCGCCAAAAGGCTCTCACTGCACAGACCACAATGCAGTGTTGCCACTCGCTCATCCTCGAGCGTAAACATCCCCCCGCTCCGGACAGTCCCGGACTGTCCGCCAAATCAGTCTAAGGGGAGGCGAGAAAGAGTAGCGACCGCGCGCTTCAAAACAGAATCCCTAACTAGGACCTCGGCAAACCTGGGCACACCATCAGACCCTAGAGTAAGTTGGACAATGCGTCCGCGACGCCAACGTAAGGGTGGCAGGTTTGGGTCCTTCACTAACACGAGGTCTCCAACCCTCGGTGGGTTTGTCTTATCTGACCACTTAACGCGCTGTTGCAAAATGTGTAAATATTCAAGGTGCCAGCGGCGCCAGAAGCTCTGGGTAAGCTGCTGGAGCAACTCAAACCGCGAAAGGCGTCCTGGATTGATATCTCTATACGGATACTCGGGCAGGGCGTTAAGTGGTCTGCCTATCAAGAAATGGCCCGGCGTGAGGGCCTGCAAATCGTTCGCGTCGGTAGACAACGGACATAACGGACGCGAGTTGAGAACCGCCTCAATCTTATGAAACACCGTCGCGAGTTCCTCAAACGTGAGAATAGTCTCCCCAATAACGCGGCGAAGGTGAGTCTTGGCGGCCTTTACAACAGATTCAAAAATCCCTCCCCAGTGAGGGCAAGACGGCGGGGAGTATCGCCATGTTACCCCCCTACGGGAGAGTGTGGATCCGATCTCAATATTATTTTTATCTAAAAATTCACAAACTTCTCTTATATGTCTATCAGTGCCCTCGAAGTTCGTCCCACAATCGGACCGAATTAGAGAAGGCAGTCCCCGGCGGGAGACAAATCTGCCTAACGCTGCTAAGAAAGCGTCCATGGTGAGTGCACTCACCACCTCCAAATGAACGGCTTTAGTGGCCAAACAAACAAACACACACAAGTAAGCCTTTTCAGTCTTAGCATTACGGAGTCGCGACGTTTTTATAGTGAACGGTCCCGCGAAATCAGTTCCAACTCCTAAGAAGGTCATCGATTCATTCACACGATCAGCAGGCAAATCACCCATTTGGGGCTGCATCGTCTCGGGGCGTAAACGATAGCAGGGCAGACATCGAAAGACAACAGATCGGATTATTCTTCGCGCTGACAAAATCCAAAACTCCCGTTGGAGAAGCGCGGTCAATGCATTACATCCGGCATGAGCATTCTTCACATGGCGATCAATGATCAACAATCGCACCAATGGTCCGTCCTTGGGGAGCAACAGGGGATGACGTGATCTATAAGGCAAGTTAGCGTGCCTCAATCGGCCTCCTACACGCAACAATCCCTTATCATCCAGAAAGGGAGTCAAACGCACCAAGGGTCCCTTCAATTTGGACGTCCCGGTACGGAAAATCTTAAGTTCCGGTTCAAACGCTCTTGACTGGGTCATACGCACCCAATGCAAAAGAGCATCTTGGCGCTCCTGCAGTGAGAGGACCGGACACAAATCTTTGTCCTGAGGCCGGCGACAATTTCGAATAAATCTTCTTATCCAAGCGGTCACGCCGAGCAACTTGTCCAGAGAACTGTAGCGGTCTAATAAAAATTCCCGCTCTGGAGTCGCCATAGTCTCGACAGCGTGAACACGCAAGCCCGGATTTGGTACCTTCACCACAGCTGGTGTGGAAGGCCAAGACGGCTGTAACAACCATTCGGGACCCCACCACAGAGTGTGGTCAATAAGCTGAGGGGCTTCGCTGCCACGTGATGCACAGTCAGCAGGGTTTATTTCACCTGGCACGTGGCGCCAAATCAACGTGGCCTTCGAGGCCTGTATTTGGGATACCCGATTGGCCACAAATACCTCCAGGGAGTGGACGGAGTTCTTAATCCAACACAGGACAACCTGACTGTCGGACCAAGCAAAGAGCGACTCAAAGTCCACACTACGTCCCAGGGTGTCAACAACGTGGTTCATCAAACGAACCAGAAGAGTAGCTCCAGACAATTCTAACTTCGGAATCGTTAATCGAGTCCGAAGTGGAGCAACCTTACTCTTAGCAATTAGCAAGTGGAGCTTAACAGCTCCTCTATCATCGACCGTCCGGATATATACGACGGCTGCGTATCCACTCTCAGACGTGCACAAAAGCCATGAAGGCTGGCCGTAAACCGTCCCATAGGCAGTATATGTCTAGGGATACTAACACGGTTAATGTCGGGGAGAGATGACATGAAGGACTCCCAATCTCGCAGCAAACGGCCCGAGAGGAGCTCATCCCACGACACTTCGGCTGACCAAAGTTCCTGTAGGAAGCACTTCATCCAAAACACTACGGGACTAATCCAGCCATTTGGGTCAAAGGTACGAGCTACTGTAGACAAAACCAACCGTTTCGTCCAGACCTTGGGGCTTGGCAGCTCCAATCGATAGGTGAACGTGTCCTGGACAGGTCTGTATTGCACTCCCAAAACAGACAGTAAATCTGGAGTGTTGGCATTCTCAAAAATATGAGGCTCCTGCTGGTGGTCGTCTGGCAAGTCACACAAAAGCTGAGGTGAGTTGGACATCCACTTCCTCAGTTCATAACCACCAGCCCCGAGAAGAGCAATTAGTTCATCTCGCAAAATCAAGGCTTCCTCGACACTAGAGGAGCCCGTACAAATATCATCCACAAATGCATCCTCCTTGAGAACCAAGGATGCGCGAGGGTATCGTAACCGCTCACGTTCAGCGAGTTCCACAAGTGAGCGAATTGCCACAAAGGGGCTCGAACGCAAACCGTATGTATTGGTGTTCAGCTCGTAGACCAGCATGGGATCTCTGGGATCCTCCCTCCATAATATGAGCTGATATCGTCTATCGTCCGGGTGAATCACAGTCTGCCGAAACATTATCCGGATATCGGTCACAAAGACGACGGCATGGCGACGGAAGTTGGTCAATACATCACCCACCTCGTGGTGCAACTTCGGTCCAGCATGCAGACATTGATTCAGCGAAACTCCGGTAGACGTAGGAGCTGACCCATCAAAAACAACGCGTATCTTCCCAGTGGAAGGTTTCAAAACCGCGTGGTGAGGAAGAAAATTATGTTCCTCGTTTCGCCAGTCCAGCCGCGAGACCGACATGTGCCCCAGTTGCTCATATTCTCGCATGAAGTCGACATACTTCTGTTTGAGGTCGGAGTTCCTACTCATACGACGCTCCATGGACAGCAGTCGCTTCTCGGCCAACGGCCGGGAGCTGCCAAGTGAGGGGCGAACTGACAAAAAGGGCAAACGAGTGATCAGCCGTCCCGAGTGAAGGCGACCTGTATTGTTCTGGTAGAACAACTCACACTCCTCGTCCAAGGGGTTCACTCGCTTCACGGTAGGGGGCTCTTCCACCTCCCAAAACTGTTGAAGGACATCCGATAAGGTGGAGCTAACAGTTATGTAACTGTCCACCGATGGAGATGGTGGGTTATGCCTAACTGGTCCCATCACTACAAACCCAAGCGATGTAGATAAGGCTACCAGCCCACCCTTCTGTAACTCTCTCCTCTTCCCACAATACACGCGGCCTAGAACATCGGCACCGAGCAATAAGTGAATCGGACCGGTTCGGTGGAAGGAAGGGTCAGCCAAGGTCAATCCTGATGTCGCATCAACGACAGCGCGCGAAACGTGCTTTTGCGGAAGCTGACCAACAACCTTCTCATAAACAATCGCGGTAGCGCCAATTTTAGGCGCTGAAGAGAAGTGGGGGGAAAAGGAGAACAGAACCTGACCGATCGGATCCGGGATCCGCAGGTCTCCGATTCCTCGTACCGATTCAAGGTATGGAGATGTGTTCAAACTCAACTGCCGGACCAGCCAGCTGGAGGCAATGCAACCCTGAGCTCCCGTATCCAAAAGGGCGCGAACTAAAACAAAGGTGCCCCTCGGGCCCCACAACTGTACGGAGGCTGTTGGCAACAGCACCTGCTCCTGTGGGGGGGTTGCAGCCGACAGTTGGTTTAATGAAAATCCTCCCGCATTCCCCGCAACGGGGGGGAAGGGGTGTTCAAGGAAAAATGCGTGCGCGGCGTAGGAATAGGGCGCTCAAGGCGCTCGAGCGGGTCCCAATCCGGCACGTACACACCCCGACCAAAGCTGCATCGGGGGGCCGGGCGGTGCCCATGATGGGCGAAAGTTGGGGGAGCCCGTGACAACCGGGGTCTCTCCATCAGAGGGGGAGAGAAGCGTATCGGCTCCCGACGTGGCTCCCTAATAACCGCGGCCCAATCCCGCGGTGGCACCTCATAAGCGGCGCGTCGATCCCCCCCGCCCGTAGGGGGGGTGGGGCGCCCAATCCTCTCACGGGAGGGGGGGCGCCTCTCCAATCTCCGCGGAGGGGTGGCACGCCCCTCCGATCTCCTCGGAGATGTGGGTGACCTACGAGGGCCCCCGCCCGTGTGCGAGTCCCTCGCTCTCACCACCTCACGAGTGTCTTTATTATTAAAGCACAAGAGGGGGTGATGGGCCCCTCCACAACAGTGGCAATCTCGTGGGTGGGGGCAAGCCGATGCCATATGGGCCCCCAGGCAGCGGTAGCACCAATTCCGCTGCTTGGCCATATTCCTACGCCCCTCGGTGCGTAGGCCAACAAATTTGGGACAGACTGGCAAACGATGGCCATCCCGCTTGCAACACTTGCAAGGCATCGGCCTCTCCCCGTGTGGAGAGTTCTGCCGCACTGCAGTATACTGCTTGTGCGGGCGGCGCTCTCTCCGTGGCGCTGCCCGGGATGCCTCATAGCGGCCTGTACTCGGTCCCGGTATAGGAGCCAGATCCAAGTGGTCGGTCATCCGACACTCATCCTCCAAAAATCTGAGGAGATCCGAGAAGGGGGGGAGGTACGAGGCACTATTGCCCCCGTATCTTTGTTCAAAGCGCCCCTTCATCTCCATGGGAAGCTTATTGAGGATGAGGTGGAGCAATATGAAGGACCACTGGTCCATCGGTAGGTCAAGTCGTTTGAGCGCATTAATAGCGCTTAGCAGCGGGTTCAAAATCTCCTTCCTCAATGAGGAGACCCGCGATACTCGTGGCAGCCCTAAAATGGCAGCCACATGTGTGTCCGCTAGCAAGCGAACATTCTGATACCGGGCGGTCAACAACGCCCTTGCAATCTCATAACTGTCATCGTTGACAGGTAGATGCTGGACAAGCACACCAGCCTCTCCACGTAAGGCAGAGAGCAAATAGGCCAATTTCTGGCTAGGGAACAGGTCGTCCCTCGAGTGAACCAGGCTATCAAAGAGGTTAATGAACCCCATCCAAGAAGCCAGGTTCCCATCAAAGGTTGGGATGTCTAAAGTGGGCAGTCTGCCCAGCAAGCCGGCCGGGGTAGGCTTGACCTCCCCGGGCGTGCACGACTCACCCCTCCGGGCGAATAGGATAGCCTGAGCCTTGTTTATGATCACATCCGCCTGTTCAAAACATTGATCATAATCGGCATTAAATTGCTCGACTGCTCGCAACTCAGCGGCACCCTCGGCTGGGTGGTCGAGCAAATATTGTTGATGAACAACAAAAAGCTGCTCCAATTCCTTCAAGCGAGCAGGTACTCCCTCGTGCCGAATTAACAAGGCCTGTTCTCGGTCTGGTCGGTCTACCAAGGCGACGGCACTAGCAAACCATCTCAAGATCTTTTGTGCACCCGCGCGGGCACCACTAAGCGGACTGACTGGCGGGACCATTTTGCACCAAAATTAATATACACTATAATAATACACGGACAAACAGACCGACAACCGCAGACAACAAAACAGATCGGGAGGAACTTCAAAGGCAGAACAAAATATATAAACAAACCAAAATCAAGTGTAAATGCTAGAACTTAACTAGAACAACAAAGGCATTTAACAACAGAATTTTAAAAAAACAAATTAAAATCAAGTATTAAGTCAATAACTTAACAAACATAATATTCAAAGGCAAACAAAACAAAATCAAATGTAAATGCTAAAACTTAACACAGCAATATAGTGTATTACAACAACAGCAAAGTCATTTAGCAGCAAAATTTTTTTAAACAAATCAAATTCAAGTATAAGTTTACAACTTAACAAACAAAATATTCAAGGGCAAAACAAAGATATAAAAAACAAACCAAAATCAAATATAGGTAAATGCTAGAACTTAACTAGAACAACAAAAGACATTTAACCCCAATTTTTCATATACAATGACAATTAGTTAAGGAGATCGGTCCACAAATGAGATTGTAGTCGGTTTAAAATCAGCAATCAAAACCAATTAATATGTATTGCCCGTTTGGACAACCAACAAGATTACAATATTAATTGTACAATACTAATCAAATACTCAAATCTAAGAACCACGCTCTGCTACCAAAAGATGATGGTGCCCAAAGTAGACACCACCACGTCGGCGTTTCGCCGAATCATGCTTTGATTGCAGAATCCAAAAACCGATACAGATAATGTTTACCTTGTCTCCGTTCAGTCTGCGTATGTAGCCGGTGGACTTCCTGAGCTAGCTCGAAGGAAGTCGCGGCTCCTGAAGTTCTGCGGTGGATCCACCGGTGGAGACCGGAGCTCTACAAATGCCTATTAGGCCACCACGGCTCACACACGCGACGATAAAACTTTTGCACAACACCAAGCGGGCTTTCGCACCCCGATATTAGGTGCGCCGCGCAAAACACAATGAATTCTTTTATTCTCGAAAACGAACCTAACCTATTTCAATGTCATTCCGTATTCGACTCGACTGACATGTTACATGCGGCCGGCCGCCAAAAGGCTCTCACTGCACAGACCACAATGCAGTGTTGCCACTCGCTCATCCTCGAGCGTAAACAATTATATTTTGTATGTGTATGTCCAATAAATTGTTTCTTTCTTCCTTACATACATTTTGGCGAATCATTTTTTATATTTTATTTAGGTACCAAGATTTTCTTTGTGCAATATTCATTAAAAGTAGTGGATTGCTTACCAAGGGAGCAACTATTTTTAAGGCGAGAGGCTTAAAATAGTGATGCTAACGAGGTAGACGCTCAATTTTTAATCATTTTCTATGAGAAAAGCAGTGGAACTTATGAGTAAGAATACACGTTTATTGATTAACTTACATTAAGTTAGGGACAATCAGATAAGAGAAAGAAAAAAAAACTCTCGTTGACGATTGGAACTTTTACTGAAAATGTTTATATTCTAAATTCAAATCACTTTTTATCCTCGAGGGAAAAAGGGGGTATTCCACTAGAATCAGCTAACTCAATCTATCTAATATACTATTTCACTTCCCCCCATGCTGGGGACTCAACAAGTACTAACAAATGCTATTTTGCTCCCTGTTTATGAGGAACTATGTAGCTCTTTTTGATTAGATGCGATAAAAAAATAATTTCGTCTTACATTTTATACTGTCACTAATTGAAAATGCTACTCTTTAGCGCAAACGCGTTTAGCGTAAGGGCGTGAAGGGTGACAATCCGATTACGATGTTTGCGGACCGATTGGCCGGGCCGAGACACAGTTAATCTTATGTTATCGCTGGAGTGTTGTTTTTAGATTAGCCGCATGCCTAGATATCTTCCGTGTCGGTGTCTCGGGATCGCTAAGCCTGTTAGGGTCCTTAATCTTATTTGTGGGAGTCTTACAAAAGTTGTCCTATATATCTATACTAATATTATAAATGCGAAAGTCACTCTGTCTGTCTGTCGCGCTTTTACGCCAAAACTACTGAACCGGTTTAGATGAAATTTGGTGTGGACATAGGACAGCTTTTATTACAGAAATTACCCCTTAAGGGGGAGAAAAGGAGGGTGGAAGTTTGTATGGGGAATCAATAACCGCCGAACCGATTTAGATGAAATTTGGTATGGAGATAGTTTGAGTTGTGGGGAATGATAAAGAATAGTTTGTATCCCTGAAATCATTCGTTAACGGTGCAAAAGGGAGGGGGGGGGGGTTGAAAAGGGAATCAATAAAAAAGGATTTCCACGCGGACGAAGTCGCGGGCAAAAGCTAGTATATAATATACTGATCGGTTAATCATGACCTCTTACTACTATGTTTGTATCCCTGAAATCATTCGTTAACGGTGTAAAAGGGAGGGGGGGGGGGGGGGGGGTTGAAAAGGGAATCAATAATACGTTATTATAAGTATCATAAAATTTACGTTGACATTCAATTAATATTAAACTTGCGTAAGCTTTATATAAGTTGGATAAATAGCATATTAAGACACTTTCGTAATTCAATGTCATCGTAAGTGTTAAGTGTTGTAAATTATTGAGTTTCAACCTTGAGGTGACAAATGATAACTATCTTTGTTGAAAAACCATTTTTTAAATTTCAAATATATAAAATTCTTTTAGAAAAATATCAACAAAGTAAGTTGATTTCTTATCCATTTGAAGTTAAAGATCTGAAACTAATTAAATTCCATAATAATGAAAACTTATAGTCACCGTATAGAACAATTATGAGTACATAACTGGGGCCCAATTCAGCTAATAAGCTACAGCCGAATCGAAACTGAACCGTTGCGGTCGACCAATCAGAACGCCACATTATCACGTCATCGAGCAGTTGAAAGACAATATAAGCGCTCCGATTGGTCGACCGCAACGGTTCAGTTTCGATTCAGCTGTAGCTTATTAGCTGAATTGGGTCCCAGATGTCTTACTTGTGCTGGAAAAAATAGAGTAAAAATGCGATTGCTAAGCAAAATCTATAAACGTACAGGTTATTACCGAATTCTGACTGATATAGCTTTTTTATCAACAACTCTTTACTTTGTTGTGTAGTTTCAATTTACGGGTAAGTTCTCAAGTTACAGGAATTTCACTCAAATCTCACTCACACACTTCTTAGTCGGCAAAATTGGAGCAAAACTTCGGAAATTCTCTGTCAATTCTAAAAATACATTAAAGTTTTCTATGTACTGTTTTGTGCATTATAATCATTACCAGGTAGGTAGATATAACAAATCTCCCTGGTATGATTTGTTTTGTTTATAAGAACATCACTCCTTTCCTACTGGTATATAATTAAACCATAATATGACTGCTTTTACGGTGAAGGAATACATCTTGAGGAAACCTGCACACACCTGTGAAGAAAGAATTTCTATACAGGTTTTGTGTGAAGTCGACCAACCCGCACTTGGCCAATGTGGTTGATTAAGGCCTAATCGCCCTAGTTTAGGGTAGGCTCGAGCTCCTCGGTGGGGACGTATTATGAGCTGTTGATGATGATGATTGCTGGTTCTAAGTTATAAGTGTCGAATGTGGGGCCTCTAAAGCACAATAACGAACAAAAACATGGACGCACCGAACTTATTAGTCTGAATAATGAATCCATAAATTACTTCGATTGTTACGAACTGAAGACGGGACAGCTATCAGACAGAAATGTAAACTTTTCTAATTATTACTTTCGTCGATAAAACATCGGTGCTCGCCGGGCGAATATTGTGAAACTTAGTTCATTAAGTCAAATGTCACGCGTCAAAGTCGCGAGCTGTCACTTTTTGTGAGTCGAAATGTCAGAGTAGAGCTCAGTGTGTCTTGACCTTTGTGAAATAGCGCCGGCCAGGGTGAATATAATGTGTATGTTGCCTTCGGGACCCGCTGATTGTTTTGTTAGCTATTAGCTATTCTTAGCGTTAGCACAACGGTCAATTCTGGAAAGGTCGTATCCGCTCGACACGCCGCTACGTCACTCACACACAGTAAGCTCCTTGTCAATCTATACTGTTTGACCTTTGGACCTTTCTTATGTCGCTCGTAATAGTGGCAGTTTTCGTAGTGCACATGTAAAGGAGCGTCCCCACTAGGGCCGCGCGGGTTACGAGGCCTAGCCGCGAGGCTAAGCCTCTTAAGTGAAGACGCGTTGCAAGAGAACAAAAAAGCTCGTGAGGCCGAGCCTCGCGGCTTCCGCGGCTGAGCGGCTCGCTATGGGGACGCGCCTTAAAGCTTGAATAGGAGCTTTCTGTACAAGGGCCTCAATTATGATCGCTGGAAAGGTTTGGCCATATCTAGGCGTATTTCACGAGCGCCAGTCGATTAGTTAAATCATGCGTTCGCGAGATATATCGCACTATATTTTGGCGAATGAAGATTATTTTTTTTATTTTGTATCGCTTTTTTATCGCATAGTTACGTGACACACGAATAAACGGTAATATTTTTTGATCGCGTCGACCAGCAAGTATGATTTTTTACAGCTGACAGACACGGTAGACCTGAGTATTTGATATAAATTTTAAATTAAATTTAAATGAATAACTGTTTATTTCCAAATTTTACGAATTCTGCATATGTAGAGTCGGCTGAATCTTAATATTAAAGATTTTAAAGCCTACAAGTTATTTATTTATCATTTAAATGACATGTTCCAAGTTATGATCTTATAAAAAAACAATTTTATATTTAAAAAAAAATAAATTCAGTTTGATGTCTACGCGTTCCCGAGTCTCGACAGACAGACGGACATTGAAGTGATCCTATAAAGCTTCCATTGTTCTTCAAGAAAGGAGGAGGTTCTCAATTCGATGCGTATGTTTTTTTCTCTTGAGGTACTTATGGAATCCTCAAAACGGAAGCCTTATTATAGGGATCACTTCGTTATCCGCCTGTCCGTCTTTTAGTCAAGATCTCTGTCAGACACTTGTAAGTCAACGCACTCAAAAACTATGACCGTTTGTCTACACTATTATTATAAAGCGGAAAGATATGTATGTACGAGTATGTCATGTATTTTCTTGTATTTTGCGATTTCACAAGGGAATTAATACTTACAGATTACTCTTCCTATTGACCTAGAATCATGAAATTTGGCAAGAAGCAATGTCTTGCAGTACATGTTAAGGAAACAACCTGAAAACTGTAAATAGTAGTTCGGAACCTATATACTTAGACAAGTTTAAACGGAACCCTCGTTGCGCGAGTCCAACTCGGATTTGCCCGGTTTTTCAACTTATGCGGTATTTGTAAAGATAATACAGTCACAAATATAAATAATCTTAACGATGTAACTGACAAAATCAATTGAGAATTAAAGAAATAAATCAATAAAGATTTCAATCAAATTAGATTAATGTAAGGGAGACTCTCTACGTAAGTCATCTGCACGGGAATCTTTAATTTTACATATTTTTGCCACTCACTATTTTTAGCATTGCTACATTTCGATTTGAGGGGTAAGACTGACTTATATCACAAGTTAACAACGAACTCTAAGGTCCTTCTAGAGGTTGAAAATTAGGAATCTAAGAGGAATCACATGTATCTATATGGCCTCATCATGGTCCGTCATCTACAGGTCACCGAAACTACTTACCATCAGGCGGGCGCGGGCGGTCTGCTTTGTTATCAAGATGCCAAAAAATAAATCTAACACATTTTCTACAGCTTGTATCATTATTCGTTTTTATTTATTTATAAATTGATCATCATTTGGGCCACGGTACGCCACCTGCTGCGCATAAAGCGCCAAGGGATGCTGGGCCAGTGCGTAAGGTGCGCCATGATCATGTCAGCTTGGGTTTCGTAAAGTGCTGTACGAAGTCCCATACACTGTGATCATACATTATTGTAGATAACGATATATGTATAAACCTCAGTGTAAAAACAATCGGTAACTGCTCACATATACAGTCCAAGGTATCGCCGCCCGCCTAATACCATTCCGGGACAGCGCCAGTTACATTATGTAAATTAGCGGCGGGCGGGCGCTTGTGGCTTAAAATTTCCAAGGTCGGCTTAAGGTAGGTGTGAGTCGAAAAGTGACTATGAAAATTCAAAATCTAATATATAAAATTCTCGTGTCACAGTGTTTGTAACCAAACTCCTTCGAAACGGCTTGACCGATCTTTATGATTTTTTTGTCTATTTCGGTAGGTCTGAGAATAGGTCGTAAACTATTTTTTATTATGGCGAAACGTAGTTCGCCGGCACAGCTAGTAAAATTAAATAATGCATATTAAAAGGAGCTTACTCGAATGTCAATAAAGCTAATTAAAAAAACCTTTAATTGTTAATGAGTAGATAAGTTTTTTTTTAATTTAGTAATATTCACCACAGACTCGTGGTCCGTGCCTTTGTTATTTTCATTTTCTTATTGATCTATGTGTTCTTATATAAGTCCGACTACTCTTATATCTAGGGTGAGTTGCGCATCACCTAAAATTGAACTATTCTACATGTTCTTATGTATATAATCAAACATATACAGATACACACACATATATGTACATACACATACATACATACATACACACAGATATATACAGGGTGTCCCAAAAACAATGGATAAACCTGTAACTGTAGATGGACTTCATCATGGCCTCCCTTATCACAAATTTTGACCTTAGTGAAAATATCACGGTTTCAGGTATATTTATTGTTTTTGTTTTTTTTCGAAAATTTCCAAGTGCGTTTAGTTTTTATAATGTCATTTCTACAAATGGAGAGGTTTAACGATTTCGGTTTTTTAAATTTCACTTGCGATAGTTCAGGTACCAAAAACAAAGACTTAAATTTAATAAACTAGCGTAGAGGGTTTTAAAAAAAATAAAAAACAAAGAAAATTAAAAATGAGATAAATTTTCTTTCGTGTTTGATCAGCTACAGTGTAAAAAAAAATGTAGGACGCTCATCGTGCCCATCATCTTAAAAACTTGCTTAGCTATTCTAAATTCCAATAAGGTATCATAAGCCTAGGCATTCTGAATATTTTTAATTTCATGACTACTTGAATAGCAAATAGTATAAAAACTTCAAAAAATGTTTTTGTCGTAATAATTATTCTAAGCTTCTGTGTTAATGTAAAGGTATAATGAGCCTAGGTATTCAGTATTTTTTAATCTCATGGCTACTTAAAGAGTATGAAAATTTCAAAGTACGTGGTAAAAAAACACATTTATTCGTAAAAAAATCAAATTGACCTTGCGCCCGTATACACGTCCTAGACCTTTTAATAAAGAATGTTTAATGCGGTGCGCGTAACCCGACGTTTTGATGTAAGCATTTTGAATGCGAGTCCTATGGATGTTAATTCTCTATGGATATATTAATTTTAACTATTTAATTAACTATGTCTATATTTATATCAAATTTTAATCTTTAAACTTATAAACTTTGCTAAGGTTGTGGCTAATGGGACTACCGCTAGAGGGATTCGGGTTAAGGCGGTTCATTTTCCGCACCTATGTCGCTGCGCGTGTCTGGGCTCTGACAGCCATTTTCATGTTATAATCGACGACCTCGTGATCCGTTGCCGTTCTGGAACAGGCAATGAGGCGTCTAATGGCATCATCCTCCTTCAGCTCCCGGTAGTAATAGGTGCAAGTCACCGTGTGCCTTGTTATGGCGACCACCGCGTGAGGGACGCTGTCGTGGACTGCGTTCTTTGGTTCCGCTCCTCTGAGCACAACCACGTGGTCGTACGTTAGCCCCTGTGCTTCATGGATCGTGAGCAACCTAGACTTTGCTCCAATGCCGAATCCATCCTTCCTGTGCACTTCTTTCTCATCTTGAGTGAAGTTTAGGAAGAGGAGTCACACCTTCGCAGTCTCGCTCCCGAAGCCATTCCGCAAGTCAAGGACCTCAGTACTTGCCGGGATGTGTAAATGCCCTCGTAGATGTCTTGGAGGGCGTACACCACATCCATCGGACTTCAGTGTGTACAGAGAAGCTTTTCGGTAATGGACGCAATGGCAGCAGGACTTTCGTAACACATTTCGAATAGGTCGTTTCTCTCAATGAAGAGGATCTGATTAGTGTCTGCCATCAGAACCAGTTTCTTTGCCCCGGTCAGCCTTGATGCCATAACTATGGCTCCAAAATGGACCAGGAGAGCCTCGTCTACTAAAAGGCGCTTTGAAGCTCTCGCCCCATTGATCAGGACCGAGGCAATTGTTCTTATTTTCCCCTTTGCGACCGCCCCTAGACGACTCGTCACTTCGTCCGACAGCTCTTTTGCCGTTTCGAGTGTACTGGTGATGACCAAGTCTTCCTTTATTCGGAAGTTCTTGAGGAGCCGTGTGGTCTTCCCACACCCCGGCACCCCATCCACCCACCTGATTGCCAACTTACCCTATGACTCTAAGATCCAGGTTCCGGTCACGTTTTTTGCCGTTTCCAGAATCCAGCATGAAGCGAGTGCACTTAGGAATCACCACTATTGGGTCATCGATCGGTGCATAGAATGTGAGGGCTCCTCTTTCTTCTGTCGCTTCTTGATCCACCCGCACCATTCCCGACGTGCCACTGTATGCCGCCATCTGTCCCTCAGTTATGGGGTGATTCCCCGCCACTACCGTCCCGGAGTTGTTGTCATAGACCACAGCCCTCGCCCCGTCTAGAAGCTTCCGCAGCAACACTCGGGCGTTTATTTGAAATGCTTCAAGTATCTTGCTGCAGGTGATGTATTTTACCTGCAGCGTCACCCGTAGTGTTTCCACGTACTCCAGGTAGGCGTTGACTAGGTCGTCTCCGTCTTGGTCTGATGATAGTTTAACAAAGTTCAAAAAGAGATCAAAAGGTTAAAGATTTTGTCGGGACTGGGTAAAGCTCGGTGGCCGAGAGGTCTTAGACACGCGGGTTCAAATCCCGCCCGAGATGACATTTTTTCTTTATTGATTTTATTCATTTTTAGCAATGAATGATGATAATGTGAAAATTTGACAAATATTTATATATTTGTCAAATTTTCACATTATCTAATAATAAAATTTTTGATATAAAACTGATTTTAGACTATAATTTACTTTCACACCCTTAAATTTAGGGTTACATTTAATTTGCTTTTGCTTGATACTTATATTCAATACTAGTAGTTGCCTGTGACTTTTATATCGCTAGTTTAGTTATTATGACGCGTTCATTAAGGAACCTATTAAAATCGAGATAGGGAGTAGTCCTATGTCCTTATTCAGGCCTAAAGCTATCTAAACCAAATTTTATTGAAATTGGTTGACCGGCTTAGGTGTGAGCGTAAAAGACAGACAGATTGACTCGCTTTTATATTATTAAGTAGGCATAGGGAAATGCCGGGTGTAACTAAACGCCGAAATTATAGGGGCATATATTCGTTGATTAGATATTAAATGGAACCAGGTGCTTGTCTTATATCTGGAAATCTAATACTTTCCGAGTTAATCGATTTTTAACTGAAAGTAAAAACTTTCAAGCGAAAACCCTAGTCCAGCTGACTGACTATGGAATTAATACGAAAAATGTAAACATGAAAAAAAACAAGGTCACGGTAATAGTATATACAGTAGGTGGACTCGGCCCCTTTTTGAAATTTTATACCTACTACGGCCGCTTGGCATCGCTTGGTGCGTGGCCCGCGCTTGCCGGCCGTGCGCTCCGTTCGACTCGTGCGTATGCCCTTTTTTTTTTTTTTTTTTTTTTTTTCGAGGGGAATGCGTGACCGCACCGTACTCGCCGTTGGCTAGACGACGAGCGTGTGTGGGGCTCTCCCGGCAGAGTGCCAAGCCTACCCACTAAACCCCCCGGTGTTCTTCCTGCCCTTATGGACGCGCGTGGTAGGGTCCACACTGCGACTACCACTACCAACGCGCCCGGGCTAGCCCGACCTAACTGGTCGGGCTATCGCCAAGGGGGGATTGCCCGAGAACACCAGGGCAATCCCCAGACGGAGGGCCTTACGGCGGCGTACACGGGGCCAACCATGCACGCAGGCCTCCACGGCAGGGTCATTAGACGGGCATTGCTTGCGCGAATGCCCGCCTTCGCCTGCCTGTCCGTCTGCGGCGGATGGGAGCGGCTTGAGGTGCGTATGCCCTGCGGCGAACTGCATTCGTAACAGCCCTTGTAGCTATGCGATCCAAGTGCAATCCAGAGGGCCCATACCGATCTCATGATTTTGCAAATGATATCATATGATATCATATTGCAAGACGAAAAATACGATTTCCGGTCAGATTTTTGATTATTTGTTCACTATTTAATGATGACATCGTTGAAATTATGCCATAGTGATGATATCATTGGAGATCGGTAATACGAAATGCAGCATTTCATGACTTCTTTTTCTCAAATTTATACCATGTCATACGATGAAAGATCCATAATTGGCCTGCAGATCGAGGCGTGTAGGCATAGCGCGTGTTTCGACCGTTTCTATGGAAGTCATTCTACTGTATATACTATTACTGTGACAAGGTACGCTGACGTAGGGCTGTCGACACTTATCAAAGTTTTTAGACTTCCGCGATTTGTACACATTTTAAATACAATTAACTCGGGTCTATTTCGCGGTAAACAATAACTATATTGACTTACTGTTTCCCGACGTTTCGGCCGAATTACATCAGGCCGTGGTCACGGGATGACTGCCGAGGCTCAGCGACGTCTTCGCAAAGCGCCGGTTTCACGACTACCCTCCGCTTGATCTTCAGAATTTTTATCAGTATCGTCGGTACCTCGACATACCACACTCACGACATCTACACACTGACGTTTTTAATATAGTTATTGTTTACCGCGAAATAGACCCGAGTTAATTGTATTTAAAATGTCGACACTTATGTTCAAAAAGTTTAATAAATTAAATCTGGATAAAAAATTTGCTTGTTGAGCCCCAATATTTTTCATACTCAGACTCAAACTCAAGACATTTATTTTCACAAACACTACAACATAACATAAGAGGTAGAACCTAACAAGAAAAAAATACAATAAAGAACGCAAAACACAGTGATAATTTTGTAGAAAAAAAAACTTCCTACAGAACTCCCACTTCTGATAGATACATACGCTTAAATATTATTGCGGTGTTCTGTTCATCCTCCATAATTTGAGCTGACATTGCACCAAATCAATGGAAATTGAGCTGACACCAAATCAATGGAAAAAAACCTAGAACACATGCAGTACACTCGCCTTAATGCTCTTAGCGTAACGGGATCCTGTTCAACATGAGAATTAGCGTGAATTCAAGCGATATTTTGATGGTGCGATTAAATCTAATTTTTAATATTCTCTACACCGTACGTATCAAATAAGTTCCCAATTATAATGTGTTAAATTATCCCAGACACCTGTAATATTGCCCGTTTAGGTTTAAGTTGTTTGTTTTTTTTTCTTTTTTTATTTGTATTTATTTTAAATGGTGTGATTCCTTTCTGTTTATATTTTACAAATCGTCAATCCAAATGGTCCCATCTCAGCTGTTGCATATTGCAACAGAAGCTTTTAGCTGAGATGGGACCTTTTGGCCATTTTTGAATTTTATTTTGTAAAAAAATATTTTGCCTTTTTTATTGGCCAAATAAAAAGTTTCTTTCTTTCTTTCTAAAGCAATGAATAAATTGACCCCAAAAATAATATTTATTTATTTACACTTTATTGCACAATAAATATGGTACAATAGGCGGACTTAATGCCTTAAGGCATATTTCAACATTCTATTAAAACAATAAATCAATCGCCTAGCTGTGCCCGCGAACAACGTTTCGCCGTAATAATTGTCAAAAACCCTTATTACCTAGGGATATAAAAAATATTTACGACCTATTCTCAGACCAACCGAATATACTTACTCGTACATATGAAAATTCATAAAAATCGGTCAAATCGTGGGGAGTTCGGTTACAAACACTGTGACACGAGAATTTATATATTACGATTTTTTGTCCCCAGTTACAGTTAATGTTTGTGACAAGAGCAAAAATATCCCTACAGCGCAGTTATAAAAAAGATTTTCCAAAAAATAAAAACCGACTTCAAAAACACTGAAAAGTTTAAAATAATATAAGAATAGGTACAGACAACATCACAATTCTATATTGAAGTCGGTGCCAAAGGATGATCTCCTAGAAAGTCTTAAAATTTGTCACCGACTTCAACGACACAAAACACGTTGGACACACGTAAAAAATTAATGGTTTTCCTCGATTTTTATGGGATCCCATTCTAAGATCCTTACTTTGGTGATCATTGGACCACACTTGGAGCATCCTCTATCGAATACAAAATTTATAATTAAAATCGGTTCATGAACGACGAAGTTATCCGCGAACAAACATAAAAAAGCATATATACATAGATACGGTCGAATTGAGTAACCTCCTTTTTTCGAAGTCGGTCAATAAAATCAAACCCACTGAATCCGAGGGATCTTGTTTCGAATCATCAAAATATCACAAATAACGGGTAATATTTATGTAACTAGTTGGTTTAAAAATATATAATTTCAAAATCCGATATAGAATATTAATTGTATCGATTTGATATCCCACAAAACCGGTATTACCCATCCTTACTATGGTCTTCTGTGAGGCGGAAAGACTTCCTTTTGGGCTGATGCACTAGAGCGATAAATGATGCCTTGAAATGAGACCTGACAAAAAAACGAAAACTAACAATTTTTGAGTGCTTAAACTAAAATATAAAAAATATGTCGACTGACGCCAAAACTAAATAACATAAATCCAGCGCTTTAAACTAGACATAAATCTTTAAACTTTTATCTCGTCTAACATTTCAATCGCGCCATGTCGCCATCAAGGTGTGACGGTTTGACACTAATTACAGTCTCCGGCGAGACGTCTGCGCGTGACAATCCGGGACGCCTGCTAAATACGCCCTGAAATAATATTTAGACATTCAATTCTGTGAATCATACCTTGAAGGAATTTTCGTTCGCAACTGTGTCAATTAAAATATTCAATATTGATATCAGTTATTATATCTGGCTTCGCTTAATAACAGTTCCGATGCATATTTCCTATTTCTGCCGCCAGGCGGAATTCTGTACCAGGGTCGCCTGCTTGGGTACCTCCATCTTACCTATTTCTGCCACAAAGCAGTAGTCTTGCATGCTGTGTTACGGTTTGAAGGGTAAGATATGGCAGTGAAATTACTGGATTTGGATTGAAATCGCGAAAAAAAATCAAGTGTTCTATTTAGGTTCAGTGGATGTTGAAAATTTGTATGGAACAGTTGATTTTTTTCGCCGATTTCACGATTGGTCCCATAGTAAAAATTGATCAGTTTCTTTGTCTGAACAAGCACACGTAATTTGGCTCCTGCTTGTAAATTAACCCTTTATACAAAATAGTTGAGTTCATAAATATAATATTTAAAATAATACAGTTTGAATTCATGTCCTCAGTCATAAACTATATTATATTCTATGACTGAGATCATGAAAATTAATCCTGTGTAAAAGATAGCTGAGTTCACAAATATATTTAAAATAATACAGTTACGAGTAGAATTCATGCTCTCAAACATGAACTAAATAGTCTATGACTGAGGGCATGAAAATTAACCCTGTGCACAAGATAGCTGAGTTCATAAATATATTTAAAATAATACAGTTAGAATTCATGTTCCCAGTCATGGACTATAATATAACGAAAATTTAATTCTAACAGACTTTATAAAACACAAGACTCAAATTTAAGTTTAACTACAGCAGCCCGCGCTTGTTAGGATAATTCAGTTACATCTAAGGGATTAACAGTAAGATCTTCACTAAAGTGTTCGTTTGAAAATTATCGCTTAAGTTCTCGCAGACAATTTTTGGATTATATCATCAAGTCAGCAGCGAAGTATGATGGAATATTGTTGAGTTTAAGCGGCCGTAAATTTAAGTGCGTAATATCTCCATTTACGATTCATCTTAACGTTTGTACTCAAATGTATTCTGTCATTAATTGCGCAGTAAGATGAAATGAGGTTTTATAGACAATTTAATTTATTGTCAGAGAAATTAGTAAATTTCCGATAATTTCGCTTAAGGAGATGTGTGTTAGCAGTAGTTCTCTACCTCATCTCAGCCATATAACGTTTCTTGTCTTTTGTTTAAACTTTTTTCAGTTCTCGCAGCGTCCGTTTACATCGTAATGTTCAGGCATTATGGTAAATTTCATTTTTAAATTACATTGAGGTTTTAGTAAGTTTAATGCCGGCTCCACACGTTGGCCCCAACGCCACTCGTCCAACGTGTGGATCTAGAAAATGGCATTGGCTCCAACGTTGGGGGGAGCGTTGGTAGTTGTTACCAGCGTTGGGGCCAACGTTGCTGCCCGCGACTTCATCTGCGTGAAATTCAGTTATATCGTGTGTTTGGTTATATTACGTAATCCCTGAGAAACTCATTTGATTCTGGGATAAAAATTAGTTAAGCGGTTAAGACGTGAAAACGTGACAGATATACAGTTACTTTGGCTTTAATAAAATTCATTTTCAAACAAAATGCCATGTCAAAAAAAGTCAGCGAACTCGATTCTCAAGGAGTGCCGCTTTCCACACAGCCTCGAATATCATCGATAAATAGTAGATTATTAACCAAGGGGATAAAGCAGTATCATATTTTACGGGTATAGACATATTTCACGGGTATAGACGGGTATAGAATCGCGAGCGTAAGAAAGGACTCTATGGTTTTGAATTGAATCCTGAGTGTGGCGAGGGATTTTAGAATAAAGTCCAGAGTGTAGCGAGGAATTCAAGCTCACCCAAGACTATGGCGTTACATAGTGTAAATAAATGCAAAGTTCTGGTTAATCCACGTACCTAAAATAATTTTTGTCGTGTAAATGTCGTCGTAGCGACTGAATGTATTTTGTTCACTAAATGAAATAAACCACAAATTAGATCAAACTGCCGTTTATTAACTCCGTCAAGTAAAACTGCTTCATCCCCGAGGAAAATACTCAACTTTCGCACAACCTGTCAGAAAATACAAACAAATAAGTAAATATAAAAAATAGAGCATTTATTCAAAATCATTTTAATTCATTAAATCATAAATTGTTATATTTCTTAAAAAAGTCACGAAACTTACACAGAAGGTGGCAGGTATGTATAGTCAACCAAAAAAGTGGTTGACCGTCTTAAGATTGAAATTAGTTTTGCGTCATGAAACAACACATTTGATTTTCCTTTGCAATGTCATACCAACAGTTACTAAGGTTACCTCATCTTCTGTTTATATGCGAAGTATGGTCAAAACTGTTAAACAACTTTTTTGGTCAACTATACTTGAATACCTTGCCTTTTTAAGCTTGGAAAAGTAAAGCCTACAAATGTATTGTCATTTTTGAGCAAGTGGTGCGATTTCACGGGCCCTTCCCATCGCCCTTTTTCCAACGACATACGGACTCGCTAGTAGGTACTACAGATATTTTCTATCAAGCTTGAAGTACGCGGCGGGAACGCACGGCCTTAAATGTTTGATCAGCAGATCCTGCTAAGCCTGCTTGGTCGCTTCTCCGGTCATGAATAAAATATGGCGGCGTTACAGGAACGACCCCAGTACTCTGTTAATACTCCGTTATTACTCAATAAGGCTTGGGGGTCCGAGTTTCGGTGTTTCGTTGAAGACAGTTTGTTTTCTTTATTTTGAAGTGTTTGTATGTATGTGAGAGGATTAGAACGGAATCAGTATGTGTAGATTATGCGGGACAGCGGAATTACTCTCCTAAGGGATTTCCTTCACCGTATAGGAGCGTCAGATAAATGTACATATGAAATTCGTGAAACGAGAAACACATTGGTACATGGCAGGATCGATCGCGGGTCTTCCGATTCTACTCGGAGCACAGTCCAGTGCCGCGGCCACAGCGCCACCGACGCTCCTTTACGTGTACTGGGAGCTTATTGTTCAATAAGGCTCGGGCTTCCTAGTTTCGGTGTTTCATTGAAGACGTTTGTTTACTTTATTTTGAAGTCAAGAATGTATGTGAGATGATTAGAATGCATTAAGTATGTGTAAAATTTGCGGGACAGCGGAATTACTTTACTAACAGAATAACGTATACTGGGGGCCTAGACAACATTATAATGTAATCCAAAAACAATAACGAAGTTGAAACAAAATGTTTTGGCGTGATTCCACATTTCGAATCATTATGATACATTGCCGTTCGATACTAAGTATAGGTGAAAGGTATAGGTATCTAATATACAAAAATGTCGTGTCACAGTATTTTTTATTGAAATCCTCCGAAACGGCATGACCGATTTTTATGTTTTTTTTTGTGTGACTTGTATTTTGTAGGTCTGAGAATAGGTTGTAGGTAATTTTTTATACCCCTAGGGAGATAAGGGTGCCCCCCCTCCAGAATTTTTTTTTGACAATTATTTTTGGCGAATCGTAGTTCGCGAGCACAGCTAATTATCTATACTAGCCCGTAATGTCCCACTGCAGGGCAAAGTCCTCCCTACTTTCTCGCCAACCGTATCTATTTTGGGCCCTACACCGCCATTCAGAAAGAAAGTCGTCCAGTTCGTCCCGCCAACTCCTTCTAGGCCCGCTAGTATGTGTAAAAAAATGGAATCCGAAAAATAGCAGATTTACAAACAAAAGCTCAGATCAGGAGTAAATAAAGAAAAACATAAAAAAAATATTTTAAATTGCAATGACTTAAAATTGCTCCGAAAATTTCTGTCTTGTTAAAACCGGACTCACATGAACAGTCTTACCTACTATGAGTAATATAAAATTTAATATGTGAAAGTTGAAGACCGACTAGAAAATAGACGTTGACATATTTAATTCCCATCTTGAGACAATTCATTTCAAGTATTTCTTTTATAAATATGAATAACGACCTAACTAAATTGTTTATTTATTTGAGTCATACGGTCTGGATAATATCAGAATAAATTGCTATATTTAAATAAGTCAAACGTCCACCAAATGTGATGCTCGTAATATCAGGTCATATTCGTCCAAAGCTTCGAAGGTCCTTCACAACGAGCTTTTATTTCAATACAAAACAAATTCCGACCCTTTGTGATCGGAAGCGTTACAGCTTCAGAGCACGATATTGTCCAAAATCCAACTGCTCTCAGATCAATGAACAATATGAACATCGAACTTGCGGAAGCATAGAATAAATCTAGACATATACGAGTACTAATATCTCATGTTTGAAACTCCGAAATCTCCGAAACTACTTAACTGATTTTGATGAAACTTAACTTAAGTCAGGGCTTCTCATAATACCAGCGCTTCTGTGGCATACACCACAGAAGCAATAACTTAGAGAAGGCCCTATTGGACTATAGTTATTGTTTATAGTTCAATCTGTTTTGTTTCGTTATAAGTAATATTTGTATTCTTTTTTTTTCTGTGTGTATCTTTTATTATTTTTATGATCAAATAAAGCATTATTATTATTAATAATGCTGTGTTTAATTTGGCCCAACTTAAAAGATTAAGTTAAGCAACGTTCATTTTTTTTATTGCAGAAAGTTGGCAAACAAGCAAACTGCCCACCTGATGGTAAATGGTAACAGTCACCTATAATACATGTGGCTCTTGTGCGATTCGCAGCAAAACTGCAACCCCCACAAGAATCACAGTGTACGTTGCCAACTCGTGATGCAAGATGTAAAGTCACAGTACCCAGTAATTTCACTGCCATATCTTACCCTTCAAACCGGAACACAGTAATGCAAGCACTGCTGCTTTGCGGCAGAAATAGGTAAGACGGAGGTACCTAAGCAGACGACCCTGGTACAGAGTCTCCCTCCAGTTCATGATGCTCAACCAAAAATTATTAATGCAAATGCAAAAAATTTTTGCTTAACTAAAAAAGGAGCTTACAAATATACTATGAAAAGCAAGGATAAGGTAAAAAATGGACTAGGCGTTGACAATAGAACTCAAATCGATTTGTATCGTTGTAATAAAGGTGAAGTTACACATACAGTTATTTAACATTAGCTTTATTTAATGAGTACAAAAGAAGGTCACTAACTACTAGCGATCAACGAATGCGCTTCAGAGAAATAAAAAGGCACTCGCCTGAAAACTTTGGGCTGGACAAAGCACTCAAGTTGAAAGAGCCAAACGAGTTGAAGTAACAAAAGGTGCTCTTTAATAGTTTGCCCGTAAACAAAACTTGGCCCTTTCGGAGGCTCCAAAGCCACTGGCGGCGGCGGTGTGGGTTGTGCCGCCAACTTTTTAACAACTTCATGAAAACATCTCGCAGTGAATGGAAAACCTAAACCTTTAAGCTTTAATTAAGTCATTATGATGTCAAAGTTTATTAGATAAAAAGTTGAGAATCTAAATAACAAAAGCAGTATATTTATAGAAATAAAACAAGAAAAGGGAATTCGTTCTTTAGCTGACTTATAACGAAATCTTAAAACTACTTTTGCAATAAAAATTACATGCACAGTATGTCGTCATAGTTATCGTAAATATATAGTTGATTTTAGGATACTTACTTCATTTTTTCAATGTTTTAATTTAAATCTAGTCTACGCTGATGATGTCACGGATAATAATGTTATACCTCTGTGTGGCTAAGCTTCAAAGTTCCACTCATTTTAAATATGAAGAGCTCATTCTAATTCTAAGGTATACCCAATAACTAATTTATTGTAATTTAATCTGATCATGTAGTTTACCATTTAGAAATTAATGTCTTGCATGCCAGTTGCTGGTAAGATATGAGTGACTGTGTATTTTTTACTATTAAGTAAGCAAACAAGCCAGCTGCCCACCTTGTTTGTGCTAAAGGCCACAGCCGCTTATAGTACACGTGGTTCCTATAGGACTTGCAAATCTACAACACAAGGACCCCGCTGTACGTAACTTGTGATTTAAAATATCAAGTCACAGTAAAGAACTTCAGGAGCGATACCATCGCGACGCAAACACAATACTGTCGCCAGGCCTCTGTCACTACACGCTTAGGTCACACCCCGGACACTCCATACAACGTTTGCAAATCAATTACCTATCTATTACTACTACTTAAGCAAATGACGTTTGACCATAAATCTTTCAATACATACAAAGAAGCGTGCAAGCACTACAGCATAGACCTATTAGAACAGCGACGCCGTCATTACGACGTCATGTGGCTGCATGATGTCTGGTGTGGTAACATAGATTGCCCTGAACTTCTCGCCGGTGTCTCGCTGATGGCACCGTCGTATAGGACAAGACATACGCCTTTGTTATACGTACCGCACGTCAATACGAATTATGCTCAGAATTCAATTCTTTGTCGTGCTGCACGAACTTACAACAAGTATTATTCTGACCTTGACCCTTTTCACCTGTCAAAAATAGCATTCAAGCAGCAGATAAAGAAATTACATAGGGAAATTCTAGGTTAAATTGTATAATAATTAGGTAGTTGAATTAACATACTCACACACACACACGTATACACACACACACACACACAGACACTTATACAAACACACACACAATCACATTCACACATTCAGACAAATGTCCACAATAAGTCACACAGTTGGTATTTAACACACACTAGGTATTGAACATTAAAAGTTATGTAGTAAATATATTTTCTCAAGTTCAATTTCATGTTAATTTTTATTATATATTTCATTTTATTACACAAGCAAACTTCGCATTTGGGCTTGCAATTTTCATGTAATTTGTGTAATCCTTTTTTGGCCTTATTGTAATTAAATTATGTAATAATATAAATATTATGTAAATGTATAATAAATACACTGCACTCACAGTGTAGGTATAGCAAGGTTTCGAGCGCTTTCTTGCGTGCACTTGATCAATTTTGTAACTATCGGCACAGATTACTAAATACTAAAAAAACGAAATCAGACTACTAGTCCGGGACTAGGTTTGCATCTTACGGTAAAAATATTTCAACCAATTGTGTTTTAGGAAAATAAAAAGCATATCTGAGTATTTACGAATGTTTTATTTTAATATGATGTTTTACAATTTTTTTATTTGCTCAAAATTCCCGGTTGTTAAATTTATTTGTAGAAAATATTCGGAATCGGACATAGAGTTTTAACGGATATTGATGTGGAAAAAAAAGAGCAAGATCGGGTGAAATTTACTTTTTTAAGTGTTCAAACATGTTGCTGCCGGGTTTTTCGTGCATAGTTATAAAAAGCAAAAAGCATCAGAGGAAACTTTCAGCCTGCCGGAAAAGGATGATGACTTATTAAAAGATTGCAAATATGTGTGTGACCAATTGTGCTTACTATACAAAACGCAAGTACGGTCCTGTGTAGAATATTGTTCGCACCTTTGGGATGGCTCCGCCAAGTACTTGCCCGATGCTTTGGATAGGTTGCAGCGGCGCGCAACACGCATCATTGGCGATGTAGAGGTGACTTATAACCTCGAACCTCTGCAATTGCGTCGCGACATTGCTTCACTAAGCGCGTTCTACCGTCTTTACCACGGCGAGTGCTCTGAAGAGCTTTTTTCTCTAATCCCTTCCTCTCCATTCCTTTTAAGGACTACACGTGCTGGTCTGCGTTGTCACCGTCATACTGTGACTACCATTCCAACGCGTACAAAGAAATTTGGTAACTCATTTCTTTGTCGCACAATCAAAAAATGGAATTCACTGCCAGCACACGTTTTCCCTCCCTCTTATAATCCCAGGTCCTTTAAAAGAGGCGTGAAGAAGCACCTTGCAGGTCGGCAAGGTGAGGGTGGCTAGTGCAGCGTGTATTCTCTCTGCTGCACTAGCTATCTTCGCATTTGGACCCCACTTCCACTTACCATCAGATGGAATGGAGTCATTTGCTAGGCCCACTATAAAAAAAAATGTTCGAGATTCTGATAAGTCCGAAATTATATTTCATACGGAATTTTCTTGAATAAAACATAAATAAAATAAGCATACATTACTTAATTATGAAAATTAATCGATCGTAATATTAGTAACACAAATAATGTAACAGTGCGTGCCCGCGCATCCGACGGTTGTTGGCAGCCTACTAATTTGGAGAGTAGGCTAGTAACGCGAGCAAGTACATCGAGTGACAGAGGCCTCCCATCAGCAACAACTCTATGACCAGCGAGCGTACGACGCAAGGCTGTAGAATTACTAATAACGTACGCTAACGCGTGGTATTTGGGTATATAAAATGTCGTTTTTTTTCAAGATCAAAGAAGTGCAACTTCTGTACGTAGTAAAATTATCTGTTCTGTGCTGTCGCTTACAACGATGATGTATCGCGTTTGCAGCACGACGACTGCAGCTAAACGGCCAGCGACTGTATTAGGTATTATCGCGATGATATCTTAAGTCCCAGTGTATTTAGGACTTTGCACTTCCATAACTTAAGTAGAGAGGGCCTTAAGTGTAAAGTGTAAATCGGGTCCGATTTACATTTGCATAAGCAAAGTGTTGAGTTGGTGAGTATGGTGTGTTATGTATGCAGTAACATAACTCGGTATCTTACTACTGGTTACTTTGCCATTGTACTTGAGGAAATGAGTCGTGCCTAAGCCGTAGCGTGTAGTACTCCGTAGCGTCCGTCGTAGCTACGTATACAGCCGTTACTCTCGGCTTGCTACGAACCAGTAGCTACAAAGCTACGATAAACAAACTAGAAGGCTATTTTAGTGCTCAGTGAATTATGTCAAACGCACACGACCGACTTTTTGTAGGCCCGATAAATCGGCGCGTTTTTTCCGATCAAATCATCGTATACGTCTATCACTTTGTCGGTGGCATACTTTTTGTAGTTCGTGTGCGTTGCAACGTAGTACTCCATTTCTTTCATTTTCCACCGTCAAAAAATCGGTCACCGATAGTTATTTGTGTGGATTCGCACTTATATGTTTTGTAGACTAACTTACAACGGCGTCAAAGGCATCGGTTAGTAAGCTGGTACAGCGGTAGTAAATATATTCTTGGTACGTCTCCGCAAGGAGAACTGCGTGTTAATAATTCAATACCCGCCCGCATTCCATCTTAGGCTTCGGGAGGAACACACGAAATAGTGGGCTACTAGGAATTCCGCTCCATTCCCCAATTACCGTCGACGACACCTTGGAGTTACGTCTCTTCACGCCTCCCTAATTGCAGCGAAGATTGGGCCACGTGTTAGCGCGGCGAGGAATTTCATATTGCCGCGTGTGGATTAATATGTATAGCCCGCGCGGTACGTCGCCTTACCGCAAATTTTAAAGCGACACGCTGGCAAGGCTGAGAAGAATTACGATCTAACAGAATTGTGTAACTGTTGCACGTGGAGATAAAATTCTGACCTCATTTATAGCGTGTGGACTCACAAGTTACAACCACATTGAAAAACATTTTACTGACTAGCTTATTCAGCCTGTTATAAAATAAAACGTAAAAATATACTAAATTATCAAAACCAAAAATGTTGTCAACCCTGGTTGCTGTTATGTCAGGAAACCTGAGCAACGCAGAATGCAGAGAAATACACAGAATGTCATTCTGCGTATTTTACTCTTTGATTTTACTGAAATAGGGTTTGCACATCAATGAAAAAATTAATGTTTTTTTTTTGGCGACAAGTGATATTATAAGGTTTCCAAATATTGAAATTGCACTCTTTATAAGGGACTATTTAACCCTGTTTCCGGTTTACGGGTATTTTAACACCGTGTAAAATTGAAGTTGCATTTTTGAGTTCATTTAGTGGTGAAGTTTTAAGCGCCTTGCTGGTCCAGTGGTTGAGAGCACTCGATATTAATATTAACCTGGAGAAATATGGGGAATCAAACCTTACACAATTTGATTTTAAATAAGGAAATTCGTCTGTAGAATGCTTAAACTTTTACTACCTCCGTGGTCTAGTGGTTCGGACTGCTCTGTGCGAATCTGCAGGTCCAGGCTTCAATTCCCCATGGTGAAAGTTTTGTTGGTGGTAGGGCTTTAAATCCCGTCACCACTAACTATCATACTTAAGTTTGTCGCCATAATAACAATGTCAATAGCATTGATGTGTTCCGACAATTAGAGGTAAAATAACTAGTTCCTCAGCTGTTGAGAAGTCCATGTGCAGTTCAGCTTCTATCTTTGAATTTATCGTCACGTATGAACGAGTTACTTTGGGAATGGATATCCAAACTAGAGTGGTATATTATCTGTAATCTCGCTTAATCCTTTTTTCTGTGGATTTAACTTTATCTTTAAACTTTCGTTTAATAGTGTACAATAAAAGATATGCAATAAAACGAATACATTTCTGTCTCAATTTTCTCGACTTGTTATAAATTCCTTTGCGCTGCATTGTTTCCGCGTGTTTTTGTTGCATTTTCACGAGAACACTGCATAGTTATGTTTGCAGAGATGGAAGCTCCACATGGTAAGGCCGCGCGGCGTTGCGAAGGCATTTGCGGGCTTCCGGGCTATCGCCTCGCGAATAAAGCCTCGTGTTTATTGCGAACTACGACACTGCACACAGCGAGGAATGCTTTGAATTTCCACGGAATGTAAATTGTATTTTGTTTGTTTATATTACTCTCAAAATTTCATACATTCATATAATACATTAAACCCTTTGTGAAAACAGGGCCTAAGAGTGATAATGACAAGTTAGTGTAAATTTTATAGGGTGTAATGGAACTGCTTCTGAAAATATGAGAACCAAATTCTACTTTTTTTCTTTTCCCAATATTATGTCCAAAGACGCAAAAACTTTAAAAATACTTTCCATAACAATATTCTTAGTTGAAATATAATTTTGTATGGATAGTGCGACAATTTTTGTCGTTTTTAAACATATACTCCTCAGGGAAAATTGTTCAGTTTTTCTTCTCTTCATTCCATTCTCTTCTTTCTTCATGTCTCTTCTTTCTTCTTCATGTAATCCACGATCGTTTGACGATACGGTTGGCGCACAGGTACAGTGATCACCTACTGCGCAACGGGTCGCTGGTTCGGTTCCCGTACGGGACTAATATTTTGTATGGCCTACAGAAATTTGTTCCGGTCTGGGTGTATGTGCATGTGATATTTTATGTTTATAGCTGCACCCACGACACAGGAGAAAATGCTAATGTTGGGCTACGTTTCTTTTTAAAAAGAAAGAAAGATATCCATCCATTCTTTCTTAGGACTTCTACTACCTTTATGTCCGTCCACATTCTTGTTCGTAACTCTTCTGGTGATATGGCATCCCTCATCACATACCTATACTACGCTAGCCCAACCTCGGACGCTAGGGGAGCATAAGATACAAACCGCGGAGACAATTTTCTTCGCATTCCACGGATTCACCGTGCGGGTGCCGAGTCCATTGGGTTGCAGAGAAAGGAGTGCGAGGCAGTGCCTGGGACTAGCGACCCAGGTATATGTTTAGAGGGTGAAATCTCTTAATATGAGCGCTCACTTTCGCAGTGAAAGCCCCGCTCCTTCCTCTGCCTAACCATATCTGGTAAGATCCTACAAGTGCCGCTTTAGATATCCTTTACAATAAATAATTACTTTTGCCGTACCTTCAGGCAGTGCAGTGAACAATATGATTGTGCAGTGTTGTAACAATTAGCGAGAGACAGGCAGGTCAGGACTCCAGGGACAGAAAAACATTATTTTTAAAAGGTACTAGTAGTTTTCCTATAATCCCTGATCCCACTTTCGTCAAACCAATACCTACTCAGTACCATATAGTGCTGACAACATTCGAAGATAAAAGTTTTCACAACAAACTTTCCGAATGCACAAATATCAAAGTTTAAACACTCAAAACTGACACGCAGGAACTCGGCGATTGCTCAAATTAAAACCTCGTGTCGCTAAATTCTAAGAGAGCTGTAATTACTGAATTCATATAACAAATTATGCGCTGTCAGAACTCGATGGAACTCCGATGGAATATAATGGATTCACATATAGCTTTGTGCGGGGCTCGGGACTTTGCTGTTCAGAAGTTGGCGTTCAGATCATTTCCCGAGTTTCGTGTTAACTTTGTAAAGTGACACGTTTTAATTTCGTGTAATCACGTCGCTTTTAAGTCTTGGAGCGGATGCTGTGTAGAGCAATCTTGTAGCTTCGTTGTTTTAGCTTTCATGATTGTGAATTACTTGTTTTGTTAGTTACAACAAAACTGATATTAATTTGTTGTATGAAGGTTGCCTCATGATGTTTTCCTTCACCGTAGGAACGTCGTAAAAATGTACATATGAAATTTGAAAAACACATTGGTACATGGCGTTATCGAACCCCGGGTCTCCTCATTAGAAGGCCAGTTCCGAGTCCACAACGCCACCGACGCTCTATGCAGCTATTAACGGTTAGAAAATTCAGCACGTTCAGCACGGTATAATGAAGACGCAGATTTGAATTCTGACCGAGGTGATTTTTTGGGGTTGATTTATTTATTTGCAAACGGAATAGTAGTCACGGACGCCACGAGCACGTGATTAATAGGAGAGGACAAGGCACATGTCCGCGTTAAAAGAACACAGGTAATCATATGAGGCAACGCACACAAATTGCTAGCGGACCAAATACATGCGAACATCGGCGTAGACTGGCTACCGCGACAATGAATTGCGCAAGGAAAATGTTCCCTTATTAGCCTAGTGCTTAACGGGCAGAAATCTGTCCAGCAGGTCCATCCATGAATACGCTCTTGACGGATTCAACCATTATTTAGGATTTGATAATCCACAGATTCTCGTCAAAGAACACTGACTCATCCCAATTATGCTACGCGAGGCTATTGAGATTCAAATACACCCGAATTTCGATAGAGATAATGGTAGTATAGTATTCCAACTACTTGGGACCCTATCATGAAAATAATCAAATCCCAAGCCTGTTTACAGACTGCTGAAACAAAAGATACCGTGAGCTCTGTTTGCGTGAAACGGACCAAATACATAAATACATGAGATGATGTTAGGAAAATAATAAATATGATGTTACTTTATGACACCCACTAGCTTCAGTCATGTGACCACGAATGCTGAAAAGCGTTCGAAACGTCGGGTTAAATAGCAAAATGTTTCAAACTAAATATAATTCCAGAAAATGCGCAGTGTAGTTTTATTTCAATGAAAGGGCTGTTATAGCCGCTTAACCAGTTAAAGGTGATGTTAATTTCACTTACATCATTGTTGACGCCGCTCTCATGCACCGGGATTTCTTATGGACGATATTTCAGATAATTTTAATTACTCTTTATTGTAATTTATATTTGCATATTCTAAACTAATAAATAAAGTTTCCTATTTCGGCCGTTGGCCGAGAAGGGGCGGTGGGGCTAAATCACAGCTCTTCTACTTATAATTGTTTCAAAACGATTTTACCTAAAACCATTTACAACCAACAATTATTACCATTTTACACATACCTTTTTATAGTTAAATTACTTAAAAATCACGTAATTTTTACAACTATATCACTTTTATTGGCCAAATATCACTGCTTGTATTTGTAACTGGATATAACCGCAAGAGAAAACGATAGCAGGGAAAAATGTAATTGGAATTTTTAAAATATCTGCTCTCACAAACGTATTATTATTTACCGTCGCGGGTTAATATTATGTTACAAAATTACCGTATGTGACTTTGCCATCCAACCAACAATCCTTGCCAACAGTAATTTCACACCTCCAAAAAATGTATGATATTGTATTATTAGGAAGTCTCATTAGAGTTCTGAAACTCCTTTGTGTCTGAGTTTATAATGGAAGTGATTTCACCGGAATGAATGAACTTATTCAACGCACGAGTGAATGTACGGTTAATAGATAATTGTTGATATTAACAAGCTTACCGCCTCCATAAACACTAATTAGCCCAGACTTAACCCGAGCGAGCTGACATAATTGTAATGGATTGTGAAAATTTTGAATCTCACATAATGCGGCCTTTCTCATAATTAGACACCGCCATCTTCCTTTGTTATTTTATATATCACTGTTTTTAGTAATCTCATTTAGGTAGGTATGTACTTAATACTGATCTCAAGTTTTATTTTTATTTCGAAGCCGTTTTCGTGGATATGTAACATTTGTCATTTTCGAGTAGTCAGTAAAAGATTTCTTTTTTTTCAACTATCATCATATGAACTAAGAAATGTAAACAAATAAGTGTGTAATTGAAGTTTTTAGCACGGTTATACTATTACCGTATTTTTAGCTTATTCTATGTTGTGCTGTTTATCTCTCATGCAATAGCCAATAAAGTTTTCTTTCATTATTTCTAATTTGTTTTATTCAGGATGTACTGTTTCACGGGATTTAAGAGCAAATTAGAAAGCAGGATTTAAGAGAAAAAATAAAGTTTCACTATCTTAGCGCTCCAATTCGCTAGCGATCGGTTACTTAGGCGGTTTATTTGAGCGGCCAACCGCCTGACGCGATTGGCATAGCGGCTGACCGACATGGCGGCCAACCGGAATGAAACCGCGTCGAGTTGTGGACTGCACGAATGCCTGTTAGTCCATAAGCAAAATGGACGCCGTCGAGGTAGCTTGTGTTATGTATTATAATGTGCGCTCAGCGAACGATTGCTAAGGTTAAGCTACGTTGGCTGTGGTCAGTCCTATGATGGGTGACCAAAGTACAAAACATCTCCAGCTTCTCCGTGCTTCGGAAGACACGTTAAACAGTGGGTCCTGCGCCTGATCTCGCCCCGGTCGTGTCGGCTACCCGTCCCATCGGACTAGACGAGTGAAGGAACAGAGAGTGCACTTGCGTTTGCGCAGTCACTTGTGCACTATAATATCTCCTGCGCAGATGGCTAGTCTCTGTTGAGAATGACCGCCGTGACTGAATATCGGTTAGGAGGACGTTATTAATGATTAGTTATTTAGTTTATATATCACTTTCAAATATTGAATCCTATCTTGAGAATCGCTGACAGAACGATTCACCGTAACCATCTAAACTTTCCCACCCCTAATTCGTTCTTAATCAAAATTCCACCTCAAACTTGAGGATTTAGGGTGCCATAAAGCGTCGTTTAAATCCGAACCGGTGGCTGGGTGATAAAAGACGAATCCCGCCTTAATTCAGGAGTCACGAGTCACGGGCGCCACACGTGTTGTGACTTGTGGCGACCCCGAGCTACGCAGAGCTGACAATGTCGTCTTCATTGCATTGTAGCCTCTGGGACAATTCGAGAACTTCAGTGTGAGTGTAAAACACAGTGTTTATTTCACAATGCACGATTGGTCTCTGGAGTTTAATAAAATTTCAATATTTTGTAAATCAAAACAGTTTTCAACTATTGATACATCGATCTTTTTAATCGTCTGATGTTTTTACATATACGAATACCATCCATCCAAGATGACTTTTAGTTGATGATAAGAATATGCAAAAGAAAATTATCATCTTTATCAGAAGTAACAACAATCAGAATAAATAATGTCTTTACTATACACTATAATATTTGTTTACATAGAAATGTAGTTAAGCACAAGAAAATTTCTTCATATTGTAATGAGTAATGTCTATATTTACGATATTTACGTCATTTATATAATCGTGGACTTCTTTATTCGATTGCAAGCACTTTAAAGTTATGAATTATTTGTAATATTGAAATCCAAAGTGAATCAAATTAAACTCATCTCACTCAGCAATCAAAATGTCTATTTGGAATTTTGGACTTAGTTTTATTTGCTTTTTTTTCTTATTCTTGAATTGAAATAAGCAGCTTCGGCGCTAATAGTACCTTTTTAACATGCCCGTTGTTCTACATTTTGTCAAATATTTAAATTAGTTTTGTGTATTTCTTTGTCAATGTATAGATTATAATCTATATCTATACATCTATACAAATAAATAAAATTGAAGTGTTTATTTGTAATGTCAAAATAACAAGTTTTTACTAAATGGGTATGAATGTATATCGGGTACCAATTACAAAAATACAATTTAAAAAAAAAATCTATCTGTTTGTTTGTTCCCGCTAATCTCCGGAACGGCTGGACCGATTTTGACGGGACTTTCATTAATAGATAGCTAATTATAGAAGGTATAACATAGGCCACTTTTTATCAAGATCGGTCCAGCCATTACTATTCCACGCGGACGAAGTCGCGAGCACAGCTAGTGTACCATAAATCCGTAATCGCATAAAAAAAGAAACTGACTTAAATTACCAATATTGAGAAGATCAAAATTTTTACTTTATCCTAATATAAGCTATGTATTTAAATGCAAAAATAATTTAATATTAAAAAAATATCAGCACTAAAATCTTCTTCCTTCCTGCACCATAAATTGCTATCACACAGCGCGTAACTTTGTCGCAGCCAGACAGTTTCGAACTTTTCATTTTATAGCACTCGAAACTGCGGCGTGGAATTAAGCTCTCCAACTAGGTACGCATTTGGAATGAGGCTAAGCTGCTACGTGCGTCTGCAGCTGCTCAAATTAAAAAGACATCGACAGCTATATAGGTACAGCGCAGCGCAGGTATCTTACGCGACATCAAAATAATCTATATCTATACATCTTCTATACAAATAAATAAATTTGAAGTGTCTGTTTGTAATGTCAAAATAACAAGTTTTTACTAAATGTTATGTACCAATAACAAAAACAATTTAAAAAAATTTGTTTGTCGGTCTGTCTGTTTATTCCCGCTAATCTCCGGAACGGCTGCTGGACCGATTTTGACGGGACTTTTACTAATGGATAGCTAATTACATAAGGCCTTACTAATAACCATTGTATAAGCCTGATTTAGTTAAACAGTGTTTTGTCACGTTCACTCAAATGACATTTCAAATTCGAACAAAAGAGACAAAACACTGCTTAACTATACAAGGCTTATTCAATGGTTATTAGTATGGCCCATAAGGTATAACATAGGCTACTTTTTGCCAAAAGTGACTATTCCACGCGGACGAAGTCACGGGCACAGCTAGTATTTAAATGAATGTCTCCATCAGAAGTGGACATTCTCTTTTTAAAATGTTTTATTAATTTCATTTTTATAAAAATAAAGAAATCTTTACCTTGAGTAAAACTTGCTATCGCCAGTATTTAGAGTTCTCTCCGGATGGCGTTAAAAAATCCAAACTGTGTAAGTATGTATGAAGGAAAAATATAATATATTTCATGTATGTGTAAGTTTATCAACGTTTGTGCACGTATACGCCATTTGTATTTTTCTGTCACTCATTTCCGGCATAGGCTAGAGTTAAAGAGATAGGCTTTTAGCGATACGCCTATCTCTTGTACCCATTATGTATTCGTAAGCTATGTATAAGACTGTAGTACAAGTTTCATTGGGAACAACCAAGTTAATTTTTATGAATCCAGCTGTGCCGGCGAACTACGTTTCGCCATAATAACGGCAAACTTACGTTTCGCCGTAGTAAAAAATAGTTTACGACCTATTCTCAGACCTACTGAATATACACAAAAAAATTCATAAAGATCGATCAAGCCGTTTCGGAGGAGTTTGATAACAAACACTGTGACACGAGAATTTTATATATTAGACTAGCTGTGCCGGCGAACTACGTTTCGCCATAATAAAAAAATAGTTTACGAACTATTTTCAGACCTACTGAATATACACAAAAAATTTCATGAACATCGGTCAAGCCATTTCGGAGGAGTTTGGTAACAAACACTGTGACACGATAATTTTATATATTAGAAAAGGCTAGCTGTGCCCGCGAACTACGTTTTGCCATAATAATTGTACAAAAAAAAACCATATCACCCAGGGGTATAAAAAATATAAGAGCTTCGGTGGCGCTGTGGTTTCGGCACTTGCCTTCCAATCGGGGGGTCGGGGTTCGAGACCCGCCATGTACCAATGTGTTTTTCGTTTCGAATTTCATATGTACATTTGTCTGACGCTCCTATGGTGAAGGAAAACATCGTGAGGCAACCTGCATACATCTGCGAAGAAATTCAATGATGTATGTGAAGTCGACCAATCCGCACTGGGCCAGCATGGTTGACTAAGGCCTAATCACCCTAACATAGGGTAGGCTCGAACCCCTCGGTGGGGACGTATATGAGCTGTGATGATGATGATGATGATGATAAAAAATAAGATCGTCAAGACGTTTCAGAGGAGTTTGGCTACAAACACTGTGACACGAGAATTTTATATATTAGATTTAATCTAATTGTCTTCAAAAGTTTTATAAATTTGAAGCTATAAGTTTGTACTTATGTGTACGTGGTAATTGAATGACGCGAAATATCAGACACTCCAACTAATTTTTATAATAAATGAATTACATAAAACAATAAATTAAATTCATCATCATCATCATCATCACAGCTCATATACGTCCCCACAGAGGGGCACGAGCCTACTCTAACTAGTAAGGGCAATTAGGCCTTAGTCAAACCACGCTGGCCCAGTGTGGATTGGTTGACTTCACATACACCTTTGAATTACTTCGCATATGAATGCAGATTTCCTCGCGATGTTTTCCTTCACTGTAGGAGCGTCAGATAAATGTACATAATATAAAATTCGTGAAACGAAAAACACATTGGTACATGGCGGGATCGATCGCGGGCCTCCCGACTCTACACGTGGCACAGTCCAGTGCCGAGACCGCAGCGCCATCATCGCTCATAAATTACATAAAATAAATTAAATTCTCGCAAAATATTTACGAAGATATATCAACCTCTTTGTTTTGTTGTATATCTTGCAAATTTGAAACTCTATTGACGAGCGCCTGCGAATACGATGTTGCTGCTTTTACCCGTCGCGCCGCCGATAAGAGGTAAAGACGACAGAGTTAAGTAAATTTAAGAAGCGTCGCTACATATTATTTATGTATAAAAAGAGATGTTCCCATCTATAGACGCACGCACAACCGTAACCTCTAATGGTAGAAACGTGAAATTTGACAAAACGTGTCAGTTGTTTAAATTCAAAATGCGGACGCACACTTAGAAGGGATTAAAAAAAAATCCTGAAGGGATGAAATAGGAGTTGCAAGTTTGTATGGAAAAATCTTTAAATAAGCAACGATTTTCATGCTCTTAAAAACATTTCATTGAACACGTGTTTCATGGTTTATTGGAATTCACCCCCTTAGGGTGCAAAATAGGGTTTGAAAGTTTCTATGGAAAATATTTTAAATCTGCTCCAATTTCCATGAAATTTATTATCCGAGCTCCTAAATATAAATAACAGTCTTCTATATAATAGGCTAAAATTCTTTTCCTATGGGAAAATATAAAATTCCCACGGGATAACAAAAATAACGCGGGCGAAGCCGCGAGCGGAAAGGTAGATTTGGATAAAATCTGACCCATATTTTTTATCAGTGTGATCGATTCTACTCGCGATTCTGAACAAACTACTCGTATATTCTGGCTTTGCGCAATTTAATGTACACGTCGTCGTATTGATATAGGATATTATCATTTCTATAAACATATGATAAACCATAATAATATATTGAAATACTTATTTTTCACAGTTTTTACGTAGGTATACCTGTATTTATTTTGATGTGAAGCAAATCATGTTCCCATCCCAGGCATAAAATTGACTGGACCTGTCAGAAGCACTACCAAAACAGATTCGGGCAATTCGATTCCATCGCCACTCTATTTAGCAACCGCGATCGTTTCTGGGCCACGGTAAAAGTGATGCACTGTCGAGCGAAAATAAGTGATCAGTCGTGAAATTTTGAAAAAACTAATAATTCTATAAATATAGGTTGACTGGCAGAGGTCTCTATAAGAGATAAGTCCGCCCTTGCATACAATATTATTGTACAAACTTTCTTTTTGTGTTTATGCAATAAAATTTATATATTAATTCTGGATACAGTCTTGCATGAAATATTGAAAGTTCTATTCTAATACGTACTTAATTGATTTGTACACGCTACAACGATGCATAGTAACGATGACAAAAAGAAGTGATGGCTAAAACATTAAATATATACAAGACATTAAATATATAACTCGACAATTAATAATATTTCAATGTAGTTAAAATTTAAGTGATATCTTTTTATAAAACATTATATACTTTTGCCTCAGAAATATAATACTACCTTTGATAAGAAAAGGTATTTGCATGCCACAAGGTAGGATATGGCTGTTCTCACATGAAATTTATTGTAAACAAATATCATACCTGTATCCGCAAATAAAGACATTTGATTTGATTTGATTAGATTTGATTTGAAAACAATGTCTTGATTTTCTCTCGATTATCATTACCATAACCATGTCAGCCATAATACAAAATATAATATCTGACATGATGATATATTCTGTTCATCAGCAAGATGGAAAACGGAACCAATGATGGAAGACGGAAAACGGACGATGCTCTGAGGTACTGGGCTCTCACTAACCTACAATCGGCTAGATAGATAAATTCTTTAATGTACATCACAAATTAAAATTAACAAAAGTATATTACAAAACAACGTGCAACGGGCGGCCTTATCGCAATGAGCGATTTTTTTCTGGAAACCTTAGCATGGATAACATTTGCGGAAATGAATGAATAATTGGGGAAGTTGGCACTGTACAACATTAAACACAAATAAGTATAACACATACTGTACGATACTTCCGTACTTAAAATAAACGCAAATACACACAAACATACACGTATAATATAACAAACATACAAATTATCACTCGGCTAGGTGTGGTGGAAAATCTCTACACTTTTTGGATGAATTCTGTACTCAGCAGCGGGCTATGCTTACATATTAAAAAACAAAGTCCCCCGCCGGTCTGTCTGTCTGTCTGTTCGCGATAAACTCAAAAACGACTACACCGATTTTCAGGCGGTTTTCACCACTCGATAGCGTGATTCTCAAGTAAGGTTTTAGTATATAATTTGTTAAGTTTTTGTATTTATTTCCGTGTACATTAACGATATTTGTTGAAGATTACGGGAAAAAATTAATTAAGGCGAAACGTAGTTCGCGGGCACAGCTAGTATGATGATAAAATAAACTGCGCGAGTGACAGGTTACTTCAGCTCGCCAGTGTAATATTCCCGCCATTCGTCGTGGGCGAGGATGAATCGACTGTTTTGTGTAACAAAACGACCGCGCGCGATATTGGGCGGCCAAATGGATTGGCCACATCGCCCGCCCTTTGAGATATACGAGTCGTTACGTTTGGGCTGTTCGCGCACTCAATGTTCAATCATTCTTCTTTGGTACGGCTGTTCTTGGAAAACCAACACGTGCCTATCCTATTGACGAGGATACAATCAATCGAGTGATGTTATTTCAATGCCTATCCTATCCTATATTCAAATCCGGCTCGAAGGACCACCATGTTTGTGTTGTGTGCCTACGCTACGACAGTTGTCAGCGCACTCAATATTAGGTTCTTCCTTGATACAGATGTTATTGGAATACCAGCATGTACCCATCCTATTGAATTGACAAAGATACCATTAGCTGAGTAGTTTCCTTTCATTTGGTGTAGCCATTCGGTTTGAAGGACCCCTATGTTTGTGCCTTGCTTTTGTGTCTTGTTCAAACTTAACAAAATGCAGCACTTTATCTTTTAACAAGATCCTAAAGTGTACGGTGTGGGAGCGAACACTCGTCATTGTCTTATGTAGAAACACAACTTTTAGTTATAAGCAAGTTGCAAGTTTTTTGGGAAAATATAGAGTAACAACATAACAAGATGACAAATTGGTAAATTAAGGTCCAATTTCACCAATATTTTAACTAGTGGTTAGTTAACTAACAAACAAGTTTTTGACATTTTACTCATACGATAAGTGTCAAAAAACGGTTGTTTGTTAACTATAACCGCCTGTTAAATGTTGGTGAAATCCGACCTAAATCATGAAAAGGCTAAGTACTCGTACTTTCCCGTTTTCGAAAGATTACAATTTACTGTACCGCCACACAATATTAAAGTTATAGTTCTAAAATTCACATATGATATTGTTGAACATTATTATTACCCAAACCTTCTTAAAGACAGAAACATGATTAATAACATTTCACTCGATGGAAAAAAATCAATCACAGCGCGTAAGCGACATTAGAAGCTATGCAGTTATCAACTATATTACCTTGCAATATAGCGACCGCCGTGCACGAGTAGATTAGAAAAACCTCTCTTAATTCAAGAGAAAAAAAACATGGGCAGGGTTCTAACCCGTAACGATTCTAAAAATGTTAAAAATGCTGCAAATCTGTGCTTAAATGGAACGCGCCCACGGCTGGCATGTATTGCAAGTATGTATGGAGCTAATGTCAAATATTTATCGCTAGGTTGCCAAATCCATATGATCTCGCACCCGCTCATAACCAAAAACTCATAACTGGAATAAAATGTGGCGTATCCATAAATACAATATTGCAACCGACCGTAAAGACACTATAACTAAGGACTTATCCAATCCGAGCAAAATTTCAAATACCTATGACTGTTCAATATTACGTAGTACATAGTACAGTAAGCTCCTTGTCAAGCTATACTGTTTGACCTTTGGACCGTTTTTATGTCGCTCGTAATAGTGGCGGGTTTCGTAGTGTACAATATACATGTATAGCTTGAATGGGAGCTTACTGTACGTATCAAGATCATAGGCTGATGACGTAACACCCTATGATGTTTCGTCTTCTGCACAGATTCTAAATTGATATTGAGAATCTTCCACGGCGATTATCTAATCGTTTAAAGAACGATAATCTTTAAGAGGAAATCGTACAGGCCGTTTTTACATATAAACGTAGTCCCCTGTTTCCTTCCTGGATAATGGCATTAGTTGCTCTATTTTTTTTAATAAAATCAATGGCCACTATAAGTAGGTATGTTCCTATGTTTTCCTTTATTTAATAAGTTAATTATTAAAAGAGATTTTAACCCTTCAAAATCGTAAAAAATCGACCTAATTTTCTGTTGTATTCAAACATCCAGCTAACAAATTGAACAGGATTATATGAAAAACGCAAAACATAGAAACAAAGAAAAAGCCTTGCTTTAATTTTTGACGCAAAAAGTAATCAAATTGGTCAATTTTTCGCGGAGAAAACAGGGGACTACTAAACGTATATTTTGTGTACTTTTCATAGGTCCCAGCTGCAATTATCCTTATCGCGATGTTCAGTTGTTCGGACACACAGCGCGACAGCAATACATTTCTCAAATACCTAATTTTAAATTCTCGCGACCTTGGTGTATCCTCTTCAAAACAAATAGACCTTCCGAGTTTCCTGCCTATTCTTCTCGAGAAAGCTCTCTCAATTGTCCAACAAATGAAGAGGGAACATTTTTGAAGTGAGAACTTCTTTTTTTGTAATGGGTAAAAAATGATAAACTCGCGTCAGGACACGTGACACTGATCGAAAATTCGTAAGACCAATTAAAATTGAAATGGCCGCAGGAACTGTCGAGGTGCGGTGAGGGGTCCACGTAAGCCGGCCGAGAACAATGACAGGGGTCCACGTAAGCCGGCCGAGAACAATAGCGGCTGTCAAAAGTACTGGAAGTCACTTGAGACAGTTTTAATCAATTTATTTACTTTGTTAGGAAAAATCTAAATTGTGCTTTTATTTGATTTTGTTGTAAATATTAATTAGGTAAGTTAGTATAAATTAAATATTATTTATTTGTTATAAAATTACGTTTTTAAGTAGTATATTAATGTCTGTTTTGATCATATTTTTAATTTAATTGTAAATATTTTGATTCATTATTACTAGTTATATAATTATGTACGCACAACGTTACAACAGGAAGTTGATTTTTCTGAGGGATAAACTTTTTAATGTAATATAAATTGTCATGTTTGTGTACGATAGCGCAATAAATAAATATTGTATTCTACCACATAAAAGATAGTACTTTTATTCTGATAATTAAAGCAATTCGTGCAAAATTATTCCATAATCATTCCAAAATATCCAAAACGCACAACGTTAATACTTAAGTTTTCACTTCTGCCGGCACCCCAGGACTGCAACCCGTAATTTTTTTTTCTGATTAATTTGTATTTACATACCTTTATTAAGGTGTGGGTGCATGTATCTACATACAAGTATTGACAATTAATTGTTACCTAAATCTCAGATATCCTATTAGTTAAATGTAATTTTAAACTTAATTTGCTACTAATAACCATAATATGTAAAAAACTGTACAAGTTTGGGAGCTGTGTATGTACAGTATGTGTAAAATGTGTACAATCTCCTCTCTTTGCGAGCACTGTTAAATTTTTCGCGCATCTAAATAAATAAACAGACGTCAAAATGTTCAGTCATTCGAGAAGGGAACTCAAATAAGGATTGTTGCGTTATTAATTTATTAAGTAGATATACACTTATACTACTTATATTACTCTTAACATTCATAAAGCATATTTTTATGTTTTTTTTTAATATTGCTATTTCTAGATAATAGATGTGATTATCATACTTATTAGTTATAATATCGTGTCGTAATTAATTTTTTTCGTGAAATGGAAATGGTCATGGCCTTTATTCTGGAGAACAGTAAGCAATAGTCTGAAAAACGTACAATCTGAAACTCCCGTATAGGAACTCTACATTTTCCCGTACTACAAACTGTAAAACAGAAGCATCAAAAAAAATCGTTGAAATACGTTAAGTAGTTTTGATGTGATAGGCACTTACGCGTGAAACAAACTTTCAACCCATATTTTACCCCTTTGCGGGTGAAAAGATAACTCTCAAAAAAGCTAAAACACGTACGTATTCATTTCTGATCGACCTAAGTAGGCAAATTTTTATGGGTTTGACAAATAACAGGAGTTAAAAAGAAACTTTCTATTAACCCCTATTTGAGTTATTTAAGGATGGATTTTCAAAAACCTTTTTAGGTGTACATGTTTAATAATTTCTAAATAATATCAGGAAAATGCATTCACAAATCTATGTTTGTATTAATACCACCGTATTTTTGTTTCAAGTATATTTCACACTAGCGAGGTAGTTGGTGTCGTCTACCCTCATCAGTCTGTTGCGGAAGTCATTGTTTCTAATGACGAATAGAACAAATTATGCGAGTTTGTAGCCTCCGAGTTGAAGTCGGAGGGTATTCTACAGTCATTAATCTATATATACGAGTATAAAAGCGAAAAACCACTCAAAGATTAATCACGAAATCTCAGAAACTATAACACCTACAAACTTAATATGGCAGGTAGGTTCCTTATAGGGTATAGTTATCCGCTAAGAACGGATTTTAGGAAACTCCACCACTAAGGGGGTAATAAAGCGGGGTTTGGAAAGGACAATGTCGAAAATCGCCCCATGACCAACAAAGATTTCATTTACGTCATAATTATATGCATATTTTATAACACTCATAACAAATATTTGTATTCGACGGACAAATCAAAAATATATAAAAGTACTTTAAGAAACAAAACCAAATGAAGTAAAATATAGGAATGGTTATTGTTACCTTTGCTCGACTGAATAGATTTGAGTCGATTTTATGTATGTATTGACATTAATTTATTTGTATAAATTAAGTTTTTCATAACTTACAACGTAAATTAAATTAAAACATACCTCAATTGACTACTCACGCGCTGTCGCTTGTTAGTTCGTCGTGTTTTTGACTTGCTTTATAATTTCGAGATTTCTTGTACTTTGCTACGTGACTATAATAACGTGCTTTGATTGATTGCAATAATTAATATTTTAATAATTGTATAGGTATGGACTATGTGTATTGCTTTAACGAACTAAAGTGTTACCTCAACTAACCTCAAAATCTGATTCATTTTGATATTTAATTCGATTTCGAAGCTTGTCCGTAGTAATTAATGTGGACGTACAGTATTTACTAATGTCTGATTATATAAAAAGCATTTTTTCACTGCTGTTGGTGTTGGGGCGAACAATGTATGGATGTCCTTTGTACTAGTATAGATATAACTAAGAAAGCGTTGGTATTTTAAGGCAAAACGTAGTTTGCGGGCACAGCTAGTATTTAATAAGCACAACAATGGTATTCGCTCATCATAAGTTAAGTTTTTCACCACTAACCATAATTGTAACGTTCTAAATGTAGAAATACTTATTAATACACAATCGTAAAATTGATTTGGATACGGATTGGATACGGGAATCGAACCCGCTCCTTTTTTGGATCCATTTTAAATCAAAATAAGCTACCACTCCACGTTGCCTTAAGTACTCGTTGCTCGTATCTACAAATATTTTGAAGGCCAAGACGCATCGAGGAAATCATGATAGCACAATGTTATTCTGAATCTATTGAAGTGCTTCAAGCGGGTCAGCTTCGGAAAGCGCTGTTTGCTTGACATCTTCAGGTTGGTTTACGTTGACGAAGCCAAGAGCCTCAAAGATGTAGGCGTCGCTTGTAGAATCGATTTCAAACAATAATAATAGTATCTTGAGTTAAAGAAATATATCTACTAACAAGAATAAGTGCACAAAAATGTTTTGAATGTTCATTCTTATAAATTATGCCATTCTTAAATCACCAATTTTTTTTTTCTTTGAAGATTGAATTTGTTTTACTGGTCCTTCTTTAAAACCTACTGCTTTTGCCAAGGACGCGAGCAAAGCTGCGACCTTTTCACTATCAATCGTTCCTACCCTAAGGTTTTCTGCTTTTAGCGATAAGAATACTTTCATGCTCATGTAAGTATGGACTTGCTTAATATGTGATATTTGTAACGGTAATTGTTGTATCCATGTGCGAACAGATAGATTAATCTTATGTCACCTGCAATGACGTAATTCAGAATTTCACTGTAATAAAATTGGGGGTCAGGAAAAGAGTAAGTAATATTAAACAATTATAAGCATATGTAGAGTGAATCAGCGTATTAATTAAACAAATGTATGATATTCAGTTCTGAAATCAGTTCAATAAGTTCCCCGCCAATAGCGGGAGTCGTTCGCGATTGCGACGTCTGCCACCAGCTCCATTAAAATTACAAGGGAGAATATTGTCCCAATTAAGGCAAACATACTTGTTGAATTTGAAATTGCTTTTGTGAGCGAATCCTTAGTAGGTACGCCAACATGCGAAATTAATATGGGACAATATTGAAGCATGCGGTGGTGTTGTAGCGTTATAATTAATTATTTGATTACAAAGCTGTGTTTTTTTTTTCAACATGTACTTGCATACATTTTGGTTATAACTATGTAGTTGTAATGTAGACTTACTAGTATCGTATTTTATTTATTTATTTATGGACAATCTGAGGGCCTATTACTAATCTCATGGTTTTGCAAATGATATCATATGATATCATATTCATCATCATCATCATCACAGCCCATACACGTCCCGAGGTTCGAGGGTTCGAGGGGGATATCATATTGCCAAAGGAAAAATACGATTAACGGTCAGATTTTTGATCATTTGTTGATCATTGGAAATCGGTAATACGAAATGCAGCATTTCATGACTTCTTTTTCTCAAATTTATGCCATGTCATACGATGAAAGATCCACAATGGGCCTGCAGTAACAGTCACAATAATTCAAACAAAATGAAGACAAAAACATGCAATAAATAATAAGAGAACTGTTCTTAGATGCCACGATGTGTATTTATGAATATTAAGGTTAAGATTCATGAATGGTATTTTTATTTAATAAGAACAATAATAATCGGCATTTTAATAAATAAATATGAATAAAAATTACACATTAATTATTTTAAATATGTCGAAATTACATCTTGTAATAATAATGTTGTGTTCGCTTTGACGTTAAGGTCGCCTGTTGAAAGATTTTTGATCTAGACTTTGGATATTTACAATGGTACAATTGAAATCAAGTTTCAATTTTATTGTAACACTATAGTTATCTGCGCATTCCTTGAATGCGCTTAGTTAAAATTAAGCGCATATCAGTCTTGGATCGAAATTTTAGCGACACTTAAACAGGCTCATATATATTTAACTAACAACTGTTTGTGACACTTAGGGCCTATTTCACAATGTACAAGTAAAGTGTAATGTTAGCTAACCATCGATTAAAGGACATATTTTGAAGAAATGACATGGAAAATACGTCACATTAATCAATGAATAAGCACTTATACTTACGAATGAAAAGTTCTTACTAACCGCCTGATTAAATATTGGTGATTAAACCATATACTGTCTTAGACTGTATTCTTATATTCTTCTGACTGGATGATGTTAAGAGCTTTGATCCGTCACTGATCCAGAACGGTATTACGCGGCTCGATAAAGTAAAATCGATTAATAATTACCGTCGCGGTATATTATATCGTTACGACATAAAGTGATTATTATTATTATATCGTAAGTTAATAATACTAAATCGCAATAATGACAACCACACGTTATTCCGCGAGCCACTCCATTTATTAGCCCAATCCAATAACCGATCTACGGAATACCGGCGGGTATTTACAAAACCAAAACCTGACATTGATTACCTTTTTCGCGGCTGCTCCACGACAAAAAGTCAAATTGATCATCTAATGTCGATGCGAGCACAATATCCGAGGTGAGGGTGATTGATTGAGCTGCGCCTTAACAAGGCCACACGGGGCGACACTTTCGCATTCCTGCTACGTAAATGAAGAGTAAATTCAGTTATTTCTATGTTAGTTGTTCAGCATGAAACTGAGGTTTTTTTGTCAACTACATATAAATGCATAAGGCGAACGTCGGTGGCGCTGTGGACTCGGCACTTGCCTTCCAATCGGGAGGTCGCGGTTCGAGACCCGCCATGTACCAATGTGTTTTTCGTTTCGAATTTTATATGTACATTTGTCTGACGCTCCTACGGTGAAGGAAAACATCGTGAGGCAACCTGCATACAACTGCGAAGAAATTCAATGGTGTATGTGAAGTCGACCAATCCGCACTGGGCCAGCGTGGTTGACTAAGGCCTAATCACCCTAACATAGGGTAGGCTCGAGCCCCTCGGTGGGGACGTATATGAGCTGTGATGATGATGATGATGATATAAATGTATACGTGGATAAAATAAGGATATATACAGGTTAAATTTTTAAGTGTGCCTGGATGACAAAATCTGAAAACTTTTGTTGCGAATCCCACAGGAACCACATGTATTATAGGTGACCACTTACCATCAGGTTTGCTTGTTTGACAACTTAGTTTCATTAAAGAAAAGATAGCGAGAAACACTCAGAGGTCTCGGGACCGATTTTTTATAAAATGTAAATATACAATTTCAGCCCTTTCCTTTGCTTTGTAATATACAGGGAGGCACGTTTCGATCGGTCAGTATGGTCAAGTCTGTCACTATAAGATGTAAAAAGATCTGTTTTATGAACCATCTCATCGATTTTAGTGACAAGAAAAACTGCATTATAGATTTAAAAAAATCTTGTACTCAATTCGGGAATCGGACCCGGTCGTAGGTGAAAAATAAAACATACATTATTTCTATTTGGATATCGATTCTGTAGATCATAAGCAGTAAACGTTACTAAGAAACATGATATCTAAAATGAATAAAATGCATTAGGATATTTTATATCCTTTAATTTACTGAATTTAGACTTTAGAAATGATCACCATATTTCAATGCAATATTTAACTCTTTTAGGTAGGTACCTAACTATACGTTTACTATTGCTTTTGTTTAAATTTTATAATTTTCATTATTTTATTTGCGTTATTTCATATGAATTTAAATTTATACATTTAATAAAAAAAAATATATTATAAATACCATCTTTCATAGTAATATTTACTGCTTATGACCTACACAATCGATATCCCAATAGAAATAATGTAAGTTTTATTTTTCGAAACGACCGGGTTCGATTCCCGAACTGAGTACAAGTTGTTTATTTTAATTTACGTATGCAGTTCTTCTAGTCACTGAAATTGATGACATGGTTCCTAAGAACAAATCTTTGTATGTCTTATGGTTACAGACTTCAACATACTGACCGATCTAAACGTGCCACTCTGTCTGTATACAAAAGCAAAAAAGTTTCGTAATTTAAATGCTAAACTCGAAATTTACAGTTTGGTGTTACCTCAAAAAGCCAATACATACTCGTACTCAAGGAAGAAAGGCAGCATCCTTCACGCGATCTCAAGAGAAACTCGGAGGAAAATACGTATTTTAAGCGTGCAAGTTGAAACGAATGGCGTGTCCCTTCCATAAATAGCGGGAATTCCTGGAGCGATCTCCTTCGATATGGGTTACACCATAATAGGGTATGGAAGCTCGGGCCGGGCGCTCCTAGGCTCCATATAATAACTCGTGGGCTACTATGAATTATCGCGGTTGTCGGGGCGACCGAAGATTCGAACTCTGTATTAATTGGAGAGACCTTGTTGATGAATAGGGTGGTTAAAGTCGATGGAATGCGGTAGGTGCCCTGCCTATTTTGTGGGATAAAATAAGTAGTTTACAATATCTTGCTGTTAAATATTTCAATGGAAACACTTCTAAAATATTATTCTCATTTCTTGAATGACTGAAATATTGTTATGATTCATTGTACTTTTTTTATAAAGGATAATGTGGTATCTATCTACTATATAACACGAGAAACGATTATTACATAATTCACGAATCTATTAGATCTTATATTTTGTTCGAATTGTCAACAGTCTAACCACAATTTTGTAATATTTTTTAGTTTTTTTGGTTGTAAGTCATAAAATCCTATTATGACTTATACAACCATACCTCCATCTAAGGATATTCTTATTATTATTAACTTCCATGTAACTACCATGGGTACCTGCCTCATTTAACTTGATTTTTAATCGACTTCATAAAAGGAAGAGGTTCTCCGCTAATTGTGGACTGATTTTCAAAATTCTTTTTTGTATTCGATGGAGTATACTCCTGCGGTGCTCTCACTATCATCAAAGTTAGTGTCTGATGATAAGATTCTAGGAAAATTGAGGGAAGCCCTTAAATTTTATAGGTACATCCAACGTGTTTCATGTTTCTTCCGAAGATATTCAGGTCTAGTAGTCACCAACCAAGCTGATGATGGAAGGATCGTTAGCCTTAAGGAGTTAGAGGTTTTTTAAATACAGTAGACACGTATTGAGCCATTCTCGAATTCTTTCAAGTCACTCCGGGTAGCTGGTATTAAATTCACTTAAAAGATAAAAAAATTATGAGCAATAAAAACCGACTAAAAAAACACTTAAAAGTTAAAAATTCATATTTCCAGCGCATCTGTAGGTTCTAATTAATTTGTATTTATTATTTACAACTTCAATATTATCCATCGTTTATCTTTAGGGTTGTTTATGTTGAATAAAAAAACAATGGCTGCTGGTTAAAAATTCTTTGGAAATAAGGAGAGCCTATATCCAACATCTTTATTGCGTATTTGATTGCTGTGTAATTTGTTATTTTGTCTACACAAATAGAAAAAATATACGATTTTTTCACCAGAAAATTCTTGTGACCATCACCTGAAGACATGTGTATAATGACAACGCAAAAGTCACAGCGAACAAAGGAGCTTATTACGCAACAGAAATTTCGTCCAGCATCCCTTTTCGTTTGAGCGTCGCAATTCGCTGACATTACACGCATCCCTCCCGATATATCGTACGAAATTCGGGGATAAAGGAGGAAGTCGCGGGCTCGCTCGTATTTTCATAGCGCGCTGTTAACACGGAGCGCGCATCGCTCCTGTGGGACCCGGGCCGCGGGATATTATATTTTTGTGGCGAAAACACGTAGTCAGGCTGTGTCTGTTGTATGAGCCCTGTGGGACGCGTTCTCGTGATGTGGGCTTGCTTGAGATCAGCGATGATTTTTGATTGCTAATTTTAAAAAGACTTAGTTATAAACAGCTGTTGCTTGTCATTTTTTCCTCCACGACTTATGTATGTCCCCACCGAGAGGGTCGAGCCTACTCGAAGTTAGGCTGTTTAGGCCTTTATTAAGAGGACTGTGAAGAGCCAATTCATGGCTCGAGTATGCACTTTCAAAAATGCAGTTTGTTGCACAGCGCTTAGAGTTGAAAGTCCGAGGCGAGTGCCTATATTTCTTATTGAAATATTGTAATATTGTATAACTGTTTTACCCCCCGAAATTAGACACTTTTGATCTCATTAGATTCAGTATACCTAAATCTATGTTTGTACGTGCTTTTTTGCTTTTTTGTATATCAGTATAATTTAGTCAAAAAATATAAAAATGCTCGAGGTAATTTTTAAGTCTAAAATATGGATATTTAGATGTTAATAATTTTATATACGGAGCAATATTACTTCAAAATCAAAACGTACAAACCTAGATCTTTATTATATCCACAACATTTCCAAAAATTATGAATATTGGATTTTGTTAAGAGGGAGAAAAGCGTTATAGCTTTTTGTATGAAAATTTACAGCTTCAAAATCCTCTTAACCACGCCGGCCCAGTGCGGATTGGTCAATTTCACATACACCATTGATATTCTTCGCAGATGTATGCAGGTTGCCTCATGATGTTTTCGTTTACCGTAGGAATATCGGACAGACGTACATATGAAATTCGAAAAACGAAAATCGCATCGGTACATGGCAGTATTGAACCCCAGACCTCCCAATTAGATGGCCAGTGACAAGTTCACAGCGCCACCGACGCTCATTACTATAGCCGGTTATATCACGTGTTCCCTAAGGAATCCATTCGGGATGAAAAGTAGTCTGCATCTTTCCGCAAGGCTTAAGTTATTCCTATGCCAAGTTAAATTAAAATTGATTTAGGGTTTAGGCGAAAAAACGTGACCGACAGAAAGACAACAGGGTCACCTTCGCTTTCGTAATATTAGTAGGGATGACGAGGGTTTGCTAGGATGGCTGAAGCATGGAAGTAAGGAAACAATGTGCAAAAAACTGACTGGAGTGTAAGTTGAACTCGCGAAACAAGGGTTCTGTAAAATTTTATTATCTAAGTATATAGCTACGTTCCTATCTACGTATTTACGACTTTTAGAGTTTTTCCTTAACGTACGAGTATGCTTGGGTGGCGCTGAGGACTTGGCACAGGGGCTCTATTTTTGAGTCATTCGTCTATTGCTTTTGAATTTCGATACGTTTTCGAGAAAAATCAAAAAGATATTGGGACGAAAATCAATATGAGTTCGATTTTTGTGGAAAACGTAACGAAAATCAGTAGAAGTCGAGCACAGATGGCACTCGACGAGCGCTCGAAGTCAGTCGAATGATTCAAAAATAGAGCCCCTGGCTCTAATCAGGAGGTCCGTGGTTCGATCCTGCCATGTACCAATGTGTTATTTCTTTTTTCGAATTTCATATGTACTTTGTCCGACGCATTTACGGCGATGGAAACATCGTGAGGCAACCTGCATACATCTGCGAATAAGTTCAAAGGTGTATGTGAAGTCGACCAATCCGCACTAGGCAAATGTACATACGAAATTCGAAAAACGAAAACACATTGGTTACGAAGGTTCATACCCCGGACTCCCCGACTGGAAGGCAAATGTCGAGTCTACAGCGCCACATAATAAATCGCTCGTGGTCGTTTTTAAAATCGCTATTTACAATATTGTCAGTTTTGTCAGTTTAAAAAACACATTGACTTCAATGCATTCTTCGATCGGTGGCAGGGTTTCTAAGTTTACCAGTCTAGCCGCCATCATTTTATACAGCAATGTTGTTGGTTTTACCGGAGCGAAACTTTGTACCAGGGCCGTCTGCTTGGGCAACTCCGTCTTATCTATTTCTGCCGCAAAGCAGCATATGGCAGTGAAATTACTAGGAACCGTGACTTTACATCTGATGTCACAAGTTGGCAACGTACCCACAGCGATGAAAGCACCACTCCTAGGCGGCAGAAATAGGTTAAATAGAAGTACCAACGCAGATGACTCTGCTACAGTTTCTCCCTCTGCTAACTCTTAATAATGATAACAGTAGGTGTATATTGGGCATTCTAAAACAGTTTTCATCAAAACACCGCAAACGAACGCAGTGAGATTTGAGCTACGCTTCGCTGCGCTCTAGCTCCGCAAATCTCACTGCGTTCGTTTACGGTGATTTGATGAAAACAGTTTAAGATTGCCCAATATACATTATATAGGGTTAAATGGAAAAGAAGATTTTTTATTTCATTTCATTTCATAATGTTTCTATTGTGTTGTGTTGTTTGACTGTAAACAGTATACTTTTGATTGATTGCGATTTACTAGACACATTTTCAAGGTTTTCTATCTCAGAATATTAAGGCATTCAACTAGGTAGCAGTGCAATAACAACAGAAATTAAACAGGTTGAGGTTTCGTAGCTTCAGGACTCAACTCTCGGATAAGTATCTGTACCGTTCGACACTCTGCCTGCCATACAGTTTCAAAGCATTCCCACGAAATTCATTTATCAGCAATAAATTTATTGCACATTATTCATATATCCAGTTACGAGTGCTTACTCAAATAATAAGGCTTCTTTCACACGTTAATACTTTTATTTGTTTATTAAATTACTTCAATTAAATATATTCTTTATTATAAAACAAAGTATAAAATTGTTGATTTTTACAAAATATTTAAAAGGGCGGGCTAATCCCTGAAAGATGTGTTCCAGTCATCACACGAATAAAAAATAGAAAATAAATATTCCAATAATTTAAAAAATGAAAATATAAAAAATATTAAGAACATTTTAACTACCTACCTTGGCTGACTAAGGTCTTAACATCCTAATTAAATAGGGTAGTGCGGTGGGAACGTGTATGAGATGCTACCGATGAATACCACCTATGTATTATTACAATAATTTTCTTAAACTTCTATGGTTCTGTCGTCATGTCGTATCAATATCGTTATGCTATAGATACATTCGGTTCGCCTAATAGAACGATATACCTATTGTTTATCTGTTTTAAATAGTAGTATCGAAAAATGAAAATTAGAAATCGCATCCGTTATTATAAAGAAGACTTTTTAATTTGGAGATAATATTCCTTAGTAATTGTAAATATGTATGTACATGTATAATTTAAATAAATATAATAAACCCGAAATGAAAAAAAAATTGGAGCATGCAGCCTTACACGAGATTTCTGCATCAGCAGAATTAAACGGTAAACAATTATTTTGCTGTATATGCACAGTATTGTATTGCAAGTTTGTGGAAATAAACGACAAACAATTAATTTGCTGATTATTTCCGCGTCATATTGCACATTGGTAGAATTATGGGTAAATATCAAATTTTGCTAAATATCATGAAAGTCAGAGGTGCAAAACGTTATTAAGTTTTATATTTTGAGTATGCAACCGACTTTTTGAAAGTAAACTACCAAACTATAATCTTCTTTTAGATGTTGTGATGCTGAATAACGATCTACTACTACCTCGAAAATAAAAATCCAATACACGTAATTGCGTCAGTTCGTCGTTTTGTTTCTTTCTTGCTACGTAAGTACTTTTTTTTATATAGCTGACGAAGTTCAGCCGATGATCGGACCGTTTTTGGATCATACGCAACTGCGGATCAAAAATTTTGTTGCAGACCTGAGAACTGCTCCACTCACACGTCCCGGGTACCATAGTACCCAGAGCGCTTCGCGTCTCCTTTGCCTAAAACGCGCGGTGTGATAAAAAAATCACGAAAAAAAAAATATTTTCTCTAAATAAAGTGTCAGTTCTTTAGTGTTTGAAAAACGAACACTGACCATGGAAGTGGAAGTGAATGCATTAGGATTCTCGATAACGTATAGACATCATATCCGTGAATGCATATTTGTTTTCTTATAAATATTTTGTGTGGATATGATTTGGACGGAAAATAATAATTTTGTGATTATATATATAATATTTTATAATATTACTTACTTATTTAACAATATAAAAATTAATGAGCATTCTTTTTTAGATTAGTCATGTTAAATAAAAATGATTATAAAGATAAGGTATAGGTTGAGAACCTCAGTAAAATTATTACTTGCATTGCACTTTTCTTGTATAAAATCCGGAAAAACTGTAGTCACAGTACACTCCAGTGCTATCTCTGACCACTAACAGTGCTTCAGTACCTCCTCATCAAAAAATCTCAAGACCAAGACAGCTGAAAAATGTTCGTAAGTTTTTATACTTTATTGCTATACTTTATATCTATTCTTTAATTGTCTATAAGTGGTTGATCATCTTCATGCTTCAACAAATTGAGCCGTTGGACCAGGCTGTATATGACGTGACCTCTCCAAGTGCTGTCTTCACGAGGGACCATCAAGCCCAGCAGTGGCATGCTGATTGACTGATGATGATGATATTTTTTTTATCTTATGAATTGAAAATGTGAATCTTCAACTCGTTTTCTTGTAACCACTCTTAATACTAATATGACATTTGTTGGGGATAGAACCATTATTAAATGTATGTGTGTAGTTGTAAGTTTTTTGTTTATTCGTGTTAAGGTATATTAATTATTTAAAAAATGTATTTAATTATGTTAGACGGTATTATATAAATTAAATTATTGAAATCTTATAAATAGGAGCACAAAAATTTGTAAACCACTTCGATTCTACCGACTGTGCTATTTGTGTCTCGACGTATTAAACCTCTAATCTCATTCGCCACCGCAGTTTTTTTTTCATCAGCCGCATCCGTTACAACATTTACTATTTTCAGGTCGGATAGCAAGCAAAACAAAAGGTCAGCCAAGAAGAGCTGTGAATCTGACCTTTTCTTTGATACCGACGACGAAGACATCAGGTACTTTTATTGCTATATTTACATATATCTAAATTTCAAGTGTTTAATGTGTACAATAATCGTGTATCCTTTTTCTATCTCCCTAGTCCAAAGAAGAGAAGCAAGGCGATAAAGTGCCTATCGAAGGCGAAGAGTGCAGAAGTGAAGAATACATCGTCGTCCAATACTTCTGAGTGGTTGTTCGACTCAGAGTCGGACAGCGAGGTTTCGCGGCCGCCAAACCTGCCAAACAAGACCACCAGTATCCTGACACGCCGAGTACCTGGTGGTGTAACGCGTCGGACTGCACAGCTCGACGGCGACTTGCTAGTGGAGCTACGCCTCTACAACCAGAAGGAGGTATCTAATCTCAGCGGCCTTGACCGGTGCGAGCGCGCTATCGTTTGGGTACGCTTGCAAGGCGAAGCAGAATCTCCAGAATTTGACGCATTAAAAAAATTTGTAAAATTAGCTAAGGCAAAGTTTACCACAGAGGGGATATTTTATAAAGATAAAGTTAAAAAATAGGTTCTCTTTTGTTTCTCTCTGCGTAAATTATGTTTTAGCTGGTTTACTTATTGTTTATCGTTAGCAAACTCAAAGATTAGGTACTTACATACTTAAGCCTTTATTACTTTAACTTTGAGAATTTGTACTGTCCAAATCATAATGTCGAGGTCTACTTTCTGTTCAGTTTGTGACGTATCCGTAAATAACAAAGTTTTCTCTGCACATTTGAAAAGTATTTTACATAAGAACAACAGTTCGGTCGTTGATAGTGAGGGGGTTGAAAAAGTTCATAGCGCTTTTCGTAATCGTATAGCATCGTACCGTGTTCGATATCAAGATGAGGGTCATGATAGTGCGCGTGTTCGCCCGCCCGCCGAGTTTTTATGGCACTTGCGCTCTCGCGTACGCCTATTGCTCATAGCGAAAATTCAAGCTCACACTAATGTTAAAGCTAATTTTGAACTTTTCTGTGAATTCTTTCTGCTTAGTAAGTATGATTCGATTTCAATCAAGTCATTTGCAACGGAAAACTTCATCTTGCATCAAAACTTCAATTTTGAAGATATGTTTTCAAAAATTATTCACTTAATTTGTAAAAAAATTGAAGAATTTGAAGAAAGAGATAGTGGGTGGGCCTATTTACAAAGCCTATATCTAGAAGTAAATATAAACAAATATAACCCGTTAAGAGGCTCCAGTTTTATAGAATTACCAAAGTCCATAAAATGTAAACGAGCATGTATCAACATTCAAAATTCTGATAATTATTGTTTTTTATGGTGTGTCATGGCAGCACTATTTCCTATAAACAGAAACGCACATCGAACGTCAGCTTACCCACACTTTAAAAATGTACTCAATATCAAAAATATGATTTTTCCAGTTGGGTTTGCGGACATCAAAGTTTTTGAAAAGAATAATCCTCGCATAAGTATTAATATTTACGGCATTCAAAAGAATGGTAACATTGTCGGACCTTTATACAAAAGCGAGATTCGCAAAGATCATCACATTAATATGCTTTTCCTGGAAAACAGAAAACGCACCCATTACTGTCTTATTAAAGATTTATCTAAATTACTTCGTCTTCAATTAACTAAACATCATTCTAAAATATATTTATGCGAGGATTGTATGATATTCTTTGATAGTAATGATAAACTGAAAGCTCATGTTTGTGGTGGTGTATCGACAATATTACCCGGTGATGGAACACGAATTCAATTTAATCATTACGAGCGAATGCATGACATGCCCTTCGTCTTATACGCAGATTTCGAATCATTATTAAAACCAACTGAACTCGATTCTGGATCAGGCTGTACAAAGATATTGCAAAAACACGTACCATCAGCATTTGCTTATTACGTTGTGTGTTCTTATGATAAGTCGCGTAATAAATATGTATCTTATCGAGGTCCAGCCTGTGTAGAAAAGTTTTTAGAAAGTCTATTATTGGATATAACCGATATTTATAACGTTTTGCAGTCGCCAGTGGCTATTTGTTTAACAAATGAAGACAAAGCGAACTTTGCTCGGGCTACAAATTGTTTTCTTTGTGATAAAATATTGTTTGACGATAAAGTTAAAGATCATTGCCATCTTACAGGACGGTATCGTGGTGCAGCTCATTCTTATTGCAATATTAGATATTGTTTGCCTAAGTTTGTTCCTATATTTTTTCATAATTTAGCGGGTTATGACAGTCATCTTTTTATACGACAGTTGGGAAAACTATCAGGAAAAATACAAGTAATAGCAAAAAATAAGGAAAACTACATATCTTTTACAAATTTTTTTCAAATTAATGATAAAGATATCATACCTGTTCGATTTGTTGATTCTTTTAAATTTTTAGGCACAAGTCTAGAGAAACTTGTCGCAAACTTAAAAAATGACGACTTTAATCATCTGCGGCGTTATTTTCCTTCTCATGAGCATTTTGCTTTAATAAAACGAAAAGGGGTGTATCCATATGAATACATGACTACTTGGAGTTCATACGAAGAAAAAGTACTTCCGCCTCAGGAGTTCTTTTTCAGCAAATTACGCAATAGTAATATATCTAAAGTAGATTATGATCATGCAAAAAAAGTCTGGCAAACGTTTGAATTATCGAATCTCGGTGAATACACAGACTTGTATCTTAAGTCAGATGTTCTTTTATTAGCTGACGTTTTTGAAAGTTTTCGCCAGACATGTAAGATGAATTATAAATTAGACCCAGCCTTTTATGTTACAGCACCGAGTCTCAGTTTTGATGCCATGCTATTAAAAACAGATGTTAAATTAGAATTAATACACGACCTGGAAATAATAAGAATGATTCAAAAAGGTATTCGCGGTGGAATATGTTTATGTTCGACAAGGTATTCAAAAGCCAATAACAAGTATTTAAAAACTTACGATCCAAGAAAAAGTAATAACTTTCTAATTTATATCGATTGTAATAATCTCTATGGATATGCAATGTGTGCTTATTTGCCTCATTCCAATTTTAAGTTATTGAATGACTTGGAAATCGCTGGAATAGATTTTATAAATGTGCCAACTAACGGAGACATTGGTTATATACTAGAAGTAGATTTAGAATACCCCGAACATTTGCATAATGATCATAACGATTTTCCATTCTGTGCTCAAAAATTTACTCCGCCAGGGTCTAAAACTTCAAAATTGATTCCAAATTTATACGATAAATATTTCTATGTCATACATTTTGCTCATCTGCAAACATGTATAAAACATGGTTTGTTGTTAAAAAAAATACATAGAGTTATTCAATTTAATCAGAGTCCTTATTTAAAGCAGTATATTGACATGAATACTGAATTACGAAAAAAAGCTAAATCTACATTTGAACAAGATTTCTTCAAACTTCTTAACAACAGTATATTTGGCAAGACGTTAGAAGACACAGAAAAGAGGGTTAATGTGAAATTAGTCAATAAGTGGAATGATGATAGTAACAAAACAAAGAAAAGTTTCTGTGCAGAGCAAATGATAGCTCGACCAAATTTTCACAGTGTTACAATTTTCACTGAAAACTTGGTAGCCATTCAAATGAAGCCTGAAACAATCACTTTGGATAAACCTATATACATTGGTTTTTCCGTTTTGGAAATATCTAAGAGTCACATGTTTGATTTTCATTATTCTATTATGAAGCCTTTTTATAAGGAAAAGTTAAAACTTTGTTATACGGATACTGATAGTTTTTTGTATTCAATAGAAAGTAAAGATTTTTATGCTGATTTAAAATCAAATTTTCTTCCCTATTTCGACACTAGTAATTATTCTGTAAATAACGTATACGACATTCCTAGTTGGAACAAAAAGGTGCCAGGTCTCTTTAAAGATGAGCTAGGAGGAAGTTTGATTTCGAAGTTTGTAGGATTAAGGTCCAAGTTATACTGTATTAAAACGGCAGAAGATGAATTAAAAAAAGCAAAAGGCATACAGAAGCAAGTATTAAAAGATGTACAATATAAAGATTATTACAAGGTATTAAATGAAAATACATTTTTGAAGAAAAAAAATATCATATTTAAATCTCTTAAGCACGAAATATTTACTCAAGAACAGAACAAAATAGCTTTGTCAGGTAATGACGATAAACGTATCATATTAAAAAACAAAATGTCTACTTTATCATGGGGTCACTGGGATAGTTTAGTTTAATATCATTAGTTTTTCTTTAGAAGCACCGTATTGTATAGTTTATTATTATTTTAATGGTAATCATGAATCAAATTGTAAGTTGAGAAATATGTTACCCCATCATCTATTTATTTATTATATGACTTAAGTAATGAATAAGTTAATAGAATAAAAACATACATGAAATTGTATAGTATGTACCGACACGGCACTTTATATTGTAAAGTTATTTAATTTTAATATTGTTATCCATCAGTTATTTGTTTAATAGTATTATACATTGTTTTTTAATGGTAAATAGGTAAATTAATTACCTAGTTTTAATCAAATACTTAATGTTGTATTGTAACGATGAAAATATATAACGCTATAAACCAGCTACCATGTTTTTTTTATTTCATAATCCATAAAATATAAAACTATTAATAAAATAGCACACGCAATGAACAATTCGAAACTGGTTGGGACATGTTATTGCTGATTTAGGTATTCCAACTTATAGTTCATTAGTAATTTGTCCAATTGCGATTCCGTGCGAATGCTTTGTTGTTATGTCAGCATTATATTTACACTATAAATAGCTATTAAAGTCGAATGTTTTTAAAATTTGTTTCACACATAATTAATCAAGTGACAACTACGGTCACCCAAATACATCATGGTAAGTCGTATAAATTATTTTTCTTCAAACTCTTTTCTTGTGTAGTGGTTAGATCACTAGTTAATGTTTATTTGTATATTTGATTTAGTTGGAAGATAATGTTGTTGTTAAAACCTTATGGTTGTGATGCTGTTATCGTGATTCTCATATTCTATCGGTTCCGTATAAGATAGTCAGCCTCCTTGTGGATCCTAGATACTCTTCTACCTCCGCCACTATATCAATCATTTCTTCGATGTGAAATTATTTTTGTTGCATAATAAATTAAATTTCAGAATACCCAAGAAATCTCGCAGTCGCTACTCATAAGCAAGGAGGCAACAGAAGATTATGCTCCTTGCTTTGAGCAAAATGCGCAAGATATGTTGGAGGGCTTCTCTGAAGAATTTCCACATTGGAATGCTAAAGATTCACCGCTGCATGCCAAGGTGGTTAAAAGTCTTTTTAATAAAAAGAAGCCCATGAAGAGGAGAAGCAAGTTACTGCAGAATACGAAGGGGAACGAACCTTCTTATTTAATTAAAACAATACCTACTAAAGGGCGGCGATTAATTAAATTAGAAATATTAGATCTGGAATCAACCAGCAATGATCCATTAATAAAAACACAATATGTGGTAACCGAGCATATTGATCCAATAATGGATCAAGCAGAAAATATTATAACTAATATCTCTAAGAAAATATGTGGTTACAGTTATAGTTTTTAAATAACTATTGCTGACCTAAAACATTTGTAGATGTATATTAAAATTCTCTAATGTGCTAGATGCGTACCTACTATCTTTAGTTACGTGTACACTCACGGAGATACATTATTTCAACAACATTATTCTTCTGAAAAATTAAAGTAATGCTTATAAATTTTACTAACTAAGACTTATGTTATTTTAAATAGTTATGTTAGTTTAAGTCTTGTATTGTTTTCAATAAATATTATTTAAAAATAAAAAGACTTGTATGAAAATATTTGTTTTTATTTTAACACCTCTATAATGTAATCAAATATTTTGCAAAACATTCATTCAGAATTACCTCTATAAATAAATCTAAGATAAAATTTATTAGAATTCAAATACATAGTTTAAAATAATGGTAATAAAATTAAAAATATAGTTTTATTTATTAAAGAACGTAGTGTATTACTTTGTTAAAGTAGGGATGCAAGTAATTAAACAATGTTTATTTTTAAGCATCGATTCCTTACTCATATCATTTTTTATTGCACGATTCGAGAGGGGTGAGAGCTCTTTCTTCTCTCTCCATTCTTCTCGATGCTTTAACATTGTGTGTTCTAGACACGTCCAATAACTTAATATAATGAGTGGTAACAGTATCCAAATTCTTCTACTCCTTGCTATTGTTACCGCCGTCGAATGCTTAGTCTATATGGTGGAGTGAGTGCACTTACAAGTAAATATACTGCTAGTTCTCTTATTATTACGAACGCAAAGTGTTATATCCATTTTGTTAAAAGCCACGAATCAAAACGGACAAGTTGCTATGAAGTTCCTCAAACAAAAGGAAACGTTAAAATTAGATTATAATATCTGTCCTGCATCATTATGTGAAGCAAAGCGACATGGCAACTTATTGCCGAGCACTATACGATGTATTGTTTGTGGACCATCAAATTGCGGCAAGACAAACTTAGTAATAGGTTTGTTATTACATGAGAATGGTGCTCGTTTTCGTAACTTATATGTATATTCTAAATCATTATACCAACCAAAATATGTGTTCTTAGAAAAAGTATTAGATTTAGTTGCAGATATATCTTATAGTAAATATAACCATAATAATGATATCATAAGCCCACACGAAGCTTTGCCAAACTCCATTATAATATTCGACGACGTAGCTTGTGAAAACCAAAATAGCATTCGGGATTATTTTGCTATGGGTCGACATAAGAATATTGATTGTTTTTACATTAACCAAACATACAGTAAAGTACCTAAATAACTTATAAGGGACAATTCTAACCTCATTATTTTATTTAAACAAGACGATGTAAATTTAAAACACGTTTACGATGAGCATGTAGGTTCAGATATGTCGTGGTCTCAGTTCCGTGAAATGTGCTCAACTATTTGGAATAAACCATTTAATTATGTTGTGATCAATAAAGACTGCGAAAGAAATAAAGGATGTTATAGGATGGCATTCGATACTTTTGTAGTAGTAGATTAATATACATAAGTTATTGTTTCATCAATACACAATCACTATTACTCTGGATTTTGCATTGAACGGAATCCTTGTCAAAATGGAAAAGCAACTTAAAAAACAAATTGTAAAAGCTGCAGCTGCTGTAAAAAGAAAGGTTGAAATGATAAAGGATATGAAAAATACAAATGATGCCACTCTGGAATCCATATTCAAACCTATAACCGATCCATTGAAACAAATAGCCATTAAGAACAATGAAATTTCTCATGAAGATGAGGATGAGTTTGAACATTATACAATAAAAAAAAATAAACATAATGACAGTGAGGCAACAAATTTTTCTGATGACGATTTTAATGAAGAAGAGGAACAACAGTTCTATAAAAAATTTAATTCCGAAAAAACCCTTGTCGTATCACCTTCTGACAACAATAATATGAGTGATGCTTCCTTTAAGTCCTTTCAATCATCACCAAATGTTTCACTTAATAGTTTATCGTGGTGTGCTTCACCCGACGCAAATATCCCTTTTGGAATAAAAAATGAACGAGGAAAACTTATGCTCGGCCAAACACGTGTTTTCGACGACGGAAAAATTATAAAAATTGGAAATCGAAGTTTAAACAAAACTCTTGGATTAAAAGAATTACTATTTGAAAAGACACCAAATTTGGATGTTATCACAGATGAAGATTTGCAAAATTATAAAGAGCTTCTAATAGAAACGAATGCACATAGGCGTAATTGTGATCCACGCAAGCCAATTAATAGTAACAAAGGGTTTAAGTACATGCATATTATTAAACCACTGTTTAAGTTCTCTAGAAATAAGTATGACAGCACAGAAAGTCTTACGGTAGGAAAAGGAATAAATCTTTTAAAAAGTGTAAAGAAAGATATAGATTACGTTTATTGGGATGATCCAAATGAATTAGTAGATCGATTGAAATTACTGTTTGCATCTCGTGATGCTGGCAATACCGGCTTAGATAATGAAATTATTGCGATTATAGAAGAGCTGTACGAAGCAGGCATCATTAAAAACACCAAATATAAGGAACCTAATTTTAAAAAACTGATCAGTAGTTATACAGCAAACACCGCATAGATACGGAAATGAATGTAGATAAATTTGGTCATCACGTTCATAAACGTTTACGATTAGAGGAATATATTGGAAATCTCAACGATACATTAGTGAAGTCAGAAACAGGTGAATATGATTTAAAATCATCAAGATTAAAAGGACTTATATCGCCAGGCAATGATGACGAAGCCGCAAATAAAGCTTACGTGGATGAAAAGACACACGAACTAAGAACTAATATTTTAAGTGATGTAAATATTCATTTAAATGATTTTGAAAGTTCAATACTTAATAAGCTAACCACCTTGTTTTACACAAGGACAGAAATTGATCACATGCTTCAAGAGAAACCAGATAATAATGAGCAAACAAGACATAGTGAATGAGCTTCACAAAGCAGCAAGAAGGAATTTTTCCCGGCGATGTACGATCATAAAAGGAATAGATGATTTATGGCAAGCCGACCTCATAGATTTGCAAAAATATTCACAGTATAATAAAGGGTATAAATATATTCTTATCGTAATTGACACTTTATCAAAATATGTATGGATCAGACCTTTAAAATCAAAAGCGAAAAATTATGTTACAGATGCAATGCAAAGTATTTTAACTACATCATTACGAAAACCTAAAAATTTACAAACTGATTTAGGCACAGAATTCTACAATGATAATTTTAAACAATTAATGAAAAAGTATAATATTAATCATTATTCAACATATTCTATTAAAAAAGCATCTATAGTAGAAAGAGTCATAAGAACAATTAAATCTCACCTTTACAAACTATTTAGTTTGAACGGAAATTACCAATGGTATAAAAATATTTTAAAGGACGTTGTAGAACACTACAATAACACTTTGCATAGAATAACAAAATTTAAGCCTGTGGAAGTTAACAAAGTAAATGAGCTTATAGTCAAAGGTTATATTATGAATTCTCAAAAGAATAAAACAAGTCGGGGATATACATTTCGTGTTGGTGACTATGTTCGCATAAGTAGATATAAAGCAGATTTTTACAAAGGCTATACGCCAAACTGGTCCACCGAAATATTTCGTATAGTAAAAGTTAATCACACTAACCCAACAACTTATCAAATAGAGGACAGACGCAATCAAAGAATCCTCGGCTCATTTTATGCATACGAGTTACAAAAAACTAAGTTTCCAGACCTATACCTCATTGAAAAGGTTATAAAAAGAAAAGGAAACAAATTGTTTGTAAAATGGTTAGGATTAAGTAATAGCGAAAATAGTTGGGTTGATAAGAATAAATTGGTTTTATGATATAAAATAGCTCAAGATATCTTTATTGATTCACTTTTTGTTTATCAATGAAGAAAGGAAGTGGTATCATAAACAGCTTAATAAATAAGATTCCGTTTGAGTTACATTTACCGGGCTACCAATATTGCGGACCCGGCACAAAGCTTCAGAAACGATTACTTAAGGGTCAGCGAGGAATTAATAAATTGGATAACGCTTGTATGCACCACGATATTGCTTACATAAACAACGACGCTAACGTAAGGTACAAAGCTGATCTAGATCTATTAAATATGGCTCAAAGAAGATTGAAATCAAAAGACGCTGGAAAGAAAGAAAAAATTGCTTCATGGATAGTAAAAAATGCTATGAAGGCCAAATTAAGAGCAGGTGCAGGTGCTCGGTCGTTTATGACAGCTGTGAAAAAACTCAAATCTAAATTAAAAAAAATAAAATCTAAAGACACAAATTCTACTATTAAATATGCGGTCGCCGCTGCAAAAAAACTATTTAGAAAAAAAAATAAAATGAGTTTACCTCGTTGTATTCCTATTCCAAAATGTGGAGGACTGTTACCGTTAATTCCTATTTTCGCGGGATTATCAGCTTTAGGTTCACTGGCTGGTGGAGCAGCTGGCATAGCAAAAGCGGTTAATGATTCAAAAGCAGCTCAAAAAGCTCTTCAAGAATCGGAACGACATAATAAGATGATGGAGGCGGTTGCTCTCGGAAAAGGATTATATATTAGACCTTATAAAAAGGGTGCAGGTCTATATTTGAAACCCTCAAAAAACTAATAAAACGGCTACCTAGGCGGGCATTAACTAATTGGGATATATTAGAACATGCTAGTGATATTCCATTTTTTCGTGGTGTTTTCATGAGGGATACGTTGCCCTCAAAACCTAGGAAGATAGAATGCGGTATTATAAATTTAGATACTTCAAATAACATTGGAACACATTGGGTAGCCTACGTGAAAGAAAATAAGTATGCTGAATATTTTGATAGTTTTGGTAATCTGAAACCTCCGTTAGAACTACTTGATTACTTAAGAAATGTTTCTTTAAATTATAACTATGAGCAATATCAAACATTTGACTCTGTTAATTGCGGCCACCTTTGTATAAAATTTTTAAAGGAGTATTGGAAAACACATTTATATAAAGCTTGAAATAAAATTCTTTATCAGTAGTAAAATGTCTTTCACTGTGTCTATAACTGGAAAAGGATCCTCTCTGATAACAAACTACTCACCTACTTTGGAATTAAGTGGATACTATGAGTGTGGATTGTTGTATTTTTCAACATTTAATTCTATACCCAACATAGATAAAAGAAATAATAAATTCTACTATGACGATAACGAAGTAATCGAAATACCTGAAGGAGCTTATGAACTTCAAGATATCTGTGATTATTTAAAGACATACATTAGAAATGCAATGTTAAAATTAACTTGTAATAATAATACCTTAAAAACTACAATTTTTTGTACTAAAGATGTTCATTTTAACAAAAGTGACTCACTTGGAAGGATTTTAGGTTTTGGTGGAGAAACAATAAAGGCATTAAAAAGGACCGAATCTCTGTATCCTGTCAGTATATTGCCAACAACCATTGTGCGCATCGAATGCGACGTAGTTAGTGGGTCATTCGTGAACGGATCTGCAAGTCATATTATTCACGAGTTTGTTCCTAACGTACCACCTGGTTATCGGATCATTGAAGTGCCGAAAAATCTAATATATTTTCCTGTAAATAAAAGTTCTATAAGTGCAATAACTATACAATTATTAGACGCCGAGAATAAACAAATCAATTTACGAGACGAAGAAGTACAACTGTATCTACATTTTCGTAAAAATGATAAATTTCAATAAAAATCATGACACAGCTTGCATTCAAGTTAGTACTAGAAGATCACCTCATAAAAGCACACCGCTTCACATAAAAAAGAAGCTCACCAAAAACAATAAGGAATTTTTGAAGTTGATTGGCTTGTTAAAATGAATATTTTAAATATATCTCAATCAACATCATACGACAATAGTATTGAAAGTTTCGAATATCATTCTTATAAACCGTACGTAACAAGTTTCAACAAGAATGATGAAATAAGAATACCTATTAATCAACAAGATCTATGTCTGTTACCCTCACTCAGCACTTTGTATATTGAGGGTAAAGCCAATGTTTATAATAGTTCGACTAAAGAAAAAATATCAAATGTGTATTTTATCAACAATCCAATACTATATTTATTTCAAGATATTCGATATGAGTTAAACGGAATAGAAATAGACAAAATAAAAAATGCTGGCATAACTACAACAATAAAATCGTACCTCTCGTTAAATGATAATGAATCTAAATGCTCACGTGTATGGGGATGGTCAACTTCTGGTACAAACAATCTTAACGGAGGAATTTTTTCGGCTTCTGTGCCGTTGAAGAAAATTTTAGGTTTTGCAGAAGATTATGAAAAAGTTATAATTAACTCCAAACATGAATTGGTGCTATTAAGAAGCAATACGAATCTCAATGCTTTGAAATTAAATGTCGGAGAGGTGGTCGAAGATATAACTATTAGCAAAGTTGTTTGGCGAGTTCCGCACGTTAAAGTATCAGATCGTGAAAGAATCAATTTGTTGAAACATCTAGAAAAGGACAGGCCTATTACACTAGCATTTCGAAATTGGGATTTGTATGAATATCCATTATTACCGAAGACACGTAAACACACTTGGTCTATCAAAACTTCGTCACAGATAGAGAAACCAAGATTCGTTATTATAGCCTTGCAAACCAATCGCAAGCACAATGCGGAAATGTCAATGGCAGAGTTCGATCACTGCAATGTACGAGATGTAAAAGTATATTTAAATTCATCGTATTACCCTTATGAAGGATTGAATGTCAGTTTCTCAGAGGATAAATTTAATTTATTATACGAACAATATGCAAGATTCCAACAGTCTTATCATGGACGGCGACCAGAGCCGTTGATGAGCTTGAAGGAATTCAGAGACGTTGCCCCATTATTTGTTATTGATTGTTCTCACCAACAAGAAATGATAAAGGGATCAATCGATGTCAGAGTGGAGATTGAAACAGACCAAGAAATCCCGGATCAGACAGCAGCATATTGCTTGATTTTAAATGACTGCATTTTTGAGTACAAACCTCTGAGCAATATTGTGAAGAAAATATCTTAACTAAATAAAGTGCAATCAAAAGGTATTTGAAAGAACAAACTTCAACTTTATGTTAAACAGTGGAATACAACGAAACAATGAGTGCTGATAAGAGTTCGATACTTTTTGTTGATGTTCAAGGATTCAAAGACTGCAAAAATAATTTTATTATTAAGGAATTTGCGTTAGCCACAAAAGAGTTTACGCAAGTCTTTTTAATAAAACCTCCATATTCGTATCTAAAATTATCTGCCGAAGAAAAAAGAGCAGTCAATTGGATTGAACGCAACAGAGGAATATACTGGAGTCAAGGCAATATAGATTTCAGAGAATTTAAGAGATTAATTATTCCAATTTTAAAGGACCAAACCATAATAATGAAAGGTGTTGAAAAGCAAAAATGGATTAAAGATTTGTGTTCTGACTGCTTTTTGATAAATGTTGAAGGCAAAGGTTGTCCTAATTTTGCAACATTGCGCAATAGTTATGCTAAAGGTGGAGCTAACTTCAATTGTATAACTCATAAAAAAGAGTGCGCTCTAAGGAATGTTTTATTCATAAAAAAGTGGTACTTAAGCACATGTAATTTATGACTTCAGTAAATTGTACTTGAATGAAAATTTATATTAAAAATATTGTTCTAGTTTAGCTATGATGATATTTGTTACTTGCTTTATAATAAAAAAAAAATTTAACAAAAATTTCTCGTTTTATTAATGAAAACAAATATGGTGATTCAATATACTCGCATAACTCTTTATTTATCAAAAATTACAATTTAATGGTATGAATAATTTAACCCTGTATAATGTATATTGGGCAATCTCAAACTGTTTTCATCAAATCAGCGTAAACGAACGCAGTGAGATTTGCGGAGCGTAGCGGAGCTAGAGCGCAGCGAAGCGTAGCTCAAATCTCACTCCGTTCGTTTGCGGTGTTTTGATGAAAACTGTTTTAGAATGCCCAATATACACCTACTGATAACATAAATATACCCATATTAATTGATAAAATCTGAAGTACGGTTACATCTAGTTTGAGCTGGCGAGAACAAGGTGCAGTGTAACTGTACGGCTTTAATCTATAACATATACATTTTCAAAACGTGTTTATATTTCTGCTGAAGGAATTTTTATAAACCAAGAGTGAAATGCAACGAGCACGCCACCAGGTAACCTGGAGTCCTTTATACTGACAGCCCTTTCTTCCTTTGTCTTATGAGCTCCTGAGCATCGAGTGTGAACAATCTGAGAATGAAACAAGAAGCCGTATTAAGCCTGGAATGGGCAACATTAATCCAATCTCACACGACGACGTTTATAGCCGACATTAATTCGAATAAATATGATATTCACAACACAATTCTCCAGTTCACACAGTGAAATGGGCACGAATAACACAAAAAATCAAGTAGGAAATATGAAGATTAGTGGGCAGGTAAAGTTCGCTTCAATTTTAGGCCTTATCACCACTTACTATCAGGTTGATGAAGTCCAAGCAAGATTCTTTCTGTTTTGTGTTAAAAATTGAATAGTTGAATTGAATTATCTTGACATAATATAAACAAAGTCGTTTTCCAGCGTCTGATACTCCTTACGCCTAGATCTAAAAGATCTAGGCGTAAGGAGTATCAGACTACGATACACAACTAGTTTAATGCGGTTTTCAATATCAGTTAGTTAAGCAATTTGTTACGGATAGTAGTATTGCATAAAAAATCTATGCGTGAGAAGCCGCGAGCGGGTCGCTAGTGTTTATAGATGTTAATCCCATAGGTTATGTACCTATGGGATCCTAATCCCTTGAGGTTGTAACAACATAAAAGTCTTTTAATGATAAATATTAAACATTTTTCATAATTTGATCGATATCATAGTTTAAATCGATATCGATTACTAAATTTTTTTCACACATAAAACAAGTCATTAATGTATTTAAAAATTAAATTGAGTTTAGTAAAAAAAAATCATACGCATCGAATTGAGAACCACCTCCTTTTTTGAAGTCGATTAAAAATTAAATTGAATTTTGTAAATCTAATCAACAACTAGCCTTATTCAGTATAGTTGCCTTATATCTATATATTACCATCATAGTGGTATAAAATATGAGAATTTAAAATAAAATAAACATACATTTTCTGTCATAGTCAATTGGAACCCTTTATGAACTTTCGCACTCGAAGTGGAGCACTCAATTGCGATCTCATGTCCATCATACCGTTGATTCAGGAATCTCGTCATCAACGCCGCCATTATACGTTAAGCGGTACCTCGACGTCCTTCGCGCGCAACTTGTCAAAAAATCCTCTAGGGCGGGCGGCTGCCGGAGCATCAGTCATCCGGCCCAGGCTGAATTATTAAGTCCCGGGAAACGACCACCATAAATACAGTTTACAAAATTACGCCTACCCTTAGTGTGGTGTTGGCTATAATGATATTCTTCAGTCAATAGTCTCTAAGAGCGTCGGTTGGCGCTGTGGTCTCGGCACTGAACTGTGCCCCGAGTAGAATCGGGAGGCCCGCGATCAATCCTGCCATGTACCAATGTGTTTTTCGTTTCACGAATTTAATATGTACATTTATCTGACGCTCCTACGGTGAAGGAAAACGTCGTGAGGAAACCTGCAAACACCTGCGAAGCAATTCAAAGGTGTATGTGAAGTCAACCAATCCGCACTGGGCCAGCGTGGTTTAGGCCTTACTTAGGCCTAATCGCCCTAACATAACTAGTTAGGTTAGGCTCGTGCCCCTCGATGAGGACGTATATGAGCTGTGATGATGAATAGTCTCTAAGCTTCTCAGAGATATGAGAACTGTCTATTTAATTTGATTGCGTAAAGTAAATTTTTAACCGCCTCTGTGGTCTAGTGGTTAAGAACCCCGGTGCTTCCGATGAGTACGGAAGCTTCGGGGTTCGATTCCCCTTGGGGACGGGTTTTTCTGATCAGTTTGGTTGGTGGTAGGGCTTCTGAGCCCGCCTGGCTACCGCCGTCTTATCTAAGTTTGTCCCCATAATTTTGTATTCCGACAATAAGAGGTAAGACAGCTAAGTTCCTTATTAGTTGTGTTAAGAGTCCAGGTGAAGCTCGCGTCCACCTTCGGCCTTATCGTCACTTTCCATTAGGTGAGATGAAGGCCAAGAGTTTCACTGTCACACGTAAAAACATGTTAATACATAGAGAATTTCATATTTCGTTCGCTCAGTCTCTAATTCGAGGATGCGCTCGGGCGGAACGATCAAAAAAATTTGCTGAAATTCCGAAAATCACGCGCGTCTTCGGTCGCAAACACGGGTCAAATATCTAGGTATGACGCTTATAAACTCAGCAGGTCACAACCGTCTCTATCGGATGAGCCTCAGTATTTTAGTGGACAAAACTACCTTGTTCAGTAGTGGTCCAAAATTTGATTCAATATGTGTTTTGGTTCGATTATTTTCGAGACTAACAGAATCCGTCTAGTTAGCGACCAGCGCCCCACCAAATTCTGTTGCCATAACAACATTGTTGGGAGTGTTGTTGCTCTTTTTTTATTACAGGTAAATACAACTAGTTTCCCTGTGACTTAGATTTCTAATTCGAAAGAAAACATTGAGACAAATTATATTACTGTGAAGATGCAGACTGTGACGTCACAGATTTTTACTATATGAAGCTCTAGAAATCAGAGCTTTGAGATCGTTTTGCTCTTTGTCTTCTCGGTTTAAGATCTCTTGGTAAGATTCGTGTATATTGATACTTGCTCAATACTTGTGTTATGAAACTATTTGGCGTAGAATATTGGTGATTGTGAAATATTTAATATGTTTTTCTAGCTATTGCTTCCGATTTCTAAAATAAAGTTCATTATTATTATTATTATTTCTAACAACATACCTTATCAAGAATAAAGTGCGGCAATCAATTTGTAGCCCACCAATAAAATATGTTTTTACCACTCGTCACTCGTCGCTAGGCGAGTGTTGGCTTTGGGTTAAATGGCTAGCGTCTTATTTACAGGTCGCAGTGGCCCGCTGGGGGACGCCCCTCCGTCGCCCCTAGTCTCCCCTCAAACTCTAGCGTCTTATTTACAGGTCGCAGTGGCCCGCTGGGGGACGCCCCTCCGTCGCCCCTAGTCTCCCCTCGAACTCTAGCGTCTTATATACAGGTCGCAGTGGCCCGCTGGGGGACGCCCCTCCGTCGCCCCTAGTCTCCCCTCGAACTCTAGCGTCTTATGGTTTCTTGTTCAAACGAGAAATAAAAAATCCAGTAAAAAATCACACGACGAAAACATTTCAAAAGAGCTATTTCAAAAGACTATATTGAGTTTGAATGCGAGAAATTGATAGTAGGCAATTGTCATCCCACAGCTAAAATAAGAGATTTATAATTTAAAGCTAATCTTTTAGAGTGCCACAAATAAACGTTTCCATTATTTCAGTAGTCCCAATAGTGGAATTAAAACCGAGACAGGTACAAATCAGCTCCGAGGGAGACAAAGATAGTATAGTTAAGTAGTAAGCATATGACAAATGTCCACTCGACGCAGCGAAGTAATAACTCTGATTAGTGCCAAGAAACAAAATACAGAAAGCTATCTATTACAAATAGGATATTTCCCACGAAATGTTTTTTTTTACATGACGTATTTTGTTAAAATGAATAGCTTATGCATTGACATTGGTTGGCTTTTTTAATAGTATGAGTATTGGCTTTAAAATAATGTACGAAAGCCTAAATCATTGAATTTTTCATAATATATCAAGAGGCACATTTCAGTATTGAAATTTCTTTAAATTGCGATTTGTTTAACAAGTTTGATTCGTATGCATAATAGCAGATTAAAATGAAAAGCGAAACAATTTTTTTATTACTTTTAATTAACTAGAAAGAGTCGCGCACAGAAACTAATAATGAAATATTCAAAATGGTTTATTAAATAACTACTCGTAATAGTTATTTCACAAACTAACAACAATTGTAAGCTAAATATTTTATATCGAACACATACATCTTATTTTATTTCCAAACAAATGTATCTATCTTAGCAATGTGTCTATCTTACCTTTTAAGCAGGAGCCAAATTTTTTAAGCAAAGTGGAGAATTTTTACTTTGAGTCCAATCTCGAAATCGCGAAAAAAGAAATCAGCTGTTCCATACAAAATTAAATGTTCAGCATCCACTGGACCTTAATGTATGGAACAGCTGATTTATTTAAAGATTGGTGCCATGTATTAGTTGTTTGGTTTGCTTGTCTGAACAAGCACACATAATTTGCTTAATGAAACAAAATTTTACAATTATGCGTAATGTATACCTCTCTGTTATATGTCATATCTGTATACTTGTTATTACATATTTTATTTCATCATCATCATTTCTTTCCCAAAAATAGTATATTTATAGAATATATAGCTACGTCCCTGGGAACTCATTAAAATTTGGGATAAAAAGTAGCGCATGTTAAAAAAAGGGCTTAAGCTGTTCCTATACCAAATATGTACTTATCATTAAAATTAGTTCATTAGTGCTTTAAGCGTGAAATCGCTACAAACAAACTCACACCTCCCAGTCGGTCGCATGCGACCGGTGTGACGTCACGCTATGTAAAATTATATAAATACCCTCACGAAAAAAATGTTTTACAAAAAAAATATATTTCACAACCAAAACATATTTTTCATTCTGTAAAAAGCAATGTATTCATTTATAAATTCTCTTTCGTGAGGGTATTTTTCAATTATTACATAGCGTAAAGCCACACCGGTCTCATGAGAGCGATTAGCGGCGGCTGACAGGTTAGTACGACGATGTTCGGTACTAAGTGAACGTAACATGATATAGCTACAAGCCTTATAGTGAATGATTGAGTTAAATGGCGAAATATATCGCGCTATTGAACAACGTCGTCCAATGGCCGTCGATCGGCGTCCGGCGGTTGACAATTCTGTTGCACTATTTATTGTTGCACTGCGGAACCCAAAAGGATTTATTGCGCTAATATTAAAAGGGCACTGAAAAAGAATTCTGCTGTAAGCAAATTTCACCGCCGGTTACCAATATACTTGAATAGTAAACAGCATGCACGACTTCAAGTTGAAAAAGCCTTAAGTCTTAAAGCTGTAATGCATTTTTAATATTTGTGATTTTAGATATTCCATTTTTCGAAATCCAAATATTGTGATTTTAGATATTGCATTTTTTGAAATCCAATTTAGAAATCTTTAGATACATAATACGTATGCAGATATAACAATAAAGTATATCTAATGCATTTTAATAATTGTGATTTTAGATATTCTATTTTTCGAAATCCAATAATTTTGATTTTAGATATTCAATTTTTCGAAATCCAATTTAGAAATCTTTAGCTACATAATACGTATGCGGATATGACAATAAAGTAAACGTACAGATTTATATTTGTGACTGCATTTCTTTTTTTACTGTAAATACAGACGGCCCAGAGGCCCACCTGGCGGTAAGTGGTAATCACCGCAGATGTATTTTCCCAATTTCGGGGACATAGCCAAGCCGCTGCTTACTTTGAGTGTAATAGTGAGCTGAACACATCTATTATATACCAAAATCCATTATGAACGTAACAGACATACATAGTTACTATACGAGTTTAAAGGAGTCCTTTGAATTGACTTAGCTTGGACGTTGCTATAAATACTTACATTGGCCCGCCTTGAACTCAACCTTATACAGCTGGGTAAAGGCTTTCCTGATGAAAAGAAGAGATTTGGACCATCCTGCAGCACGTTGGCCCAGTGAGTGTGGCGAGCTGGTGGGGTTGCCTTTAGATTTTGTTAGTCCGTCAGATTCTGTTAGGAACACCTTACATCATGTAATGACCACGACTCCTTCGTATACCAATTATAATAAAATCAATATAAAAACGCAAATATTGAAATTTTCTGGAACATTCTTACTATAAATAACCGCATCCATGGTCTAATGGTTGAGACCAATCGATATTGATCAGGGGAAACCGGCGTTCGATTCCTTATGAGGGTAAAAGGTTTGCTTGATTGACTTAGTTGTAGGGCTTTTGAACTCGCCTGGCTAGCTACCACCGTCTCACCTAAGTTTGACGCCATAATAACAATGTTAAAAGCAATGTTGTTCCAAGAATCAGAGGCAACATAGCCAGTTTCTCTAATGTTGAGGAGCTAGGTGAAGCTCCCTTCGATCTTTGGTCTTATCATCACTTCCCATCAGAAGAAAAGACCAAAAGTTTTTCAATTCTGTGTAAAAAAACTTTCGAAAATGTTGCGCAATCCCTATTGCTGTTCTAAACACAATGCTTACGACATCGCGTGCATTTGATTATGCGTAATGATGCCAGTCTGTCTGTCTATAACTGCGACTAAATAATTTCGAGAGACTAGCCTGCATACGTTTACCAGGAATCGCTATTATTATCCTATCGCATTGCATCGTAGCAATGAATTTCGTTTAATAAAATGCAAAATAGTGAAATTATACATACCCATAGTCTTTTTGAGGAGCTAATGCAATCTCCTGGTGGACAAAATCTCACACAGCAGTATTCAGGTACATCAGTTAAGTCCATACCTTTCCATTTTAGTAGTAAAAATAAACTCAAAAAATATGTTAAAATTAATAAATTAATTAAGAAGAAACAAAAATTAATTAAGAATCATAACTCTTTTAAAAGTAATATTAAATTACGAAAGCAGCGTGCTTGCTTAATAGATTCGTTGGACATTTTTGACTCAAAATTGAGAGAGAGCAGAAACATGTATGAAAGGGACATACAAGAATTAAATAATGTCATTAATAACTTGCAAAATTCTTTAGCAAACATGACAAAAAATTATTACAATGCTCAAAATGAAATTAAGGAGCATATCCAATCAGTCACAGAGCTAGCCACACTTTGTCAATTTAATGAAGACAGATATCAGGCCTTACTGGACAAACACTCCTTAAGTTCCACTAACGATAGCTTAACATTGGATAGCCAAATAATTTATAATGTTGTACCTGATCATGCGTGTCCTGCTCTCAACATGGTATCTCAGCCACCAGCAGCTGACTATGCACAATTACTACAGACTTCAGTGGTCACAAGTGACAATATTGTTATGTTTAGTGATGACATTGGCATAGGTATGGGCCAACTTCTAACAAACATGGGACATTCAATAATGAACTATTGCATGCCTGGTGCTTCGTACTGTGACATACTAAAAAAAGTGATTGAATGTGAATTTAACCAGTCTACTACATTGTTGTTATTTATTGCAAATAGAGGTAATATGAACAAAAAAGTCCTGACTCATTATTTAAATAAATTAAATAATTTAAATGTACAAAAAATTATTTTGTTCACATTACCTTATTACAACAACTTGTCACAAGAGGAAAATAGTGTAAGATATAAATTGAATTTAAAGTTAAGTACCTTATGTCATAATAATAAATTTCATTTAATTGACATCAATAATTATGTAAATAGATTGTATTTGACTAAAGATAATAGATATTGTCTATCAAATTATTATAAGAGACGAATAGCAAAATCGCTATCATATTATTTTTATATCTCAGCCAAGAACTTGGCTACAAAAATTGCTCCTATTGAGCATCGTAGAAGTAGGATGACTGTCAGTAATATTACTGATGTATTAGTTAGTAAGTCTTTAAATTAGGTATTGAGACAATAGAGAAATCCTCTTGCATAATGTTAAATAAAGAACAAAATGAAAATTGTTTATTAGATAATGTACTGGAAGACCCATTTGAATATAATAAACATGTAAATTTTATCAACCTGGTGCACCAGAACATGCAAGGAATGATGGGCAAAGATCTGGAAGTTGAGTTATTCATGAACAGTAGTAAAGTAGACATTTTTTGTATAACCGAACATTGGCTTAAAAGCTACCAGTTCATGTTTAATTTTAGCAACCACCAGGTTGGTAGTTCGTTCAGTCGAGAAAATGCAATTCGCGGTGGCTCATTAATCATATTAAATAAAAAGCTTAAATATAAAGATCGTAAAGATATTGTGAACCTCTCAGTTGAACGAACAATAGAAATTGCCTGTGTAGAGTTGGACCAGATTATTGTAGTGAGCGTATACAGGCCTCCTTCGGGATTGTATGACCACTTTGAAAATATAATGGATGAAGTTTTAAATAAAGTCTGTAAGCAAGGCAAACAAATATTAGTCTGTGGAGATTTTAATATTAACTTATTAGAAAACTCTAGTTTATGTATGAGAATTAAAAATTTGTTTCAGTCATATAATCTTAAAAACTTATTTCTGGAGCCAACACGAATTACTGAGTTTTCTGCCACATGCATTGATAATATTTATACTGACATAGAACCATTAGCACAAAATGTTTTTAATAACTTAGAATCTGACCACTCTGGTCAATTTGTTACTATACCTTACAAATGTAAGCTTATGGCGAAAAAGAATATCACTGTTGTACCAAAGACTGCTGGCCGCTTGGAGCGTTTCAATAATAATCTTGGTATTAATTTAAAGTATATTGATTATGACGAAGACCCAAATAAATTGTATGAAAACTTTTTTAACACATTTTGTTGTGAATTTAAAAATATCTTTGTTCCAAAAACCATCTCAGTTAATGGTAGATTAGCTTTTAGTGAATGGGCCACACCAGGTATTCACAAAAGCAGAATAAAACTTTATGAACTTTACAATGAGCGTTCATTAAATACTAGTGATCAATTTAAATTGTATGTAAAAACTTATTCCAAAGTATTTAAAAAAGTTTGTAAATTTGCAAAGTCCAATTATTTAAGCTCTAAAATAAAAAATAGTAGTGACAAAATTAAAACGACATGGAACATTATTAATAATGAAACCGGAAGAGTAAAAACTAATAACAACAATTTTTGTTTAAATATTGAAAATAAGAAAGTTACAGTAGATATTGAGGTAGCTACAGAATTTGAAAAATTCTTTACTGACATTCCAGTTTCAATCACAAAATCTTTGGATTCCTCCCCCACTGTAGCCGAATCTATTCTAAAAGATTATGTTAAAACTTGTGATGATAAATTTAAATTTGCCCATATTTGTGCAAATGATTTAATAAAGTCATTTAAAACGCTGAATAAAAAGAAAACCGTGGATCTGTGGGGCAACTCTGTAGATGTTTCCCAATCTGTAATAGAAACAATAGCTCCAATACTTGCTAGTATTTTTAATGATTGCATTGACTGTGGTGTGTTTCCTGATCTAATGAAACTGAGTAAAATTATTCCATTACATAAATCTGGTAGCACATCAGACCCCAATAATTTTAGACCTATCTCTGTGCTACCTACTTTTAGCAAAATCTTTGAAAAAATAATGTTGGAACAAATGCAAAGCTTTTTTAACAGAAATAATCTTCTACACTGTAAACAATTTGGTTTTAGAAAGGGTCGCTCAACAACTGATGCTGGTGTTGAGTTAATACAAAATATATATGAGGCCTGGGAGGACTCACATGATGCGCTGGGCGTTTTTTGTGACTTGTCCAAGGCGTTTGATTGCGTTCATCATGACACCCTGATCAGGAAATTACACTACTATGGATTTCGCGACACTGTTCTGGATTTACTCATCTCCTATTTGACTGAGAGGATTCAGAAAGTAGACGTCAACGGGGAGAGGTCCCAGGGCGCCTCGGTTAAAATGGGAGTTCCGCAGGGTTCAATTCTTGGTCCTTTTCTATTTTTAATATATATAAATGACTTGCCTGCTTTTGTACAAGACAGGCATGAGATTGTATTATTTGCAGATGATACTTCACTTATGTTTAAAATTAAAAGACGATTGCAAATTTATGACGATGTAAATAGTTCTATCTCAAGAATAGTTTACTGGTTTAATGCGAATAACTTGTGCCTCAATGAAGGGAAAACTAAATGTATAAAATTTGTTTTACCCAATGTTAAAGAGGTTCACACCACTGTTAACATAAAGCATAAAAATGTGGACCTTGTGGATACCATAGTATTTCTTGGTATTACTTTAGATTCAAAGCTTCAGTGGGGCCCACATATTGATAAATTGTCGAAGAGACTTAGTTCTGCAGCCTACGCTGTATGGAAAATACGTCAGCTGACTGATGTTGATACAGCAAGACTTGTATACTTTGCCTATTTTCATAGTGTGATGTCGTATGGCATTTTGCTGTGGGGAAATGCTGCCGACATTCAGACTGTTTTTGTGCTGCAAAAAAGGGCTATTCGTGCTATTTATAACCTTAAAATAAGAGACTCTTTGAGAGAAAAATTTAAAGAAATTGGTATTATGACCGTCGCGTCGCAATATATTTACGAGAATATAGTATATGTTCATAAAAATATACATTCGTTTTGTAAAAACAGTGATATTCATTCAGTAAATACTAGGCAAAAGAATATGTTAGCGTTACCAAATACTAGGCTTAAAAAAATTAATAATTCTTTCAAAGGCCTTTGTGTACGTTTCTACAATAAAATCCCAAATAATATTAAAGCACTTAACTTGAATAAATTTAAAGTCGCTATCAAGGGCGCACTTATGAAAAAAGCATATTATAAAGTGTCTGATTATATGACAGATAAAACTGCTTGGGATTGACAAAAAATGTGATAATTGACGTTTAAAGGGTGTTAACACTTTGTGATAGTGGGATAAATTTCATTCGAGTAACTGTTCCACTCACACCGACAGGCATTTCTATATTATTTAAAAAAATGTATGTGAAATATAATATTGTAATGTTGGCATTTTAAAAGAGGAGACAAAAAAAAAAAAAATACAAGACCTTCCGAGTTTCTTGCCTGTTCTTCTTGAGAAGGCTCTCCCAATTTCCGAACAGGTGTAGAGTCAATTTTTTTTTTTTTTTTTTAATTTTACTTGTATTTGCACACATCTTAATAATGATTGGGGTGTGTGTACATACAAGGATTAAATAATTTAGTTAATTAGATTCTTGGTTGAAGATTTTTATGTTTTTATTTTGACGTCAATAAGTGCCTGTAAAGGTCTATATTGAATAAAGATTTTTGAGTTTGAGTTTGAGTTTATAATAGCAGCGTGGAATTTCAAATAAAACAGTAGTTACACTTGTAAAAGTTCAAAAATATTGAACTGTTCAGACCTTTTTACTCCTACTAAAACTATAAAAGCGATGAGTGCAGCACATAATTATATTTACAGGAGGGAGACTCTGTACCAGGTTCGACTGCTTAGGTACCTCCGTCTTAACTATTTCTACCACAAAGCAGCAGTGCTTGCATTGTGTTTCGGTTTGAAGGGTAAGATCAGCATCATCATCATCATCACAGCTCATATACGTCCCCACCGAGGGGCACGAGCCTACTCTAACCAGTTATGGTAGGGCGATTAGGCCTTAGTCAAACCACGCTGACCCAGTGCGGTTTGGTTGACTTCACATTCAATTTTGAATTACTTCGCAGGTGTATGCAGGTTTTCTCACGGTGTTTTCCTTCACCGTAGGAGCGTCAGATAAATGTACATATGAAATTAGTGAACCGAAAAACACATTGGTACATGGCAGGATCGATCGCGGGCCTCCCGATTCTACTCGGAGCACAGCCCAGTGCCGAGGCCACAGCGCCACCGACGCTCTAAGGGTAAGGTGGCAGTGGATTACCGGGTACCGCGACTTTACATTTATGTTGCAAATTGGCAACGTACACTGTGGGGGTTGCGGATCTGCTGCAAATTTCACAAGAACACATGTATTATACTCTTAACATCAGGTGGGCAGTTGCTTGTTTGCCAACTTAGTTGTATAAAAAACCTACATTTAATAATACCTACCTCTTTAAGTTATGCTTTAATACCTTCAAAATCATGCGTATACTTACTTTGTTGTCAGTAGCAAATTGTATGCAAAGCCAGGGCGGGACGCTAGCATGAACATAATTATGAAACCATTTGCGAGTTCATAATGATCATTGCACTCAAGCGACTGGGTAGGTATAACCGAAGGCTCCAGAGATATTTCCTGACCCGGGCAAATGTTCCCGCTATTCCCGGCGGGGGACAAATGTGTAGGTCGTTACTGCAGCGGTGATGTACTGGCTAATTCGTCTCTGCCGAGCCGCAGCCGGCTGTTATTGTGGGCGTTCGCTGTTAACCTTTAAGTATAACACCGAATATAACGCCCGTATAACACCGTATAATATTAATAGACTATATAACTTTCAGACTATATTTTCAGAGCGTCGGTGGCGCTGTGGACTCAGCACTTGTCTTCCAGTCGGGAGGTCCGGAGTTCGATCCCGCCTACACACCCTAACTTAGGGTAGGCTCGAGCCCCTCGGCGTTGCATATATGAGCTATTATGATGATGATGATGATGATATAGCTTCCACTCGCACCTTCAGCTGCGCCATTTTTGATTTTTCCGTTTAAATTCTATATTTTCCCATAGGAAAAACAATTTTACAGCCTGATTATACATTCTATGTTACTCAGTGATAGCGTTCTATTAGTAAATGAATTTTAAAAATCGGTTCAATAGTTTTCAAGATCAGCTATTTCAAACAAACAAAAAAATATAAATCTTTTCTTTTTATAATAATCGATATCAAAGTGTCACAACAGAAATACTCATTTGTAAAAATTTCAATTGTCTAGCTATCGCGGTTCATGAGATACAGCCTGGTGACAGACAGACGAACCGACGGACTGACAGACGCACAGTGGAGTCTCATGAATGAGGGTGTCCGTTTTTACCCTTTGGGTACGGAACCCTAAAAACTATTTATTCAAGTTATAATACTAATACAAATGAAAGAGCTACCTAGTACGCATTCAGGGTGTATTTTAGCTGATAAGAATGGGCCCAAGAAACTTATCAGCTTTATCGATAGGACAGACTTATATAATATGTTACGAGTATGTAGTTAAGTTACCATACACAATAACATTGTTATTATTTTTAAGTGATACAGATTAACTTAAGGCATTTGTATAATTTAAATTTTCTCATACGAATCAATTGAACATGCTCTATAATCTTGAAAAAAATAGAACCGACTTCAAAAACACTGAAACTTAAAAATAATCTTCTTCTATATTGAAGTCGGCGCCAAACGATGGTCTCCTAGAAAGTGTTAAAATTTGTCACCGACTTCAATATAGAAGAAGATTATTTTTAAGTTTTCAGTGTTTTTGAAGTCGGTTCTATTTTTTGTAAAAAAAAAATTATTTTTAACTTTTTAGTGAAAGAAACCCTAATTGAGTGAGCTGGTATTAAATTAGTGTTTTCCTCGATTTTCTATGGGATCCCATGATCCAATCCTGACTTTGTGACCATGGAACCACCCTTGCAGTATACTCTATCAAATACAAAAAGAATTTTGGAAATCGATTTAAAAATGACGGAGTTATGAGGTAACAAACATAAATAAAAAATACAACCGAATTGATAACCTCCTCCTTTTTTGAAGTCGGTTAAAAAGCACGTTCAACAACACTTTGTAGAACTTAGTTGTGGAAAGCTAAACAGTTTCTTTTAGAAGAGTCTCTAGTTTTTTGTAAACTGAACGTTGGAACACCAAGTTAATTTGTAATGTTTAATTAACGAACTTGACAATGTGTCTGAAATGTGTCATACTCATGATTCTTAAAAACAAAAAAATAGGTTTTTATAAATATAATTGATAATATACAAATTTACTAAGATATCTCGGAGAAATTGTTTTGATTAATAGCGCGGATAGTTCATTTTTGTAGTACAATATTACTGTCTATATTAGTAGCCTATGGCAACAGTTTTAATGCTCATGGCTTGTTTCATATTAGCCTAAAAATATATTATACACTGAACTATTAATGCTTATTATAATGCCCCGAAAATAATCAAGAAAGAGTTGATTCTACAACTGTTCGAAAATTGGGAGAACATTTTTCATTTATAAGATTAGACATTTAACGTTAATTGGCATTTATTTATAGCTTTTTAAGAGAAGCTAGCCAATTCTCGATGCACGTAACTGCCATCAATTTCATTGCGAGCGTTTTCAGGGTACGTGCATTTAGACAACTTGCGATGAATAAAGCTGTATAGAGAATGGTAGAAATAGATGCTGTGCATGCTTGAAAGTCTAGCAACACTAATAAACCAGTAGGCCAAATCTTGTAACCATTCCCGTTTGTAGACGGATCGACATGAATGTTTTGATTTTCTATACTATTGAGTTGCAATCTAGCACCAGGTTGGTTCCGTATTCCAAATTGCGCAGAACTTGGGTAGTATACCTAGCAGTGGCGAAGGGTCCAATTCGGAAAATGTAAGCTATCACGAACCAGCCTACGTTGTCTATCTCTTTCTGACTCATGCATAATTTTGAATGTTTCTATCTCTTTGTCTTCGGAACGGAAGTCATCGTCGCGTCGGTGCCTCAGTGATCAGGATTATGAAATTTATTTGGTACGTGTCCGGCGTCCGCTATTTTACGTGTGTTTGTTGTGATTTGATTAGTGAGTGAGATTTTAAATTTGTACAGGTATTTGTTTGATTTTGTGATGTTATCTTACATAATTATTTGTTTGCTGCGGTAAGATTTATTTTCCAAAATGGCTTTAATGCATATTGAATGCTGTTTGACTGACTACTTGCTTAGTTCTTCGTTTCCCAAACTTAGTTACGACAGTAAAAAGCATGTTATCAAATTAGACTGTGCTCTTCCAAATATGACAATTGATTGTAAAAAGGCGAGATGGTTTTTTAAACATTTTCATACATCTTTACACGATAAAAAAAATATACGTGGATGACAGGCAGTTGCAAACTGAATAAAATGTTTTGTTTTCCATTCCAAGTACAAAGGCCTTCATGATAATTGTTTTCTGATTCAAACTCAGTGGAGAGACAGTGTTAAATCATATTATCAGTGCTTTTTTGTATGATGAAAGTGGGCCTTTTCATCTAAAGAACTCATGACGCTGGCATCACGCGGTGAAGTCAGCGGTGAGTGCTTTTTTGTTACGGCCTTTGATATTACGGCTTACGCCTCGTACCTTCGCCTAATCTCGACCCCTCGCCACTAATACCTAGGTATGCTACTGATCCGTATACCCAGTACCTGGTATACCTGGGTATATATATTTATTTCTTTATTTATTTATTACTAGGTATACTATTGGGTATACCTACTAGTCTTGAAATCATTACCGATGGGTTAATATAGTGACTTTTTGTACTGTTGAGTTGCAACACTAGCACTAGCTTGAGCTAAAATATCTCAAGAGGAAGTATACCTCGGTATTGTACTGGGTATACTGCTGGATATATTACTGGGTATACTAGAATGAACTAGTCTCAGCTCTGGACGCGACACACGCGCTCTCGGAAAATTCCGAAAGAAGCCAGCTCGCTTTGGCAACCACTTCCACTGAATCTGTGAGTAGAACAGCATTAGAAATCTGTTTATATTGCTTGAGAAAAACCTACCCTCTCGTGGGAAATCGAATCCCGTATCTCCGCCGGTTAGGCCGCATCATATGGTCACTTGGTCAGGCCATAATTTTTGAATTTACGGTCAGTTTAGCGAATGATCCCTATTTTTTTTGTTAAGATCAGTGGTTTTATTGAATAGGAAGATAATGATGATGTAGATGATGTACTAAAAAGCTGAAAAATAATAAGGTAGTTACTAAGCACCTGTCGTCACACCACTCTCCTCATCAATCTAGGGTATTCATCAGACGAGAAAAAAAATTGTAAATCGATACCGATATTTAGAGGGTTAAAAATATTGTGTAATCCACCATTATTTTGTCGTGGCGGCCATCGTGGCGGCCATCTTGGCCATTTACAATGCTACTGAACATACATAATTGTATTGTCACCTTTACCGACTGCCGTCGATGGCGCTGTGGTCCCAGCACTGGTCTGTGCCCCGAGTAGAATCGGGAGGCCCGCGATCGATCCTGCCATGTACCAATGTGTTTTTCGTTTCACGAATTTCATATGTACATTTATCTGACGCTCTTACGGTGAAGGACAACACCGTGATGAAACCTGCATACACCTACGAAGTAATTCAAAGGTGTATGTGAAGTCAACCAATCTGCACTGGGCCAGCGTGGTTTGACTAAGGCCTAAACGCCTTAACATAACTGTTAGGATAGGATCGTGCCCGTCGGTGGAGACGAATATGAGCTGTGATGACCATATTTTAAACCGCTCGCTTAACAGGAAGGGGGTAAGAACCTAATGTACATTGCTAACATGTATAAGACGTCAAGTCACAGTACCCAGTAATTTCACTGCCTCTCTTACCCTTCAAACCGGACACAGCGATGCAAGCGCAGCTGCTTTGGCGGCAGAAAAAAGTAAGATAGAGGTACCGGCAAGGGGGTTTTACTCCGCAGTTGAGGTACCTTTGGCCGGCGCACCGGCCGGGCCGGTGTATGGCAGAAGGTTGCCGCTCGGCTCGCACGCTGGCTGCGTCACACGTAATAATTTAGATTTTTATCGGTAATATTTATAACGATACCTGCATATCGGTGAGTGGGAACCCTGCGCTCTTATCGCCAAATCGGTATAGGGTCAGCGACGCGTGACGGAATTGGAACGCTCGTGTCATGCAATAAATTTCAATTTCCCGTTCAGTCAGATGAAGAACGTAAGAGTAAGTAAATTTTCATACCTAAATTGACTTTGCTTCGAGAGTGACCCTTAGTACTATTATTTATTCTGTGGTACCAGCGCAGACGATGGTAATATTGATTCTATCTCTGGTGAATTGTTATTACAGCCTGTTCAGCCTTCATAATTTCACATTACTGAAACTACTAAATGCTGCATATACCGCGATGCTATGCGCGATGATAAGGAGCAACGTAGAACGGAACGTTGGACATACGTCATCAATCGATCGTCGTCGTCGTGACCATTCCGACTTCCGCATTCGACCAGCGACCAGCATACTATCATTACCACCATACCTATTTTGAACAAACTGACACAGAAATTTCATATTCAATTTTATATTCTAATAAATCATTTATTTGTTCGTGTCAAAACATCAAAACAAACATCCTTATTTCATAACCCAAATAGAAAATATAAAACTCCCCTAATACACTGGTATATTCTCATAAAACATCACGTCTGTGTAACTTATTTAATATATCGAAGCAGGGGTGGTCGCTTAACGCGAATCACGCGCCGTGCTAAGCTCGTGTCGTCGTAAATTAGGGCTTAGTGCTTTTATGTGACTCTTACAATGCTTTATGTAATCATTTGTCGAATGAGCCCGGCCGTATGGAGTTCGCGTCACGTGATAGTCGAGAAATGTCGTCACAAATCACTGGATATTGTGCGCTAATGGCTGTCGTTTGACATCATTTATACTAAAATTGACGGTGCACTTGGTACTTTTTTTAAAATAAATGAATGATAGCTTTAAGCTAGAAATACAGAGCCTCTTCAGTTGCGCTTTCATGATATAGTTTCTATGATTTCTAAGCATCTTTGTATACAGTCAGCTGATACTATGAAAATTATTAGGAATCGGGGCAAAGGGTCGAGAGCGTCGCCGTCGGTGGTGCTGTGGATTCGGCGTTTGCCTTCCAATCCCCGTCCGAGGTTCTAGATTGCCATGAATGTGTTTTTTGTTTTTCGAATGTCATATGCATACTTGTCTGAGGCTTCTACTGTGTAGGAAAACATCCAGCATGCATAGTTGCGAAGAAATTCAAAGGTGTATGTATATGAAGTCGACCAATCCGCACTGGGCCAGCGTGATTGACTAAGGTCTAAACACCCTAACTTAAGGTAGGTTCGAGCCCCTCGGTGGGGACGTATATGAGCTGTCATGATGATGATTATGATAGGGTTCTGAAGAACACGTAACTAATGCAATCCTACGCTCGCAGATCGCAGAATTCTCGTCCGACCAACATAGCGTGGGAAGAGACACACTTTCAATTTGAAAAAATCTTTATTCAACATAATATTATTAGCATTTTATCCAATAATTATAAGGTGTATTTATGAACGTCAAATTCATTTTTATTCAACACAATCAGTTTAATCCCAGTTTTATCTGATACATAATCAGACGCTTTCGAATAATTTTATCCATTTTTTTTTAATTTCACATTAACTTGTCGGCAAGGTGAGGGTGCGGCCAATAGTGCGGCGTTCTCTCTCTCCTCCACTAGCTATCTTCGCAATTGGACTCTATTTCCACTTACCACCAGGTGGAATGGGGTTTTTTACTTGGCCTTCTAAAAAAGTTACAGTAAATAAAAAATACTCTTTCTTCTCCTCGGAAAGAACTCCATAAGCTGTTAGACTTCATTGGAATAACTCCGCTGAAATAAATCACCCGAGAGATCTGCTTTGTTCATTGGACGCAATAGATAGCGCTTTGTAAACAAAATACCAGACGACATTATTGTCTTCTGAGCCTTACCACCATCTATTATTGCGATTCAGTTTAGGACCTAAATTGAATAGAATCGTTAATACTACTACAACGCCATCTACGCGACTTAGATGGGGCAGTACATTTGACAGTGATGCAGTTAAGAGTTATTCAACTCTCATTGAAATTGACATAATTTGTTCAATTCTGTATGAGAATTCACACCACAATGTTCTTGGACAGCCTAAACTGCATCGCTTATGTGTCAATTTTAGCGATTCAAACAAAGTTGAAATTTAAAATCCTTTAGAGTGGATTGTAAAGTGTTTGGTCGTTTATTTTGGAATGTATAATTTCTTAAAAGAAATTATTAGATTTCACCTCTGTTATTTACTTATTTACTCATGTTACGCTCACGCCCCACTATTTTATTATTTTGTCTGATTAATGCCCTAGATTGAAAATGAGAGTGGGAGTGTCAAACTTAGATAAAACTGTTTGGATGTACAAAAATGAATTTGACATTCATAAATAGGTACACCTTGTGATTATTGGCTAAATTTATTATTAGAATTTAATTTAAATAATTTTTCCAAAAAATCGTTAGAAAAGGAATTATTATTAAAAACTGTAGGTAGCGAAATAGAGAGGGTCGTGAGTTGATTTTTGGGATGTTGACACTAGTAACCGCCTGTGGGGTACCACTTAACTGGCCGCGACTTTGAAGGTGCAGGGCGTCGGCGTCGGGTGGTTGACTTCGGTATCGGGTATTCGCGGCGGTGTAAATGCGGTCGTCGTACGTCAGCTCGTACGGCACCAGCTCCAACGAATCCAGTAACTCCAGTATTGGAATTAAAAGTCTTCCAGTATAGGAATCTTCTACTCCAGTAAGGAACCCCAATCGGGGTAAACACAGCACTTGAAATAGAAAACTCACAATATTAGTGAATGACTTATTAGTTTTCAACTTTAGATTATTATATGTTCTGTAGATTTTTCGAGTAGAAGTTTTCGCTCTAGCAAGCAAATAAAGAGAAAAGGGACTCGGCGTATGCCGTACTTGAATATATATCGCGTATGGCTCGCGAGTGAGAATATGGTCTCTCAATTCATCATTCCGCTCATACGTTCACGATTTCGTTTCTAAGCTAGCCGTTCATTTCGGAAGCGCAACCAATAACCGTCCTTAGCGTTTAGGCACTAAGGAAGAAAATCGAGTAATGTTGAGCCATTGCTCAGTGGCAGGTCGGTTGGCGTATGGAAACAATAGGCGCGTGACGTCACCGAGAGCTCAGCGATCGACTGGTTATCCTAGTTTTGTAAACAAACGGCGCGCGCGCAATTATTTCATATTATGTATTTAATTTATTAAAAGGTTAGATTTATTATTAGATTAGATAGATTCAGGTAATTTATAGCATTGTATTTTGGATTATTTTAATTTATTAATAGTTAGATTACATTTTTTAAAAGAAAGTATGCAAATAATTATAGATTAAAAAGCACACAGTTACAATCAAGTTAAAACGGAACTCGTTACGAGGGTTAGGTGGGTAGCGTATTTTTGTAATATAGCTAACACTTTCGGTATAATACTTTCATTAGTTATTGTTAATGTTTCAATGCCAAATAATTACTAGCTTTATTGCTTTGTCAATCGTATTTAAAGAAGCAATCAGAAACTCTGCTCCAAGGTCGGCGATTAATTTCAGTATTCATTATCCCGGACCGCGCGTCGATGTTATCGGTAATGGCCATTGATATACTACCAAACGTAAATCAATGGTAATGGGGGACTTATAGCAACCTGTGTCCTGAACTATCCCACTTAGAGAAATATCGTTTCGTCATTTAACGTTAAACCAGTTGAAGGGCAAGAGTTTCCCTATCTTTATAAAAACACTACTAATGTTATATCTATATAATAATTGTCCAAGTAAATTAACGCTTTTACACTTAAACCGCTTAACCAATTTTAGTTAAATTTGGTATAGTGATAGGTGAAGGAAAACATCGTAAGGATACTTGCACGGACCTATGAAGAAAGAATTGCTTCACAGGTCAACCCGCACTTGGCCAGCGTGGTTGATTATAGCCTAATCGCCCTAGTTTAGGGTAAGCTCGAGCCCCTAGGTGGGAACGTATATGAGCTGTTGATGATACCTTAATCCCTGATAAAGGATAAGCTTTCCCAAATTTGAAGAAGTTCTCCTGGGAACGTGCGATATAACCAAATTCTCGATAAATTATATATAGATGAAAATAAATCGTTTAATCGAAAACGGTTGCTGAAAAGCGTTTGAAATGTTGGACTAAATACGGGCAAATCTGAAAAGTTTTGTTTAATTTAAAAAAACCTGACAGTTCGATGTTCGTCGGATCAGCAAGTACCATCATCAGTACCATGGATCCAGAAAATTCAGCGAACAAGGACTTAAAAAAATTCAATTACCACGCGTAACAAACCTCACTTGTACCTATCCAAAGTACCAACAAATCTGTATTCAATATTAATGAATTCACTATTTAAGCCGAATCCACTTTCCGTTGCTCACGGATGGAAAGTTAGGCCGGGGCTCCCGCAGCGACTGTGATTTGAAACTTGCTAATTTATTATTAGCGGCGGACTCGGCTCATCAGGTCTGAGGACATTCTGGAAACAAGCTGTGGAGCACGCTGTCTTGTTCGCGCGGTTGTCATTGGGTTGACCTCGCACTCGATTCGGATAGATCATTTGGTAGCTTCGACAGAGATACGATAGAGATACGAGGAGAGAGAGAGGGGGGGATAAGAGAGAGTTATTACTGGAATATAAGGAGACGGAGACTTTTGTTGGGACTTAAGTCAACCTCTTCTAAGCATGGAGCATCCTTTCGACTAACGGACGATGCTCTGACAATGTATGTGTTGAAAACAGGCTGTTTTTATTGACAGACCATTCCTTCCCAAGAGGGAGGGAGCCTTATGTACAATACTGGGCGTCTTTTGTCTGAAACGATTATGATGAGTCCTGTTAATGGCGTCATCCATAGATTACAAGTTTCGTGATTTTTAGCCGCCGTTCTTGTCACAGCTGGTCACATTTGTCCCTCGCCTAGTGTGACTTCACATACTTTGCTATTTTAAAGTTTTTCGTGTATACTTAAAATTTATGTCACGTCACAAACTTAGGACTTCTTCCACCAGCCGATTAAGTGTACAGATGTCACAATAATAATAGTGATATGGGTACTTGGTTACTGAACCACTCTTCGCAAGTTAGCAATGTTGTCGATGGCCCTCTATTTAAAGTGATTAAATGTTTTATATTTTAATTAAAATGTCGTCAATAAAACAAATGAGATTCAATAAAATAAATTTAATTTAAGCCCTTCCGAAAAGCAGCGATTTAGAAGTCTTTTTTTTAATTGTTACATGTCGTCTTAGTTTAACTTTGATAAATAATAATTATTTTATTAAGCCTCATACCATCCTCATTCATAGATATTTATGCTCAAAATTCTTAAATTAGCAGTAGCCGCCTGTATTTAAAATCTAATCCTTATCATAACTAAACACCTGCAAAAATGTTGAGCTTATTTTAAACCATACGTATTGAAATTAATCAAATTGAATAAAATTTAGATCACATGCAACATGCACTTTTTGTAGAGTCCAACAGTTCCCAGTAGTGAGCGTTTTGTGGTTGGGGTGATGAATTTCGTGTTTGGTACTCATGCTCACATTTGACCAGCAGATCTGATACAGTAATTCTGCGAGAATACGACTATGTTTTCCGTTACGAAGTCCAACTTGATATTTTTCAAACCACAGAAGTACAAGTTACTAAGTACCCACATTTTTTTTGAAATGGCACACAGTGGTATTTGGTAACGGAACATATTGTTGCTATCTCCACTACTATATCCTATATCTCGCCATATCTAAACGCCACATCCACCGTCCGCCCCGGCACACCCCAATAATTGCCAGATGTGGATCGTGGCTGAATCAATTTGTCAAATCACCCCGAATGCGGCCAATAAAGGCCACCCCGACAATGCTTCGAGTGGCTATTCTCTCACAGATGCTGTAAATGAGAGTACTGTACCCGTGTTATGGGTTAATGATAGTTTTCGAGTTCAAACTGTTTGCACAAATGTACACTGACACTTCGAAACGTCCGTCAAATATTTCGAAAAACAATATGTTAGCGTTACCAATTACGAATTAATAACTCTTTTAGAGGCTTTTGTGTACGTTTTTACAATAAACTCCCAAACAATATTATAAAAATTTGCTAAAATAAAAATGTCACAATCACAAATGTAGGTGCTTATAAAAAAATTTTATAAAGTGACCGATTATAATTACTATCGGCAAACACACACAACCGACTGTTTGTATATCTGATAATCGTCCCAATTTCTCCTCCGATTCTTATGACTGATTCAACGCACACGTATCACTTTCACGGTGGCTATCAAGTGAAGTGAACGTCATGGATTTAATGAATTTGACAGGTGTTTAGTACATCCATCGCCGAGCACGAGTGACACGTCCTTTTAAGTAGTATCTCTATATAGTTTGTGCTTATTAAGCAAGTCATCATCATCATCATCACAGCTCATATACGTCCCCACCGAGGGGTTCGAGCCTACCCTATGTTAGGGTGATTAGGCCTTAGTCAACCACGCTGGCCCAGTGCGGATTGGTCGACTTCACATACATCATTGAATTTCTTCGCAGATGTATGCAGGTTGCCTCACGATGTTTTCCTTCACCGTAGGAGCGTCAAGCAAGTGCAAGCGGCCAATTGTGTGTCGGTAAGTAGGCAGTGCGCGTTAATGTATACATTTATCAACATTTTTCACCGACAATCGGGTCGGCCGGGATTCATCGATTTTTTTTGGCCGACTTTTTGAAATTCGTGTGCGTTGCAACGTAGAACTCCATATGTTTCATTTTCTACCATCAAAAATCGGTCACCGACAGTCGGTCGTGTGCGTTCGCACTATATGGCAGATAAAACTACTTGGAATTCTCGGAAATGACAAAAAATGTGAAAATTTTACCCTCATGAGCTCAGAAAAATAGAGCCCATGAGTACCTACACTTTGTGATTATTTGTATTAGATTCGAGTAACTATTCCAGTCACTTTGACAGCATTGATATGATATCTATATAAAATTTTAATCTCGGTTGCGAATGTAAAAGAGATGGGAAATTGGCCTTCCGAGTTTGTTGCCTGTTCTTCTCGAGAACGCTCTCCCAATTTCCGAACAGGTGTAGAGTCAACTTTTTTCAACTTTACTTGTATTTTCATATATCTTTATTTAATCGAGGTGTATGTAAAGCTTAAATAACAGATGGTATATCTTATTTAATTCGATTTTTAATAAGGAATATTTGTAAGTAATTACTTTCCTTGCTGATATTTTTTTTATGAGTTTGACAATTTTAGAATCTGAAAAGCAGAAAATTGAATTGGACTTAAAACATATTTTAATTTATAGTAAGTAGGTATATATTTTCTAAAATAAAGTACATAGGCCCGCGACGAGGCGTTTTAAAAGTTAACTAGTAGTATTCAGTGATTCCGCCCCGTCGAATGGCATCGTTGAATCACAAACGTATTAACCGAGAAAAGGTAAAATAGCCCCGTAATTAATTGTCACGACCCTTTTCAGGAAAAGTAAGATGTTAGTCGTTCAGCTCCTCGTAACAAATGAACTGATCCAATAAGAGCCCTATCACTTGATATCGCCGCTCCTTAACATTGCGATAACCTTTCAACACAAAAAAATATATAAATTTTTCAAATCAACCGATATTTTACGGTGTTCTATACTGTTCTTTCTTAAGGCTCATGTACTGGCCAAAGTCGATGACTTTTTGATCCAATAAGGGCACTTATCAATTGACACTTCCACTTCTTAGCGTGGAGTCAATCTTTGAGTCGCATTCAGATTTAAAAAAAAATAGAATTATCAATTTTGTCCCATTTTGTCTGGCTCTTCTTAGGACAAAACTCTGAAAATTTACTTACACAGTACATAGAAATCTTACTGCCTATGCCTTTGAACAGGAACCACAGAATAGATAATAATAATACGTACAGAAGTTGCACTCCTTTGATCTTGAAAAAAGCCGACATTTTAAATAACTAAACTTTTAGCATCCAAGCTGAATCACACCTTAACGCCACGCGTATGTTATTAGTAATTCTGAAGCCTCTCGTCGCTGCGAGCTCGAGCGATAGGGTTGTTGCGGATGCTAAAAAATCAAGCACGCACAAGAAATCGCGCGAAATGTAGCTATACACTGTAAGCTATTGTACATTAATCCCAAGAGCGTGGCAGCCCCGCTGTTTTTACACTCTCAGTGTGCGCGGAACGGTAGGTACTTATCTTGTACGTAAGCGCACAGTGACGGAGGCCCGCCGGAACACAGTAATGCAAACAGAAATACTCTGCTGCTTTGCGGCAGGAATAACTGTGATAGAGGTACCCGCACCGGCAACTGGTGCAGACTTCTCTTGGAAAGTTCCTGGGCTAGCAATCTATATCTAATTTGAAACAAATTCCGCGGGTTTTATTTTGTGGTGTGTAGTGCTTTTTCCTGCTGAATTGTTGAAATATTGGGAAATCTTAGTTGAAAGAAAAAAAAACGAAACTTATTCCTTTAGTCCGATACAAAATGAAAAGCTTTATTCTGGCAGGTACATGGTTGTAATTCACTTATGCATAATGTTACTGAAGTAAACAAAATCCCTCAATGCAAAGCACTTAACTTAATGTTTAATTAATACAAGCCAAGGGCAGGATGGTTCAGGTTTGTTTGATCAATCTCGGCAGGTAAAAATCAGGTGCAAATTGGGTACAAAACTACAAAATGAGGGGCAATAAAGTACACGAACAAATAGTTATAGGTTTCCTTTTTTTTATAAAAGAAATTAGTAGCCTTCCCCGGAGCGGTTGTTAGTAGAGCGTACCTTCTGCTAGATGCTAAGTTTCCGCGATCACGGGTCAGAGATATAATATTCCAATTCCTTAGATTATTTTTTTCTCTCTATATATGTACAATTCCACAGAATTCCTCCTTGTGTTAGGTTAGTTTGTTATGGTTTCTAGCTATAAGGTCAAGCAGCGGAGCCCTACGGCCTCCGGTAACTGCCCTGGAGATTCATAGCACAGTGTTAGGTTAAAAATATAATTAAATATGCCTATGATCTTAGGGTCAGTGGGTCTAACACTGAGTTCTGAAGGAATCCCAGTCAATACATTTGAACTTCATGTAATAAACATAGCAAATGAATTCTAAAACATAATTTTTAATAAATTGACAAATTGTCTTATTGGTTAGTGAATAAAAAGGACATATGGAGGGGAGAGCACCTATTTTGTGTATAATCACTGCTATTAATAAAAAGAAAACAGCTTAATTTGTGAGTTATTTGCCAAAGAAGGATGTGAAACTTAATATTGTAAAAATTTAGAATTTAACAGGAAATTCGCAAGTGTTACTCAATATATGCCTTAATCCCACTAAGATGCCGCTTACTATCAGGTTTTTTTAATGAAATAGGGGATGAAAAAGGCGAATTTTGGAAATGTAACATGTTTGATTTAATAATCAATAAAGCTTTAAATATAAACGTGTGTAAATAAAGAATATTTACCATGCATGTACCTTAAATCTACGTAAATCCATTAATATGGTATGTTAAAGAGTGTAATAAAAAAACCACATTCCTTAGATTATTCTTTTTATTAATAGCAGTGATTATACACAAAATAGGTGCTCTCCCCTCCATATGTCCTTTTTATTCACTAACCAATAAGACAATTTGTCAATTTATTAAAAATTATGTTTTAGAATTCATTTGCTATGTTTATTACATGAAGTTCAAATGTATTGACTGGGATTCCTTCAGAACTCAGTGTTAGACCCACTGACCCTAAGATCATAGGCATATTTAATTATATTTTTAACCTAACACTGTGCTATGAATCTCCAGGGCAGTTACCGGAGGCCGTAGGGCTCCGCTGCTTGACCTTATAGCTAGAAACCATAACAAACTAACCTAACACAAGGAGGAATTCTGTGGAATTGTACATATATAGAGAGAAAAAAATAATCTAAGGAATTGGAATATTATATCTCTGACCCGTGATCGCGGAAAACGGGAGAAATACCTATATAAATATATAAAAACTTTATGATCTTCAAATCAATAACAAATTACTTCGATCGATGTCTCACAGACTAATCATAACCTAGACGATAGACTAAACCAACGCTCCACTTGCGCGCAGATTTGCGTTTATGTGGAAGCGACGGAGCCGAGGTCCGTTTGCTGAATGTTAAGCGCCGTATTGGCGACGGAACCTCTCCTAAAACCAAATTCATTTCATGACACTCGTAAGACTCTTAACTTGCTTCAAGATGTGTCAAGTCAACATACGGATCTTTCGAAATTCTACAATATGCAATAAGTATTTCCAGCTAAAGTTATAAGTTTGGTTGAAAAACAAAACGTAATGAAAAATTAACCATAAACAAATTGTGAATGCTTTCCAAATTCTATTCGACGAAACTATAATTATATGATCTATAAGTTTAAGCGTATTTTATTAAAATATGTCTATAGAAATGATCAAAACAAACGGTCTAAATGTCAAATTCCGAATTTTGAGAAAATCAACCCACCTAAATGGAAGCACGGGATTTTGGGCGAAAAAAAACTATCTTTGTAAATAAGGCCAGGATAAACGCGAGATTTATTTTGTTTATGCCAAAATCGAATAATGACCAAAGATAATTGCAAATGTCAATGACGTGACGTGAAACGACGTTGACGTTGACACTTGACATTGACATTGTGAAATTCATTGACAAAGTTATTGAATTACGATTTTAGTTGTGAAATTTGTGTTAAAACCACAGTGAAAACAAAGTGTTTTTGCAAAATTAGTGTTTTATGAAATTTTAAGAAAAAACGGTGTTACAGGTGTACCTTATTACTCGTGGTATTTTTTTCAGGATAAAGCACTATACTCAAATCATCATCATTATTATCATATTAGCCAAGAGATGCTTACTATTGCACTCCCCCAAAAATCTCCAAACTGCTCGGTCCTTTTTCTTTTGGGAGGGGGGAAAATGCATTTAGGCATTCCTCGTGGTCGAGCCAAACCACGAGGATATGTGGGACTCACTAGACTGTACTCGGCCCGGGCCTACCCACTAAAACCCTCCCAGCAGTTCCTCCGTCCTTCACAAGACAAGGGGAAGGGGAGTACAGCCAGGCTTTGTGCCCGTGACATGTCCGTTGCCGGACTCTCCGCCTGACTCTGCTGCTTTGTGGAGCAACGCAGAATTGCACCGCTTTACACCCCGAAATTGGTTTTTTATTGTGGTTGTCTTCCACGCGGCCCGACGCTCAGTGCGCCGGGTCCCGGCCAGCTCAGTGCGGGTAACGGGTTGCCCGACGGCAGAACCCACTGGATCCACCGCCGCGCGGGTGAACCGAAGCTCGGGGAAATCCCCAACGGGCGCGAAGCACCACGGCGGGAAACTCGCCTCAACTTTCCTACCATCAGAGGTAGCCGCCGGAATCGGCTTCTAGCGCGAGCCACACCTCTTCTTATCATAAGAAGAGGGGACTTCACCCTTCCCCGCATGAAGCGGGTGGCCACACGAAGTGGCTCGCCAGGCTTAGCCCGGCCATCCCACGCCCCCCCTCCATGGGGGTCCTCTCGTCAGACTATTAGCCCGCGGCAGAGAATCTGCCGGGTTGCCTAGGGACCTGCACCACGAGGAGGTTGTCTGACATCGCACCCCAAAATCGATCGGTCCTGAGCTATCCGCATCCAACGCATCCATACTAAAAGGCTTATGTTTAACTGGTCACCAAATATAGTAAAATATACCGCCAAAAAAACGATTTTTACGGCCGAAAATAGTAAACGATCACCAAAATTAAAACACCATTTTCATGTGAATTTATAGCCAAAAGTATAACATATTACTATCTAATTAAAGACAATGTCTCCAAACATATCATTAGTGAAATATCATTAGGTAATGAGTGCCAAAATGTAAACTCCTTTTTTTCCAAAATTATAACCCACATTATAACATCTTGCTATCCTATTAAAACACATGACTCCAAACTAATCATTATAAAACCAAAAATGTTATATCACCACCAGTATTTTACCCGAATTTTGTCTAAAATGTCAAGCAAATATTTAACATCTCATTATCCTACTTAAGATAATTATGCTATGTAAATCATTATTTCTCCCAAACACAGTAAATAATCTCCTAAAATTTGATCCTTTACAAATATATTGTAAGATGTTTACTGAACTGATATTTATATTCCCTAAATTAAATTACCACTGCCAAAAACAGAAGCGTTTATTCAATCAAATGCCTATCAGGTTAAAAACTAAAACTTCTGGAATACCAATAATTCTTATATTAAATTTAAAAAAAACATAAAAAGATGGTTACTTATAGAAAGTAATTTCAAATTTGAGCGGTAGGTGCTCCTAAATTTGTGATCATTTTACGTTACTTGGTAATATGGATGCATTTTATGGCAATCATAGTGGTTTATTTAGGTAGAAATGGTGTATTAATTTGCTCGCTAAAATTTTGTGATCATTTACTTAATTTGGGCTTAGAATACAATTTAATGTGTATCGTTACTAAAATTGCTAGTACTATTGTAATGGTAAATTTTTGTTTTTGTTGTTCAGTATCTTTTTTTGATAAGAGAGCTTAGGAGCTATCGACGTATTTTTTGGTGGTCATTATATTTAACCCCATACTAAAATGCAGCATTATTCTTAAAGGACTTGTTACTAGAACTTTGAAAATAACATATAAACAATATTAGGACTTTATTCATGAACTAGTTATCGAATGATACCTTATCTCATTCAAAGCAAGTCAGTGAAGTCACGTATTAAATTAGGTCACTCTATCCCTGGGTAGATCAGAAGACATGGATTAGAAGCTTTCACTGGATTAAAATATATACTCTGAGGTCTTGTTGGTGTTATGTGTAAAGTTAAAGCTTGGAGGTTTGGAAACAGAAATGGCTGCAGCTTATATGCTTACTTCAATATTTTTTATTTTTTAATGTGTTATAATTTATAAAGCATATATAAAATACGCCCGTTTTCTACAAAAGTTTAGGTAGAAGTGATCAAATACTTTACTTCACCTATCCAGTACCAAAACTTAACTTAGCGCTGCTACTAAAGATTGCTTAATCAGAAAAAAAACTCAAAGAATAATTTTCGAGAGACTAAACTCGAACATTCCCTGATTCAGGTGAACAGATTACGAAAGACAACGCAATTGAATTCTTCCATAGTCCATCTCTAAAAATTATAATACATTTGACACCAATTTCCAAATTCACTATTTGAACACAAGAAATATAAAAACTTGCCATTCCAACGTACAGGTTTCAAAAAACTAGAGGTATAGCGAGTCTAGGACATTCTGGACATGCCGACCGTCCTGTGAAAAACATCGTCTTGGGCCGGATTCAAATCCGCATCGTCAGCTTTATTCATCACACTTTACATTATCAGCTCTCTTAAAGATGTCTTTAACAAAAACAAAACTCGACCTAAAAAAAACAACCCCATTATCGTACTGGACATTCACAATCAAAATGTCTGTAAATACAAGTAGAAGAAAAATAAAGTCGACTCTACATATGTCTGGTAATTAGGAGAGTCTTCACGAAAAAAAACGGCAAGAAACTCAGAAGATATCATTCACCGTAAAAAACGTATCAGTTTAGCAACATGTAATGATGACTACGAAACGCAAACACCTGATTAGCCTTAAAAATAGCAAACATGTCGTATATGCCTATAAAAAATGAGGGTTTTCATCAATGCATCCGGGGTCTGGTCATCAGATTCTGATTTCATAACTACGAGTCTAGCTCCAAGGTCTTTTGAACAGAATAGTTATTTTCACTACAAGTGCGGGAAGCCTGTCATTGCAACGAGTACCGACAAATGTCGTCCCGAGCCGAAGGCGAGGGTTGACAGTCGGAACGAGTGAACGTGTATTCTATTTTTAATACAAAAAAATATTATACAATATTAAAAAAATATTTTTTAATTCAGTTGCTCAAAAAGCAGTATATTGCAGGGCTGTTTAGCGTGCGGGATGACCACCATTACGCACTAGTGCTTTTTCTTTACCAAATGTCAAATGTCTAGAATCTCACACACACTTTGCTTTTTCCTGCTTTTTTCTAGCATGCTAAGTTAAGATTGCGCTAAATAATCTGACTGGTCTACCAGATTTTGTATTGTAAAAGCATGCCTAAAAGCAAAGCATAACAAAAAGCACGGCTGGACCTTGCTTTTAAAAACACGGGAAGCAAAGCATAGCACGCATTTGCTTTGTCACTGCTGTGTACGTACGACGACATATTTGGTGCCATTTTTCTAAAATTTTCTCTGCGTGATTATTGATTGTTGTTATTTGCTTAAAAGTTTAATAATTCTATAAAATGAGTGACTCTGATAACATATTTCAATTCATTTTTTGACGTTCAAAAGAGATTGTAACAATCCAATTTGAATAAAAGATTTTGAATTTGATATTAATTGATTTAACACCACCGGAATTATGTTTAATTGCTGAAAATGCGAGTGTGAGTATTTTACCTGTAAAGTCCAAAAGCAGGTACAACATTGCTACGTATTTATTGTTTCATTTTTCGCAACTGTATTAAAAATAGTTGTTCAATACACGTGCGGGACTGTCATTTCCACTCGTTCCGACTGTCAACCCTCGCCTTCGGCTCGGGACGACATTTGTCGGAACTCGTTGCAATGACAGGCTTCCCGCACTTGTAGTGAAAATAACTATTTTAACATCGTTCCACAATTAACTAACAAACCGGAAAATCGGTAAATATTCATTTGAATAAAAAATTTATAAAGTTGAAGAAGGTTTTTGAAGTCGGTCCACGAAAGTGCTCATGTGTTAATCAATCTCGTTTGAAGTTAAATATTGTGTAGAGAAAAGAAAATGAAACGTTATGCTAATAAATTCCGCTGTGTGGTGAGCGATGGCCGCTCGGTGTCGTATAAAATTATAACAACAATGTTTCACGGATACCGATATTTATATGGAGGCGGCAAAGATACCGTGTACAATGCACCAATAAATTTTAGTACCTTCTTCCGCGATGCTGTTTTCTTATTTATATTAACATCCTCTTCTGGTCACCACAGTCTACTTGAATACTGGGAGCCTTTTTTGAACCTATTCAAATATATTTTGTATCTTCTACCTTAGGGGCCTAACCATGATCGCTTAAAGTAAGGTTCATCATCATAACAGCTCATATTCGTCTCCACCGAGGGGTTCGAGTTCAGTGACGCTGTAGACTCGGCACTGACCTTCTTATCGGGAGGTCCGGGATTCGATCCTGTCATGTACCAATGTGTTTTTCGTTTTTCGAATTTCATATGTACATTTTGTCCGACGCATATACTTACGCATATCTTGAGGCAACCTGCATACATCTGCGAGGAGATTCAAAGGTGTGTGTTAAGTCTACCAATCTGCACTGGGCCAGCGTGTTTGACTAAGGCCTAAATGCCTGACTTAGGGCAGACTCGAGCCCCTCTACATCAGTTAAGTTAGTAAGGAAATTTTCATGTTTTTTCATGAATAATTTCATTTAATGGAAACGAACGTAAACATGTTTTTGTTCATTAGAAACTCACGCCAAGAATTAAAATCTTAAACACAAAATTAGATATGATTTCCATAAAGAAATAAAATAAAGGTGAAAATTATTACAAAATACTTTGAAAAGGTTTATTTCAAGACTCAATCTATTTAGAATTCCTTAACGATAATGATTTCAGCAAAGTGAAACTCTTAAAATAAAAATTGACTTCGTGACTTTTAAAATTTAATATTGATGTTAATTTCTTTCAGAAAAAAGTTCCAATGTTACATTTATGAATATTTTTTGATACCCGCGTGTATCAATGTTGTATCAATGATTCTTTCTGGAATCACAAAATATGATTCTGATGATTTTAAATTATTATGAAGTGATGTTTGCGGTTTTGTTCGTATGGAAGTTGAGTTTAAATGTTTCAACGGGGTGTTTAGGGGTTAAAATTTTAAGGCATGATAAAATATATGTTTTAATATATTATGACATGTGATTGTTCGACTTGTGAATTGATAATTTATGACATAAAATTTTGGTATAATATATAAATGGAAAAAAAAATACAAAATAGAGAATATAGTAGGTTGCCGGCGTTGTGGAACTAGAGTCATTTTCGCATTCTAAATGGGAATACTCCCCGTTATTTGTTCAGCCATTGTTACATGAAGAAAATTCATGGCACAACCACGCCAATGGCTGTGAAGTTCTGGTCAGTAAAGCGGGCGTGTTTTACACAGCGCCAACACAAATATTCGCTCCGTGCCCACTGTATCAGAAAGTCATACGAACCCGAGCAGGAGCGTAAGCGATGGAAGGTGGGATGTTTTGATAGATAAATCTATGAACATGTATTCATGCACAATACACTATTTTTTATATAAATAATGGGTTATTATATTTATAAATAAGGCATTTTCTCAGCATAGACAGAGTGTGCCTCGATGCTGATATTCGACGGTTACCTTACATCTAGACCAATAAAACATTGTAAGAAAACGTATGTATCGAGGAAATGCAATATGGAAACATTTGTATTTCAATCGACTAAGAGAGTGCGAATAACAACCAATGCTATATCAGGTCTGGTCTGGTCGCATTTCAGCGTGAAACCTAGCGGCCGTATACCACAATTACTTTATCAGCATAACATAAAAAAATTAAAAATACTTAGTATTTAGTTAAAAGAAAAAACTTTTTATTGTTTAATATTTTCTTTATTCCCTTAGCTATCGCGAAAGAAATTCATAGATATAGACCCCATATCGGTTTCCGCAGACTAATTGCCAAGTCCAATTGGTCGCAAAACCCAGGGCGCCGGAAAATCTAATAAGCACTATCAGAATACAAGCATGTTGTTGCTGTCTTAACAATAAACGAACGCGCGTCAGTGACACTTATTACAAGCATCTTAGGTAGACTGCATGTTGATTGCAACCCTTACGTTTCTAATAAAAAAAGTAATATTTCAAACTCGCTACAAACTTCTGGATTACGCCAGAACGTCTGGCCACAGCCAAACCGCTCGGCCGTGAATCGATATGTGTAGAAGTTTGAATTGCAAAACTATAGCGGAATTCGCCTACTTCCCGAGCACTGCATTTTACTCTTATGGACTGTTCGTTTTCTGGCTTGCATTTGGGAAGTTCATTCGAACAGCAAGCATTACAAGTGACGTATTTATTGGTGCTCTTTAGATAAATTTCCTTTTGAAGCGTAACTCTACCTCTTTTGTCTCTGTAGCGGAGAGAATATAAGAATTTTGTTTTGAACTATCGATTTCAAATAGACTTTGTTTTATTACACTTAGCCCACACTGTCCCACTGCTTTCCTTTGCCCAAATAGGCTTAATTAACCTTTTTTTGAATGAGCCAATCTTTATGCTTTTAACTCGTGCACATTAATCGCTCTGTTGACAACGACTTGGCATGTCTGGTTGTAAGATATAATGTCTGCTTCTGTTTTCTTTAAATTTTTATATTTGGATTAAATTGAGTAATTGATAGAAATTTGCATTTGGGTTGAAATGATAATTGCAATCACATATACTATAATCATTTACAATAGAGGTTCTAAGCAAGATTATAACCTGAAACGGTAGGATTAATCGTGTAAACACTTAACAGGTAAGAGATAAAAATTACATAATATAGGACTATACAATTGATGGTATAAAAATTATATTAATTAGACGTTATTTTGTATACCATTAAATTGTCAAAAACAAAAAATGACAGATTTTGATAAGGATAATTCAAGAGCTAATTCGTCAAGTCCGATTAACATAATAAAATTAGCGAAGCGCTGAGAGCTCCCAAAGCACATCTCCAACTAGCGCCAGATGTTCAGATATGTATGGTAACTCACTTTTGGACGATATAGACAGATTTACATTTAAATTAAGTTTCTATCTAGTTTCCCGGTCCGAGCATTCTGAGGAGTTACAGAGGCGAGCAGCGAAACCGTATTAATTTTCCCTTAAATAAGATCCACGGCATCGTTCGTTGTTATATTTGGATTGAATTATTATTTAAATGACACACATTCCACTTAGGCTTAGGTTTTAGGGTTCAATTCAGAATAACAACCTACGGGAACCAACTAAGTCATTCTTACCACTCCACCAACCCGCGTTGGGCCAATGGGGATGGAAACGGCCCAAAATCCATTTTTCTGGGCTCTCCGCTGTGAAGCTATTATGGATGTGTGCTGAGTCGGTAAACAGTTCAAGGGACCTATAAAGGCCGCATCGGCAGAATCATAACATGATTCGTGATTCATCATAAGCCATTATTCTATTTGACAGCTTTGTATGAATATTCGTAAAATGTATCACATTGCTTAAGTGTCAATTGGGACCGTTTTACGAATATGCTTACAAAACTTTTAAACACAATTTGTCTAAAATAAATTGTACTCAATTCATAATACGAATCATATTATATGATTCTGCCGAAGCGGGCTTTTTAAGTTCGCTGGTCATTTATAGCCGCTCATTGTATACCTTTTCTATTGTGCTTTGCCCCAAGATTGCCTAGCAGATGTAGCTTTATTAAAAAATGGCATTTTATGTTTATCTCCCTGTCCGTTATGTGTTGCTATTAAAATTATTTTTTGCGCAATAAAAGTTTTTTTATTCATTCATTCGTTTGTTTGGTGTCAAAATAAAAAGGCATTGTTTATTATATCAAAGATAATCAGTAATCTTTAATACAGCTTAAAGTTTAAAGATATTTATATTTAAAAAAAAATATATCTGTGTTGTGTGCCTTTACTGTAATTTATATTAAGGTGAAGCTGTAACAGCCTACAGCGACCAACCGACGTAGGTCCTTCGTAAAGAACTGTAATTTAATTAATTAATATTGAACTATTCGTCTTTTAATGTCGTGCTATAGTTGTTTTCTGATTTTTATGAATAATCAGTGATGTAGTCATTTTTTCTCATAAGTAATTTATGTTAATTTTAATATCCATAAAATTAGATTGCATGGTAGCTACGAGCATCCGTAGCAGCTACGAAATGACTAGGACCGTAGCTACGCTCTACGTCTTATAGCACCTGGCTTACGATCCAAGTTTTTGAACTATGACCGCTTTTGCTTTTATTAAAGCCAATTTCATCAACATGCAAAATAAGCAATTAAGAATTAACCGCCTGCTTATGAAATTAATAAATATACACTTTCCCAAATTATTAAATTTTAATTATTTTTTTCAATATACACTTTCCCTAGAACAAAATTGCATGGAAAAGAAATAAATCAAATAAATACAAAGGTATATAGAAGTCCTGAAAAGGAAATTACTGACTTGAGGCTCGACCTGAACCAGCTGCAACTACAAATAAAAACATCAAACATCAATTTAAAATTCACAAATAATAATTCAACTTGAACGAAGAAAAAAAAAATGTGGTACATGATCTAATAGTACATTTTCGATAAAGCAAACTCGAACTATACAATCGTGTAAGCTACGCTTTCCAAGATATAACGAACATAGATATTCTTCCATACGGTATATGTAAAAAATTGACGGTTAACTTTCAATCACTTGTTTAAATGTTAGTGAACTCCAGCCTTAATGAATTAATATGCAGCCGAAAATGAATACAGTTTCAGCCTTACACAAAGTTTAACATCATCCCATTTAAAATCTATTGGCATTGACTATTTGACCAAAAAAAGTTAAAAAAAGTGTTGCACACCTAGAATAATTTTTTATTTCTTTTTTATGGGTATTATTAACATGTCGTATAAGGTAATAGTTAATTTTAACAAGCAAAAATGCTTACGCTGAAACCATTATCTATTACACGCTCCATTATTTTCTATTTAATATAATAAAAAGGAAAGATTTGTATTTTTGTATGTTTGTATTGAATAGGCTCCGAAACTACCGGACCGATTTGAAAAATTATATCACTAATAGAATGCTACAATATCACTGAGTAACATAGGCTATAGAATATTTTTCTACGGGAAAATATGGAATTCCCACGGGAAAAACGAAGATAACGCAGCCGAAGCTGCGAGCGGAAACCTCGTTAATTATACTTCAAACTACGAACGTAGTCATGTGCTACTATGTAGTTGTAGAGCGTAGCTACGCCGTAGTTATTTCGTAGTTGCTTGACGCTCGTAGCTGCATGTAATCTAATTTTATGGTTTTATAAATGAATATAAATTACTTATGAGAAAGAAAATGATTTCATCACGGATTATTTAGAAAAACCACAAAACAGCGATAACTATCGAAGGGGATTTTCTCCTCCTTATGAAACATTCTAAAGTAAGTGAGCAAAACACTTACGCTGACTTTAAAGGTCAGGCGCTTCAGATGGGAATCATTGAGTGGGTAGTTGTGTACTACTTTTTATACTACTTTGTTGGCAAACACGCATACTGCCCATCTGTTGGTAAGTGGTAACAGTCACCAGTTGGTAAGTGATAACAGTCAGTCTTGCGTACATTAAAATTTGGTTCTTGTGAGATCGCGGTACTCAGTAATTTCACTGCCATATCTTACCCGTCGATCCAGAACACAGCAGTGTAAGCACTGATGCTTTGCAGCAGAAAGGGGTAAGACGGTGGTACCCAAGCAGATTTCCTTCATCCTTCACATACGTAATTCATAGTTGACGTGCGTGATACACATTACCTTGAAATGAATTTCACTCATAATTCCAGGCAAAACCACGTGCGAAGACATATCCAACTTAGTTAATCTGCGTGACTTGCGAAACAGTATCTCCTTAATACATCTCAAGTCACACGTTAGCAAGAAAATCTTCTTTGTCAAGTAGATTTCTTTGCGATCGAAAAAAAATTACAAAGCGTTCATCGCGCTGAGCATAACCGATCATGTCCACCTTGTAGTAAGGTCCAAACTTCTTTGTTGTCTCAGGCGATTTATCGCCGATGGGCTTGTCAAATTTCACCCTTGTTGCTTGAAGGTATAAGGTTGAGTTTGGGCCGTTAATGGATTCGACTCCGCGCAGACATCTCGAAACTGAGTGATTGATTGCGGTGAGAAGGCAGCCGACACTTGTAATTTCCGAACCAGTTCCAGTTATTGTGTTTGTCATAGTTTCGGATAGTAGTAGTGTTGGATAACAAGATTTGATTAGGTGGTATCGTTGTTAATTTTGGTGGTATGTGTCCGCGGTCCTGCGGACAACACAACGAACCGTCAAAGTGCATAGATGTGATTAAGAAAAACTATATGAAATTATTGCATTATAAGGTGGACACCTACGAGTATATCTATCTATATTATATAATGTACTTGGGGGTAGCTATTGCAATAGCTTATGTGAAAAGCTTGACATCGATGTCTTAATCTATGCCATTTATTAATTACAGGGTATACTGCTTGAACTGTTTTTTTTTATATTACGAAGTATACATTTAAAGTACTCTGACGTTATATGATTTTGTTTGTTGTCTGTTTACTTGATGTTACTTTGTATGTTCTTTTCGGCTTAAATAATATAACATTGTCTGTTCAACTATGCACTATATTGTGAGTGTCTTTATTTGTGTAGTTCTGTAATAATTTTTTTTATTGTTATATAATCCTGCTACCTTCTTATATTTTTTACAATAACTGGTGATCCACCATATACACCTATAAATTACTAAGTGTTATTAATATAAGAAACACCCACCTGATCACATGACTGTCCTACCTAAAAAAATAACTGGTAGAGATCGCTTAGGACGATAAGACTACCATTCACTCTTTGTGTATGTTCTGTCCTAGTATAGCTTATGTATAGCTTAGAATAGCTTATGTTATTTAGTAAGCAAAAAAGTATTCCTAACTCTCTACTGATAAAGAGTAGATGAAGGTACGGGGCGGGCCTTAAAATCAGGATTAGTTTAGCAAACTCGCGCTTACTGTAATTGATGTAAATTTTGTAAAAGTAAAGAATTTATGGGAAAACGATACATAAGACGGAGCGTTCGTGGGCACCGACAGCGTCCGACAATCTAGTAAAGGTCTCGAGAAGTCGCTGGTTGAATGGCAGCGCAAATCCGATAGCTTGCAGATCCTTGGTGGATGCCTGTGTAGGTGTGTCTCGGCTGAAACGATGATTAAATTATTTACAAGCTTTTATTTACTTTTACCTGACCGGTGTCTGTAATGAAATCTTGCAACTTAATTTTGACCCACTTCCCGGTTTCCGATCGAACTGACATTTTGCATGCATATGTATATCGCGTGACAATGCAATATTATGATAACAATCAAACGAAGCTGATCTAATGCTGGAGTTGGAAGATGGCCATAGGAACTCTGCAATTAAACGACACAACCCCATCGAATTTCAGCTCGTTCGACGAGTACTAAATGCTTGTATTTAAAAAAGTTTATAATTAAGTATTTACCATTACATACACTATGATTATTTGTATAACATTACATACGCGTTAATATTTAAACAAAGTTATTATTTTAGTGAGCTCATCCCCTGAGCAACAGAAAGCAGCGATGCTGTCCGACCCTTTATTTAGTACCTGCTTGATAATAAAACTAGGCAATTAAACACGCGAGATAGTGTATTCAATCCACATATTACAAAGACACTGACACCATTAAGGCTCGCGTGCCCGCCCGCAGGCCGGCGAAACTTGGCAAAAACATAATTAGCGGCGAACTTGGCAAGTTTAATCGAATTACGGGCGAGATTAACCCGCGCCCGACGCTACACATTTATTATAGAGGCCCTTTGCACTCTCTTCCGCCAATTTCGGGCCGGCCTGAATAGTTTGAGTTTGCTCAATCGTTCGTTAAGTCGGCTTAGCTTTTTTGGATTAAATCGTTCACGTTGAATAATGTTGGCGTTGATTTGATGTTAAAATGTTTTCAGTGGTGTGGTTATTTCAGCGCGTTTTTTCCCACAGATTTATTGTTTATGTTGAAGGCTGTTAAAATGTATAATTATAAACTCGGATCGACTGTTTGATAGAACATTTATTTAATGACAACACACCATAGATCAGTACATAGAATACCTTATCTCTAACAAAGGCAATTGAATTGTTTAATATTATTAAACGTTACTTATAATAGATTTTTCCTAAAATGTTTGCCAGACCAAAATTTACAACTAGGTATACAACTCACTTTCAGCCTACGATGATACATCCTATGCCAAAATACCCGAAATACCGTGTAAGCTTTAATGAATGTAGACTTTATATAAATTTGTGAAACAATTTAAAGTGCATTCATAGGTTTTCTTCATTTGGCAGGTTAATAAAAACTACTTCTTACAGGTTGCGTCGCCGTAGGACGCCCTATGCGGTAGCTCAGCTCACGGGGTGGATCAAAATATGATTGTCTACTACTGACAATGTATAAAATACATAAGTGCTTGGAAGATACATTACGTCATTAAAAGGAAACACAATTTCTCATCCAATAATGTAATTGCACGTACCCCATCGACCTCGTTTCGGCAGCGATACCAATAACACGTCAGTCGAGCGAATCATCGGGCCAATAATCGAGTGCGGCTGAACCGATTCGACATATGATAATTCCAGATCATCGATGATCGGTTACGCGGATATTTTTTGGAATATTCGTTTGAACTGTGAATACTCTACATGGGATAGGAATATTTAATTTCATTAGTCTCGTGCATATCTATAATATAAACATGTCGCGTCACGATGTTTGTCTGGAACAAGCTCCAATTAAATTATTTGTCGGTTCCATAAGATTCAAACAGATGGCGGTGTGAGTTAATTTATCAGCACGACACTGTGTTATCTATAGGTTGGATAACCTTCAGGTAGATGAGGTGGTTTCGATTTCTTTAAGCTTTTGCCCGCGATTTCGTCCACGTGGAAGTCCTTTTTTATTGATTCCCTTTACGAATTCCATCCCCCTTAAGGGTGTAAAAGGGGGGCCTTTTACACCCTTAAGGAATGATTTCGGGGATAAAAGCTATTTTTTATCCTTTCCCACAACTCAAACTATCTCCATTCCAAATTTAATCTAAATCGGTTCAGAGGTTATTAATTCCCCATACAACTTCCACTTCCACCCCCTTTTCTCCCATTTAAGGAGTGATTTATGCGATAAAAGTTATCATATGTCCTTTCTCAGGCTCTAGAATATCTGTGTACCAAATTTCATTTAAATCGGTTCAGTAGTTTAACCGTGAAAGCGCGACAGACAGCAGACAGAGTTACTTTCGCATTTATAATATTAGTAGTATGGATTGTTGTGTATCGTTTTGTATAAAAACGTTATCTTTATTTGTGAATATTAATTTGACTAAATTAGGATGTTTAGTATAATATCCAACTATCTACTAAGCCAATGCAACGTGTGGCCTGATCAGCTAGTATTTTATTAACATTGATTTACTAGTAAATCAATGTTTATTAATAAAAAAAACAAAATACATTTAATTTACATATTACTGGTCCCCACACCAGGCTAAGCCTGTCCAGTGGGGAACAGTCGACTATTTAACAGTTATTGATTTTTTTACTTAACCCTATTCAGCTTAAGCTAAAGACAAAAACTTAACATAAAAACTAAATCACATCAAAAAATGGGCATCGAAGGTTGTCTGTGTCTCTGTGTGTGTGTGTGTGTGTGTGTGTGTGTGTGTGTGTGTGTGTGCGTGCGTGCGTGCATTTATGCATGTATTTTGATGAATGAGTGGTGAGCATGCACGTCACCACTTTATCTTTTTTTATTATTTATTTAAAGTTCCAAATAATTGTATAATGTATTGCAGAAATTCATATTAGTTAATTGATAAAGCCACTTATGGCTTATTTACAGCTAGAGTTCGGTCTATTTTAACTAAACTATTTAACTCTTTAACAAATTTATGGTACACTGAGTATTAAACAATTTTTTATCCGTCAAATAACATAACAAGTTAAAGTTAAAAGTTATCAGACCTCTAATATATGTTCATGATTATCAGATAGCATAAGAAATTATTAACCTTTGATTAATCCATAGTTTGAGAGGTACAAATCTTGAATGTGTTTTGGGAGGCTATTTATTATTTTAGCAAGCAGGTAAGAATTAGTTCTCATGCCATAAACATTTTTACTTGGAGGTAATACAAATCTATGTCTAATTTAATCCTATTTAATATCTTCTACTACTACTTTTACGGTGAAGGAAAACATCGTAAGGAAACCTGCACACACCTGTGAAGAAAGAATTTCTTTACAGGTTGTGTGTGAAGTCGACCAACCCGCACTTGGCCAGCGTGGTTGACTAAGGCCTAAAAACGCCCTAGTTTAGGGTAGGCTCGAGCCCCTCGGTGGGAAAGTATATGAGCTGTTGATGATGATGATGATGAATATCTTCAGAAAATTTTCTGTTTGGTCGTATGATCATTTTAAAAGCAGCGCAGTCAACAAATTCTTCGTCCAACAGACAGACTTGGCACTGAGTCTGCGCATATATTATATGCAAACGATACGTTTCGATCTCGAAAACTATCATACACTCATAACACGGGTAGAGCTCTCTCGTTTACAGCATCTGAGAGAGAATAACCACTCGAAGCATTGTCGGCGCGGCCTTTATTGGTCATATTCGGGGCGATTTGACAAATTGATTCAGCCGCTTTCTACATCTGGCAATTATTGGGGTGTGTCAGTGCCGACGGTGGATATAGCGTTTGGATTTGACGAGATTAGCTGGGGCAGAGATAGTTAAATATTGTTAATAGTTTTGAACACGGTAATATGTTACCAGCGATTTTCTCAATGAGCAAATATGATGCTGAGCTATGGTCTTTTTGTACTGCTACGGCATACATACATAATAATATTTTTGTGTACCGGACAGATCTGCGATTACTGTCGTTTTACCACTTTGCTTAGTAGTTTTTTTATTTGTTAACGTTTTAATTTTGCCCTTTTAGTCTGTGGTTATTCGTCATATTTATTATGTGTGTGTCTGTAGACAAAATAAAGATATCTGTCTATATACCATATGTTTATCACGGCGAGTGTTAGGACTACACGTGCTGGCCTGCGTTATCTGTATTCTTATCAACCTAATTTGACAATAACCATTACAAATTTAGAAATTCGACAATTCATTTCTATGTCGCACAGTTAAAAAATCGAAACCTCCGGCAGCACACGGAATCCCTGTTACTATTACCCTGGGTCTTTTTAAAGTGGCGTGAAGCACCACGCAGGCTGGCAAGATGAGAGTGACTAGTCTGTTCTCATTCTCAGGAGAGATCATACACCAGTCATCTTTGCATTTGGACATTTAGTTTGTAGAGAACGACAACGAAACGTAAACTTAGGTAAAATAACTGGGTAGTCTGGATACCTTATGTCACAAATATGCAACACACATTGTTATCCTTGTAGTGGTTGCAATATACATAGACACTTACATAATATGTGGTGTAATAAAAAAAAATATCTTTCAAACATTTTTGCACAACATAATAGCAGACTTATGGCACAGAATAGTATGTAATATAGAAAATCGCCAAACACCGACAATTATGAGATAAGATTTAATTAAGCACTAATTAAGCAACTTTACTTAACACTGTAAACCGCTATAAGCACTAGGGACACACAACACGTCACTATAAGACGCTTCCAAGTCGCAGATGATCGCTCCAAGTCGCTTTGTATCGCTTGATCCGCTCGGTTTGCTCTCTTGGAAAGAACTGTCCGTCCGTTTTTTTAACCACCCATGTGGCAGTGGAGGCGGAGAATCCTCATGGATACCTGAACGGCTGGCCGAAAAGGTTATGTCGGACTCTTACCGACTAAGCTCCGCCTTTCACCTTTAACCCGAAGGTCATTCAAGCTTCATCGGATGGCGACCGCCCTCAGGAAAGGGGACTGTGCAGTGCCCCGTCCGCATTCGCCTACGCGCTTATATAGTAGGACCGGCGAACATTCGGGGCATTCGAGAATGTTCCATTCTCGAATATTCCGTACCCAATCGATTGTTTATCTTCTCTTCTCAAAAGTTCCGTGGTACCCGTCGCGCTTATGTAGTAGGACCGGTGAACATTAAAAGCATTCGAGACTGTTCTATTCTAGAACATTCTGTGCCCAATCGATTGTTTGTCTTTCCTTCTCGAACGTTCTGTCGTATTCCCGATTATGTTTTGTCTCTGTCAGCATGTTTTTTATGTCTGTCAGCCAGGACGCCTATAAGTTTCTAGATGCATTTCGATCTTTTGTATCTGGATGGTGCTGACTATTGTTGTCCCTTTCTTATCGTGCTATCTCACTTACTCCTATTGAACATCTAGTCATATATCGAAGTGTGCTTCAAAGGCCCATAAGGGGTCCTGAAACCGGCTGAAAACCGGTTTTCAGGTTATGGTGTAGTTCGATAGAACGCCTCGCCTGAACGGACTGAAACATGTTTCAGTTGCCTGAAAATAACGGCAACTTGAGTAAAATTTCGATATTCTAGTATGTGATAGAGCACCTCCTGAAACGCGCTGAACTGCATTTTAAGGCTGCTGAAAACGCTTTTAAGGCCAAGAAAACCATGCCGGAAGTTTTTTATCATCGGCGTAACAATAAATTAAAAATAAATAGCACGTAAATTATGTACAAGATTAACCACTTGGAAACAACCAAAGCAATCTTTCAAATCGAATCGACGAAATGGCCAGCAACTCTATTTTGGGAATAAAACACCCCGCGCCTCGCGCCGGAGGCCGCAACTTTTTCAATCCCTTCGATGCCCCAACTTCAGCCCTTATCTTCCTGAGCGGTTTTTTAAACAATCTTCCAGGAAACGGATTTGGCTTGGCGTTCCTATCGTAGGGTTGAGAGCGGATGAGTGTAGAAATTTATGACTCCGAAAGTTTTTGCCTTGAAAATCCACCATTTTTAAACTTGATTTATATAAACACTATAGTATTACACATTTTTTTATAATACGCTTACATGGTATTATATTGTGCATATTACTATATTCCTTAACTTTTCTTATCGCTCCACACATCCTCGAAAATCTAGAAACAAACTAAGAACTAATAAATCATAGCCAATCTAAAATGAATCTTATCGCATTGACACTAGCTTGAGTGACAGCTCGTTTCGAGCGCGAATTAAACTTTGCCGGCGGCGAGATGCTGCACGCTTAGATAATGGCGGTTATTGGAAAGTTATTTATTGTGATTGTGAAGGGATGATTGATGGCCCGCTGTGACGCCGCCCAACCCTTTGGCGATGTGTACTTAGTGACCCGACCCGAACTTCGATGGAGTTGAGTACTTCAACCTCGTGTGATTCAGGTGATATTGTTGGGATACGACAGTTATTAAAATTTTTAAAGTGAAACTTTTTTACATCGCCTCAAATTGTTTCGTTCATCTATCGCATGTCGCATTACACAAAACATGAGATTTTTAATTTCACTACTTCTTATCATAAGTCGAAATTTTACTACTTCTTATCATAAGTCGAAATTTCACTACTTCTTATCATAAGTCGAAATTTCACTACTTCTTATCATAAGTCGAAATTTCACTATTTCTTATCATAAGTCGAAATTGGTCTATGCGTTAGATCGTTGACATTCAATTAGCGTGGTAGTGGTTCGATCCTGGTGTAGAGCAATGTTTAGTGTTTTTCTATAAAAAAAATTATAGCTTTTTTATTTTTTAAATTACTTTTTTATTTATAATTTTCTTTTCAAAAGAAAAAGATTTGTGATTAAAAACGCGATTTTAATACGCTAAATTGAATAATTTTTCGAAAGTTTTCAGTTAAAGTTTTCAGATCCGAAGAAAAGTTTCACTTGCAACGTGACTTTATAAAACCACACAATAATTTTTTTTATAGTATCCCTAGCAAACGACTCCTGTTCATCTGATATTTTAAAGCTGATGTTATAATAATAGTACTTTTAAGTGTTAAAAAAAGATTATGTTGTAAAAATTTACTCAAATAAAAAATAAAGTGTGTAATGCTTTTACTTGCTAAATTGTAGAAATATAGGGAAATTTTAAAGTTAAAGAAAAAAAAACAAACTTATTTAGTCCGGTACAAAATGAAAAGCTTTATTCTTGTAAGTACATAATTATAATTTACTTATGCATATGTTAACACAATTCCTCAATGCAAAGCACTTAACTTAATGTTTAATCAATACAAGCCAAGGGCAGGATGGTTCAGGTTTGTTTGATCAATCTCGGCAGGTAAAAATCAGGTACAAATTGGGTACAAAACTACAAAACGAGGGGCAATAAAGTACACCAACAAATAGTTATAGGTTTCCTTTTTTTTTAAAGAAATTAGTAGCCTTCCCCGGAGCGGTTGTTAGTGGATCGTACCTTCTATGCTAAGTCTTGCAATCACGGGTCAGAGATATGATATTCCAGTTTCTTAACTTATTCTCTCTCTATATGTATATTTGTTACTTGTGTAATTCCACAGAATTCCTCCTTGATGTTAGGTTATTTTGTTATGGTTTCTAGCTGTAAGGTCAAGCAGCGGCGCCCTACGGCCTCCGGTAACTGCCCTGGAGATTCATAGCACAGTGTTAGGTTAAAAATATAATTAAATATGCCTATGATCTTAGGGTCAGTGGGTCTAACACTGAGTTCTGAAGGAATCCCAGTCAATACATTTGAACTTCATGTAATAAACATAGCAAATGAATTCTAAAACATAATTTTTAATAAATTGACAAATTGTCTTATTGGTTAGTTAATAAAAAGGACATATGGAGGGGAGAGCACCTATTTTGTGTATAATTATTGCTATTAATAAAAAGAAAACAGCTTAATTTGTGAGTTCTTTGCCAAAGAAGGATGTGAAACTTAATATTGTGAAAATTTAGAATTTAACATGAAATTCGCAAGTGTTACTCAATATATGCCTTAATCCCACTAAGATGCCGCTTACTATCAGGGTTTTTAATGAAATAGGGGATGAAAAAGGCGAATTTTGGAAATGTAATATGTTTGATTTAATAATCAATTTACCCACAAATAAAAATACAATTAACAAAATCTGTTTTAAAACATGAAATATAATAAGTTAATTAGATACCTTATTGATTTTTTGCACTTATTGATACAATAAATCCATTTAATTTAATGAATCGCGTGCCGGCGAGTAAATATAGTATTTTTCCTTAGCTTTACTCTTCAAGCTGAAAACAAAAAGAACTGACTTGTGAAGATTCACTGTAGCTTTTCAAATTAAATTCACACGGAAAACGGGAGAAATACCTATGGATTTTCTTCGCAGAAGTTAAGATAATGTAGAAATTTAGATTTCGCAAGAAATCAATAACAAATTACTTCGGTCGATGTCTCACAGACTAAGAACCACATAGAGATAATATCATAGCTTAGGCGCGTTCACGTACCAACGCTCCACTTGCGCACAGATTTGCGTTTATGTGGAAGCGACGGAGCCGAGGTCCGTTTGCTCAATGTTAAGCGCCGTATTGGCGACGGAACCTCTCCTAAAACCAAATTCATTTCATAACACTCGTAAGACTCTTAACTTGCTTCAAGATGTGTCAAGTCAACATACGGATCTTTCGGAATTCTACAATATGCAATAAGTATTTCCAGCTAGAGTTATAAGTTTGGTTGAAAAACAAAACGTAATGAAAAATTAACCATAAACAAATTGTGAATGCTTTCCAAATTCTATTCGACGAAACCATAATTATATGATCTGTAGCTTTAAGTGTATTTTATTATGATATGTCTCTAAAAATGATCAAAACAAACGGTCTAAATGTCAAATTCCGAATTTTGAGAAAATCAACCCACCTAAAGGGAAGCACGGGATTTTGGGTGAAAAAAAAACTATCTTTATAAATAAGGCCAGGATAAACGCGAGATTTATTTTGTTTATGCAAAAATTGAATAATGACCAAAGATAATTGCAAATGTCACTGACGTGACGTGAAACGACGTTGACGTTGACACTTGACATTGATATTGTGAAATTAATTGACAAGTTGTTGTAATTATGATTTTAGTTGTGCAATTTGTGTTAAAACTACAGTGAAACCAAAGTGTTTTTGCAAAATTAGTGTTTTATGAAATTTTAAGAAAAAACGGTGTTACAAGTGGAGCTTAAACGGTTTTTAATAACGGAAGATGTAGATTATTTTACAGCTGTACGTGTACAGTCGTTAGATTGCAGAAACTGCAATCTAACGACTGTACGTTTCAGTTGCTAGAAATTCTGCCTACGAAATAAGTTCAGAGGTTCTGATTACGATAAGGTCCCAAAATTTGTTTAAGGTTTTGGATAGATTTTTTATATTAGTCTCTTTATTAAATTTCATCATTTTATTAAATCAGTTGAGCGGGTTAAGCGTAAAGGCGTAACGGACAAACGGAGAGAGTTACTTTCGCATTTACAACATTAGTATAAATTTAAAAAAAATGTAAAGTCACAAATATAAAAATGATTACTTAATTTAGTCAGTTAGACGTGTGACTTAATTTAAAATACACTTAAGTGCGATGAAATCGACCTACATGCACGCTTTAGTTCAGAGTTCGTTTAATCAAAATCTACCATCAATAAATAGCCCTTAACCCTGTTTGTCAAACAAGAACCCAAACTAATATTAGACCAGTTTTTACTATCACAGATTTACAGGTTAATTGATTTTAAGTGAAAACCAAAACTAACAGATTTGGTTTTCAGTTTATTGCAAGAAAATTTAGTTTGGGACCATTTTTTTGGGAAATTGGCTTAATTTATAGGGTGCGTGTAACGTAAAAATAAGTCTCGATGTTTAGAGTATGTAAAAAAAACCTTATGAAATATACTTTCAAATTATATTTATAGTTTTTTTGTCTAATCTAATTTTTTATATTCCGATATAACCGAAACCTATGAGGTGGGTCGATTTCATTGTACGTATGTGTAATAAGTGCAGTAAATTCACAAATGCACAAGTAAATAGCATAAGATTATTATGATTTAGCAATTTTAAGAATGTCCTCTCCTCTCTATCGTTCTATTATTTAGCACTGGAATCGACGACATGCTACAACAGCCCAATGAATGACTCCACGCCGAATGGGCGTCCGTATTGATTGCGCGGGATGCCATTAGTTGACGTCCACAAAACTTGGGCCCAATCCATCATAGTAATCCAATATTTGTCCGGCACTAGCTCGTAATCGTCCTCTGATTAATCACCAAGTGATGGTGACACGTACAGATGTACAATCGTGTATGCTTGTATATACACAAGCACAATATTGTTAATTAGATCTTACACTGATCATTAGTAGTAAATATGAGTGCGGCAAAATATTTCTGATCTTACACTGATCATTAGTAGTAAATATGAGTATGTGATAAATGAACTTACGGTTCCTTTGCACATTAATGGCCGGTTGCACCAAGTTTTGCGTTATACGATTTCGTAAAAAGTAACAATTTAATAACTAAAAATGGGTCGTTTCACTATTAAATATATGATTCGCGCCGTACATTTAACCTTTTAAAACGTAAAGGATAAAATAAAACTACAATTAAAACTAGATTATGGTGCAATTCTTACGTATTTACATTGTTACTTTTACGAAACCGTAAAACGTAAATTTGGTGCAACCGGTCGTAAGAATTTGTTACGATATATTCGCGATGCAAACGCGATGCAACAGCATAGAAAATTTGAGTCATAATGAGACGGTGGTGGACGTAGTAATGATAATGGTGAACACTTTATGTGAAGTCAAATACTTCTAAAATACCACAGTTTAACCGCCTCCGTGGTCTCATGGTTGAGATCGCCCAACAGGAGGTCTGAAGTCCGATTACCCATGGAGGCAGAGGTTTTTCTGCTTGGTTTCATGGCTTCTGAGCTCGCTTGGCTCGCTACTGCCGTCTTACCTAAGTTCGTCGCCATAATAACCATGTTAAAAGCATTGTGATGTTCCGACAATTAGAGGTAAGACAATTAGAGGTTCAGTTGATGAGGAGTCCAGGCGAAGTTCAAATCCACCTTCGGCCTTATCGTCACTTACCATCAGGTGTGATGAAGGCAAAGAGCTTCCCTAATGTCTACACAAACATACTTCACTTTCACATTAGCACTCTTTTCAAACTACGTGGAAACGTACACAAATATACTTCACTTTCACATTAGCACTCTTTTCAAACTACTTGGAAACGTACATCAAAAAAAATTGTCCTCTGTTCTCATGGGCGAAACTGAGTGACCGCATAATGCGTTCACGCCGCCTTATTATGATAATCGTATTGTAATTCATAGATCCAGCTTGGACGAGTAGCAGAGCTCTTTATGAGGTTATACAATTTGCATTAAAATGCCTCGGGGATTTCAAATTACAAATTGTTACTCCTACGTTGAGTTTGAAGTTTTGGGGTATTTTGAAATCTGTGAAATATCAGAGTAATTCGGATTCAATAAATCGGTATTTATTTCACTTAGTTGTGAAGAGCGCTCGCTAAATTAAGGAAAGGTTTGCAACCTGATTTTATTTTTTGCTTTTGAACATAAAGTGTACAAAGATGGACATAATACCATTAGTCATTTTCTGGTAGTTGATATAGAGTACACGTACAACATACCTGGTCCATTGATTGAATCCCGTTTAGTACATATTTTTTTATAAATTTTATCACGTAGCTAATGATATCGGTCACATTAAATGTGATAGAACTCTCACTAATACGAATTGGTATGTTAAAAAGGTAAAAGGCACCTCATCATCATTATCACAGCTCATATACGTCCCCACCGAGGGGCATGAGCCTACCCTAACCAGTTATGGTACGACGATTAGGCCTTAGTCAAACCACGCTGATCCAGTGCGGATTGGTTGACTTCATAATACACCTTTGAATTACTTCGCAGGTGTTTTTCTTCACCGTAGGAGCGTCAGATAAATGTAAACACATTGGTACATGGCAGGATCGATCGCGGGCCTCCCGATTCTACTCAAAACACAGTCAAGTGTCGAGGCCACAGCGCCACCGACGCTATTAGGAAGTAAAGGAATCTATGAATATCATATTAATAAAAATAATTAAATCATACTAAATTATTTTTCAACAAATTACATCTTAACAGAATAAGAGAATAGAACAATAAAATAACGAAATATTCAGAACGATAAAATATATAATTGACTAGTATTACCCAGTCTGTCCTCAAGATACAACATAATATAAAATGATAATATTACTTTTACAATATTTTTCAACTTTTAAAATGATTTTTCCAAACAGCACCTCTTATTTAAGAATGTAATTCATAAACCGCCATTTAAATTTGCGTCCAACATCACAATATTACCACAAAATTAATGCGACTAATTTCCCCATTCCACAACCCACATACGAATGTATGGGCAGCCGTTTCATCCGTTTCATTCGTTACATTCACGAATTCTTTTTGTTTCAGATCTACATAAATCAAGTGGACGAAACAAAGGGACGGCGGTCGAGAAATTTGGGAAAAAAACGAAACGCGGGCATCCCCGGCCTTTCTTTCGTGTGTACCCTCATGAATATGACATCAGACCGTCAGCACCGCTGATGTATGCGCCGGTGATTCATCACTCGGCTAACTGGACAAACAGCTCGCGTGATAGACTATCCACGGCCTCATATTCATGCAGTTTTAGACACGCTGAGTTTCCCGACTGTCTAGGCGATGCACCGTCACCGCGTGAATTTTCCGTATTAACAAATGGCACACTAACCTTGTAATTTTCTCGTTTACGTAAATTATATACCGTCATCTTAGTCGTGTGAAATTAATATTCTACTAAACGCTTCACTAATTCCGTGAGTTTCCCGTTTTAGTAAATGATACATTGTGATCTTGTGACTTTCCTGTTATTACAACATGTTCCACTGAGTTTCCCGTTTTGGTTAATGATACGCCGTAATCATATCAATCTCAATTACCTTTTCTTTTAATAGATTTAAGTGTAATCTTATATCCTTACCGTTTTATTAAGTGGTACACCGTATTTTCAAATTACCCAATTTTTCGTTCTAGTAAGAGATACAACCTTATCAATTTTCCGTTTAGCGAATAAGACACCTCAATTTTTGAATTTCCCTTTCTATACTAGTGAATGCGCAATAATGTTGTGAATTACTTGTTTTAGTAAATGATACGCTGTAATCGTGTGGATTTATTTGAAAAGTGATGTAACACATTAACGATGAAGAGGCGACCTCTTCCGCCTGTGCGCGAGGAAGTGACACGAGTCAAAACTTTGAGGAGCCTCTGTGAGAATGACTACATGGTTTATACTCTAGTGTCGTTGGTGGGTGCGTTGACTTATGTGAATAGTTTGGACGGGGAGTTCGTCCACGATGACATACCGGCTATAGTGACGAATGGTGACGTGAACGGTGGCAATCGTGTGCTCATGGTGTTCAAGAATGACTTCTGGGGGACGCCGATGTCGGATCCTAATAGCCACAAGTCGTATCGGCCGCTGACCACGCTGTCGTTTAGGTAAGTTTAATGCTTTATGATGTTTTTCATTTTTATATTTATATTTGATGCACAGTGTACACCTCGTGATAATATGTGTATGATTTAGTAACTGTTCCCTTCCCCCTGAGAGGCATTTTGTGAAATCATAGTCATGTGTATGAAATATTATTCTAGTTAGAAAAGGAGACAAAAAAAATAACTACCAGAGTTTCTTTTCCAGTTTTTCTCGTGAAATTTTTCCTAATTTATGAACTAAAATTAAAATATGTCATAGAAGAGTTAACATTTTGTGTTTGACATACTTCCTGTAAAGTTTTATGTTGAGTAAAGATTTTTGAATTTGAATTGCAAAAACAAACGAAAACAAAAAATAAATTGAGTGTAGACGACGCTCGCCGAGCGCTTCCAGACAAATGATTAAATGTGTGTACGCGTGTGTATGTCCTTGTGTGCGCATATGTAGGTATGCTGGTATTAATGCCTAGGCCTCGCTACTTATACATACATGTGCAGGGTAGGTTCTTAGTAAATCATATCGGTGTAAATCATACCTTCTAAATCATACCGGTGTCTTCAAAACCCATAATCATTATGTTAACTGAGATCCTATAACCTGTTTGCTACCCAAATAGTATAAAAATAAATCCACAATGTAAAGACTATGCGGGTTTTAATGCCTAGGCCTCGCTACTTACACATACATGTGCAGAGCAGGTAGGTATTTAGTATATCTATTCTAAATCATACCGGTGTCTTCAAAACCCATAATTATAATGTTAGCTGAGATCCCATAACTGTTTACCACCCAAATGGTATAAAAATAAATCCATAAGCAATATAAAGACTATTGATACCAAAGATAAGATTTATAATCTCATTAACCTGACGCTATTAACTATGGAGTTTCCTGCGAGCAAGCGTAATCATAATATATTCGGCGGGCGCTAATTGATGACAAAGTGAAAAATACTCGCTCCAGAGGTTAATGGCGTCTGCCGCCGGGAGCACCGGCAGCGGAGGAATGGCCAGTTTCCATTAATATTATTACGAGTGCTATCAATAATGTGTGACGTAATGTGTTACGGATTCAGTGTAAGACAACGTTTGATTGGTCTTTTTGACGGAATGTCCTGGTTTATGAATGCGATGATTTACGTAGTGCCTTACACGATTTGTATATGAGAAATGATATATAACAAGATTCATCATCTTTGAAAGTCTCTTTGGTAGTGTCCTTAATACGAAAAAAATATTTCGCTAAAGGTGAACTTGCTACAGTAAAGCTTACAAGCTTGGATTATTTCCTGACTTACAAACTTGCATGGTTTTTTACACAAAACAGGGAAGCTCTTTGGCTTTCATCTCTCGTGATAGTAAGTGACGATGAGGCTTGAAATTGAAGTGAGCTTCACCTGATCTCCTCGGCTGAGGAACTGGCTGTCTTACCACTAATTGTCGGATAACAACTTTAATAACATTGTTATCGTGGCAGCAACCTTTGATATGACGGTCGTAGCCAGACAGGCGGGCTCAGAAGCCCTACCACCGACCAAGAGAAATGATGTTAAATTTTTGAGGATTCAAATAGGTACTATGTGAATGAAAACTGTAATATTATCATTAAATTTTTGTCATATCCTGTTGGTAAACATATTTATGTAGTCTTAAATATCAGAGGCAAATTTTTTAAAAAGAAACAAGTGGTCACACTGCCCACACAAATATTTAATTACTGATCAAAATAAAGAAAACAAAAATAGCACTACTAATTATTATAACTCTACACGATAATTCCGTGATACCCGAGTACTCGCCGCCGTTGAGAGACAAGAAGTGAGTACATGGTGTCGATGCGGCTCCTCCAAGAGTCTTGTCTACTGCTTTAGCCATGATAGCATAGTCTCCGAGTCGATAACAGCAGTCTTAGAGACGGTAACAGTATATTCTTGGAGTCGGTAACAGTAGTATTTTAATGACCTTATTACACTACAGAAGCAGTTCATTTTACATAGACCATATTAAACGACAGGTAGGCATTTAGGTCAGTGAAATCAGTGTTAATTGAATGAGCGAGTTAAATTATGAACTCGTCGGTTTCAATCGTTCACGGCGCGATCGCTCGCATTTAATTAACATTTGCTTTTAAAGCGGTTTATGCTTGATAATTAACGGAGCTCATTAATTCAAGTTTAATTTGTTCTAGGATTGGTGTCGATATGTTTGGCAGGAAATATTCAATTAAAAATAATGTAGATAGTGCGTTTATTCGGAGTTATTACAGAAATATTTGACATAGACCTTTAAAGGCACTACAGCTGATAACTATCGATTTATTAGAGACTATCCAGTGTTTATCATGTCCGAGTTTCCATCTATTCATTTCCACCCACTACAGTTCCTTGTGCCTTCCAATTCTTTCCAATAATGGAAATACGTAAAGACAAGTATATTATGGGTTTTGCAAATAGTAAAATACTTAAGCTTTCGCCGAATTGACTCTTTAATACTAAATTATTGTATAAAATAGGGAATGTATAAGTGTTTTTTATTGTTGTTTGTTAGTATATTTATATATTATTCTCATAGGGTTGCTGATCAAATTTCACCGGATACTTGCGTAATTTTTAGTATTTTCGGCCTATCTACAACAGTGTCTCAAGACGAATGTCTTCAAGACGTGAATGTCTTCAAGGCGTGAATGTTACCCAAGATAACGTACGGAAATAAGACGTGGGCACGTAAAATAGGCCTCATGAGAAGGCTCAAGGTCACTCAACAGCCAATAGAAAGATTTTCTACGTGATTGAATCGGAAATGATGAGAGCCTTAATAGGACTATAGTCACCCAAACAGCTCAAAGCATTGCGAACCTAGAGTTGGAGTGGGCACTTGGACAGGACACATCACATACGTGCCTATTGTATTTTAAAAAACTAACCTCTAACTCTTAAAAGTTAAGGATCCTTCCATCATCAGCTCGGTTCATGAATACCAGACGCAAATACGTGACGTACGTACGGACGTGCCTATAAAATTTAAGGGTTTCCTTCACTATTCCATCCTCAGATCCCACCATCAGATCCAGAGTGATCAGATGCAGTCGCGTAACATTCACACAAAAAAAAACACGCATCTAATTCGCATACGCATCGAACCTCTTTCTTTTTTGAAGTCGGTTAAAAAAAACCGATGGATAGACAAACAACGAAGTGATCCCTTAAGGGTTCTGTTTTTTTCCATTTAGGGTTCGGAACCCTGAAACCTATTGTTCAACATACTTAAGTCCCCTAACGCGACGCACATCTAACCTATGCCCATTCAGAAGTCATTAGCCAGGACCTTGGGACTGGAGGGCCATTCATCATGTTATCGTCACGCTCGTTTGTTATACCGCTGGTTATTCCATTATGGTTATAAAGGAAACAACGGCTGTTTGTCATGAAATGATTACATCACTAATTCGATTCGTGAGTGCATTAGTGGAAAATTGAGTACAGTTGAGTTACAGTGGTAATTGTTGGAAATCGCAGCAATGAGTTAAATCAAATACAAAGGACAATGTCGAAAATCGCCCCATGACCAACAAAGATTTGATTTACATCATAATTATATGCATATTTTATAACACTCATTACAAATACATGTATTCGACGGACAAATCAAAAATATTTAAAAGTATTTTCAGAAACAAAACCAAATGAAAAAGAATAAACGAATGGTCAATTTACTTTAACACGTCAATTGACTACTCATGCTTGTTAGTTTGTTGTGTTTTTGACTTGCTTTATAATTTCGATATTTCTCATTCTTTACTACTATGATTACGTTCTTTGATTGATTGCAATAATTATTATTTTAATAATTTTATAGGTATGGACTATATGTATTGCTCTAACGAAATAAAGTGTTACTTCAACTAACCTGAAAATCTGATTCATTCATATTGATATAGTATAATTCGATTTCAGAGCTTGTCCATAGTAATTGATGTGAACGTACACGTACAGTATTTACTAATCTCTAATTATACGAAAAGCATTTTTTCACTGCTGTTGGTGTTGGGGCGAACAATGTATGGACGCAGAGCAATGTCTTTACTGCAAATAACAATGTACGAGTATCTTATCTTAGGTATAGTAAGAGTTCCTACCGCGTGGTCTAGTGGTTGCGACCACCGTGTTTCGATCAGGAGGTCCGGGGTTCGTTTCCCAGTGGGGGCAGAAGTTGGTGGTAGGGCTTCTTAGCTCACCTGGCAAGCTACCACCGTCTTACCTAAGTTTGTCGCCATAATAACAATGTTTATAGCATTGCTGTGTTTCGGCAATAAGAGGTAAGATAGCCAGTTTCCCACTTGCTTGGGATTGGGAGTCCAGGCGAAGCTCGCTTCCATCTTCAGCTTTATCGTCACTTACGAAGCTGAAGATGGAATGGTGATATGAAGGCCAATAGCTTCCCTATCATCATTAAAAAATAGTGAATTCGACCAAATAAGTCGTAAGTGAAGACATTTTACAAGCTTCCATAAACTGCAACTCACTTTACTGGTTTTCACTCTTACCACTAGCCCGCAATAAGCAAATATGGTAGAAGACATCCAGAAACCTTGAGACTTCCAATAGCAGGGGGTGTATTATATATTTATTTTATTTATTTATTTCTTACATCTACTTATACTACATAGGGCTATCTAGAATGTTTATAAGCCTAAATAAGGCTTGTCTAAACATCAAGTTCTCACTAAGAATACAGAATCAAGTAAAGTATTGATATCTTAAGCTCATTAGGTATACAAATCATAAAGTGAACATGACGTACCAGACACGCCAGGATTTAGTACTTGCGTATGCGTATGCGTATGCCTATGATTTAGTACTTACATGAATCCTAAATCCACATGAAAGCCACCATCATAATATAAGCGGCCAACTTCGCGCACAACAAGTTGAACGTAAAACTGCCAAGTGCCGCAAGTTTCCGCACCATAAATCGAAAATGTTCGAAGGAAATCGAATCAACAATGTGCACAATCGTAACATCCCCGAACCCTGTTTGATACGTCATAACGGGACTTATTCGCATTATGTTTTCATGTCGAAACCTTTCCAGGGATGGCTCGGGGGAGACGTCATGCAAATGCCTTTCACGGTAACTTAGACGCCAAGTCGGTCTGATCCCTGTAGTAATGACGTTAGCGGCATTAACTTTGGATAGGATACCATGTTGTTAGGAAGTCTAAAATTAATGTGGTTAAAAACTTTCACCGGTTTTGATTTTGCCAATCCCACGCAGGTGGTGATTTAGGTTTTTTAAAGCCTGGTGTCTCTCTTTAATTACGAAGTCATTTAATTTAATTTTAAAACAAAATTTTGAGTTATCGTCTATTTCCTATCAAACATAATAATAATTTAAGCAATATGTAGGTTACATCATGCTGATGAGTGTTTAATTTTGTGTTTTGTCTTAATTCTAGGACAACAACTGCAATGAAAGTGCTTAAAGACTGCAATGTAAACAAAATAGAAAATAGATAAAAATAGTATCTAAAACCACAAAACAGTGGTTAAATCTGTGAAGTTTGTTATGTTACAATTGTTACATAATAACTAACAATGCCACATAAAAATCAATGCATTAAGCTGTTGGTTACAAATGTGTGATGTCAAAATTATTATTATTGCGTTTATAAACGCGATATGAAACAGTTGGAGCCATAACATAATGGAAAGCTTAACATTCTGATTTCTCCCAGTCAAGTCTTAAGCAAGTCTTCACTTAAGACTTGAAGTCATCCCATCCTCAAGAAGATAAAAAAATAGAATGTTCAAATACCTCTCTATCATAGAAGAGACAGAAAGATAAACAAATCCTAATGTCTCCCCTAGGGCCTATCAAGGTAGACATGAGGTTTAAGGCAAATTTTAACTGTAATTCACATCCATTCAATTTTAATTTTAAACCCTTCATGGCGTCGGCAGAATGCAAAAAATGATCTAACATGGTATTTCTCCCCATCAAAATTAATCTAAATCTTTCTTTGAATCTCGACCAAGGAATTTCTGATAAGTATAGAAATTCCTTGATCTCGACACTTGCAACAGTTACAATACAGAAAATTAGCATTGCTGTAGTGTTTGTATAAGGCCGAATGAGTTCTTGTCTTTATACAATGTTATACGGTATCCTTACACAGAATTCAAGACTCCGGACATGCTAATGAGACCATGATATGATTCGCGTGACCACCTTGCATTAAGTGACGCTGAATGCAGTCGTACTTGAGCAAAACAAAGCCTTATCACAATAACACAAGGTCCTATTTAATGTATCATCAAATCCTTCCGCTCCAGAATGTAACCGGCCAGCAAAATTTATGAAAACAATTTCGGTAAACAAATAAAAGGTGCAATTTAAGTTTTTCACAAGGACACGAAAGGACTAAAGTAATTTTTTGATTTAAATCTTAATAAGAATATTTATAGTTTTTTACTAATGTGTGACATGCGACAGGGAAGACCGGTTCGATCGACCGATTCAGGTTCTTGCATTGTCACAAGTTGTGTTGTACTTAAACAAGTCATATTCCATATGTAAGAGGATACGAATATAATGTATTTTGTTACTTTCTAAATATAATCAGTAATGTAAGTAGGTACCTGACCTGATCATATTATTTTTGTTATACCTACCAAGCTTTAGGCAGAGCGATTCATGCACGACTGAAATTACACTTGGAGCTACAAATTTGAATTGTAAATGTGTCTAGACACACAGAATTCATGAAAGGCCCGTATGTAATAACGAATAATGCCGAAAGCGCTTTTTAAAGCAAAAATTAACGCCATTGCTATAAATTGTACCACAATCCATTATAAATGGCTAATGTGGGTGTGAATTTTAGCAACTGCTCTTAGATATTTGAATTAAAATTATTGTGTAATGAATGTAAATATCTAATATTGCAGCTTTCAAATTTTGCTATTAAGCAGATGTGAAATAAAATTTTCATAAGTAAGTTATAATTATGAGCGTCGGTGGCGCTATGATCTCGGCACTGGCCTTCAAATCGGGATGTCCGTGGTTCGATCCTGCCAGATACCAAAGTGTTTTTCGTTTTTCAAATTTCATATGTACATTTGCCGACTCTCCTACGGTGAAGGAAAATATCGTGAGGCAATCTGCAATTCAAAGATATATGTGAAATCGACCAATCCGCCATCCGGGTCAGCTTGGTTGACTAAGGCCTAAGTACCATAACTTAGGGCAGGTTCGAGCCCCACGGTGGGGACGTATATGAGCTGTGATGATGAAGAAAGTTATGGGAAATTTTCATTTGATCAAGGTAACATTTCAACCCCAAATATGGCTTTTGTGTATTCGAGCAGACTGCATTAACTAATCTTATGATGACGTAGTTAGTTTAATTGTCATCATCAATTATTACGGCTGTCAGAAAACTAAAAAAAATAACATATTTATTTTGGACGACAGGAGACTCTGTACCAGGGTCGTGTGCCTGGGTACCTCCGTCTTACCTATTTCTGCCGCAAAGCAGCAGTGCACGGAAAAAACGTAAGGGTTAAAAATAAATAAAATACTGTTGAAAATAACCCAGCATGTTTGTCAATATAACGCCTGCAAAGTTTGTAGCTAAAATCAAATATGTCAACTTTGTTATCATTACTTGATAAGTATTAACCGTTACAATTTGTTAAAAACACTTCGTTATTGATAACATAGTAGCATTTATTAGTAACAACAAAGTAAAATCGTTTGCATTTAGCCAATTTTACTAGGTTACTACAACCGGTTAACTCGGTAACTGCTGCAAAGTTACTCGGTTTTCTCAAACAACTTATTAGGCTACTACAACCGGTTCACTCGGTAACAGCTGCAAAGTTACTCGGTTTTCTCAAACAATTTATTGGGTTGCTACAACTGGTTCACTCGGTAACGGCTGCATAGTTACTCGGTTTTTTCAGCCAATTTATTGAGTTACTACTAACAGTTCACTAGGTAATTGCTGCAAAGTTACTCGGTTTTCTCAAACAATTTATTGAATTGCTACAACTAGTTCACTCGGTAACTGCTGAAAAGCTACTCGGTTTTCCCAGCCAATTTGCTTGTATCCCACTAAAAAAATAAGATGAATCATTGAAGTCAGAGTCAGAGATTATGACGAATTTTCTATACTCAGAAGTCGTTTAAAGCGGTTACAGCAACAGTGTTTCAGTGAATTCACTAAAAGAACGGAAGAATCTTTAAAGCAATCACCTAAACATTTTTGGGCGTATGTGAAATCTACGATCCAATTATCCAAAACAATTTACTTTAAACAATAATGTGTTCACAGATGGTCAGGATATTTGTAATGCCTTTAATTCATTTTTCGAAAGTGTTTTTGCTAATAACTCATCATCTTCTAATCATTCCAACTCTTCTTCGGTTCCACCTCCCAACAACCAAATAGTTTCTCAAATACATATCTCTCCTGCTTTAGTTGAAAAATATCTCAGAGGTTTAGACAAATCTAAGGGTGCTGGCTGCGATGGTATTCCTCCGATATTTTTATCTTCATGTGCTAAAAGCCTAGCCCCTCCCATATCAATGTTATTCACTTCTTCTCTAAAAAAAAGTATTTTTCCTGCAATCTGGAAAAAAGCGCATATTATTCCTATTCATAAAAAAGGATCTAAATCTATAATTTCCAAATATCGGCCTATCTCTATTCTTAACACTATTTCCAAATTATTCGAGAAGATTATATACGATAACATCTACCAAATCATTGCTCGTGGGGTGCCATCTTCACAGCATGGTTTCTTAAGAGGTCGCTCTACTGTCTCTAACTTGTCTGTATTTACTTACTATGTTCTTGAGCACATGGAAGGCGGAGGGCAGGTTGACGTGGTCTACACTGATTTCGAAAAGCCTTCGATCGTGTTGACCACGTCATCTTGCTACATAAATTGGAGTCGTTGGGAATACACGGAGATTTACTGCGATGGATCTCTTCATATCTATTAAACCATTCGCAAGCAGTCGTACTTGGTGGATTCAGATTGGACTTTGTAACGGTGCCCTCAGGCGTTCCGCAGGGCTCGCATCTCGGGCCTCTTTTTTTACAACGCATATCTATTTGATATATATTCTTGTTTCAGGAGTGCTAAATACCTTTTATACGCAGACGACAAAAAGGTTTTCATGAATGTCAATTCGATTTCTGATTGTTCATTGATTCAACAAGACCTCAATAATCTGGTATCATACTATTCTAAAAATAATATAACAATCAGTATTCCCGAGTGTCAATGCATCAGTTTAACGCGTAAGAAAGAGCCAATCACATTCAATTACAATTTTAACAACATTGCGATAGAAAGGGTTGAGCTGGTTCGGGACTTAGGAGTCTGGCTTGACTCTAAGATGTCATTTTCAAATCACATTGATAATATCGTTGGCCGATCGTATCGTAATTTAGGCTTTGTAATGCGTACATGAAGAGATGTACGCGTATTTGTAATGCGTACATGAGACTGCTTAACTCAGTGAAGGGTGAACACCCTTCACTGAGTTAAGCAGTCTCAAAATTGTTTATAATGCCTATGTACAGAGTATCTTGGAATACGCTTGTACTATATGGTACCCATTCTACGCAGTACATAAAAATCGGATTGAAAATATCCAGAAAAAATTTATTCATCACTTAAATTTTAAATTTAATAAAAAAAACCGTACATCATATACTGACAATTGCCGAGAGTACCGAACGCAAACCCTCGAGCAGCGGCGTAAGATGCTGGACATGGGGCTCCTATACGACGTTGTGCGTGGGCGCCTGGACTGCCCCGAGCTCATGGAGCAGGTCGCGTTGCGGGCGCCGGCGCGCCGCACGCGCCACACGACCTTATTCGATGTTCCTTTTTATTATACTAATTACGGCTGCAATGCAGTATTGTCAAGAGTCACAAATAGTTACAACACTGAGTTCAATGAAATTGATCCATTTATCGGAAGTAAAAAAACTTTTCTAAATAAAATTAGAGACCGACTTAAATGACGATTGAATTACGGAAAAAGATACGTGATATATATATAGGATATATATATATATATATATATATATAATAGGTTGGGGAAAAAGTTTCTTCGCATTTTTTAAGAAAATTCAAAACATTTTTTAATATAGTTTATTTACATTTAACTAAAGTATGTAGGTACCATTTTGTTCGATAACTTTTTGCCATCTTGTAGGTAGGGACATGATCCCATTGCTATAGAAATTTTGGGACTTCTGGTCAAAATACCGCGACAAGTGGTTTTAGCAGTCCTCTCGTGATGTTAACCTGACACTGCCTAAAGAATTCTGAAGAGACCGAAACAGGTGGAAATCTGAAGGTGCAAGGTCAGGACTATACGGCGGATGCATTAACACCTCCCAGCCAAACTCTCTTAATTTTTGCTGAGTGGCTAAAGATGTGTGAGGTCTAGCGTTATCATGATGAAAAACCACACCCCTTCTGTTGATTAATTCCGGCCGCTTTCTCTCAACTTCTTGCTTTAATCTCATCAGTTGTTCGCAGTAGAGTTCAGAATCGATGGTCCTGCCTGGTGGTAACAGCTCATAATGAATAATGCCCTTCCAATCCCACCACACACACAGCATCACCTTGTTGCGAGTTAACCCGGGTTTCGTCACAGTCTGTGAAGCCTGACCGGCCTTTGACCACGACCTTTTTCGCACGTTCTTGTCGTACGTGATCCACTTTTCATCACCAGTTATCAGCTTCTTCAAAAATGGTTCGGTTTCATTACGTCGTAATAAAGAATCACAAATGAGTACACGGTTCATTAGGTTTCTTTCAGTGAGCTCGTGAGGTACCCAAATGTCGAGCTTTTTTGTGTACCCAGTTTTTTTCAAATGCGCCAAAACTGTTTTGTGGTCAATTCCCAGTTCTTCAGCTACGTCGTAACTACTGACATGCCGATCTTGCTCCACTTTTTCAAAAATGGCATCCATTTTATCTGTAATAGGGCGACCAGAGCGACGTGCATCTTTGACATCAAAATTTCCGGATTGAAAACGCTTAAACCAAATTTGTGCTACTCTCACAGACACTGCACTAGGTCCATAAACATCGCAAATTTTTTTCGCGGCTTGCGTTGCATTTTTACCTTTTTTGTAGTAAAATTTTAAAATGTATCGAATTTCTTCATTAGATTCACTCATCTTGGCGGTACGAAAAACAAATGAAAATCACACATTTTCCTAATTTGAATTTGGAATTATGTTCTTTAAAATTTAAACTTTCAATGATACCAAAACCACCCAGATACAAATAGTATAGCCAAAGAGATTTTATTACAAGTTTATACATACTATAATGGGAAAAGACTTTTTCCTCAACCTAATATATATATATATATATATATATATATATATATACATATATATATATATATATATATGTATATTATATTATAACAATTTTTATATTATTATAATTATTAATAATAATATAAAAATTGTTATAATTTGTGAACGACTGTTTTGGCCTAATTTATTTTAAATAATGTACTTAGTGTAAGTCTATAACAAGTTGGCTGTTGTTGTTCCATAATAAATAAATAAATAAATAAATAAAAGTCAAAATGCTCGTTCACGACAGCTTTAATTTCTTCATCATCCCCAAATTTTCTTCCCTGAAGGTATTTTTTCATATTTTTCAAGAGAAAAAAGTCGCTGGGAGTTAGGCCTGGACTGTAGGATGGGTGATTCACTTCATCAAAGCCAGTTTCTCGAAGAGCTTGCCTCGCCGTATGGACTGGCGCATTGTCTTGCAAACACAGAATTTCTTTGCTAATTTTCCCTCTTCTTTTTTCCACAATAAGATTGCGTACTTTTTTTATAAGTGCTGCATAATACGCGGCGTTCATTGTAGTTTTTTTTTGTAAATAGACAATGAGGAAAATTCCTTCCGAATCCCAAAAAATAGTAGCCGTGAGTTTCGAAGTCGACTTTTCGACCTTAAACTTCTTTGGCGGCTTCTCTCCCTTGTTTAGATTCTGGATCATATTGTCGAATCCACGTTTCATCCACGGTGACAATACGGTTACAAATTTCGTCCAAATTGTCATTGCACAAGTCGATAAACTCCATAGAAGTTTCAACTCGACGCTGTTTATCGAGCGGCGTGAGCATTTTTGGAACCCAACGTGCTCTAATTTTATTCATGTGCAAAGGATTACTAATGCCCAATTCTTCTGCTATCTGCCACATTTTTATTCGACGGTCCTCCAGTACAATTTTTTTCACTTTGGTGATGTTTTCGTCTGTGACGGCGGTGCGGTGCGGGGGGGGGGGTGTTCTTTCAACTTGTCCAACGTTTGACTGTGGCAGGACGATGGTCCAGATTCTGGATAAACTGCAGACACTTTTCTTCAAACATAAACATAAACTTTTCTTTAAACATTTTGTTACATAGTTTAGCAATAATGTAGTTTGCTATAACTAACCGATTATATTTACTCATTTAAAAGGAAATAAGTAATGTGACTCGAATTAATGAATTCATCTTATATATCAATAGATCAGTTGATGTCTTAAAATCAACCAAAAATTACTCGATTAAAATCAATAAACAATTAGGTTGGAATCAAATAAGTTCTACTCAGCTATTATTCAATAAAAATGTTTGTAAAAATCAACCAATTGAAATAACTTGTTTAAAAACAACAGCATACTTATTAAGTGTTGACAAAATCACTTAATAGTTTTGGATCATGTTTGAAAGTGTTAAAATTTACCAATTAAGGTATTTTTTAATAATTAATGTTTTATTTGTTATTAGACAAGAATATTTAGCAATACATACAGGTCTGCTTTATACCAAGTTCACTTAGATATTTTTAGTTAAGTCTTAGTTAAAATTTACCGATGTGATTGTAACCGAGCCAAAAAGGTACTCTGCTAAAATAATATTTTTTTAGTGTGCTTGCATTGCTGTGTTCCGGTTTGAAGGGTAAGATATGGCACTGAAATTACTGGGTACCGTGACTTTACATCTTAAGTCACAAGTTGGTAACTTACACTGTGGCCCTTGTGGGGGTTGCAGTTTTACTGCGAATGTCACAGGAGCCACATGTATTATAGGTGACTGTTACCACTTACCATCAGGTGGGCAGTTTGCTTGTTTCCCAACTTAGTAGCAATAAAAAACCTACGTGTTTTATTGTTTGTTTAAGCCACGTAACAAAACTTTCTTTTCATGGCGCTGGCTATGCTATCGTTTAAAGAAAACATGATTTTTGTCCTTGCACGTCCTTTGAACAGATCCTTTGCACGACCTCTTTAGAAGCAAGATAGCAATAACCATTTAAAAACATGTATCATAAACATTGAGCAGTAGTAGCCATAAAAGCTTTAGGCGAGAGATGCGTTTCAATACGCCCGAGTTTCGCCAGTATTACCCTATCGGAGTGTATCCGTTTTCTACTATAATATCAAAGGGGAGGCTGCAAAATTAGCTTTACGTACACCAAGACCACGCGTCGATTTGAACTTTGAGAAAACGGCGTAGAGTTGTAATTCAGCAACCGTTTTCGCGAAAAGTTCCACGAAGCGCATTAGTTTTTTGCGATGTCTGAGGAAATGGAACGTGTGATATGTAGATGCAGAGGTCTATTGACGGCTACAGATATTATTGCGGTGTTCGACATTGTACTGTATCGGAGGGGCCTCGATTTGTTACCCTGTGACAGGTCGGTTCGTTATAGGGATTGGCTCTTCACTTATGCGTTTCTGCTCGTGATCTATCTTCCTTGTTGTCAAGCATCTGGTGTCTTGAATTGATGGAATTAAAGTGGTACTTTCCATTTGTGAGATTATTTCTGAGTTCAGTCATAGTGAGAAAAACATATTTTCATATTATCATTGAAGAACTAGTAACCTGCTCTTTTTTGGATAGGGTTAGTAAAATTTTTTATAATCATTAAATTGACATATCAGTCTTATGGTAAATTTGCAATTTTTACGAAATAAGCTTTACCTCGCTATCAACTTCGAGTTGTCACCGATCTAACCGTCATGGTAGGTATATTATATCGTTTCGGCGCAAAATCTATCAAATACTAAACGACCCTCACGAATTAACTATATAGATCTTGTTTTAAACATAACTACAAACAAAAATAAACTAAATGCAATAATTAAAATGACAGAAACATTAGCGGCCTTACCACAAAAAGCTTTTAAACACTGTCCTAAGTTAAACACTGTTTAAACATGATGCTGTCTCTATCTATCCTTTTAAAACAAATGAAACAGCATCACGTTTAAACAGTGTTCAACTTAAGACAGTGTTTAAAATCTTTTTGTGGTAAGGCCGCTAATGTTTCTGTCATTTTAATTATTGCATTTAGTTTACGAATTCACGTATCAGCAAAATGGGAATTGTACACAAACTAAATTGATGCTCCTTCACAAACACGAGACATGTTATCTTCAATTACCACTGAGGTAGTCCAACCTCAATCCAAACTTTGCTAATACTTGGTAGATTTGTAAGATAGTTCTGATGACATGCTCTGCGAATTTCTCATCTCCAACATTCGAAACATGAATGAAATAAATCTTAATTGTTAAGCGGTTAAGATGTCAATAGTTTTGTATTTTTTAAAATTGAATTTGTCATAGTTATTAATATTCATATATCAAATTTAAGTTCTACATAACAATGCATCGTTGAAAATAAATTAATATATTTTATCTTTTTCAATCTATTTCAATATAGGTTTATCTCCATATATAATAAAATCGTAGGGGTACAAATGTTTGTCCGGAAAGATCTCCGAAACTACTGGACAGAATTTGATATGGCTTACACCACAATGCTTAAAATTTTCCGGAAGAACATTTAGGCATAATTTCATTTGCTTAAATTCACTTTTTATTTTTATTCAAAAAATACCATATAAAATTTTTTATGACAAGTATATAGAAAATCAACATGGCGCACGTGAAATTATTTTGACAAGTCTGTTACATATTGCAAAAAAAAATCTTTTCTGTTATTGGCTGTGCCCATCTGAATTTTGCCAACCAAGAAGTTTAAATTGTATTTTTCTTATGTAGTACCGTGGTGGTAAGGAAAAAGGATCAAGCCATACAACCAATGTATATAGCATTTTTTATGACAATATCACGTCACAAATATAAAATTTGTAGGTTGGTTTAATTTTTGGCCAATTTTCACAAAATCGGTACAATATTTGAAATGTTGAAAAATGAAGATACCCTTTTCAAGGCATTTTGAAAGGTGTTATATTATGTTTTTACATTATGACTAAGGAATCAAACTCTTTCATCAATTTAAAACTATTAAAAGTATTACGCGTAGAGGGAGTACGGGACTCTTGATCCTAATGTAACATTGACGTAAATTCGCCGACATAGCTGATGCTCAAAAAAGGTGGATAAAAGTTCGTTTCCAAACCTAGCAATATAGGTATCAAGTGAAAGGCTTTGAAGCGTAGAACATTATGAACCTAGGAAAATCGCCTAAAATTCAACATGGCCGCCGCTCAAAAAAGGTGGATACAAGTTCGTTTCCAAACCCAGCAATATGGGTATCAAATGAAAGGCCTTGATGTGTAGAGCACTATGAACCTAGCAACATTGACATAAATTCAACATGGCCGCCGCTCAAAAAAGGTGGATACAAGATCGTTTCCAAACCTAGCAATATGGGTATCAAATGAAAGGCCTAGAAGAGTAAAGCATTATGAACTTAGGAAAAATGCCCTAAATTAAACATGGCCGCCGCTCAAAAAAATGGATAAAAGTTCGTTTTCAAACCCAGCAATATGGTTATCAAATGAAAGGCCTTGAAGAGTAAAGCATTAGGTATCTAGAAAAATTGACCTAAATTCAACATGGCCGCGGCTCCAAAAAAACGGATAAAAGTTCGTTTCCAAACCCAGCAATATGGGTATCAAATCAAAGGCTCTGATGAATAAAGCACTATGAACCTAGCAACATTGACATAAATTCAACATGGCCGCCGCTCAAAAAAAGGTGGATACAAATTCTTTTCCAAACCTAGCAATATGGGTATCAAATAAAAAGCCTTGAAAAGTAGAGCATTAGGTACCTAGAAAAATTGTCCTAAAGGATAAAAGTTCGTAAAAAAAGGATAAAAGTTCGTTTTCATACCCAGCAATATGGGTATCAAATGAAAGGCGTTGACGAGTAAAGCACAATGAACCTAGCAATATTGACATAAATTCAACATAGCCGCTGCTCGAAAAAGGTGGATAAAAGTTCCTTTCCAAACCTAGCAATATGGGTATCAAATGAAAGGCATCAAAGAGTAGAGCAATATGAACTTAGGAAAATCGGTCTAAATTAAACATGGCCACCGCTCAAAAAAAAAAGGATAAAAGTTCGTTTTCAAACCCTGCAATATGGGTATCAAATCAAAAGCTTTGATGCATAAAGCACTATGAACCTAGCAACATTGACATAAATTCAACATGGCCGCCGCTCAAAAATGGTGCATGAAAGTTCGTTTCCAAACCTAGCAATATGGGTATCAAATGAAAGGCCTTGAAGGGTAAAGCATTAGGTAACTAGAAAAATCGATCTAAATTCAACATGGCCGCCGCTAAAAAAAGGATAAAAGTTCGTTTTCAAACGCAGCAATATGGGTATCAAATGAAAGGCCTTGACGAGTAAAGCACTATGAACTTAGCAAAATTGACATAAATTCAAAATAGCCGCTGCTCAAAAAAAAATGGATAAAAGTTCGTTTCCAAACCTAGCAATATGGGTATCAAATAAAAGGTCTCAAAGAGTAGCGCATTATGAACTTAGGAAAATTGCCCTAAATTAAACATGGCCGCCGTTCAAAAAATGGATTAAAGATCGTTTTCAAACCCAGCAATATGGGTATTAAATGAAAGGCCCTGAAGAGTACCTAGAGCATTACGAACCCACGATAATTGTCTTAATTTGTTAATTTCCAAATGGCCGCTGCTCAAGAAAGGCAGAATAAAGTTGGAATCATTATGGAATAAAATGGAGGAAAAATCTAAACACTGTATTAAGCATTTTGATGGCGAAACGGAGTTCGCGGGCACAGCTAGTTATAAATAAATGTTTAATCTTTTCTATCTTAGGTTTATATCTGGTACCTACGTATCCTCTGTAAGTCCTCAACAAAGAATACATTGTACAAAAATGATAACGAAACCGGCTTACGTCTTTCTAAGCATTAAACTTGATAATATCTTTCGTCCGTTCCTTATTTTTTCTGGGACAAAGGCGCCTCGCGTCGGGAAGAGACAAACATAATTATGAAAACAATGTTACGAATGGCGGAAGGGAATCTGTGCGCTTGTAATTGAGGCCATAAGATTATTCCCGGGGTATTACGCCGTAAGCATTTCCCCATTCCGTGCATATTCTAACTCAAGCTACGCTCAAAAGATTATCTTATACGTCGCATGTATAAAAGAGAAGAGCTTAATTGTTAATTTAAGAAGAATTTCAAATTTAATTTCATTCTACTTCAACAGCAACATTAACTATCAGAATTAATAAAACAGACAAACGACCAGTATTCATAATTATTATTGCAAAGAGATTGAAGTCTCCCAATGTACGTATCAGCATGATTTTTGAGTTACTAGACCTTATCGCAGTCTGTGAACGGTTGCAACTAAAAGAGTCTACTTATAAATATGTCTTCCTGAGTGATATTGGGTCATAGCGGCCGATTTCAACATAGACTAGCCATCTGCGCGCGAGATATTATAGTGCACAAGTGTCTGCAGAGACGCACTCCCTGTTCCTTCACTCACAGTTCAAAGGGACGGCTAGCCGACACAACCTAGAAGAAAAATGACCACGCTCAACGTAGCTTAGATTCTGCAATTGTTAGCTGCACACAATCGCCACCGAGCTCAAATCACACATGTCAGATTACGACTGCTCAATCAAACACACAATCAAAATAATTCAATTTATTTCCATCTTAGTGACGATGCTTCAAACCACTTAAAGTTGTAAAACTGTTAAAAAGTAGTTCACTCATAGCCAATTCTTTCTCATAACAAAATGTTGCAGAGTCATGCAGAAGGCATGTGTAATAATGCTTTTATTGGAACAGCACGCGACATCGTGTCGCGAAGCATAGTTGATGGTAATATTATATCCTTACTGGTGCACGCATATGAGCATGTCTCGAATTTCTTGTCGGAGCAAGTTATATTGAAAGAATGCTCCTGACGCATAGTGACCAATTTTTAAATCTAAAAATGCACATTGACCAATACGCATAATGAGTAATACGCGAAATGACCAATATTAAAAATTAATATTAACCAATACGCATAACGATTAATACGCATAATGATTAATAATGTGTCTATTTACTTTATAGTAAAAGCGTCGCTAACTCAAGACACCAATTCGATTGAAGGATGGAATGTTCGTTTGAATACGAGAAAGAACATGATATAGGAGTAATTTGTTAAGGTATTAACACTTCAACAAGTAAAATTATTGAAAAAAAACTTTTTGCAAGTACAAGCTTTCAGTATTCGTCGATTCGAATCAAACTAGCCTACTCTCGGTGGGGTTGAGTCCTTTTATTGCGGACTTCCTATGGCCACCTTCCAGCTCTAGCATTAGATAAGCTCCCTATCATCATAATATTGCATTGTCACGAGTATATGCATGCAAAATTTCAGCTCAATCGGAATCCGGGAAGTGGATAAAATTTAATTCGCAAGATTTCATTACAGACACCGGACAGAGTGAAAGTTAGTAAGAGCTTGTCACAAAAAACTATATTGAAGCTAGAAACGTACAAAATCTATCGCATTGACACGTGCCATCGCTAAATCACGTGGCAAATTGATCAAAGTCATCGATATGTAAATTGGTAGACAATGTATATTTGATTCGCAACGAATCGATAAAGAAGCGAATTGTTTTTTCGTTACTTTCATATACTACTCATATAAACTCATTTTTTCTTTTTTTTACCATATTAGAATACTAATATACATGGTGGCCGTTATTTTGTTTTGAGTAGATAACCAATAAATTTTGTTTTCTATATAAGAGCAATTCGACACAGTGATCACTACAATGCTGTTACTTTGGCTATAGGAATAAGTTTTCGTTATCTCAGAGAAGATAACGAATTTAGATATCGTTTCGCTGTGAAACGATTGCTACTTGTCTAAGCCCCCAAGTACGTGACTGCACCCTGATATATCGCTTAGTATGGACCGGGTCGGAGGGACGGAACTACGGAAGACCAAGTCTTCGCATACTTATTCTACGAGCGGAGCTTCATAGGATCACGAACGAAAGCATTACTACTGAGTAATAATTTTTAAGAATGCTCGATTCTTTATAAAAAAAATAATATATTGTAATAGAACAATCAGATAGTTAGTCTTTCTTGTGAAAAAAATCATATCCCCGTAGTTGAAAATTAGGAAATAGTTAACTTGGTCCGGCCCTAAGTTTGTTCACCTCTGTCTTTTAAGGAAAATATATGCTTTTAAGATATCAAATAAAATTAAACTCATTTTCAATATATTTAAAGACTTCTTTGTAAATCATTTAAAAGTGTTTTAAATAGTTCGTACTAAAAATCACATAAATACAACCAATAAAACACGATCAGAATAAAGTTACGAAAATAAATGTTTACAGTAAGCATTTTTCCCGACTAATGACGAAGCAAAAATACGGTTGTATGTATTGATCCGCCTAATAAGACAATACATTTTAAGTAGTAAAGGATAATTACACGCTTTAAGCATATTAGCATTCGGCCGTAACGATTTCAAATGGATATTTTCTTGTTTATTCTTTTTAGAACGTAATTTTTCAGTAGGTATTCGGGTTTTAAGTACAATAAAATACTTGTTTCAAACATTATTTTTAAGCTCATCAAAAATAACATGGAGTATAAATAAACTTGTCGCTCCATTTAACCTTTAAAACACTAGAAGCTCGATTCTGAGAAAATGTATACCTTTTTACTTAAATTTTCTCCATTAGTAATTGATTTAGCATTTTTTGAACTGACGTGGCGATGCGCGATGGCGCGAGGTGTTTTCGATTGGTCGAACCTCTCGATGCTTTTCGATACATGTTTCGATTTGGCCTTGAGTCGACTTGGGCTGTTGCGACTCTTCAGCTAACTAACTTACAATTGCAATGTTTGTTTGTTAAACTATTGCAGAAACTTTATAAATATTGCTTGTGATTTCTAACATATTGTTAGAAATCACAAGCAATAGTTGTTATAAGCTTATCGCCGATTTCTAGTACACACACTCTAGTAAGACACAGCTTAGCCTGCCTTACCCTAACAATGCGGTTACAAGACTGATAGTGCAAAGGATAGCTTTATAATCACTTTTGGTGAGCATGAGAGAGAATGTAAGTACCATCAGGTCGTGGGTTAATATTTTATAATATTTTACAAGGGCCTACCTGGAGAAGTGTATGGATATATTTTTAAAGGGCGCCTCCATACAAATGCAAGCAGACTTCAGGGACTGGAAATGACTTAATAAAGCACACAGTTGAATCAGTTCATGCAATTTATTACTTTTACATTTACGTATTATAGAAATATGAGGCTTATTTTTACATGTGGTGAAAACACTTGTGTGGGAGTTTACTCCTCCCGGCACATTACCATCAAAATTAACATACAAATGAAACAGGTGGATACAAAATTACATAACCATCTTCCCCGGTGACTTTTAAGAGCTGGTGACTGCTCCTTGCCTCGTGAATTATATCTCCTCAAGTGGATAAAAAAAACATGCCACGTTACCTAGGCACGTCCGAGAGTAAGCTTCTCAACGAGAAGCTTCAGAATTCAAAAAAGTTATGGATACGTTTACACAGGCTTCTCCAGTATGTATCAGTCCCTCATTTGCATATTAATTGAAATAATAAGTTAGAAAATGGTACGAAAGAGAACCAACTAAGGCAAAAAACTAAGGCAGAAAACCCTAAAACAAAATAACAATTATTAGAACGTGGTCATGTAATGGCGGACCTACGCCACAAGCAGAATTGCAATAAAAATTACAACTTACCATGCCCGCCATGGGTTTTATATAGAGAAATTAAAATTGAGAGTAATCCAGTCCCTGATGGGTTTTGATAAAAAAAATAGGGTCAGCTCATATCGAGTGACTGCTCTTCCACGCTTCCAAACGGGAAAGGGCCAGATTTAATCGACCTCATCCTGACATTAAAAAGTGACAACGTCAAAGTGAAACAACAGGGGTCAATCAAGGAATCGGGCCGCAATTCATGCACCGTAAATACTATCGATACACAGATCAACAAAACAACAATATTCTATCCACAGACTCAACATTAACCATCATGCATCATAGACTTTCACAAATCTATGTTCCATCTAAACTATGGAAGCTATCCCGCGAAGCGCCTAAGTGTCTTTCTAAATACGGTAATATTATTAAGAGGTTTAAATATCTAATTAAAAACTACTTACTTAAAAAAAATCACAACTTGAAACAAGACTAAAACATCACATAATATATTTATTACTTAGAAGTGGCAGAAGGCTTCGAGTTCCTTTGCCTATTCACAAAAGAAACGTTCAAAGGAATGTTGACTGACACTGACATTTTATTATTACTGACGCATTTTATGTAAACAAATTAATGTTTTTCGAATGAAAATTGCAATTAGATCTCTCACAAGGCCAAAAAATGTTGTGGTGGTGAATTTATAGTGTTACAGCTTATCTCTGTTAGGGATTTCTTCCAGCAAAACTTTGACATTGTTGAATATGCAAAGTCTAAAACACAACACTTATTATGCACCAAGTAGCTTATAGGAAGTTAAAATTGGAATTCTATAGCTAACATTCTAAACACAATATCCTTTTCCCAGCCTAACGTAGGCAATACAAGACAACGGTACAAAAAGGCCACGTAAGCCCAGACTCCGGAGTGAGTGCGTGAAAAATGGCCCGGTGTAAATTAAAAGGTGGTGTCCTATGATGGATGGGCCCGGCCAAGGGTACAAGGCGATCGCCTGCCTCAAAGATTTTCCCTAGTGATACGCAGTATCTCAATGGGCAATTTTAGATTGTACGTGGTCTGCATTAGGTTATATTGTTAAGCAAATGTGTATTTAATTATGCTTGACTGCTAATCAAATCAAACTAATTACCTAGGCTTTTTAAAGTAAATCTATTTTACATTGCCTCAAATTTTTGATTCTATCTATCTCATATTGTATTACACAAAAACATGAGATATTTAATTTCACAACTTCTTATAGGTCAGAATTGGTCCATGCGTTAGATCTTCGACTTCAAATCTGTGAGGCGGTGGTTCGATCCTAGTGTAGAGCGTTACTTTTTTCATATATAATAATTTGTTTTATTATTGTTTACTTTTCATTACCTTTTTGTTTTTTTAATTTGTTTTTTTTTTTTACTTATAATTTTCTTTTCAGGTAAAAAAGATGTAAATTGGGATTAAAAACGGGATGTTAATACCCTAAATGGAATGATTTTCAGAAAATTTTCAGTTATATGCCTACGACCCGCGAAAAGTTTCACTTGCATCGTGGTTTCATAAAAGCATATAATGATTTTTTTTCTTGAACTATGAATTGAGAGCAGCGCTTCTTTGTCACTCCCTCCACCTGCGTGTGACTTAGATACATTGTGCTGAGACAGGGTCCTTTGTTGTCCTTGCACACCTCATTATTATTTTATTAGTTATTTTTATTTTCTTTTTTCGCTGTTCATTCCTAATACTTTCGTCCTGCCTTTATTATATTTTGTGTGTATGTCCAATAAAATGTTTCTTTCTTTCTAAAAAAAAATCTTCAATCTTGCCGTTTCAACATCAGTAAGTAGTTTTGTGTATGTGGTTAAAAATATTCAAAAATTAATTCGTTTTAGCATCTTGCATTAACAGTTGCCAAATTTTGATAACTTTGCTAATTAAAAAACAAATTTGCGTCGAGTTTTTGGCAGCAAAAGGACCCTTTTAGTGCTGAATTTTCAAACTATTTTCTTAATCATTTTCGAAATGTGTATTATATATTTTTCACGAATGCATTCGTATCGTTTTCTAAAATCACACACTTGTAATCAATTTAAGACTACGTTCGTTACTAGGTCAGTCATAAGTTTAATGTAAGCACTAACAACAAAATTCATTTTCTCTCTTATTGAACAAACAACTATTTCATCCTTGTAAAATCCCAGCTCTCCAATATAGTTACGAGAACAATACGACTGTTACATTTGCGTAATATAAAATCAAATCACACTGATAGCCAAGAGTCCTCGCAACAACTAATAGTTCAGTCTTTTTGCAAAACGCCTGCAACCGCGCCGCAGCTAAAGGGGGAAATATAATAACTAATAAGGCAGCAGATCGCGTGCTGTCGAGATATTACCGCATTGCGATATCAATTCGGAATATTTTTGCCGGAGGTATCCCGCCAATATTGATTCGGGGAAGGAACGGGCATCCTTTTCAGGACACTAATTTTACTGCTCGATGTTACATGATTTATGATATGAATTAAAATACGGTATCGATTGGAATACGATTGATGAAGATGGGCAATGACGAAAGATGAAGAAGGAAGAATATGAATTGAGTACTTTTTGATGGACGATAAACTATAAAAAAATGGATAATTTATTGATATTTTTTTTAGTTTATTAATATCAATATTTTTTTTAGTAATATGGAAGTGTTATTATTTCATTGGATTTTAGCGATGATATCTCAGAGGAACTTTGTTTGTCGTCTTGTAATAAAATAGTAATAAAATAATTATAGTTTTTTTTAGTAGATACGACTGCCTTAAATTGTGAAAACTATATCTTCAGTTTCTGAAACGCTGATCAAAATACTGTTTAACTAGCATCCATGTTATCTTAATAGCAGTGTCAAATCAATTTGAGTTTAATTTTAATATTTACTTATCTATACTTATAATAAATCTGTAGAGAGGTCAATTCTGTACATCAAATATATTTCCAAAATAACTATCAGGGGGTGATTAGGGATCGATACTGATGCCAAAAATGCAATCAGTAAAATTTTTGTCTGTCTGTCTGTCTGTATAACCGTTATAGATACAAAAACTACTCGACGGATTTTAACAAAACTTAGTACAATTATTTTTCATACTCCTGAGCTAGTTATAGTATACTTTTCATCACGCTACAATCAATAGGAGCAGAGAAGTGAAGGGAAATGTTAGGAAAACGGGAGAAGTTACTCCATTTTTTAAGCTTCCGTCGCGTGTGCAACCTTAATGGTTAAAGCTACACAGAAATCATCTATGACGGAAATGTTCTCCTTAAAATTATATAAAAAATATCCCACGACAGCATATGTCTATCTTTTATGGTTGACTCACAATAACACGTGTAACTCCCGATAGCTTAGCAGTTCGAAGCTTTCTGATTATATTGGCTACTCTTACGTTTATAACACTCTCAGTCATCCCTAATTAAAAAAGTTAACATTATTAACTATTCCATAAAAAAGAATCATAGAAATCGGTATAGAAACACCAAAGTTATACATGAAATACCCTAATAATAAGCCATCGCGCGTGAATACTGAATCATGCTATAAGGATTATTTTTGTATAAGGTCGCGAACGCACAGGCAGGCGGCTTGCTTGGCGCCTAGAGGCTAGCGAGTCACCTAGCGAGTAGTTTCGTAAAACGAACATTCCGTGTTGCGATATTTTTCAACAGTATTGTAGATTGACATATTATATTTCCCTACTAACATACGAAAGTTAATCTGTCTGTTACATCAAAACCACTGAACCGTGAGGAAGGACATAGGCTACTTTTTTTATATGATATAAATATGTAAAAATTTTATGAAATGTGTCCTATTTGAAGAATAATTAAAAATGCTACCTAAAATTGCGATTCCACGCGGACGAAGTCGTGGGCACAGCTAGTCTTAAATAATTTGATTTGTAAAATTTTTAGACACGGTCACATTGCTGAATTCATATATTTCGTTTTATTCATATGTATTTTGAAAACCCAAAATGGGTCTTTCCTTAATAATTTTGAAATAAATTTGACAGCTGTGTCAACTAACACAGTACTAAGTTGATTTAGCTTTCAGAAACTCAATTTATAGTTAACATTAGATTTGACAGCTTCTTAGTTAATTTTCTCGCTGAACAGCCTTTCAGAAACTGGGTGTATGTCTTGGATTTTGTCGTCAGAACGGTAGGATTCTTGCTTGAAGAACTAGGTAAATTGCAAGTGTATCCTTAGATTATGTATATAAGTAATAGAGGAAATGCCATTATAGTTTTTTTTGAAAAGCCAGTGATCAGGAAATTTCGCTTGGTTGGAAATTCAGCGGGCGCTACGAGATGATACATACACATAAAGAAAGCGTTAAGAGATCTTTCGACATGGTTTTGATCACACAAACGTACAAAACTAGTTTCATGGCGAAATTTGATGACGTCATTTGAAATTTCCACTTTACACTAACATGAATCATATAAAATCACCTGCACACGAACTAATTGCCGACTCAGCGTCTGCAAGAAGCGAATAATTTTTTCATCAATGTCGGCAAAAAATTTGCTGAACAAGCTAAATATCACTGCTCGCAGCCAACTAGTCATCCGAACACTTCTCGTCTATCTGTAATGAATTCATTTGCTCTATTAAACACTGACGAACTTGAAATCAGTAAAATTATCATGACCTTAAGAAATGACTATGCCTCTGAAATTGACAAAATCTCATGTTCTTTCATTAAAATGTATTTTTTGACATACCTTACATACCTTATAGAACCATTGATATTGCATTTTAACCATTTTTTTTAAATAGTATATTTCCTCAAATACCTACTTAAAACGACATTTGTTTATCCAATTCACAAAATCGGGGGCAAAGATCTTATTAAACACTACCGCCCCATAGCCATCTATTTCTAAAATCCTCGAGGGGTAGAGGTAATATACACGGTTATTTTTGAAAAATTTTAGGGACGCTTTAGGACACATCTATTATTATATAAAAAATAAAAAAATGAAATAAAATTATTTAAAAAAATAAAAAATCTCTAAAAATGCTGCTCTCAACTAGTGCAGCACTTTTGCATATTTTCGAAAATTAATATAAAATTAAGTGAGTTATTTTTTTTATTCATATTTAAATCATTCTAATACCATGTCGTAAAGCGTCCCTAAATTTTTTCAGGCTGATAAAAAAATTACCGTGTATAACAGACTAGTTAAATATCTGGAAGATAAAATCTTCTAGCTTCAGCACAATATTTTAGCATTTAGGTCTCAAACATCAGCGGAAGGCGCTGTACATAAACTCACTGACTACCTAGTACGACACTTAGATACACAAAAAAAAGTGCTTAGAAAGTCTTCTTTAAAACCTCGCAAAAGCATTTGACACAATTTCGATTTTCACACTTCTACAAAAATTGTGCGCACTAGTTGTAAGGTGTAGTCCACATCAGCTTATGACAAGCTATCTTTCCGACAGAACTCAATCTGTAAAAACAGATAACATTATAAGTGATGAACTATCTGTAGAGTACGACATTCCTCAAGGAAGTATACTTGGATTTCTTTTTTTTCTGGTATATTTAAATGATTTGTGTCAGCTTTCGCTACCCGAAAACAGAAAAATAATATCTTACGCCGACGACACAGCTTTACTTTTCTCAGCTGATTCTTGGAGTGATTAACTCAGCTCAAAACGGTTTTAACATTGTCGTTCAGCGGCTTAATCAAAACTTGCTTACTCTTAATATAGACAAGACAAAATATATCACATTTTCACATAACAAAAGTTCCCAACCAATTTCACGTTCACATACATTGCTTGTTCATCATTGTACATTGTCTCATTTTGCATGCGTATGCCCAAAGCTTAATAACGCTAATCAAATAAAATATTTGGGAGTGTTAATAGGTCAGCATTTGAAATTTAGCGCACATATAGACGCTTTTACAGCTAGAGTAAGAAATTAAATGCGTTTTTAATGATTTAAGACTAACTTGCTGAGAATAGTATACTTGGCGCTATACCAGCACATCATATACATCTCTATTAAGGTGTTTTCAGACTACGCTATAATATAATAGCATATAGCATATAGTTCATAGCACAGCAATATCGCGAACCACACATTTATTATGGACACATTCACACTTAGCTGTACTATTATTGGTTATACGCTATAAATTATTTGCTATACTATATAGCACAATAGTATATTTATTTAAATCACACAATCTTTCCAACTTATTTATGGAGCCTACTAGATTCTGTAACACAACATCAACCTGTTTAGACAATATATATAGTAATCTAGTACCTGTAAGTAAGAAAATTATTACAAACTTAGATTCAGACCATTGCGGGCAATTAGCTTGCTTCAAAATTGACACAGAACAAGTCAATAAACGTAAAATTATATGTCGACCAGTAACTGCTGACAGATTGAAACGTATTGGAATTGAATTATGTTGTAAACTTCCTTTTTTATCACCGGATATGTCACCAAATGATATGTATAATTTATTTTTTGAGACATTTTGCAACCAATTTAACAAAATTTTCAAAACCAAAGAGATCACTGTTACTGTTAATCCAGTGTTTAGCGAATGGGCCACTGCAGGAATACACAAAAGTAGGCAAAAATTGTATGAGCTGTACTCAGAAAGACAGTTTAATAGAACTGAATCTTTTCAAAATTATGTTAAGTCGTACTCAAAAATTTTTAAGCAGGCTTGTCAAACTGCGAAAATTAAATATATTAGTGCTCAAATTTATAACAGTACAAACAAAGTCAAATCTACTTGGAAAATTATCAATGCAGAGACTGGCCAAACAAAAGCTTCAGCAAATAATTATAAACTTAAAATTGATGGTAAATTTATTAGCTCAGACTCGGATGTTGCTAATGAATTTGAGAAATTTTTTACTCGAATTCCTGTAGATTTGACAAGCACTTTAGGCTCTTCCACCCCCATTGCAGAATCCTTGTTGAAAGAAAATGTTCCTTATTGTAATACTGTATTTAAATTTAACCATATTAGTAAACGTGACATCATAGACACTTTCAAATCGTTGAACATTAAAAAAACTGCCGATCTCTGGGGAATATCTGTATATATGGTAAAGAATGTTATTGAAATAGTTGCTACACATTTAGCTTTAATTTTCAACAACTGTATTGATAGTGGTGTGTTTCCTGATTTGATGAAACTTAGCAAAATAACTCCATTGTTTAAATCTGGTAGTACTTCAGATCCTTCTAACTTTCGTCCTATATCCGTACTATCAACATTCAGTAAAATTTTTGAAAAAACCGCGCTTAAGCAATTACAGAAACATTTTAGTAATAATAACTTACTGCATATCAAACAATTTGGTTTTACCCGCGGACGGTCCACGACTGATGCTGGAATAAAATTGTTAGAGTGCATTTATGAGGCCTGGGAGGAGTCGCAGGATGCCTATGGTGTTTTTTGTGACTTATCGAAGGCTTTTGACTGTGTCCAACATCAGACGTTAATCAGGAAATTACACTATTACGGTATCCGTGGTACCGCTTTGGATTTTCTCACTTCTTACCTAAGTGACAGGATTCAAAAGGTGGTCATCAATGGAGAGCAGTCACCTGGATCATTTGTAAAAATGGGGGTGCCGCAGGGCTCAATATTAGGTCCATTTCTATTTCTGGTATATATTAATGACCTCCCTCACCTTGTAAGACACGACCATGAGATAGTCTTGTTTGCAGATGACACGTCTTTAGTATTTAAAGTTAAACGTGGACAAATTAATATTGACGAAGTAAACATTGCACTCTCCAAGGTCGTTCACTGGTTCGGCGCCAATAATTTGTTGTTAAATGAAAGTAAAACAAAATGCATTAGATTCACTATGCCAAATGTTCGATTAGTTAAAGCCAAAGTCAAGGTTAGGGATGAGGAAATAGAGCTGGCTAATCAAACTGTATTTCTGGGTATAACTTTAGATTCTAAGTTACAATGGGGTCCTCATATTGAATGCCTATCGAACAGACTAAGTTCTGCAGCATACGCCGTAAAAATGATTCGTCAAATAACAGATGTGAAAACTGCGCGGTTAGTCTATTTTAGCTACTTCCACAGTATTATGTCATACGGGATACTACTGTGGGGAAATGCCGCCGATATTGGCTGCATTTTTGTACTGCAGAAGAGGGCTGTTCGGGCGATCTATGGGATGGGCTCCCGAGAGTCTTTAAGAGAAAAATTCAAAGAAATTGATATTATGACTGTACATTCACAATATATTTATGAAAACTTACTGTATGCACACAAGAATAAAGATATCAAATTCAGTAAAAATAGTGACTATCATAATTTAAATTTAAGAAATAAAGACAAGCTAGCAATGCCCACATATAGGCTCCATAAAATAAGCAACTCTTTTGCAGGTCACTGTATACGAATGTACAACACGCTGCCATGTAACATGCATGACTTGTCAGTAAATAAATTTAAAATTTTAATTAAAGCTCAGTTAAGCAAAAAGGCTTATTACAGTGTTAAAGATTTTTTGAATGATAAGGCAGCGTGGCGGCAAAAGAAATGAATTGCTCGTTCTCTGAATAGTTTTGTAATATTCACAATTTGTAAGACATTTGGCGATTTTAAAAGAGTTTTGGCACATGAGTTTCTTGCCCGATTCTTCTCATGTTAGCCCCTACATTCGGAATCGGGTCGCTCTTGGCGATTACATGCGCGGCAACAACTCCGCGGATGTACTTGCCACTAGCGCACGGGTTAGCTTGATTTTAGTCGAATATTTTTTATGTTTTAATAATTTTGTAAAATGTGTAAAATTGACGATTTTAAGAGCCCGCAAGGGCCTATGAAATAAAGTACTTTTGATTTTGATTTTGATTTTTGATTTTTATAGCGTAGTCTGAAATGAGCTTTAGTATATTGCGCTAGCTTTCCGCTCGCGGCTTCGCCTGTGTTATTATTGTTTTCCCGTGGGAATTTTATATTTACTCGTAAAATAATTTTGTAGCCTATTATATGTTATTTATATTTAGGAGTTCGAATAATAAATTTCCTAGAAATTGCAGCAGATTTTAAATATTTTCCATAGAAAATTTATACCCCTATTTTGCACCAAAAGAGGGTGAATTCCAATAAACCATGAAACACGTGTTCAATGAAATGTTTTTAAGAGCATGAATCTCAAGATTGATCAAATACGTAATTAAAAAAACTGTCCAAATTTATCGTTTCTACCATTAGCGGTTACAGCTGTGCGTGCGTCTATAGGGGAACTTCTCCTTTTATAGGTATATATAGATTACATCTTTGGATGCATCGAGTAATAAATTTCCTAGAAATTGCAGCAGATTTTAAATATTTTCCATAGAAAATTTATACCCCTATTTTGCACCAAAAGAGGTTGAATTCCAATAAACCATGAAACACGTGTTCAATGAAATGTTTTTAAGAGCATGAATCTCAAGATTGATCAAATACGTAATTAAAAAAACTGTCCAAATTTAACGTTTCTACCATTAGCGGTTACAGCTGTGCGTGCGTCTATAGGGGAACTTCTCCTTTTATATAGATTACATCTTTGGAGGGCACCCATAAAACCACCCTAATCAACTTTTTAAACATTTTTTACATTTGCTAAGCAGTTCAGCTGAACTGCTTAGTAAATGTGACGTTCTTTCAGTGCGTCAGCTTTTCATATATCACTATCACTTACTAAAAGCACACTACCGTTCAATCCCGCACACCGAACCAGCAAAAGACAAGCAGACATTGTGTATTTCGCCCTCCCGTACTCGCGTGGTATTTTCTGTTATCTTGGCAGTTATTTGTATAACAAAATAGAGGCAGTTATTTGTATAGTAAAATAGATACAAACTGAATAATGTAGCGTGTAAATAAGCAATTGTAAGCTGGCTTAAAGGTTAAAACTATGATGACACTGAAAAGTTACGAGTATTATTGGTTGATAAATAATTGTATAAAATAAGTATATTTAGTAGTGAAAAGGTTATGATATATAAATTCCTCGTATTTATTCTCACAAACAAAATCTGTATCAGACTTTTTAATATTTTAATCTAAACAATCCTACTTATTTAGTCAATCAAGCCCATTATCAACTAAATATGCCTAAGATCTTTAGTTGATAATGTGCTTGATCGTTTGTTTTCCGTGGTACCATTAGATAGAACCATCAATGGTACTACGAAAAATGTATTTGCCATGGTTCCTTTAATCAATGGTACCACGGGTAATATTATATTTTGTTAACCGTGGTACCGTGGTTGGTGGTTAACCTGGTACGTGGTGGTACCTATCAACCGCAAATGATAAAACAACTTTTGGTTACTTAATTTAGGTGTCATCAAAAAATGACACAGAGTACAAATCAGATTTCATTTTATGATTAAAACAAAATTATTGATCTTTTTTTTATCTTTTTTTCTGAATATTGTTTAAGTATAATTTTTAATATAAAACCTGTACGTATTGGATTATGCCTGGATTAAGCCTTTTACGAGTATAGTGAATAAAATCTTCATTGTTGCCATTGTTAGCGACATTAGACGTTAATACCTTTTGTAGTAAACGCCGCAGTACCTAGTCACTTAGTCATTACTGTTCCTTCGTTCACTCAATAACACATATTACGACACAGTACCTAAAACTAAGCATTTCCACAGATAACAAAATACTCAGTGCCTTTTCGAAAGTATACCATGAAACAATGTGCATTGCCAATGCCTTTGTTAACGGAGTGCCGTACGCTGAGTACGAGGAATCAGGCTGTCACTGTCACTGCGTGATTGATGTATAAGCTGGCCCTCGGGACTGCGCCAACCAATATGGAGCTGACGAGCTAAAACAAGATGGCTGCGAACAAACACAAGCTAAAATCGAAATCAAAATAGTCTTTATTCAAATTTAACTTTTTTGAATCGTTTAAACTTTTTTACCGTCGATCCATTCGGGACGTCTTTCAGCTGATAAGAAGAATGGGTGCAAAATGTTATCAGCGTTATCAGAGTATCGATATTTACAATAAATTACGTCGTTATCATAAATATGTACAATAATATTTCTTTCCATAATAGTTTTTTTTTATTGCTGAAAGTAGCAGACGAGCAGACGGCCCACCTGATGGTAACGCTTGGACTTCGCTGATATCAGGGACATAGCTAGGTCGCTGCTTACCTTAAGTATAATGCTCTCTTAATTTTACTCTTGAATAGGGACATGTTGTAGCGCTCAGGAAACACAGCAGCGGGAAGTTCGTTCCAGAGCCGGCACGTTCGTGGTAAAAATGTGCGCTGAAAGCGAACCGTACTAGAATCGCTTCCAGGTGATAAGGATGGATGGAGGATGGAGTTATACACAAAGACCTTATGTATTACTTTCCTTAACTTGTAATGAGCGACGTTTTCAAAGTAATACCAAGTATTGGTATCAAGCAAATAATCTTTGCCTTTACCATTCCTCATCAGATTCTTTTTACACGCACTTCAAACTTATGAAAAGGCAAATCAGCAACACTTTGTGGAATTTTGTTGTAAAAAGTTGTACGTTTCCGCATAAACAAGTCTTTTGTAACCTCTAATACTGAATAATAATGAATTCGGAGACTGGTATCAAATGTAACTGCTATAGAATGATGTTGCAATAGATTAGTTTTTGACGTATACACTGATAGATTTTTGTTTTTTCTATCATTCACTTATAAAAAAATCATCTAGCTCGAAGTTGGTTACTGTACGAGGATTATAGAAACACTGCCACAATTCTTTGAACTCTAGTTTTGCGGTTAGGTTTACACGTCTCTACACTTGCCCAAAACACAATAATTTCGTAAGTTTTACCTGAAACCTCCTAATGACTTGATGGATTAGGTTGCGGTGGTGTTAAAAATATATATTTTTAACTTACCCACTGGTCTCCTACGTTTTGTCCGCTGTATTACGTACTGTAAAGCAGCGGGCATAACGTATTACCATAATCGCTTATAATTTTTGCATCACCTGCTCGAAAATGACATATTCTGTAACATGTAAACCCAACATAAAATGAGTCATTAAAGCCTCTAAAAACAAGGACTAAATATTGTACTGAATTCCCTTCTATCCAATACAATGCAATAAAATCCAATACAATGTAGGGATACAATTTATTTATATTTGGAACACAAAAAGTACTTAAATTTTGATAAAAACCCATCTTATATTGTTAAGCAACACCTTGACCATCTTATTGTGAAGTTAACATAATAAAATAACAAAAATTTAATCTCGCCATGTTATGAACATTTGTAGATTTTATTTTGTTTAAATTACAAAAAGGAAACGGATTTAAGTACATACAGCCAATTCTTCTGCATAGTTTTTCAATACAGAAGTTTCGTGACTTTTTAACTAATATAATAATTTATGATTAAAGGCGCTTTATCGAAAATATTGGTTATTTTTTATGTAATGTCATAGGTCACTGAGAGATCTGACAGATCTGAAAGTCAAATATGTGTTTCTTTATATCTCTAGCTAGACACGACAAGAACCGGAAACGCGATTTAAAGATTTTGCCTCGATACATTTTATTTTTTAAATTACCTCGTAAAAATAAGAAAATTCAGGATTACTAGTAAACGGTATGAAGTATTCATTACAAAGTTCCTTAAATAAGTAGACAACATCAGTATTCACAATCGTACAGAAGCATTTTTTTTCTAATTATTATAGTTTTTTTAATAAAATTATTTGTATTTTGTCGATAATTTCTAAACGACCTGATTGCATACGGGCGCAGCGCATTCACGACTTTGATGACATAGATATAAAGTTTACGTATAGACCACGGCTCCCATTGTTTGATTCATTTTCGAAGTAGCGCCTTAATATCAATTATGATTCTGAATAAATAATGCTATATTTCTTACGTATTTGTATCTATTTCCTTGCAGTTGGTTCGAAAGTATTTTAGTATTTTGCTCGGGGATAAAGCAGTCTTAGTCTTGGGTGAGCTTGAATCCCTCGCTAAACTCAGGACTCTAGTCTCAAATCCCTCGCTACTCTCAGGATTTAATTATTTAACACCCTCACTGTGCACAGCAGAGTTCTTCATTACGCTCGCAAATCAAGTCTACACCCGTGACATAAGACACTACTTTATCGCCTTAGCTTATAATCTACAATTGTGCCACTGCACTGAAATAATGGTCATTATACACGAATACTTTTTAGTGACACGAGGCCGGTCGAGTGCCGCAACAGATTAGCATGAGTGTCACAATGACTATTTCTAACGCAGTGGCATTTATTACATTATTATAATAATAATAATAATAATAATAACTTTATTGTCTCGTCTCTTATGCTAGAATCACAAAAGTGGAATTTACTTAAATTAACTTGACCCACCACTAGCCACCCAACCACGAACTAGGTACTAGCCTGTATCTCGAGAGTTGAGTATTCCAGTAGCGGGTTCAAGTGAGAAACGGAGCACTTCTGCTCCGGATCAATAACATTATATTTTTTTTTTTTTTATACATAGGCACTAGACGATAAATGTGTAATTTTAGAAATGAAAATAGTAATTCCCAAATTATTTTTTCTACGACTATAATTAGATGTTACTAAAACAAAAAAATTATCATAAAAAATATCTATAGGTAGAGTTTTTAGATAACGAAGGCCCATTAATATTAATTCGGGAAAATATTCAAAATTTTTGCTTCTCCTCCAATCACAGAAACTTTTGTGGCTTTAAATATTTTTCTGGCAGTTAGGATTTTGCTGTTTCTGTAGCAGCAGCTGTATTTCTGGAGGTGGCATTTAATTTTCAATATCACTCTCATTACTACTCCTATCACTCATTTTTAATAAAATAATTATAGATTATACGAACAAATGGAAAATTTTGATGAAATGTGTCGCGAAATTATTTTGTTTTTAATTAGTTTATAGCTTGGAGCGAAAAGTTTCAGTCATTTTTTCATAAGACGCTTTTAACTTCCAAATTCAAATTTTCTGAAGATTCGCATTACAAAACCTTTATCCGTTAAATAGCTAATACCATGTTAATGTGAACATTGCTTTATAAACATTTCATCTATATCAGATTATCAGCATGCAGAAATCGTGTCATGTTCACAGACAGATCTCTTACCGTCCGAATGTACTTCGCAAGTAATTCGTCGTAAAAGCGTTCTCGGAAAACTGAATTACTTATCTATAATTTTTTCTTGCACAAAAGAAACACAATATCTCGTGTGCACAAAGAAAACGAGACGCAAATATCATTTCAGTAAGTACCGACGTCGAAAATAAATATTGTATTATCTGTACGCCATCAAACGTGCCCACTAGAGCGTTGCCGAGCAATATTTTATGTCTCAACAATTAGTAATAATACAATACTCCGCGTTGGGAATAATGCCTTCAGTATTTCGGCGTGTACGATTCTTAAGTGAATTTTCTTTATATGCGTAAGTACTTTTTTGCTGGCTGTATCCATAATGTGTCTCGAATAGGTAATTTTTCTTCTAATATTTTTATAAGAGCCATTGATATTCAATTTCGTCATATTAATGTTGTACTTCTTGCTGTGCCCGCGAACTACGTTTCGCCATATTATATGTCTTTCCCGTTACAGTTTTCATTGATGCTCAGCTCCTATAAGTCATAGCGTGAGTTATAGCCTAAAACCTTCCTGGATAATTCTACTATCCAGCACAAAAAAAATCAAATTGAATCAGTAGTTCCTGAGATTATCGCGTTCAATCAAACAAACTCTTCAGCTTTATAATATTAGTAGTATAGATATGATTCTGGTGTAACCGTGAAGCTGGACTCCTTTCGAATTTTAGCGGGGAATATGTGAAAATAAAAGACTCGATTCGGTCATAATAATCGTTATTTTTGCTCTCCTACGCACCCCTATTCTAATTGATTATCCCTCTCACACAAGCTTACAAATTACGTTTTTTTATGTTTCATACACTTTCAATGTCTTTTTTTCATCTCTCATTCATACTTACGTTCCTTTATATTCTAATATCATGTCTGGATATTACTTAGAAGAGATTTCACTTTTATAAATTTCCATTTTTGAAATATGTCACGGGTGTAAAACCAAGAAGAGTTAACTTCCGAGTGAAATTAGTGTTTTAGTAACAAGATGCAGTAAGTGTGATATCTAGTGTGATACCTAAATCCTAAGCGTAGCGAGAGTCTTAAGACTTAGAGTCCTGAATGCATCGAAGGATTTAAGATCACCCAAGACTAAGACTGCTTTGTCCCCGTGGAAAATACTCCTTCCTACGTCAGGGCTAGTGTTTATTTGTGGAGACTACCGGAAGTTTTGCTAATGGCAACAAGTCATTGCTCCTGCTTAACAGATTATTGTGAGTACATTGTATGGGATACGTGCCGCATGACGTCAAGTGGCATGTCAGACCTCTCTGTACAGTCGACTCTGCAGGCCAATTATGGATCTTTCATCGTATGACATGGTATAAATTTGAGAAAAAGAAGTCATGAAATGCTGCATTCCGTATTACCGATCTCCAATGATATCATCGCTATGGCATAATTTCAATGATGTCATCATTAAATAATGAACAAATTATCAAAAATCTGACCAGAAATCGTATTTTTCGTTTTGCACTTTGATATGATATCATTTGCAAAACCATGAGATCGGTAATACATCTCAGGCCCTCTGGTCTCTTATTAATAATCGAAAATCCTCATAACTTTTCAAAAGTTGCGTAGAAATAAAATTGCTATGCAGTGCTGTATTATTTCCTGGGCAAAATTAATACTGTCTGTTTAAATAATGCAACACTGTTACTAGTCTAAGTTTATATCACGGTAATAGTATATCTATTACCGTGTCTAGATATACTAATATTATAAATAGGAAAGGTTTGATTGTTTGCATTAGATACGCTCCGAAACTACTAATAATAAACAGATCCAACATTACTTATGGCGACACGTCCGGATGCTGATCCCGGATTCTAGACGCGTCATGGAGATACAATACTAAACATCTCAAATCGAAGAACTTTAACTCTCACACTAAACAAGTTGCAGCCTCCTATCCTGAGCACAAAGGCAATGCCAGTTCTCGTTCATCACGACTCTATTTCGAGGTTTTCCTGCAAAATATAAGTAAGAAAATGTAAGCGTATTTCGCGCTTCGTCGCGCCGAAAATGCCTCGGTAATGTTCCAAAGAAAAGTCTTGGCGTTACATTTAATGACGTCGCCATTTTAATTTTGAATAGTGAAATCGTCAATTTTGCAATGCGAACGTAATTTTTTTTGATAGTGACCATGGGCGCCGTTTTTTCAGAGAGGTGTAGGTGTCTGCTGATATTGCATTTATTCACATATATAATATAGAATTATATATGTGAATAAATGCAATATCAAAACAGTGACTTCATACACAAATGAAGGACATTGTTCTGCATCCATACATTGTTCGCCCCAATACCAACAGCAGTGGAAAAATGCTTTTCGTATAATTAGACATTAGTTAATACTGTACGTCCACATCAATTACTACGGACAAGCTTCGAAATCGAATTATTTATCAAAATTATTCAGATTTTGAGGTTAGTTGAAGTAACACTTTATTTCGTTAGAGCAATACACATAGTTCATACCTATACAATTATTAAAAAAAATTATTGCAATCAATCAAATAACCTTTTTTTAGCCACGTAGTAAAGAACAAGAAATCTCGAAATTATAAAGCAAGTCAAAAACACAACGAACTAACAAGCAACAGTGCGTGAGTAGTCAATTGAAGTATGTTTTAATTTAATTTACGTTGAAAATTGAGAAAGAAGTTATGAAAACATCATATCTAATCAATTTAAATAATAAATAAATGTCCATACCTACATAAATAAAATCGACTAAATTCTAATCAGTCGAGGAAATGTAACAATAACCATTTGTATATTTTACTTCAATTGGTTTTGTTTCTGAAAGGACTTTTATATATTTTTAATTTGTCCGTTGAATGCATATATTCATTAAGAGTGTTATAAAATATGCATATAATTATGACGTAAATCAAACCTTTGTTGGTCATGGGGCGATTTTCGACATTGTCCAAAATCATTTTGCCAATTATAAAATTAACTTCTTATGAAAATGATATACTGTGTCACTCCCACGGTTTTCACGAATCTAACGACACATCCTTGCTGAGATCCGTCACGCCCTTTGGGCTGTAGCGCGTGTTGTCGTAATGGCCTTACATACATACACTGGAAAAACATTACCCTTCCGCTAGTGTAGTTGGGTGTAATTTTTACAAAAAATATCAATATCATTTTGATATTAATCAGAAACGGAATGAAAATAAGTAAAAATCGAGAGAACACGACGCTTGACGCCAGATGAATAATTCAAAAGTGGAGCCCCTGACCCTTGATTGTGTAACAAAAGGACAGCCCCTGCCCCTTGATTGTGTAACAAAAGTAGAGTCCCTGCCCCTTGATTGTGTACTAAAAGCGGAGTCCCTGCCCCTTGATTGTGTAACAAAAGTAGAGCCCCTGCCCTTTGATTGTGTAACAAAAGTAGAGCCCCTGCCCCTTGATTGTGTAACAAAAATCTATGGCGATCGCTATCAATTTTGACATTCAAAGTGCATCCATTACGATTTTTAATCAGCATTAGACACAAAGTAACAGTAGTCGTCGCAGTGATAAGTAATTTCAAGGCGATCGTGATAGATTTTTTCTTAGACAATAACCCCCCTGGTCTCTAGGCTAATGTATGGGACTGAACGTTGAGAGTTGAAGCACGTTGAAGTGTAGTCAGTCATGACAGTTTTAAAATAAAATATCATATATCAAAGTGCTTTCAAATTATGCCATGAATATAACTAATAGTTTGATTAGGTCAGATATTAAGACAGAGTTTTGAGCTTTTCTGTGTCGTTATATGTCAAACTTTGGAGCCTTATAGTGACATTTATCATCATAACAGCTGATATATGTCCCCACCGAGGAGCTCGAGCCTACCCTAAAATACGGTGTTTAGGTCTTAGTCAACCACGCTGCCCCAGTGCGGATTGGTCGACTTCACATAGACCTTTGAATTTCTCCGCAGATGTATGCAGGTTGTCTCACGATGTTTCCTTTACCGTAGGAGCGTCAGACAAATGTACATATGAAGTTCGAAAACGAAAAATACATTGGTCCATGGCCACTGTAATGGACCACTGTATTTCCCTCCTGATTGGAAGGCAAGTGTCGAGTCCACAGCGCCACGCGCCACCCATAGTGACATTGCTGTAACGTTATACATTGTAAGTTGTAACACCGTTTTTTCTTAAAATTTCATAAAACACTAATTTTGCAAAAACACTTTGTTTTCACTGTAGTTTTAACACAAATTTCACAACTAAAATCGTAATTACAATAACTTTGTCAATGAATTTCACAATGTCAATGTCAAGTGTCAACGTCAACGTCGTTTCACGTCACGTCATTGACATTTGCAATTATCTTTGGTCATTATTCGATTTTGGCATAAACAAAATAAATCTCGCGTTTATCCTGGCCTTATTTACAAAGATAGTTTTTTTTCGCCCAAAATCCCGTGCTCCCCTTTAGGTGGGTTGATTTTCTCAAAATTCGGAATTTGACATTTAGACCGTTTATTTTGATCATTTTTTGAGACATATCATAATAAAGTACACTTAAAGCTACAGATCATATAATTATGGTTTCGTCGAATAGAATTCGGAAAGCATTCACAGTTTGTTTATGGTTAATTTACATTACGTTTTGTTTTCCAACCAAACTTATAACTTTGGCTGGAAATACTTATTGTATATTGTAGAATTTCGAAAGATCCGTATGTTGACTTGACACATCATGACACACATGTTGTGAAATGAATTTGGTTTTAGGGAAGGTTCCGTCGCCAATACGACGCTTAACATTCGGTGAACGGACCTCGATTCTGGTATGTGCGTAAATAGAACGCGCCCATTTTTCACCCTAGTCTTTGAACGCGTCTTTCGTCTATGTTATGATCTCCGAACTGGTTAGTCTGTGAGACATCGACCGAAGAAATTTGTTATTGATTCGAAGATCATAAAGTATTTAAATTCATTTCTGCGAATAAAATCCATAGGTATTTCTCCCGTTTTCCGTGTGAATTTAATTTGAAAAGCTACAGTGAGACTTCAAAAGTCAGTTATTTTCGTTTTCAGTTTGGCGAGCAAAAGCTCAGGAAAATCATTCAAAGCTTATCTGTTCTGCGGCTGAACTTTTCACTGATAAAGCGCTATGCTGGTATCGAGGAGTAAAGTCGGACGTTCACAATTGGTCTGAGCTGAAGACCTTGCTTCTCGATGAATATTTACCATCTGATTATGACCATAGGTTGATGCAGAAAATTAGGAGTCGTACTCAGGGCCCCGATGAAAGCATTGTGAATTATCTCAGTATAATGCAAAATTATTTTACTCGATTATCGAAACCAATCTCTGATGAGGACAAATTGAACATAGTGATGTTTAACATTAGACCATTTTATACTACTCAGCTTGCCCTAGCCCCAGTGGAATCTTGGACTGATTTAAAGAAAAAATGTAGGTTATTAGAAGGTGCAAAGGAGCAATCGGTGCATTTCAGTGAACCTCCTAGGGTCACCCCTTCTTCTCTGGCTCCCGATTTGTGTTACAAAAATACTAGTGGTAATAGTGGTAGCAAGGCTCCACCAAAAGTCTCTTCAATTCAGCCAGTGAATAATACACAAAATAATCTTTTTTGCGTCCGCTGTCGGAAAAATGGCCACAGCTTGAGGTATTGCAAGGCGCCTTGGGTACTTATTTGTTATCGTTGTGGAGAAAAGGGGTTCAATGCAAATAATTGTCCAAAGTGCACTTCTTCAAAACCTTCAACCGCAGAGATTCCAAAAAACGCCAAGCAGTGAACCGATGGCATAAAACAGTATATTTTTATAATAAACATTGTAATTCTGAACAATCAAGGCAGAAATACAGTGAATTCTATAATAATGTAAATAAAGCTAGTAACATACATATGCATAAAGGTAAGGTTACATCGGTTCACGCTACTACTAACGCCACCTATAATGATACCAGAGCTTATCTGAAGATTAATATTTTTGGTTTGGAATTCAGAGGATTACTAGATTCAGGATCACAGATCTCCATTGTGGGAGGGCAAGCATACAAATATTTTAAAGATTTCGCTACTTTATATAAGTCTGAGGACTTAGACTTTATAAAAACTGCAAATGGTTCTACTTCACGAGTAACTGGGTATTTATTTTTACCTGTATCAATAGAGAATAAAACTCGTGTTATTAAATTTTACGTCGTCCCTGGAGTTGCTACAGAGTTGTTATTTGGCTTAAATTTCTGGAAGGAATTTAATATTGCGCCAGATATTTTATCATTGTTAGAGGATAGCGGACATTTATATAAAAATAATAACACCTGATTATTATTTTTAAATAAATGTACACAGTTATGTCAGGCAGCCGTGCTTTACATGATTTTGAAACTTTATCTAAGCTTGAGCGTAGGCTGGTCAATGACGTCATAAAGCAATTTGATGACATTTCCGCAGAAAAGAAAGGCCTAGGTAGGACACACTTAGTGAGTCATAAAATTGATACCGGTGACCACCCACCTATTAAACAACGGTATTATGTAGTCTCACCCGCTAAACTGGCAGAATTAAATAAACACCTAGACCAAATGCTGAAGGATGATGTTGTGGAGCCTAGCGGAAATGCATGGAACAACCCAGTTACTTTAGCGGTTAAATCAGATGGGTCATCACGTTTCTGCTTGGACAGCCGAAAACAAAAGCCGCCATATCAAAGCATGACGCTTACCCTATGCCTTATATTAGCCATATTCTGGACCAGCTCAAAAATGCTAAGTACTTATCGTCTATTGACCTTAAGTCTTCATATTACCAAGTTCCTTTGGACTCTATTGAGTCCAGAGAGAAAACTGCTTTTACTATCCCCTGCTGAGGCTTGTTTCACTTTAAGGTCATGTGCTTTGGACTTACTGCAGCTCCAGCTACGCAGCAGCGGTTGATGGACCGCCTTTTTGGGCCCGAGTTTGACAATAAGGTGTTCGTATATGTTGATGATTTAATTTTACTTACTCCTGAAGGCCCAATGGCCTTCCAGGATCACCTCCAGCTCCTACGGAGGGTAAAGGAGAGACTTAAACTAGCCAACCTTACTGTCAACATGGGTAAATGCCAGTTCTTCAGGAGACAGCTGAAATTCTTGGGTCATGTGGTTGACGAATATGGTCTGCGCACGGATCCTGACAAAATTAAGGCTATAGTAGACTTTCCTATTCCCACCTGCAGGAAAGACGTCAAACGTTTCTTGGGAACTGCATCTTATTATAGGCGTTTCATAAAAAATTTTAGTCATAGAGCTGGTCCCCTTAATGCTCTTACTTACTTCTACCCGTAAGAGCGCGCCCCCTTTCAAATGGACGACCGAGGCAGACGAGGCGTTCAACGACCTAAAACTCGCACTGTCTACTTCTCCGGTTCTGGTATGTCCTGACTTCTCGAATGATTTCGCTGTCCACTGTGACGCTTCTGATTTCGGGTTAGGAGGTACCTTGACCCAGGTTGTAGATGGATAAGAACACCCTGTTGCGTACTGTAGCCGTTCACTAACACCCGCCGAACGTAACTATTCCGCTACAGAGCGAGAGGCATTGGCCGTGGTACATGTCGTTGAACACTTCCGCCCTTACCTTGAAGGTGGTCGACAATTTAAAATTATTACCGATCATGCTAGTCTAAAGTGGTTTTTAAACCTTAAGAATCCGACAGGAGGAGGTGTAGGCTATCGCCTTATAATTTCATTATTGAGCATCGTAGTGGATCTCAAAACGTCGTACCGGATGCACTATCACGTTCTGTACCAGTGGCAGCCGTAGACGCATTTACATCCAGCGATGCTTGGTATAACAATATATTAAAACGTTGCACGGATAGGCCGCGCGCGTGTCCCAATTTTCAAATTATTGATGGTAGGCTTTTTAGATTTACAAAAAGCACTAACAAGCTCTGTGGTGACTACCAGTGGAAAGAGGTTGTACCAAAGGAGCTTAGGGAGGATATTATTAAAAGTAACCATTCTGAACCAATTGCTGCGCACTTAGGCGTTGCAAAAACATATAAAAGATTAAAATTACGGTATTTTTGGCCCGGTATGCATAAAGATACCGAGGAATTTATTAAAAATTGTGCCACTTGCAACTCATATAAACATAGCTCACTAGCGCCACCTTGCTTTATGGGGGAACCCAAGGTCTGCTGTCGACCATTCCAGTGCATCAGCATTGATCTGGTTGGTCCACTGCCGATGTCTCGACAGCAAAACACCTTTTTACTAGTAGTTGTGTGTTGTTTTACAAAATATTGCTTATTATTTCCTATACGGCGTGCAACGGGCAAAGTTATAGCGCAAAGGTTAGAAGACCATGTATTTCTGGTTCACGCAATACCACAGACTGTGATGTCTGATAATGGCTCGCAATTTATAAGTCATGAGGTTCAGGCATTATATGAAAAATACAATGTTCCGCAAGTACATTTGGGTCCAGTATATTGTCCACAAGTTAATACGGTGGAACGTTATAAACGCACAATAATCACTGCAGTTTCCTCGTTTGTTGAGAACGATCATAGAACGTGGGATATCAACATACATAAAATACAATTTGCCATGAACACCTCAGTAAATGAGTCTACTTCTTATACTCCTTTCATGCTAGTACACGGTAGGGAAGCTGTCACTGATGGTAGTATTTACCGTGGTTTCGAAGATCTCCAAGAGTTGGTTGTGGTGCCAAGCGATACTCATGCGTCTAATATTGGCCACCTCGGTGACATTTTCATCAAAGTCCGAGAGTCGTTGCGTAAGGCCCATGAAAGGAATATAAAATACTATAACAACAAACGCAGAGATATATCATTTAATGTCGGTGATTTTGTGTGGAAGCGTACGTACAAGCAGAGTTCTGCTAATAAATATTTTACTGCTAAACTTGCCCCTAAATATGAACGTTGTAAAATTATACGTAAGCTTTCTCGCCTCGTCTATGAGCTCGAAGACGAGAACGGAAAATACATAGGAAAGTGGCACATAAAAGATTTTAAAAATTTAGATACTTCGAGTGACTAAATTACATACCTAATAACATAATACCTACTTAATTTTCATTTCTATGCTCTTATGAAAATAGCGATATTTGTATAAGCATTTAAACTATTTATGCACCGCGGGTGCGGCGGTCACAGAATACCCACCCCGCCATTCTTCCTGGCGTCTCGTAGAACCCGAGTGTAGGATAACGCGCCATATAACATCTGGCGGCGTTTTTGCATGCGTCTGTTCCTGTCGTTTTGTATTGATTTGCCTTGCTACTTCAGTTTCCATATACCTAACATCTTCAAAATTGATATTACCATTACATAAGTACATTAAGATCTAAAACACAAATATTATACGTGTCTTAGTTCATGATAATAAATAAATAAATAAATATATTATTACTACCATTACATATATAGAATGGATATTACTTCTTTAGTATCTGATACCAGAATTAAAGAACAAGTATGTACTTATTATAACTGTTATGTGGTTAGATAGATGCATTTAGCACAAGATCACAAATATAAACGTGTCTTGTTCATTATTTTTTATATGTATTCTACTCTAATCAACAAAATTAATTTTGAATTCCTCACAGGAGCGGTTTGCAACTCTAGAAATAAGCCTGTGCTATATTCTTATAATGGAGGAAGTTACATCTAGCTGGAAACATAGGAAAATCAATATCGACGATCAGGGGCAACGACACATGCAACTCATTTTTTTATTATTTCCTTTTTATTGTTTTTTTTTTACTTATTATTTGACGATTAGAGTAAAAATGTCTGTAATAACGACATCTACCGGTGGTTGTTGACATTACTTGCTATAATCTGTTAGTGTCGAGATATACTTATTTAACAACGCCATCTCGGCGTCAGTACTGACACTACAGTTTTTTTTATTACTTTCTTATATTTGATGGGCATAGGATATAATGCTTTTTGCCTATTTATCACAGCCATATAGGTGCTAGCAGAAGTGGTTTCGCTAGATTTTGCCACCTTATTGGTGAATATTTTTTTTACAACCATGTAGGTGCTAGCAGCAGTAGTTTCGAGCTAGATTTTGTCACCTTATTGGTGAATGTTGTTTTTTTATTACAATCTTTAACATACCATATTAATGGATTTACGTAGATTTAAGGTGCATGCATGTTAAATATTCTTTATTTACACACGTTTATATTTAAAGCTTTATTTTTTATCTTATACCAATACATAAACTTATAAAAAAAATAACGTTAGGCGTAATTGGGTACAGAGTTTATCACGAATGAATAGTTTTTAAGTACCTAATTGATTCTATTTATGATAATTTTGTTTGGTTGGTTAGGAGGTTTTGAGGCTGACGAGGCGTCAGACGAATTCCCTACGTGAATTCTATCGTGGTTGGGGGGATACTGTAACACCGTTTTTTCTTAAAATTTCATAAAACACTAACACCCAGTTTCTGAAAGGCTGTTCAGTGATAAAATTAACTAACAAGCTGTCAATCTAATGCTAACTATGAATTGAGTTGCTGAAAGCTAAATCAACTTATCACTGTGTTAGTTGACACAGCTGTCAAATTTATTGCAAAATTATTAAGGAAAGACCCATTTTGGGTTTTCAAAATACACATGAATAAAACAAAATATATGATTTCAGCAATGTGATCGTGTCTAAAAATATTTCTCACGAGAAATCAAATTTTTAGAGATAAGTAAATTTTGGCTAACCAACGTTTCGGAAACTCAAATTGATTTGACACTGCTGTTAAGATGACATGGATGTTACTTGAACAATATTTTGATCAGCCTTTCAGAAACTGGGGGTAATTTTGCAAAAACACTTTGTTTTCACTGTAGTTTTAACACAAATTTCACAACTAAAATCGTAATTACAATAACTTTGTCAATGAATTTCACAATGTCAATGTCAAGTGTCAACGTCAACGTCGTTTCACGTCACGTCATTGACATTTGCAATTATCTTTGGTCATTATTCGATTTTGGCATAAACAAAATAAATCTCGCGTTTATCCTGGCCTTATTTACAAAGATAGTTTTTTTTCGCCCAAAATCCCGTGCTCCCCTTTAGGTGGGTTGATTTTCTCAAAATTCGGAATTTGACATTTAGACCGTTTATTTTGATCATTTTTTGAGACATATCATAATAAAGTACACTTAAAGCTACAGATCATATAATTATGGTTTCGTCGAATAGAATTCGGAAAGCATTCACAGTTTGTTTATGGTTAATTTACATTACGTTTTGTTTTCCAACCAAACTTATAACTTTGGCTGGAAATACGATATAATATAATATAAGTAGAATTTCGAAAGATCCGTATGTTGACTTGACACATCATGACACACATGTTGTGAAATGAATTTGGTTTTAGGGAAGGTTCCGTCGCCAATACGACGCTTAACATTCGGTGAACGGACCTCGATTCTAGTATGTGCGTAAATAGAACGCGCCCATTTTTCACCCTAGTCTTTGAACGCGTCTTTCGTCTATGTTATGATCTCCGAACTGGTTAGTCTGTGAGACATCGACCGAAGAAATTTGTTATTGATTCGAAGATCATAAAGTATTTAAATTCATTTCTGCGAATAAAATCCATAGGTATTTCTCCCGTTTTCCGTGTGAATTTAATTTGAAAAGCTACAGTGAGACTTCAAAAGTCAGTTATTTTCGTTTTCAGTTTGGCGAGCAAAAGCTCAGGAAAATCATATTTTTAATCGCCGGCGCGCGATTCATTGAATTAGTTGGATAAATAAATTATATCAATAGATAATACTCCGCCCACACTAAGGTATCTAATTAACTTATTATATTTCATGATTTAAAACAGATTTTGTTAGTTTTATTTTTATTAGTGGGTATATTGATTATTAAATCAAACATATTACATTTCCAAAATTCGCCTTTTTCATCCCCTATTTCATTAAAAAAACCTGATAGTAAGCGGCATTTTAGTGGGATTAATGCATATATTGAGTAACACTTGTGAATTTCATGTTAAATTCTAGATTTTCACTATATTGAGTTTCACATCATACTTTGGCAAATAACTCACAAATTAAGCTGTTTTCTTTTTATTAATAGCAGTAATTATACACAAAATAGGTGCTCTCCCCTCCATATGTCCTTTTTATTAACTAACCAATAAGAAACTTTGACAATTCATTGAAAATTATGTTTGGAATTAACTTGCAATGTTTATTACATGAAATTCAAATGTATTGACTGGGATTCCTTCAGAACTCAGTGTTAGACCCACTGACCCTAAGATCATAGGCATATTTAATTATATTTTTTAACCTAACACTGTGCTATGAATCTCCAGGGCAGTTACCGCAGGCCGTAGGGCTCCGCTGCTTGACCTTACAGCTAGAAACCATAACAAAATAACCTAGTATCAAGGAGGAATTCTGTGGAATTACACAAGTAATATTAGAAACAGAAAATAATCTAAGAAACTGGAATTTTAAATCTCTGACCCGTGATCGCAGAAACTTAGCATCGAAGGTACGCTCTACTAACAACCGCTCCGGGGAAAGCTACTAATTTAAAAAAAAAGAAACCTATAACTATTTGTTGGTGTACTTTATTGCCCCTCATTTTATAGTTTTGTACCCAATTTGTACCTGATTTTTACCTACCGAGATTGATCAAACAAACCTGAACCATCCTGCCCTTGGCTTGTATCAATTAAAGATTTAGTTAAGTGTTTTGCATTGATTTTGCAGGGATTTTGTTTACTTCAGTAACATTATACATAAGTGAATTATAGTTATGTACCTACCAGAATAAAGCTTTTCATTTTGTATCGGACTAAAGGAATAAGTTTGTTTTTTTCTTTCAACTTTAAGATTTCCCTATATTTCTACAATTTAGCAAGAAAAAGCACTACAAAGTAGATATTAATCAATTGTCTATTGAGCGTCGTTCCGTCCGGACGTGTAGCTTAGCGCGGCGAAAGCCTTTGCTAGAGATACCTAACTATTGCCATGAGTGATTGTGATGTGGTAGTTAAAGAGCTCCTCGCGTTCCTTCAGCAGAAGTTGGACGTGATGGATGAAGTCAACGTCATTCAGATATGTAAGTCCAGCTTCAGCGAAGACGACATACGTAATGTTAAGCAGCTGCTGAGATGCGAGTTCCGAACTCTGCACTGGACACCTTCATGAAGGAGGACTTCTGGCCGAAGGGAGTTGTGTATAGGAAATTCTGTGGAAAGGATTCCTAAAACCACCGGAATGGCGCAGAATACGCCTAAGAAATAATTTTACCAACATAGCCTATTAAGTACTATATACTAACAAAATTGTATATTATATAAGTATGTTAGCTTATAAGGTATGTATGTATCTATGAGCTTAAGTTGTTCGAGTACAAATAAATAAATAAAATAAATTAATCGTTCTACGATAATTCTTAGGTTGTCTTTACCAAACCACTTTCACAAAGCGAGGCCAACTCCGCAACTAATTAAAGTTTTAAACAATTCCCAGCTACGTTTATGTCACCGCGAGCCATGTTAAGCTTAACACGACAGCGCCGCGAAGATCAAATTGCCAATTTTAAATTAAGTTAAATCTTCCTATATTGTTCGCACTCATCGACACGTGTTAAGTTGTGTTAACTTGACTCTATTATTTTTTTTTTTTTGTGATAATGGCTTTTGTCACTACGTGTGCGACAATTCCGCCAATGCCGAGTTCGAAAAAGACACGTGATGTAGGAAAATGAAGTTGACTATTTACTCAAGTCGGTTACTCGGCTGGGCTAACTGCGGACAAAGCACATAAAAATATTTTTAAGTTACTTTGTGGGTTAGTAAGGGGAATAAGACATAGGACTAGCAAACTAATAGCCGGTGGGGGTGGTTAGTATTTATTATAGGAAGTGAAGCAGTAAATGAGATTGGAATGTTTAATGAATCATTAATTTTGTGACTATAATTTAATCTTATATTTTTCAATGAAATTAGCAAGAACATTTAATATCGGTTTTGTCATATGGAATAGCAGAAAATTTACATTAACTGGTCGGGGAACTGATTTTGGTAAATAATGATATAAGGAAAATTGGCGTTGACTCTATTAAAATGAATTTGAAGTATGACAACTTTCTAACTCGGGGGTGTAAGTGGTTTCGAATAACAAGTGATGGAAACCCTTCTGAGTTCTGTGCCTTTCAGGGTACGAGAATCAGGTGTGTAGAATTAGCAATTCACGGAATACCCTATTTATATTTGTACCGTTGCGTTTTCATTAACCCTTAGGAGGAAATCGCCGTTTTTATATACAAACGTAGCCCCCCATTTCCTTCCTGGACAATGGAAATAGTTGCTCTATTTTTTTTTCATAAAATCTATGGTCACTATAATCATGTTCCTTATGTTTTCCTTTTTAATTAAGTTTATTATTAAAAGAGATTTAAGCCTTCCAAATCCTAAAAAAATTACCAAATTTTTTACTATATTCAAATATCCAGCAAACAAATTTAACATTATACGAAAAACCGGCCAAGTGCGAGCCGGCCTCGCGCACGAAGCGTTCCGTACCATTATCTATACAACATATACCGTTATTAATACGGAGAAAAAACGGCAAAACAAATCACGTTTGTTGTATGGGACAAATATTTTTTTATTCTGTTTTTAGTATTAGTTATAGTGGCAACAGAAATACATCATCTCTGAAAATTTCAACTATCTAGCTATCACGATTCATCAGATACACCCTGGTGAAAAACAGATGGATGGACAGACAGATGGACAGCGGAGTTTTAGTAATAGGGTTACGATTTTACCCTTTGGGTACGAAGCCCTAAAAATCAAAACATAGAAACACGGCCAAAGCCTTTCTTTCTTTTTTAATGCAAAAACTAATAAAATAGGTCTAGTTTAGGCGGCGACAACAGGGAACTACGAAACCCAATTTAAAATTTTGTGTACTTTTCATAGGTATTTTCGGTCCGAGCTGCAGTTGTCCCTATCGCGCTCAGTTCAATTGTTCGGGCACACAGCGCGACAGCAATATATTTTACAAATACCTATTTTTGAATTCTCTCGACCTGAGTGTTTTTAATTCTCTCGACCTGAGTATTTCGGCGCGTCGGTAGCGCTGTGGACTCGGCACTTGCCTTCCAATCGGGAGGTCGGGGTTCGAGACCCGCCATGTACCAATGTGTTTTTCGTTACGAATTTCATATGTACATTTGTCTGACGCTCCTACGGTGAAGGAAAACATCGTGAGGCAACCTGCATACATCTGCAGAAATTCATGGTGTATGTGAAGGCGACCAATCCGGACTGGGCCAGCGTGGTTGACTAAGGCCTAATTAAAAATTAATTTATGAATAGGTCTAGAAAATTCGCCCTTAGAAGTACGAACAACAGCTGATCTAACTAAGCCATCGGATTTATTTTTATGAGTAAAAATAACTCTGCCCAGGGGCCAAAATGTGGGGGGTGTATTCTCATCTTTAATTATTATAAGATCACCAGGTTTTAAATTATCTTGTACTTGTAACCATTTATTTCTAGTCTGTAGCTCTGATAAATAATTAAAATAAAATTGTTTCCAAAATTTTTGTTTCATTTGCATTATCCTTTGGTAAATGTTAAGTCTAGATTCTTTTAAGTCTAATACACTAGGTTCAGGTAGATCAGTTAGGGCTGTACCTATAATAAAATGACCAGGAGTTAAACAATTTAAGTCATAAGGTAAGTCTGTTAGTGGATATAAGGGCCTCGAGTTGAGAATGCTTTCAATTTGAGTTAATACAGTATACAAAAATTCGTAAGTTAACTTAGAGTTAAATAAATGTTTCTTAAGTAAGGATTTTACAGATTTTATACCAGCTTCGTATATTCCACCCATGTGGCTAGCTAGAGGAACTGTAAACTTATATTCTATACAATTTAAAGTTGCATAGTCAATTATATCACTATAAGAACTTTTATTTCTAAACATGTTATACAAATCATGCAGTTCAGTTTTTGAACCTTTAAAATTAGTTCCATTATCTGTATATAAACAAGTAGGTATGCCTCTCTTAGAGACAAACCTTTTTAAGGCACAAATAAATGATTTGGATGACATATCAGTCACCAATTCAAGGTGAATGGCACGGGTAGACAGACACACAAATAAACATATGTACCCCTTTGAATACTTGCAATTTCTAACCATTGAACTTCTGATAGAAATGGCACCACTAAAATCAATGCCTACATGAGTGAAAGCACGTGTTAGGTTCACTCTAGGTGCTGGAAGACTTGCCATCTGCTGACCACAGACTTTACCATGGTATCTGATGCATCTAACACATGAGTGAATGCATTTTTTCACCTCACATCTGCCATTTATGGGCCAATATTTTAGTCTAATGTTGTATAGAGTACTTTGTATGCCTGCATGTAGTAATTTGATATGATAATGTTGTATAATTATAGATGTTATGTGATCTTTAGCAGGAAGTATAATAGGGTGAGCCTGATTGTATGGTATGTTTGAGTTTTGTATACGTCCTCCTACTCTTAGTATGTTTAAGTTATCTAAGAAAGGATTCAATTTTCTAAGCGGGCTGGACTTATATGTGTATGACTTCAACTTAAATGAGCTAATCTGTTGAGTATGATTGTCACTGACTGAATGTGTTTGTGTGTCTTGAGAATTATTTGAATGAGCGGACTGTATTTCATGAATTTCCTTTGAAAATGAGTTATACTGACATATTCTAATTACAAAGTTATGGGCTTGTTTAAGCTCATCCATAGATAGGTATGAAGTTTGTTTATTAATTTTATTTTTTATATTATGTACAAATCTAAACAAATAGGCAGTAGACCTGATTAACCTTGTAAAGTTAGAATATCCAGAAAAATGTTCATAAAAGAAATTATAATTTATATGAATTGTTGCAGAGGTGGTAGTTAACATAGTACTCTGATTAGGCAATGTTTCTTTTATTTGACTTTGAGTATATTGAGTGTCCTCAATCAACTGTGGAGTTTGTATGGGCCATGAGGTGATATCATCACATAACCATGATGGTCCCTGCCACCATAAGGTGCATGACTGTAAGATATTAGGCATGACTCCACGGGTGATCAAGTCAGCTGGATTTTGTTTGGTATTTATATAATACCAGTCATTACTTTTGGTGGTGTCTATGATTTGTGTGAGACGGTGTGTAACATAAGTGTCAAGTTTATACTTGTATGGTGATTTTATCCAGTTGAGTACAATGGATGAGTCTGTAAAGAGATAAATTTGATTAACTACTATGATACCTTTTGATGAAGCAATAAATCTATTTGTTAGTTGAGCCAAAAGAAGTGACCCACTTAATTCCAATCTAGGGATTGATTGTTGCCTTTTAATAGGTGATACTCTAGACTTTGCTGTAACCAAAGTACAAGTAGATTTTTTGTTAGGATAAGTAGCCCGTAGATATAAGCAAGCACCATAGGCTTTAATTGATGCATCACAAAATCCTATTAAAATGATATTGTTTGAATGATCTGAAAAACAATATCTCGGTATTTGAATATTTTTTAGGTAAACTAATTGTATAATGAAATTCTGCCACGAATTTTGTATCTCTTGTGAAACAAGACAGTCCCAATTGGTATTTTGTTTCCATATATCTTGCATTAAAATTTTAGCTATTATAGTCACAGGTGCTAAGACTCCTAATGGGTCAAAAATTTGAGCAATCTGAGATAAAATATTTCTCTTTGTGCAAGGCACATTAGCAAGGGTTGGAATAGAGATATGAAGTGTATCTTCAGTAGGCTGCCATTTCATGCCTAGGGTTTTCACTGAATTTGGCAGTGAGAAGTTGCAATGTTGTTGTGTTAAAATATTAATATCTATATTGTTATGTGAACTTTGAGAGTGTATGTGTTTGAATGATGAATCTATGTTTGATATATAAGCATATAATTCTGAATAATTAGATGTCCACTTGTGTAATTTTAATCCTGCTTTGCTCAACAAATCAATAAGTTCTGAGCACAATTGAAAGAGTGTTTCCTTTGACATTTCACCACACAAGTAGTCATCCATATAGGAATTATTTATTATACATTTAGCGGCTAATCTGTGTGAGTTTGCATATGTATTAGCTAAGTGTAATAATGTACGACATGCTAAATATGGTGCACACTTGGTGCCATAAGTAACTGTATCTAATTCAATACACTGAAGTTTGTCTGTAGGAGTATCTCTCCATAATATTCTTTGAAGTTTAGTTTGGTGAGGATTTATAAGAATACCTCGAAACATTTTAACTATATCACACGAAAAGGCATATTTATATAATCTAAATCTGATAATGATTTCAAATAAATCATTATATATGTTCGGACCTTCATATAGTATATCATTAAGTGATACTCCGGAGGATGTTTTGGCACTGGCATTGAATACAGTGCGTAACTTAGTTGTGACATTTTCAGGTTTTAGGATAGCAAAGTGTGGCATGTAGTATGTATTTTGTTCTGTAGGTGAAAAACTTTGAATGTAATGAGCATGACCAAGATTTATAAATTCATGTATGAATGCCTTATATTGGCTTTGTAATTCTGAATCTTTTCTCATTCTGGTTTCAAGTTGTAGTAAAGATTTATATGCAATATTAAATGAATTACCTAACTCTTTGATTCTATTCAACTGTATAGGTAAGTTAACTATGTATTGTCCATACTTATTTTGAGTAGTAGTGGAGTTGAAAAGCTCTTCACAGTATTTATCAGCTGGTGAAAGAATTTTTACCTTAGAAATAGGCTCCTCCTGCTCCCAGAACGCTTGTAATATTTTATCTGTAGAGTTAGAGGTGACAAACATGCTACTATGTGTACTTAGCAGTGTAGGTGGAGAGTAGTGCATGCTGTCCATGGCAACTGAACCAGATACAACCCACCCAAAGGCAGTGTCTATAAGATATGGCAGTTCTGGACCAAGCTTCACACGTTCCGAATGTAATATAGCATAAAATAGTTCAGCACCAATGAGTAGATCAATTGTACTTGGGATATAAAATGTAGGATCAGCAAGTGTTTGTGCTTGTTTGTATGGAATAGGCCAAGCATGAGAATGTATATATGTATGTGGTAGTGGTGCAGTTATGTTGTCCATAATTATCAAAGGAATATTGGCAGAGTAATTATTAAGTTATTTTTGTATCGAGATGAAATAATAGCATTTGCACTTACATGTACTGATTTTTGGCTGTTGCCAATACCTTGTATGAGGCAACCAGAGTTCGTTAGTTTAAGCTGCAGCAGCGTAGCAAGTCTATGGGTAGCGACATTCACTTCACTCCCAGCATCCAGTAGAGCACGAGCATTCACCCACTTTCCTGATGAGCTTTGTATTCGTATGATAGCTGTGGAAAGCAAAATTTGTTTGTTAGTATTACTGGACACTAGCACAGTGGAAGGATGGTTATGAGTTATATCGAGTGACGACTGTGTACAGTCAAGTTGAGATGTAAGCGGTTTTTGTTTGTGTAATGTAGTGCTATTTTGTATTGACATGTGAGGTTGCTCCGTTGTGGTAGAAGCAGGCAGTGTGGAGTGTGCTCCTTGAGGTTTATCCTGTAGTGTAGAAATATAACTAACCTGGGGGTTGTGTTTGTCCATATGTATAGATGTGTGGTGTCTACCATGACATTTTAGACACTTATATTTTGAGCATTTATGCTTAGCTTCGTACGGCTGTAAACAGTTATAACACAATGATTTAGCTTTGACAAGCTGTACACGATTAGCAACAGGTAGTTCCAAGTATTGTGGACACTTGTGCAACATATGTTTATTTTGACATAACATACAAGATATGTCAGGCTGTGCTGATGTTACATGAGAAGTTTTAACATTAAATTTTTCATTACTTTTGTTATCGTTTAATAATTCAAAAGCTGTTCGTCTTAAATTCAAAAATTCTAACAATTCATTCAATGATGCAATAGTATTCTCTTTTCTATTTATTTCCCATGCAGCACGTAAAGAGTTATCTAACTTTTGACAAATTAAATATACAAGCAGAGCATCCCAGCTATCAACAGGTAAATTTATAGATTTCAGTGAGTCTAAGCTCTGTTGTAATGTTACTAAAAAGTCTTTCAAATTGTATTTTGTAATTAAATTAAAACTTAATATGGCTTTTAGATGATAGTTAACTACAATAGATTTATTCTCATACCTTTTAGACAGAATATCCAAGGCTTTTTGATAATTTTCATCGGTAATTAGCAGCGACGAGATAAGACCAGCGGCTTCTCCAGCAAGTGCAGACTTCAAATATTGCATTTTATTGACCACTGGTAAATCTGCATTATCCACTGACGCGTAAAATATGTTCTTAAATGTTGGCCACTGTCTGATATCGCCGTCAAATTTAGGTAATTCTAGTTGTGGTAACTTAACACGTGGCTTCCTCGACGTGGAGTCGTGAATGGTTGTGGAGTTTTGATCAATGTATAAATTCGCTGATTGACGTCGTTGTACATTAGTTAGTTCGTCTATTTTAGCTTTCGTTGAATAATATCTATCTTCAAAGGTTTCTCGTTCGAGATCATGAGCCGCTTGACGATTGGGCTCAATGTCCGCCATTTCAATTTTTAGCTGTATTTCCTCAAACCTGTTGGCTATAGAGTTAATTTCTATTTTCCTGACCTGTAGGTCGTGAATGCTATTAGCATCTGGGCTGTAGCCGTTGACAAAGTTAGTAATTCTTGTTAGTCTCCCTTTGATTGCGCTTCTTTGCGTTTTTAGGGCGTCGAGATCCATTTTGTTGTAAAGTTGTAGTAACGTTGTAGTTTGTAGAAATATACACACACTGATTTGTGTAGCGTTAGCGTATAGCGTCCGCTTTATTTTTCACGTCTTTGTAGCTATGTAAATAGCGAAATGCACGCACAGAATTGAAAAATTTTAGTAAGACAATAATGGCTGCTGCTCTGACTCGGCGAGAGAGCGGTGCGTACGCGTCGAAGAGCGAGCGAACGAAATCCGGTGTACCGGGGCGACCTCTGTTGTGCGCGTGAAGTATCGCAGCGTTGATGATAAAGCAGTCTTCGAACGACTCAATGATTGGCTATTACTTGCGCTGTGTTCACTCACTGTGCGATGTTGTTTGCTAGCTCCGTTGGTGTCGCTAGGCTCGTTCCGTTGCGTCGTCGGTAAAACAGTCGCTTTACTTCACCTTTCTGTTTTTGTATTTGGCGCTGTGTTCGGCGCGTTCTTCCCGCACAGGAGAAAAAATGGCGTCTTGAATGTCGGCGACGATGGACCAAATTATGTTTGGTAAAGCGGAATGAAACACCGACTTGAGTGATTCCAATACTTATTTTATTGCACTTCACATATAAGGATTAAGTTGCACTATTTTAATTAGGTTAATCTTAGTTATAATCACAGTAATTTATTAAAACAATGTGCGAGGCTGTGCTCCGTGCACCGACACAAACGGAAGAGAGGGAGCGAGCGAGAAGGCAAGATAATGTGTGAAAGAGATGGGATTTAGTATTCAGATACTAAACAACCCTAACATAGGGTAGGCTCGAACCCCTCGGTGGGGACGTATATGAGCTGTGATGATGATGATGATGATGAGTATTTCCTCTTAAATATATACGTTGTTTTTACGTCCGGGTGACTTAATTTTATTCCTGTAAAACTGGTTTTTACAGATTTCACAATTTTTTGTTGAAATATTAGCTGCGCCCGCTAAATACGTTTTGCCATAATAATTGTCATAAAACATCCTAGGGGTATAAAAAATAGTTTACGACTTTTTCTCAGACCTGCCGAATATGTATAAAAACATTCATAAAAATCGGTCAAGGCGTTTCGGAGAAATTTGATTACTAACACTGTGACACGAGAATTTTATATATTCAGAGATATTATTGTTACATTATAGTGTGTCCGAATCATCGTCCATTTTTGCGTGCTGTCAACAGCGTCACCAACGCATGAACATTCTCTGCACTGTACAGTTAACTTCGAGATTAAACTTACGGGCTCAGAGAGTAGCCCTTCTGAGATCTGGATAGGTAAATAAAGGAAGAGCACCTCAGCTCCAGCCAAGAATTAAACTTGAAAGTGTAAGAAGTAAATTACAAGCGTGCCCCCGCTTCACGGAGAATAAATAAATTCCACGAAAGGCGTTGTAAGTTCAAAGTTACCGAGTTATTTACACGCGGTCCGGGTTCGGGAGTGGATTGGCGTGAGTGGTGGATTGAGAGATTTTTCGCATAGACCTCTTTATCAAGTTTCCTAAACTTCTGTCGAATTTCAAATGGATCGTATTTTATTTCCTCGTTTACGATATCCGCTTTTGAAATTAAGCTTTTGAGATGCCGGATCACAAAGACTTCTCAGGAAACGAAATGGTTGATTATCTGGCAAGAAAGGGATGGGTAATTCGAGTGCTATTTTTAAATATGCCTGTTTAAATACAAGACACTGGATTCGAACTCGTCATGAGGTGACTGAAGGTCTAAACTACAAGATACAGTGAGTTAAATAACCTTTAGACTCTAAAGGTTCTTTAACTCACTGTATCTTGCACACAGACATGAATACCGTCAAAGCAAGTACGAGTATTTGTTAAATAACATATTTGTGATTTTGAGTTTCAACAATCTGTGCTTCGGATTCTATATTTTCAAGATAGAACAACATATGTGAGCGGAATAGTAGTTTAAGATCTTTACTATATAGTGTTCTTAATATAAATAGAAATTATGTTGGATGTATGATTAAATTTTTAGCCGAACCATCATCTGAGTCCGCTAAAAAAGTTATTAATTTTGCTATCTCTAGTCTTAAGTTGGAGTTGTAAATTAATTATATTAAGGCAAAACGGAGCTGGCATGATCAAACATTTTGATCAAAGCTCCTAAATAAATAAAGAATAAAAAAAAAAGATAGAACAACAACAAGGTAATGCTGCCTGTATCCTAGGCATTATACACGCAAGCTTAAGCGACGAGCGGAACTAAATTAATATTTTGTATTTAAGTCTTTGTTTTTTTATTTTTTGTTACTTAATTTGTCAATCGATTTTATATACTCCTATTAATAATAAAATTAAATAAATTTAGTAAGATACAACTTAGCTGCTGGAATATTCTAGCTAAGTCAAGAAGATAATTATTGCTAATTCAATTTTTATACATAATTAGTGAAAGCACAAACAGCACAAATCCCGACTGAACTCAAATTTAATTTTTCTGTGATATTAAAAAATATCATATTTAGGTGAAACTAAAAAAATGTATTATCTCATCAAGCCTGCTCCCATCTAATAGTCATGAATAGTCTGAGGTTTTAAAACACCTCAACTTAAGTAACTAAATAAAACTAAGATAATCATTTGACATCTGTTTGTGTGGTCTGTTTATAAAACTACTTCACTTATTACAACAATTGTTTTTAAAACCTTCAGATTTTTGGTTTGTACTACGGGTAAATATAAAGCTCCCACTGAAAAATGAAAATAACGCAAGCGAAGCTGCGAGCGGAAAGATAGTGTTATTTATAAATTTAAAAAATACTAAATCAATACAAGTAAAATTCAAGAAGACATTCCATTTCGTGAAGGATGAAATTCTCCTCCTCCCGCCCCAAGTGGAATTGCTTATTGATTTATTAATTTTTCATAAAAAATACAGTATTTGTCAATAAAAGCCACTGACCTACAAACAAATGGATTTCGCGTCCGCGCTCAAAAAGTAGCCTAAGAAAATCAGATCCAAAATTTAAATTCAGTATGATTCAGATCCACCCTCACGCTCGTCATATTGAAGAATTGGTGCAACCGAAGTTGAACACCACAGTAAATTGAATTGTTTAAACGTGCATTGACATTTCAGAATTTTTAGACATTTTCCTTGAAATTTGTACTAGACCTGACGTCTATTTGTTTGTAGGTCAATGATGTAAGCTTTTCCATTCTAAGCACAAAAGCTAGGAAGCTGCGACTAAGCAACGCCGCTTTCCATCATTTAAGCTGACGGCCGCAGCCCGCGTTAGCTGGACCATAGATTACCCTCTAAACGTTATTTAAAGGAGCTCTTTACAGACTTTACAATTTATGGTACGCGACAGAGGCGGCAAGTTTTCCTATCCCATTTAAACTAGGGATAAATTAGGCTCGGTTCTATTAGCTAGCTTCTCGTTTAAGATAGTGATAGTGATAACACGAGAAAGATACCTTACAAATGCAAAATATTTGAAAGTTAACGTATTGTAAAATAAATTATTATTAAACTAATTGTAATGTCAACTCTTAGTTTTTCCCTTTAGGTATTTGTAGCATCTTGATTTTGGCTCAGATGTATGCATTATATTCTCCTCAGCGGACCTAAAAAGGCCGCATTGGCAGAATCATAATATAATTCGTATTATGAATGTAGTGCAATTCATCATAATTATATTATATTAAGGAAATATTCTATTTGACAGCTTGGTATGCCGTATGAATATTCGTAAAATGGTCCACAAATTAGGCATTGCTTAAGTGTCAATTGTGACCATTTTACGAATATTCGTATAAAGCTGTCAAATAGAATTTGCTTATGATGAATTGCGCTCAATTCATAATATAAATCATATTATGATCATATATAATTATTCTGCCAATGCGGCCTTTTTAGGTCCACTGAATATTTTTTTCATGACGGTTAAGTCGCTTTTAAGATATTGAACTAAGATTTTTGAATTCAGAACTTTTTATAACCACCAGGCGGGGTCATAAGACCCTTATTTGACATACCTTACTATAGTAGAGTCACACTACTGACTGCGGCAAACTATCTCAGCCGTCGCATTTTTCTAGCGCGTTTATTTTATTACTTGTGGTCGAATTCGACCCGCAGATGGCCGTTAGTTGTGATAGCGCCGCGTCAAAGGGCCAGGTTTTCTATTAGGCCCGAATAAGATCCCACATTCAGTAATGAAGGGATAACTTTCACGCCAAAGGAAGTATTCCCGGGACGCGTGACTGGAATTGTAAATACGCTCTTATCGATTATGTATTTATTCGGACCGGGACATAAGTTTGATTATGGGGCGCCGGGACACTGGGAATTAATGAAATGTTTGCCGTTCACTCTTTAAGGTCCTATTTGTGAAGCTCAAAGGGTTGGTTATTTATGTATCTACAGTTGCGGGGTGGTTATATGGCGTTAGGAAATCTGGTGCTTTAAACGTGGGTTAAAATTTTAAGAAAGAGAGTTGAGGTAGGCATGATGCTCTTAATTGTCTATTTTTTATTTTACTTTGTTTCCTGATACCAAGGAGACACTGTTTCCGAGCGTCTGCGTAAAGTAGCATTGACGTATTTTGATTTGAACGATAGGCAGTGAAATAATTTACTTTACGTAGTATGATGTTTTATCTATACTTCTACGAGTATATTAATATTATAAAGAGGAAAGATTTGTATTTTTGTACGTTTGTATTGAATAGGCTCCGAAACTACTGGACCGATTTGAAAAAATCTTTCACTAATAGAATGCTACAATATCACTGAGTAGCAAGGGTAAAAAATATTTTCCTACGGGAAAATATGGAATTCCCACAGGAAAAACGAAGATAACGCGGGCGAAGCTGTGAGCGGAAAGCTAATCTATACTTACTTACTATACTAATATTATAAAGCTGAAGAGTATGTTTGATTGTTTGTCTGTTTGGTTGAACGCGCTAATCTCTAGACCTACTGGTCCGAATTAAAAAATTATTTTTGTGTTGGATAGTCCATTTATCGAGGAATTTTTCATTGATTCTCCTCTCCTATTGTTCGTAGCGTTATATTACATATTCGCGTTATATCAAATATGTAATATAACGCTACGAACAATAGGAGAGGATAATCAATGAAAAATGTTGCTAAAACGGGAAAAATATAGAAGATACCACATGTACGGCAGTCATTATACTAACCATCAGGTTGACAGTCTGCTTGTAATGAATGTTACAGTTAATTCTATATGTTTTTTAATTTACACGTCAAATACTACTTAATACTTGCTTAGTAATAGTCAAATAATATCTGAGCATTTCCCGCGAGGGGATCAATTTGATTAGCACCAAATTAACATTCCCTATCCGTAAAGCTTCGCGATCTAACTCGAGATTTCTTCGGATCCATTTGGAAGTTGAAATGAAGATGAATTACTATTAACAAACAACCTAGAACGCCCGTCCAAATAATTAGCACGGATGGAGGGCGCTAGAAGAAAAATTTGTCATCTCAAGTAATGAATGGGCCTTGCAAATCGTAATTAAAGCGGCGAGGGCACGATGCAGAAATATTGTACTTAAATTAATTAAAAACCCCGCCATGTTCGGGTAAGCGCTTCGTCACGTGATTGACATGGGTGGAGGTGGGGAGGGGTGATTAATTCGTTTAATTAAGAGGGGGCGATGACGGTACGTATGTTCCCGTATTTAGAATAAAAATTATTTACCCAGAATCCGGAACGGTTGCCCTTCCACTCCGTAATGGATGACAACTCTAAATTTCAGTTTCAGACAACGCTGCCTTGTCGCGCTGGTAGACGGGCTACCATAGATTAGGTACTATATTTGGACGCTTACAAATGATATTAGCATTTAATATAGAAAACGAAAAATATATATATTATTATATATTTACCTATTTTATCAATCGAAGTATCTCCCACCATTATCTATACGTTTTCACCATTTTTTAGGTAGTTCAATGATTTCATTGCTGATAAAATTGTGGGAGCGAGTGTTCCCTCCCTCTTATAATCCCGGGTCCTTTAAAAGAGGCGTGAAGAAGCACCTTGCAGGTCGGCAAGGTGAGGGTGGCTAGTGCAGCGTGTATTCTCTCTGCTGCACTAGCTATCTTCGCATTTGGACCCCACTTCCACTTACCATCAGGTGGAATGGAGTCATTTGCTAGGCCCACTATAAAAAAAATCAATAAATTCTTTTGGTCTTATTTCTGATGAATATGGTAATCTTTTGGAGCAAGGCCCGGAGAGTGTGGTGGGTCTCGGAGACATTCCAATCGCAGCTCCACTAATTTGCGACTGTCTGTCGTAAAGTATGGGGTCTAGCGTTGTACTAAAGCAGCAGGAGGTTAGAGCGATAACAGTCCCGGCTAGCTTTCCCATCGTGGTTTGCAATTGTTGACAATACAGTAGGCTTACTGTTGAACTAATTCCAATCGATCGACATTGAGATTATGATATTTTGTATGCTTTTATTTCCACATTGGCGCCAAATTGGACCCGTATTGCGCAGATTTGAGTGAACTAAACTCAGTGCTATTTATTTTTTTTAAAGATACGGATCCAATTTTTTTTTATGTAAACGTCGCCCCACACTATGATTTTCTCCTGTGTCGTGGATGCAGTTACAAACATAGAAGATCACATGCACATACGCCCAGACCGAAACAAATTTCTGTAGGCCATACAAAACATTTGTCCCGTACGGGAATCGAACCCGCGACCCGTTGCGCAGTAGGTGATCACTCGACCTCTGCGCTAAACGTGTCGCTAGTGTTGCTAAAAACGCGTACGAAAAATCACAATCTCAATATCGATCGATCGAAATTGGTTCAAAATAAGCCCACAGATCTGCCGAAATCGTCTGGCTGTAGCGTAGTAAGCTATAGTGTATGAAACCAGAACTAGACCTCTATAATATTCACCAATACCTTTTTCTGAGTCAACATTCGCCAGGGACAGGATTTGGCCAGTTCTCAAGAGTTCACTGTAATGAGTGTTTCCGATTGCCATTACAAGATCCATTTTACATCACAAATAACGATACGATTCAAATTCCCTCGTTTTTGTGACGTTTGAGTAATGTAACGCAGCACTCAATGCGTGTTTGCTGGCATGTTTGACTTAATTCAAGCGATTCCTCGAGCTTTTCACTTTTCTAATTTGTTCAAGTGAATTAAAATTGTTTCATAACTTACACTGAAGCTTGCCGCTAGCTTAAACATGGTTGGCGATAGATCATAATCAACTACGGCCTCCGGCGGTCCACGGAGCTTGTTGAGATTTGTGTCAAAATTTCCACACAAACAAAAACGCTCGCACCAAGCTTCCATATACTTGTTCACATCACTAATTCTTCGAGATGTTTCTGCAGCGCAAAACGTCAAATAGTCCGAAAAAATGACCCACTAAATTGGAAACAGAAATACACGAGTCACGAGTCTAAATTTGAATTTAATTAGAACTAGCTGTGCCCACGACTTCGTCCGCGTGGAATAGTAACTCTTGGCAAAAATGTTATACCTTATATAATTAGCTATCTATTAGTGAAAGTCCCGTCAAAATCGGTCCAGCCGTCCTGGAGATTAGCGGGAACAAACAAACAGACAGACAGACAAAAAAAAATTAAATTGTGTTATTGTTATTGGTACCCGATATACATTCATACCCATTTAGTAAAAACTTGTTATTTTGACATTAGAAACAGACACTTCAATTTTATTTATTTGTATAGTGTAGTACTTTTTCTAGCTAAATTGTAGAAATATAGGGAAATCTTAAAGTTAAAGAAAAAAAACAAACTTATTCCTTTAGTCCGGTACAAAATGAAAAGCTTTATTTTTGTAAGTACATAATTATAATTTACTTATGCATATGTTAACACAATTCCTCAATGCAAAGCACTTAACTTAATGTTTAATCAATACAAGCCAAGGGCAGGATGGTTCAGGTTTGTTTGATCAATCTCGGCAGGTAAAAATCAGGTACAAATTGGGTACAAAACTACAAAATGAGGGGCAATAAAGTACACCAACAAATAGTTATAGGTTTCTTTTTTTTTAAATTAGTAGCCTTCCCCGGAGCGGTTGTTAGTGGATCATACCTTCGATGCTAAGTTTCTGCGATCACGGGTCAGATATATAATATTCCTGTTTTATATTAATATATTTAGCTCCACAGAATTCCTCCTTGATAATAGGTTAGTTCATCTGGCTCTAAAGTCAAGCAGCGGAGCCCTACGGCCTCCGGGAACTGCCCTGGAGATTCATAGCACGGTGTTAGGTTAAAAATATAATTAAATATGCCTATGATCTTGAGGTCAGTGGGTCTAACACTGAGTTCTGAAGGAATCCCAGTCAATACATCTGAATTTCAGGTAATAAACATTGCAAGTTAATTCCAAACATAATTTTCAATGAATTGTCAAAGTTTCTTATTGGTTAGTTAATAAAAGGACATATGGAGGGGAGAGCACCTATTTTGTGTATAATTATTGCTATTAATAAAAAGAAAACAGCTTAATTTGTGAGTCATCTGCCAAAGAAGGATGTGAAACTTAATATTGTGAAAATTTAGAATTTAACATGAAATTCGCAAGTGTTACTCAATATATGCCTTAATCCCACTAAGATGCCGTTTACTATCAGGGTTTTTTAATGAAATAGGGGATGAAAAAGGCGAATTTTGGAAATGTAATATGTTTGATTTAATAATCAATTTACCCACAAATAAAAATAAAATCAACAAAATCTGTTTTAAATCATGAAATATAATAAGTTAATTAGATACCTTATTGATTTTTTGCACTTATTGATACAATAAATCCATTTAATTTAATGAATCGCGTGCCGGCGAGTAAATATAGTATTTTTCCCTTAGTTTTACTCTTCAAGCTGAAAACAAAAAGAACTGAATTTTGAAGTCTCACTTCACGCTTTTCAAATTAAATTCACACGGAAAACGGGAGAAATACCTATTGATTTTATTCGCAGAAATGAATATAATACTTTATGATCTTCGAATCAATAACAAATTCCTTCGGTCGATGTCTCACAGACTAAGTACCACATAGAGATAATGTCATAGCTTAGGCGCGTTCACGTACCAACGCTCCACTTGTGCACAGATTTGCGTTTATGTGGAAGCGACGGAACCGAGGTCCGTTTGCTCAATGTTAAGCGCCGTATTGGCGACGGAACCTCTCCTAACACCAAATTCATTTCATAACACTCGTAAGACTCTTAACTTGCTTCAAGATGTGTCAAGTCAACATACGGATCTTTCGAAATTCTACAATATGCAATAAGTATTTCCAGCTAAAGATATAAGTTTGGTTGAAAAACAAAACGTAATGAAAAATTAACCATAAACAAATTGTGAATGCTTTCCAAATTCTATTCGACGAAACCATAATTATATGATCTGTAGCTTTAAGTGTATTTTATTATGATAGGTATGTCTCTACAAATGATCAAAACAAACGGTCTAAATGTCAAATTCCGAATTGTGAGAAAATCAACCCACCTAAATGGAAGCACGGGATTTTGGGCGAAAAAAAACTATCTTTGTAAATAAGGCCAGGATAAACGCGAGATTTATTTTGTTTATGCAAAAATTGAATAATGACCAAAGATAATTGCAAATGTCACTGACGTGACGTGAAACGACGTTGACGTTGACACTTGACATTGATATTGTGAAATTAATTGACAAAGTTGTTGTAATTATGATTTTAGTTGTGCAATTTGTGTTAAAACTACAGTGAAACCAAAGTGTTTTTGCAAAATTAGTGTTTTATGAAATTTCAAGAAAAAACGGTGTTACAATAGATATAGATTTAGAATTCCGAACGAAACATCATATATTACAAATCAAAGTGGCCAGTTCGACAAAACGCTAATTTCATATTTAAGGACCTAATAATTTACCTAACTAGTTAGTTGGAGTACAGGACTGCCTAATCACAAATGACCATGACGACTCTATTGACCCATGAGACGATAACTTAGCATCCCATCTATTTACCGTAAGGTGCCGGATCCATGGCGTTACAAAGTAACGAGCCAAGCTAAATTTTTCCAGTGCCTGGAACTTATGACCTAGGTGTAGATTTCTAGCCTTGTTCAATGCATCGACATTCACCTTCTACTCTGGCTCCCTCTGCCTAACCATATTTGACACGATTCCACAAGTTCCGTTTTTGTTCCGCGCTTTAGTAGTGAACTTACGGATAATAATCTTTGAGCAACCTCGACCGAAACATCTAGGCAATATAATGATATAGAGCTGCTCTTGTGATTGTAAATGATTTTTAGGGCCAAACTACTTTTTGTGTTTTGTCTTTGATAAGCTAGACGATTGGTTCCGATGTTTTGATTTTAGTTCCGATGCCCGTTATTTACCTCGATGTACTGTAAACAAGGATTATGCCTGCACCTCTCACGCTTTCTTCTACCGCATATGTATAAGTAAATGAAAGAATTCGGTTAGAATACAAAATAATTTTTCCGGATAAGCTTTTAAAGCGAAAAAAAGGAGATTTCATTTATAATTTTTATTCATGTTACGCAATGTATGGCGCGCCGGCATCATTTTTGTCCCGCTCACACCGGTGCGCTGACGTTCGATGACCCAAACAGCCGCAGTATGATGGAAATGTAATACGATTTATATTGCGAAGTGTATTTTTTGTGTAATTATTATTGTGTTTGCAGAATATGATTTGTAAACGTTAACTTAGTTATATTACACCAAAAAATTTAGAGAAATAATTCGTTAATTTTATGCATTTTCCTGGAGAAAATTTAGTGATTTTCAATTAAGAATCATGGTCTGAACTTACTGTTAATAAAAACGGGACACCGTCACTTACACCGGGTATATAAAAATGCTTCAAACGCTAAATTCGATAAAATATATTGAAGTGCTCATTTAAGCTCAGCTCGTTCTAATTAGCTTCGAAGGGGCACTTAGCTCTCAATGCACTGTATAGAGAAGCTAAAAGGCTCGGATAATTTTAGATGCATAATTTAATTCTGGAAACGGCGAGCGAACTATCTTAAAAATATTTTATTAGAACTTCGTTGAATACCGTAATGAGTTAACGATTTTTCATCAGCGCTTTAATATGCTGTTATATTTTGCAGAAAGTTTATTTTATAGTTGAAAATACGTAACGGGAGGAAATTTTCAGCATACTTGACATACTCGTAGTGTCCATCAATAAAGCTCTAATGGAGTAAGGTTTGCTTTTTTAGTATTAAATATTTATCATTATAGGAAAAAACTAGTTTATTTTAAAATTAAGTATAAAGGAAAATATGAAAATTTTCTTAAAATGCAGAAACAAGACACACAACACATACTTACATAAGAAATATCGAATTAAATAAACATAATAGTAACAAAACTAACTAAATGGAGAGTCTTACAACCGCACGAAGACGGCGGACCTGCAGGCCAATTATGGATCTTTCATCGTATGAGATGGTATAAATTTTGAGATAAAGAAGTCATGAAATGCTGCATTTCTTATTACCGATCTTCAATAATATCATCACTATGGCATAATTTCAATGATGTTATCATGATATAATGAACGAATGATCAAAAATCTCACCGAAAATCGTATTCCTCGTGTTGCACTATGATATCATATGATAACCATGAGATTGGTAATAGGCCTGCTGACCCTTTAGACAAAAGTCACACGCAAATTTTTCAGCAGTCGTTCTGCAGTAAAAATGTATGGAAATAACATTAGCTTGTGACAAACTCGCGCTATTTTTTCCGCAGCTAATGTCATCTCCATACATTTTTTCTGTGGAACGACTACGAAAATAATAGCAAGTGGAGGGGAACTGATTAATTTTCGTAATTATCGAGCTGTGATTATTGTGTGATCACTTCGATAAATGGTGTCGAACTCTCCTTAAGAATTATAGATTAAAAACGAAAATCTTCCCCAAAATAACCATCACAAGAATTTTCACTGTCAAAGCATTTGCGTGTGCGTACGGTCGGCGAAGAAAGTGGTATACCAGCTTTAACAAAACTTAGCGTATAAACAAAATATTGTAAGGTTGCCTTGATAGCTGTCAGTATATGCAAAAGAAAGTCAGCCATATTCTAAGAATAATAACTAAAGCATTGAAGTAACCATTTGACGTTTGAGCGTACACACTGTGAGACATTTGACAGACAAATTTTTGACAAATTGTCAAAATTATGATTTGCGCAAAAGGCCAAAGAACGTAACTCGTAACCAACCCCCTAGACAAATGCCACACGCTAACTTTTCCGCAGTCGTTCCGCAGAAAACATGTATGGAGATGACATTAGCTGCGGTAAAAATAGCGTGAGGTTATCGTAAGCTAATGTTATTTCCATTTTTTTTTTCTGCGGAACGACTGCGGAAAAGTTAGCATGTGGTATTTGTCTAGGGCCTCGGGACTGACAGAAGTATTATGCAACCAAAATGCGTAGCCGTGTTGGCAGGTTATAACAGTCGATATTTACCACATTAAAATTCGGCACCATAAAGGTAACAAAAGGTATCCATTTTGAAGTCTATATGACGGCAGGAGATACTTATCGGGACATTTTTAGCAACTTTTTGTTTTTTTCTCTTCAATGTAAAATCATGTACACTCTTACAAATAAAAATGAGTTATACCACATTTATTCCACCCTTATACTAGGTATAGTTATACTTAGTATAAAACGAGAATAACTCTAGAATATTTTTTGACAAATAAACGAGGTTTATCTTCGGTATAGCTATTCTTCCGATCTATCAAAATGCACAATATGGCAACAGCGCAATCAAAGAGAAATGTACAAAAAAGTAACATATTATCTGTGAAAGCTGTCAGTTTTTCGACCGGGCGACCGTTTTGTTGATTGGTTGGTTTCATTTCCATATTATTATACTTGTTTATACTTTCGTGTAAATAATTATATTAATTTGAAAATAGTTAAATTTCGATAAAGAACTTTGATTTTTTTCAAAAATGCTGAATAAATCAATTTCGTCTCGGGCGGGGATCGAACCCGTGTCTCCAACGTACCGTATTGACGCTTTGACCACTTAGACCACCGAGCTCTTATCAGCTCCGACGAAATCTTTAACTGTATTGATCTCATTAATTTGGGGGAGGAGGGGTGGGGGGTGGAGATGGCTATGCTCGGAGTTTCTTTACGTGAACGATAAGTAATGATGAGATCCGTAAGAGACGCCGCGTTGGTAAGCCCCCCAAAAGGTGAACCGACGACCTGATGAAGGTCGCGGGAAGCCGCTGGATGCGAGAGGCGCAGGACCGATCGGTGTGGAGATCCTTGGAGGAGGCCTATGTCCAACAGTGGGCGTCTGTTGGCTGAAATGATGATGATGATGATTGATCTCATTTGAACTTTGTTTATTTTTAACAGTGAATAAAGACTACTTTAGTGTATCCATTAACTATATTTAAATATTATAACCTCAAATGACCATAGCAAACAAGCACAAATCGAGTTATGCTAGGTTTATGCAAGGGTGCAGGCTGGTATAACTTCGGAATAACGTTTGTATCAATAGAAATGTCAATTTTATACTCAGTATAAGTTATTCTTGGTTTATTTGTAGACATTTTGCTTATTCTTAATTTATTCTCGAGTTTAACTTTATGCCACGTTTATTTGTAAGGCTGGTAGAATATACAAAAATTATTTGAAAAAGAAAAGGTAATGTGACATGATTATCCTTCTATGCTTTAATTATTGTTCTGAGACTGTATTGTCATATCAATTACTCATTATTACATCACTTTTTTTACGCAGTACATCAGTGTTGGGACGAAATATTTAGCGAAAACAAAGGGAACTGCGAGACTGCCCGCTTGACCAGCGAGGTATGGTACACATTCCCAGTGCGGCATAGCAAACCTCTGGCTCCTCTTTGAAGTGCGGGAATGCCGGCGACCTGCATTCTGCGTTGTTTCGAAGCCGCGTCCTGCCCGAATTGTTTGCGATGTTGCGAAGGTTTAATCCGTTGAAAGGACATCGGATGGGAATGACGTCATGTTGAAACAACTGCTTACCAGAAATAACTTTAAAGTTACAAGTAACAAAACATTGCGCAATAGAAAGAATAAGCTATCCAATCTCTGAGCACAGTTATGCTGTAAACATGTTGGTCAACTTTTTTCCACTTCGTCAGTTGGAGAAATAATGTGTTCGATACAATTCAATTTTTAGATTGTACGGCTTCTGTCAGGTGTGACAATTTTTCCAACGTCGTGTAGCGAAAACACGTTTAAAATTGATAAGATCTGGCGGTAATACTAAAATACTTGGTCGGTTGGGCTACTTGTGGACAACGCAGAGCGGACATTAAATTGTTAGTAGCGACTTGAAATTATGGTTAGAAATTATTTTGTAAAATTGTAGTTGAATTATGTTATTCCACATTTTATCTTACCACATACGGTAGGATAAAATGTGGAATAAATTTGTTGTGGGGAATGTATGGCAGACTTAATACAATTCACATATGTCCTGTCCCTGTCAATCAATAGGATTATAAGGAACAATTTTGTCTGATATATTAAACATCTTTCAATAATTATGTGATAAATTGGTAAAATGAAATATCCTTTCGCTCCTGCATCTTCCTACATTTCTTGTTCACAATTATTGCATATCTTTTGCATAATACCATTCGAGGTCATTTCGGGTTAAAAGCTGAAAAAATATCACTTTCACGGTGCTCCTGTGGGGACGGTGAATCTTTTATAAATGAAAATGATCTAAAACCACAAACTTGATCAAAAGAAAATAACGTATCTTTTAAGCGACTCGTATACATTTTAATATTGTTACCAAAGAAACCCCTTGTCCACAACATAAATCCAATTAGCAAATCGGAGAGTACACGATACAGCAAAAGTAATTAAGACTTTAAACTTTACAGTCCGCGTTAAAGGGACGAGACTAGCGGAGACTTTAACGAACGTGTACAAAACACTTTGAATAAAATATAAACGTGTTTCAGCCGGCTTAATGAAATTTCGCTATAAAACAATTATAAAAACGGGGTCAGCCAACGCGCGACAAATTTCAAACTCTCCGAGCGGAGTCGGTGTTTTTAGTGCAGCAAGCGTTGAGCGAGCTTCGTAATGCAAAGTTGTGCTCATTTGGGTTCACTTTGTAAGCCTCGACTTTCGGTAATCTGAGATTTTTTAATTTTAATTAATTCCTATCTGTGGCGCTGTGGACTCTTGCCTTCCAATCGGGAGTTTCGGGGTTCGAGACCGCCATGTACCAGTGTGTTTTTCGTTTTACGCATTTCATATGTACATTAGTTATAGGGAAAGTTTTAGTGTTTCATTGACTATTTATGTTTGTTACTTTCTACGATGCAAACACATTGTTGAACCGACCTAATTACGGCCACTAAATGGTTTTACCACGCAACTTCTCGCCGGAGAAAGTTCTCGCGAATCTCGCGGTGAAGACAATCGCGCTGCAAACAGAGATTTAAATCGCCGGCTGCAAAATTAATATTAATAAGGGCGCATCTCTCGTTTTGTCTCCATTCAATGGTGCGGATCCCGAAAACAAAGGGCTCTTACGCTCATAACGCCATAGGTACAACCCAGTCGGCACATCAAATTACTTGGAGCAACTTGCGATGTTTCTCACAATGGCAGCTCCACGCTCCTGTATGTAAATACCTAGTCCTTGTTTTGACGTACGTTTCCGCGTGAATGGAACGGCAGAAGTCATTGTTGATGTGATGTAATTCATATAATATTCAATTCATTGAACCCGCTTTTGTAATGCAAACGGGGTTTGAGCCGTTATTTGGAGTCTGCTGAATGAGATGTAGAATTCATATTCATATGTTTTGTACTGTTTTACTTTGTCTGCGAACTTCTTGAAATTTTCAGCGGGGTAGTAAGGAGAAGTACCTTATCCGTTACAGTTACACGAAAATGATTTTAGGAGACTGTCCATAACTTTTTATGGAATTTTGATCACTTTCTGGTTGGCACATGACGATTTGGATATTTGATCCTATACCATTCTAACGCAGCGGATGTATTTTTATTATTTACATAATATGCTTCCAGCAAATCTAAACGTTCTAAATTGGAGGTAATTTTTCACTTATCAATAGCTGTATAATTATGCACTTATTGTAAAATTCACAACACGCTCAGAGCTTTTCTGACGCAACAAAACTGTCAAGATTGTTTTTATTTAATAATAACGAGTTCGAAATTTGATTTTTTTTTAAACTTATCTTTTTATTCAGTCAACAAAAAGATCTCAACCGCCACAAAAAAACTTTTGCATAAAATTTTCATACAAAATGTACGGGAAAAGTTTTTTGCAATTTGTGACTTTTTGAGTACTCCAACGATGGTTGGTCCCATAGAAATTTTTGATCAGTATTAGAAACAGGATTGATTGGCATCAAAAAATGTTTTTATGTAAAATGGCTGTTTTCTTGCTAACTGTACATTTTTTGAAAATCTGTGAATGGGGATCAAAATTCCAAAAAAAAACTAGATCATTTTCGTGTAGCTCAACGGATAAGGTACTTCTCCTTACTGCCCCGCTGAAAGTTTCCACCCTGTATATTTGTGGGTTTCCAAATATGTTTTTAGATTTCTTTGTCAGCCAACCTCATAAAACGATGTCCGAAATGTTTTACTGATCGCCAATAGTAAATTATACAACGAAGGCTTGAAGTGACAGATAGTGATGAGTGACTTATCATGCACCTTGGCTATTCAATTTGTTCACGAATGATTGTTTAAAAGATTAAAAAAGGGCCTTTAAATTTATTCTTAAACCTCTTTCACTCTAACAGTTAACTGTCAAGTGCCTCCTAAATGCTGACCATCAAATTATTTTCAGCATCGTCAGGGAGCGAATTGCAAGTCACGGTTGATTGTATGCATAGTGCATTAGAATGAAAGATATAAATGAAAAAAATGTATATAGGCCAAATGAAAGTGATGATAATTCAAAGATAAGGAAAGATGAATGAATGAATGAATACTTTATTATTATAACAAATTTAAAAAATATACAAAAAGAAATTCTTAATGGAGAAACAAACGGTGGCCTAATTGCCAAAGCAGCAATCTCTACCAGACAACAGATGGGTATGGAATTTTGACGGGTAAAGTATTACGGAAACCTATTTTACGTATTTAAATATTTAACCTAAATACATGTTTTGATAATGAAATACATAAACTATTATGGTGTTGGAGATATTTCCATAAGTGTTCACTTGCAGGAAATGCTTTTTCGTTCAGTTGGAAAAAAGCATTTCCTGCAGGCGGCTTAGATGGTAAGAGGAAATGAAGGCGTTTACGCATTTGAGGTGTATGTTTGTTTACAAGAGATGGTAACTACAAGTGCAAGCGCACAGGATAAACAATTGGTGACGTATACATATATGAACCGTTTCTTCCCCACTGCTCAACTCGGTTGCTCAACGCAGTAAAGTTGAGCAATGGGTAATGAATGGGTAATACCCACGGCTCAACTAGTAATTGCTCAAGTATGAGTAGTTGAGCAGTGGATAATACCAATGGCTCAATTGTTAATAGCTCAACTTACATTACAACTCGGATACAGCATAGTAGAGTTTCCTTGTTTGCGGACGACTTAAAGATCTATAGGAGTGTCAAGACCGCAACTGACGCTGATCTTCTACAAACCGATCTTAACAATGTCAAAGCATGGTGCTATGATAATGGAATAACTCTCAATGCAAAAAAGTGTTTTCACATAAGCTTTACAAAAAAAGTGAGACCACTTGAAACTGAGTATGTCCTTGATGGTTTGGTTTTGTCTAAGGTGAACGAAGTTCGAGACTTGGGAGTGGTAATGGATCAAAAGCTAAAATTTTCTGCTCACGTGGATGGGGTGTTTAAAAAAGCTGCTAAGATGCTGGGTTTTCTTAAGCGCAATTCAAAAGGGTTTAGGATGCTGCGGACAAGGTTAGCTCTGTACAACTACTTGGTTCGCAGTCATCTAGAATATGCTAGCGTGGCTTGGAACCCAGTCTATGCTTCTTCATCTCAGCGCATTGAAAGCATACAACGCTCATTTACCCGTCATCTTGCGTTTATCACTCCTGGTATTACTCACAATCGACCTTATGAGCAGAGATTAACTTTTTTCAAGATGTCAACTCTGCGATACCGACGTACTGTTGCGGACTTGCTGTTTTTACACAAGATTCTAAATAACAAGGTTAAGTGTACTAACATACTGGAGATGGTACGATTATCTGTTCCCTATCACTATCCCCGGAAGCTCATAACCAAAACTTTTAGTCTGTTTCAATCTAGAACTAACTTAGGTTTGCATCATCCCCTTTCCAGAATTTGTTCTACCTACAAAGAAATAAATGCTAAATTACCGGATATTGATATCTTCAATGATTCTTATATACAGTTCAGACGTAAATTGCAGAAATCTATCCCTTAAGGTCGAGTTTTTATTATAGTTAGTTTTACTTAGTTTAGTTTACTTAGTTTTAAGAGATCTTTTGTTCATTTACTGATTATAAAATTCTGCAGCAATTGTTGTGTACACTTTTAAGTGGCAAGCATATAATGACTGATGTATTTTTTGAGTTAATTGTATGTGTTTTCATATGTATTGCTGTAAGTGTGCCTATTGGATAAATAAATAAATAACTGTTCCATTCAACGAACGTTCCATTTTTCAACGATAGTCGGGTCGGCCACCGATATTTTTTTGACCGAGTTTTTGTATTTCGTGTGAGTTGTAACGAAGAACTCCATATGTTTCACTAGCTTTCCGCTCGCGGCTTCGACCGCGTTATTATTGTTTTCCCGAGGGAATTTTATATTTTCCCGTAGGAAAAATAATTTTGTAGACTATTATATAAAATTTATTATCCCAGCTATATATTAGCTCAGATAATAAATTTCATAGAAATTGGAGCAGATTTTAAATATTTTCCGTAGATACTTTCAACCCCTATTTTGCACCCTAAGGATGTGAATTCAAATAAACCATGAAACACGTGTCCAATGAAATGTTTTTAAGAGCAGGAATCTCAAGTTTTATAAAAATGCTTCAATAAGCTCATTCATATAATCATCAAAAAGAAAAATTCGGTTTTCGAATAACTATAAAAACAACCAAGATATTATAAGGTCTTAAAGATTTTTCTCCATCTTAAAATGCTTGTATCTAATGTATTTCTAAGCCGATTTTAACTCTAATTGCACATGATTGCATCTTTTTCTACGGTATTTTAACATTTTAAGACGAGAAGTGAAAATTAGAATTCAGTCATCATCCCAAAGCGTACAAACACAGCAGAGCGAGGGTGCTCATAGTTGAACTATTATAATATTATCTGCGCAGTAATTGGAACACGCGAACTCAGGGTGTTAAACACTTTGATTATCATTTCAAAGGACGGACATAAGTATATGTATGATTGTGGAATTTGTTCATCTCCGTTTTGAAATTTAATAGGTGTAAAAAGCGCGTTTATTATCACTTTCCAGGTGTTTTTATGTCTCTAGAAAGCAAAAAGCGCTAAGCCCATACTTACTGATATTTTGTTTTGCAAAGTATAATAATTGTGTATTATTTTTTCATGGCTTAATGATTAAAATAAGAGTGTTGCACTCCCTTAGACATTTAAGATACTTGATATTGTATAAAAGTTGTTAAGATTTGGCCATGAACTACCCACATAAACAATAATTTTCTATTACCTACCCCAATGCCTTAACGTCTTTTGTGTTACCATTTCAATTATTTCCTATTTGTGTAACATTAATAGGTTGTATTGATTTATTTTATTCAAACTTTTGGGTCTGGTCAAAATTAATTTAACAATTTCGATTTTTCATTGACACGATATCTTTTAAATGACCATAACATGGGTAGGTTTCGTCTTGATAGGGTATTGGCCAAACAACTTGTATATCAAAACCCCTGTTATTTTGTGGTTTCATAAAAGAATCCATCCATCACCGTAATTATTTTCCTCGTGTAGGAACAAACAGTTCACATACCGCCATTAATACCGAGGTCTAATTTAATCAGCACAGACATCTTACCCACTTACTTACGACACGGCATAGTCAAGTCAAGGGGATAAGTAAATATAGTTTATTAATTATCATTAATACGACAGCCGAAGTCGAGCATAAATTTTGTCCTGTAGCATCTAATGCTCGAGTTCCACGTGCTTTGTAACGCGTCAATGAACGCAATAATTTTGACACCACACATAATAATATGCCAAGTTTTTGCGCGTTAAAAGCATCACCACTTCGCTGGTGCTGACTCTGATGTTAGCCTCGTTTTGCGTTTCTTGTAAGAAATGTTAACATTTTTATCCGCGCTAATTGTTGAAAATGAATTGTTTGGAACTGATTGCCCCATCTACATAGTCCAGTAACTTAATATTTCAAAAAATACAAATCAGAATCGGCTAAAATTATAAATATCTTTCAATTTATATGTTAAATTCACTGAAAAATCTTTTCGATTCATGAAAACAAGACGCCAAATGTCAAATTTGCTGTCAAAAAGTGGCATCATTGGGCCCATCTATTTAGCATGGGTATTTGATGTTAACTTTTCGTGGCAAAAATGTTTAAATGGAGCACACGAAACCAGCACGAAAAGTTAACGCCAAAAGTTAATTAAACGCGTTGATATCAAAAATGTTGAAAATGTTGCAAATCCGTGGTTATCTGGAGCGCACCTGGTATATGGCAGTGGCGTTAGACAGTAATAACTTTGTAGCGAACTCCGCGTACGTTGCCACTGTTCAAGACGTTATTGAACGCGTTCCAAAACGTATATCGCGACGCAGGCATTAACACTAACATTAACGCAGGAGCCGGAACATAATGCACGAACAGCAGCAAAAACTGTTGGCCTATCAAAAGTAAGGTCTCATTAAAACCGGGATAGCTGGTCACATTATATAAAACGCAAGTGAATTCGGAATATTGAACTCACCTGTGGGATGGTTCCGCTAAATACCAGCCGGCTGCTTCGGATCCTGTACACCGCCGAGCTCGTATGTTTATTGCTGACATGCCATTTACATAAACTAAGCTTTACAGCCTCTTACAATACAGCAATATAAAAAAATATTTATTCAAATATTTAGTACACAATACAAAAAAGGTATGTACGAACGGCGGATTTAACCATGGCGTTTAACAGTCAAATAAATGGCGGTGCTTTTTAAAACACAATAATGAAGTGACTAATGATATTACATTTAATAACAAATAAAAGAAAAATAAGTAATAAATATATTTATAGAGAGGACCTCTGTAGGGACAGTAAGCTCGCATTCAAGCTTTACATTCACACTACGGAAACCGCCACTATTACGAGCGTCATAAGAAAGGTCCAAACAGTATTAGCTTGACAAGGAGCTTACAGTACATATTTATAAAAGGATTTGGTGAGTGACTGACTGAGTAACAACGTAGATCCTAAACTACTGGAGCTATTAGATGCATAAAATTCAATACAGAGATTCGTTGACTTATGTAGGCGCCCACTAAGGAAAGATTTTTTAAATTTCGACAGGAAACTGAAAAGTCCCCATCCGAGAAATATGTAAACTACAGTGTTGAGCTTTATTAAAGGGAAATGGAGCTCATGGGTACAGCTTGTTTGCTATAAATAAGTAATCGATCTCTTTGGGATGTCACACTAAACTGAGAGACTCATCATCACATCTCATATACGTCCTTACCGAGAGGCTCGATCTTACCCTAAGTTAGTGTGTACCCGCGTCTCCGTAAACGAGGCCTTAGTCAACCACTCTGGCCCAGTGCAGATTGGTCGACTTCACATACACCTGTGCATTTATTCGCACATGGTATGCAGGCTTCATGGTATTTTCCTTCATTGTTGGAGCGTCGGATAAATGTACGTCATATGAAATTCTAAAAACGAAAAACACATTGATACATGGCAAAAATAACTCGAACTGAAAAATATAGGATCTAAGACAATGTTTCTACATCGTTACTACTTTATATCACTCTGATATATTTTAACGGTCAACCAAGAACACAATCTACACATGTTTACAACCAATGAAAGCTGCAGTATCTCATAAAGCTTGTCACACTATTTCCACGTACACTGTGTCACAGAAGCGGCCATGAAAATTAATGCGGAGCAGCAAGTAGGCGATGCTTCCCCAATAGCCGGCGGAGAGATTATTTTCCCAGCAATTAGTCGGGGCGGTGCTGAAATAGTCTAATTAATAATTGACGCAACTTTAGGTATTGCCGACGTGTTTATGTGGGATTGTGCGTCGGTTGTTTCATGTTTAGTTTTGTGGGTTAAGTATGTTTTGGTTGCAGACTGCGGGATGAGATTAGTTAAAAGGGCGTTTACCTTATCAATTTTAGCTGGCAACAAACTAGTGCAGGCACAATTTGATAATACTTTCCATTAAATAAAAACATTCAATATTTCGAATGTCACTTTGCCCTACAGCGTATAATTGTTTACTACGCAGATTATAATTATTTTGTTAGTCCAGATAAATACAGGTTTTTTTATTCTTGTCTTGACCATACCAGCCCTGACGAAATTTCAACTACTTACCTACTTATATTAATTTCTTTGTGTACCTACTTTGTTAAGCCCGTTAATGACTACGTTATAATAGTTAAGACATTAACGCGGTATGTTTATGACGCGGATTCAAATCCCGCCCAAGTCGATTTTTTAATAAAATTATTTATTTTTCAAAAATATTTTTTAATAACGTTGTATAATATAAAAACACAATCAACTTGTTGGTCGAACATTCTTAGTAAATTTTGATATTTTTTCCATTAATTTATTTTTAGGTCATACATTTTATATAAAATCTAGTGAGAGTAATTAATTTCATTGTAATATTAATTCTTATAAATTTCATTGTAACTTTCAAAATAAATATTATTTATTCCGCTCAACATAACATTTTAGAGACATGTCATATTTATGTATATTAAAACACATGTACAAAGGCAAAACATCTCTTTGAGAGATCCCTCCTAGTCAAGCCCTGTATATAGCAAACAATTAAATAATGCGAAATTATGTACATATAAGCTAGTTGCCTCAAAACTCTATGAAGCTATAAATAGAGTAGGCACCAATTCACTGGATTTGAAGATAAAATAATTCCGGAATGGTTTCGGCTTCGCCGCCATTTTGCGTCGAAAAATGGGCCGTCCCTCTGCGAATCATCTTTGATGTTTACAAATGTTGAATCCTAATTATTTTCTTTCGGCTCAACTGATTTCACGCATGGGTCGTATCAAAGACTGCTGAATTCACTGGTCGCATAATTTTCTAGCCTTATTAATTAGGAGATTTTTCAAAATATGTGTTTGGTTCTACCGATTCGGCGATCTACGGCCTATTTTCTAGCTTTGGTTGCTAATTAGAACTGTCATTTTTGAAAGAAACTAAACACTTGTATCTATAGTCAATTATAATCGCCATTATCGCAGGCTGGACGCGCGAACTACTGCGCCACCGAACGCAATAATAAAACAATTTTTGTATGGTCACATCACAGTACTTATTGTATAAAAATCACAAGTTAAGTAATGACTTTTACTCAAGTAATTAGTACTTTTAATTAATAATTGACTATACGAGTGTTAATATTCATTACTGCTATCATGAACGCCGCCGTAACACATATAATCACTAAACTAGTAATGGATATAAAGTTTTCCGACGAAGTTAGCTCTATTTTTGAATCATTCGTATTTTCATGTTGAGCGTCGCTTGCCCTTAGTCTTTTCTTATTTTGTTTCGTTTTCGACAAACATCAAAATTATATTGATTGTCGTCGTAACATTCTATTGATTTTTATCGACAATGACACTACATACTACATTTATAGAAATCGAGAGTGGAACTACGTTTACGCGCGTATATAACGCTGGACAAGCGCAGACTATGCTTGACGAGCGCCGTCTACAACGCTTTACACACGTATACAACACTGGACAGGCGCTGACTGTACTTGGTGAGTGCAAAATACACGAGCGCAGACCACGCTATACGCGCATATACATCGCTAGACAAGCGCAGATTACGCTTGATGAGCGCACACTACGTTCGAAGAGAGCACAGGCTACGCTCGACACCAGACAAATAATTAAAAAATAGAACCCCTGATTTGTATTAAATCTATTAAATGGACAGATATGTCCAACCTCCGACAATACAGTACTGGACCAGTGTAATGAGTGACGGCTCAATCCATTCTTGTCGGTGGTTGTCGCCCAGTAGTGCGCGTATCACAGCTAAGATGATAACGATGCATAGACAGTGTCTATTCATCGTTATCATCTTAGCTTTTGTGTCTATGAGACACAAAAGGGTAGCTTTTACAAACGAGTGACACTGAAGCACTCATAGACAATCGCACTGTGATTGCGGTCGCTGTTGGAAAAAACGCTAGCAATGTATGATTTATCAGGAATGTTACTATCAACGTGAGGGTAAGATACATTTACAGTAATTTTTAAAATTAAATGACAGCTCTTCACGAGATGAGGGCGAAGAACCAAGCATTCTTGCATTATCACAAATGGAGAAAGTATTTTTATTAATTCAGTTTATACATGCACATAGTTATCTTTTGGGTATTATTATTATTTGCGTTTTCGTTTCTTTGAGTATTCTAGTTTTGCGTGTGAAATTGAATGGATGAATAAATGTATACCTAATTGCACAAAGACCAACATAAAAACGACAAAAAATATAGAAACATTAAGACCAAAGGCGGCCTTATTGTGAAATAACAAATTCTGCCAGGCAACCTTGGGACTAAGTAAAGTGTAAAAGTATAAAATGGAGCGGGAAGTACATTACATAATACATAGTTACAGTTAATATAGTCTAATATGTACATAATTAATGAATATATTATTATGAGAATTACAATATACTATATTACAAAAAGGATATGTCAAGGACAGTAAATAAAGTTAAATAACTATACTTTAGATCAAGAAAATATTATTTTTCCAATGTTGTTTCAAATACAATGAGATTTACGTTAAAGTTACACAAGCATGCTATGCCAATATGAATATTCATCAATCACAAAGAACTGAAAGTTTATTTACATAGTGTAGTGTAATAATATAATAATACCATATCGGCCCTTGAAACAGATAGCACGGATAGCGAAGTATAGGAGAAAAAGGTCAAAAAGCTTCAGGGTAAACTTTCGGGCCCAGATCCTAGGACTTGATGTATTATTACTTTGTGTGTTGGTAATCTTTTATGTAAATTTTGCTGGGGAAGGGACGATAAGAAAATCCCTCAAAGTTTCCTGCTAACTCGGTAAAGGCTTTTCAGAATCGGCATAGTGGAATAATTTAATCGGTAGGAATCAACAAATATAAAAAAATATGATTTTGAAGACACTTTTGTAGCTGTATTTATTATTACAATCTTAATCACTATAAGGTACTCGTATGAATTAGCTCCTGTTTTTGACATCGTCATAAAGTCACTACAGTCGCCATATAGTTTACCGGAGGAAGACTCTGCGTCATCTACTTGGGTACCTCCGTCTTACCTATTTCTGCCGCACAGCAGCAGTACTTTCATTGGTGTGTTTCGTTTCAAATGGTAAGATACGGCAGTGAAATTACTGGGTACCGTGACTTAGTAGAATCTAATGTCACAAGTTAGCAACGTACACTGTGGTTCGCGTCGGGGTTGCAGACTTGCTGCAAATCTCACAAATACCACAAATGTACTATAGGCGACTGTTACCACTTACCATCAGGTTGGCAGTATACTTGTTTGCCAACTTAGTTGTATAAAAAACTACATGTAGATCTTGTAAGATTTGCAACTTAAATCCTACAAAAGCCCCGATGTACTAGTATGTTGCGTTTTAAGACACGGTACTCCAGTAATTTCTTTGTCTGTCATACCCTTCAATCTGGAACTCAGCAATGCAAGCACCGCTACTTGGAGACAGACATAGGTAAGATAGAGGTACCCATTAAGATGACACTAGTATTGAGTATTTTTTTTTATTGCAGAAAGTTGACAATCTGCAACCCCCACAAGAATCACAGTGTACGTTGCCAACTTGTGACACAAGATGTAAAGTCACAGTACCCAGTAATTTCACTGCCATATCTTACCCTTCAAACCGGAACACAGCAATGCAAGCACTGTTGCTTTGCCGCAGAAATAGGTAAGACGGAGGTACCTAAGCAGACGACCCTGGTACAGAGTCTTCCTCCAGTAATCTCCTTCAGGTAACCGGACTTTTGCCGGAGGGAGACTCTGTATCAGGGTCGTGTGCATGGGTACCTCCGTATTACCAATTTCTGCAGCAAGGTAACAGTTCTTTCATTGCTATGTTCCGGTTTGAAGGGTCAGATATGGCATTGAAATTACTGGGTACCGTGACTTTACATCCTAAGTCACAGGTTGGCAACGTGCACTGTGGTTCTTGTGGGGGTTGCAGTTTTGCTGCGATTCTCACAGGAACCACATGTATTTATAGGGGACTGTTACCACTTACCATCAGGTGGGCAGTTTGCTTGTTTGCCAGCTTAATTGTAATAAAAAAATGTAAAATTTATTGTAGCTTCCATTTCGTTTCTAGATTTATTTTCACATCAAACTGTCCTTTTCAGTGACGTTTTGTGGGCTGTAGCCCTATACAAAGTAGCTTTCTATTCACAGAGTTTTCTATTTATCTTATAACTCTTGTACGTGTAACTGAAGACCCAACTCAACTCGTAGGAGCGTCGGACATTAGAAAAGCACGTTGGTACATAGCAGGATCGAACCCCGAACCTGCCGATTAGAAGGCCAGTGCTAAGTCTACAGCGCTAGCGACAATCACAAGCGTTATTCACATGAAATTTTGTTTTCTACTGTAGTAAACTTAACAGAAAGTATTTTTTTCTAAGCAAAACAAGGAAATTTTAATACTGAATTTTATTTGCACGAGTGCGACATATTTAAATAAAACCACACTTTTTAGATTTACCCGAGTATATTTGGTTTGAAACATTATTTGACACCCACCAGCATTAGTAATCCCCTGAACATGAATGCTGAAAAGTTGGAAAAGTCCTCGAGCTAAATAATTAAAATGTTTAAAGCCAAATATACGCGAGTGAATCCGAAGAGTGTAGTTTTATTTCAATGAAAATTTTAATGAAAAGTCAGTGCTCTATTGATTTATCAGGAACTGGGGGACATTAATGAAATTAGACTGTTCAATCAAAACCACTATCATGCGCCAGACCTCTCGTAATTCAATTGTAAACTTCAAACAGATATTAATCTACCTCGTTGTGTGGATTGTAGGTGTAATTCCAGTCAATCGGTGGCCGGCCTGTAATTCTGTAATCCCCGGATCCCGTCCTCGGGCGGGATCCCTTGTAAATTACCAATCTCGGGATAATATTTACCTGCGTGACGGTCAGGGCCGGCGCGTCGCCGATCTGTTGCGGTTAAGTTGGACTGAAGTGTTTAATGTCGTTTGTCTGTGGTTTGAGTCGGGGAGCTGTGTACGATTTGTTTTTAAACGTTATTAGCTGCTCGCATAGGTTGATCCGTATTTAAAATTTACCATTTAACTCAATAATAACATAATAGAAAGGTGTAGATAGTTTTGTCGTGCTACGTTCAGAGCGCTTACAACCCATTCTTTTTAGAGTACAAGGGGAATATTATGACGTCTTAATTCCAGGCAGTTTTCTGAATTGTTATAATGCCATTTCTTTCTCTTTGTATAATGAGTTAAAGAAAGGCACTGTTAGCAATTCAGAAAACTGGCTGGAATTAAGATGTCGACGTCTTAATTCCAGCCAGTTTTCTGAATTGTTGCCATTTCTTTCTCTTTGTATAATGAGTAAAAGAAAGGCACTGATAGCAATTCAGAAAACTGGCTGAAATTAAGATGTCATAAATTCATAATACACGCCCAGTACGTCAATAGAAAAAATGAACCTTTATAGGATTACTAAGATGTCCATCTGTCCCTCAAACCCTTTTTCTCTGGAATACATAGAGATATCAAACTGAAATTTAAATTTAAGACTCCAGCCTGCGGTTTCGTTCAGTTGTGAAGATATCAAACTTGAACGTCAACACAAACAAAAGATATGACCGTTTATGTAGCATATTTTCGCATACTTTGCGATTTCACAATATAGAGTATTTTTATGTGAGGGCTGTCTGTTTTGGTGACAGTGCGCATTTCTTCCATGTACCTAATCAATATTTTATTTTTTTAAAGAATCAAACAGCTCTTATATCACTTACGATTAACTTAACAATAAGCATAATCATTAGCCAAAACAGTATCCAATATTAAAAAAATACATAAGGCGGAGACTTAATTATCAATATTGTAGTAAACAAATGCAGATTATTAGAATTTATTTTTTGGATTTATTATTAATTCTTATTAACTCTTTTTACAAAAGAAATAAATGTGTCAATGTGACAATAACGATCATTGTGTACGTTGCATGCTCGGACGAGAAATCTATTTTTAGAGTACCTAGTTAGTTTTACATAACGGTGTAGTGAAAACTGCCTTAGAACGAGCACTCAATCTCGGGCACCGGAATGATAGACGACTGAAAAGATAGGGAGAATCTACATTATTATTGAGAATTTTGAATAAAAATATCTGATCCCTATGTTCCTGGTGTAATTCTAGGGTCTAAAGTCGCGTTGTAGAGCCCTTGAATCTATAACCCAGTCTTCTCAAGAACTTTTTCTGAATGCTTTCAACCTGATCAATATTAAAAGGATGTGAAATATTCATAATAATATTCTATCTAGCACAAATTGTTACGCTTAGCAGCGTATGTCGGGTGGAAGCTATTTCGATATTTTTGTAAAATACAAGCAAAAGATTCGTGTCTTTTTATTTTTAATGACCTAATAATACATAAGCGTGAATTTATCGCATAATCTTCACAATTACCCTTTTTAGGGTTCCGTAGTAAACAAGGAACCCTTATAGTTTCTCCATGTCTGTCTGTCTGTCTGTCTGCGCTTTTATTCAGAGACAGTACTAAAAAGCTGTAATTTGGTATGAGTATGTATATTAATCATGCTAAAAAAGTGGTGGAAAAAACATTGAAAAAAAATTTTTTTTAGGGTAGCTCCCATACAAGTAAAGTGGGAGTAATATTTTTTTCTTAACTTACCCATCGCGTGGGGTATTGTTGAATAAGTCTTTAAAAAATAATGTAAGGTTCAGAACACCATTTTTTGATTTAGAGATCCGTTTCTGAAATATTTCTGAAATCTGAAATTTTTGTGACCCCCTCCTTTATCTGGTAAACGGTTATATATGGACACGTGAAAAAAATTACAACAGAATTTTTTTCAAAACAACAACAAATTACTACAACAAACATTACAACTAAGTACAAACTAATGAGTTATAGATGACTAACTTATAAAATGTACTCGGAAAAGTAAAATTTCATTGAAAATTAGTACTGAATATAAATTAACGAACCACGTGAAGTTAAGGAAATATAAAATCATTGCAGCTTTAATAATAATAATAATGCCTAATTTAATAGCAACGTATTTAGTAACCACCACAATCACCCTAACATAGGGTAGGCTCGAACAGCTCGGTGGGGACGCATATGAGCTGTGATGATGTATTTAGTAATCTGTGGCAACGTGTTGTGAGGTGTGAGTGTGAACACAAAGTTGGCATTTGCAACTACGGAACCCAACACTGCGCGTGGCTCGACACGCACTTGGTTTAAACTATAGTGGACATACACCATACTGTGGAGCACAATATTCTATACTCAACGACATCCGCATCAACGATATTATCATTATTACAATTTTTGGTTGGAGGTAGAGCTTCTGAGCCCGCACGACTAGTTAAAGTTCCCCGTCTTACCTGAGTTTGTCACCATAGTAGCAATGTTGGGAGGATTGTTGCATTCCGACATTTAGAGGTAAGATAGCCAGTTCCCCAGTTGTTGAGTAGTCCAGGCGAAGCTCACTTCCACCTTCCCTTATCGTCCCTCACCATCAGGCGAGGAGTTTCGTCTTCTCACTTTAGCAGTAATGAGTGGGTACCTACCTTTGCGTATTGGTTATGAAATTTTTGGTTATGAGTGGGTACGAGACCGATGAAGGCCAAATATGTAAAAAATTCAGTAATTTAGTCGTGAAACGGTTTCCTTTTCAAGCTAATTGTACATTGATCATTCGCATGAGGAAATAATCTTCATTCGTTGTGAAACTAAGCGGACTTGTCGTGTACTAACCCTTTGAACGCCTGTACACGTGAGTCACAAATATTATTTTATGTCCCATATATGTGAAGATACACAGAACGAATTAAGCGGCAGAGGCTTACAAGCAACGCACTTGTATTGTCGCATAAATAAAAATTATACCCTCAACAGCTCCTCCTCAGGAATGGCCCTGAGTTACGCGCACACATAACATTTTATTGCTTTGTGTTACGAATGTTACTGGTTTTTTTTAATTTATTATATTTGAAGGATACATTTCTATTCTTTTTTAAGATCAATATGGCTTCCATATAAAAATCTCAATTCAATTCATTAATTTGTGATACACAGGTAGAATGAGGTCTTTACATATAAAATAGTACAAACTGTGATCAGCCTTGTAGGCGTACAAATTAAATTTTAAAGCGTTTAACGCAATGTCAACTCTAGTTATTGAAATTTATTATATTGTAATCTTTGAGTTCGCATGTCAAGAAAATATTAGATATAAAATATAAAACAGATATTAGACGTTATTATGATTATAGAATTCCTCAAGCTTGTAAAATTGATTATTAACTAAAAATACAAGTAATTTCTTTTTAAATAATGTACTTAAATTCATTGTATTTTTTATATAATTGGGAATTTTATTAAAAAAATTTGGCGCCATAGCAAATATACTCTTTCTATATAGATCTGTCTCAATGGATTCTCTAGAAAATTCTCTTAAAATCATACGAGTCTGTAATTACCTGTAACTGTACGAGTAATTTTGTTATAAATACTTACTGTAACGTTTTTTTGTAACACTCTATTTTAACGTAAGTATAGTTTTTATCGGCTACCCTCTGTCTCCACAGGGTCCTATAAGGAACTTCGTTCGAATAAATAATTAAATATTTGACAATATAATCAAGTTTCCTTTATTTAACGTCTGTAAGTTTTGAATTGTAAATCGACTTTAAATAAAAGCTCACGAACAATATTGCAGTGCCATAATAGATTTCATGACTTAAATGAAACGACATAAAAGCAATAAAGGAATGTAAATAAATATGAACGCTACTACGGCTTCGAATCACCATCGCTGTTGAAGCAAAAACAAAGTGCCTAAAGCCAAATACTGAAATGGGAAGACAAAAGTTAGTAAGCGTTTGTCATGGCTGCCAGTGCGGCGCGCGGCGTACGGGTGATATGTCAAAACCGGCGGCGCGCCGCGGGCGCAGCTGTCACGCGTGACAGCTGACAGATCAAAGCTTTGTACGTAGTCTTGTTTGCGCCGCGGGGAACATGCAGTTTTGGCTGACGTTAAATACTTGCAACACAAATCATCTAATGTAGGTACTTGTTAATACTCGTACGTTTTTGTGGTATGGCGCAAGTTATTTGTTTATTTCTAACACTCAACTTAACTACTAAATCATTCTAAGTTCATATTATATTTTTTAAAGAAAATCGCGGGGTGCAGCTTTTTTTTTCTCAAAATGTATTTATTTCTTTATTTAAAACAAGTTTGTACCAAAGGGGACTAATAGCATGGACATTTTTTGCCTGTCGACCTTTGTGTAATTCAGAAAGGTATGAAGTATGATGTTAAATAAATAAAGTAAATAAATAGTAAGTTAGTTAAAAAAGTAACAGAAAAAAAAGGAAATATTTTTCTGAGTATAATAAAATCTAAATTGGTTATTTCCAATGATGATAGAAGAGCTGGCTCATTCCTCGCTCAAAAGATAAGTATGGACATATTGGACATCCAGCGAGGTAATGCAGCCAGCATACTTGATAGAATTACCAAATACATAGACAGCCTTTTCTATATTCCTCCCCCCGCTCCTCATAATCTATAGTGTTTTTAAACACTTAGTATGCAAATAAACATTTGAATTCTGAATATATTTTAATTAGCATAATAGTACACCAATAGTGCCTTTGGTAAAAAATATATAACAGTAGTAAGTAACAGCTTGTTGCATTAAGTCCGTCTTTTGTACTCCGTTTGCTTTATGCGATAAAGGGTAAATAAATCAGAACATTTTTTCTGGGTGTATGTGGACATGTAACGTTTCTATATTTCAAACATCATTGGCTACGTTTTTTTACACTACGCTATTTATGCTTCGCTATTTTTGTTGGTTCCAATTAAGCCGAGAACGGTGTTATTGTGACAGCCCGAGGAACTGCGCGCCAGCCAACTAATTACATCCCACAATAAATTTTGTGCGGAGCTGAGCCCTTTCCGTGCTGCCCTCAAGAACTGTCTCTGCGGGGTGTTTAGGAGAAACTTGTGTACATACAACAAAACACTTGCGAATAACTAGCCTTGTGATGTTTGCACTGCTTCAACTGTGATTTTGGCTGATAGTTTTGTGGTGATAGACTAGCAAACCGAAAACCTACCCATGTTAACATTGCCATATAAAGTAATTCCCTGTACGCTTTTTTTCACAAATCTTTTATTTATTTATTTATTTTATTTATTAACAAAGGCACACAAAACAAGTAACAGTCATTAAAATAATAATATATTTAAGGTTTCACGTGGAACTAGAGTGATGCTCTAAACTACTCGTATGTGTACACAGAATGATTTACACTTATAGCTTTAACTATGGGATAGTCATGTAAACAAATTGCACAGAAAGAAACCATAGATTAAGCGTTAAATACATTAATTATCTCTATCATAGAAACATTATCATGACTTAGTTTTTAGTAATATTGTTAGTGTAAGCTTTTGTAAATGAAAGAAAAAAGCAACAATTGAATCACACAAAGATTTTAGTTATATGTCTCTTAAATTCAGGAAAACCGCTATTAAATATGTCCAGTGAAGAATGCTCCGCTACAGTGTCATTGTATAGTCGACGCATTCTGGTAATATGAAGTGTTATTTATGTATGTCTGGAGAACAAATATATTCGTTGTAGGATTACGAGACCTAAACCTGGTTCTAAAAGTAAGCAGTGATAGAAGAATAGGACAGTAGTCTAGGTGGAAATGTAGAATTTTGAATAAGATAAGTAATTCATTGCGTTTTCGACGTGATACTAATGAAGATAAATGGAAATGATCAAGCTTTTTAGCGTAAGATCTGTATTCGCGACCAAGATTAAATCTGTATCTGAGAATATTTAGGAACTTTTATTGCACCCTTTCGATCCTATTATTATGCACTTCATAGAATGGTGACCAGATCACCGACCCATAATGGTTAACCTTATCGAACGCTTTGGAAAAGCCCATATACACTGAATCTAACTGTGTTCGCTTAGCTGTAGCGAAACAGAGATCATTTTTATAAACAAGAAGATTGGTAATAGTGGGTTTGTTAGAGACAAAACCGTGTTGCTTATGAGAAATTATCGAGTTGAAATGTGAATAAAAAGTATTGTAAAGTGCAGATTCAAATAATTTAGCGAACGTTGACAGAATGCTGATTGGCCTGTAATTATCACATAGATCCTTGTCACCTGACTTCAAAATTGGGATTACGTGAGCAATTTTCCAGGTAGATGGGAAGGTTCTGCTCTCAAGTGACTTATTAAATATTATAAGTAAAGGTGAGATCAATTCATCGTAGCAATTCTTAACAAAATAAGAAGGTATTCCGTCAGGACCGGCACTTTTACTCGCATCTAGACTTTTACATTTATTTTTTATGCAGTCCTTACTTATGATTGCATGGCCCAGGCACATGCTATGAGGCGGAAAGTGATTTACATTAAGGGCAAAGCTACTGGGTTCTTCGAAAACCGAACCAAAATAACTAGAGAACATCTCGCAAATTTCATCAGTATTTGAAGATACAGAGCCATTGTATCTCGTCGTCACCGGTATTGAACTAGACCCTTTTTCTTATCATTTATGTATCTCCAAAAATGTTTTATATTGTGCGTAATGCATTTACGCATTCCTCGTGGTCGAGCCAAACCACGAGGATATGTGGGACTCCCCAGACCGTACACGGCCCGGGCCTACCCACTAAAAACCCCCCCAGCAGCTCCTCCGTCCGTCACAAGACAAGGGGAAGGGGACAACAGCCAGGCCTTATTCCCGCTGACCCCCTGCCTGTGACATGTCCGTAGCCGGACTCTCCTCCTGGCTCTGCTGCTTTGTGGAGCGGTTCTGCGCCGCTCTACACCCCGGGACTGGTTTTTTATTGTGGTTGTCTTCCACGCGACTCGACGCTCAGTGCGCCGGGCCCCCGGCCTGCTCAATGCGGGTAACGGGTTGCCCGACGGCAGATCCCACTGGGTCCACCGCCGCGCGGGAGAGCCGAAGCTCAGGGAAACCCCCGGCAGGCGCGAAGCGCCGTGGCGAGAAGTCACCTCCACTCTGCTACCTTCAAGGTAGCCGCCCAAATCAGACTTCCGGCGAAAGCCACACCTTTTCTTAAAATAAGAAGAGGGGACTTCGCCCTTCTCCGCATGAAGCGGGTAAACACACGAAGTGGCCCGCCGGGTTAAACCTGGCCATCCCACACCCCCCCTCTATGGAGGGTCCTCTCGTCAGACTATTCGCCCGCGGCAGAGGATCTGCCGGGTTGCCCAGGGTGCACCACAAGGAGGTTGTCTGACATCGTACCCCGTGCTTAATGGATTCCTTTTTTTTTTTTTTTTTGGGAGGGGGGAAAATGCATTGACGCATTCCTCGTGGTTGAGCCAAACCACGAGGATATGTGGGACTCCCCAGACCTTACACGGCCCGGGCCTACCCACTAAAAACCCCCCCAGCAGCTCCTCCGTCCGTCACAAGACAAGGGGAAGGGGACAACAGCCAGGCCTTATTCCCGCTGACCCCCTGCCTGTGACATGTCCGTTGCCGGACTCCCCACCTGGCTCAGCTACTTTGTGGAGCGGCACAGAATTGCGCCGCTCTACACCCCGAAGTTGGTTTTTTATTGTGGTTGTCTTCCACGCGGTCCGATGCTCAGTGCGCCGAACCCCCGGCCCGCTCAGTGCGGGTAACGGGTTGCCCGACGGCAGACCCCACTGGATCCACCGCCGCGCGGTGAGCCGAAGCTCAGGGAAAATCCCCAGAAGGTGCAAAGCACCATGGCGATAAGAATCGCCTCACCTCCGCCAGCCGAAATCGACTTCCAGCGAAAGCCACACCTCTTCTTAACATAAGAAGAGGGGACTTCGCTCTTCCCCGCATGAAGCGGGTGGCCACACGAAGTGACCCGCCGGGCTAAGCCCAGCCATCCCACGCCCCCCCTCCATAGGGGTCCTCTCGTCAGACTATTAGCCCGCGGCAGAGAATCTGCCGGGTTGCCCAGGGTGCACCACAAGGAGGTTGTCTGACATCGCACCCCGTGCTTTAATGGATTCCTGAACCAAGGTTAAGTAGGTATTGTAACACTTTTCCATGAGAGTTTTGGATCGGAGTCGTAGACAATTAAATGAGTCATAATCTAACGGATTACCAAATTTTTTATATCGCTTATGATATTTGAGTTTTTCTTTAAGCGAGCGTATGACGGCAGGACTAAGCCACGAAGAGTAAATAAGTGAACGTACTATTTTCATAGGCGTGTGCTTATTTACAACTCGATTCAGTGTTTCATAAAACAACTGAACTGCGTCATCAATGATCAATCCCTGAAAAAGTTTATCCCAGTCAATGGAACCGAGTTCTTTACGTATTAAATCAAAATTGCACTTTTTAAAATTGGGTCTAGTCCCTTCATGAGCTCTAATAATACAAATCCAACTATTTGTATAGTAGATTTAATTAAATTTGCAATTTCGAATTTTCAATGACGCCAAAACTTTTATGTGACTATGTTAACATGAGTAGATTTCGGCTTAATATCGTAATGACCAAACACAGTATAAATATATGATTTATGTTTAATCAAATGTGTTAGGGGAAATATCAAACAATATAATTTTAATATGCTGGGCTGAACTGTAAGATCATTCAAGTAGTCAAGACTGGTACTTTACCGCTATTCCTAGATTTCGGTGTTACCTAGGTCGACCATAGGATATACGCAGACTTTGCGCTTCTTCTATTAGGTTCCAGGCATTATTTTAGGCACAATTATATATCACTTCACTTCTAGGTAGGTGCGCGAGTACCATGGTCAGTTAATCTATACGTCTTATACGTCAGGAAGGCAACAACTCAACTGTCATCGCGTTTTTGTTATAAGTAACAAGAGGGCGCACGGCGCGCAATCGGGAAGAAAGCAATTAAGTGGTGGAAACAAAATGCAAAAATTAATTGCGCGTCTTTAACATTTCTTGTTGCGTGTCAATGCAGTCGAAATTTCGCTCTGCCATTATCTTAATACAATATGTTGTAGATAGTTTTTATTCGATAAAAAAGACAAATATCTACAAAGTTTCTACTCCTTATGCTATAGCTATGAACATTAAATGGTTAAAGGTTGCGACAGAATAACAGAGGTTGTCGCTAGTCGGTGACCACTGAGTCGTAAGCCGTTTTGTCTTTGTAAAATACTTATAAGTAGTACTTAAGCAACAATATAATGTATGGATAGACAAATAAATTAATTTATTATTATTATGTTCTTTATTTAAAATTTTCCTTAAATATATTTTTTTTTACAATATAAATATAAAATACAAATATTATAAAAAAACTTAAATTTAGTAAACCCATCGGCAGCGAGACGACAATATTATTATTATTATCCTATTACATATTTGATACCAACAAATGAACAGTAACAAGATTTAGGTTGACGAACAAAAAGTTCCGCACAAACTAAACTTTACTGTAAACGCTAAAGTAAGTTCCACAGGACATAGATTAAGTTCGTATCATGTTTACTCGCCAGCTAGCTTTGTGATCTTTGACGCAAATGTTTTCTTGATTCTTTTATTTGTTCTTACTTTTCTATTGTTTAAGTGTCTAAAGTTAGAGTATTTAAAAGCGACATGTAACGAAGACTTGTTTTAAATTATTCTTTTTGTGACAAAGACACTTGTTTTAAATTCACTGGTATTGTTAGCGTATCTGGAAAATGAGATAGTACAGACAGATAAAAGGACATGGAGTGATAAGGGTTCCGTTTTTCGTTTTTGGGTACGAAACCCTAAAAATACATTTTAACGGCGAGCGCACACGACCGACTTTTTGTAAACCTTGATAATCGGGCCGATTATTTTCTTTGAGATAAAATGTCTAAGAGATAAAATATCTGTTAGTTTTTTTTTTTGTTATTTTGGCACTACGTCTTTTTTATCTGTGAAATTAGACTTGTACCTAAGTCAAATAATTTTGCAATACCGCAATGGAATCAAAATCTATGGGGAACTTCCCGTTGATCTAGAATCTTGAAATTTGGCAAGGAGCAAGGACTTAATAGCACATATTTTGTTATTGTTTATTTTGAAACCTTTTATTATTGATATTAGACTAATTAAATTTAATCACGTTAATGTAAACGGTAATTCGACAAGCTTTGTTATTGGTTATGTATGTTTTTAAGTTTAAGCTTGTAAGCCAAATGAACATAATATAATTATGGTGTTAAGTTTGCTTGGTAAAATAAATAAATTAAAAAAAATCTAAAAACCATTAATAATATGCTAGGAATTTAGTATATATACCGGTGCGCGGGCTCGCACTTGATCTGTTTTTCGAATTAGTGCGGATGCACACGATCGACTATCGGTGACCGATTTTTTACGGTGGAAAATTTAAATACATGGAGCTCTAACGCGGTAACGCACACGAACTACAAAAAGTCGGTCAAAAAAACGTCTGCGAATCCCGTTATGGGTGAAAAATGGAACGTTCGTAAATGTATACGCTAACGCACTAGATACGGAGCGTCGGTGGCGCTGTGGACTCGGCACTTGCCTTCCAATCGGGAGGTCCGGGTTCGAGACCGCCATGTACCAATGTGTTTTTCATTTTCGAATTTCATATGTACATTTTTCTGACGCTCCTACGGTGAAGGAAAACATCGTGAGTCGACCAATCCGCACTGGGCCAGCGTGGTTGACTAAGGCCTAATCACCCTAACATGGGTAGGCTCGAGCCCCTCGGTGGGGACGTATATGAGCTGTGATGATGATGATGATGATGACTAGATTTCAATCGCATGCTGCGTGCGCGGTTGTAATAGAGATACAAATTTAGTTTATATTCTTAGGTGTAATTCAAATTCAAATTTAATATCCTTTATTCAATTGGGATTTTACAATCACTTTTGAACGTCAAAGAAGCTACGCCGTTGGTTCACAAGTCTACGGCGGGAGACCTTGTACTGGAAAGAACCAGCAAGAAAACCAGCAAGGGCTATTTTTTTCTCCCTGTATTGTTACAGAGTCGTCAATTGGAAGCAGAACTCAAAGTAAAGATTGTATTCAACTTCCATTACAAGATTAGATAATTTATGTTTTAGTTTGTATCTTGCAACTGTGCCAAATAATAAATAAATAAATAAATCGTTCACTGATAGTGGGTCGTGTGTGTTTGCACTCAACCACGTCTAATCACAGGGAAGAACTTATCCGTCTGCGTTTCACTCCAGGCTGAACCACGCGATATCCGGTCTGTCGCCGTGGTGGTGGCACGCGTGCAACGTGGCGCTGCACGCGGCGTGCTGCGCGCTCGTGGCGCGCGCCGGCACCGCGGTGGCGCGCCTGCAGCGGCCCTTCGCCACGCTCGCCGCGCTGCTCTTCGCCGTGCATCCGATACACACAGAAGCGGTAAGATGAGAAACAAAAAAAGAAAGATTTCTTTTTGATTTGCCACCACACGACAAAAACACAAACAAATCACAGAAAACAATATTAAAAACAAACACAAACAATTATTTTGGTGTTACTCGTCGTGTGATGCCAAAACAGCTGTGCTCAGCTCAGTATAAGCAGCAAGCGGCGGGCTTGCTTTAGTTGATACTAGTGTTGTTGAATATACTTATCAACCGTTAAAAAATTAGCACATATATTCGATAAACGTTTTCAACGATATCCAATAAAAATATTCATTCAATTCATGTTGACTTTAACGCGAGAGTAATATTAATTCATATAGATAAATGTAACAAACTGATAAAATTACCGTAATGAATAATTTCAAACACAGACCGAAAATATCGACCGCCACGGTTCTAATATAATTATATTGTATTTGAATAAAAATATTAACTGATATTTTCAATCATTAAAATTATCTGATATTTATATTCAACTATTAACTTTTAACTATTTTTTTTTTCAACCATTAATGCCACCTCTAGTTGATACGACCCACGAGTGATGATATTATACTCTCGCCGCACCGGCTATAACCGCCTGGTTACTCAGAGAGCGGGACACAGAAGTTCTCGCCTTCTTAAAAATAATTAAGGTGACGCTGTAACAGCCATCTGCGGCTAACAGCATAGGTTCCTCAAAAAAAAAGATATTATACGAGTAGGTACTGTTAGAACTTATTCGTTAGCACCGTCGATCCATTGTCAACATATGCCTATTTTTCTACAGTAGCACATGCGCGTGCACACAACTACGTGGGTCAGTCCACGCACATGTTCATGACGCGATCAGGCTACGCGTGCATGTATAGCGTGGTCGTGGGTGACTACAAATTTAGTTAGTAGTAGAAACGTCGAGCTATAGGCTGACAAGCGGACATGTGCAGCTAACGTGGAGAAGGGGGCCAATCGCGCTAACTCACAGTTCAAACGAACCAATGAGATTCAATTCTAATTACAATTCAACTTTGGTCAAAATTGGTATCGCGCTAATAATCTACATGAAAGTTGAACCGCAAGCGAAGCTAGACCGCATTAGGAACTCTAGAGAAAACAGAAAGAGAGAGACAAAAAACATTCGACACTGAAAAAAGCCAACTTCAATCCAGAAAAGTAACGCCGCATAAACCTTGTATTTTGACAGCGATTGCGTTCCAACTCCAATCGAGTTGCGTTCCAATCTCCTGTCAAATCATCACCTCGATACGAAATGACAGTAAAAGTTGTAATTTAGTCGTAGTTCAATTCGAATTCAATTGCATTAATTTATCGCGACTGGCCTCCAGGCCTTAAGTGGATTTTTTGTAATGTTCCTGTTGGTATGGACCGTGCCACACAGAAGCCGCCCGCGGAAGCGGCGAGGCGCAAGAAAATCGCTTAAAGCAGTTCCGCTACCGCCCCGCTTCCGCCTCTGTGTGTGTGGGGCGCTTTAAAGCAATGACTTTGTATCAAATTGCTAGATTGGGCTGCATTCTACTACAACCCAATCGGAGAGTCCGTGTCGCTAGGGCTTTTTGTTCTCTGTAGCACAAGATGCCTGACCTCCGAGTAATAATATTCTAACCAATTATTTCATATACATAACGAGAAGTAAACGGCACTTTGTAATATAAGGTAACATACTTGAATGGTTACATAAAGTTATACTAAGTTCATAATACCTCAAAGGAACAACTCGCTTAATTGTAACAAAACTATAACAAGTTCGACAAAACTAACAAATACTTAATCACTCCGCGTTAAGTTCCCAGTTCCCAGTTGCCAGGGAATAAGTAATTTTAGTAATTACATTGAAAGCCTCGTTTATTTGTACCGCCGATAATATTCACGGAGGCGTACAAGTGTTTTAGGGTGGTTGTACGTTTGAGTGGCATATTCTGTTTAGTGTTACCTAGTTTTTATTTTCATTTAATTTATTTTATTTATTTGATAGAGTTTTATATATTATAGATATTTAAACAAAAAAACATATAGCTAGCTACACATCCAATTACAGATTCACAAAGGTAGACATACAATAGTTATTAATGAAAGTTGAGCTCACAACAACATAAATATAAATAAACGTGATTACATAAACTTAATAACACTAAACTTAGTTCAAAATACAAATTAAAAAACTTGCGCCTTGCAGAAGTATGACTTACATTGATTATGTCGATGTCGACAGTCGTAGGTATACACAAATCATTGAAGAAACTTCTTAGTTCTTAGTAAAAATGAATTTTGCCTATAATTGCTATCCTGCCAAAGGAATTAGTAAAAATGAATTTTGCCCATAATTGCTATTCTGCCAAAGGAACGTAAATTGGTTTAAAATTGCGAAAGTTTCTAGTGGGAATATTGAATTACAATAAAGACAGAAAGTCGGGACAATCGATGAAGTTAGACGCGATCTTAATTAAAAATGTGATATCGGCTATTTTGAACGGTTTTGAACGGAACGGCTATTTTGAACGGGAGTTTGAAAGGTTAAGCCGATTTTGTCAAGTATTTTTATTTATTATTATTATTATTATTATAATACTCTTTATTGTATAAAACAAACAGTACAAAACAATAAACACAAACAAAGTGAGCAAGGGTGGACTTATCTCTTAGAGAGATCTCTTCCAGCCAACCTGTGAACGCGTCAGAGATGAATATTGTGGGTAACACTGAAGCACATAATAGCTATAAAGAGACAAAAATACAAGAACTACTATATATGTATGCCATATATATTTCTGATTATAAATACTTAATAATCAGAAATATATATGGCATACTCAAATATACATAAATATTATAATATATATACATATATATCCTATTCAACGATGAAGAAGATGATGACTTTTAACTTACAAAGAGGTGGAAAGCTTAGACAGATAGTGTTGTCTAATTGTTTTTTGAAGCAGGCAGCTGATGGACTCCGTTGAATGCCATCCGGTAGCCTGTTCCAAAGTATATTAATCATATAAAAAAATTACAAACAAAACTACCATGCACCGTCCGTAGGTACCACGTAGGTACCGTCTTATTCAGACTTGAATAACTTTTCTATTTAGGCTCATATTTCGATATATCCAACTTGAAAGGCATGTCTTGCGTTGAGCGGGTTAACTCAGCACAATTCGATTTCCGTTAGGATGCCCCGAATGAGGATATGAAATCGCCAGCCGACAATGTTAGTAGTCCACTGGTGTTTTATTCCGTTCGGCTGGGTTCAATCTGGTGTAGTATATGCGACTAAATCAGGTTTTCTACCATCTTAAATGAATGTTTATCTGCATAAACTCAAACTCAAAAATCTTTATTCAATATAGACCTTTACAGGCACTTATTGACTTCAACTGTCATATTTCAATATATCAGGTTTTTCCATTTTTAAATATATATAATTTCCAAGCAGGAATCTGCCCTAAGTAAAATGGTAAAATGGTCTATATCAAGGGGCACCCATATCCCTGAAGAGTCCGTTGTACAAAAATTGCGCTCAAAGTGACGGCTATTCAAAGTAAGGGCAAACACTTTACGCCGATGGTAGCACTTTGGGTGCTGACTGATAGCACTCATGGAGCGAATGCTGTAACTGAAACTGCTTCACCAGTGAGCAATGGGGTCGTCTATCCCTACGCCTTTATTATTATTCAGAAAATCAATTTTTTCTTTTTTCGGTTCGCCGAGAAATCGAGAGGGAGAAAACCCTACAGAGGAGGCCAGACGGCCGAGGGTCAGGGCGACAAAAAGAGGAATCGGCGGGCAATCCTAGCGTTATCAAGATCAAGCATTATTATTATTTTAAGGTTCCTTTAGGCCTTTTCAACTGGAGATGAATAGACAATACCGAGAGATGAGATGCTGTGGATAGTATCACCACATAGCAGTATGACACTAATGACGATTTCTACCTTACATAAATTCGTAGCTAAATAGCGTCAAGCTCTATTTGCACGTGAGTGACGTCACCAGAGCTCAGCGTGGAAATCCTGTCAGTACTGCCAATGCACCCACACTACTGGACAGCGGCCTCCCTGAAAGAGGGAAAGCCATTCCACCACTCTAGCCCAGTGGAAACCTCCACTCCATTCCAGACCAACTACTCTTGAGCGCCAAAATCTCGTCTGTGGATAGCGAGCAGTTGCTGTTTGCTTGAGTTCCGAAGAACTTTTTCATATTAAGGGCCCATGGCGCGAAAAACAGCAAAAAGGCCGTTGGCGTTTTTGATATTTTACGTTAACGTTCCAGTTAACTGACCGGGAAAAAATTAATTTAAATTCTTAAATTATGTGTTTACACAATCACCGTCACCATTTTTCAAATTTACATACCATTTCGTTAAAAAATAGCATCCATTTTACTTAAAATTTAGGTTACACCCACAAACCGTTCGTGATTTTTAGCTTCATTAATTAACCCTATTATATTTTAGTTTAACAAATATATAGAACAAAGGTAAGCATAACACTGACACCGTGGTATTTTTTTTAATTATCGTACATTGATTTTTATATGAATTTTTTAACATACATTTATCGATTTTCTTACAAATACTTGGCTCGGGCGCGTCGAAATTCAGTGTGCAATCAAGACTCGAAGTGAGAGCACGTCGCTTTGAGCTAGCTCCCGGTTACGTAATTATTTGTGTATGTATACGACGCGAAGTCCTACGGAGTAATCGGAGAAGTTGATAACTAACAATTTTATTATTTATGGCTGCCGTACGAAAAACCTTCAACCTTTTTACAAGCTTTTATTTATCTTTTGCATGTTCGGGTCTAATCTTGCGAGTTAAATTTGACTCATTTCCCGGTCTCCGATTAAGCTGAAATTTTGCATGCGTATGTATAAATATATTATATTATGATGACGACATGGAGCTGATCGAGCTGAAAGGTGGCCATAGGAACTCCGCAATAAAACGACATAGCCCCATCGAGTTTGAGCTCGTTTGATTCGTATTGACGAGAACTTTGATCCTATATGGTAACCAGGGTCTGATGCTGGATCTGGAAGGTTGCCATAGGAACTCCGCAATCAAACAATGCAACCCCATCGAGTTTAGGCTCGTTTGATTCGTATTGACGAGTACTTTGATCCTATATGGTAACCAGGGTCTGATGCTGGATCTGGAAGGTGGCTATAGGAACTCCGCAATCAAACAACGCAACCCCATCGAGTTTGGGCTTGTTTGATTCGTATTGACGAGTACTTTGATCCTATATGGTAAACAGGGTCTGATGCTGGAACTGGAAGGTGGCCATAGGAACTCCGCAATCAAACAATGCAACCCAATCGAGTTTAGGCTCGTTTGATTCGTATTAACGAGTACTTTGATCCTATATGGTAACCAGGGTCTGATGCTGGATCTGGAAGGTGGCCATAGGAACTCCGCAATCAAACAACGCAACCCCATCGAGTTTGGGCTTGTTTGATTCGTATTGACGAGTTACTTTGATCCTATATAGTAAACAGGGTCTGATGCTGGATCTGGAAGGTGGCCATAGGAACTCCGCAATCAAACAACGCAACCCCATCGAGTTTGGGCTTGTTTAATTCGTATTGACGAGTACTTTGATCCTATATGGTAAACAGGGTCTGATGCTGGAACTGGAAGGTGGCCATAGGAACTCTGCAATAAAACGACACAACCCCATCGAGTTTGGGCTCGTTTGATTCGTATTGACGAGTACTTTGGACCTATGTGGTAGGTAACCAGGGTCTGATGCTGGAGCTGGAAGGTAGCCATAGGAACTCCGCAATAAAACGACACAACCCCATCAAGTTTGGGCTCGTTTGATTCGTACTGACGAGCACTTTGGTCCTACATGGTAACCAAGGTCTGATGCTGGAGCTGGAAGATAGCCAAAGGAACTCCGCAATAAAACGACACAATCCCATCGAGTTTGGGCTTGTTTGATTCGTATTGACGAGTACTTTGGTCCTATGTGGTAACCAGGGTCTGATACTAGAACTGGAAGCTGGCCATAGGAACTCCGCAATAAAACGACACAATCCCATCGAGTTTGGGCTCGTTTGATTCGTATTGACGAGTACTTTGGTGCTATATGGTAACCAGGGTCTGATGCTGGAGTTGGAAGGTGGCCTAAGGAACTCCGCAATTAAACGACGCACCCCCATCGAGTTTGGGCTTGTTTGATTCGTATTGACGAGTACTTTGGTCCTATGTGGTAACCAGGGTCTGATACTAGAACTGGAAGCTGGCCATAGGAACTCCGCAATAAAACGACACAATCCCATCGAGTTTGGGCTTGTTTGATTCGTATTGACGAGTACTTTGGTCCTATGTGGTAACCAGGGTCTGATACTAGAACTGGAAGCTGGCCATAGGAACTCCGCAATAAAACGACACAATCCCATCGAGTTTGGGCTCGTTTGATTCGTATTGACGAGTACTTTGGTCCTATATGGTAACCAGGGTCTGATGCTGGAGTTGGAAAGTGGCCTAAGGAACTCCGAAATTAAACGACGCAACCCCATCGAGTTTGGGCTTGTTTGATTCGTATTGACGAGTACTTTGGTCCTATGTGGTAACCAGGGTCTGATACTAGAACTGTAAGCTAGCCATAGGAACTCCGCAATAAAAAGACACAATCCCATCGAGTTTGGGCTCGTTTGATTCGTATTGACGAGTACTTTGGTCCTATATGGTAACCAGGGTCTGATGCTGGAGTTGGAAGGTGGCCTAAGGAACTCCGAAATTAAACGACGCAACCCCATCGAGTTTGGGCTTGTTTGATTCGTATTGACGAGTACTTTGGTCCTATATGATTTTTCTTGATGAGTACTTTGAGCCTAGCCTAGATAATATCCATACGCAACCCCATCAATTTCTTTTGTGCGACCTTCCCCAATTTAATTGTCAAATGAAAGAGCTTGAATTGTAGAATATAGTATATTCTGAAAGACAGTCTAATACAAGATGGCCGCCGTCACAAATTGACAGATTATTTTTATGTACAATCCCCACAATATGGGTCTGTATATGGGGTATCAAATGAAAGTTCGTAAAATACAGTACACCATGAAAAAAACTAAAACAAGATGGCCGCTATCACAAAAGATTTTTAAAAACAAGCTTTTATTTTAATGTCCTAAAAAAAGAAAATAAACTTTAAATTACAATCTAGCGAATGGCTTCAATGCACTAAAAAGTGCGTTGAGCACAAGAAAATATTCATTTCATATTTGTTTATTACTAAATTATTATATGTATATTATATAAAATAATTTGTAGATACAACTAACAATAAAGAACTCGGTAGTCATTAAAATATTTCGTATTATTTGAGTAATTAGTTTATAAAAAGTTTTTTTAAAAACAAGCTTACTTATATTATAATGCCTTAAAAGAGGAAAATAAACTTTTATTTATTACAATATATATTTTCTTATAAAAATATAAAAGCTTGTCCCGAGAATTAGGATAAACAATAAAACAATTTAACTTGATTATTATATTTATTTTTTTGTAATAAATAATGTTTTGTACAGCATTGTCATACACACATGACAATACTGTGCAGTCCTGAAATTTAAATGCATATATAATCCCTTTTTTGAAAAACTCGAATCCGTTATAACTGCTACCTCACGGAAACTCGGTGTCCTGAACAAGGTGCGTAGGTATTTTGCGCCGGACCAACTATGCCTGTTGTATAAAACTCAGGTTAGGTCTTGCGTGGAATATTGCTCGCACTCTGACTCCGCTCAGTACCTCCTCGATGCTCTGGACAGATTGCAGCGTCGCGCTATTCGAATAATTGGCGATGTAGAGGCAACTAACACCCTCGAGCCCCTACAACTTCGACGTGACATCGCCTGTCTTAGCGCCTTTTACCGAATGTTCCACGGGGAATGCTCTGAGGAGCTCTTAAACCTTATCCCTCCCTCTCCATTCCTTCACAGAAACACGCGTAAGGGTCTACGGAGTCATCCTTACACTGTATCCTCCTTTTCACACCGTACCAAGAAATTCCAAGATTCCTTCTTCTTTTTTTTTTATTGCTACTAAGTTGGCAAAAAAGCAAACTGCCCACCTGATGGTAAGTGGTAACAGTCACCTATAATACATGTGTCTCGTGTGACATTCGCAGTAAAACTGCAACCCCCACAAGGGCCACAGTGTACGTTGCCAACTTGTGACTTAAGATGTAAAGTCACGGTACCCAGTAATTTCAGTGCCATATCTTACCCTTGCAACCGGAACACAGCAATGCAAGCACTGCTGCTTTGCGGCAGAAATAGATAAGACGGAGGTACCCAAGCACACGACCTTGGTACAGAGTCTCCCTCCGGTAAGTCTTCTGTCGTTCATCCCACACTTGGAATTCTCTACCTGCGCACGTGTTTCCTCCATCCTACAACATGGGTTCCTTCAAAAGAGGTGTGAAAAACATCTTTTAGGCCGGCAAGGGGCGGGCAGGTTGGATAGTGGATGTCCTCCCACCTCTATCTGTCAACTCATTTGGGCCTCTTTCACCGCTTAACATCAGGCGGGAGGAGGTCATTTGCCAGGCCCTCCATAAAAAAAACTGTTTAAGTACCTTGCCCGTATGTATTTACTTGGTAAGCCTTAAATAAATAAATATTGGTAATTCTAAGAAAAAAATATTTGTTTTTTATAAAATGGGTAAATCTTGCGACAAGCTTTTATATTTTATTAAAAACTAGCTGTGCCGGCGAACTACGTTTCGCCATAATAACGGCGAACTAACGTTTCGCCGTAATAAAAAATAGCTTACGACCTATTCTCAGACCTACTGAATATACACAAAACATTTCATAAAGATCGGTCAAGCCGTTTCGGAGGAGTTCGGTAACAAACACTCTGACACGAGAATTTTATATATTAGATGTATCATGTAATAAATTAAAATTTATTTTCGTCTTATTAGGGTTTTAAAATAAAATCCTAGTGTGGGGCGACTTCTTTTTTTAATCTTTTTACTATTATTTTATATTTTATCATTTTGTAACCGCATGGCCGCCATTACAAAACTCGACCAAAGTACTCGTCATTACGAAACAAACGAGCCCAAAACTCGGTGGGCTTGTGTCGTTTTATTGCGGAGTTCCTATGGCCACCTTCCAGTTCCAGCATCACACCCTGGTTACCATGTAAGATCAAAGTACTCGTCAATACGAATCAAACGAGCCCAAACTCGATGGGGTTGTGTCGTTTTATTGCGGAGTTCCTATGGCCACCTTCCAGCTCCAGCATCAGACCCTGGTTACCATATAGGACCAAAGTCCTCGTCATTACGAATCAAACGAGCCCAAACTCGATAGGGTTATGTCGTTTTATTGCGGAGGTCCTATGGCCACCTTCCAGCTCCAGCATCAGACCCTGGTTACCATATAGGACCAAAGTACTCGTCATTACGAATCAAACGAGCCCAAACTCGATAGGGTTATGTCCTTTTATTGCGGAGGTCCTATGGCCACATTCCAGCTCCAGCATCAGACCCTGGTTACCATATAGGACCAAAGTCCTCGTCATTACGAATCAAACGAGCTCAAACTCGATAGGGTTATATCGTTTTATTGCGGAGGTCCTATGGCCACCTTCCAGCTCCAGCATCAGACCCTGGTTACCATATAGGACCAAAGTACTCGTCATTACGAATCAAACGAGCCCAAACTCGATAGGGTTATGTCGTATTATTGCGGAGGTCCTATGGCCACATTCCAGCTCCAGCATCAGACCCTAGTTACCATATAGGACCAAAGTACTCGTCAATATGAATCAAATGAGCACAAACTTAATGGGGTTGTGTCATTTTATTGCGGAGTTCCTATGGCCACCTTCCAGCTCCAGCATCAGACCCTGGTTACCATATAGAACCAAAGTCCTCGTCATTACGAATCAAACGAGCCCAAACTCGATAGGGTTATGTCGTTTTATTGCGGAGGTCCTATGGCCACCTTCCAGCTCCAGCATCAGACACTGGTTACCATATAGGACCAAAGTACTCGTCATTACGAATCAAAGGAGCCCAAACTCGATAGGGTTATGTCGTTTTATTGCGGAGGTCCTATGGCCACCTCCCAGCTCCAGCATCAGACCCTGGTTAACAAATAGGACCAAAGTACTTGTCAATATGAATCAAACGAGCCCAAACTCAATGGGGTTGCGTCGTTTTATTACAGAGTTCCTATGGCCACCGTCCAGTTCCTTCATCAGATCAGCTCCATGTTATCATAACATTGCATTGTCACGATATACATATTATTATGTGCAAAATTTCAGCCAATTCCAAAACCGAGAAGTGGTCAAATCTACATACATACATACAGTGCAAGCTAAATAAAAGCTTGTAAAAATAAAAGTTGATCAAACACATCCCTGTATTTATTATAGTATAACACAGTAAATAATAAACACCTATTAAATTCAAAATTAACATCTACGATATTTTGCTAGGCGGCCGTACCGATTGCGCGACCGAGTGCGCTTGTGTGCGTGAGCGACGCACACAAACAGAGACTAGAGAAATTTACCTAAACTAGCTCGGGCTTACCTAAACTTTAAATTACAATCTAGCGAATGGCTTCAATGCACTAAAAAGTGCGTTGAGCACAAGAAAATATTCATTTCATATTTGTTTATTACTAAATTATTATATGTATATTATATAAAATAATTTGTAGATACAACTAACAATAAAGAACTCGGTAGTCATTAAAATATTTCGTATTATTTGAGTAATTAGTTTATAAAAAGTTTTTTTAAAAACAAGCTTACTTATATTATAATGCCTTAAAAGAGGAAAATAAACTTTTATTTATTACAATATATATTTTCTTATAAAAATATAAAAGCTTGTCCCGAGAATTAGGATAAACAATAAAACAATTTAACTTGATTATTATATTTATTTTTTTGTAATAAATAATGTTTTGTACAGCATTGTCATACACACATGACAATACTGTGCAGTCCTGAAATTTAAATGCATATATAATCCCTTTTTTGAAAAACTCGAATCCGTTATAACTGCTACCTCACGGAAACTCGGTGTCCTGAACAAGGTGCGTAGGTATTTTGCGCCGGACCAACTATGCCTGTTGTATAAAACTCAGGTTAGGTCTTGCGTGGAATATTGCTCGCACTCTGACTCCGCTCAGTACCTCCTCGATGCTCTGGACAGATTGCAGCGTCGCGCTATTCGAATAATTGGCGATGTAGAGGCAACTAACACCCTCGAGCCCCTACAACTTCGACGTGACATCGCCTGTCTTAGCGCCTTTTACCGAATGTTCCACGGGGAATGCTCTGAGGAGCTCTTAAACCTTATCCCTCCCTCTCCATTCCTTCACAGAAACACGCGTAAGGGTCTACGGAGTCATCCTTACACTGTATCCTCCTTTTCACACCGTACCAAGAAATTCCAAGATTCCTTCTTCTTTTTTTTTTATTGCTACTAAGTTGGCAAAAAAGCAAACTGCCCACCTGATGGTAAGTGGTAACAGTCACCTATAATACATGTGTCTCGTGTGACATTCGCAGTAAAACTGCAACCCCCACAAGGGCCACAGTGTACGTTGCCAACTTGTGACTTAAGATGTAAAGTCACGGTACCCAGTAATTTCAGTGCCATATCTTACCCTTGCAACCGGAACACAGCAATGCAAGCACTGCTGCTTTGCGGCAGAAATAGATAAGACGGAGGTACCCAAGCACACGACCTTGGTACAGAGTCTCCCTCCGGTAAGTCTTCTGTCGTTCATCCCACACTTGGAATTCTCTACCTGCGCACGTGTTTCCTCCATCCTACAACATGGGTTCCTTCAAAAGAGGTGTGAAAAACATCTTTTAGGCCGGCAAGGGGCGGGCAGGTTGGATAGTGGATGTCCTCCCACCTCTATCTGTCAACTCATTTGGGCCTCTTTCACCGCTTAACATCAGGCGGGAGGAGGTCATTTGCCAGGCCCTCCATAAAAAAAACTGTTTAAGTACCTTGCCCGTATGTATTTACTTGGTAAGCCTTAAATAAATAAATATTGGTAATTCTAAGAAAAAAATATTTGTTTTTTATAAAATGGGTAAATCTTGCGACAAGCTTTTATATTTTATTAAAAACTAGCTGTGCCGGCGAACTACGTTTCGCCATAATAACGGCGAACTAACGTTTCGCCGTAATAAAAAATAGCTTACGACCTATTCTCAGACCTACTGAATATACACAAAACATTTCATAAAGATCGGTCAAGCCGTTTCGGAGGAGTTCGGTAACAAACACTCTGACACGAGAATTTTATATATTAGATGTATCATGTAATAAATTAAAATTTATTTTCGTCTTATTAGGGTTTTAAAATAAAATCCTAGTGTGGGGCGACTTCTTTTTTTAATCTTTTTACTATTATTTTATATTTTATCATTTTGTAACCGCATGGCCGCCATTACAAAACTCGACCAAAGTACTCGTCATTACGAAACAAACGAGCCCAAAACTCGGTGGGCTTGTGTCGTTTTATTGCGGAGTTCCTATGGCCACCTTCCAGTTCCAGCATCACACCCTGGTTACCATGTAAGATCAAAGTACTCGTCAATACGAATCAAACGAGCCCAAACTCGATGGGGTTGTGTCGTTTTATTGCGGAGTTCCTATGGCCACCTTCCAGCTCCAGCATCAGACCCTGGTTACCATATAGGACCAAAGTCCTCGTCATTACGAATCAAACGAGCCCAAACTCGATAGGGTTATGTCGTTTTATTGCGGAGGTCCTATGGCCACCTTCCAGCTCCAGCATCAGACCCTGGTTACCATATAGGACCAAAGTACTCGTCATTACGAATCAAACGAGCCCAAACTCGATAGGGTTATGTCCTTTTATTGCGGAGGTCCTATGGCCACATTCCAGCTCCAGCATCAGACCCTGGTTACCATATAGGACCAAAGTCCTCGTCATTACGAATCAAACGAGCTCAAACTCGATAGGGTTATATCGTTTTATTGCGGAGGTCCTATGGCCACCTTCCAGCTCCAGCATCAGACCCTGGTTACCATATAGGACCAAAGTACTCGTCATTACGAATCAAACGAGCCCAAACTCGATAGGGTTATGTCGTATTATTGCGGAGGTCCTATGGCCACATTCCAGCTCCAGCATCAGACCCTAGTTACCATATAGGACCAAAGTACTCGTCAATATGAATCAAATGAGCACAAACTTAATGGGGTTGTGTCATTTTATTGCGGAGTTCCTATGGCCACCTTCCAGCTCCAGCATCAGACCCTGGTTACCATATAGAACCAAAGTCCTCGTCATTACGAATCAAACGAGCCCAAACTCGATAGGGTTATGTCGTTTTATTGCGGAGGTCCTATGGCCACCTTCCAGCTCCAGCATCAGACACTGGTTACCATATAGGACCAAAGTACTCGTCATTACGAATCAAAGGAGCCCAAACTCGATAGGGTTATGTCGTTTTATTGCGGAGGTCCTATGGCCACCTCCCAGCTCCAGCATCAGACCCTGGTTAACAAATAGGACCAAAGTACTTGTCAATATGAATCAAACGAGCCCAAACTCAATGGGGTTGCGTCGTTTTATTACAGAGTTCCTATGGCCACCGTCCAGTTCCTTCATCAGATCAGCTCCATGTTATCATAACATTGCATTGTCACGATATACATATTATTATGTGCAAAATTTCAGCCAATTCCAAAACCGAGAAGTGGTCAAATCTACATACATACATACAGTGCAAGCTAAATAAAAGCTTGTAAAAATAAAAGTTGATCAAACACATCCCTGTATTTATTATAGTATAACACAGTAAATAATAAACACCTATTAAATTCAAAATTAACATCTACGATATTTTGCTAGGCGGCCGTACCGATTGCGCGACCGAGTGCGCTTGTGTGCGTGAGCGACGCACACAAACAGAGACTAGAGAAATTTACCTAAACTAGCTCGGGCTCGCGCGGATGGTGGGCCCTTAACGTCACACCAAGTTGTTGAGGGGATTCTTGTTTATCACTCATAGGGCATTAAATATTCACTTAGGGGGCATAAAATTGTCACTTATAGGTCATTTAATTCCCACTCATGGGGCATAAAATTGTTACATATAGAGCATAAAATAAGCTTTCCCATCGGTCCGCCATAGTCTGTAGCAACCCTCACTCAGCATAATTGCTGGGCGAGACAAGCTATTTCCAGTGGCGTATCGATTAGACAGAGGTTGCTCGTTGTGACAGCGCAAGGATGTGTGTCACAGTGTTTATCTACCTCCGATTAGGTGCTGTCCGTAAGCGATCGATGTTTTAAAAACATGTTTGTTAACATGAAAAAACAACTAATTCAGAATTTTATCATTTAAATATTTCAAAAATAGCGTATTGACAAACCTCCTACACGCGACTAGTATATTAGTTATTAACGGATATAATTTATTCCATGCATTAGTTTAGTGTTTTTTTAATCCCACACAATTATAAAGAACATTCATTATCTTTAGAGTAGTTTAGGGAGCAGAAACAAACAATGGTACATTCGTATCACGTTCTTGTTGAAAGCGCCGAGGTAATGGCGCCCAACGCATCGAGAGGGTTCATATGAAATCGGAATCAAGTTTAAATATCGACGCACGAGCAGGAGGACCCTAAGTCACGTACCGCCTTTTACGGCGATCTTGATTTTGCGTTGCAAACGTGACGAAGGGGATCCCTTGTCGAATTTCCCCATTATAGATTTAATATTAAAGTGTAACATGGGTGCTGGCTACACTTTCCTGAAAAGAATCACTTAAATAACGTAGGCCTTATTATCCTTTTTCACACAAATCGACATTGGCCACAAGTGAGATGACTACTGATCACGAGGCTTCAGAGTCGTTTCCGCAACCGGGATAAAAGTTTATTGACTGTTTCTGATGAGGAAATTCTCAATATCAGTGCGGAGTCTAGGATTAGCATTATAGAGAAATTTCACGAGACGCAGAACAATATTAGAGCTTTGATGCAATAAACTAGTAGAATATCTACAGCATTCAAATGATACTCGATATTTCAAATTCAAATTCAATAGTACATTGTTCACCGCGGGACGAAAGTGACCGATTTTCGAAAGGAATCGAATTTTCTCCCAAGTGCTACATAGTGCTTTATACTACACCTCTGAGGAACATATAAAAACGTGTTTGATTGAAATTGTTTATAGAATTATATTAGTATTAAAATATTATTACATTTGTATGGGTGTAATCTCAATATCACTTAACTACTAGAATTCGACATTTTAACTTTTATTACGTAATAAACTCACGTCGTAACAAAAAAATACGATAAATAAATTCACAGATTTGATGAAAAATTCGGGCTTCTTTTCTTTTTTTTTTTGATAACACAGAGATTGAGATCATACAGCCACCTTGCAGCGCGACAAAACTCATCGCAAATCGTGGTGATTGGAGGAGCGCGTTCCCCCGCCTCCACCCCGCGGAGGCTCTAACAGATTAGAAATGGAATTTAGTACAACTTTTTCTCCCGGTAAAGCACGATAGAAATGGAATTTTATATAACTTTTCCTCCCGCTTATTTAGGCCGTAGAAAAGAATAACTTTCTCTTTCACTTTTGAGGGAATAATGATTGCTGTTCCGATTAGGCGTAGTATAAAAATCTTTATTCAACATAGGCCTTTACAGGCGCTTATTGACGTCATAACAAAGCAAAACATTCTAATTTAAAGGAAACATATTGATTTAAATGTAATCAATTTATCTTAAATGAGTCGTATTATTAATACATATTTTAGGTAAAAAAAATACAAATTACACCATAATAGCATCAATAATGTAGAGTCAATGTGTCGGGTATCTCCTACCCACCTCAAAGCTGGTGTAACATTTTCTCACCTCATGCACGCCGGGTTAAAGTTGTGGTATTGTGTATTCATAATCCTAATTTTATTGCGAAAATGAATTTACCTTTGTACAGTGATCATGATTTGTTTAACACGGTGACGAGGAAATCATGAGGGTGTTTCTCAACAAGCCTTGAAAGATGCATTATTTCTTCCCGGTTAAAATTACGTCCCTTGAAATTTTTTCACCATTTCTTGAAGGAATCACATGAACGACGAAGAAACCAATAAACCGAAAACCGCTCAAAACAAACTTCGAAACTAATATTTGACAGTGATAATGACAATACGAACAACGTTTCTTTGTACTCTTATTAATATATTTTTTTTAAATCCCTTCTTAGTGTGCGTGCGCATTTTGAATCAAAACAACTATCCAAATTTCACGTTTCTACCATTAGCGGTTACGGCTGTGCGTGCGTCTATAGATGGGAACATCTCCTTTTCATATATATAGATATATAACTACGCAATATCATATAGACACATATATGGTAAAGAACGAATGATGATTGAATGATGAGCTTGATCACTAGAGTGTGCTGAAACGTGATTAAAACTGAGGTAATTAAGATGTGCAAGAAAAATTAGATTACATTAAAATTAAACTTAGTTTACAGATAATTCTCGATTCAACAAGATCGACATATTTATAATTTTTATGCAAGTCACCCTTAGTCTTCAGAAGCGATACGAACCACGAAAGAACCGAACAGAGAAACCGTTGGGATTATAATGAACTGAACAGGACAGTGTGTAAATCTCGAAATTATAGCTTAGCTTTATTTGCTGGCACCAATGAGCAGTTAAAAATTAACGAAGCGTAGGAACCTTATAAACAACTGCAAGTTCGGGAGCGTCGCCATTATTGCAGCAGTTTGGCAAGGCGGAGAGCAGCACAAATCAGTATTCGTGCTATCTCCATTCCTGGGCTCCGTTCATTGGACTATCGCCAGCTCGCTAACTGCCCGGTACGTGTAATTGGAGCGGCTTGTGCTGTATCAGTTGCTGGTAAATGCCCCGATAGGGGCGGCATTGTTTAATAGGCTATTGCAATTTGCAATCGAATTGATTGGTCCTGCGAAACTTTTGATTGCCGTGAACGGCTACGTGAATGAGGAGTCTACCCACTCTGCAGATCTTATTTCGGATGAGATAGTTGGACTTTAATTAGCACGGTGTGCAAGCGCCCAATATATACATTTTCATAATGATTGAGTCAAGCAAACCGTTAAATGGAATGTTATGTCTGCTGCAGTGTAAACGAGCTCTAATACAGAAGTATGATAGGTGCAAGAATCTTAATTTACATACTAGAGAAAATTCAGAATACAAATATATATTTAAAAAAAAATATTTACTAAGAAATGAACCATTTTAATCATTATTCTATCATTATCATCCAAATATAAAGATTTTTATTTCATTATCTTTTAGAAAGCAGTCTTTAAAATATACCCTTGCATATTCTTCTTATATTATTCTTGCATAAGCATCTCGCTTATGCAACTTCACGAGCCTGTAGAGTGCTGTTTGAATCTCTCGTTTTTATCGGTGGGAAAAATCTGAAATTCTGATCTAGCAAAACCCATGAAACATGATCTTTATTAAAATCGTGATAGTTCCACAGACGAGGTAGCAGGAACAATTTCCTCCGTAGGAAATATAACGGCTGTCAAAATATGAGCACGCTTCGTTCGGTCGGACGTGACCGAAACCCGTTTGATATTTCACCCCCGACCACAAATAAGGAATTCGTTTGAGATTTTTAATTAAGTCGAACATGATAACATTGTGTCTTGATTTAAATCCTAATAAACACATGCTAGTTATTTTTTTAATATTCATACATTTAAATGCTTTATTTTAGATTTAGGCACAGTACTCGAAAACATCTGTATAGTTTCCCAGGAAGTGGGTCTTAAAATGAACATGGACAAGACTAAATCATGATGAATTTCCCGTGTTTGTCCCTACTCCTGTAAAAATTGGAGGCTCTACACCGAAAGTTGTTGACTAATATATGTTTACCTGGAGCAAATAGTCCAGCCCGCCTAGCACGTCCACCAAAACACGATATGATAAAGCGATTTATCGCGGTGAACTGTCAAAATACAACGAAACCCTATTGTATTTTGAGAGTTCACCGCGATAAACCGCTTTATCATATCGTGTTTTGGTGGACGTGCTAGGGAGGCAGCTCAGAATGTCCAACCTCTAGAAAGAGGTAAATCGACGAATCCAACTCGGGTGGGGAGCGTTCGGGCAGCATATTTGCGGCTGATCTACAGCAGTGTTTCAAGACGAAAGTCTACAATTCTTGCGTGTTACCAGTGATAACGTGCGGAGCTGAGTGAGAGTGGTCATTCAAAAGGCAATAGAAAGGGATATGCTCGGGGTTTCTCTACGCGATCGCATCAGAAATGACGAGATCCTTAGAATAACTAAAGTCATTGACATAGCCCGAACAATTGTAAACCTTGTGTGGCAGTGGGCAGGATACATAGGACGGACGGCCGTTGGGACGGAAAGCTCCTCGAGTGGCGGCCGCGTACCGGGAGACGCAGCGTTTGCATGAGGGGGATCGACGGATCGCAGGAAGTCGCTAGATACGGGAGGCGCAGGGCCCATCAGCTTAGTGATCCCTGCGAGAAGGCCCTATGTCCAGCAAGGACGTCTTTTGGCTGAAATGATAATGACATTTAAATAGCGACAACTAAAATAAGACTGTTTGTACTGTTCTTCAGTGTACTGTTACAAATTTTGCTTTTACTTGCATTATTTTAAGTTCAAACGTATCCCTATTGTCCTCATGCTATTAATTTGAATTCAGTGTAATAACAACTTTATTATCTTATCTCGCAATATCTTCCTCAGTCTATTTACTCTTTCTCTGTAATTCTTAATTCTGGAAAATTATACCAAGAGATGATTTACAGCTGCAATGAACTCCTTGAATATGCTATGGCTAGACATATCGTTTATCAATTTCCGTATTCGACGAATATGTGATGCATTGAGCTATGAACCTCTTTTGTCTAGAGACGGCACAAACGCAAGGTACAATCAACAATGATTCAGGTAATTTGCGACTTGACTACAATTCAATTCGAAAGCAACCGAACCGATGTTTGAATTGCTCGAACTCGTGCTCCATAATTTTTAAGAACGTGAAACATGCTATAAATTCGGAACACGAAAACGTACAAGCAGATCCCAGATTAGTAATTCATTCTGTTTCGTTGGCGGCGGCGGAATAACGGCACATTGCGGAGCAACATACACACCTCACGGAATGTCGCGGTGAAATATGGGCATGCACGTTTGCAGTTGTTTTATTCATAACACACATTACAGTGAAAAGAGATGCAGTCAAGCAAGAATAAGTGAGTACATCCTTAGGGATCATTATTAATGAAAATAGCTGTGGAAATTAACTTTTTATACTGATGTCTATGCAAATTATTTGAATATTCTAAGTGAATAAAACGTTGTATGTAGATACTTAGTTATCAGTGAATTAAGTCTGCTTTGGATTAACAAAGTAAAAACACATCGATACTGTTGAATTTTAGCTCGAACTGGATAAGTCGTCAAAACGTCAACACAAGACGCATTGGAGTCAATATTTTTCGATAAATAAAATGTAGGAGCAAAGGACTACTTCTACGTTTTATTTGCGTTCACCGCAAGGGGTTAGGTCGCTAGTAAGAACTATTTACCTGTTGTTGAGTTGTAAATTACAAGTGTTATTAAACTTTTATCTGCGCCGTTACGATGCGCCGTAAACGGGGCGCGCGGAATGTGATTGAGCCCGCAGGAGCCCCGCAAATGTATAAACTGTTTTATTGCCGCAGCTGATATTACTTCTGATATTGTCTGCTGCGCTCGTTTCGTTTCACCCTCATTGAATATTGTATTTGATCAAATTGGATCATATAAGATTAAGGCTGTTTGGATTCCAAGGCTGTTTAGGTTCTTAAACGGCCTTTGTTGCATTCTGGGGCATTATGACAAAAGGACGATGATCTGAATAAAGGGCACAACAGAATAACATGACAGATTAGAAATTTATCTTTTTGACATATCACTAGTAGAAGTTTTGGCAATTGTTACAAATTTCGCTCGAAAATCGCATTTGTAGCGACCTCACTACATACATATTTATGTATTGTACGTTTTCATTGTACAGTCGACCCAACTGAATTATGACTCAGTTTGCTGATAATTCCTCTGAACCATAAAAATAGTTAAGTCTTCTTCCCTATCGTGTATGTTGCACTTAGAACGTTTTAAATGTGAATAAAAATGCATCATTACGGGTCAGAGATCCATGCAATTTTAACCTTTGTTATCTGCACCTGATATGTTTTTAGATAAAGTAGGTAGTCATGATTTGAATTTCGAATAAGATATTCATAATCCCAACTTTTTCACTGCAGAAAAAAGTATTAAAACTTAAAAAATAAATTGAGATTATGACAGTGTGTCAGATGTCAAGTAATAGTCAATGCAAAAAAAATAATTACTAAGTTACTAATACTCAGTGAGCAAGGCTTTGGAATTCGAGAAATATCACGAGAGTTAAAGATAAATCGGAACAAATTTCTCCCCTTCAAAACGCTAGAAACTGACGATTTATTTGAAAGATATGAATGTTAGCGACGTTCATGATAACTGTAGAGTGCATACTGCCAGAATTGTCTTAAATTGGTTTACCCATAATGATTTTTTAAAATTTATTTATTCAAGACATTAACCACATACAATTTAAAATGAATAAATGCCATCAAAAGCCCAATAGGAATTTACGCTCATTCCATGGCCGTCTGGATCATCAGATCTTAACCCAAGGCTTAATGGCTCAAATGTGGGATAACAGAAACGAAAGGACTACAAGCAATTGAACTTTAAAGTAAGACCAATTGGTAAAATTAACAAAATAAAGTTTTCAATTCTTCAATTTACTGTTTTATTATATTGCGAATTTCGACTAATATGTTCTACCGCTATCTCCAATAAAAAGATGCTGACACAGGTTCACACATTTGATTTGTGATGCAAGGGTCCGCTCATGTCTTTGTTTACATAAAAACTTGTAATAGCTATAATTAATGATATAGGTAGTAGTAGTGTAGTGACTTATTTAACATATTTATTTAAACATGTAGTTAAAACGTAGTTACATTATTAATATTTCATTTTGTACATTACATAAACTCTAGAACCAATAAAAGCAAATTAAATTAGTAAAACTTAAAACTAAACTTAACTAGGTATTTACACTAAACTTTCATAGCTAATATTATATAAAATATATATTTACAACAAGTTAATTAGCATTATATAAATATTACATTAAGCAAATTGTAGTTAAATCAAATTAGAATTTAGTTAGTAAAAGTTAATATTTAATTAATTCAAATAATCACACGAGTAAAACGGGGTGCGCAAAGCTGTATCGCAAATTGAGTAGTGCGCGAGCGCGCGCATAAAACCTGCTCCACGTTCTATTGTTTAGAAACCGGCCGCGGCTAGCGAGTGCTGCGAGGAGGGCCGCGTGTTGTTCGCGAAGACGCGAACTCAGTACATATCTGTATGCGACGGCGAATGCTTATAAAATTTTACTCGTGTTTATATGTTTCGATCTCGCAATTATTAGCTAGTTTAGTAGTGCACTAGTCTTAGAGCTTGTATTATTACTGAAAGTGTAATACCATCTTGATAAACGCTCCCTTCTAAAAATCTGGGGTTTAATTTCATACGAACATCCCCACATTATTGGTGACCTCCGCTGGTACAGAACATTTTCAAGATGGAAAAGCAAGTTAGCGGAACCGAAGCCAGACCCGGTAGTGCTGATAACAGTGATGTGTGCCGTGTGGGAATACGATCTATCCCGTTTTACCCGGATGAGCCGGCGATGTGGTTCGCAATGATGGAAGGTCAGTTCATGATAGCAAATATAACTACCGATATCACAAAATTTTATTACGTAATTGGTATGCTTGACCATCAATATGCATGCGAAGTTAAAGATATAATCGCATCTCCACCTCGCGATAACATGTACGAAAAATTAAAGTCGGAGTTGATTAAAAGACTTTCAGCTTCTAAAGAGCGCAAAGTAAAACAACTGTTAGATCACGAGGAGTTAGGCGATAGAAAGCCATCGCAATTTTTGCGCCATTTGCAACATTTGGCTGGTCCAGACGTACCTATAGATTTTATACGCACTATATGGACAAGTAGGTTGCCTAGAAATATGCAACAAATAATTGCGTCGCAAGCAGATTCTACGCTTGATAAATTAGCCGACTTAGCCGATCGAATTCACGACATTGTGCCCGCGACTTCGCCACACGTAGCGTCCACATCGCGAGATAAATCCGGAGATAGATTAGATCGAATGGAGAAGTGTATCATGGAGCTTAGTAAACAAGTACAAGCTTTAACTACGCATCATAGATCTCGTCCCAAAATTAATAATAATATTAAAAGTAGCCGTCGACCACGCAGCAGGAGTAGATCGAAGACCAGTTACCAAAAATACCCAACCTGTTGGTATCATTCCAAATTTGGGTCAAAGGCAAAAAAATGTGTCAAGCCGTGTAATTGGTCGGAAAACGACCTGGGCGGTCGGTAATGGCGACAAACGATTGCCCCCAAAATAAAGGTCGCCTGTTTGTCACTGATCGAAATACAAGGACACAATTTTTAGTAGATACCGGAAGTGATCTTTGTGTGTTCCCGCGGTCAGCTTTAAACCAACGACGACCCAAGACCGATTATTTACTCTTTGCGGCGAATGGCACTGAAATTCCAACATACGGCTGGATACACCTGGAATTAAATATCGGTTTACGAAGGGCATATAAATGGCGATTTGTTGTAGCCGATGTATCTAAGCCCATCATAGGTGCCGATTTTCTGAGATTTTACCACATTCTCGTAGATATTAAATATCATCGCTTAATAGATGGTGAGACGTCGCTTAGCACAGCAGCAATTTCTGCCAGAGACACAGAGACTAAATTAGCCTCTATTAAAGCCGTCACTGGAGATTCACCATACCACCAACTTCTTCGTGAGTTTCCAGACATCACACGACCTGCAGGTAGACAGCGTGAGATCAAGCACAATACAATGCATCATATTCGCACTACACCTGGTCCACCGGTATCATGTCGACCTCGACGTCTTCCACCAGACAAGCTGCTACTCGCTCGTAAAGAGTTTGAAGATATGCTGGCTAATGGAACTGCACGACGTTCGGAGAGCCCCTGGGCAGCGCCGCTTCACATGGTGCCGAAAAAAGATAACGGCTGGCGTCCCTGCGGAGATTATCGAGCACTGAATGCCCGAACAATACCAGATAAGTACCCAATACGCCACATTCAAGATTTTACTCATCAACTTTCTGGTAGCAAGATCTTCTCCAAGATAGACCTGGTTAAGGCGTATAACCAAATTCCGATCAATCCCGCTGATATTATGAAGACTGCGATCACAACACCATTTGGACTGTTCGAATTTCCATATATGGGCTTTGGTCTTCGAAATGCAGCTCAGTCTTTTCAGCGATTCATCGATGAAGTGCTTAGAGGCTTACCTTTTTGCTACGGATTTGTCGATGACGTGTTGATTTTCTCGGAAAGAGAAGAACAGCATCTTTACCATCTCCGTTTACTGTATCAACGACTCACAGAATACGGTATCCTTATTAATACCGCTAAATGCGAGTTTGGCAAGAAAATAATCACTTTTCTTGGCCATAGCGTATCTGCTGAAGGCATTAAGCCGCTTCCAGACAAAGTGAAGGCTTTACAGGATTTTCCCGTGCCCAAGACAGTAAAAGAGCTTCGTCGATTTCTTGGTATGTACAATTTTTATCGCCGATTTATACCTGGGGCAGCTAAGATTCAAGGTCCTTTGAATATTTTGTTGTCAGGTCCAAAGACGAAAGGCTCACAGAATATCAGCCTCACAGAAGATATGCTCACAGCATTCAATCACTGTAAGTCAAGTCTGTCGGAAGCAGTCATGTTAGCTCACCCAGATCCTGATAAGGAAATTGCAATTTTCACCGATGCATCAGACAGCGCTATAGGTGCTGCACTTCAACAAAGGTGTGAAGAGACTTGGAGACCATTAGCTTTCTTTTCTCGACGACTAAGTACGGCTCAGAAAAAGTACAGTCCGTATGATCGGGAACTGCTAGCTATATATGAGGCCATTAAACACTTCCGTCATATGGTAGAAGCAAGACCCTTTGTTGTATTCACAGACCACAAACCAATAACGTTTGCCTTTTCTCGAAACCGTGAAAATTGTTCTCCAAGAATTTTTAGATATTTAGATTACATCGGGCAATTTACAACCGATATTCGTTTTGTATCTGGGAAGGACAATATTGTCGCAGATGCCTTTTCAAGAATAGAATCAATACTCGTACCTCTTGACTATACAGCCCTTGCAAACGCTCAAGATTCTGATCCTGAATTGCAAGAACTCCTAAGTCATGGTACTAGCTTACAGTTGAGAAAAGTGAAAACAGAAGAAAGCAATACTGAACTTTACTGTGACGTATCCACAACTCATGCCCGACCATTTGTCACACCTGCTTTCAGAAAGATTGCATTTGATTTACTCCATAAATTGAGTCACCCAGGTGTAAAAGCGACTGTAAAGCTCGTGGCAGAAAGATATGTGTGGCCTGGAATCAGAAAAGATTGTCGGACTTGGTCCAGAGAATGCGCTGATTGCCAAAGAACCAAAATTCACAGGCACACCAAATCCCCAACCTTACCTTTTCCCTCTCCCTCCCAAAGATTCTCCCATGTCCACATGGACATTGTAGGGCCTTTACCAATTTCTTGTGGTTACAGGTACTGCTTGACTGTGATAGATCGCTTCACCCGATGGCCAGAAGCAATCCCGCTGTCGGACATCACCGCCGAGACCTGTGCACGTAACTTCATCTCCGGCTGGGTGTCACGCTTCGGATGTCCACACAAAGTGACTACGGACAGAGGACGGCAGTTTGAGAGTGAGCTTTTTCACAGTATTACAGCTATCCTGGGCGCTCAACATCGACCTACAACAGCCTACCATCCAGCCAGTAACGGAATGGTGGAACGGTTGCATCGACAGTTGAAAGCAGCGATAATGTGTCATCAGAATTCCAGTTGGGTAGAAATATTACCTCTAGTGCTTTTGGGTATCCGCAGCGCATGGAAAGATGACATCAATGCGTCAGCAGCAGAGCTCGTGTATGGCGAACCCCTTCGCCTACCAGGTGAATTTTTTGTCCCTTGCACTAGCAACACACTGGATGCAACCAACTTCGCGTCACGACTGCGGTTACACATGGCAAATTTGACACCATCACCAGCTAGTCATCATTCCAGTAAGACCTTTTACATACCGAAAGAACTGACAACTGCTGAGTATGTATATTTGCGCCAGGATGCCGTGAGACGATCATTAGAGCCACCCTACAGCGGACCGCATAAAGTTTTGAAGCGTGGAGACAAGACATTTAAGTTGGTCATTCAAGGCCGTGAGGTAACCGTATCTATAGATCGCCTGAAGGCCGCATTCATCAGCAGGCCAGATACAATAACCAGTACAAAAGTGGCCACAGAAGAAAAATCTTCACCTGACGAGCAAGTCAGAGTAACCAGATATGGCCGAAGGGTGAGATTTCCCTCATACTATCGACCATAGCAAGCTACGGTCTCAGCGGGGGAGTAGTGTAGTGACTTATTTAACATATTTATTTAAACATGTAGTTAAAACGTAGTTACATTATTAATATTTCATTTTGTACATTACATAAACTCTAGAACCAATAAAAGCAAATTAAATTAGTAAAACTTAAAACTAAACTTAACTAGGTATTTACACTAAACTTACATAGCTAATATTATATAAAATATATATTTACAACAAGTTAATTAGCATTATATAAATATTACATTAAGCAAATTGTAGTTAAATCAAATTAGAATTTAGTTAGTAAAAGTTAATATTTAATTAATTCAAATAATCACACGAGTAAAACGGGGTGCGCAAAGCTGTATCGCAAATTGAGTAGTGCGCGAGCGCGCGCATAAAACCTGCTCCACGTTCTATTGTTTAGAAACCGGCCGCGGCTAGCGAGTGCTGCGAGGAGGGCCGCGTGTTGTTCGCGAAGACGCGAACTCAGTACATATCTGTATGCGACGGCGAATGCTTATAAAATTTTACTCGTGTTTATATGTTTCGATCTCGCAATTATTAGCTAGTTTAGTAGTGCACTAGTCTTAGAGCTTGTATTATTACTGAAAGTGTAATACCATCTTGATAAACGCTCCCTTCTAAAAATCTGGGGTTTAATTTCATACGAACATCCCCACATTATTATTTCTCTGATGCCACAAACAAGTTCATAGTCGAGTTTGTCTGATCTGTTTATCATAGCCTTGTTAGTGACTGTCAGTGTCTAATAAAATAATCACAGGTACGTTACCATGGTAATGTATGTTCAAGCAAATGTCAATCTATTTATATTTAAATGACCTTAAGGTGGGCCATGATTCAATTTGGTCGACTGTACATTGTCATCTTCATAAGATTATTATTTCACCACACATTTCATATTCTGTCATGCATCTATGTTTATAGTTCTGACATTCATACTCTCGTCGTTTGTCCTGTATATACAACAAGATTTTTGCTCTGTAATCATCACCATTATTTCAGCCAAGAGACGCCTGCTGTTGGAGATAGGCCTCCCCAAGGATCTCTATACCAATCGGTCCTGCACCTCCTGCATCCAGCGGCTTCTCGCGATCTTCACCAGATCGTAGGTCCATCTCGTTGGGGGCCTACCAACACTGCGTCTCCCGGTACGCGGCCGCCACTCGAGGACCTTTCCGCCCCAACAGCTATCAGTCTTACGAGCGAAGTGCCTTGTCCACTGCCACTTAAGGTTTGAAATTCTTTGGGCTATGTCGGTAACTCTAGTTCTTCTACGGATCTCATTATTTCTGATGTGATGACGTAGAGGAACCCCGAGCATAGTCCTCTCTATTGCCCTATGAGCATAGCCCTCTCCATTGCTCTGTAATATTTTAATATAATAGATGTTGTAAATAATTCTGTGAATATAAGAAACTCGACACACCTACATAGAAGAAAGTTACTTTATATCATCTCCTATACATTAAATTAATAAAAGTCCACTACAACAGCGGTAGATCTGTAAAAGTTTCATAAAAATTACTTTACAAGTCATAAAATTCGCAATACCTATTTTCGGTCAACATAATCGTTCTTCTGAGGCCGTTATTAAGAATTTGCTTACGCAAGCGCGTATACGTAAATTATTTAGTCCTAGGCGTAGACGACATCTGCTTTGGACGCCTGCCAACATTGTATTGCTGCGTAGAGTCTGCACGGATACGCTCTTCGTTTGAAGTTAAGTGCCTTATACTTGCAATCCACTTCAGCCATAGAATCAGGGCAAGCTTTATACGGGCAGCCCTCATGAAAGAACGGGATGAATTCTTTTTTTTTCTATCTCAAAGATAAGATTGTTTTCAAACAGTTGATTTTGGTTAATTCTCTCAAACTTTAAATTTGAATCTGTCATTTTGAAACTATGTTGGTGCTCCTACGAATTAAGTTTTTCTTTATAAAGTTTTATCATCATCATCTGATCATCAACAATGCCCACTACGAGAACGGATGTTTCGTTAAAAAAGGAGGTTTGGGTTATTTTCTACCACATGAACTCAGTACAGGATGCTGGTCTAGTGTACCAATCTGAGCTGGAATAGAGGGCGTATCATAATTCTGGGAATAGACAGAGCCTCGTCGGTTAATCGGCAGCAGCCTGAATTGTTTATTATAAAATATATCAGTGTCAAACGTGACAGTCAAACACCCATCGTTGCTTTACAAAAGCCAGTCTACACGGTGTCTAGTAGTAACGCCGTAATGAGCATCGCATCAAAAGTGACCACGATTGATTTTTTCTTTAACAATAGGCCCACTGTTACCTTACCATGATCGTTAGGAGCATTTTTTAAATGTGAACTCCAGTTTTCGTCCGCGCTCTTTTTAAACGGTTTTTGTTGTTACTAAGAATATAAGTTAATATAGGATCTAATCTAGTAACAACTTTTTTACATATTAATTATAGTTACTCATAAGAAGTTGCACTGCGCATTCTTTTTCTATATTTAATAATAATATACTTATGCATACGTTTACTTACATACCAAATTATTTTTTTTTGAGAAATGCCAAAAGAACAGAGACCCCGCTATCATTACGTGCATTAAAAACACTCCTCACCCATCGAATGCTGTAATCAATATATTTCGTGCACAGTCTAGGCTTGTAACCTCAGCCTGAACGTGCTGACTCATCAAGATGCTCTGCGGTTGAGCGAATACAGCGAATCGAGAGCCGACTGAAGATCATATCTGCATCGAGCACGAGCTGGCGGTCTATTTTTGTATCACTAGTCTTTTCACGAAAAAGATATGTTTTTTCTTACAATGAGGGTAGCTTTCTAAAACAGTGTCGGCTAGATTTTTAACAAATGATCCAGTAGGTAGTCCAAAAGCCGATTAAAATGTACCAAAGGTTGATCTGTAGACATCACTCGTTTTAAAGATAATACGAGTATGTTATTGTGTTAACTACATTTAGGTAAGTACGTAAAATTATAAATATTATTGGTTATGATATCGAAATAACTTTTTGGAAAGATACTTCTGATAAAGCTGACAAGATTCTAGCGTCCATTCTTGTTATGAACAAAAAACGTCCTAAATTAGTAGTAGGCAAAAAAGTTAAAAGAAATTTCTATCAAGCCATACATATTTTAATAAAAATATTTTGATGTGTTGCAATTTCTGTTCCTTTTATTGATGTGTTTGTGATTAATAGTAGACATGTATGATAGGATATGGAATAAAATTAATTTTTCCTTTCATTAGTGTCACAGCTATAGTCATAGAGGTAGAGGTATTAGTTTTCAATGTTATTTTAATTGCTGCTTTGCCAATAAGATCGCATATTTTTAATATTGCAATGTTTGAACGCTTTAATTTTAAAACAGAAAAGTATCCCATTAATTCTGGAAGTCGGTGTTGTCTTCAGTCGTGTACGAATTGACGAGTGGCTCGAAATAGCCACCCGTCAAGTATGGGTGGCTATTTCTAGTATGGGGCAAATTTATATTTACACTTGATGCGACAAATTTTGTAAGCCAGCGGTGTTATCTAGTGTTTTGCAGACAGACGATCAAGAATGAAGTACATTGTACCTTCCATCTTACTCTTACCACTCTTACATTGTACCTTCCATCGTTAACAGAAGTACTCACATTCTACGGTAGTTTTAATTTTATGGAACTACCTATTGCTCGCGACTTCGTACGCGTGTATTTAATTCGACTACGAATTACCAAAAGAGAGTATAGCAAATCACTCCAGGGGGAATTACACTAATAACGATCGTTTTAATCAAAACAAAATCGTTTGCGTTCCCATACAATTTCACATCTGACAGCTGTCATAGTGCTGTCAAAATGTATACCAACGGATTTTTTTTTGATTTGGTTAAAAATTGTGCGAGTGCCTCAGATACGCTATAAAAACGGTTGGTCTAGATAAATTTAAAAACAAAAAACACCCCCACATATACATACTGCTCTTGGAAATAAATGATATAATTCTTCGTTTTATTTTATCTATTGCATCCGGGAACCTCTATGTAAACCCATCCAAGAAATTTGTAAATTTTTTTTATTATCTAGTAACCGAATAATAACATTTTCCCATTTCATGCGACATCATCCATATTCCCGCTAACAACAAACAAAATCAGGCGTTTAGTTTACTTAAGCAATTACATCCTTCAAGTTCCCTTCGTGAGTTGCGTCAGGCTAGTAACCCGGAGCCGGGACAGGCACTCACCTAATTGGAATGTAAATAGAAGCATTTTCGCCGAGGCATTAAATACCTGAATCCACGTACTCCGCAGGGCGCTCATAATTAGCCATAGTATTTGTAACGAGAAACCAGGCCATTACGACCTCATTTGACGGTGTTCAACGAGGATTATGTGACTTTCTCGAATTAGGTGAAATGTTGTTTGATTCTCCGTGTTATATGTAGGTTCAGAGTTTTTTAGAGAAGGATGTTTTCTTAGGATAATAGTTAAAGTCAGATATAATAAAAGAGTTTTAATAACTGTATTAAGTAATATAAAAAAATAGTCATCATCATCATCATCAATCTTCTCTTTCACCAGTTCAATTAATAAATAAGTTTCGTGGCAAGAACACTGTTAAAGGTTTTGGATTATTCCATTTGGATTAAGCTTTTTTAAACAACTAAGCTGATATACATGCAGACCGCCTGTCTAATGAGTAGCTTGGGGTCCGGACACCCCCCATTGAAAATCAACATACACTAGATAGAATAAACTTTTCCTTCCAAGTATCAGTATTGTAACACCGTTTTTTCTTAAAATTTCATAAAACACAAATTTTGCAAAAACACTTTGGTTTCACTGTAGTTTTAACACAAATTTCACAACTAAAATCATAATTACAATAACTTTGTCAATTAATTGCACAATGTCAATGTCAAGTGTCAACGTCAACGTCGTTTCACGTCACGTCAGTGACATTTGCAATTATCTTTGGTCATTATTCAATTTTTGCATAAACAAAATAAATCTCGCGTTTATCCTGGCCTTATTTACAAAGATAGTTTTTTTGTTGTAGTCCTTTTTCTAGCTGAATTGTAGAAATATAGGGAAATCTTAAAGTTAAAGAAAAAAAAACAAACTTATTCCTTTAGTCCGATACAAAATGAAAAGCTTTATTCTGGTAGGTACATGGTTGTAATTCACTTATGCATAATGTTACTGAAGTTAACAAAATCCCTCAATGCAAAGCACTTAACTAAATTTTTATTTAATACAAGCCAAGGGCAGGATGGTTCAGGTTTGTTTGATCAATCTCGGCAGGTAAAAATCAGGTACAAATTGGGTACAAAACTACAAAATGAGGGGCAATAAAATAAAGTACACGAACAAATAGTTATAGGTTTCCTTTTTTTAAAAGAAATTAGTAGCCTTCCCCGGAGCGGTTGTTAGTGGGTCATACCTTCAATGCTAAGTTTCTGCGATCACGGGTCAGAGATATAATATTCCAATTTCTTAACTTATTCTCTGTTTCTAATATTATTTGTGTAATTCCACAGAATTCCTCCTTGATATTAGGTTATTAGGTAGGTTAGTTGCAGCGGAGCCCTACGGCCTCCGGGAACTGCCCTGGAGATTCATAGCACAGTGTTATGTTAAAAATATAATTAAATATGCCTATGATCTTGAGGTCAGTGGGTCTAACACTGAGTTCTGAAGGAATCCCAGTCAATACATTTGAACTTCATGTAATAAACATAGCAAATAAATTCTAAAACATAATTTTTAATAAATTGACAAATTGTCTTATTGGTTAGTTAATAAAAAGGACATATGGAGGGGAGAGCACCTATTTTGTGTATAATTATTGCTATTAATAAAAAGAAAACAGCTTAATTTGTGAGTTCTTTGCCAAAGAAGGATGTGAAACTTAATATTGTGAAAATTTAGAATTTAACATGAAATTCGCAAGTGTTACTCAATATACGCCTTAATCCCACTAAGATGCCGTTTACTATCAAGGTTTTTTAATGAAATAGGGGATGAAAAAGGCGAATTTTGGAAATGTAATATGTTTGATTTAATAATCAATTTACCCACAAATAAAAATAAAATTAACAAAATCTGTTTTAAATCATGAAATATAATAAGTTAATTAGATACCTTATTGATTTTTTGCACTTATTGATACCATAAATCCATTTAATTTAAATAATCGCGTGCCGGCGAGTAAATATAGTATTTTTCCCTTAGCTTTACTCTTCAAGCTGAAAACAAAAAGAACTGATTTTTGTAGTCTCGCTTTTCAAATTCAATTCACACGGAAAACGGGAGAAATACCTATTAATTTTATTCGCAGAAATTAAGATAATGTAGAAATTTAGATTTCGATTTAGAATTGAATCAATAACAAATTAGGTACTTCGGTCGATGTCTCACAGACTACTCATAACATAGACGATAGACGCGTTCTAAAAACCAACGCTCCACCTGCGCACAGATTTGCGTTTATGTGGAAGCGACGGAGCCGAGGTCCGTTTGCTGAATGTTAAGCGCCGTATTGGCGACGGAACCTCTCCTAAAACCAAATTCATTTCATAACACTCGTAAGACTCTTAACTTGCTTCAAGATGTGTCAAGTCAACATACGGATCTTTCGAAATTCTACAATATGCAATAAGTATTTCCAGCTAAAGTTATAAGTTTGGTTGAAAAACAAAACGTAATGAAAAATTAACCATAAACAAATTGTGAATGCTTTCCAAATTCTATTCGACGAAAGCATAATTATATGATCTGTAAGCCTTAAGTGTACTTTATTACGATATGTCTCTAAAAATGATCAAAACAAACAGTCTAAATGTCAAATTCCGAATTTTGAGAAAATCAACCCACCTAAAGGGAGCACGGGATTTTGGGCGAAAAAAAACTATCTTTGTAAATAAGGCCAGGATAAACGCGAGATTTATTTTGTTTATGCAAAAATTGAATAATGACCAAAGATAATTGCAAATGTCACTGACGTGACGTGAAACGACGTTAACGTTGACACTTGACATTGACATTGTGCAATTAATTGACAAAGTTATTGTAATTATGATTTTAGTTGTGAAATTTGTGTTAAAACTACAGTGAAACCAAAGTGTTTTTGCAAAATTTGTGTTTTATGAAATTTTAAGAAAAAACGGTGTTACAGTATCCCCCCAACCACGATAGAATTCACGTAGGGAATTCGTCTGACGCCTCGTCAGCCTCAAAACCTCCTAACCAACCAAACGAAATTATCATAAATAGAATCAATTAGGTACTTAAAAACTATTCCTTCGTGATAAACTCTGTACCCAATTACGCCTAACGTTATTTTTTTTTATAAGTTTATTTATTTGTATAAGATAAAAAATAAAGCTTTAAATATAAACGTGTGTAAATAAAGAATATTTAACATGCATGTACCTTAAATCTACGTAAATCCATTAATATGGTATGTTAAAGATTGTAATAAAAAAACAACATTCACCAATAAGGTGACAAAATCTAGCGCGAAACTACTGCTGCTAGCACCTACATGGTTGTAAAAAAAATATTCACCAATAAGGTGGCAAAATCTAGCGAAACCACTTCTGCTAGCACCTATATGGCTGTGATAAATAGGCAAAAAGCATTATATCCTATGCCCATCAAATATAAGAAAGTAATAAAAAAAAACTGTAGTGTCAGGACTGACGCCGAGATGGCGTTGTTAAATAAGTATATCTTGACACTAACAGTGTATAGCAAGTAATGTCAACAACCACCGGTAGATGTCGTTATTACAGACATTTTGACTCTAATCGTCAAATAATAAGTAGAAAAAAAAAACAATAAAAAGGAAATAATAAAAAAAATGAGTTGCATGGTGTCGTTGCCCCTGATCGTCGATATTGATTTTCCTACGTTTCCAGCTAGATGTAACTTCCTCCATTATAAGAATATAGCAAAGGCTTATTTCTAGAGTTGCAAACCGCTCCTGTGAGGAATTCAAAATTAATTTTGTTGATTAGAGTAGAATACATATAAAAATAATGAACAAGACACGTTTATATTTGTGATCTTGAGCTAAATGCATCTATCTAACCACATAACAGTTATAATAAGTACATACTTGTTCTTTAATTCTGGTATCAGATACTAAAGAAGTAATATCCATTTTATATAATGGTAGTTATAATATATTTATAATGGTATGAACTAAGACACGTATAATATTTGTGTTTTAGATCTTTATGTACTTATGTAATGGTAATATCAATTTTGAAGATGTTAGGTATATGGAAACTTAAGTATCAAGGCAAATCAATAAAAAACGACAGGAACAGACACATGCAAAAACGCCGCCAGATGTTATATGACGCGTTATCCTACACTCGGGTTCTACGAGACACCAGGAAGAATGGCGGGGTGGGTATTCTGTGACCGCCGCACCCGCGGTGCTTAAATAGTTTAAATGCTTATACAAATATCGCTATTTTCATAAGAGCATAGAAATTAAAATTAAGTAGGTATTATGTTATTAGGTATGTAATTTAGTCACTCGAAGTATCTAAATTTTTAAAATCTTTTATGTGCCACTTTCCTATGTATTTTCCGTTCTCGTCTTCGAGCTCATAGACGAGGCGAGAAAGCTTACGTATAATTTTACAACGTTCATATTTAGGGGCAAGTTTAGCAGTAAAATATTTATTAGCAGAACTCTGCTTGTACGTACGCTTCCACACAAAATCACCAACATTAAATGAGATATCTCTGCGTTTGTTGTTATAGTATTTTATATTCCTTTCATGGGCCTTACGCAACGACTCTCGGACTTTGATGAAAATGTCACCGAGGTGGCCAATATTAGACGCATGAGTATCGCGTGGTACCACAACCAACTCTTGGAGATCTACAAAATCACGGTAAATACTACCATCAGTGACAGCTTCCCTACCGTGTACTAGCATGAAAGGAGTATAAGAAGTAGACTCATTTACTGAGGTGTTCATGGCAAATTGTATTTTATGTATGTTAATATCCCACGTTCTATGATCGTTCTCAACAAACGAGGAAACTGCAGTGATTATTGTGCGGTTATAACGTTCCACCGTATTAACTTGTGGACAATATACTGGACCCAAATGTACTTGCGGAATATTGTATTTTTCATATAATGCCTGAACCTCATGACTTATAAACTGCGAGCCATTATCAGACATCACAGTCTGTGGTATTCCGTGAACCAGAAATACATTGTCTTCTAACCTTTGCACTATAACTTTGCCCGTTGCACGCCGTATAGGAAATAATAAGCAATATTTTGTAAAACAACACACAACTACTAGTAAAAAGGTGTTTTGCTGTCGAGACATCGGCAGTGGACCAACGAGATCAATGCTGATGCACTGGAATGGTCGACAGCAGACCTTGGGTTCCCCCATAAAGCCAGGTGGCGCTAGTGAGCTATGTTTATATGAGTTACAAGTGGCACAATTTTTAATAAATTCCTCGGTATCTTTATGCATACCGGGCCAAAAATACCGTAATTTTAATCTTTTATATGTTTTTGCGACGCCTAAGTGCGCAGCAATTGGTTCAGAATGGTTACTTGTAATAATATCCTCCCTAAGCTCCTTTGGTACAACCTCCTTCCACTGGTAGTCACCACAGAGTTTGTTAGTGCTTTTTGTAAATCTAAAAAGCCTACCATCAATAATTTGAAAATTGGGACACGCGCGCGGCCTATCCGTGCAACGTTTTAATATATTGTTATACCAAGCATCGCTGGATGTAAATGCGTCTACGGCTGCCACTGGTACAGAACGTGAGAGTGCATCCGGCACGACGTTTTGAGATCCACTACGATGCTCAATAATAAAGTTATAAGGCGACAATCTACACCCCCAACGCGCTAGTCGTCCTGTAGGATTCTTAAGGTTTAAAAACCACTTTAGACTAGCATGATCGGTAATAATTTTAAATGGTCGACCACCTTCAAGATAAGGGCGGAAGTGTTCAACGACATGTACCACGGCCAATGCCTCTCGCTCTGTAGCGGAATAGTTACGTTCGGCGGGTGTTAGTGAACGGCTACAGTATGCAACAGGATGTTCTTGTCCGTCTACAACCTGGGTCAAGGTACCTCCTAACCCGAAATCAGAAGCGTCACAGTGGACAGCAAAATCTTTCGAGAAGTCAGGACATACCAGAACCGGAGAAGTAGACAGTGCGAGTTTTAGGTCGTTGAACGCCTCGTCTGCCTCGGTCGTCCATTTGAAAGGGGGCGCGCTCTTACGGGTAGAAGTAAGAGCATTAAGGGGACCAGCTCTATGACTAAAATTTTTTATGAAACGCCTATAATAAGATGCAGTTCCCAAGAAACGTTTGACGTCTTTCCTGCAGGTGGGAATAGGAAAGTCTACTATAGCCTTAATTTTGTCAGGATCCGTGCGCAGACCATATTCGTCAACCACATGACCCAAGAATTTCAGCTGCCTCCTGAAGAACTGGCATTTACCCATGTTGACAGTAAGGTTGGCTAGTTTAAGTCTCTCCTTTACCCTCCGTAGGAGCTGGAGGTGATCCTGGAAGGCCATTGGGCCTTCAGGAGTAAGTAAAATTAAATCATCAACATATACGAACACCTTATTGTCAAACTCGGGCCCAAAGAGGCGGTCCATCAACCGCTGCTGCGTAGCTGGAGCTGCAGTAAGTCCAAAGCACATGACCTTAAAGTGAAACAAGCCTCTGCAGGGGATAGTAAAAGCAGTCTTCTCTCTGGACTCAATAGAGTCCAAAGGAACTTGGTAATATGAAGACTTAAGGTCAATAGAAGATAAGTACTTAGCATTTTTGAGCTGGTCCAGAATATGGCTAATATAAGGCATAGGGTAAGCGTCATGCTTTGATATGGCGTTAAGTTTTCGGCTGTCCAAGCAGAAACGTGATGACCCATCTGATTTAACCGCTAAAGTAACGGGGTTGTTCCATGCACTGCCGCTAGGCTCCACAACATCATCCTTGGCAACACTAGGCAAATTGAAGTTTAAATCTGGACCCCTCCCCCCCCATTGAAAAAAATAGTTATACCTACGCCTATGCAGTCAGTCTACGGTACATGTGGTTCCTGTTACAAAATCGCAACACTTACAGGGTCCATATGACTGCGCACATTGCCAACCTGTGACATTAGATGTAATCACACCAATTAATTTCACTGGAAAATGAAATGAAAATTCCATAATTGTGTAAATTATACCAATGAAAAATTTACCAACAAGGAAGGAACTGGCTTTTTAACCGACTTCAAAAAAAGAGGAGGTTATCAATTCGGTTGTATTTTTTTAAAATGTTTGTTACCTCATAACTCCGTCATTTTTAAACCGATTTCCAAAATTCTTTTTGTATTTCATAGAGTATACTGCAAGGGTGGTCCCATGGTCACCAAAGTCAGGATGGGATGATGGGATCCCATAGAAAATCGAGGAAAACACTATTTTAATTCCAGCTATTAAATTAGGGTTTCTTTCACTAAAAAGATTTCATTGACTAAAAAGTTAAAAATAATTTTTTTTTTTACAAAAAATAGAACCGACTTCAAAAACACTGAAAACTTAAAAATAATCTTCTTCTATATTAAAGTCGGTGACTAATTTTAACACTTTCTAGGAGATCATCGTTTGGCGCCGACTTCAATATAGAAGATTATTTTTAAGTTTTCAGTGTTTTTGAAGTCGGTTCTATTTTATGTAAAGATTTTTTGACACAGGTATATACTTATCTCATTAGCCAGGGTAACATTAATATTTTGTATATTGGTTATGTTGCAATAAATATATTTGTCATTTTTCATTTCATTTTCAATTTCACTGTCTGTCTTATTAACCCTTACACCAGAACATAGCTAAGCAATCACCTCTATTTGTCGAGACACAACAATTTCATTAATATATTTATTATGACGGGTAAAACTATGGCAGCTAGCCAGGCGGGCTCAGAATGGGACACTAGCTGGTCCCATGCCTCTGGTGGAGAAGGGAGGCCCGTATTTATTACGGGCAGGCCAAGCGACTTACGCGTGCCAGCGCCCTGCGCATGCACGTAGTCGCTTATCTTATAGCCGGAGAGGTGTTCCCGAGGGGTTTAGTGGGTAGTCGCGGCCTCGTGCCGTGTAGTCCCACACACCCTTGCCCTTACCCAAGGGGCACGGAAGGTGCGCAAAAGCATTCCCCTCGTTAAAAAAAAAAAAGGCGGGCTCAGAATCCAAACGACGACGACGACGACGAGAGCGACGCGACGGTGGCGCTGTGGCCTCGGCACTGGACTGCGCTCCGAGTGGAATCGGGAGGTCCGCGATCGATCCTGCCATGTACCAATATGTTTTCGTTTCACGAATTTCATGTGTACATTTATCTGACGCTCCTACGGCGAAGGAAAACATCGTGAGGAAACCTGCATACACTTGCGAAGTAATTCAAAGGAGTATGTGAAGTCAACCAATCCGCACTGGGTCAGCGTGGTTTGACTAAGGCCTAACCGCCCTAAATAGTTAGGGTAGGCTCGTGCCCCTCGGTGGGGATGTATATGAGCTGTGATGATGAACCACTAGATCATGAACGCAGTTAAATGTTCAAACATTTAGAGATAACTCCTTCAATTAATTAATCCTACATTATTAAACTAGCGGATTCCAGGAATCACCTCGCATACATTAATCGTGTTCACTGTCCTCATCAGAAAGTTAAGTGACTCGTGAAACGGCCGCCTAATAAATAATTTAAATCAAATAAAGCTGAATATACGTGAATTAATTAAGCCTGCGTCCCAGGGGCCCGAGGACGCAGCGAAAACAAACAACTCTTAGCATATTTCGGAGCGTGTTTCCTGATACACGAAAACCCTTTTACATTGTTAATAGTTCGAATATTCTCTGGCGCTGCTTTTGAATATTTTTTTAGGAGCGACGCGAACTTGTAATAGGGCGCCTTTTTATTACGTACCATTGCTATTTTTCTTTTGAGGACACAAAATATTTGTTTTCACTGTTTACGCTTTGTTTGAGCAATTAGTGAGATGAGTGTCCGTCTATGGTTGAAGAATCTAGGTCATAGATTACATTACATAATACCAGTATATATAAGTAAGTATATAATAATATAATGGGTACTAGTATTATGCCTTCTTCACAGATTGATTACAACTTTAAACAAACGAAGGATCATGCATGTTACAGTCAAATTGCTTAGTAGTTGTGAAATAAAATCATGTCAAAGAATAATGGAGAGACGCTTATTACATATTAAAAGAATTCCGAAAATTAAACGCAAAAATAAAAGGAATAGAACAAAAAGTTACCGATGCTTTACATCGCTGTAAAAAACTTAAATGGCGCTGGGCGGGCCACATAGCGAGGTTGACTGATATAAGATGGACTCAAATGGTATGGAAATCATGAGTCGTAGATAAACACAATTAAGCGACTAGTCCAACCCTTCTGTTAAGAACATAGTTCTCGTTGCTCAGCAACAGTTGTTATAAACTGACATTCATATAATTTCATATATTTTCTAACTAACACTGTACTGTACTAAATAATTATTAATACAAAGCCCTTTTAATTGTAACTGCGTTTATTTCAATATCCGTCTTAAACTCTTTTTCTCGCTAACACCTTCTATGGACTTAATCTTGTCTACGTCGACTAATGTCTATATCAAAGTTTTTAGACTTCCGCGATTTGTACACATTTTGAATAGAATAGATTCGGGTCTATATCGCGGCAAACAAGAAGTATATTACCCTATATGACCAGATTCTAATGTCGATATGACCACGTGGTACAAAATTAACTTCCCCAGGGTTAATACCCTGTTGTTAGTGGTGTGAACGCTTTGCCCTATTTTTCTTAAAGATTTGGCGGTTGAATATATCCTCGAACTACTCGTACTTTTATAAACTCCCTATTTACTTGTTGGAGTCTAATGTAAGTCGACATCTCATCACAGAACAGTGACGAGATCCTAGACGTCCTGTTTCCTGTATGCGTGCGTAATCGAATTGGCAGCTGGCAGCGGAGAAGTGTAATCTACTTACGCCCCAGTAACCGGGCTGATACTGATACTACACGCCACTGATGCATATTTAACGTCGTCAACAGTGTCGCGAAATATTTACGGATTCGATTCATCTGGCTGTGACAAACTAGATTAGATTCCAAGTAGTTCCTGCGTCATTGGTAACTGGAAGGAAGAATGGTAACTGGAGAAAGGGCATCCGGTCCTTTTATTTTAACTGACTTCAAAAAAAGGGGTTCTCAAAAGAGTAGGTATACTCCTGAGGTGTTCCCATTGCCACCAAAGTCAGCCAAGTTTTAAGACTTACCAGAATATCGGCACCGACTTCAATATTAAATGTAATGTGTATTTTTAAATTATTTTTGAATTAGTGTTTTTGAAGTTGGTTTTTATTTTTAACCCCCTTCGGAAAAAGAGGGATATTGGTATCTAATACGAGTATATAATATCTACGAGTAGTACTAACGATTTAAGTATTCGGTCGGAAATAATTCAATAAAAAGATATAATAAATAGCGATCCCCCGACGTGACGACACTTGAATGAAATATTACTACATAGATATCAAAGTTAAAGAGCTTTTTTATTTACGAGGGGAATGCGTTTGCGCACCGTCCAAGCCCCCGCAGGGGCAAGGGTGTGTGGGACTCCGCAGCGAGCGACTACCCACTAAACCCCTCGATATGCCCACTTTGGCGCCTGGCGCAGCCACGTCCAAAGGACGCTCCGCTGCCGAACGAGGTCGTGGGAACCCTTACGGATCGACCATAACCCCGTCCGTGGCACCTGCCCGCCAATGGCGGGCCCCTCACTCCCTCTCCAAGATGGAGATGGAGAGGAGTTCCCAGGGCATACTCCGGGTGGTAATTTTTTACTGTGGTTTTCATCCACGCGGCCGACGCTCAGTGCGCCAGGCCCCCGGTCCCGCTCAGTGCGGGGTATCGGGCTTGCCCGACGGCAGACCCGCTGGATCCACCGCCGCGCACACGAGCCGAAGCTCAGCGGCGCCAAAGCGCCGACCCACCGCAAAAAGCGGCCACGGTGGCCACACGAGGTGGCCCGCCGAGTAGCACTCGTCCATCCCACGCCCCACTCATGGGGGCCGCACAAGTGTACAGAAGCCATAAGGTGATCGGGTCAGCCTCAGTCCTTGGAACAACGACACGCCGGAGCTCTACGAGTCTCCCAGCCTCGGAACAAAGACATGCCGAAGCTCAACAAGGACCCGCACCAGCCCGACCAAAAGGGCAACGGCACAAGGCGCGATGCGCCATGAGCCGCGAGCGGGTCCCCGGGCGACACACAACCCCATCTTCAAAAAGAAGGGGAGGTGACGCCCCACATGGCCACGTGAAGTGGCCCGCCGGGTTAAGCCTGGCCACACCACGCCCCTTCCACGGGGCAGCTATTAGACTCTTAGCCCGCGGCAGAAAATCTGCCGGTTTGCCCAGGCTGCACCACGAGGAGGTGTTCGCACCCCAAGTTGATGAGCCAAACTACCTTATATCAAAGTAGTTTATATCACCTACACATTTTATTTTACTTTTTGTGTCAGGGATTAGTTTAATTTTTAATTATTATTTTTGTTAATATTTTTTAATTTTTATCCTTTTAGTGAATTTAATACCACCTCACCGAAGTAACTTTAAACGGGTCAATACGTGATGATAATATTAAAAGAAAGAACTATCCCCTAACGCCTAATCCTAAAAGAACCTTCCATCATCCGCCCAGCACCATGAGATGAAAATTACCAGACATGAATACCTGAAAGGCTTTAGATAAAATGTAAAAAATGTCGTATGTGCATACTAAATTTGAGAGTTTCTCTAGATTTACCTGAGAACCTAGCATCAGATCCTGATTTAAGCGTTTCCCAGTAAGACAGCCAGATCCTCAGTTGTTGAGGAGTCCCTCAACAACTGAGGATCTGGCTGTCTTACCTCTTATTCTTGGAACGCAACAATGCTATTAACGCTGTTATTATGACAATAAAATTTGGAAAGACGATGGTAGCTAGCCAGTCAGGCTCAGAAACCCTACTACCAACCAAATCGAGCAAAAAAATTCCTGCCACCACCCATGGGGTATCGAACCCTGAAACCTCCCGATTAACTCCCGGTGGTCTCAACCACTAGACCATGGAGGCGATTAAAACCACATAAATAGTAAAGGATCTTCAACCAACGAACAGCCCACAAATATCTAAGTTAAACTCTGTAAAATTATTATTAGAAAGTATACCATAAATCTGAAACGTTTCCAAGTCCGCCATCAAATCTCGGACATTTTTTTAAATAAACTGCTCAATAAACTGCTCACTATCATATAATATTTAGGGCGTTAACACAATTCAGGATGAAAGAGGCCATTACAGCGAGCCTTGTCTAAAGATAGCGCGGCAACTGCGCTTTCTCAGCGCTGAGTGTACTGCGCAAACATGCCCCTCCATTTGCATGACGCCCTCAAAAATATCAGCTTGGAACAGCTTGAACCTAACCTGATAAAGGCTGTGTGTGAGCGGCTTACGTAAACGGGGCAATATTACTAAACGTTCGTGTTACTCGCATCTTATGTAATCCTAGTATGTAATATTAAAAACGCGCATATTTGTGAGTAAGGAAAGGCGTATGTAAGAAAAGACGTATAATGGTTTGAAGGGTTCCAAATGATACTTGTTTGCGGTGAACCTTGAAGATCAATGGAAAGGCGTTGGTTGAGTGAAAGGCACTCACCAAACCAACATCGATGTTTATTTATTTATTTATTCTTCATGTACTGTGTACAAAGGTGGACTTAATGCCATGGGCATTCTCTGCCTGTCGACCTTAGGGTGATTACAATATACAAAATAAACATATATAATTATATATATAATATATACAAGGTTATTTTTTAATTATGACAAAAATTTTGTGTGCTTGTTCAGACAAGCAAACTGAACAACTTTCACTATGGCACCAACTTTGATATCGCAAAAAAAATCAGTTTTTCCATACATTTAGGTTCAGTGAATGTTGAACATTTGTATGGAACAGTTGATTTTTTTTTTGCGAATTCGAAGTTGGTCCCATAGTGAAAGTTGTTCAGTTTGCTTGTCTGAACAAGCACACAAAATTTTTGTCATAACTAAAAAATTAACTTGTATAAGTATTTATAAATATCTATTGCTAAATAGAGAGATTGCTGGTGACTCTAGAGATAAAAATAAAGGGAAGGTTCTTTTCGAGATTCAAATTATCGTTGGTCTTCTGATAGCAGCCTCCGTAGCCCCCTCTTGAATGCATGTTGATGTTCATCTTGTCGACTTGTCCATAGTCAGGGCAATCCAGAGTCTGGGAAACCTAAATTCTCCGGACCGCCGCAGGGCACCCGGCTAGCTACGGCTTGTGTCTTTAATGCCTGTGGGGGATTACCTTGAACATGGAGTTAATACCCATATGGGGGAACATATGATCGCGCACACCAAGAGTCACCCTAGCGCGCAGGCTACACCTTTTACCGGAAGGAGACTCTGTACCAGGGCCGTATGCATTGGGTACCTCCGTCTTACCTATTTCTGCCGCAATGCAGCAGTGCTTGCACTGCTGTGTTCCGGTTAAAAGGGCATTGAAATTACTAGGTACCGTGACTTTACATCTTAAGTCACAAAATTGCAACGTACACTGTGGTTCTTGTGGGAGTTGCAGTTTTGCTGCTAATCTCACAGGAACCACATGTATTATAGGTGACTGCTTAATTGCAATAAAAAAAGGGCGGTCATGGATAGTGGACTGCAAGGGCTCGGTACCGCCCAACCGCTTGCGTCGGAGGGGAGCGCCATCAGGATCTCCTCCCTCAAGGAGGGATCCTTGAGGGAGGAGAGAGGGAGATTTTCGATCACCAGCCAGCATTTTACAATAACTGGCAGTAAGAGGTCACCGCAAAAGTTACATAGACTTAGTCCAAAATCGATGTCTTTAAACTAATTATCTCTTCATTACGTACCACCATAAAATGCTACCGCAGCAACTTAATTTAAACGTTGCGACTCAAACGAAACTCCTGGGCGCACCACACGCCGTCGCCATCTCCAGATCCCGTATTATTCCCGGTAATTACCGGCACATACGTCGGAGCTCCAGGCCGTGCAGCTGTTAAATTATTCAGCTCACGAACCATTCCCTCGCGGCAACTTTTGCTTGGGGGAAATTTAAAATATTTAAAGTACTGACTCACGTCTTGAGCATTTACCGCCCAAATCTGGCTGACTGTCGGAATCCCGGCGACAGACTTACAGTGGATTATGGAAAGTTGGAAGCTATTAAAAGTATGTAAACTTTTATTGGTGGGCTCAGCGTTGGGGACGCTGCCTGCTTACTTATCGGCTTCGGGTGGTGTTGCCAGCCATCGTCGAATTTCACGCGGCTAATGGCGGTTTTTGTTAATATTTATTTTCACCCGAGCAGGATTTGTGTAACCCCCATTTCTTTTTCAAGGAATCATGTTGGATTTGTTTGTCCATTTTCAGCTTTCTAAGCTAAAAATCCATTTCGTTCAAATCCAATAGTACATTTCTATGTCTAGCTTTAAGTGTCAAATAAGCAAGATGTGCGGCGACACCGCACCATCGATAAAATTTAACTAACTAACTAACTTTAACTAATTAACTAACTTTTTACGTTTAACGAATTTTATATGTTCTGATTTAGACACTTAATAGTTGGAATTTAATCTAGGTGTGTATTTGAAAATAGCATAATTTAGGGTCGATTTTTTAATCGTTAGTTAACTTTAATTTCTACTAATAATTTATTTTTAAATAAATAAATAAATATAACAGTCTGACAGCTTTTATATAGAAAATTTTATCAAACCGTCATAATATATCATGGACTTGGAATATACTGGCGTAATTCAAATATTTGGAGTTCTTCAAAAAGGCGTGAAGAGGTATTGTTATATTCAAGGTTGTCAACGCGCGAGTGATACCACTGGTATTGCAAGCGTCCATAGGCGGTGGCGATCACTTACCATCAGGTGACCCACATGCTTGTTTGCCACCTTTGTGGTATAAAAAATATATTCTACGGTTAAAAGTATTTTGAAAATGAACCCCTAATCAATTTAAATACAATTAAAACCTGATGCTTAAATGCAATGTCATTACATATTATTACAAATGTAAATCTGGTAAATCTTTGCGCAATTTTGATTTGACATAATGATCACAATACATTTTAATAATGTCTGTCAAGTAAAACAAACCGGCCAAGTGCGAGTCGGACTCGCGCACCGAGGGTTCCGTAACATGTAGGTATAAAAGTAAAACATTTACGGTTTTAGCAATTTTTCCTTTATCTGTGCTATAAGACGTTACATTGTACCAAATTTCAAGATTCTGAGTTTACGGGAAGTACTCTGTAGGTTTTGATTCCCTTGCGAGTGTCAAAAATTTGCGGAAATTGGGGCATAAACAGCTGTATATTTTGATTGCGTTGGGTTAGAAGTTTGATTTTTTCACAGTTCCAAGGGACCGTAGACCTGAGTATTTGATATAAATTTCAGCTTGATACCTCCACGCGTTCCTGAGAAAAAGGGTCTTGACAGACAGACAGACGGACGGACGGACGGACAACAAAGTGATCCTATAAGGGTTCCATTTTTTCCTTTTGAGGTACGATACCCTAAAAAGTTGATCGAGAACACACCATTTTCTCCTCTATTAATTACTGTTTTATTTTTGTTAATTGAAGTTTTTTCAATAACTTTGTTTCGCACACGTGCGGAACTGCCTTTTAACGTACTTTCCGCTCAGGCATCGAATCAACTAAACATGCCTATTTGCTAAATTAAACATTGACCTAAAGAATTTCCCATTTTAGTAATCACATCAAAAATGTACAGTCTCTAAGAAAATATACTCGCTGACACAATTTTTAATAAAATATCCGGCTCTCCCGCATCTAGAGCCCTGAATGGATAGCCTCATTTATCTTGAAGACTTTTTGTCAACGTTCTGTTCTCACAGTAAATTTTCCGTACGTACGACTTTCCAGTGTTCTCCGCTGGAATTGTAGCAGGAAATTAAAGTTACAGTTTGATCTCAATTAACTCAATTGGGTGGGAGAGGCTCGTAGTATTATAACCATTGTTGAAAGACACCAATAGGTTCTATGAAGTCGGCACGACGGACTAACGGGTTAAACCGTACACATTTTTTGACAGTGAATCCAATCACGTCGTTTCCAATCAACTATAGGCGGAATGAATGTAGCTTGCAAACGACAGATTGAAGCCACTTCGAATGCATCCATTACTGTGTCGAATATGCTTAGCACCGGATTCTATGTTTAATCTTGTACTTTATATACGAATTTTTTATTTTTCGATAATCTGGTTTTATTTTTTTATAACTACATGGTGTCTTGGTGTCTTCATCATCCTATTCGTATGCTTTTTTTATCTGTGGTCTCTGTGTCGGTAACTTTTATTGTACAAGTATTTAATTGCCAGTTCCACAGCGCCACCGACGCAATGGCAAGCGTCGGTGGCGCTGTGGAATCGGCACTTGCCTTCCAATCGGGAGGTCCGGGTTTGAGACCGCCATGTACCAATGTGTTTTACATTTTTCGAGTTTCATATGTACATTTGTCTGACGCTCCTACGGTAAAGGAAAACATCGTGAGGCAACCTGCATACATCTGCGAAGAAATTCAAAGGTGTATGTGAAGTCAACCAATCCGCACTGGGCCAGCGTGGTTGACTAAGGCCTAATCACCCTATCACAGGGTAGGCTCGAGCTCCTCGGTGGGGACGGTATATGAGCCGTGATGATGATGATTTAATTGCTATTTTAACGTAGTTCTTTACTTTTACAGTCACGAAAAGTGGAGATAATACAGCTGTAGAATTTACCTATTTTGTGTTTCATTCTTTATATTATTTCTTGCGATCGTAAAAATAATTATATAAGGCAAATCAGCAATGTAACCAAAGCACAGAATACACAACATATAATTATATACATACAGGGTTACGTTTTCGTGATTTCAAGATTGGTCCCATAGTGAAAGATGTTCTGTTGGCTACTGGTTAAAAGTAATCCTGTATACGTGAACTATCCTGTCACGGTATCTGATGAAACGATAGATGCTAAGCTTTTTGTGTGAAGAAACAATGTAGATTTCTACTACACAAATGTTACCGTAGACTGAAAATGAAACAGAATACTCGAAAAGAATGAAAATGGCTTGAAAACTCAGTAAAAAAATATATTAAGTACGTAAAAGACAGCGATGGTTTTTTCCAAAAAAAAAGTTACTTTTGAATAGGGTAGATGACTAAAAAAATTTTTTTGCTTTAATAGAAGCTCATTCATATAATAAACATGAAAAATCGGTTTTCGAATAACTATAAAACAACCAAAATATAAGGTATTAAAGATTTTTCTCTATCTCTTTCTAGCAAAACGGCAATTTACAAGGAGTTTATATGGCCGTACTCAACAATGACGTCACGATTGATGTCGGATCTCTCTGTCTAATCGCCTTCAAATTAACAACTTAAAATGCTTGTATCTAATGTATTTCTAAGCCGATTTTAATTCTGATTTCACAGGACTGCATCTTTTTCCACGGTATTTTAATATTTAATGACGAGACGTAAAAATTAGAATTCAGTCATCATCCCAATTAGACATACATGACTGGATACATTTAAAAAAATGATGTGTTAAAGGCTCGTAGTGACGTTTTCCCCTGTGAAGCTGACGAAGTGAAAATTGAAGTAAAAAAATATTTGTTCTTGTTTATATTTCTGAGCAGAGGAATACGTTCAGAAACGACTACTGCACAATTTTCCTTTACACGAACGAACGTTTTCAGCATTCTTTGTCAATTTGTTTCCTTTGAACGTGATAATAATCACTTACATTATCAGCGTTCTATCGGGAAGCGGGAAACTCGTGGAATATTCAGAATAAACATTAAAGAAGTTTCCGAAATGGGTTCGCCGGAATAATAAATATTACTTCCTGTTTGAACGTAAAGGAATGGAAAAATTAACTAAATAATGGTGACTAATTTTAATGCTAGGGTAATAATGGTGACTAATTTTTATGCTCCACCTTCGTGAATGTTAATGTTAACGTCTGCGTCGTAATACGCCTTATAAATGCGTTAAAAATAACGGCTAAACACGGCGGCCACATGTGCGGAGTTTGATTCAAAATCTATTAATCAATGTCTAACATCACTAACAATGCCGCCTAGAAATTAACGCGTTACCCTGTTTGCCACATCTGTGTAGTGTTAAAATTATCCCCTATGACAACTCGCAAGGACGCAGGTGGAGCCGTAGCATAAAAGGAAGAAATAAGTCGTTATTAACTGTTGCTTTTATTATCGATATTCTTCGCAGAAAATGCCTAATGGCATTAAGTCCGCTTTTGTACACTTTATGTACATAAGCATTAAATAAATAAATAAAATAGGTACCTATTTTTAAAATAAACGTTTCGTAGTCCTCTGTTCTCTCCTCTAAAACCAGATCATTATGATCTCGCCAAAATTTGTTTTCTAGATGTTTGAATACAGCAGAAAATCTTGGCATTATTTTAGGTTTTTGATGCTTTAAATGTCGTTTAATAATTAACTTATTAAAAAATGGGAAAGGGGAAAGCCAGGTTCAAACTTAAATCCACCGCCGAAAATCAGATGGCGTACAATTCTGCAAGAAATCGATTACTAGATACGCTCAAAGACGCCAAATTCATAAATCTGTAGAATATAAAGATCCAGCTAAAGCTTGGAAGTTTCTTAAATCTCTTAGTATCGACAAATCTCAGATACATAATAACGATTTCAAGTGCAACATTAATTCTCTTAATTCACATTTCACTTCTACGTCGCCTTTCAATGGTGTTTGTAAAGGTGAGATTGCCAACTACGGGGGTATTTCAAAACTATCTGTTATACCCAAACATTTTGAAAAAATAATTTATGATTCTCTTTTTCCTGCTATAAGACCGTTGTTAACTCCTAATCAACATGAGTTTGTTTGTGGACGATCAACGGAATCTAACTTATGTGAGTATTTGGATACTATTTTGGAGGCCATGGAGATGGGGTTTCAGGTTGACGTCGTGTATACCGATTTTTACGTTTTACGATTTCGTAAAAAGTAACAACTTAATACCTAAAATGGGTCATTTTGCTATTAAATATATGATTTGCGCCGTAAATTCAACCTTTTTAAGCGTAAAGGATATAATAAAACTACAATAGGGTAGTTGACTCATATCAAAATTTATTAAAATATTGTTTATTTCTAACAGTATTTGGCATAAGGTTCCACAATATACCGATTTTAATAAATAACAATGAATGATTGCTGTAAAATTTTAATTTGAAAATGCTAGAAATAATCTTTTTTTATCTCACGCCGTAAACGCTTTGATATCCTGTGGTCAGGGCCGTGACGTCAATCATATAGTAAACAAAGAAATGTCAAATTTGATTCAACAACTCGTCGATTTGCACTATTCTTTCCTAAAACTGGCAAAAAATCGTCCAAGTCTCCGTTATTATATTTGTAAATATCGTAAATTATTTGTATTATTAGCAAAATCAACCATTGATGTTGGATTTGTGAGAGCAGATAGTACAAATCTTCCGAAAATAGACAGATTGATGGTCAGGAGATTCTTTGTGTATCGCTCTAAACAATATAAGTACAGTTTCAATACTGTCATAATGAAGAACGGTTACAAGTGTACTTGTCAAGATTGTCACGCGGCAGAAGAGAGTTGCAAACATGCATTTTTGGTGTGGTTGCACCATCACAGTGAGGAGCTATTTTGTACAGCAGTTGAATGCTATTGGATAGAATTCTATCTCTCAAAAGTCAAATAAACACTAAAAATATTTACTTCAAGAGAAATGTTGAAAAGAAAACATCAGGATCATGTGTCAAATACCAGTGTAGTACTGCAAGAATTTGTAAATGAACATAAAAAGAGAAAGATTGGCAGTTGTTCATTTGTCAAGCATGAAAAAAATTACTTATAATATGTATACATTCACAGACACAGATTGTGACATATTTCTTAAAAAATAAAAGACCTCTTCAATGAAGAAAGAATAAAGTGCATAGAAAACTAAACCACGAATCATCAATACAGAAGTGCTCTTTAGTTCGAGCTTCGTTATAAACAATAACAGCTTCCATGTGCTATAAAGTCAGCCAGTGCATAACACATGATGGTTCTTTTGTTGGGAAGATTTTTGGTGGGAAATCTTGCAGACACCTACGAGTATAATGAAATATGGATAAAAGTTGAAAAATGAAGATTTGGGTTGAAATTTGCAAAATGTGACCTCATTTCTGATTAATACCCTGTAATAGTCTATTCAACAAAAGGTATCCATAAAATTAGATTAATATAAAATTGTCATGCTCTTTTACTGAAGATAATGTTAATTATCAAAGACGGAAAACTGTGAACAGTATGCTTAACTCAAATATAGATGCAGAGGTTTGTGCTAAAGCAAACAAAACTTATATACTTTTGTGTTGCTAGCAGTATGTCATTTTGACAATATTAGCTATAATTGGTATTTGTTCTAACAATCTGAATGTCAAAAAACTTATTGATCAAATAGTGTCATTTTGGAAACTATACTACATTTTTCCTAAATTATATGAAAGTATTACTTCATAATAAATCACTTTACTATTATTTTGACTTTTATTACCTGCGACCTTAAGGCAATATATACAAATTAATAAATTTGATCTAACTCTATTCAACCTATTTGTACTTTTGGAACATATACTATATTTGAGTAACAATGATAAAAATGAGCAACAAACCTATAAAATATTATAAATCTTTTAAGGTGTAACAGAAAAATAAAACACATGCATTTCAAATTAAAATATTTTGATTCAACTTAAACCTATACAAGTCATTATTGTCAAATAAACATAGAACATTTTTTTTGTGAAGAACATAATGACTAATGTAGTACAAAAATTTATTATGTCATCTTTAGATGTTAGTTATGTATAAAGTAAAGAAAAAAAAATTCTTTATATTATTTATTTAATAAGAAGGGTCTTGTAAATTAATAAGAGCACAGGCTGACAACACAGCAATCACATTTAATATATTTGTATACGGCTTTAAAATGGATAACTTGCATATTCTTGCGTAAGCTGTTCTAAAATTTACCAGCCATGGTGGCCAGCAGGTTTAATCAGTGAAGATATAACATCTTTCAGTTTTACCAAACTGGACCTATTTACTTCTATGGTGCTTTGGTATATGAATACTTGAGTTATTTTGTTGACATAATGTTGTTCTAGTTGACGGGTCACATTTTGATGTTTTGGCTGAGCATGCACTGCTTTGTATTATGTTGCACAACTTTTACTGCCTTATCAATCTCGTTGTCAAGAGGAGGACAGGTTAGTACACAATAGTTCTCATTAAGTAACCACTGAAAGCAACAAATTTTAATTAGGTACTCAGTAAATTCAAGTAAAAGTTGTTTAGATAAATATATTCATTATGAAACTTTGATATTTTTGTTTGTATTACATACTTTTTAATTAATATTCAATTACATCATTATTCAATTGGACATAAGTACATATTCTTTTCCTTGAAACATCATCTAGTGTCAGTGTATAACTTAGATTAAATCAAAAAGGCGTAAATGGTCAAGTTTTCTCTCAGTTTTCTGGTCAAGTTAAAATTTGGTTGGTCGGCTGCAGTCAGTTTTCATTCTAACTGAAAGATAAAAATTTAATTAATTTACATACAGATTTGATTTTACATACAACCTAAAAACTTCTATTTTGTTTAAGTTGAAACTGAAGTACCTACACAGATTGAGTTATTCAGTTATAGTACTTACATTAATGTGATTTTCGCAAAAATACATTTGAGTTTCAGTAGATAGTTACAGGATTTCTTTAAGCGAGTGTTAACCAAATATTTCGCATGTCTATATCACTGGGTACGTCTAATCCACAGATTTCCTGGAGTCTTTGAAGAGGTATTTCTATATTACTGTTCTATTGTCCCGTTCCATATACAGTTTTACTATATTTTGTGATATTTAATAGAAAGCATTGTTTTTGTGAGGTTATTTCGCCCCCGTGCTTTGTTTACTATAAGACTGACGTCATTGCCACAGATAATGAACAGACTATCATGGCTGACCGTGTTTTCGGTCCAAAATTGAAAATCTTAATTTAAAATAGATTTTTTGCACTTTTTAGCCATCGAAAAAAATGATATTCATGTGCTATGGTCTAATACAACAATTATGAACATTTTAAGCCCTACTTTAAAAAAGGGTCAACTAGCCTATTGAAACTAGATTATGGTGTAATTCTTACATATTTAAATTGTTACTTTTACGTAATCGTAAATTTGGTGCAACCGTCCGTTAGATTTATATGAAGCTTACCAAGATTCAATATATTAATCAGTATATTACATTATTACATTATATAGTGGGAAATAGAATCAATGGTTTTGTCTATTTATAAGAAAAAATGATGAATACGCGAGGAGGGAAGTAATCAAAATGAATGTTGAACATCGCATAAAAAGGTCTATGGATCCACGCATCAGTCTTCTTTTTACCCAATGTTTATCATTTATTTTGATCTCCCATTGTGACTTATCAAAAAGAATGGGAAATTATTTGTGTATTATATTTTAATAATGTATTCTATCTTGTGGGTACCGGTTCTTTCTACAAATAATAAATTCATAAAGAGATAAAGAGCGTTTAATAAAAAAATCACATTTGAAGTCAGTGTGTGTGAATTCACCGATACCAGATACTTTATTTATATGTATGTGTGTATACGTATTATGTCTAAATATAATATATACTTCCATTTTTTCATTTTGTAATTGTTTCTTGTCTAGCTTTAAAATTTTATGCCCTCCCTTCCCAGCTGATTGGTAGAGAATGCCTTAAGGTTCAGTCCGCCAATGATATGATTATGTTATGAAATCCTACTAATATTATAAATGTGAAAGTGTGGATGTTTGGATGTATGTTACTCAATCACGCAAAAACGGGTGAACGGATTTGCATGAAATTTGGTATGCATGTAGCCTTTGACATGGAAAAGAACAAAGGCTACCTTTTATCCCGATTCCTTAAGTAATTCCCGAGGGAAAATTGAAAATTGTTTACGAGCTAAGCCGCGGGCAGACAGCTTTTTATTGATCCTACTAATATTATAAATGTGAAAGTGTGGATGTTTGGATGTTTGTTACTCAATCACGCAAAAACGGCTGAACGGATAACGGATTTCGATGAAATTTGGCATGCATGTAGCCTTTGATATGGAAAAGAACATAGGCTACCTACTTTTAATCCTGATTCCTTAAGCAGTTCCTGAAGGAAAATTGAAAATTGTTTACGAGCTAAGCCGCGGGCAGACAGCTTTGAAATTTGGTATGCATGTCACCTATGCTATGGAAAAGGACATGTACTTTATATTCCTAAATGATCTCTTAAATAGTTCCCGTGGAAAGATTACGTCCACGCAGACGAAGTCGCGGGCAGAAGCTAGTAAATGTCATAAATTTCAAAATTAATCCAGCTTAGAAAAAAATCGAATTCTTAAATCGGATGTTGATACGTACCGGAGGTAGACTCTGTACCAGGGCCGCCTGCTTGGGTACCACCGCCTTATCTATTTCTGCCGCAAAGCAGCAGTCCTTGCATTACTGTGTTCCGGTTTGAGAGGTAAGTTATGGCAGTGAAATTACTGGGTACCGCGTGACTTTACATCTTATGTCACAAATTGGCAAGGTTCTTGGTGTGTTGTAGTCAGTAAGTGGTTCTTATGGGGGTTGTAGATTTGCTGCGAATCTCACAAGAGCCACATCTATAATAGGTGACTGTTACCACTTACTGTCAGGTGGGCAGTATGCTTTTTGCCAACTTAGTTGTATAAAAATAAACGTAGTTTAATAAAGTAAAAATTACATAATAAAGTAAAAATTACCAGAAGGAGACTCTGTACCAGGTTCGTGTGCATGGGTACCTCCGTCTTACCTATGTCTGCCGCAAAGCAGCAGTGCTTGCATTGCTGTGTTCCGGTTTGAAGGGTAAGATATGGCAGTGAAATTACTGGGTACCGTGACTTTACATCTTAAGTCACAAGTTGGCAACGTACACTGTGGCCCTTGTGGGGCCGATGCCCAGTTTTGCTGCGAATCTTACAGGAACCACATGTATTCTAAGTAACTGTTACCACTTAATAAAAAAAGAATCATCAGATCACAGTAAAAAAAGATCATCAGATCACAGTTGACATTTCGCTCCGTATACCGGGTGTAAAGGAATACCGAAATAATATTTAAGGTTGTTGATTAACAAAAAAAATGTTTTATGACCGGCAACCTAACGGCTGGTTGCAACATTCTATCAGTGGATTTGATTACTAGCGCTAGGCGTTTGACATTAGCTGCGTACAAATTCAAAATACGTCAAAGCTTTATCTCAGTAAATAAATCGAGAGATAGATAGGATATTATAACCGGTATATTAAGACGCAAGTATGGAACGCGCCGGAGGTGATTAATTTTTTTGTATCGATTTATTTATCCTATTTATTTCTTGTATATGGACGTAACAACAGCGTTGGAAGTTACAACACAGAGAACAACTTAAATATACTTCTACCTACGTTTTGTTTATTAGTCTCAAAAATATAGACCGTAAATGATGTATTCCTCGTGGTTAGTTAGTATTACATGTAGCGTATGAAGATCCCATCGAAATGTATCAACATGACAGGCATTAGTCTAGGTTCAGTAGTTTGCGAGATATTCGCCTGTTAATTTTGACAGCTGTCATCCAAAATTACGATATCGCCGACCTTCCTTACATTTCGCTAGACACCATTTATAGTATAGGTACAATAGTTCACGAGATAAGAGCATTCTTATTTTGAAACCTGTAAGTAATACAAATTGAGATGTCATCGACGGTGAGACATTATCGCTCTAAAGCATTATCGTGCCTGAAAAAAATATTTTATCTTATTGCATGAAAATTATATTAGTCCCTTGTATTTGATCGATAATCGACACTTGATCTCTATCGTAGTGTTACCACGGAGAGTTGAAACAGAAGAACAGGTATGTTCCTAACCACACACCACGAAAACTAACCCTAGTCTAGTCTATTATAATGTCTGAGAAAACTGAAATGATTAATGTAGTAGTAACTGCTGTATAATACGTTACTTGGGATAATTGATATCAATATAAGTATCGTTTTAGCCAACACCAATCAAAAGGATTAGTACGGTTCGCTCACCCGTTTATGATAATGAGATAGAGAAATGAAATTCATAGATATTGATAAAATATTGTATTGATTATAAAAACTAAACGATGTTAAAATGAGTACGCGCGGGGTGAATGATTACCTACAATGAACTGAATTTGCTTGGTAATTGGTAACAATAAAATTGCGAGTGTGGCGTAAAATGCTCATGACTATGCTGCCGTCGTAAATGAAAACACAGTAACTTCAATTACTGTGTTTATACTTGTTTTGGTTATTTGAAACCAGGAGGCCGAGTACTATTTGGGACAGTTTTCGATTTGTTTTTACGATTGATAGTTACCGAGATACCTTAGATGAAAACACAGTATTTTTACAAAAATCAAGATATTTTTAATAAAAAACACAGTATTTATGATTTTGTAAGTTTACGCAAAAAAAAAATCTGCTGTTCCATACAAAATGTTCAACATTCACTGAACCTAGAAGTATGGAACAGCTGATTTTTTTTGCGATTTCAAAGTTGATCCCATAGTGAAAGTTTTTCAGTTTGCTTGTCTGAACAAGCACACAAATTTTTTGTGATAATTAAAAATAACCTTGTATAGGTTTTATGATATATACTAGCTGTGCTCGCAACTTCGTCCGCGTGAAATAGTAACTTTTGTTAAAGTTGATAAAAAGTAGCCTATGTTATACCTTATACTTTATAAAAAAACTAAGGTAATGTTTAAATATAGCAAGTTAATACCTTTATTTAAATCTGGAAATAAAAATGATCCTGCAAATTATAGACCAATTTCGATTCTACCAGCACTTAGCAAAATATTTGAAAAAATTATTTCTAATCAGCTGTCAGATTATTTCACAAACAATAAAATCCTACATATGAACCAATTTGGCTTTACTAAGGGTCGTTGCACTACAGAGGCTGGAGTTGCACTTCTCAAACACATTTTTGCCGCCTGGGAGTGTAAACAGGATGTGATCGGTATATTTTGTGACCTGTCAAAGGCTTTTGACTGCGTTGATCATCAGACTCTTCTAAATAAGCTCAAGCATTATGGTGTGTCTGAAGAGGCAATTAAGCTTATTAAGTCTTATTTGTCCAATAGGGTCCAAAAAGTTGTAATTAACAGAACTGAGTCTTCTGGTGCACCTATCACTATGGGCGTGCCTCAAGGATCAATACTGGGACCTCTGCTCTTCTTAATTTATATTAATGACCTCCCACACTTCACCAATAATTTGTGCGATACAGTACTATTTGCAGATGACACTTCTTTAATATTTAAGATTAACAGAGGAAACGGAAATACTGACGTTGTAAATAGTACTCTTTCTAAAGTATTGCATTGGTTCACTGTGAATAATTTATCATTAAACTCGAGTAAAACTAAATGTATTAAGTTTTCATTGCCAAATGTTAGGAAAGTGGACAATATTGTGGAAATGAATAATTATACTGTTGAATTTATTGATCCACATATTGCGTCTTTAGCAAACAGACTCAGTTCTGCGGCATATGCTGTAAAAAAAATGAGACAACTTACTGATGTTGAAACGGCAAGACTGATTTACTTTAGTTATTTTCACAGTGTCATGTCATATGGGCTATTACTGTGGGGATCAGCCGCTAGTATAGAAAGTATTTTTGTACTTCAAAAAAGAGCCGTGCGGGCTATTTATAATTTACGAACAAGGGATTCTCTACGTGATTTATTTAAAGAAATTAATATATTGACTTTAGCAGGACAGTATATTTATGAAAATTTGATTTATGTTTATAAAAATTATAACACATTCGATACCAATTTTAAATTTCATAACTTAAATACAAGAAATAAAAATAAACTTGCCGTTCCAACGTACAGGCTCCAAAAAACTAGAGGCTCATTTATGGGGAAATGTATATCTTTTTACAATAAAGTTCCACAGAGTGTTACTGACTTACCTTTTCATAAGTTTAAAGCGCATGTAAAAAAGACTCTAATGAGTAAAGGATATTATAAAGTCAATGATTATCAGAATGATGTCAATGCTTGGTCTTAATTGTAGACTTAATTTATAGATTTAAATGTATAATGTACACTGACACATCTAATCTTGTAATGGAAGTTGAACACAATCTTTACTTTTGAGTTCTGCTTCCAATTGACGACTCTGTAACAATACAGGGAGAAAAAAATAGCCCTTGCTGGTTTTCTTGCTGGTTCTTTCCAGTACAAGGTCTCCCGCCGTAGACTTGTGAACCAATGGCGTAGCTTCTTTGACGTTCAAAAGTGATTGTAAAATCCCAATTGAATAAAGGATATTGAATTTGAATTTGAATGAATATATAATTAGCTATCTATTAGTGAAAGTCACGTCTAAATCGGCCCAGCCATTTCGGAGATTAGCGGGAACAAACAGACAGACAAAAAAAAAATAATTGTGTTTTTGTTATTGGTACCCGATATACATTCATACCTATTTAGTAAAAACTTGTTATTTTGACATTACAAACAGACACTTCAATTTTATTTATTTGTATAGATTAACTAGAAATATTTTAACTATTAGTGCCTTAAAGAACCTTATTATTTAGATTAAAGTATAAATTAATCTCATATTCCTCTTGTAATTTGTATTTAACTTTGTCTTAGTGTAATATGAATATTTATAGATTTATAAAGTGATCTCAAATTCAGCAATTAAAACTGTTTATTTTACTATACCAAATACTTTTTTATTAAGTTGATTAAATAAATAATATTAATTATAAAGACGTTTTATTACTACATTTTATTTTTTCCGAAAAACTAAGGTAATGTTTATTTATAGCGATTATTCACAAATGTAAAGAAACTAACCCAGAACACAGTATATTCAGATACACATTAGAAATTAGTTTTAAAAACAGCATCTTAACATACTAGGATTTGACTTAAATAATAAACGTTACTTTTATTAAGCTTAAACCCAGCATGTGTAATGTTACTGTGTTGCGATTTTCCTAGTATTAGTATCTTTACATGGTTACAACACAGTAACAGGTAATACTTAGCTAAAACACAGTAACAAATCAGTTACTGTGTTATAGCTTAAAAAACTAAATTTTATTAGATTATTTTCCTAATTTAGCTTAAAAAACTAAATTTTATTAGATTATTTTCCTAATTTAGAACACATTATCTAATTTAATTAATTATACAATTAAAATATATTACATATTTGTATGCATAATTGAAGTTTTAACTACTTTTTAATATTACATTAATAAATTATCTACATTCATTAGTTTCTTCATAACAAAACGATTTAACAACTGAACTTTAACTGCGTTTTTCTCAAACCGTCATTTTTAAAGTTACTGTGTTTTCATTTACGACGGCAGTATGAGACTATGAGACAAAAATTTTGTACATGAAGAATAAATTTTTCGGCGATCTATTTACAATGTATCTATTAATTTATACAGTCAAACTTGAGTCAAAAACAATTCCTTATTCATAGGCCTGTCATTAATGAACAGAAAGTTTTAGGCTCTAATTATTTCATTTCCCCCAACGAAAAAATCAAGGAGATTTCTGACGAACGCCAAACTTTCTTTGGCGTGTCGTCGCGAAAAAGAAATGAATGTTGTTTTTAAGAAGTCCCGGAGCATTACGACGATTGTATCCAAGATATGTTTTCTCGAGAAACGAACAAAGTATGAAATAAGATGAGCTAACAAGTCAACATTATGTATGTTGACTCGTGAATTTATGTGCGTTTGCTAACATACGTAATATGATTCGGGCGTTCGCAAATCGAATTGCGTGACGTTATGAGATCTGGTGTTATTAAAGTTTACATTTAAATTTTAGGGACCTCTGAACGAAAATAATTATTTTGATGAATTTCAAACTGCAATGAAGATATGATGAAAATGAAGGTGCTGTTAATAACTCACTGAGATGGCAAGACAAATGTAATTACGAAAAAAAAAATACATTCTGTGCCAGTGCTTCCAAATCAGTGGTCCATACAAGACAAAACGTGGTCTGAGAACGCAAACTTACGCCTGCGAGTAAAACTTTTTTGCTTTGTTTGAAATTGTCTGAAAACAAGACCCCAAGTCGACCCCAACTGAGACGTGGCCGTTTACAATGGGTCTCATCAGAAGGCTCAATGTCACTCAAAGGACAATGGAGAGGGCTATGCTCGGGGTTTCGCTACGCGATTGCATCAGAAATGAAGAGATCCGTAGAAGAACTAGAGTCGCCGACATAGCCCAAAGAATTGCAAACCTTAAGTGGCAGTCGGCAGGACACATAGCTCACAGGACTGACGGCCGTTGGGGCGGAAAGGTCTTAGGGTGGCGACCGCGTACCGAGAGACGCAGCGTTGGTAGGCCCCCCACAAGGTGGACCGACGATCTGGTGAAGGTCGCGGGAAGCCGCTGGATGCGGGAGGCGCAGGACCGATCGTTTTGGAGATCCCTGGGGGAGGCCTATGTCCAACAGTGGGCGTCTCTTGGCTGAAATGAATGAATGAATGTATATTTTTTTACCTAGTTGTCCCTCCTAAAAACATAGAAATGTAAATGGTTACTGATCATGAAAAGGTTGGGAATTACTATTCGATGAAAATAATTTAAACTAACAGTCGAACTCACGAGTTTAATCTTATGTATTTGATTGTAAAGCAAAACTATGTTTTTATCATAACAATAGATAGTCTAATTCAAACCAAACCAGAGGGTTCATTGTATAAGAAAATATCTATCACAATCACTTTAATTTTATAATCATTGCAGTGCTAATGAAAAATTGTATCGACTGACTCTTAGAAAGCAGTGATAGATTAACTTTGACTGTCAAGATCTTGAGTTTCACAATTAACCGCCCCCGTAGTCTAGTGGTTAAGATCACTCAATATTGATCTAGTAATCCGGGTTTCAATTTTCGCAGATGGGGCAGAAGAATTTCTATTTGATTTGGTAGATGGCAGGGCTTCTGTGCGCACCTGGCTAGCTACCACCGTCTTAACTAAATTTGTCGCTATAATAAAAATGTAGTACCTATTCCGACAATAAAAATGTAGTTCCTCAGTTGTTGAGGAATCCAGGTGTAGTTAGCTTCCATCATCTATCCTCAGTAACTGAAATGAAGGCGAAGAACTCCCCTTTTGTGCGTAACATCTAGGGGCATCCCTTTACAGGTCAGTATGTTTCCCACCTTTCATACTATTCATGATGATGATCTTCCCGACCGATTTCGACTACGGCGACTGCATTCATCTCCTACGACTGACGATTGTGTGCTCTCATGTGGCTTACGTAGCCAATTTTATAAGCATAGACCCGTAAGCACAACGGGCATGTCAGCAGCTTTCAGACAAAGCCCGGATTGCACCATACCGGACCTCTCTACCTTAACCCATCGCCACAAGACATTTGTCGAATCGGAGTCCATAATACGGAAGCAGTCTATTACGCAGGAAATATTAAAGTGCATAGGCGTACACGCAAACACATGTGCACTCTCTTGTCGTACACCTAATGCCACTTAATATGTGACCCATTTTTGGATATGGGCCTTCCCTGGGGTGCGTTTCATTTCTTCTAATTACAAATGACCTAATCTCAAAGGATATAACGTTCATTGGATACAATTTCTATTTGGTCTAACTACACTTCCTATAACAACATTTGGTATATTGTTCATTTGATATAATACGTATATTCCATAACAACATTTTGTATAAAGCTACACTGCTATAATAATCATATTGTATATCATTCATTTCATATAATTTTCATATAGTCTCATATATAATTTTATATAAAAATGTAATTTTGACCATAAATTGATTTAAGATATTATTTGACAAAGTAATTCATTCTATGCTATTGGTGACAGAAACGAAACGCTGCAAAACCGACTCCACGTAGTCTTGTTTGTCCTACCCCTAGAGTGTAATTCAAACCCGCGTAGGTGCGGAGGGGCGAGGCGGCCCGCGACCTGAAGAGCAGGTGGCTTTAACGCTCGCCGCCGTAGCTGAGGCTGGCCGGCTCAGCCGGCCAGCAAGTCGAAGCTGCGGTGGTGAGCGAAAGCCATCTGCAACGATAAGCTCGCGTGGGACCGCCAGAGCCCCGCAGCGCCGGAGCCGTGACAGAAACCATGCCGGCTACATGGTTGCTTGCATGGTACATGGTTGCTTGCATGGTGCATGCTTGCTTGCCTGCTGCATGCTTGCTTGCCTGCTGCATGCTTGCTTGCATGCTGCATGCTTGCTTGCCCGCTGCATGCTTGCTTGCATGCTGCATCCTTGCTTGCATGCTGCATACTCTACATGTTTTCTTGGATGCCGGGTACGAGCACTAAGTACGTAAGGTTAGAGTTAAGACCATTATCGGGTGAAAACTAGTGAAGCAAAACAAATTAAATAAAAATAAATATAATAAATTATTTTTTTTGTGGTAAAATGCAAAGAAATATGTTTGTTATATCTCCTGAATTATATATAAAGTGGTATTATATCAAAAATTTATTATATCAAATGTTTATTATATTAAGTCAGTTGTTATATGACATGAAATTATATGAAATGAAGTTATATTATTTGAATGTTAGATCATCAGTATTTATATCAAACATTACACACCCTTCCCTGGGATTAAGAATTGGCCCTATTATCATGCTGGCCAGACAAGTTAAAGTTAACATTAGGTGTTATAATTTATGGATATTGCTCCTGAAAGCTTAGATAAGTATTCCCACCTGTTAAAGGTTGAAACCAATTGAAGTATAGAGCGGTTCCTGTAAGACTTGCAAATCTATAACCCCATATGCCTTTTTATGTTCTTCTTCTTCTTCTTTGTCGTACGGGCATTTTCCGCAACTCGATGACTATGCGCCTGTGTTGCATCGGAGGGTTGGAAACCGGATTACTCCAGGCATCCTAGCAGAAAACTTCCCAGCTCCCAAAGGTTGCCCAGAACGTCCTGGAACCTGGGTTGCCTAGGTACTTCGCTCGGTATGTTGCCACCTTTCTGCATTTCAGCAGCACATTGGCGGCTGTCTCCTCTGTCTCCGCACATGCTCTGCATAGAGGGCTGTCCGCGATACCCAAGTAAAAAAGATTTCTGTTAATATATCCCTTATTTTAAATTGCTGTGTCCCGTTAATGCACCAGTGATTAGGCGCAAGGGAGGTTTTTGCTGTGTTTGACATTGACTTATCTATAGTTTTTTCCAGGAGGGGGGGGGGGGGGAGGCTGGCCCATGATTTTGTGTGAAGAGCTATTAATATTTTGATATTTTGGCGTCCATCATTGAATTGAATTTTGAGTCAGCGCCCCTCTATATACGCTTATAGTTAGGGCCTTGGAGAAACCAATCGACTAGGGGCAGTGCGAGCTTTGCCTGTCTGCATTCCTCCAGGGTGTTCCAGTGTTGCTCGTGTGGGCAGTGTGTGCGTTTGACGTTTTCATGTTGTTGTATGTAAAGTACGTATTCTACGCCACATTGTCGCCACAAGCGACTATGTCATCATTCTTTCAATTAAGCGTTTGAAATGACTGTTGACAATCCACAATTAACGGTTCGTATGCCCTCATTGGCTGGTGCTGGAACGGCCTGCCCAATAAGAGCTCGCGTTTGCTCGCAGCTGTTTTAATTATGTTCTGTTTGAATTTCGAATAAATTACAAGCGTTAATCAAGGCCTCCCGCTCTCGCAAATGAGTGTGCCTACTTCTGTGCAAAGATAAATTTGTAATATGGTTGGATGACGTTTGCCGAGCTCTTGTTTGGCTTCATCGGTGGCAGGTGAACAGGGCCGGTTAATTGTTTTTGCGTGTTCCAAATTGATTTTACGTTTGTCTACCGGCGTCAGACTTTAATCAACAGTTAAAATTAAATTGCTCGTTTATATTGCATTGTTGCCTCAGTTTTTGATAAATAACGAAAAAATCATTTCAAGAAATAAGTAACCTCGGGGCGGGATTTGAATCTTCGTCTTCAACATACCGTGTTGACGCCTTGATCATTAAGCTTATGAGGGCTTATGATTTTTGGTATTCTAATATTTCGCTCCATATCGTGTAAACGAAGCTTTTTATATATTCGCGATTCATATCAACATACCTGTTGGCAGAACTTCACAAGCAGAACAAGCAAGAAACTCGAAGCACAGAAACAATAACGTTGTTATAACATCGACGGTTGCTAGCCGGAATCGCAGAACCGTTAAAGAGTCCCGGCCATTAATTAAGAATCAACAACAGAGCTAATCTCGTTCGTAATTCACAATTATCATCGCGGCGGCGTTTCGTTTTTGAGCGGGACGTTAATTCGCGCGGGGGTCGTTAAGACCGTCTGAGTTATAGTGGGACAGGTAAATCGTGTTAACGAGGTTAGCCCGGTTCCGCGGCCGATAAATAACCGGTGATAGCGCGTAATGTCCCCGCCCGAGCGCTTTTGTTCTCAAATAAATCGCCGGAAAATTGAAGTGTTGTTCGCTGAATTAACATGTATTGTTACAATATTATCGCGGGCGCAGACGTCGGCGCGTTGATAGCGGGTTGTGTGGAGCGACGCGACAAATGCCGGTGTTACCCGTACGTAAGCTAATTCTATCCCGCCTACAGGTACTATTATCCTTCAAAAGATTATACATAGATTTAGATGTACTTTATAAACTACAATGGTAGCAAACATCGAGTTGGTCACCTGATGACAAGATTGACAAATTTACAATTTCTACATAGACCCACGTTAGGTACGTTGCTAATTGAGGTCCCTTTTGGGAATTATCATTCAGCAATACGGTGAAGGAAAACATCGCGGCAACCTGTTTACATCTGCGAAGAAATCCAAAGGTGTATGCGAAGTCGACCAATCCGCACTGGGCCAGCATGTTTGATTAAGGCTAAGGGTGTTTAACCCTATCTTAGGTTAGGCTCGAGCCTGATGTCACCCGCGGGGCCCTCGGGAATGAGAATGATTCATTGCCATTGCTACCGTGAAAATATTGGCAAAGGCGAGTTACGTGGTAGTGGGGTGGTTTTCGGCTGGGGTGCGGCTCTAGCCTCCCAGGCCGACTCACTGCTATAGATTCCTCAAGGGCCACATGGCTGCACTTTGTGTGGAGGAGGTCTACCGCAGCCGGGACTGTTTCCAATGTGGACAGACCGGGCATATACAGTCGATATCCATATGCATGCAAAATTTCAGCTCAATCGGAGACCAGGAAGTGGGTCAAATTTAACTTGCAAGATTTCATTACAGACATCGGACCAGGTGAAAGTAAATAAAAGCTTGTAATAATAGTAAAAAAAACAAGCTTTTATCATTGCACTGTCACACGATATCATGCATAAAAAATTTCAGCTTAATCGGAGACCGGGAAGTGGGTCAAATTAAACTTGCGAGATTTCATTACAGATTTTTGCCGGAGGGAGACTCTGTACCAGGGTCGTGTGCTTGGGTACCTCCGTCTTACCTATTTCTGCCGCAAAGCAGCAGTGTTAGAATTGCTGTGTTCTGTTTTGAACTGACTGACTGATTGATATGGCATTAAAATTACTGGGTACCGTGACTGTTGCGGACTGGCTAGTTGACCACTTTGTATTTTTTATTCTTTTGTTTTTTGAATTATTGTCTTTCTTTGCTTTTGCTGTTGTCAATATTATTGTCTGTTGTTCAATACACGCGTACTTTGTAAATTGCATTTTATTTCTTTTCCAATATTTTAAGTACGTCGCCAACAGTTTCTTTACATCCTAAGTCACAAGTTGGCAACGTACACTGTGGTTCTTGTGGGGGTTGCAGTTTTGCTGCGGATCTCACAGGAGCCACATGTATTATAGGTGACTGTTACCACTTACCGTCAGGTGGGCAGTTTGCTTGTTTGCCAACTTAGTTGCAATAAAAAAAAGACACCGGACAGGTGAGAGTATATAAAAGCTTGTAAAAAGAGGGAAAAAAGTTTGCCGTACCAGCATGCAACAATATACGTCAAATACAACACCGTTCCTTTTTAAACAAAATTTAAAAAAAAAACTATCACAGCACGATTGCTTAAAAAATAATCAATGCTGTTACAAATTCTGACTGATTGATTCTTTTTCGTGTCATTAACAATAATCAACGTAACTACATCGAACATTTATCAAAAACTTTTACCTACGTATCGTAATCAACTCACAATAATACTTAACAAAACAAAACATAGCAATCATAATTAAAGTCCCAATGATACTGATCGAAAAGAGTGCCTAAGGTAATCACAATTATTGCAATTACTCCACAATTCTTGTACTATGTGACATCTTAAAAAATACCTAGAATATTAAATCAAATCCTGATACTAATCGTAAAAGTACTCAAGGTGGAACTTCAATACCCAGAAGATGCAGCGGAATTTCCATGATACAACAACTTTTTAAATTTTATCCCATTTCACGAGCGAGTCGATTCTCTTGCAAATTCCATCTCACCTACGAGGTCATATGTTGTATTCATTGTTTCGACAAGCGATGGAAAAAGCGAATCTTTCATTTCAGCCGTATATCATCAATTATCTGTGACAAACCCTAATGTAAAAGCAGGTAAGGTGCTTTGGGGTAAATTTTAACAAAAAATAAATGGGGATAATTCCGAACATACTGAATTTCTACCAGACTATGAGCAATTTTGTGGTCTAGCAATTTGCACCTTGATGAGTATGTCATCTAGGTGTAAATTGCCAGACCACCTATGATTATTCCGATTTCTTTTTTGTTGGAATTTACCCCAAAGTACCTTATAAAACCTGCTAAATGCGTGTCATGCCACGCGCAATGTATGGCTCCGTAGAATTATTATTATTGAGGCTGTTGTGGAATTATTTTTCCATAAATCCACAATATTTACGAAATTTTCCTTCACGGAGTACATAGTGTTTGTTGTTCAATTACAACTCTTTACTATGTAAACCCTGCTTAGCTGTGATAGTTTTCCATTTAATTTCGTTATACAGTGTGTTTGTTATCAAGCCGCAACTTACTGCGCCGCACGAACTTATAACATTGAAATGTCAATAAAAATAATAATTTTAATATGAACCCAATACCAAACTAGATCGAAATGGAACTACGCCAGATAATTTTATCAATTTCCAATAGGATTGTGAAATAGGTGGGTGGCAGAGCGAGCGAGAGCCGAGCTTAAATCTATATGCATTCATGATTGATTCACAAAAAGACAGTAGTACGGCGCACAGTCTTATATGAAGCGGCAATGTTTATCGAATCGCCAGACGATCGCAATAGGTTAAGCGTTACACAGTACAGGGGCAGAGTTTTTCATCCAAATCAAACATGGGGGAAAATCATTTGTTCTCTGGCCGTTGAGCAAACACAAATATTATTATTCTTTCGATACAACACACTCGCGCGGCAAACGGGAAATAAATAAGGGCGAACGAGGGGATATGGAAGCCATTCCGAGCTCGAAGTGGTATCGCTCGCTGTCGTATCTCTGAGAACAAGGCATATTTTCGCATTTTCCGATCTCCGTTTGCCCGGACCGGATTTGCCCCGAAAAACACTAATAAAGTCATCAATGGCGTTATTGATCTGTGATTATTAAGGGGACATGATACCAAGGACATGATACCGATGACGTAATAAGGGGGAGGAGGGGAACCATAAATTGCGTCACACGTCAGGGAGATTGATGAAGTATGACATTGTGTGCCAAGAGTGGGAGAGGTCCTAAGCTTTGTGACCTCACATATCGAAATCTAATGAAGTAAGACGCGAAATATGAAGTATTAACGAAAAACTTTCAATTTTTATAAATAAAAAATACTACATTTTACATAAAAAATAATAAAACGTTTTATACAACAAAAAGGACACTTTAAATAAAAAATAATTAGTTGGCTTCGCAAAAAATTGAGGCGCATCAATAGTGAAAGAGAATAGTGATAGAGAACTTGTGACAAATGACATATTAAAAAAGTTCTTTATTAATTATATAAAACATTAAGTCCATGTATAAAACATGTATTCTTATAGTGACAGAAATTTACATTACGCTCTGCGTTTTACGTTTTGAATAAAAAGAGTTGCGAAGCCAACCAAAAGCTTTTTTGTTTAAAACTTTTAATTTTTTTTATGTAAAACGTGGTTCTTATTTAAAACAAACATTATTTTCGTACTTTTTAGTCCTCTATAAGTCTGTTTTTGTTTACTTCGAAATGAAGATATTGTTTACAAATGGCAGCAAAGCTTTCCTGTACAGAAAGTTATACTCATGCATTACCACCGAGTTCTGAACTTTCCTGAAATTTTTAAATCTGTAGCTTGTCGCTTTAACCCTAAGTAAGTAAAACGTAGTAAAATTGCAAAATGAGTGACGTCACACTAGAAAAGGAGGAGTTTTACAAATGAGACTAGCTGTGACTAGGACTTGGAGGGGGTCAACAATAATAATAATAATTTATAGTTAGCAAATTTATTTCGTAGTGCGTGTTACTTATAAAACCCAATTAGCAGACAAATTTAGGCCCCACATTTTTAATATAGGAAAGAATTTAAATAACAATCTCATCAACTTCGAACCAAATGTGAGCAAAACTAATTTAATTTATGAATCTAAGGGCTGGTTCGATGATGAATTTAGTTTCAGTGTTGCCATTCTACTCGTGGATACCGTTAGAGCCGATGAGGGAGATAATCACAATGAAATTAGAGATAATAAAATGAATGAAGGGATTTTGAAGTTTAATTTAGAAGCAGTTTGCGCTTTATTCCAGCGACGCTACTAGTATTTAAATCTGAAAAGTTGAAATAGGTGTGTCTGACAAAATCTCGGCAAACATTCCCAGACAGAAAAACCAAGAGTGGTAAATACAAGTTGTTAAGTAACGCAAGGTACTCACAAACTGGACGATAGGCGAGTAGCTGACGGACAGAGGGGAGGTGGCTAAGTGCTTCCGGAGTCGAACCTGGGACGCTTATTTATAGAGTGGCTTAAAAGCACTCCAGCCGAAGGAAACGAGTCGACGGAGAATGCGAGCGAAACGGGAAATGGAACGGAATGAGCTAAACAACGTTAGGGCGAACAGACTTCTACTTTGTTGCTAGGACTCAGGGCATTTGGAACTTATAACAGTTTGTGGCAATGTCACATTAAAATTTAATCGTGTTATCGTATAATCGTCAAGTCTTGTCACGTTGGATTTTAAAGTGTTCGATAATCATCAAATAGTTTGTGGCAATATGTAACTATAGAATTTAGTTATGTCGTGATTGATTTTAGAGTGTTTGATGAGAAGCAATATGAAATAAAGATTAAAAATGACTGTATATGAAAGCTCTTCTCTGTTTTTGGGACATTTATGGCAATTTCTTCATGACATGTAAGGTGACTAATGATGATACAGATGAAAGATGACAGTCTAAATTATATGTATGTTATTAGGGGGATGTTACTGGCATTCAACGGGCTCCAGCGATAATAGGCGATCAAATGTTGTCATATCTACAAAGTTATCTCCTGGGCTCTGAAGGGATCCATAAACTTCGGTCTCCAAGTAGCAACTAACCCAATCACTTGAAAAAAATTGGATCTCCTTTGGAATTCGGAGTGTATTAAAACCCTTAATACCCACAATGGCACAGATGGCACGTAAAACATTTTTAAAAGCGTAAAAGAAAAGGGTAATTCCAGTTTCTGGATAAACCTAATTGAAACCACGCTTCGGTGCTTATTCGTAACACATAATCTCAAAGTCGCGTAGCAATAATACCCTTTTTTGCCCCCAGGAACTCGAATCCGCCGCCGTAAAGATGGCGTTCTGCTTCTCAACTGAGCCTGGGCGTCATAAAAAATTGATAGCATTCGCAGAATAGGTGCCGCCACACACTTTATTATACCGAAGGTTGAGATCGATACCGATTTGTAGGAGCTTTAAATGAAAGGTGGCGGTTGAAAGGAAAGTTGTGTTGTTGTCAGGAAGAGACGTCGAATAAAGACCTTAAAATTGTCTCAGCACTTCACTTACGTCATTTTCGCTCTGTTTATTTTTTTTAAATAAGCGTAAGATCTTCGTTGCAAAGTGCCTTGATTTGTTGACGCTTGCAATAAGTAAAATTTCTTTTGTGTTAATGATCAAAAACACTAAGTTATTCACAATATTGTGTTATGATGACAGCGTTCCCTACTAAACTTTGGTGAGACGAAAGTGAGAATTGCACTTTAATAACTCCTTCGCAGAAACACAACATAAAAGTTAGTGTTTATTTCAAAACAAGATTAACACAAGTTAAAATAAGGGTTTTCTAAATTGATTCGAAAATGAAATGAAAAGGTTGCCAGGTGAAGCTCATCCTCAATTATGTAGAACTTATAATTAGAACTAATTCCAAATGGAAATGCGTCCAGAAGCAGGGATAGCGAGCATACGTCCCCGTAGCTTCGTTAATCACGAGTCCCGAATTCGCACCCAACAATGGACCCGCTAATCCTGTTTGCAACAATTCCCAACTTCTGATGCAAATCTGTCATTTGCCGCAGAAGCGTAGATGAAGCGAGCAATTGGAATTTACAAGATTAGCTTTTATCGCTGCTTCTAGCGTAATGTAATGTTACTTCATTGATGGAAAGTTAGATTTCTTTTTAACTGACCTCAATAAAGGAGGAGGTTCGCAATTCAATGCGTATGTTTTTTTGTGTGTATGTTACACGATTACTCTGCCAATTGTGGACCGATTTTGACAATAAAAGTGTCAGCAAGCATTCGCGTCGCATATTGTATGCGATCACGTCTCACTAATGATTAATTTCATAGCTTTGCATATTATCTCGCAATTTGATTTCTATCTTCTATTTATATAAATTAGACGATGATGATGAATAATGATAATTTTGTGTGGAAAATGATGATACACTAGATCTGTCATCTGATCAAGGGAATACGAAGTTTACTGGGTCAGCGATTCTTCTTCTTAACCCTTATATTAAAAATCATTCGCCGTTCGTTAATCTCGCTTCGATTTAAAAACGGTTTGACCAAACTGAATATTTTTTTCTTTTGTTCGCTTTAATACATCATCATCACAGCCCATATACGTCCCCACCGAGGGGCTCGAGCCTACCCTATATATTAGGGTGATTAGGCCTTAGTCAACCACGCTGGCCCAGTGCGGATTGGTCGACTTCACATACATCATTGAATTTCTTCGCAGATGTATGCAGGTTGCCTCACGATGTTTTCCTTCACCGTAGGAGCGTCAGACAAATGTACATATGAAATTCGAAATGAAAAACACATTGGTACATGGCGGGTCTCGAACCCCGACCCCCCGATTGGAAGGCAAGTGCCGAGTCCACTGCGCCACCGACGCTTTAATACATGAGTGGCTTAAAACGAGAAATAATAAAAAAAAACTAAGGAAAACCTAAAAAATAGTGTAAAGTAACAATGGTAATTTGGAAAAAGATTTTGTCTACTATTGTGTCAATACCTAAATAATGTCCTCCTAACCGATATTCGGTCACGGCGGCTAATCTCAGGTATCATAGTGCACAAGTGACTGCGCAAATGCAAGTGCACTCTCTGTTCCTTCACTCGCCTAGTCCGGTGGGACGGTTACTCGTCATCGCCGGGAAACACGGAGGAGCTTGAGGTATTTTGTATTTCGGTCACCCATCATAGATCTGACCACAGCCAACGTTGATTAACCTTAGCAATCGTTCGCTGAGCGCACGCGCCAATGATGCGCCTGAGCCACAGCTTCCGGAGTCACACGACGTGCCACGCGACGAGACCCGACAGCGCGCGTTATAATGCGCCATGGATACGTGGGCCGCGTGCCGCTCTGAGTTGTGGCAATTCCGATACTCATTAGTACAATTGTTTCTCGTCTCTTCACAAATCGCGTCGAGTGGCGCATTTCCGGTAACTGTGGCCTGGGCGCAACCAGAAGGTAATACCTAAATGTGTTTAAAATAAATCAGAATTCATCATATTACACCCGCAATTGTGACTAACACCAACAGGCAGGTTGGATGACGTAATCGATATTATGATTTTGGAGTCGTTAACTAAAATTACAGGTTCGGTCGCACCCAAGGATCAAATTTTGACGGTGTCAAAAAATCTATAATACTTATTAGTCAATTTTAATTGAACTCAGTTGAGAGCGATAATTAATACGTTATATAAGTACTTAAGCAAGCTTGTGTCCGGTGTTATTGGAATTTAAATAAACATTCTATTGGATTTCGTCGAATCTCTTCATCGATGAGCCCATTAAGGATATAATCCCAGCATCCTGTAGAGTAGGGCAGTTTAATTACATTATTTATTTATACACTTTTAACGGAGGCTCGATGTTACTTAAAACATTGGCTTGGAATTTTGTAGCGTAATTTTTTTTTTATTCATTAATTTTTCTAAATCGACCAGAAAATGTGTGTATGAGAAAAAATATAAATGTTACTTTGGGTTGTGTAGTATGTTAAATTGAGTTGTGAAGTATTTGCCTTTCATAAAAATTGATATCTGTAGACGCTGTCAAAACATTCTGAAACACTTATGTTTATTATTTGCCGACCGTACGTGTCTTTATTTTAAATACAGCATCCAGCAGTAATGCACTAAACGATGCATTACTGCTGGATGATTTTTTTGGCATTGTAGAGCATTGTCTCTGCCTCACGACTCACTGATATTCTGGTAGCCAATGTAGCCATACAATATTATTTTGGATGGCTTACATTAAACAATATTATTTTGGATGGCTTCCCGTCAACTAACTTAGTGGGGTTATATGTCATACGTCAATTAAAAGTAATTACAAGCAATTACAAGTTATAATTTGAGATTTTAACAACTCTGATATATAAGCTACAAACGCCAACTTCAAACGTGTGTAGCAGATTCAAAGCTTACGAAACCAAGAGAAGCCAATTTTCTTTCTACAATTCGATGTGCATGATTTCCTACTGCACTTTGTACGTTAAAAGAAATTTGATCTCTATAACCAACCTTTGTGTTGGTACCATAAAAGTGTACAAGAATGTTTGGTTTCCAATTTCGGTTCTTTGAAGTTTAGTCCTTATTTGATTTCCAGTTTAGAGGAGTGATTTATGAAATATAATCAAAACGTATATAATCAAAGAGCGACTTTTCGAAATATTAAACGCATCTTTAATTTTCTTTCGAAAATAAACGCATGTTTTGCTTTCAGTACAATTTGCTACCATCGAATAGGTGGCGAATTCCCGCCGCGAATTCTCAGACAATCGGTGATGCGGTTGAACAACAAGAATTTTCCAGGTGCTGTGTATCTAGCCTTTGATACTTTTATATTTCATGTTCCTATATTCCTTACTTTTTATATGAATTTCTTTTATTATCTGTTTTCTATTACCCCCACACAACATTTTGCACTACCTATACCTTTCTTGTGTTTTCTTTCTTTTAACCTTTTCTATGATTGCCTCGAAGAGATTGCTGTGTAGCAATAAGGCCGCTTATCGCTGCTTTTTTCTTATTCGATGTGTCATGTTATAATGTGTTTATGCAATAAGGTGTTGTGTATACAATATAATTAGGTACTTTCCTTTCAACTGCCGTGATTTTTCCATCTTGTTCATCATCCTATACAGTACACTATACAAAAACACTTTTTGGACACACATCTCATAATTCCCGCAATCCACTTATACACCCTACAAGAAAGAAAGATCTTTATTTGCAAGAATATGGTAAATGCAGGTTCTTATATTTTGGTTCCAACAAATTCTGTCGAATTCGTCAATGTGCAAATGTTATACTACAATCGCTATCATACCTCCAAAAATCGTTTTACTCTATTATTCTAAGTGTTTTACATACCAAATTCAGAATTACACAGAAGTACACATTTGAGCCGTCTCCGCTAACAAGATGAGCAGTACATATCTGGCACATAATGTAAAAAACCAGTAAAGACGTTTACGAGACGTATCGAGCCATCGCCATGTATGCGGCCGTAAACTTTTGATGGGCGGCATGAAATATTGCCTCTGACCTCCGCGATGTTGGTAATGGTGGACAATAACAAGAAGTAATAAAATATTAAGTTGCACACTTGTATGTTTATGATTTGATGCATAATACAATTGAGGACTGTTTTTTTAGACAACAAACTTGGCAAACAAGCGGGCTGCCACCTGATGGTAAGTGGTAATAGTCGTACATGTGGCTCTATTGAGATTCCCAGCAAATCTGCAACCTCCACAAGAATCACGGTGTACGTTGCCAACTTGTGACATAAGATTTAAAGTCACGGTACTCAGTAATTTCACTGCCATATCCTACCCTTTAATTTGGAACACAGCAATGCGCACTGCCGCTTTGCTTCAAATAGGGAAGACGGAGGTACCCAAGCAGACGACCCTGATAGAGAGTCAACTAGATAAAACTATTCCTCTGTCTACTCTGCAATGCGCTACAGGGTCCATCGACATATTTATTATCTTTAATACCATTATTGTATAAACCGTTGTAGGCAAAAAAGCACTGATAGATATGACTGATATTTAATGCAATCATGTTTCAGTTTAAGTTTGAAATTATCATTTTCAAGCCGTGATATTTTTCAAGTAACATAGATTTCAAAATTCTCATAAGATATCCAAATTCCAACAATGAAAGTAAAATATTCGCCAGTTCCCTGTATTTAAGATTAGGTACTGATAACAGCCACAATCAGCCTTGTAGAGCAACAAATCCGTATCCTGGAAAGTAAAGTAATTATTTATAGCCCCCGCCGCTACAATTCTTATGAGGCATCAATAAAAGAAGCAAAGCAATTTAAAACTCAACAAAGTCTGAACTCGACCGCTCTGCTAACCGTAAATGCCATAGTCTATAAACTGCGGAGGCATCTAAGTGCACCAATAACAAAAACCGCAAGCCCGCAATGGTGCGGTTTCAGTGGGGCTACTCTTACACTCCATAACCGATTCCTTGGTCATGATTTGCCGTACATTACTTCGTATAGTATGCACTCGAAAATCGAAATAAAAAATCTGTATTCAACATAGACAGGCACTTGGACCACATTTCGGACTTTTCCCGTCATATACTCGGTAAATATTAGAACTTACCACCAAGACGCGGTGAATGTTGAAAACATGGTAATCATACTTAGAATAAAGCTGAAAACTACTGTAAAAAATTTCCAAAACCAACATTTACCAACCGTCATTGGTAAATCCTAGCACATCCCAAACTCTAATGGTAAAAACCCCAAAATATCGTCTATTCTCTATAAAATCCTTACATTTACCATCTTGTTCATCATGTTGCTAAATTCTAAGATTTACCGGCAAAACCTAAGATTTACCAATATACGGACATTAACAGTAACACATCCCAAATCTGCGTATACAAGTAGGAAAAAAAGTATACTGTACACCTGTTCGGAAATTGTGTCTGTATGTATTTATAACGCACTTGTACACAAACACACACTCTTCATACTCGTACGAATACACAGCACGCACCGCACACTGACGCTCTCATGATATATAAATTAATGTATGTCCAAGTAGCATCATGTACATACATTTTATATAAGAGAGAGTCTGGTGTTAACACTGGTCCGTCTCATTAGAGATCTCTCCTCTATCTGACAGCAGTCGTGCTTACACTGCATTCTCACCTCTTTGACCCCGGAAAAAGGTTCGGACGCGCTTGCAGCGTTGTATGGCGAACGATGTTTACAAATGGTTCGGTCATGCTCGAGTAGCCGCCGAATCCAATTTTTCAGCACTAAAATGACTTTGTATTCTACGTATAGAGCTTAAAAAGTACTAATCTTCGTGTAATCAGGCGGTTTATGGTAATTATATGGTCGCGACTTTAAAAGGGAATTTTAAGTAGTATTTAAGTTTTATTACTAATTTTCATATTAAAATTTTTAAACATATGAAGACATAGATAAAAATATGGTGACAACAAAATATGCTGCAGGTATTATTATTATTACTGTTAAAGGATATCTTCAAGATCTTAATTGAGACAGGCAGCGAGTCGTCATGCGATATCCCTACTCCTGACATGTCCATTGACTGTTTATAAAAAATCCGTTAGAATATGTATTTGTTCTTGTAATGATTTACAAGAACCTAAAAAGGATACCTAAAAAGGTTTATGTAGCACTGTGTTAAGTTAAAATTAAAGTATAATAATTGTGATAATAATAAAAAAACATTTATTGTGCAATTTACAATTGAGCATTATTGGCATTACAAGGTCACTAATATAAAATATTTTGCCGTTATCACTTTAATATTTTAGTTTTATCTAGCAATTGTTCTGTTTTGAATAGTCCGTTTACAACTTTAGTACTCCGCAGTCCGCTCAGAATAAACGCAGCAATCACAAAGGCACTTGTTGCCTGGCTATCCAGCTCAGCGATGTTTCAGTCGGATTTTTCATGGAGACTTCCTTGTTTATGAGTTTCAAGTGGACCATGAACATTCAACTTTGCTGAGCTTAAACGCTTTAGTGTTTCAGCCGAGACACTAACAGCTTCATTTTTGGATTGTTATGGAATTAAATCGTTCTCCTTTCTCCGCTTGGTGTTTTGCTGCCGTCGTTATTAGATTTGTTGCATGACTGTGTTTTATTTAAATTATACACAAAGTATTATAACAATTTAGGTATAATACGAACTATCGAAATTTACATAGCATCTATGCCAAGGGTCTTCGAATTTAAATATAGCTAATATACTCAAACGCAAAAATCTTTATCTATACTATCCTACTATATTATAATATTATAAATGTGAAAGTGTGGATGTTTGTTACTCAATCACGCAACAACGGCTGAACGGATTTAGATGAAATTTGGCATGCATGTAGCCTTTGACATGGAAAAGAAAATAGGCTACCTTTTATCCCAATTCTTGAAGTAGTTCCCGAGGGAAAATCGAAAATTGTTTACGAGCTAAGCCGCAGGCAGACAGCTTTGAAATTTGGTATGCATGTCACCTAAGCTATGGAAAAGGACATGTAATAGTTCCCGTGGGAAGATTAGAGTTTCTATAGGATTACGGGTGCGGTGGGCTATTGAAATTGAGCGAAAAAAATTTTTTTTTAAATAAACTAGTAACTTATTTAAAGATATGAAACATCAATATTATCAAGTTAAGTGTAACGAGTTCCCTGAAAATCATCAAATAACCTTTGTTAAATAACTCGGATTTTCTTCTGGGAGTTGTTTTTGATGGGCGGGACATTGATATTCTCAGAAATATTTTCAAGAGTGACATATGTTTTTTTATTACGGTATATTAAACGGGTTTTGTTAAAAAAGTTTTATGTGGGGCTTAGCTCAGCTCAGAGTTGTCAGCCTCTTAACAATTAATTATTAATTTATAATTGTGTGTGCCGTACACCCTAGCCATTATAAGGATGTAAATACTAGTAAAATAATAAAAAGTTGATTTTACACCTTGTTTGGAAATTGGTAGAGCCTTCTCGAGAAGAACAGGCAAGAAAGTCGGAACTTTGGACGGTTTATTTTTTTAAAAGAGGGGTCTTTTAATTACCAAAATCAAAATAATTAGATTTGAGTTTGATACAATAATTGTGATTCACAAACATTTTTATTTAAGTATTTTTTTTAAATCCAATTACATCCGTGGTAGCTCTGTGCTGTAATTTCTTGAAGGAACCCCATAGTATCATATTACTAAAGCACTAATTTTACTAGTTCCACTTGATTCTTTATTATTTTACAATTATTGCGACTGGTTTCGAGACATCATCGTCAAGCAATAATCAAATTTCATGGGCCATGAAATTTGTATATAAACATGAGGGTTTTTACAGAGGTGTGTACAAATCCTTTTTTTTCTCCTAAAATATTAGTACAGAAAAGGGTCACATCAATAAAATTCTATTATTTACACATATTTGCTACTTACATGTGTTAAATACAATATATTTTATTATGACACATAATATAATATAGCGGGTAGTACGAGTACCTTTTTTTTACGGTGGGAAATGCGTTACGCATACCCCGCGCTTGGGAAGGCGCGGGGTTATGTCGGACTCTCCGCGGCCCCTGGGGGCAGAGTGCCAGCCAAGAGCTGCGGCCTACCGACTTAAACCCACCGATGCGCCTCACACACGCCTTGGTGCAAGCACGTCCATCATCGCCGTGTCCTCCTCATCAGAAGAAGACACGCCGAGAGGGGACGCGTCGCTGCCTGACAAGGTCATGGGAACTCGGATGAACACATCCACGACCTCGTCGGCGACTGCTCGCATAGGGCGAGCTCGTCTCACCCCCCCAAAAGGGGGATATTCAAATTCAAATTCAAAAATCTTTATTCAACATAGGCCTTTACAGGCACTTATTGACGTCAAAACAGAGCAAAACAATCTAATTTAAAGAAATTATATTAGCCTTGTATGTGCATACATCCTAAATATACTTAAGATGTCTGCAAATACAAGTAGGAATGAAAAAAAAGCGGATAGCGGGTAGTATCTACTTATATATCATCATCATCATGATAAAACATGTAAATTTATAAAGAAGCTTTGTAGACCGCAGTAGATATTATATAAATATACATCAAATACCTAGACGATTAAAATTTTATTTTTTAGTAATAAATATAATTTAGGTTACATAACAAATATTTGGTGTGGTGATTTTTTTTTATGTGAATTAGTTAGTTTTTGTGATTTACTCCTGATTTAGTATCTACATAGGTACATTAGAACAGTTAGTTTTTTAGAGATTGTTCTTATAATATCTAGTTTTATCGTCATCGTGTATTTGTCCTACATACATTTCTTTCAACTTTTGTTGTAAATGTACAAATTAAATAAATAGATAAATAAATTAAGCCCTAAGTTGCATGACTTAAATGTACTAATTAAATAAATAGAAAAATAAATAAAGCCCTAAGTTGCATGACTTTAGAATAGGACCGAAAAAAAATCCGATCTGTCCAAATCCTATATACTATATACCGATTAAGCAATAGGTATACAGTGAACATTATTAACATTAACACTAGATATACTTAGTATATAGGATTATACCTATGTCTAGTGAAAACTCAATGTCTCTGGGTGACCCAGAGGTTGAGATCTCGTTGGAACGGACAGACAGACGGACAGACAGACAGATGAGACATAAGCGTAACCAAACAAAGTTTGGGTCATACGCTAAAAACACATTAGATCTAAAAGTTGTCGAATAAATTCAAAAAAATTCATAGCTTCATTTTTACGTAGATCACCTATTTGACGATACTGAGTACCTGTTGTATGGCTTCATATTTTCATTTAACCTGGTAATTGTCGCGTTCTTCAACGTATTCGTAGAGGTGTTCAGTTAATTAGAAGGCAGAAGCCAAAAAGAGTGCTTAATACATATATTTAGTTACGAAAACGACGGTAGGTGGCTCCTTAGTTTAGGTAAGGAGTCTTTACGGTCTTTCTACAAAACGTTACCAAACAGTTTTCTAAAGTCAATAAAGTTGTTTAAAGTTATTTAAGCTTAAACATGATGCTGCTTCATTAGCGTCAATAGCGGTAGAAGAGACAGTGTTTTGTGGCAACACTAAGAAACACCGTTTGTACGAGCTACATAGTTTAGCCACCCACGTTTGTGTGGTTTGTAATTAAAATATTTTTTTAACATAAGTACAACAGGGAAACTCTTGGCATTAATACCACTTGATGTTAAGTGATTATAAGGGTAAAGATGCAAGCTTCACCTGGACTCCTCAATAACTGAGGAACTGGCTATCTTACCGCTAATTGTCGGAACACAACAATGCGACAAACTTAGGTAGGTACCTAGCCAGGCGGCCTCAGAAGCCCTGCTATCAATAAAACCGAGCAGACAAAAATCTGCATTTGCGTAAAGCTTTGATTTCAGCAAAGTCAAAACTATGCGCATTTGAGTATACAAATGCTGCTCACAGGGAGCAAAAGTTATCGACATAGCTGTCCGGATAAGCAAGTGGCAGTGTGCTGGCCACAGAGCAGCAACGACAACTATCGGAGAACGTGTTCAGTCCCCGTAAAGCAATAACTTTCAAATTACTGGGTATCGAGACATTGCATCTTATATTACAAGTTGGCAACGTACACTGTGGTTCTTGTGGGGGTTACAGATTTCTTGCGAATTATGCAAGAGCCACTATGTACTGTAGGTGACTGTTACCACTTACCATCAGGTGAGCAGTTTGCTTGATCGCTAGCTTTGTTGTATAAAAAATGAGGAAACAAGGTACGCTGATGTAGGGCTATCAATGCTTAGGATCAAAAAATAATTTATTTAGTTTATTTGAAAAATAGCTTGATTAGCCCTAATATTTTTCCTACAAAATCATCACTTCTGATAGATTTTTTCTTGCTGGTTCTTTCCAGGACAAGGTCTCTTGCCGTAGACTTGTGAAACAACGTAACTTCTTTGACGTGCGAAAATGACAATCCTATTTGAATAAGAGATATTGAATTTGAATCTTATTAAATACGAGTATTATTGCGATGTTCTCTTTTACCTTGTATATTTCTTTTAAAAGTAATAATTTTATTTATACTTTATGACAGACGCGACAAATTCTTAGTTCTTACGAAACCTTTTAAGATTCAATTAATATTTCATTTTCAAGAAGAAAAAGCGCGAAACATCAAAGTGATTTACGATTACAAAATAAGAATTACTTTATAGCTAATGAAAAGTTCTCCGAAAGTCTCGCTCATGTACAAATAGTGAAAGCTGTAATAGAGTTGGTTGCCAATGAAATACCGCGGCGAAACTTAAATTGAGTTTTTTAGTTAGCCGAAGCCGGCGCAAGTTAGATTGTGGCAACTAACTTAGGTGCTGGGGAGTCATCGTGCCCGCAGGCGACCAGGGGCCCTATTTTTGAATCATTCTTCCGGCATCGAGCGCTCGACAGTGTTCGATTTCTACTTATTTTCGTTTTGTTTTCGACGAAAATCAAAACAATATTGATCTTCGTCGTAGTGTTCTATTGAATTTCATCGCGAGAGAAACGAAAATCAATAGGAATCGAGCACAGATGACGCTTGAAAAGCGCTCGATGCCGGACGAATGATTCAAATATGGAGTCCCTGGTTGTCCGAAGTCTCATACGCGACGCGATTATGTACTTATGAATCGGTAACATTTCATAAGACGACTTCGAAATCAATCCATAGTAATACTATGCGAAAGTGTGTCTGTCTGTCTGTCTGTTACCTCTTTATGTTTGAAGCGCTGAACCTAAAATAATAAAGGCTGATTCACACGGATCAGTAACATCGCAGTTCCGGCTCAGTGTCGTCGCCATCGTGATAATTGTTCTTTCATACATTCTCTATGCACGTCCCTCGGAGACTTGTGTCATCAAGGACACTGGACCTGGATCATTCGTCAGGCGTTGAGCGTTCGTCAATCGTCGCCTTCGCTTTATTTTACCTATTTTCATCTCGTTTTTGGTAAAAATCAAAATGATATTGGTATGAGTTGTAATATTATATTGATATTCGTCCAAAACTAAAAAAGAAAATCAATATAAATCTGGCGCAGATGACGCCTGACGAACGCCCGGCGCCTGAGGAATAATTAAAAATTGGGCCCACTATCTGGTGTAGTTGCATTCACAGAGAAAGAAAGATAATTATCACGGTGGTACTGTGCCTGATCTAGGACTTCATTAATCTGTGTGTACCGGCCTTTACCGTCCTTACTCTTAATTATCTTTATCGAAATCCACAAGTCACATTTGCTTATCAAATCTTTAAACAACAAGAGTAATTTTCTACAGAGAGTGGTCCGCACCAATCTGTATCATGTGTCAATACATCTCTATACCCGAAGGACTGGTTTCCGATCGCAGAGACGCCTATTAATCCAATTCGCACGACCCATTGTTATCGAGGCATCGGCCGTACGCATCATGACCTAATTACCTCTTAATTGCCCTCGAGATAATTAGCCGGAGCTTCGTGACTGACGGTAGAGGGGGATTACGCCGTATATGATTGTCCCTACCAACTTGTAGTCCATAAGTTAGGAGTATCAAGTTGCCATATCGTAAGACTATGGACAAATTACACTTTTTTGGACGTTACTAGGAGGTACCTAATGCATACAGCCTATACAGGGTTCGCGACTACGCTGTCAATACAAATATATCACTAGCATTAGTGGCGACGTAAAATTTTAATTGGACATGGGAAATCTACTTTTATGTGGCCCTCTGCCAGCAAAAAGACAATATTTGGTACGCGAAGTCCGTTAGACCACCAATTTGTATACCGCCTCCATCCACTAGCCCACCATTGCAAGAGAGAGTATTACTTTTTTAAATATTTATTATGTTTACTCCACAGACTCTTAGTCCGTGCCCTTGTTCACATTTTAAAAATTATATTAAAAATAATAAACTCCTAAATAATAAATACTTATTACAAGTACTTACCCTCTCTGAGCCAGCGTTGTAGGAGAACGCCCAAACGCAAGCATTATCGCGTCATCTAACATTTGAAAATTCGTCTATGCGCTCCGATTACGGAACTTGTGCTTGTGCTTGCATTGCTGTGTTCCGGTTTGAAGGGTAAGATATGGCACTGAAATTACTGGGTACCGTGACTTGACATCCTAAGTCACAAGTTGGCAACGTACACTGTGGTTTTTGTGGGGGTTGCAGTTTTGCTGCGGATCTCACAGGAGCCACATGTACTATAGGTAACTGGGACCACTTACCATCAAGTAGGCAGTTTGCTTGATTGCCAACTTTCTGCAATAAAAAAAAACTTATTAGTAGAATTTTTTTGGGCTTTAGGTGGGGTACCCTCCATCTCATCTTGGGGTGGGGGCGGCCCAAAAATTGAGCCTTCGCACTGCGACCCTCCAACCTCCATGGATCTTTTGTGCTTCGTGCAGTCTATCATGCCCATGAGCTCGCCGATGTCCTTCAGTGACATGACCCTGTAATCTTTCAGTATTAGATCTCCGAATTCCCAAGGTACCCTCCATACAACTGTGAATACATTTTGTTTTGACTGGTGTCAAATTCAAATTCTTCATTCAAAATAACACCTTTACAGGCATAACATTAGAAGGAGTCAAATTTAATTTTGCATGTGTAGGTATATATCCCAAACATATATCTGCACAAGTACAAGAAGAGAAAAAAGTTGTCGGTACACGTGTTCGAAAACACTGAAGAGACTTCAGGCAAGAAGTAACGAACGAACGAACAGACCACAAACCCGGAAGCTCTGATTTTTTGCCCGTGTCTCTCTTGGCGTTCATTAGAACCAAAATATCGAATCAATCTCAACTTTTAATATTATTTTTTTCTTACAATACCACAGCACTAAAAAAGCACTTCAAAATTCATAGTATCACTACACACATCCGAGTTTTCATGGCGAGCGCTCAGTCAATTGGCTAGCCCACATTTCACACCCAAGAATTAATTCTAAACACATTCCGGCGTTAATTGGCAAAGTTGGCGAATCAATAGCCTCGAATAATGGCGTTTCAGGTCCGCAACAGCGCGAAAGTGCCACAAAAGCTGCAAGGTACTAAGCACCTTAGTGATGCGCCCTCGGGACAGAATTGAGTACTATCGATAGAATTACGGTCATAGCTTATCTACGGCCGGCTAACAAATACTATTTCGTGGTTAGAAGTTTTTTTCTTTATTTGACCCATATGGTCAAGAGTGTAAAATACTATAACTCATTGCCGTAAAATATAATAGACCTATCAATTCATAATATATTTAAAAACCTAAAACAACACTACTTAAGAAAGGATACTATTACATTTATGAAAATATTGTAATGAAAAAACTCTTTAGACACGAGGTCAGCTCCATGATGATTTATTTTAATTGATATGTTAATGAACTCTCGTGTTGCGAAATATTTATTAATGTGAATTGACACTTATCTGTAATAGAAGTTGTGCTCAAACTATTTGCTCTGAGGTCAGCTTCCAATTGACGACTCTGTAACAATACAGGGAGAAAAAAAAATTACCCTTGCTGCTTTTATTACTGGTTATTTGCAGTACAAGGCCTTCCGCTATAGACTTGTAAACCATTGCCTTAGCTTATTTGACGTACAAAAGTGATGATGTAATGATGTGATAATCTAATATGAATAATTTGCGCGCATCCAATGTTACAATTTTGAATGGTTTTTCTGTACACACAACTGATCATAATAATAATATGAACTGTAAATAACTCCTAACATCATCAATTATATTATAATTAATAATCATGTCAAGAGTTATTTTTGGAAGTCCATTAGTGATTGTTAATGAGTAGGTATATAGCGAAACTTTCGACAATCCGCCCACCCGCAAACGCATTCGACAAATGAATATCACTAATTAGTACCACACCAAGATGTAAATACCTACTTAGATTCGACGCGTTTCGCCACTACAAGTGGCATCTTCAGGATGTCGCCTTCGCTGCACTCCAACGACACCAAATTAGTGATTGTCCTTTGTCGCTTTCGAATAAGGGAGGGCGGGCGGTGCGTGCCTGCGTAGTTAGTACCTTTTTTTTTTTTTTTTTACAAGAGAGAAAATACAGTCTTTACGGTATTCGACAAGGGCATTCAGCTGACTAGGCCACCCCTTGGATATGCAGGGCTCGGGTAGAAGACCCACTACCGGCTAAAAACTCTCTAGATACTTAGACCTCCGTGGGGACACAATCGGGATCGGCGTTGGCCATTCCCCGATTGTGCCCCCTGGAGGGTTGCCTGGTGCCAGGGCTTACCTCTACGGAGGGGGTCGACAAGTATCTTGAGAAATTCGACCCCCCCAGACGGCCAAGCTAGGGGTGAAAAGTATCTCTCGGCCGGTGGTCATCCGGCCGAGCCATTTCAACCGCCAGCTTGCTAGGGGAGCTGGCGCGCGTTGAGAAACGCACGCCTCCTCCTCCCCAACCGCCTGCGCCGGAGCGGTGCGGCGAGAGGGTCATCCTCTCGCGCCCGTTCCGCAGCCTCCTTCTGCGAGATAACGTCCTCGCAGAAGGAGGCGACAGCCTCCCACGCCGCCGCGCTGGTCAGCATCTCCCGTGCGACGCTGGCCAGCGTGACGGGCGTACCCCTACCTAGGCCCAGCGCGAGGGCTAATGCATCGCGCTGGGGTCGCCAGGCCGGGCACTGCGAGAGGGTGTGCCCGGCAGTGTCGTCGGGAGCGCCGCAATGGTGACACTGCGGCGTCTGCTCCCTCCGTGCGACATGATGCAGATAATGTCCGAAGCACCCGTGCCCGGTCATCATCTGCACCATCCGGTAGGTGAGGCTGCCTCGCCGGCGCCCAACCCACTCCTCCAACACTGGACGAACGGCCTCGATCGTCCAGTGGCCGGCAGCTGGGTGGGCGAGCGTCTCGGCCCACTGGCGGAGAGCCTCCCTCTGCGCCAGTTGCCTCGCGCGCGCCACCTCCTGCGGGAGGGGCCGCTCCCCCCGACTCCTCGCTGCCACCCGATGTCGGTGCACGGCCGCAAGGACGCGTGCCTCGACATCCCACGGAGGCGAGCCCGCTAGAACGCAGGCCGCCCCGTGAGAGACCGTGCGGTAGGCCCGCACGGCCCGGGTGGCAATGACCCTCTGCGGCCTGCGCAGGAGGGCCATCGTTCGGGGGGCGAGACGCTCCGCCCAAATCGGGGCTCCGTACAGCGCCATCGACTTTATCACCGTCTGATAAAGTCGACGGCACGCTGCGCCCGGTCCCCCCACGTTGGGGAGGACCCGTCCGAGGGCTGCCGCGGCGGCAGACAGCCTTGGGGCGAGGAGCTTGAAATGCTCCTCGAAATCCCATCGCGGGTCCAGCACCAGACCGAGATACTTCATGGAGTTCTCGATCTGGACTTGGACCCCCTCCACTCGGACACGGAGCCCCGCCTGGGGTCTGCGTCGGCGCGGCGGCCTGAACGTCATGGCCGTCGTCTTCTCGACGGCCACGTCCAGCCCGAGGAGGCGGATGCGCCGGACGACCATCGTCGTGCCGACCGACGCCAGGTGGACCGCCTCCTCGTACGTGCGCCCCTTCGCCGCGACAAGGGTGTCGTCGGCGAAGCAGACAACCTCCATATTCGGCAGGAGGTTGCCCCGCAGAACCCAGTTGTACCCCAGGTTCCAGAGCAGAGGGCCCAGCACGGAACCCTGGGGTACTCCCGCCGCCATCGGCCACCTGTGGACGCGACCGTCCGCCCCCTCATACACGATTTCCCTCCCGCGGAGGTAATCGGTGATGAGGGAGCGGAGGTAGAGGGGCACTCCGTGGAAACGCAGTGCCTCCTCTATGCATTCGTGGGGGAGGCTGTTGAATGCGTTGCGGATGTCTAACGACACCGCAACGACAACCTCCCCCGCCGACGTAGCCCCCTCAGTCCACCTCTTGAGGTGGGCCACCGCGTCCACGGTGGACCGGCCGGTGCGGAAACCGTACTGGCGCTCGGCCAAGTCCGGTCCCGGGCCCTCCAGATGCTCGACGAGCCGGGAAGCGAGAATTTTCTCAAAAAACTTCCCGGCCTCGTCGAGCAGCACCACCGGCCTGTACCCCGACGGGGCATCGGCGGGGCGATTCGGCTTCCGCAGAAGGCAGAGTCGCCCCACCTTCCAGCCCTGAGGGAACCGGCCCGAGGCGATGCTCGTATTGAGCACCGCCCGGAACCGCTCCTCCAGGGGGCCCAGTGCCAGGCACAGGACCCTCGCTGGCACCCCGTCCGGTCCCGGCGCCTTACCCTTCACCTTGCGCCGGAACCGCTCCCTCACCGCGTCGAACTCGAGGTCCGACACGGGAGGGCCCGCTTCCTCCACTTCGAGGGAGGCGCTGGGGGCGACCATCCGCGGGGGCTCGAAGGGTCCAGGGTCGGGAAAGAGCGACCCTAGAACCCTCTGCACGAGCCCCTCGTCCAGCTGGTGTATCGGGGGAGCACTATTTCCGTACTTCCCCCTCACCAGTCGGTACGGCCGTCCCCAGGGGTCGGAGTCGAGGAGCTCTATGAAGGAGTTCCACGACTCCGTTTTGGCCCTCAAGATCTCCGTCTTGAGGGCCTTGTTCGCCTCCCCGTACGCCCGTCGTAGAGTTTCCTCCTCGTCGGGCGCCCTCCTGGTGGCGCGCCTTCTGCACCGCAGGTAGGCGCGCCGCGCCCTCCAACTGGTGGCGCGCAGATCCGCTATGGTCTGCGACCACCAGTACACCTGCCGCTTGCGCGCGGCCGGTTTCGCTCGCGGCATGGCGGCATCGCAGACGACGCTAAGGTCCTCCGCGAAGTGCGCCGCCATGCCGTCAGCGTCGCCGGCGAGGTGCGGGGGCAGCTCGGACCACTCCCGCACCATCGCCGCCTCCAGCGCCACGTCGGGCTGGAGGTGCGTCACCGCCCATCTTCGGAAGGCGGCACCCGTTCCCGCTGGAGACGTGGAGGCGTGCGAGGGGGAGACCGAATATCGGACGTACCGGTGGTCCGACATGGTCTCCTCCTCTGCCTCCACTCTCCAGTCCCTCACCCTCGCGGCGAGGGGTGCGGTGGCCAGGGTCACGTCGACGATCGACGAACCCTGCCACCGCACGCACGTCGGGGTGGTCCCTCGGTTGAGGACTTCGAGTCCCAGGCTCGTGGCCCAGGACTCGACTAAACCACCCCTGATGTCCGTGGCGGGCGAGCCCCACACGCGCGATTTCGCGTTGAGGTCGCCCGCCACCAAAACTTGCAGGGGCGCCGCCCTCCTCACCACCCCCTCGACCGCAGTCAGGTAGGCCTCAAAGTCTGCCCGACTGCGGTTCGGGGAGAAGTAGGTGGACACCACCACCACTTCTCCCCACTTGACAGCCACGTACCCGGGCCCCCTCTCCCTGACCGAGATGGGGGGGGCCGAGCTCGTGGGTGGCACCACAACGGCCGCCGAGCCGTCGGTGGACTCAGCCCACCTCGTGGACTGGGGCACCGCGTACGGCTCGGAGACCACCGCCAGGTCTATCTGCCACTGCGCCATCGACTGGCACAGGAGATCCTGTGCCGCGGCGCAGTGGTTGATGTTTACTTGCAGGAGATTCCCAGTGGACCTACTGGCCATTGGCGGTGTCCATGGGAATCTCCTTCCTGGCGGCCGCTGTGGCAACCCTCGGCATCAGTCTTCCCCTCACCGGTGGGGGGTTGCAACTGAGGCCCCCCATCCGGTGAGTGGAAGGCTTGCCGGCGTCCGCGCACACGGCGCACTTCACCTGCCCTTGGCAGGTGGCGGCTGCGTGTCCCTCCGAACCGCAGCGGAAGCAGAGCGCGCTGCGGTCCTTGGCGGAGGGGCACCGCTGCACGGGGTGACCGATCCCCATGCAGCGGAAGCAGCGCATGGGGCGCTGCTCCAGCAGGCGGATGGAGGCGCTGCTCCATCCCACCGTCACCTTGCCAGCGCTCGCGAGGCGCTTCGCTACATCGATGGGAGCCGACACGTTGGCGGCTCCCATGCCCCTGAGTCCAGGGTGGACCGTGCCTACCCTGATCGCGGCGCGGGGGCACTCCGCCAACGCCGCCAAGGCCTCACCCACCTCCTCCGCGGTCACCGAGTCATCCAGTCCGGTGACTCGGATGTCCGCGTTTTTGGTCGGGCGTGCTACCTTGGCGGCGTCGCCGAGCACCTCTGCTATGCGCACGGCGAGCGCATCCGCCTGCTCCGGCGAGGTGCCTTTCGGGAGCTCGAGGATACGAGCTCCCGTCATCCCCGTCCGGAACTTTGCGCTCCCCTCTATGCCCACATCCCCCAGTTTTATATTACCCTTAGCCGTCGCGATGGCGGCGGCGTATGTGGCGCCTTTTGCCACCGCTTCCGGCGTAAGGGTGATCACCACCGCCAAAGTCTTAGGTGCCGTAGGCATCTTGGGCGCAGCCTTGGCCGCAGCCGTTGCCGTCGCCGTCTTGGCTGGCTTGCGGCGCCCCCTCTTCACCACCGTGCTCCAGCCCTCCGCTTCGGGGGGCTTGGAGGTGTCGGGCCTCGAAGGCCCCGCCACCGGTTCCGGCGCAGCGGCCGGAGCCGCCGGAGCCTTCTTGGCTTTGACCTCCCTGGCCTTCTTTGGCAGGTTGGCCTCAGGGGCCAGGGTGGTCACCTCCCTCTTCTTCTTTCCCTTAGTCGCGGGTGCTGCTGGTGCTTCCGCAGCAGCGGCAGGGGGTGCCTGCTTGGCGGGCTGCTTCCTAGCGGCCTTGTCGCTGGCCAGTGGGGGCCGGTGCGACTTGGCCGGCAGTAGGCGCCCGTCCACCTCCAAACCGTCCATTCTGGCGGCACACATGTTGCCGAAAAGGGACATCATATCCGACTGGAACGAGTCCATGAATGCCATGAACTCGTCCCGAGTCACGACGTCCCCTTCCGGGGCCACCGCTGGTGCCGCTACTGGTGCCGCCACTGGCGATGGTGCCGCCACTGGCGGTGGTGCCGCCACTGGCGGCGGGCTCGCCCTCTGGCGTGGGCTCGCTCCCCTTCCCCGCTCAGAGAAGTCCCGCCTCAGGGCGACAATCTCCGACTGAAGGCTGTCTAGTTGGCTTTTCAGTCGGCGGTTGTCGGCCTGTAATCGGCGGACCTCCTCGTCGGTCTTCCTCTCTGCCAGAGTTCTGGCAACCCCCAAGATTGCTGTGGAGGCCTCTTTGAGGTCCCGCACACACGTGCCTTTGAGGTTGCCAGACTTCTTGGCAACCTCCGAAATCATGGCGGCACTGGCTTCCGCCTTACCCAACAGTTCTTCGTTGGTGAGGCCCTCTGGTGAGGGGGGCCTCTCTTTCTTCGATTTTTTACCCTTTCCCTTACCCTTAGGGGGCTTCGGGACGTCCACCTCCGTTGGTCCCGCCTCGAGCTCTTTGCGTGCCTCATAGAGCCCGGCCGAGTGAAGAAGGCCACTACCATCAGGTGGGTCGGTGCCATCCTTGCCTCCCTTGCGGGCCTTATTGGCCTTTCGCGCCACCTTCGGCAAGGGGGCTTTAGCCCTCTCTACCTCCACCTCCGTGTCTAGTTCCGACTCTGAGCCGGAGCTAGTGCTGAAAAAACGGCCAAGGTTTGGCCGCTTACGGCTGTTGCAGCTGGCCGGAGTGCCCGCTCTGTCCACCCAGAGCGTTGTGCGCTCAACAGTCGCACGCGCATCCTCCTCACCGCCCGAGTAGACCTCTCCTAGGAGATCCCTCACCTCATAGTCTGACGCCCCTGTGGCGTCAGACACGCTGAAGGCGTCCATAAAGGACCACCAATACGGGCCTCGCCCGTCGCACACACACAAAATGTATATAGAAAATTGCACAGACACAAGAAAATATATGCAAATAAAAGTTGAACAAAAACTTAGTCTACCTTAAAATTAAGCACTATAGTGTCTCAAACTTAATCTATGCCACTAGGGTCCACAAAAATGTCCACTTAACACTACCTTATAGACTAAACTTACTGTCTATACTGCAGTCCAGATGTGTACGATGCGGCCGCACAGCAGTCCTATCTGCACAGCAACACACACAGCACAAACACCACAAAACACCGCGTTCACCCGACACAATAGTGTCGGGGTCGCCACTCAACACTGCACCGGGAGCGCCGACACCACTCGATCGTTCACCGCACCGATGACGACGACAAATTCCGGCCCAGCGGGCTCGGTCACACTTCGGTCACCCCTCGGCAACGGGCGTTACCGGTCACGCCTCGGTCACCCTTAGGTCACGTCTCGGTAACGGGTGTTACCGGTCAAGCTTCGGTCAAGTTTCGGTCACGGGTGTGACCGGTCAAGCTTCGGTCAAGTTTCGGTCACACCTTGGTAACGGGTGTTACCGGTCACGGTCACGCTTCGGCCACGGGCACGCTTCGGTCACGGTCACGCTTCGGTCACGGTCACGGGTGAGACCGGTCAAGCTTTGGTCACGGATCTGATATTCACATGGAACCGGCGGAGCGACTCGGAGGGCGCGTGTGCTCTCGACGGCGGTCAGAGCGCGAATCTCGCGTAGTTAGTACCTACCTTATCAGATGTTTTGCTATATACCTACTCGTTAACAATTTCATTACAACTAATTATGAAATACAATAGTAGAATGAAGGTACTACACACAAACCCTACTACCACAAAAGTGATACTAATGTATGTAATTATGTTGCATTGTGTTTTAATAGTAAATGAAATCTATGACAATTGGTCTGCGGCATTTAAGAGAGCATTGTCTGTTCAGGTTCTAATTTTAAATTGTGAAGTAAATTAATATGACAGGAGTGAAATTACAGGATACTGTGACTTGAAATCATATGTCACAAGGTGCCAATGTAAATTAAATTTATTGTAGTGGAGAATTGCAAATCCTACAGGTACCATGTGTGCTTTAGTCAGTTGTAGCTACTTGCCATCTGGTGATCAACCTACTTGTTTGCCAACTTAGTCATATAAAAAAAACTAGCTGTGCCCGCGAACTACGTTGCACCATATATTTTTGAAGTGAGAACTTCTTTAGCGGCACACTTTTTTTGTAATGGGTAAAAAATGATAAACTCGCGTCAGGATCACGTGACACTGATCGAAAATGTGTAAGACCAATTAAAATTGAAATGACCGCAGGAACTGTCGAGGTGCGGTGAGGGGTCCACGTAAGCCGGCCGAGAACAATAGCGGCTGGCAAAAGTACTGGAAGTCACACGTCACTTGAGACAGTTTTAATCAATTTATTTACTTTATTAGGAAAAATCTAAATTGTGCTTTTATTTGATTTTGTTGTAAATATTAATTAGGTAAGTTAGTATAAATTAAATATTATTTATTTGTTATAAAATTACGTTTTTAAGTAGTATATTAATGTCTGTTTTATCATAATTTAAATTTAATTGTAAATATTTTGATTCATTATTACTAGTTATATAATTATGTACGCACAACGTTACAACAGGAAGTTGATTTTTCTGAGGGATAAACTTTTTAATGTAATATAAATTGTCATGTTTGTGTACGATAGCGCAATAAATAAATATTGTATTCTACCACATAAAAGATAGTACTTTTATTCTGATAATTAAAGCAATTCGTGCAAAATTATTCCATAACCATTCCAAAATATCCAAAACGTACAACGTTAATACTTAAGTTTTCACTTCTGCCGGCACTCCCGGAGTGCAACCCGTCAATTTTTTTCCCGTTTTTGTAACATTTTCATTGGTGCTCAGCTCCTATTAGTCGTAGCGTTATGTTATATAGCCTATAGCCTTCCTCGATAATTAGATTATCTAACACAAAATAATTTTTCAATTTTAATCAGTAGTTCCTGATATTAGCGTGTTCAACCAAACAAACAAGGAAACAATTCAGCTTAATAATATTATTATTATAAGTATATAGCTATCGTTTAAGTAGGGCACACAAACCCTAATCCCTGAAGATAGCATAGAAAATCCATGCCAGAAATCGCGGGACGGATCGCAAAAGATTGGGGTATAAAAAGGTCGCATTTCTAAATGCGATTTGATAGGTATTAAGGCTCCGATTGCAGAAGACCCTAAAACGTTGTAATTAATATTTCCGCCATCCACCGGCGTTCCACCAAAGCTCCGTTCGCACCGAAATCCGACCAGCTTCAGTCCGTGATTCATACGTAGTCCCGAAATGCTATGCCTATTTAATTAATCCCCGTCGATTCCGGCTCACAAAGAACCCGACCCGCAGTCATCGAAACTGAAATTGAACATTTTTTTTTTCAATTGAATCCATAGTTGTGCGATGACAATCTCGGATACAGAGTGGATTGCCGCCCCTGTCCAAATTTATTTTGAAATTCGAATCTTGTTTGAAACAAAAGCCATTGTTTGGTATTTGAATAAAATTTTACCTTTTGCATACATTTGCATAGTTCTACTGTTACTGCGTATTTTAATATGCTTACTTACTGCCTGGCTGACTGATTTAATGCCTGAGACATTCTCTACCAATCAACCTTCAGGTGGTGCACAGAGCAATGTGGTAGATGGGTACCAAAAAACAAAATTAATAAGGAAATAATTGGATTTTTAAAAATTCTATTACATAAATTTAACTTAATGAATAAACAGAATATATATGCTTGTTTGCCACCTTAGTGGTATATAAAAACATATTATAATAAGACACTAAACAAACAAGTTGCAAAACTAATAATTTTGAGGTACAAAACTTTTTGTTGTCGTTAATACGAATTTAGACTAGCCCAAACACAATGGGGTTGTTTCGTTTTATTGCGGCGTTCCTATGGCCACCTTACAGCTTCAGAGTTAGATCAGCTCCATTTCATCATAATATTGCATTGTCACGCGATATATAGTATAGCATGCAAAATTTCGGCTTAATCGGAAATCGAGAAGTGAATCAAATTTAATTTGCAAGATTTCATTACAGACACCGGGACAGGTGAAAGTATATAAAAGCTTTTAAGAGGAAATACCAAGATCGAGAGAATGAGGTTCCGTAACGATTTTAACTATAAATGTAGCTTTGTAGACAATTAAAAAACAATATAATTGGTACCAAAATTTTTTTTCTACGATGAAAATTGACGAAATTATAACGAAAAAACAGATCGCTCCGTCAAGCGGCCGCCTGGCAGGCGTGAGACGTCACACGACACGTTCTAGGCAGACTCCGCATCCGTGCTATCACTCCCGAGTTTTCGACTAGTAGCCGCGCGCAGCGTTTCATGCGAAATCGTATTACATACCTATATTATTTTTTTTATTTAATAGTAGTAGTAGTATTCGAGAGGTTCAGTACAGTTTGAGCAATGAGTAATAAACTAGAAATCGGTTTTGTGTAAGGTCAATCGGATAAACTTCCTATTTTTGACATTTTTATGGAATCTGGTTACTTACCCATTTAAAGTACACCAGTGCCGAAATCCGTGGTTGGAAACTTCAAAGGTAAGTGAATAAAGCTACATATTTTAAAATTAGAATAATAATATGTAGGTTATTGACCTCTAAAGTTATGTCACTAAGTTATAAACAAGTATTTACCTTTGAGTATTTCTTTGGTTCTTATCTATGTTTAAAACATTCAAAAAGATATTTTTTGATGTAGGTAGGTATAGGTTGGTATTCAGAGCACAAAATGAGTAGGTAGGTCTATTTCGTAAAATGTACGAACGAATGAACACGGCTGTCTTCAGGATCGGAACGTGACAGTTTTGGGTGGTCTGGATTTCATAATATGATGGTGATATTATGATCGAAACACACAATGAGGGTGCAGCGTAGCGTGGAATATATTCTTTATTTACACTATGAGCGTGCGCTCCCTTTTGATTTTCTCTTTTAAAACACATATTTTTTATTATTCCTGATACCTAAACCTATCCTATCCGTACCCGTGGCCGTACCGCCTAAAAGCGAACAGTCGCTATCGTTATCGTGACATTACAACAATAGTTTTTATGGCACAGGTGACATTTAAACTGTTGTTCTAATGTCACGAAAGCGATAGCGAGTGATCGCTATGAGTTAGGCAGTAGCCCCCCTGGACTGCTGAGATGATTTTGAGTGTAACATATGTCCTGAGGCCTTATTCTGCTAGCGTTAATGCATTTGTGGCGTGCCAATAACGCTTCAATAGCATCGCTTTTTGAGACAGTTATTGTTGGTTAACCGAATACTAACTAAAACATTTGTAACTATTGACTTATCAAGAAATTGTAGCACAAATAAATTGTAGCAGAAAATGCGCATAAAAGTGACAGCAGTGTTATTGAAACGCTATCACGACGCGACAACGACGTTAAGATTAGCGGAATTAGAGCCCTGGTCGTTGGTTTTAGTTGATTTGTTTACTGAAAAATTGATAACATTTGGCTTTGGTGCCCGTTTTGTGTAGGCGACAGGCTGGAGTACTGTATGGCCCATACTGCCAGATGTGGCTTTGAGTGTAAAACCTAGTTTTAACAGAGTGTTACCTACAGCTCTGCTAGACCCCTTTTGGGATTATAAGCGTGATTTTATGCATATATGTATGAATGTAAACCTATCTATGAATGTTACCAACACAAAGAATGTTTCCATTCTTCAATCTGGGCGTGCAGCTTATGGAGATAAAGCCGTAGGTTAGGTGCAAGTAAAGAGAACTGGCCACATTGTGCACTGTTAAAGCCAGAATAACGTCAGAACACAAATAGATTCACTATATCATTATACGGTCTAATATTGCATGACTCATACAACGGTTAGTCTCTCTCTACTCGTTTACTGTAGGTAGGATACAAGTCTCCCTGCCTGCCACAAAGAGAGTTTTTTTTTCATTGATTGTAGCACTAAACAAGAAAACATTCAACCTTACTTAAAAGAATAATAATAAATGATTTATTGCACACAAAGCATACAAAGATATAGAAACAGAAATTTTTCAAAAACAACACAGATGTTCAGCACAGGCGGCCTTATCTATACTAATACTAATATACTAATCTATACTAATATTATAAAGAGGAAAGATTTAATTGTTTGTTTGTTTGTATTAAATAGGCTTCGAAACTACTGAACCGATTTGGATGAAAGTTGGTATAGGAATAGTTCGAGACCAGGGGAAGGACATAGGGTAATTTTTCTACGGGAAAATATGAAATTTTCACGGGAAAACAAAAATAACGCGGACGAAGTCGCGAGCGGAAAGCTAGTAATATTATAAAGTGGAAAGATTTGATTGTTTGTTTGTTTGTATTGAATAGGCTTCTAAAGTACTGAACCGATTATGATTTAAGTTGGTATAGGGATAGTTCGAGACCAGGGGAAGGGCATAGGGTAATATTCCTACGGGAAAATATTAAATTCCCACGGAAAAACAAAAATAACGCGGGCGAAGCTATGAGCGGAAAGCTATTGCTAATAAGCAATATCTTCTAGGCAACATAATCTAATAAGTAAGTAAAGGAAACAAAAACAACTGTTGTCGAAATTTCAAGATCGCGTTAACAAAACAAGCCGAACGTTTTGTAACTAAAAATTCAACATGGCTGAACGGTGCATTAGGTTCGAATAACGCATATGTGCAAGAATTGAGAGACGAAGGCGGGTCGGAAAAAGCTTCGATTGTTGCCATAATGCGAAGCTCTAATACAAACGAGAAAAAGGTGACGAAGAAAAAATATTTCATGCAACCATCAATATGAAAAGTTTCTCTGCAGATGAAGCTTTGGCCCTCTACGGGGATTTGGATCTTTCAAAAGCTAGTACACATTTTTAACATTTTGTTTCTTCTGCATATCAATGACATGCTTTCCTTGGGAGCTATACATTGCTATGCAGACGACAGTACAGTGCATGGGGGATATCACGGAAGCTCAGGGGCTGCTCGTGGTGATATTGGTAGGGAGAGGCAGAATGTTATCATTGAGCTCAACAGGACGCTGGACCTCGTCTCCGAATGGGGCTCCAACAATCTTGTTGAGTTCAATGCTAAGAAAACACAGGTGTGCGCGTTTTCGGCGAAAAGGTCACCATTCCTCCCCCTTCCTTCTCTTCAGGGCACAACCCTTCACACACAGAGCAACATCACCTTGCTCGGAATAAACATTCGCTGCGACCTGAACCCCAGAGACTACATCGAATCCGTCATAACTACTGCCTCACGGAAACTCGGTGTCCTGAACAAGGTGCGTAGGTATTTTGCGCCGGACCAACTATGCTTGTTGTATAAAACTCAGGTTAGGTCTTGCGTGGAATATTGCTCGCACCTTTGGGACGGCTCCGCTCAGTACCTGCTCGATGCTCTGGACAGATTGCAGCGTCGCGCTATTCGCATTATTGGCGATGTAGAGGTAACTAACATCCTCGAGCCTCTACAACTTCGTCGTGACATCGCCTCTCTTAGCGCCTTTTACCAAATGTTCCATGGGGAATGCTCTGAGGAGCTCTTTAACCTTATCCCTCCCTCTCCATTTCTTAACAGAAACACGCGTAAGGGCCTTCGGAGTCATCCGTACACTGTGTCCTCCTTCTCACACCGTACCAAGAAATTGCAAGATTCCTTCTTCTGTCGTTCATCCCACACTTGGAATTCTCTACCTGCGCACGTATTTCCTCCATCCTACAACATGGGTTCCTTCAAAAGAGGCGTGAAAAAGCATCTTTTGGGCCGGCAAGGGGCGGGCAGGTAGGATAGTCGATGTCGTCCCTACTCTATCTGTCAACTCATTTGGGCCTCTTTCACCGCTTAACATCAGGCGGGAGGAGGTCATTTGCCGGGTCCTACATAAAAAAAAAAAAAAAATTATAGAAAAGAACTCAGTCATGTTTCCGTCATTATTATAACATATCGAGTATCTGACGCAAAAAAAAACGTACTATTTGCCTGCTTCGAGTATTGAAGTAATATACACAAGTGCTAAAGTAAAGCTACAAGATTTGCTGGATTATACTATTGGCCGTGTTTTGATGACAAAAGGTGTTTACAGACCTTCTCAAATACGTCTCAGATTTAGCAAATGGGGATGTGTTGGTTCATCGGGGCAAAGTGAATACAAACAACGATAAACTTTAAGGTAATATTATATTTAACTTTATACATTTTGAGGGAATCATGTCTCCTGAATAAACAGACCTGAATAAAAGATTCTTGTAGGTCCATGCCCTTATAGTGTATTTTAGTCAACTATCACGTCATTTAGTGATATAATATAATAGTGATATAATAACAATATTATATAATTATTTCCTTTATAATCACCTTCATATTCTCGTAATAAGCAAACAATGAAACGGAAAAAGTAATTTTGTATGGAAAAGTAGCGATTTTTTATTTTGTATGTTTTTATGTTTTATAAAGAGCATCACTAGAGAGTTTAAAGCTAAGACGTGGGCCGTCGAAGATGAGAATGGAGTTTTGCTTACGGAGATAGACAGAGTTACTGATAGGTGGCGGAAATATTGCGAGAATCTATACGCAGATCCATCTGGTTTACCCCTCAACACAGAGTACAGCATGAAGGACATCTCTCTGGAGCCTGATATCATGAGGTCAGAAGTAAAGCACTCTCTCAAAAAACTGAAACACAACAAATCGGCCGGTAGTGACTACATTTTTGCCGAGGAGCTGATGCTCACAGGAGAGGTTGGCATAAGTTTACTGCACACTCTTTGCAACCAGATATGGAGATCAGGTAAATGGATTGAAGACTGGCAAGAGTCTGTTCTGATTCCTCTACATAAGAAAGGCTCTACAAAGACATGCGGTAATTACAGGACAGTAGCTCTTATTTCTCATGCTAGCAAGATTTTACTATACATTATTAATGACCGACTCCGATCCTACCTTGAGTGGCAAATTCCGGTAGAGCAGGCGGGTTTCGTCCGAGGCCGAGGAACCAGGGAGCAAATTGTGAACGTTAGGCAGATCATAGAAAAGTGCCGCGACTTCAATGTACCAATGCTCATGTGTTTCGTTGACTACTCGAAAGCATTCGATTGCGTGAGATGGGGAAGCCTCTGGAATATCTTATCGGAAATGGGGGTGCCTCAACATCTTATAATTCTAATAGCGAACCTGTATCTCAAGGGTAATACTGTTGTGAGGGTAAATAATGTGATGTCCCACCCGTTCAAGCCACAGAAAGGCGTCAGGCAGGGATGCATACTGTCTCCAATCCTTTTCAATATTTATGGGGAGTACATTATGAGAAGAGCCCTAGAGGGATGGAAAGGTGGTATATCTGTGGGGGGGAAAAGGATAAGCAACCTGCGATACGCTGACGATACTACATTGGTCGCGTCCTCTGAAGAAGAACTCGCTGTCCTGCTATCTAAAGTGGAGATGGAAAGCGAACGAGTCGGTCTTAGCATAAACAAGGCCAAAACCAAGATCCTGGCGATAGACCGGCAAGGTACTCTCATGCGGTCAAACCAACTTAACGACCTAGAATTTGTGGACCAATTTCAATACCTGGGCTCGCTTATCACCAATGACGGGAGCAGCGAGAAAGAAATTAGGAGGCGCATACAGATGTCCAAATCAGCCATGACAAAACTCACTCGGATATGGAGAGATCGCAACATATCTTGTAAAACAAAGGTGAGACTGGTTCGGACACTGGTATTCTCCATCTTCTCCTACGGTGCGAAATCTTGGACCATTAAGACAGGGGACAGAAAAAGAATTGACGCGTTTGAGATGTGGTGTTGGCGGCGAATGCTGCGTATTCCATGGACAGCCCGGAGAACCAACGTCTCTGTTCTCTCCCAGCTACACATCACCAAGAGACTCTCTACTCTGTGTTTCCAGCGAATTCTCAGCTATTTCGGACATATTGCTCGCAGAGACCCAGATAACCTGGAGAAATTGATGGTAGTCGGTAAGGTTGATGGAAAAAGATCACGCGGTCGGTCACCAACGCGTTGGACCGACCAAATTAGATCCCTTACCGGCTTGCCAGTTGCAGAGGCCATGAGATCGGCAACGGATAGAATTACCTGGCAAAGTCTCATACGAAGAGTGATGGCAGACCCGTCAGACTAGACACGACCTTCACCAAGTGAAGAACACGACTTAGAAGAAGATGTTTTTATGTGTAATAATAAATTAAATATATAAAGATTATAGTATCATTTCATAGCTTATATATTGGAGATCCTGTATGCAAAATTTTGTATCCGTAGGTGTAGTAGAAAAAAAGTTGCAAATTTTTGAAACGCAACTCACGCTTTCATCCCATAGTGCGGCGCGCGGCGGCGGCGGATAGTGTCGACTGACGTCACAGCCTGTCCGTAGGCAGCGGCGGATTTAATAAAATCAGTTGATGCAAATTGGTTTATAACTTTACATCGGATGGACCGATTTTGGTGATTTAAAAAACACATTTTTTGTAATACAATAAGGAATGTTACTATGTTGTATTATGAAAAGCCATACCATTACGGGATCTCATTCAAAAATAGATATTTGTAAAATGTATTGCTGTCGCGCTGTGTGTCCGAACAACCGAACTGAGCGCGATAGGTACAACTGCAACTGGGACCGAAAATACCTATGAAAAGTACACAAAATATAGTTTTCGTAGTGCCCTGTTTTCTCTGCGAAAAATTGACCGATTTAATTACTTTTTGCGTTAAATATTAAAGCAACGCTTTTCAGTGTTTCTATGTTTTGCTATCTATAATATATTTTCATATAATCTTCAATTTGTTTGCTGGACGTTTGAATACAGCAGAAAATTAGGTAAAATTTTTAGGTTTCTTAAGGTTTAAAATCTCTTTTAATTATTAACTAAATAAAAAAAGGAAAAACATAGGAACATGCTTTTAGTGGCCATTGATTTTATTGATTTTTTTTTACAAAAAATAGAACCGACTTCAAAAACACTGAAAACTTAAAAATAATCTTCTTCTATATTGAAGTCGGCGCCAAACGATGATCTCCTAGAAAGTGTTAAGATTTGTCACCGACTTCAATATAGAAGAAGATTATTTTTAAGTTTTCAGTGTTTTTGAAGTCGGTTCTATTTTTTGTAAAAAAAAGTTTATTTTTAACTTTTAGTGAATTAAATCTTTTTAGTGTTTTCCTCGATTTTCTATGGGATCCCATCATCTGATCCTGACTTTGGTGACCATGGGACCACCCTTGTAGTATACTCTATCAAATACAAAAAGAATTTTGGAAATCGGTTTAAAAATGATGGAGTTATGAGGTAACAAACATTAAAAAAAATACAACCGAATTGATAACCTCCTCCTTTTTTGAAGTCGGTTAAAAAAAGAACAACTAGCGCCATTATTCAAGAAGGAAACAGGGGACTACGTTTGTATGCAAAAAACGGCCCGTACGATTTTCTCTTAATAAGGCCAACAATAAATAAGAAACGTTACGAAATACAATTCTGATGCACGTCATGTTTCCCTACTTTATTTTTAAACTTATTTCGCTAGTTGATTTCTTGATATTTAGCGGCAAAGCGTTCCAGAGAAGAATGGATTGAACAAAAAAGGAGGAATGCATATTTTCAGAACTATGAGATGGATATTTAAGGAGACAAGTGAATGATGACCGAAGTGGTCTATTATGGGTAGAACAGATGTATTGGGAATGGTGGATTAAATAACTGGGTGTATTGAGGTCGTTAAGAAAGGCGAAAAGAGTATTTTCATTACTCATACTTCGAAAGTAGGTCTGAAGTTGCATGAGGAGCGGGTTTAAGTAATTCTTTTAAGCCCTAGGGAGAATATCGTATTCAACTCATCATCACAGCTCATATACGTCCCCACCGAGGGGTTCGAGCCTACCCTATGTTAGGGTGATTAGGCCTTAGTCAACCACGCTGGCCCAGTGCGGATTGGTCGACTTCACATACATCATTGAATTTCTTCGCAGATGTATGCAGGTTGCCTCACGATGTTTTCCTTCACCGTAGGAGCGTCAGACAAATGTACATATGAAATTCGAAACGAAAACACATTGGTACATGGCGGGTCTCGAACCCCGACCCCCCGATTGGAAGGCAAGTGCCGAAACCACAGCGCCACCGACGCTCGTATTCAACTGACAGCTGTCAAATATAAAAATTAAACTAGTTCAATTTTCACATTTATAATGAACCATGTTCCAACTTTCTATACAGACACTCAAATATAGCGCGGTGTAAAATTCAATTAACATAAAGTTAAGCCTTAAATAAAGATTATATTTTTAATGACTTGTATGAAAAATAAAGGCTGAAAGTTGGCCGGCCACAGACAAAAAAAACAAAAGAAGCAGGAAAGCGGCAAACCGATCTTCATTTGTTTTTTCGAGTTGTTGTAGAGTTTTATTTATACTTCCGTATAGCAGAGATTTGTATTAACACAATATTTAGTTCAACTGATTTAGGATGTAACGCCTGATTTCATAGGGCTAAAGAAAGTTGTTGATTTTAATAAAATTCACTCATTTTTTCTTTATCTAATTCGTGTTTTTATTTTTCTTTCCTTGTATTCGTAATAAAAAGCACAGTGTTTACCTCGGGTTAAATACTTATTAAAGACTTATTTAGTCCCTTGATTTATAGGTGCTAAATAAGTTACGCCAATCCCCGTCTCGGGGCTAAATAAGTTACTTTTACCCCTAATCTAACAATGCACTATAAAGTTCTCAAGTGCCTACGCTGCCACAGTTTAACAATCATGATTGTTAAACTGTGACGCTGCCGAATAGGCCGCCAGTTCAAGCGTCGCCGAAGCTTGGGTACCTATGTGGTCATATTTTCTCAAGTTGTAAACGATCCGAATCTAGTTATTCAGAAGCCGGTCTAATTTGTTGAGTACTTCTGCATTCAGTTCGAGGTAGCACACATCACCATAGTCGATGACAGGAAAGATCAAGTTCTGAACAAGCATTTTCTTATTGTCAGCAGGCAGAATGTATTTGACCGGTATAAATATCGTAACATTCCAGTAAAATGTAAAATGATGTTAGCTTGATACGCATTTACGAAGCGTCCAGTACAATTTTCCTGCGCATATACAGTGTTGAAAAAATTCAATGGGCCCTGAAGGGAAACTACTTTAAATCCCCAGGATTAAAATGTTTTACTAAAAGGAAACATTCCTTTATTTTTTAAAATAAATAATTTAGGAAATGCAAAGTGCATTGAAAGATTTTCTAAATTTGCCTCACCCGGGACTCCAACCCGCTTATAATTCAAAACTATTTTATGTTCGCCGATTACTCAAAGATGCTTGAACAGATTTGGGAAAATCTTTTTTTTGTCTGAAAGAGTATAACTACTCACAAGAAACAGGTAAGTAGTTTTTAGAACAGTGAAAATACGTCGTCGCCATACGTATTTTTCCAAATTTATCCGTCGACATCTTCGAAATTTGTTAACCATTTTCGATGACCCTCTTTTGTAACATAGATCAAAGTCTCGAGATAGATTCCCTAAAATTTTACACTAATAAGAACTGTAATATTACGGAACTCTAATAAACACAAAACCGAGAAATTGCTCGCAATTTAGTTAGTTCATAACCGCTTCCACTTCCCTTCAATTAAAAAATTCGTGGTGAATTAAATAAAGAATTTAATAAATAAAATATCAAATTCCCCGAGTAGATACTTCCAAAAACATTTTCTCTCCATCATTAACGAAACCAGAGCAACAATTAAAGCATGTTTACATTTTCCAAAGGCCCTTAAGCAGTGTCTACAAAGGCCAAATGAACTGCTCCGTGAATTATTCAAGACGCAGGCGATGCAAAGGGCTGTTTTATTCAACCCTTAAATGGAAGAGATTCGTCGCAAAGGAAAAAGCCGGATGAATATTCATATCTAGAGGGAGGGGGGTAAGTGCCGAACCTATTATTGGAATCAGAACGCTAGACATGTCGAAGTCCGCCATTTTTGCGGGGACGTCACTTGCTTATCTCGAATAGTATGATCGATTTTTCACCTTTTTATCATTCTATAAAATAATTTTTTATTTTAGATAAATATACAGGCATAAATAATAGTTTTAAGGGTTTATTTAGCCAAACAATACGCCAAGCAAAATTTTACAATAAATACATATAACCTAATTGAAAACAAATTTAAATATATACCATAGGATAATCAAAAAAGAAAGAAAAATAATTAAACACCATACCATAAATTTGCAATGGACATCTCGACTACTTCCGAGCACTCGAAACAATACAAGCGTCTTTCCATAAAGAAATGGCGGAGTTTGACATGTCCTGTGTTCTGATTGGCTCAACTCTGATTACCGCTCGCGAAAAATCTCGAATTCGAACTTTGAGCGAATTGTGCGAGAATCACCCCCAGATTATCTGCCAAATTACTCGAGGTTGGTGCTATTGGGCTGTGTTTGCTTCAGCAGGGTTTATTTACTTGTCTAGATTCTAGATTTCAATAAGAGTAGCCAAAATGTTGATGCGCTTTTAGTTCAATAGGTGGTGATCCTTTCCTTACATATTATAGAACAAAGTCCCCCGCTTCTGTCTGTCTGTCTGTTGGTGATAAACTCAAAAACTACTGCACCGATTTTCAAGCGGTTTTCACCACTCGATAGCGTGATTCTTGAAGAAGGTTTAAGTATATAATTTGTAAAGTTTTTGTATTTCTTTCTGTGTAAACTAACGATATTTGTTGAAGATGTCGGGAATAAATAAATTAAGGCGAAACGTAGTTCGCGGGTACAGCTAGTTCTTTATAAACAAGATGTTTTACAAATGCAAAGGTAATCGAGGATCCACGGATGGATGGATGATTGGATACCAGAAGTTGTAGTGCTTTTTCTTGCTAAATTGTAGAAATATAGGGAAATCTTAAAGTTGAAAGAAAAAAAACAAACTTATTCCTTTAGTCCGATACAAAATGAAAAGTTTTATTGTTGTAGGTACATGGTTGTAATTCACTTATGCATAATGTTACTGAAGTTAACAAAATCCCTCAATGCAAAGCACTTAACTAAATTTTTAATTAATACAAGCCAAGGGCAGGATGGTTCAGGTTTGTTTGATCAATCTCGGCAGGTAAAAATCAGGTACAAATTGGGTACAAAACTACAAAATGAGGGGCAATAAAATACACGAACAAATAGTTATAGGTTTCCTTTTTTTTTTAAATTAGTAGCCTTCCCCGGAGCGGTTGTTAGTGGATCATACCTTCTATGCTAAGTCTTGCAATCACGGGTCAGAGATATAATATTCCTGTTTTATATTAATATATTTAGCTCCACAGAATTCCTCCTTGATAATAGGTTAGTTCATCTGGCTCTAAAGTCAAGCAGCGGAGCCCTACGGCCTCCGGGAACTGCCCTGGAGATTCATAGCCCAGTGTTAGGTTAAAAATATAATTAAATATGCCTATGATCTTGAGGTCAGTGGGTCTAACACTAAGTTCTGAAGGAATCCCAGTCAATACATCTGAATTTCAGGTAATAAACATTGCAAGTTAATTCCAAACATAATTTTCAATGAATTGTCAAAGTTTCTTATTGGTTAGTTAATAAAAAAGACATATGGAGGGGAGAGCACCTATTTTGTGTATAATTACTGCTATTAATAAAAAGAAAACAGCTTAATTTGTGAGTTATTTGCCAAAGTATGATGTAAAACTCAATATAGTGAAAATCTAGAATTTAACATGAAATTCACCAGTGTTACTCAATATATGCATTAATCCCACTAAAATGCCGCTTACTATCAGGTTTTTTTAATGAAATAGGGGATGAAAAAGGCGAATTTTGGAAATGTGATATGTTTGATTTAATAATCAATATACCCACTAATAAAAATAAAATTAACAAAATCTGTTTTAAATCATGAAATATAATAAGCTAATTAGATACCTTAGTGTGGGCGGAGTATTATCTATTGATAAAATTTATTTCTTTCTATTAATTTAATGAATCGCGCGCCGGCGATTAAAAATATGATTGAGCTTTTACTCTTCAAGCTGAAAACAAAAATAACTGACTTGACTTATGAAGTCTTAATGTACTTTTCAAATTAAATTCACACGGAAAACGAGAGAAATACCCATGGATTTTCTTCGCAGAACTAAATATATAAAAACTTTATGATCTTCAAATCAATAACAAATTACTTCCATCGATGTCTCACAGACTAATCATAACCTAGACGATAGACTAAACCAACGCTCCACTTGCGCGCAGATTTGCGTTTATGTGGAAGCGACGGAGCCGAGGTCCGTTTGCTGAATGCTAAGCGCCGTATTGGCGACGGAACCTCTCCTAAAACCAAATTCATAACATAACACTCGTAAGACTCTTAACTTGCTTCAAGATGTGTCAAGTCAACATACGGATCTTTCGAAATTCTACAATATGCAACAAGTATTTCCAGCCAAAGTTATAAGTTTGGTTGAAAAACAAAACGTAATGAAAAATTAATCATAAACAAATTGTGAATGCTTTCCAAATTCTATTCGACGAAACTATAATTATATGATCTATAAGTTTAAGTGTATTTTATTAAAATATGTCTATAGAAATGATCAAAACAAACGGTCTAAATGTCAAATTCCGAATTTTGAGAAAATCAACCCACCTAAATGGAAGCACGGGATTTTGGGCGAAAAAAAAACTATCTTTGTAAATAAGGCCAGGATAAACGCGAGATTTATTTTGTTTATGCAAAAAGTGAACAATGACCAAAGACAATTGCAAATGTCACTGACGTGACGTGAAACGACGTTGACGTTGACACTTGACATTGATATTGTGAAATTAATTGACAAAGTTATTGTAATTGTGATTTTAGTTGTGAAATTTGTGTTAAAACTACAGTGAAACCAAAGTGTTTTTGCAAAATTAGTGTTTTATGAAATTTTAAGAAAAAACGGTGTTACAGTATCCCCCCAACCACGATAGAATTCACGTAGGGAATTCGTCTGACGCCTCGTCAGCCTCAAAACCTCCTAACCAACCAAACAAAATTATCATAATTAGAATCAATTAGGTACTTAAAAACTATTCATTCGTGATAAACTCTGTACCCAATTACGCCTAACGTTTTTTTTTTTTTTTATATAAGTTTATTTATTTGTATAAGATAAAAAATAAAGCTTTAAATATAAACGTGTGTAAATAAAGAATATTTAACCTGCATGTACCTTAAATCTACGTAAATCCATTAATATGGTATGTTAAAGATTGTAATAAAAAAACCACATTCACCAATAAGGTGACAAAATCTAACGCGAAACTACTGCTGCTAGCACCTACATGGTTGTAAAAAAAATATTCACCAATAAGGTGGCAAAATCTAGCGAAACCACTTCTGCTAGCACCTATATGGCTGTGATAAATAGGCAAAAAGCATTATATCCTATGCCCATCAAATATAAGAAAGTAATAAAAAAAAACTGTAGTGTCAGGACTGACGCCGAGATGGCGTTGTTAAATAAGTATATCTTGACACTAACAGTGTATAGCAAGTAATGTCAACAACCACCGGTAGATGTCGTTATTACAGACATTTTGACTCTAATCGTCAAATAATAAGTAGAAAAAAAAACAATAAAAAGGAAATAATAAAAAAAATGAGTTGCATGGTGTCGTTGCCCCTGATCGTCGATATTGATTTTCCTACGTTTCCAGCTAGATGTAACTTCCTCCATTATAAGAATATAGCAAAGGCTTATTTCTAGAGTTGCAAACCGCTCCTGTGAGGAATTCAAAATTATTTTTGTTGATTAGAGTAGAATACATATAAAAATAATGAACAAGACACGTTTATATTTGTGATCTTGTGCTAAATGCATCTATCTAACCACATAACAGTTATAATAAGTACATACTTGTTCCTTAATTCTGGTATCAGATACTAAAGAAGTAACATCCATTTTATATAATGGTAGTAATAATATATTTATAATGGTATGAACTAAGACACGTATAATATTTGTGTTTTAGATCTTTATGTACTTATGTAATGGTAATATCAATTTTGAAGATGTTAGGTATATGGAAACTTAAGTATCAAGGCAAATCAATAAAAAACGACAGGGACAGACACATGCAAAAACGCCGCCAGATGTTATATGGCGCGTTATCCTACACTCGGGTTCTACGAGACGCCAGGAAGAATGGCGGGGTGGGTATTCTGTGACCGCCGCACCCGCGGTGCTTAAATAGTTTAAATGCTGATACAAATATCGCTATTTTCATAAGAGCATAGAAATTAAAATTAAGTAGGTATTATGTTATTAGGTATGTAATTTAGTCACTCGAAGTATCTAAATTTTTAAAATCTTTTATGTGCCACTTTCCTATGTATTTTCCGTTCTCGTCTTCGAGCTCATAGACGAGGCGAGAAAGCTTACGTATAATTTTACAACGTTCATATTTAGGGGCAAGTTTAGCAGTAAAATATTTATTAGCAGAACTCTGCTTATACGTACGCTTCCACACAAAATCACCGACATTAAATGATATATCTCTGCGTTTGTAGTTATAGTATTTTATATTCCTTTCATGGGCCTTACGCAATGACTCTCGGACTTTGATGAAAATGTCACCGAGGTGGCCAATATTAGACGCATGAGTATCGCGTGGTACCACAACCAACTCTTGGAGATCTTCAAAATCACGGTAAATACTACCATCTGTGACAGCTTCCCTACCGTGTACTAGCATGAAAGGAGTATAAGAAGTAGACTCATTTACTGAGGTGTTCATGGCAAATTGTATTTTATGTATGTTAACATCCCACGTTCTATGATCGTTCTCAACAAACGAGGAAACTGCAGTGATTATTGTGCGGTTATAACGTTCCACCGTATTAACTTGTGGACAATATACTGGACCCAAATGTACTTGCGGAATATTGTATTTTTCATATAATGCCTGAACCTCATGACTTATAAATTGCGAGCCATTATCAGACATCACAGTCTGTGGTATTCCGTGAACCAGAAATACATGGTCTTCTAACCTTTGCGCTATAACTTTGCCCGTTGCACGCCGTAAAGGAAATAATAAACAATATTTTGTAAAACAACACACAACTACTAGTAAAAATGTATTTTGCTGTCGAGACATCGGCAGTGGACCAACCAGATCAATGCTGATGCACTGGAATGGTCGACAGCAAACTTTGGGTTCCCCCATAAAGCCAGCTGGCGCTAGTGAGCTATGTTTATATGAGTTGCAAGTGGCACAATTTTTAATAAATTCCTCGGTATCTTTATGCATACCGGGCCAAAAATACCGTAATTTTAATCTTTTATAAGTTTTTGCAACGCCTAAGTGCGCAGCAATTGGTTCAGAATGGTTACTTTTAATAATATCCTCCCTAAGCTCCTTTGGTACAACCTCTTTCCACTGGTAGTCACCACAGAGTTTGTTAGTGCTTTTTGTAAATCTAAAAAGCCTACCATCAATAATTTGAAAATTGGGACACGCGCGCGGCCTATCCGTGCAACGTTTTAATATATTGTTATACCAAGCATCGCTGGAAGTAAATGCGTCTACGGCTGCCACTGGTACAGAACGTGATAGTGCATCCGGTACGACGTTTTGAGATCCACTACGATGCTCAATAATGAAATTATAAGGCGATAGCCTACACCCCCAACGCGCTAGTCGTCCTGTCGGATTCTTAAGGTTTAAAAACCACTTTAGACTAGCATGATCGGTAATAATTTTAAATTGTCGACCACCTTCAAGGTAAGGGCGGAAGTGTTCAACGACATGTACAACGGCCAATGCCTCTCGCTCTGTAGCGGAATAGTTACGTTCAGCGGGTGTTAGTGAACGGCTACAGTACGCAACAGGATGTTCTTGTCCATCTACAACCTGGGTTAAGGTACCTCCTAACCCGAAATCAGAAGCGTCACAGTAGACAGCAAAATCTTTCGAGAAGTCAGGACATACCAGAACCGGAGAAGTAGACAGTGCGAGTTTTAGGTCGTTGAACGCCTCGTCTGCCTCGGTCGTCCATTTGAAAGGGGGCGCGCTCTTACGGGTAGAAGTAAGAGCATTAAGGGGACCAGCTCTATGACTAAAATTTTTTATGAAACGCCTATAATAAGATGCAGTTCCCAAGAAACGTTTGACGTCTTTCCTGCAGGTGGGAATAGGAAAGTCTACTATAGCCTTAATTTTGTCAGGATCCGTGCGCAGACCATATTCGTCAACCACATGACCCAAGAATTTCAGTTGTCTCCTGAAGAACTGGCATTTACCCATGTTGACAGTAAGGTTGGCTAGTTTAAGTCTCTCCTTTACCCTACGTAGGAGCTGGAGGTGATCCTGGAAGGCCGTTGGGCCTTCAGGAGTAAGTAAAATTAAATCATCAACATATACGAACACCTTATTGTCAAACTCGGGCCCAAAGAGGCGGTCCATCAACCGGTGCTGCGTAGCTGGAGCTGCAGTAAGTCCAAAGCACATGACCTTAAAGTGAAACAAGCCTCTGCAGGGAATAGTAAAAGCAGTTTTCTCTCTGGACTCAATAGAGTCCAAAGGAACTTGGTAATATGAAGACTTAAGGTCAATAGAAGATAAGTACTTAGCATTTTTGAGCTGGTCCAGAATATGGCTAATATAAGGCATAGGGTAAGCGTCATGCTTTGATATGGCGTTAAGTTTTCGGCTGTCCAAGCAGAAACGTGATGACCCATCTGATTTAACCGCTAAAGTAACGGGGTTGTTCCATGCACTTCCGCTAGGCTCCACAACATCATCCTTCAGCATTTGGTCTAGGTGTTTATTTAATTCTGCCAGTTTAGCGGGTGAGACTACATAATACCGTTGTTTAATAGGTGGGTGGTATCAAACCGGTATCAATTTTATGACTCACTAAGTGTGTCCTACCTAGGCCTTTCTTTTCTGCGGAAATGTCATCAAATTGCTTTATGACGTCATTGACCAGCCTACGCTCAAGCTTAGATAAAGTTTCAAAATCATGTAAAGCACGGCTGCCTGACATAACTGTGTACACCTGATTATTATTTTTATATAAATGTCCGCTATCCTCTAACAATGATAAAATATCTGGCGCAATATTAAATTCCTTCCAGAAATTTAAGCCAAATAACAACTCTGTAGCAACTCCAGGGACGACGTAAAATTTAATAACACGAGTTTTATTCTCTATCGATACTGGTAAAAATAAATACCCAGTTACTCGTGAAGTAGAACCATTTGCAGTTTTTATAAAGTCTAAGTCCTCAGACTTATGTAAAGTAGCGAAATCTTTAAAATATTTGTATGCTTGCCCTCCCACAATGGAGATCTGTGATCCTGAATCTAGTAATCCTCTGAATTCCAAGCCAAAAATATTAATCTTCAGATAAGCTCTGGTATCATTATAGGTGGCGTTAGTAGTAGCGTGAACCGATGTAACCTTACCTTTATGCATATGTATGTTACTAGCTTTATTTACATTATTATAGAATTTATTGTATTTCTGCCTTGATTGTTCAGAATTACAATGTTTATTATAAAAATATACTGTTTTATGCCATCGGTTCACTGCTTGGCGTTTTTTGGAATCTCTGCGGTTGAAGGTTTTGAAGAAGTGCACTTTGGACAATTATTTGCATTGAAGCCCTTTTCTCCACAACGATAACAAATAAGTACCCAAGGCGCCTTGCAATACCTCAGGCTGTGGCCATTTTTCCGACAGCGGACACAAAAAAGATTATTTTGTGTATTATTCACTGGCTGAATTGAAGAGACTTTTGGTGGAGCCTTGCTACCACTGTTACCACTAGTATTTTTGTAACACAAATCGGGAGCCAGAGAAGAAGTGGTGACCCTAGGAGGTTCACTGCAATGCACCGATCGCTCCTTTGCACCTTCTAATAACCTACATTTTTTCTTTAGATCAGTCCAAGATTCCACTGGGGCTAGAGCAAGCTGAGTAGTATAAAAAGGTCTTATATTAAACATGATAATGTTCAATTTATCATCATCAGAGATTGGTTTTGATAATCGAGAAAAATAATTTTGCATAATGCTGAGATAATTCACAATGCTTTCATCGGGGCCCTGAGTACGACTTCTAATTTCCTGCATCAACCTATGGTCATAATCAGATGGTAAATATTCATCGAGAAGCAAGGTCTTCAGCTCAGTCCAATTGTGAACGTCTGACTTTACTCCTCGATACCAGCATAGCGCTTCATCAGTGAAAAGTTCAGCCGCAGAACAGAAAAGCTTTGAATCTGCAAGGCCACGAGACAAGCATAACTCTTCGAGGCGTTGTAAGAAGGCTTTAATGCATGTCTTGCCATTGAAGCGTAAATTTAGTTTATGCACGGAGCAATCATTAGCTGTATTGTGTGTAGTTGCAGTGGAGTTCTCAATAGGTTGTTCAGGTGCCAAGCTACTTTTAAAATTATGACAAATATTATCTATTTTTACAAGAATGCTATCTAATCTATTATTCAGAGAAGTAATTAAAGAAGTAAGATTATTATCATCATACTCCGATAAAGACAAGCGACCAATTCTGTGGAATAAGTGGTGTGCAAGAGTTTGAATTCTATTTATCATCTTAAGTGATGACGGTTTACTTGAAGTACTTGTGATAAGTTTCTCAAGATCATCTAATTTCTTTTGAATTACCTTTAATTCAATATTGACATCAAGATCACAAGTCAGTATTTCATCAGAAGGCAGATCTTTATTGAGAGTACGGATCTGTGCTCTCAGAGCCATCACCGTGTCAGCTGGTTTCGAACCCCTGATTTTCACCTCATATTCTAGTTCATCTTTGTTAAGTAAATTAAAACTAATTGGTCTTTGTTCCATTTTTGTAAAAATATACTACGCTCTATTCTATATGATAAGTTAATTTTACAATATTATTTATGTTATATACTCAAACTATGAACAAAAAATCTTAAAATATATTCACCTTTGCAAATGTAACTAAAATTTGTTTTTATTTATACCTATCTGAACCAAACCTGCATAGAATTCTTGTTATTTATCTTATAACTAAAGTGTAGTTAACTAGTGAGACCGGCAGACGTTCTCCTGTCCGATTACAGCGCCACCTACTGGGTCCAGTTGTACTTTTAAACCTTCCCTGGACCTATTCAAATACACATAACATTTCGTAAGAATCGGTCGAGCTGTTTTTGAGTTTTAGCTTAACTAACACACAACGTTAAAAAAGAAAATTATTAAAGATACATACCGAGATGGATCAACATTATCTGAGCATTTGACCAGAATAATGGGCCATATAATGCCACAAAACCTGCTGTATATTCGGGCGCCAAATTGTAGTGCTTTTTCTTGCTAAATTGTAGAAATATAGGGAAATCTTAAAGTTGAAAGAAAAAAAACAAACTTATTCCTTTAGTCCGATAAAAAATGAAAAGTTTTATTGTTGTAGGTACATGGTTGTAATTCACTTATGCATAATGTTACTGAAGTTAACAAAATCCCTCAATGCAAAGCACTTAACTAAATTTTTAATTAATACAAGCCAAGGGCAGATGGTTCAGGTTTGTTTGATCAATCTCGGCAGGTAAAAATCAGGTACAAATTGGGTACAAAACTACAAAATGAGGGGCAATAAAATACACGAACAAATAGTTATAGGTTTCCTTTTTTTTTTAAATTAGTAGCCTTCCCCGGAGCGGTTGTTAGTGGATCATACCTTCTATGCTAAGTCTTGCAATCACGGGTCAGAGATATAATATTCCTGTTTTATATTAATATATTTAGCTCCACAGAATTCCTCCTTGATAATAGGTTAGTTCATCTGGCTCTAAAGTCAAGCAGCGGAGCCCTACGGCCTCCGGGAACTGCCCTGGAGATTCATAGCCCAGTGTTAGGTTAAAAATATAATTAAATATGCCTATGATCTTGAGGTCAGTGGGTCTAACACTAAGTTCTGAAGGAATCCCAGTCAATACATCTGAATTTCAGGTAATAAACATTGCAAGTTAATTCCAAACATAATTTTCAATGAATTGTCAAAGTTTCTTATTGGTTAGTTAATAAAAAAGACATATGGAGGGGAGAGCACCTATTTTGTGTATAATTACTGCTATTAATAAAAAGAAAACAGCTTAATTTGTGAGTTATTTGCCAAAGTATGATGTAAAACTCAATATAGTGAAAATCTAGAATTTAACATGAAATTCACCAGTGTTACTCAATATATGCATTAATCCCACTAAAATGCCGCTTACTATCAGGTTTTTTTAATGAAATAGGGGATGAAAAAGGCGAATTTTGGAAATGTGATATGTTTGATTTAATAATCAATATACCCACTAATAAAAATAAAATTAACAAAATCTGTTTTAAATCATGAAATATAATAAGCTAATTAGATACCTTAGTGTGGGCGGAGTATTATCTATTGATAAAATTTATTTCTTTCTATTAATTTAATGAATCGCGCGCCGGCGATTAAAAATATGATTGAGCTTTTACTCTTCAAGCTGAAAACAAAAATAACTGACTTGACTTATGAAGTCTTAATGTACTTTTCAAATTAAATTCACACGGAAAACGAGAGAAATACCCATGGATTTTCTTCGCAGAACTAAATATATAAAAACTTTATGATCTTCAAATCAATAACAAATTACTTCCATCGATGTCTCACAGACTAATCATAACCTAGACGATAGACTAAACCAACGCTCCACTTGCGCGCAGATTTGCGTTTATGTGGAAGCGACGGAGCCGAGGTCCGTTTGCTGAATGCTAAGCGCCGTATTGGCGACGGAACCTCTCCTAAAACCAAATTCATAACATAACACTCGTAAGACTCTTAACTTGCTTCAAGATGTGTCAAGTCAACATACGGATCTTTCGAAATTCTACAATATGCAACAAGTATTTCCAGCCAAAGTTATAAGTTTGGTTGAAAAACAAAACGTAATGAAAAATTAATCATAAACAAATTGTGAATGCTTTCCAAATTCTATTCGACGAAACTATAATTATATGATCTATAAGTTTAAGTGTATTTTATTAAAATATGTCTATAGAAATGATCAAAACAAACGGTCTAAATGTCAAATTCCGAATTTTGAGAAAATCAACCCACCTAAATGGAAGCACGGGATTTTGGGCGAAAAAAAAACTATCTTTGTAAATAAGGCCAGGATAAACGCGAGATTTATTTTGTTTATGCAAAAAGTGAACAATGACCAAAGACAATTGCAAATGTCACTGACGTGACGTGAAACGACGTTGACGTTGACACTTGACATTGATATTGTGAAATTAATTGACAAAGTTATTGTAATTGTGATTTTAGTTGTGAAATTTGTGTTAAAACTACAGTGAAACCAAAGTGTTTTTGCAAAATTAGTGTTTTATGAAATTTTAAGAAAAAACGGTGTTACAAAGTACAGAAAAGAATAACAGTAATAAAGCCTGAAACTCATCTCTCGTACCTACACATGATCATGTGATTCTCGAATCGAGCAACATGGCTCCATTGTCGACAAAAACGAATGGCCACTCGCTCATGAAACCCAGAGGGTTAATTAGTCCGTTATCATTTGCAAACAAATGATATTCGAACACAATAAAACTTAATTGGCCCCGCGCACAATAGGGTTTTTATCGGGAATCACAATAGGCCGACAGGTCGCAGCCTCGCAGGGCATATTCGGAGTCTTTTTAATTGCCAGTATAGCCTGTTCAATGAAGAGTGGTTTTCATATATTCGATATCACAATTGTTATCAAAGACAACGTTTTAGTTAGAACTTCTTCAAATAGTAACCTAAATTGAACTCACTATTTCTTCTCTGTAAGTAAAATTTTTATGCAATTTTAAATTTATTTAGGGAGTTTCGATACTGAGACCTTATATTATTTTATTATTTATATTTTCTCAACTTATGATAATGATGTCAATTCACAGCACCCAGTAACTTCACTGCTTGTTCTAGCCTTCAAACTGGAACACAGCAATACCACAGAATAGAAACCGTTGCTCGGTGGCAGAAAAAGGTAAGATAGAAGTATCAGCGCAGACGAATCTGTTACTGAATCTCCTTTCTCGTATACTATTAACATCCAAACTAGGTGGCTAGTCAAACATTACTTTTTGCCAAACAAGAAACGTATGTCTACAAAATATTGCCCATAACGAAAATATTCGAGGCGGACACATCACTAAATTTTTCAATACAAATAAGTTAGCAACCAATAATAAAGTTTATTTGACAAGGGACGATGATTCAGCGGAAGATTTGAGGCTCAGTGACTCCGGGATAAATATTGTGTGCTCGCTGTGACGGAAAAATATTGCAGATTCAATACACAAATTATAAGATTGAATAACGATTCTAATAACAAGCGAAGTTCTCATATTGGAATATCATTTTCGATAGAAATAATATATTTTTCATTTGTGTGGATTCAATAACTAATAATCATACAGGAATATCGCCATGAAATTAAAATACTCATAAAATACAAAGAAAGCAATAATCAGAAAAAAACCAAAGCTCTAATTATATAGGTCTGTTACTTGGTACTGATCGCTTGGACATCTAGTTAGAAACACTTTAGAAAAGCAGTTAATGTTGAAATTGTTGCAACTTCTAACCGGCACAACGTCTTCAAGGTCCATTATGCCAGATAGAATCGGTAATCTCGAAGTTAAAGATACCATATTCTCGTAGCCAGAAAATCGTCGGCTTGACAAAGCATTTTTTTATGTTAAAGGAACCGAGGATCATAAGTATGTTGATTCTATTTGCCGTAATAAGAGCGCACGTCAATTTCGCGAATAAGCCCAGTGAAAATAACGAGACGAAGCGCCGAGATTGTTGGCACTAATCTTTTACGATGGACCCAATTTTCCGAACGCTCGATACGCTTGTTCCAATTTACCCTGTACAAATGAAATAACGCCCGGCTGAGATTAAGATAAAATCGCGTTAGTTGCCTGGAAAAGCCCCCACGGCGACCCCGCACCTTAGAAACTAGACGATCAGATATGGCGAATGGTAAATAGAATCGTTCAATGTTTACGGAATTATTGGCGCTGTGTTAGCAGTCAAGTCAAAGCCAAAATGGCTTATTTAATATTGGCTCCTAGTGGAATTTGCTGATGCCAATTACTTTAATCGTTCATTTGGAAAAAATAGCTTAATAGAGTGACATTTTACGTCTATCAGTGAACCAGTTGCTGATACGCATAGAGAAAATTGGAAATTACTATGTCGAGATTCAGGTAAATTGGTGTTAGATATCATCATGTCAGCATTTCTCAAGTGCTGCTAGGTGTTATTGCTTTTATAGAACTCTTGTGTGGTTGATAGTTTTTATTAATTTCTAACGTGATAAAGGGTATGCGTCCATAAAATCTGATGAAAGAAAGAAAGAAACTTTTATGGGTTTGATGAGTCTATGGAATAACTTAATTTCACGACAAAGCATATATGTCCGTATTTATGCAAAATGGAACCACACCACAAATTTCGATTTTTACTTTTTTTGAAGAATACTGAATCAAAGCGCTCAAAATTTCATATACAAAAAAGAACCACATGATTTTTGCCTTGGAACCTTGGTATATTAAAAGCAGAACAGAATCAACAGCAACAATAAACTCTACATAATAAACAAAACCGAACCACAACACAATAGGACTTGATTATTCAAAAAAATAAATGATATTACTACCAGGGCATTTTATGCAAAACAGATCCACACCTACTTGGGACCATTATACATTACACTTATTTCTATTATTAACAATTACTTTTAATACGTTAAATGGAACCAAGTTTCTCTGGTTTCGTTACGCGTAAAATAAATTCATAATTAAAATGCTGTTTTTTTTTTGTAAAATGGAACCAAACGTCTGTGATTCTATTATGCATAACGTTTTGAAACCTATTTTGAAACCTATCATCGTTCAAAGGTACCAAATGATATGACTAGTTAGGTACAGTTTATTTTATTGCGTGTATAGCTCAAAGTGTAGAAAAAACTTCAAGGGTTTTTTTTTACTAAATTAATTCTTCACAGACTCTTAGTCCGTGCTCTTTTCATTTTTTTTTTGATCTATTCTATATATTATTATTATATTAAGACTTACGACTAGGTACTTTTCACTCATATTCTAAGGTAAGTTGTGCAACTGAATACATTTAGTTATCTATTCTTAGTTGAATATGTATCTAATATTGATCCTTTTTTTATATCTATGGACAATTTTCCACTAAAGTGCCGGTGTGTCGAGTTGAGGGAAGATCACGTGACTCCTCAACAACTTCCATATGAAGGAAGACATGATCATCACTAGCAAACTCGAGACGGCAAAGGAACTGTCGGACAAAGTAACGACTTGATTCGGGGCGGTCGAGAATCATTGCCTCGGTATCATTGCCTCGGTCCTCATAAATGAGGTTGGAGCATCAAAGTGCCCTTTAGTGGATGAAGCTCCCCTAGTCCATTTTGGAGCTTGTTAGAAGTGAACTAAAGGAGAAGAGAATTGGTACTACTGACTGACACGAATCAGATACCCTCTATAGACAGAGAGCCTGTTCGAAATGCGTTACAGCCATTACGTCTGTTACAGAAAAGCTCTTCTGCACACACAGAAGTTCGATGGATGTAGTGTACGCCCTCTGAAACATCTACGTACAAACATTCACACATCACGGTAAGTACTGTGGTGACCTTCTTGCATCTATGACACCGCATTCCACCTTATTGCGTAGATATGCACGATGGCAAGGAATATCACCCCTTATAAATATAGATTATTCTGGAAGATTAAGGGACGAGCATTGATAGTAAGTTTTTAGACAGACGATCACCAAGAATTAAACGTGACACATTGTAATGAGAGTTGAGTAATATAACATATTGATATATACCTATATGGTTTAAATTAACGTCCCAAGTTCCCAACGATCCCGGAGCGCGCATAGGGCGCTACAGTACTGAGGTCCATGACATGCAGCATGGCATCGGAGGCGGTACTATGAAGGGGCGACGAAAATATTCTCTTCCTTACCTTAAGATAAGAAAAAAGCGTATGGGAGGGATGGGTTCGGCACCGACTGACGATCCATGAAACATTTAATCCCTATATTTCATAGATCGTCAGTCGGTGCCGAACCCACGTGGTTGTATTCAGAGGAGCAGAAAGGAAGAACCCTGGCCACGATAGTGTCTCACACGCGGTGGTTGCCATAACCAGAAACACGGTATCCTGCACCTACTTCTACGGGGAGTTGAAAGAGGATGACGCAATTAGACTTCTCATTGCCCTTCCCAGCACAATAACAGATGAAGTGGTCACAGAGTATCTACAATGATAAAATAGTGCTTTAAGCACTATCAGGCGCAGCGACCTTGGTGTAAGTAAAAAAAAGAGTCCCATCAAGTTTTAAAAATAAACAATAATCCTGGAACCCGAAGCGGACACGTTACATATATGTATATAAAGGCATAAACAGGAAAATGTTAGCACAAGTTACTTAGAAATACTAATATAATAATAGGTCTCTATATGTATATTTTTTTTGTGAATTAATGTTTTATTACCATACAATAAATACATAGTTTCATTTTAAGCTTCAATTGTGGTTCTTTTTTGTATAAGAGAAACCCATCAATTAGTAAATGTTAAAACGAACCACATTCACATTTTTTTAATTATCTAGAAAGTTTAAGAGTATTTAGAGCATATTTATATACATATATTTAAATAAGTAATCTATCAATAAATTCAGATAAAATAAATAGTAATTTTACTTCATCTAACAGAGCTGCACATATTTTTGTAAATCCTTCGATATTTCAGAAGCGTGTGTTTGCTGGGTGGTTCCTTTTTGCGTAAATACGGACATTATATTTTACCCGAACCTTAAAGAACACCTTTTGCCACATAACTCTAATGTAGTGTATTGCAAGTACAAAGAAGTGTCCGACTGAGCTGAAATTATGCCAGTAAATTTATCTTACGATCTTGTTTATGAAAAATTATGTTGCTTTTGGATATTTTGAAGTTTTATAGGGGTCCCCATATGAATAACTTTTTAAAGGGCATGAACCCATCAGTGGAGTGGGGAAGCGGTGGGACCATGGTTAAATACTCAATTTTAACTCATTTCGAGTATTTTTTGCTTATGTCAGACTACTTGTGCTTATTCTTACTCAAGTCAGGATTAAAATTGAAAAATTGTCGGGCCCACGGGTCATGACACTTAGGGCCAAACACCCCAATTTTTATAACAACTTGTGGAACTGGATCATCACAACTCATACTAACCCCATCAAGGGGCTCGAGCCTAACCTAAGTAGAGTGCTTAGATCTTAGTCAACCACGCTGGCCCAGTGCGGATTGGTCAGCTTCACATACACCTTTGAATTTCTTCGCAGATGTATACAGGTTGCTTCACGATGCTTTCCTTCGCCATAAGAGCGTCGGTCAAATGTACCAATGAAATTTGAAAAAAATCAAAACACATTGGTACATGGCAGGATCGAACCTCGCACCTCCTCCTTCCTTAGAAGGCCAGTGTCGAGTCTACAGCGCCACTGCCGCTCTCACAGGAACTGAATATTTCACTAGCGTTCCTCATTCTCACGAATTTCTCAGGAAGTAGAATAAGGGTTTATTTCACTTCCTCAAATTGTTTCCCACTCTATTGATCTAACCCTCCACCCATGGCCCTACTTAACCAATCCTGGTTATACGGGTCGAATAATCGGGAGATGCGCGCGGAACCTGCGAATCGCACTCTGCGCCGCACTTCTTGACTCCCTAGAAATTATTTATAATTCTACTTCCTTTGTCCCTGTGTCCCTCTCCCCTGTTAGGGTCGAACAAACACACGGTATGCCTTCGGTGTCTGCCGCAAGGTCGCCGTATGCCCACTGTCGTGATACCGCCGGCTTCGTCTGCCTAATGTCTCCTCATCTTTCTTCCGGCGGTTGCCCTCTTCCTTCTTCACCTCTCTAGAACACTCCTGATCTTATGCCACCGATGCGCGAAGTCCCGTAGCCTCAGGAAATTCGCCTCCATCCCCACGAGATCATGGTAATAGACCGGACCAACCTCAAGCGCCTTCAGCTTATCTAGTAAATCCCTACGCGCTGAACTATATAATGAGCACTCCCACAGTGCGTGGTGTAGGTCTTCGACCTCGCACTCACCGCAGTAGCACCTACTGCTGTCCACCAACTTCATAGTGAAGAGTCTACCATTCCGCCTCGTTCGGGAAGAAACGATAAGTCTCCCATCCCCCTTGTCTATATTGATCTGTAAATATCTATAATATGGATTATGAAACATTTTTGATTATCAGAGCTGACAGCTCAGCTCTACATTGGCGTAAGAAGAACACTATGCCTTGTAATACTTAATTTTTTGAGTAATGAGCGTAGGGTTAATAGATATAAGGTGATTAATAAAAGAGTGAAATGTCAAAATATGTGGTTTAATCCGGCAAAGCCGACATAAGGATTTTTTTTATCCAAGGGAACACAATATTAGTGGGCGCACTGATTGTGGCCTACGGCTGCCAATCAGTGGTGAGGATTTGTATCACTAATATTTTTTTGACAATATGGTACAGGTTCTTTGCACGATTTGATCGATAACGCTCTCTTTAGTTAACTCCCTAAATGCCTTTACCTAAGGATGGTAGAATTATGTTTTATAATAAACTTATTTGGAGTGGACTCAGCTGTGAAATTCGGGGAGATCCTGCTCTGGAGACCCACAGGCTCCAGGCCACCGGACACTGGTGGTAGAAGAGAAGTCGGGGCAACCGGGTTCAGTAGTTGAGTCTGACTCCGGGGTATTCAATAACCACGGGGTAGGGAATTCCTCCTGTCAGAGGAAAGTGGGTCTGCCTGGCTGTGCTGGTAGATTGCTGGCTGTCTATTTTAATGACGCTACACTATGTCGTACGTGCTTCGAAATCATATGAACGAACGGGTAAAATGGGTTAGAGGCCCTTATATGAAATTGAGTAAATCCAACTGTGTGGAAGATTAGGTGTTCGCTTATCGATGCTTGAGATTTGTTTTAATAAAATAATTTAGGCTATCTAGCCAACAGACACAAGCGTTCGACCGTCAACGTCAAAACAGAAAATATGGCTGTCTCGGCTCAGCCAGTCCACACTCCACAGACTAACTATTCCGAGACAACATAGACTAATAAACATAGATAAAAAACCAAGTAAACTATCGATATTTATTGAATTAAAAGTTCCTGAACTAAATTTGAAAATAATCAAAGACACGATATACATAAAACTATTATAACCCAAGGCGCGTTCAATGTTTTCTGAATTTAGATAAAAAAAAGGTAACTAATACATGGAAATGTCACTAGATGGCAGTAGGAACCTGATTAGAAATTTCCTGTAGGGAAATTTATGTTACGATACCCCCTCAACCAGGGAGAATTTTACGATGGAAGTATACTGAAAGAGTAAAATTCAAGCTCGTCCTCGAGCTGACACCAAATCATAACACCGAACTCATATCACCTCCACTGAGAACTCACCGCTAGTACTTGCTGTCTTGCCAGACGAACTATTCGACAAAATAGGTTCTCCTTCCTCTTCGTATTGAAGGTACCTCCTTAAGGGGGGTACGGAACTCAACCACCCTAGGTAGTCGTCAAGGTGACCTATGCAATGAAAGTATATCCGGAGCGATATTAAATTCGCGCCAAAAATTAATTCCAAACAACAGTTTTGTAGACACCCCTGGTATAACATAAAACTTAATAATCGACGTCTTGTTCTGTACAGTTACTGGCAGGAACACACAACCGGTAACGGGTGAAGAAGAACCGTTAGCCGTTACCACATGATCAACATCAAGTGATTTATGAACCGTCGCCAAGTCCGTAAAATATTTACAAGTATCGCTACCAATTATAGAAATCTCCGATCCTGAATCGAGAAGACCGTTGCATTGTAATCCGTAAATGCTTACCGACAAGTATGGTCGTAAATCTCGACCATAAAAAAGACTGACAGGTTTAGTTGTAGAACCTGTGTGAGAGAACTCTCTTATTGTCGACAGCCAGGATTGCCAATCTTTCATATCGGTGTTACCTGTCGTTAATGCCGATTCAGTTTTCTTAAAATAAGCGTTCCTGTTTGACTTAGTAGATTGTCTCTTCAGTGAAGGAATGGGTAAGTTACACTTTGGTAGTTTAGAATTGTAATAAGTTTTAGTTCTATAGCTAGTTATTCTATGCGATGTCTTTGTACTTAAATTCCGATTTTGGAGGGATTTGGATGACAACAGGACATTCCTGTTAGTAGTTGCGTTAGGGTAAGTATTGGGTAAAGGCTTAGTAACACAATTCTAACGATCAGAGTGTTGTGTCATAGTACCTGGTAATGTAGAAGGCAAATGTTGGTCAGCATTTGGTTCAGGTGAATACTGGTTAACATTTGTAATAGGTGAATGGTGGGTAACGTTACGTTGGTAAGCGGTGTTAGTAGGGTAAGTAAGGTTAGTAGCGTAAGCGTTAGTAGGGTAAGTAGAGTTAGTAGCGTAAGCGTTAGTAGGGTAAGTAGGGTTAGTAGGGTAAGCAGGGTAAAAAGCGTAAGCGTTAGTCGGGTAAGTAATGTTAGACGAACAATGCCTATTTGAATAGTAAGTATGGTTTTGAGGATAAGTAGGAAAGTTATGGTAAACGGAATAATATGCAGGAAATGTTAATGCGGGTAAAGCATTGTGGGTTCTGTTAGTAGTAGTAGTAGTGGTGGTGGTAGTAGTAATAGTAGTAGTAGTAGTAGTCACATCCGGTATTGTATGGGTTTTTGAAATCGTATAGCAGGTAGGTAGTAATATAGAAGGAGACTTATCATTTCGAGTAGCACTCGAATCGGCCATACTCCGATCCGAGCAAGTTAGTTTTTTGTAGGATTACACTTAGGGCACGTACGGGCAGTGACGTCCTTCTCGCCGCAACGGTAACAGATAATAATAAATGGAGCTCTGCACGCACTTAGTTTATGACCATATACGCGGCAGCGTACGCAGAAGGCAGAGGTACTATCCGTTTGTACTACTGACACAATTTTTCCCTGGTTACCCTTGAATACCAGGTCCGTGGCTAAAGATTTACTGACATCTTTGCTGGGTTCTATAAACAGTTTAGCGCGTTGGCTGGCAGCCTCCAGCTGTCGACAACAAGACCTTAAATCATCAATACTGTTTATCGTAGTTAAAGCCAGCTGTTTAGAGTAAAATGGCCGTATATTACGTAAAATAATACTAAGCTGCTCTTCTTTCGGTAGGGGTCGTTCTAACCGAGAGAAATAACACAACATGACACTAATGTAAATAACTATGTTTTCGTCTACACCTTGGGTTCTCGATCTAATCTCGTTGAGTAGGCGCTCATTATAATCGATAGGTAAAAAATCGCGAATCAGCAAAGCCTGTTCGGCCCATGAATAGACGTCATGACCAATTCCTTCAAACCACAGTAAAGCGTCGCCAGTAAATAGTTCACTGGCAGAACTGAACAGTCTACTCTCAGAGATTTCTCGCGATACCCTGAGTTGTTCGAGTCTTCTTAAAAAAGTTTTTACGCAAGATTTTCCGTCATATTTAAGATTTAATTTAGTAACAGCCTGGTAATTTTCGGCGGAATATTTAATAGAAGTTGTTGATTGAGGGTCAACAACTTGGGTAGTAGTAGAAGTATAAACTGCAGTTAAAGAGCTACGGAATACGACTAGTATGTTGTCGATCTTAACCAAGAGCTTGTTAAGCTCATCGAACAACTCACTGTGCAGTTTGGACTCTGATTCGGATGGAGATATTCGAGTTAGCCTATGGTATAAATGATGGCCGACGGCTTGGACACGGTTCAAAACGTTCAACGCCTTGCGTTTCTCGGTCTTCTGTAATAACTCTGCTAGGCTAGCAAGCTTGTTTTTAATATCCGCGAGTTCCTTTGTCACGTCTCCGTCGAATGTGGCTATCTTATCAGTTGGTAAGTCCTTGCACAGCTTTCTGATTTGAGCACGTAAGTCCGCTACACTGGAAGCAGGAGTTTCGAATCTAATCCTTACCTCATGCTCGAGCTCGTCCTTTTGTAAAAGGTTAAAGGCGATTGGACGTTCCTCCATTGTATTCAAACGAAAAAGCAAAAAAATATCCAACAAGGCTGAACAAACAACAAAGAAGAAAAAAAACAATTGTCAAATTGCAAAGCCAAACTGGTTAAATATGTTTATTAGTAGAGGTAGAAAGTTTTACCCTCGGTCGCTAAGTTGCTATATTTTTAAAAAAATGTAAGTAATGTTTGGGTATGGGTTGACTGGAAGAAATTTATTTCGGGGATAAGTCCACCTTGCCAACAATATACTATATTTACTCTCAGTCGCCAAGTCTTCAAACAAAAAAAAAAATGTTTGGGTATAGGTTGACTGTAAGAAATTTAATTCGGGGATAAGTCCGCCTTTCTAAGAATATTCTATATTTACTCTCAGTCACCGAGTCTTAATTTATTAAAAAATAAAAACATGTAATTTTTGGATATAGGTGGACTGGAAGAAATTTATTTCGGGGATAAGTCCGCCTTTGTAAGAATTATCCGTTACTGAGTCTCAAGTATGCAACGTTTTCCTGCCAGAAAGAGTGTAGCGTGATCGATCAATTACAAAAAAAATACAATTATAGGTAAAATATTTAAGATTGTATAAGTAGTATAAGTAGTAGTAAAAAAAATATAAGTACAGTTAACAAATCTCAAGCACCAAACAATTAAGTTAATATCAGGTAAAAGTATTCAGGTGGCTAGTTGTAGCAATTAGGTATCATTCAATATTGGGTTTAAACTTAAAATAATGTAACAGTAATAAAAGGTAACACCTAGATATTAAAAAATTCTATGCGTCTTACAAAAAACGTTCTAAGATAATAACTGATATAAGAAACAGAGTCATGCAATCTCCACTTTACAAAGCACAGAACATTTATACTTATATATATTTATGTAATAAGATCATGTAAAAAAAACATCAATAACCTTGCACACTAATTAATAAAACATAGGTTTTACTATTCAAACACTTAAAAATAATTGAGTTAAAGTTTAAAATAAACTGAAAAAATCTTGGCCTATACTATATTATGCAATGAGAATATATTATTATTATACCAGAAGTTATGTTAAAGAAGACTTGTAGTTAAACCAAATAAAACTATCAATCTATTGTTCTGAGAGAGTTATAACATAGTTATTATGCTTAGTTACTGAATACCTAATGTTAATTATGGCATATGATTATCTATTAGTTATATTATTGAGAATTTTTTTTAAAGAAAATTGACAATCTGGTTTGTGAGTAACCTCAGGGATACGATAAACAAAGTATAACACCAACACAACAAGTTTTAAATTTTAAAAGTTCTAACCGAACAGTGTCCAAGAAGAAAAAAAACGTTACCAATCAACACTGTTCCTAAGCATTGTAATGAGCATAGGATCATTCAAATCGTGCAAATCTCCATATGTTCGGGCGCCATGTAATACTTAATTTTTTGAGTAATGAGCGTAGGGTTAATAGATATAAGGTGATTAATAAAAGAGTGAAATGTCAAAATATGTGGTTTAATCCGGCAAAGCCGACATAAGGATTTTTTTTATCCAAGGGAACACAATATTAGTGGGCGCACTGATTGTGGCCTACGGCTGCCAATCAGTGGTGAGGATTTGTATCACTAATATTTTTTTGACAATATGGTACAGGTTCTTTGCACGATTTGATCGATAACGCTCTCTTTAGTTAACTCCCTAAATGCCTTTACCTAAGGATGGTAGAATTATGTTTTATAATAAACTTATTTGGAGTGGACTCAGCTGTGAAATTCGGGGAGATCCTGCTCTGGAGACCCACAGGCTCCGGGCCACCGGACACTGGTGGTAGAAAAGAAGTCGGGGCAACCGGGTTCAGTAGTTGAGTCTGACTCCGGGGTATTCAATAACCACGGGGTAGGGAATTCCTCCTGTCGGAGGAAAGTGGGTCTGCTTGGCTGTGCTGGTAGATTGCTGGCTGTCTATTTTAATGACGCTACACTATGTCGTACGTGCTTCGAAATCATATGAACGAACGGGTAAAATGGGTTAGAGGCCCTTATATGAAATTGAGTAAATCCAACTGTGTGGAAGATTAGGTGTTCGCTTATCGATGCTTGAGATTTGTTTTAATAAAATAATTTAGGCTATCTAGCCAACAGACACAAGCGTTCGACCGTCAACGTCAAAACAGAAAATATGGCTGTCTCGGCTCAGCCAGTCCACACTCCACAGACTAACTATTCCGAGACAACATAGACTAATAAACATAGATAAAAAACCAAGTAAACTATCGATATTTATTGAATTAAAAGTTCCTGAACTAAATTTGAAAATAATCAAAGACACGATATACATAAAACTATTATAACCCAAGGCGCGTTCAATGTTTTCTGAATTTAGATAAAAAAAAGGTAACTAATACATGGAAATGTCACTAGATGGCAGTAGGAACCTGATTAGAAATTTCCTGTAGGGAAATTTATGTTACAGCCTGACGGCTGTTATTTGACTTCTGGCGTATGTGTTAGAAGTTCACTACAGGGAAGTCATTTGATTTTCAGGTCTTAAACTACTCCTAAAAGAATTATCTAATAGCTAATCAACTCTTTTCTTTACACATATTATTTATCCATTATATTAAATCCTGTATTTTATTCTACATCTCGATGTGTTAAAGTTTTAAATTTTGTGAACACACAGATAGGCACACATAGAGATTTAAGTTTGAAAATCAAAGTACACACGACGTGTAGAAATTATTTAATTCAGAACAATAAAATACCGAGGCGAAGTCTACGTACCAATATAATTATGCAACACAATACGCGTCGCGTCTTCTGTACGTGACATTTTGTTATTACAATGTCCCGCTTTTCAAAGTCGAGGCTTCTGTTTGTAGCCCTATCAAGGTTTGCACAACAATTTCTAAAGCGGGAGCAGGATTACCGTAGATTCTGCTTGACTTGAAAAAGCACCTTAACCTTACGGTGATGTGGAGGGAATTAGGTTGCAAGTGCCACTTGAAGAAGAGGCCCGTTTCCGAGACATGAAAGGACCGTAAGTGGTTGGCTAGGCCACTGATATTGTTTAAGTTGTGACCGTTGTGAAGTGCCTGTAATTCATCATAAATTTAACTAAAATACTGAGCTTTATACGAATCGCTTTAAGATTTTGCCTTATAGTTACGCCCAATCATAGGTGTTTCTGGCACAGACAGATAAAAATTATATTTATATTAAGTGAAACAAAATAAATTACACTTTTTTTATCTTATTATCTAATAGGATGACCAAAAATTGTAGTATATTTTCAATGTTGTCAAATAGCATGTTCCTGATGTTCGTCGTGCCAACCTTCTACAGCCAATGGTTTTTGAAATTCACACAATATGTGCGACACACAGTTAGTTAATCTAAAGGCGATATGAACAATTAAATCATGCAAGTGATATACATAACTTGCAAGTGAAGTACCTATAACAAAAACAATATGACATGACGTTGATATTCAGAAGTAAAAAGCTTTTTCTGTGATTTTTTTAGACTACATTATGAACTTTTGTTTAAATGCAACTATTTTTAGTTCATTTTCTTCCCTCTATTTAATTCTTACAACCCAGTTCAACTAATGAGTCGTAAAATGGTCGTTAACTATTAATAATTATTTTGCACGTTATATTGTAATGTTATCTGTACCTGCTTCAGCTACTGATAATATCGTAAGTGATTTATTTATTAATTGTGACGAACTTGTATATTTTTAAAACGACTTTCGTAAGACGTTTTTAAGTGTAAGTGGTTTGATTATTGATAATATTATCAACAATGGTGAAAAGTTTTAGAAGACAAAGATAAAAGTGAGAAATTTTTATCTCAGAAGTAAAAAATATATGGATACATTTCCATTTCACCCAATGAATTTCTTGCTTCTGTTATTATTTGTTTCTCAAGCGTGGCTCTTAGTCTAGATTACGCACCTTTCACATTGTTAACGGTAGCTTTAACTAGAATTCCGTACAGACGCTCGGCAACATCAAACTAAACATCCCCTAAATTCACAATACAGTTGAACCCATTGTCTCTTCAAAGACGGTGTTAATAGAATCACTGAATCAATACCATTGTTGATATAGAAGCTGTTAACGCAAATTGGAGAATTTCGGAATCCCCGGGCCCTAAATAATTATAAACACAAATAGCAGATCTTGGTGTGGAGTTCGCATTCAGCGTGAACTTGAGTTTGTTTAAGAGGTTCGTGAATGGGCGGCCATTGTCAGGCCCTGTTCGCAGCTCGAGGGCCGTTAGACTCGCCTCCTTTATCGATATGTCGATGTCAGGAACACTCGTCGCTCGAATAAATGCCGTCAAATTAAAACCTAGCGGTCGGGTTGTGTGGAATGTCACTGGCTGACAATTCGAGGGCTCTGTCGATGACTCGGGACGTTTCTTGATGAGGGTGCGTGGCGTTCTCGTTCTTATATTTGATTCTAAATATCGCCGTGTGATAAAGCACCGACATAGCGTGGTGTAGAAATGTAATATTAACTTGGAAAATATTTTAGTTTGTGGCATTGTGGTACGCTTTGGATTGAATATTGTCATTAATCTTTAGCCGACAAAATATGACTACCTATCATCATCATCATCACCGCTCATATACGTTCCCGCCAAGGGGCTCGAGCCTACCCTATGTAAGAGTGATTAGGCCTTAGTCAACCACGCTGGCCCAGTGCGAATTGGTCGACTTCACATACACCATTGAATTTCTTTACAGATGTATGCAGGTTACCTCACGATGTTTTCCTTCACCGTAGGAGCGTCAGACAAATGTACATATGAAATTCTAAACGAAAAACACATTGGTACATGGCGATCTCGAACTCCAACCTCCCGATTGGAAGGCAAGTGCCGAGTCCACAGTGCCACCTACGACTAACTATATAGTTGTTTAAATGTTGTACCTTTAAATGTTTGAGGTTTCGTTATATGTAAAACTAGGATAAGACATCCAGAAATTTCAGAAACGTAGACAGACTTATAATTACAACTCCAAAAAATGCATACTTTATTAGAAATGGTTTTGCTATGGCTATTACAGGACATTTGCTCTGCGTCCATATATTGTTCGCCTCGATACCAACAGCAGTAAAAAAAATGTATTGCATATAAGAAGACATTAGTAAATACTGTACGTCCACATCAATTACTACGGACAAGCTTCGATTATATATCAAAAAATGAATCAGATTTTGAGGTTAGTTGAAGTAATACTTTATTGCGTTAGAGCAATACATGTAGTCCATACTTACCTTTCGTAGACTTAATTCACCTGCTTAATTCACCTAGGTGCATTAAGTCAACGAAATAGTATACCTTATTCACCCAGGTGAATTAAATCTACCAAATAGTACTTTTATTCACCTGGGTGCATTAAGACTACCAAATAATATTCTTTATTCACCTAGGTGAATTAAATCTACCAAATACTATTCTTTATTAAATCTATATTTTTATTCACCTGTGTTAATTGTTTCAGTCACGCAATCTTATGGCCGGTATACACTTTGTTTAGTCAAGTGTTTAGTACACTGTTTAGTGTTAAGTGATTAGTAGGTGCTGTCCATACACTGTTTAGTAAACGGTGTTTAGTTTATTTGTTAATTATATGGACTAAACACTAAACAGATCTGTCCAGACGTGTTTAGCTGCAAGTGAGGGGTGAAGGCGGGAGCGTGGGAGGGGCGACTCGCAGAAAAAATAGAACGAGTTCCTATTCACTAAACACTTAACATTAAACACTTAACACTAAACAGAAGCTGTCCCAACGTGTTTTTTACTAAACACTAAACAAGCCACTCGCACTAAACACTAAACAAAGTGTGTACCGGCCATTAGCTACGTTAGTTTTACAATATACTTTATGAGATACTTGTTTTATAATCATTTCATTCTGTAACAACAATTAATTACTTATATTATTTTGTGCCTATAAGAAATTGTATCTTTTTTAAATCTCGACATATAAAAACATTCTAAAACCCATCTCTAAAATACCAGCTATCAATCGAAAATAAAAAAGGCTCAATCGACCCTTAGGCGCATAACACATTGCACCGGACACCGCTGCGGTGTACGGAGGGACTAAAACCGCATGCGGCTGCGGCGGCACGGAACCGTGCCACCGTACGGTTTGCTCCGTATCACCGTCCGGAGCTGCGGTGCACGACGCCCCGCATCGCCGCATTATCTATGTCGAGATCTATTACGCGTATGCACGTCCTTTCTACGCTAAAATCCGTACGATACTGCGGCTCAGTGTGGCATACCCCGCGGACCGCACCGCATCACCGTTCGGGAGTGCGGTGCCGTCGCGCGCGCCGCACAACCGCACGGGCATGCGGTGTGAGTGTGTTATACCCTGCGGTTTTTGTATACAAATTAAGATTCTTCAGTCAAAATTAAAAACCGCAGCGCCGCACACCGGAGCGGTGTCCGGTGCAATGTGTTATGCGCCTTAAGTGTTTTTAGTAGGTACCTTATAAAATAATAAAAAAACCCTTTTTCTTTGCCTTTATCGTAATAGATGCATTACATTTTACATGTTCCTTATTATTGCAGCATCCCCACCACTCTGCATTTGATTTATATATTTTTTTTCTATAGTACAACTTATCATTATACACGGTTATTTTTTTATCACCCTGGAAAATTTAAGGGACGCTTCACGACATGGTATTAGAATGATTTAAATATAATTAAAAAAAATAACCCCCCTCCTTAATTTTATATTAATTTTTTAAAAAATACAAAAAATGCTGTACTAGTTGAGAGCAGCATTTTTAGAGATTTTTTTATTTTTTTTTATATTTATTTTAATTTTTTTATTTCATTTTTTTTATTTTTTATATAATATTGGATGTGTCCTGAAGCATCCCTAAAATTTTCCAGGGTGATAAAAAAATAACCGTGTATATACAAGTCACCCCACGTCCCCTATGAAAAAATTTAAAATTACACATTTTAAAATTGTTTTATTTTTTTATAAATGAATTAATATTATTATTATCCACTATTTGGTCATTATTTGATACGATATTAAAAGTTAAAAGATGCAAATATGCAGTGACATTGTCAAAAGTCTATCATTAAGATAAATGATTCATAAATGGCCAGCAATAGTTTAAAAATGGGTCGCGGTTCGTGGCAGTGAATGCTGGTGTTCCACAAGGCTCCGTTCTATCCCCAACATTGTTTCTTCTGCATATCAATGACATGCTTTCCTTGGGAAGTATACATTGCTATGCAGACGACAGTACAGTGCATGGGGGATATCACGGAAGCTCAGGGGCTGCTTGTGGTAATATTGATAGGGAGAGGCAGAATCTTATCATTGAGCTCAACTAGACGCTGGACCTCATCTCCGAATAGGGTTCCAACAATCTTGTCGAGTTCAATGCTAAGAAAACACAGGTGTGCGCGTTCTCGGCGAAAAGGTCACCTTTCCTCCCCCCTCCTTCTCTTCAGGGCACAACCCTTCACACACAGAGTAACATCACCTTGCTCGGAATGAACATTCGCTGCGATCTGAACCCCAGAGACTACATCGAATCCGTTATAACTGCTGCCTCACGGAAACTCGGTGTCCTAAACAAGGTGCGTAGGTATTTTGCGCCGGACCAACTATGCCTGTTGTATAAAACTCAGGTTAGGTCTTGCGTGGAATATTGCTCACACCTTTGGGACGGCTCAGTACCTCCTCGATGCTCTGGACAGATTGCAGCGTCGCGCTATTCGAATAATTGGCGATGTAGAGGCAACTAACACCCTCGAGCCTCTACAACTTCGTCGTGACATCGCCTCTCTTAGCGCCTTTTACCGAATGTTCCATGGGGAATGCTCTGAGGAGCTCTTTAACCTTATCCCTCCCTCTCCATTCCTTAACAGAAACACGCGTAAGGGCCTTCGGAGTCATGCTTACACTGTATCTTTCTTTTCACACCGTACCAAGAAATTCCAAGATTCCTTCTTCTGTCGTTCATCCCACACTTGGAATTCTCTACCTGCGCACGTGTTTCCTCCATCCTACAACATGGGTTCCTTCAAAAGAGGTGTGAAAAAGCATCTTTTAGGCCGGCAAGGGGCGGGCAGGTAGGATAGTGGATGTCATCCCTACTCTATCTGTCAATTCATTTGGGCCTCTTTCACCGCTTAACATCAGGCGGGAGGAGGTCATTTGCTGAGCCTTACATAAAAAAAAAAACATAACTCGCAAAAACAAATGGTTGACTTTAATGCACCCAGGTAAATTAAAAATGCGAAATAAGTGTACTTAATTCACCTGGGTGAATATTACTATACTTTTTGGTGGCTTTAATGCACCCAGGTGAATAAAAATCCTATTTGGTAGATTTAACTCACCTGGAACTCTACGAAAGGCATACTTAGACAATTATTTAAATAATAATTATTGCAATCAATCAAAGAACGTTATAATAGCTACGTAGTAAAGAACAAGAATTTTCGAAATTAAAAAGCAAGTCAAAAACGCAAACTAACAAGCGACAGCGCGTGAGTAGTCAATTTACATAATGTGTTAACGTTGTAAATTGTGAAAGTTATGAAAATCATAATTAATACAAATAAAAAATTTCCATATCTATATAAAATCGACTCAATTCTATTCAATCAAGCAAAGGTAACAATAACCATTCGTTTATTATACTTCATTTGGTTTTGTTTCTGAAAGTACTTTTAAATATTTTTAATTATCCGTCGAAAACATAAATTTGTAATGAGTGTTATAAAATATATATATAATTGTGACGTCAATGAAATCTTTGTTGGTCATGGGGCGATTTTCGACATTGTCCTTTGAAATTGAATACCGGAAACAAAACACATGTTATATTTTAATAGAAATAGATTTAAGACAGTCTTAAGGATCTGCCTAATTGGACTGGGATTTAATTTAGTTGATTATTTTTGAAATTAAATATATCACTGACTTAAATCATCGCAGTAATATGTATGTAGTTATTTAAAATCAATTTGATAATGACTATATCATTTGCTTTGCATATTATCAATGGCTAATTAAGCGTTATGTTCTATAACCTGAATTGACACCCACAAAATTGTGACATGTACTTAACCCTAAATATGGTAAATAAATGATTTGATTTTTTGGAGTTGATCTTTGTGTTATTTCTCATCTGAACATAAAATAAATTTATACATTTTAAATAGGTAAATATGATATTTTGCCAAAATCACGATGGAAGCACAGATAACATAATACTAGATGGAAGTTAGTTGTGATGTCATGAAGTTAGATTGAGCATATTTATGCTTTCTGATCATAGCCTGAGGGTTGATGAAGATAAAATCATGGGTTCACACAACGCAGCACTCTTAACAAACGTGATATTGGGACCATTTATTTGTCCCTCGAACAACGAGATGAAACATGAATAAATTTTCCGTGTTTCCAGCGCTGAACGCGATAAACGCGAATAAAGATTAAACATTGGGTGAATACTGGAAAACATGCGCAGATAGCATTTATTAGGTGTTCAACGGCAAGCGGCAGTCATCCGGTAATTTATAGCTGTAGAGTCATCCCTGCAGATAAATTGAGAGATAGCACTGTTTTATAGCTTGTAACATCACACTGCCAATTTAATTTATTCGTTGCAGAGTACTATTGTCAATGGCGAAATTCATTTTATGTTACGAAGTGGGTAAATCTAATAGTGCGCGTCGAAATTTTCACATCTTCACTACACTATTTAAGTTCCTGAAGATCCTGAAAAAGCAACCGCCTTATCGCAGTTCCCGTTTAAACTTGAAATCTCTTTCCTCTCACCATATGTGCTTCGATCCGAACTTTCTGGTATACCAGAAAGTTCGATCGATCCAGCGCCAGCTTCCTTTCTTTCGATCTTTGTTTTTTTTTAGCCTTCGTGCCGCCCAATTTTTGAATTACTTACCGACTAGGTACTATTAAGAAATACATTGAAACCTTTCAAACGCGAATTATAGAAATACATTATTTCAGAGCTTAACGCCTCACATTAATTGTTTACTTCATCATCTAATGTTATATACTAGCTGTGCCCGCGACTTCGTTCGCGTAGATGTCGGAAAATAACATGTGGTACGTTTCTTTTCATTTTTGAAACTTTTTTTAGATCCTATTAGTCGTAGCGTGATGTTATATAGCCTCGATAAATGGACTATCCAACACAAATATAATTTGTCAATTTGAATCCTGAGATTAGCGCGTTCTAAACTGCTAACAACCAAACAAACAAACTCTTCAGCTTTATAATATTGAGTATAGATTTCTATTTGTTAAATACCTATGACTTAAAAAGGTATTTGACAAAAAGATTATTCTTGAAGTTGAATTTTGAAAAATGTATCTTTTTACAGAAATACTTCGAAGTTTCAAATAAAATCATCCTAATCGTCCTAAGCGTTCCTGTGTTGTGTTATACCGAAACCACTTTATATTACTAATTATTAACAATCAAAGTTCTTCCACAAGTCTCTTTTGTATGATTTATGCCACAATAGGTATGATTGTGTGCCCATTATCAATAACATAAGTTACAGGATACCCACCAGAACTCATACCCGTACTCCTTGTCGACTGTTTGCAACACCTCTAAAACAAACGTTGGTAAACGCACAGATTGAATAATAGTACTAAAGTACAGAAGGTCAAGTTGTAAACGTTCCCCTCTACATAGGCTTGTGTACACCTACGAGTTGTTTTACTCAGTCGACATAATAATGACCACTAGACCAAGTGTATTTGAGAAATTAATTCTAAATAACATGTGTAATATATGTAATTGTAATCTTATACTATTAAGTAGGAAGCTCAAAAGTTAACCCCAGTTTTTATATCTTTAAATTTATTTATGCACTCTCATTTGTTTCGTCAAATTGTAATTTAAGCTATTAAAACGTGGTAATTGATGCTGGTTGCAGTGTTATTAATATTATATAAGTTACTAGTATATAAATTCAATATCAAACTCAAAAATTTTTATTCAACATAGGCCTTTACTGCTACTGTTAAGTTATATCTACTTTGTTTACTGTTTGTTTTCCCAAATAAAGTGAAAAAAGTCCTTTACAGTGCGCACTGCTCAATTGTGGAGTGCTTTGTCGGTTGATACCCGTAAAAGCACTTGCATAACTTCGTTTAAGAATCAACTAAAAGCACCGTGTGTATGTCTGTACATATTATATGTTTATTTTGCATTTGCTTATAATAATAGAATGCTTAATTTTAAATGTCGTTTCGTCCCGGATCTCACTTCCTCTAGGGTTGGCTGGAAGAGATCTTTTTAAGAGACAAGCTCGCTTTTGTACATGTTTGTTTATACTATGTCTCTATATGAAAATTGTATACAATAAAAAAGTCTAGCTTATCTTGTTGTTCCATACAAATTTTGGATCCCCGTTTCATCCCCTGAGGGGGTGAATTTTCGGAAATCCTTTCTAATCGGATGCCTTTTTTTTTTTTACAAGAGAGAAAATACAGTCTTTACGGTATTCGACAAGGGAATTGAGCTGACTAGGCCACCCCTTGGATATGCAGGACTCGGGTAGAAGACCCACTACCGGCTAAAAACTCTCTAGATACTTATACCTCCGTGGAGACACAATCGGGATCGGCGTTGGCCATTCCCCGATTGTGCCCCCTGGAGGGTTGCCTGGTGCCAGGGCTTCCCTCTACGGAGGGGGTCGACAAGTATCTTGAGAAATTCGACCCCCCCAGACGGCCAAGCTAGGGGTGAAAAGTATCTCTCGGCCGGTGGTCATCTGGCCGAGCTATTTCAACCGCGAGCTTGCTAGGGGAGCTGGCGCGCGTTGAGGAACGCACGCCTCCTCCTCCCCAACTGCCTGCGCCGGAGCGGTGCGGCGAGAGGGTCATCCTCTCGCGCCCGCTCCGCAGCCTCCTTCTGCGAGATAACGTCCTCGCAGAAGGAGGCGACAGCCTCCCACGCCGCCGCGCTGGTCAGCATCTCCCGTGCGACGCTGGCCAGCGCGACGGGCGTACCCCTACCTAGGCCCAGCGCGAGGGCTAATGCATCGCGCTGGGGTCGCCAGGCCGGGCACTCCGAGAGGGTGTGCCCGGCAGTGTCGTCGGGAGCGCCGCAATGGTGACACTGCGGCGTCTGCTCCCTCCGTGCGACATGATGCAGATAATGTCCGAAGCACCCGTGCCCGGTCATCATCTGCACCATCCGGTAGGTGAGGCTGCCTCGCCGGCGCCCAACCCACTCCTCCAACACTGGACGAACGGCCTCGATCGTCCAGTGGCCGGCAGCTGGGTGGGCGAGCGTCTCGGCCCACTGGCGGAGAGCCTCCCTCTGCGCCAGGTGCCTCGCGCGCGCCACCTCCTGCGGGAGGGGCCGCTCCCCCCGACTCCTCGCTGCCACCCGATGTCGGTGCACGGCCGCAAGGACGCGTGCCTCAACATCCCACGGAGGCGAGCCCGCTAGAACGCAGGCCGCCCCGTGAGAGACCGTGCGGTAGGCCCGCACGGCCCGAGTGGCAATGACCCTCTGCGGCCTGCGCTGCGAGGAGGGCCATCGTTCGGGGGGCGAGACGCTCCGCCCAAATCGGGGCTCCGTACAGCGCCATCGACTTTATCACCGTCTGATAAAGTCGACGGCACGCTGCACCCGGTCCCCCCACGTTGGGGAGGACCCGTCCGAGGGCTGCCGCGGCGGCAGACAGCCTTGGGGCGAGGAGCTTGAAATGCTCCTCGAAATCCCATCGGGGGTCCAGCACCAGACCGAGATACTTCATGGAGCTCTCGACCTGGACTTGGACCCCCTCCACTCGGACACGGAGCCCCGCCTGGGGTCTGCGTCGACGCGGCGGCCTGAACGTCATGGCCGTCGTCTTCTCGACGGCCACGTCCAGCCCGAGGAGGCGGATGCGCCGGACGACCATCGTCGTGCCGACCGACGCCAGGTGGACCGCCTCCTCGTACGTGCGCCCCTTCGCCGCGACAAGGGTGTCGTCGGCGAAGCAGACAACCTCCATATTCGGCAGGAGGTTGCCCCGCAGAACCCAGTTGTACCCCAGGTTCCAGAGCAGAGGGCCCAGCACGGAACCCTGGGGTACTCCCGCCGCCATCGGCCACCTGTGGACGCGACCGTCCGCCCCCTCATACACGATTTCCCTCCCGCGGAGGTAATCGGTGATGAGGGAGCGGAGGTAGAGGGGCACTCCGTGGAAACGCAGTGCCTCCTCTATGCATTCGTGGGGGAGGCTGTTGAATGCGTTGCGGATGTCTAACGACACCGCAACGACAACCTCCCCCGCCGACGTGACCCCCTCAGTCCACCTCTTGAGGTGGGCCACCGCGTCCACGGTGGACCGGCCGGTGCGGAAACCGTACTGGCGCTCGGCCAAGTCCGGTCCCGGGCCCTCCAGATGCTCGACGAGCCGGGAAGCGAGAATTTTCTCAAAAAACTTCCCGGCCTCGTCGAGCAGTACCACCGGCCTGTACCCCGACGGGGCATCGGCGGGGCGATTCGGCTTCCGCAGAAGGCAGAGTCGCCCCACCTTCCAGCCCTGAGGGAACCGGCCCGAGGCGATGCTCGTATTGAGCACCGCCCGGAACCGCTCTTCCAGGGGGCCCAGTGCCAGGCACAGGACCCTAGCTGGCACCCCGTCCGGTCCCGGCGCCTTCCCCTTCCCCTTGCGCCGGAACCGCTCCCTCACCGCGTCGAACTCGAGGTCCGACACGGGAGGGCCCGCTTCCTCCACTTCGAGGGAGGCGCTGGGGGCGACCATCCTCGGGGGCTCGAAGGGTCCAGGGTCGGGGAAGAGCGACCCTAGAACCCTCTGCACGAGCCCCTCGTCCAACTGGTGTATCGGGGGAGCACTGTTTCCGTACTTCCCCCTCACCAGTCGGTACGGCCGTCCCCAGGGGTCGGAGTCGAGGAGCTCTATAAAAGAGTTCCACGACTCCGTTTTGGCCCTCAAGATCTTCGTCTTGAGGGCCTTGCTCGCCTCACTGTACGCCCGACGCAGAGTTTCCTCCTCGTCGGGCGTCCTCCTGGTGGCGCGCCTTCTGCACCGCAGGTAGGCGCGCCGCGCCCTCCAGCTGGTGGCGCGCAGATCCGCTATGGTCTGCGACCACCAGTACACCTGCCGCTTGCGCGCGGCCAGTTTCGCTCGAGGCATGGCGGCGTCGCAGACGACGCTAAGGTCCTCCGCGAAGTGCGCCGCCATGCCGTCAGCGTCACCGGCGAGGTGCGGGGGCAGCTCGGACCACTCCCTCACCATCGCCGCCTCCAGCGCCACGTCGGGCTGGAGGTGCATCACTGCCCATCGGCGGAAGGCGGCACCCGTTCCCGCTGGAGACGTGGAGGCGTGCGAGGGGGAGACCGAATATCGGACGTACCGGTGGTCCGACATGGTCTCCTCCTCTGCCTCCACTCTCCAGTCCCTCACCCTCGCGGCGAGGGGTGCGGTGGCCAGGGTCACGTCGACGATTGACGAACCCTGCCACCGCACGCACGTCGAGGTGGACCCTCGGTTGAGGATGTCGAGTCCCAGGCTCGTGGCCCAGGACTCGACTAAACCACCCCTGATGTCCATAGCGGGCGAGCCCCACACGCGCGATTTCGCGTTGAGGTCGCCCGCCACCAAAACTTGCAGGGGCGCCGCCCTCCTCACCACCCCCTCGACCGCAGTCAGGTAGGCCTCAAAGTCTGCCCGACTGCGGTTCGGGGAGAAGTAGGTGGACACCACCACCACTTCTCCCCACTTTACGGCCACGTACCCGGGCCCCCTCTCCCTGACCGATATGGGGGGGGGGGCGAGCTCGTGGGTGGCACCACCACGGCCGCCGAGCCGTCGGTGGACTCAGCCCACCTCGTGGACTGGGGCACCGCGTACGGCTCGGAGACCACCGCCAGGTCTATCTGCCACTGCGCCAACGACTGGCACAGGAGATCCTGTGCCGCGGCGCAGTGGTTGATGTTGACTTGCAGGAGATTCCCAGTGGACCTACTGGCCATTGGCGGTGTCCATGGGAATCTCCTCCCTGGCGGACAGTGCTGCCCGCCCGGTAGCCGCCGCTGTGACAGCCCTCGGCATCAGTCTTCCCCTCACCGGTGGGGGGTTGCAACTGAGGCCCCCCATCCAGTGAGTGGAAGGCTTGCCGGCGTCCGCGCACACGGCGCACTTCACCTGCCCTTGGCAGGTGGCGGCTGCGTGCCCCTCCGAACCGCAGCGGAAGCAGAGCGCGCTGCGGTCCTTGGCGGAGGGGCACCGCTGCACGGGGTGTCCGATCCCCATGCAGCGGAAGCAGCGCATGGGGCGCTGCTCCAGCAGGCGGATGGAGGCGCTGCTCCATCCCACCGTCACCTTGCCAGCGCTCGCGAGGCGCTTCGCTACATCGATGGGAGCCGACACGTTGGCGGCTCCCATGCCCCTGAGTCCAGGGTGGACCGTGCCTACCCTGATCGCGGCGCGGGGGCACTCCGCCAAGGCCTCACCCACCTCCTCCGCGGTCACCGAGTCATCCAGTCCGGTGACTCGGATGTCCGCGTTTTTGGTCGGGCGTGCTACCTTGGCGGCGTCGCCGAGCACCTCCGCTATGCGCATGGCGAGCGCATCCGCCTGCTCCGGCGAGGTGCCTTTCGGGAGCTCGAGGATACGAGCTCCCGTCATCCCCGTCCGGAACTTTGCGCTCCCCTCTATCCCCACATCCCCCAGCTTTATATTCCCCTTAGCCATCGCGATGGCGGCGGCGTATGTGGCGCCTTTTGCCACCGCTTCCGGCGTAAGGGTGATCACCACCGCCAAAGTCTTAGGTGCCGTAGGCATCTTGGGCTTGGCGGCGGTGGCAGGGGGTGGTGGGGGCGCAGCCTTGGCCGCAGCCGTTGCCGTCGCCGTCTTGGCTGGCTTGCGGCGCCCCCTATTCACCACCGTGCTCCAGCCCTCCGCTTCGGGGGGCTTGGTGTCGGGCCTCGAAGGCCCCGCCACCGGTTCCGGCGCAGCGGCCGGAGCCGCCGGAGCCTTCTTGGCTTTGACCTCCCTGGCCTTCTTTGGCAGGTTCGCCTCAGGGGCCAGGGTGGTCACCCCCCTCTTCTTCCTACCCTTAGTCGCGGGCGCTGCTGGTGCTTCCGCAGCAGCGGCAGGGGGTGCCTGCTTGGCGGGCTGCTTCCTAGCGGCCTTGTCGCTGGCCAGTGGGGGCCGGTGCGACTTGGCCGGCAGTAGGCGCCCGTCCACCTCCAAACCATCCATTCTGGCGGCACACATGTTCCCGAAGAGGGACATCATATCCGACTGGAACGAGTCCATGAAAGTCATGAACTCGTCCCGGGTCACGACGTCCCCCTTCGGGGCTTCTGTTGCTGGTGCCACTACTGGTGCCGCCACTGGCGGTGGTGCCGCCACTGGCGGCGGGCTCGCCCTCTGGCGTGGGCTCGCTCCCCTTCCCCGCTCTGAGAAGTCCCGCCTCAGGGCGACAAGCTCCGACTGAAGGCTGTCTAGTTGGCTTTTCAGTCGGCGGTTGTCGGCCTGTAATCGGCGGACCTCCTCGTCGGTCTTCTTCTCTGCCAGAGTTCTGGCAACCCCCAAGATTGCTGTGGAGGCCTCTTTGAGGTCCCGCACACAAGTGCCTTTGAGGTTGCCAGACTTCTTGGCAACCTCCGAAATCATGGCGGCACTGGCTTCCGCCTTACCCAACAGTTCTTCGTTGGTGAGGCCCTCTGGTGAGGGGGGCCTCTCTTTCTTCGACTTTTTGCCCTTTCCTTTACCCTTAGGGGGCTTCGGGACGTCCACCTCCGTTGGTCCCGCCTCGAGCTCTTTGCGGGCCTCATAGAGCCCGGCCGGTGAAGAAGGCCACTACCATCAGGTGGGTCGGTGCCATCCTTGCCTCCCTTGCGGGCCTTATTGGCCTTTCGCGCCACCTTCGGCAAGGGGGCTTTAGCCCTCTCTACCTCCACCTCCGTGTCTAGTTCCGACTCTGAGCCGGAGCTAGTGCTGAAAAAACGGCCAAGGTTTGGCCTTTTACGGCTGTTGCAGCTGGCCGGAGTGCCCGCTCTGTCCACCCAGAGCGTTGTGCGCTCAACAGTCGCACGCGCATCCTCCTCACCGCCCGAGTAGACCTCTCCTAGGAGATCCCTCACCTCATAGTCTGACGCCCCTATGGCGTCAGACACGCTGAAGGCGTCCATAAAGGACCACCAATACGGGCCTCGCCCGTCGCACACACACAAAATGTATATAGAAAATTGCACAGACACAAGAAAATATATACAAATAAAAGTTGAACAAAAACTTAGTCTACCTTAAAATTAAGCACCTTAGTGTTTGTATCTTAAAACTACGCCACTATGGTCCACAAAATTGTCCTTACAGCTACCTTATAAACTAAAACTTACAGTTTATAATGAAGTCCGGATGTGTACGATGCGGCCGCACTGCAGTCCTATCTGCACAGCAACACACACAGCACAAACACCACAAAACACCGCGTTCACCCGACACAATAGTGTCGGGGTCGCCACTCAACACTGCACCGGGAGCGCCGACACCACTCGATCGTTCACCGCACCGATGACGACCACAAATTCCGGCCCAGCGGGCTCGGCACGGGCGTGCCCGGGCAAGGGTGTGCCCGGTCACACTTCGGTCACCCCTCGGCAACGGGCGTTACCGGTCACGCCTCGGTCACCCTTAGGTCACGTCTCGGTAACGGGTGTTACCGGTCAAGCTTCGGTGTGACCGGTCAAGCTTCGGTCAAAACTTCGGTCAGGCTTCGGTCACGGGTGTGACCGGTCACGGTCACACCTTGGTAACGGGTGTTACCGGTCACGGTCACGCTTCGGTCACGGGCACGCTTCGGTCACGGTCACGCTTCGGTCACGGTCACGGGTGAGACCGGTCAAGCTTTGGTCACGGATCTGATATTCACATGGAACCGGCGGAGCGACTCGGAGGGCGCGTGTGCTCTCGACGGCGGTCAGAGCGCGAATTTTTAATCGGATGCCTACGACATAGCAAGTATCTGCTTGCTAAATTTCAACGCAATCCGTTCAATAGTTTGAGCTGTATGTTAATATATACCAGTCAGGTTTGCTTTTACGAGTATTATTATAAACACTTTATAATTGCGCCCCACAGGGGTGACAATTTTGCCCGTTTTTTAGGTAAAATTATCGTAAAAATATTTGCTTGGGAGGAATGATGTTTGGTGTTCAATTAGAAACCAATATAATCTTTTATTTCGTAGTGTCACTAAACACAAATAATTAATAAATATTTTCCTATGACCTGAGCCAACTATAATTCTTCAATTTGTAGAACTACCCACTTGTGAAACATTCACGTCTATAATCACTCAAACTTGTCAAATATTCCGTACAAATCACCCCGACAACGTGACAATGTGTCGCGGCTCGTAACCAGACAACAACACTTAGCAACAAGTAAACTAATGACATCAAAAGTCACCAGTAAATCACGCAGCCGTTCCAGAAGTTGTCCAATATCGTGTCGCGCCGTCAGCCATCCCGCTCCGTGACGAATTGCCACCTCGACGGGTTGCGGTAAATTAGACTCGCAAGATATTGCTCGCGTGACGTGACGCGGGCTCATGTTATCTCGCGTTTATTCAGAAATCCCGATGCTGTTAGCCGAGCCTTACGAAACGGAGTGCTGTGGAATTCGACACTTATAAGACACGTTGAATCGTATGATGGTCTGTTTAAAATCAGCTATGCGTGACAAACTTAGGTAACTAGTCAGGGCGGGCTTAAAAACCCAACCACCAACCAAACCAAACAGAAAAACCTCAGAAAAGCCTATGGGGAATTGAACCCCGAGCCTCTAGAAAGAATGAAATGGTTCACGGCGGCGGTTAACATTTTGGTTAATTATATTTTTAACATTTATTACTACAAAATATAATTTATTTAAAATGTCTACCTATTTACCGATTAAATGTTTGGAAACTAAAACCAAATTATGTTCCACATTTAATCATCGGCAGCATTATTGAATAGATTTCTTTTTTCTCAACTTAAACACAGCAACTTATATGATTAGAATTTAAGCGACAGCAAACCATTACTTGCTCGGTAATTTGCTGTTAACGCAACTTCCGAATTGTTTTCGAAAAGAGTTGTTATGTGATTAATTTTCAATAAAGCGTTGTGTTCTTAATTGCTGTTGTTTGGATAGTTATGAACTCCCTGCTGATATAAAATCGGGTGATCGAAAATTTTAGAAAATTATAATTGGATTATGAATTTTAATAAAAGAGAGGTTTACAGTGGAATTTGATTGGAAATACTTTTCGTATTTAAAGTTCCGGGATTGTAAGCTATTTCATATTTTCTAATCATAAAATTCTTTGATGAAATCGAAGAATGAATACTTATTATTAAAAATACTTAGTAAGTAATGTTTTAAATTATTTTATTGCTTTTTTTATTGCAGAAAGTTGGCAAACTGCCCACCTGATGGTAAGTGGTAACAGTCACCTATAATAAATGTGGCTCTACTTGTGAGATTCGCAGCAAAACTGCAACCCCTACAAGAACCACAGTGTACGTTGCCAACTTGTGACACAAGATGTGAAGTCACAGTACCCAGTAATTTCACTGCCATATCTTACCCTTCAAACCGGAACACAGCAATGCAAGCACTGCTGCTTTGCGGCAGAAATAGGTAAGAGTAAGGTAAGGTAAGAGTAGTAGTAAAGCTTTTACTTAAGAGGACAAAATAAATTTCTCACTACTTACTCATCCTAGAAATCCAATACTTGAATGATAACGAAATATAAATTATGTTACTGTTAAACTAAAAAACATCATATTTATTCCGCAAACTGTATATTAATATGAAATTATTAAGTGGTCATGGAAATTAATAATACCCAAACTCAATGCTCGGAGTAGAGCTTTCTAAATAGTGGATCTTAAAATGAACATGAACAAGACTTCAAACAATTTTTCGAGTGACGACCTCGTATCGGAAGGCGCAGTGTAGAAAAAAATAAGGTAGACTGACGATCTGGTAAAGATCGCTGAAGCTCGGGAAGCCGCTGCTGGTTGTGAGAAGCGCAGAACAGATCGGTTCGGCAATACTTAGGGGAAGCCTATGTTCAACAGTGGGTCTCTTGGATAAAATAATATTGAAAATGATAATGGAATTAAAAAAAAAATAGCTTTACAAAAATCCGATTCCGAGTCAAAAAAATCATAGAAACCTGATTTTATTAAGTAGGATCTTTGTGTAGATATTTGATGTATTAGTTGAAATCCAAACTCAATGATTATACTTCACATCACCAGAATCTGTAGTTTCAAGTCCCATCGTTGAGATTGAGTTGGAAAAACTAGTAAATTTTGTCAATATCTTACAAACGTACGTGCAGGCTCTGGAACGAACTCCCAGCTGCGGTGTTTCCTGAGCGCTACGATATGTCCTTCTTCAAACGAGGCTTAAGAAGAGCATTTCTCTCCAGGTAGGCATTGACTGAACTGTGCCCTCTGGCATTGCAGATGTCCATGAGCGGTAGTTATCACTTAACATCAGGTGGGCCAATGGCTCGTCTGCCACCACTAGCAATAAAAAAAAACAAACGAAGAATGTACTTATTGTAAAAACTGTAATTATGAAAATCGACATTCGCATTCGTAATGACGATGATAAAATTTACAACACGGCTTCTTTTGTAGCTTGAAATATTGTTAGTCACTAAAAAGCTGTGAATAAAAAGAAGCAACATTACGAGCATTTCATTGATTAAGCTACAGTAAGTAAAGCATCCAAAACATTAATCATACGCAATTCAAATGCAATTTGCAAAATAAATCCACTGAACATTGAAAGAAACCGTTTTTAATAATTTTGTTCTCCAAATTCTGCAGTATCATTAAGAGCCCCTGTTTTGAAGGAGGAGGAAAAATCTAAAATTACATTACGCCCGAGACGGGATCATACAAAGAGGGGAGCAATTAGCGGAGTTGTGAAGTTGAAAGAAATCCATTTGGGCTTAGTGGTCTCATTGTGTGGGGGCATAATGATCTATCCGCGAGGCTTTTAATGCGAGCATCGTGCAAACGCGAACCGTTCCGTGAGGTTGTTCGTGTTACGTGAGGTTGTTCGTGTTACGTGAGGTTGTTCGTGTTACATGCAAAATTTTACGCCAACCACAAGTTGGTAGTGTACAATTTCAACATTATCGGGTTCTGGGCTAATTTCATAGACACAGACAAACTACATTAACATTGTTTCAACTATATTCTGTTTTTAACACGGCTTGTTTGTTGGTGTGCAATTGAACTGTGTTGCCTGTAAAAATTTCCATGTTAATCATTTCATTTCTAATATTAAAAAAAAGGCGTTTTGCATAAAAATGTTGAGCTGTATAAATATAAACTAGTATAAATATAAATACACATATTCTATATGTATTTTAAGCATCATGCCCATATTATAAGGTACCTGAAATTGTAGTTCCTAAAAATATTAATGATTGAAAATGGTTTTTGATCCTATTTCATTCTCAACGAAAAATATTTAAAATTTTTCGTTCGAGTGATAACAGGTGGTGATAAGCCCGCAAATAGAAGCGAGCTTTCTCTAATTTTTTTAAATAATTTTCTATTTGATGCCCAGCCCTAAGATTATAATAATATGAGATATCATTCAGGAAGTTTTGTGTTGTTGATAAATATATTAGATTTGGAAATTCTTCTGGGTGCATTATTGATGTACAGGGGTCGTTCCAGTAATACATTTTTTTAAAATTATTAAACATTATGACTGGTACCCGCACTAGAAGGCATCATCAGGGCCTCTCACAAGGCCTTTGTCACGGCTGATTGAATCTCTTCTATGGACGAAAAACAAGTTCCTTTCAGTGCTGCCTTAATCCTTGAGAATGAAAAGAAGTCTGCTGGAGCAAGGTCAGGGGCAGTGTTGACACCTGGTGTGTTGCTAGAAACTCGCGGATTCGTAGCCCGTTATGGCTAGACGGGTTGTCGTGATGGAAATGCCAGGGAGCGAAGGTGACGTCCCTCATAGCTAAATCCTAAGTAATAATGCAAACGTAACTGTAGATAACAAGTTCATTTTATTGGCAATCATCTTAATACTCAATTGATGGTCAGAGTTCAACAATTGTTGAACACGAGCTACATTGTTTTTAGTTATGCTGGTTGCGCCCAGTGCGTTGTTCGCAGTAAACCTCTTCCCGGCCCTCCTTAATTGCCTTTAACCACCTCGAAATTTGTGAGTAGGACAGAGCAGAGTCTCCGTATGCTTCACGAATAATTTTGTTCGTCCCTCAAGAGATTTTTTCACAAAACTCAATCGCGTAAAGTTGCTTGATCGTCGATTCCATTTTTTATGTGGCATGGTAGGCGCGCAGAGGTTCACAATAACTGACTTCCTGCCGCTTCCATAGTTTGGATAGCACTGAGATAGACCGGTTTCGCTAAAAAGCTTAGCAACCCCCAACACCTTCTATGTGGTCCGATCCCACTGTGACCAATAGGAGCGGCGCTGAAAATACATGTGGCTTACTTTCGGAACATACGTTGTATGTATAAATGTATATCCAATAATCTACCAATTCAAATAATTTTATTCTGAATTGCATCGTGATTTTTAATGTCCTACTAACAGAAACTAATTCCGCAGGAAAATAATGAACTTTCATATTGCAAATTTATCCAGCCCTGTAGCGGCGAAATATCAAAATGAGTTCTCGGAATCTCAATGAGAGATGTTCTGGATCGTTCGCCAACTTAAAATGGTTCTATTCACAGAAGAAATAATATTTGAGCTTTCTTTTCTAAGATGATTAATAAATGGACAATACAATAAAGTTCGGAGTTTCAGAGGGGAAGATAAAGTAATTAATGTGCTTAATAAAAATTTAAGGCAATAAACATTTAATATAAAAAGACATTCCAAGTAAATAATATGATGGGCAGCTTTATAAATCACATTTCTGTAACTATGCTGTTAAGATTCCAAATTATATTTGTCATTCAAACGCTACTTTCGAGATTATCGCTATAAGTCCAAAGGAACACATCGAAAGCGTTATAAAAACAGCTTCACGGAAACTCGCTGACTAAGGGGCAGTACTTCTTTACAACTGAACATACAATACAAACGAAAGTACAGACTAGTGTAGACTTTTGATAGCACCTCTGGGATGGCTTCGGCAAGCAGCTGCGCGCAGCACCCTCTAGTTCATTACGTTCTACAATTTGTTTCTATTAGTTGAACATATACACGCATCACTGGCGATGTAGAGGTGATCCACAACCTTGAATCTCTACAATTACGTGGCGATGCTGCGTTACAAAGCGCCTTCTATCATCTCTGTTCTACGGCGAGCGTTCGAAAAGCTTTTTTCTTCTAATCCTACAAACTAGGAGTACATTGTGCTAGCCGGCGTTCTTGCATTTCTGCGTAACGTGCATTCCAACATGACCTAAAAATTTTGATATGTTTTTGCTTTGCTAAACTCACTATAAATGTCGAATTTTTTATTGATCCTAATGGACGGATAGTAGCATGACACCGGTTTGATTCTACTCAGATATCATAAGAAATGCATTATGCAACCGCTGTCACGAACACACGTCACTCCGTTTCTTGTGAAATAGTATTTTATATTTTCATAGTTATATTTAGCATACCACACTATATGTGACACTCAAAATTTCAGCAATAATCACATCGTCATTTTCAAGAAAAACCAAATTATGACCTGCCCTAATTAGAAATATTAAGTCAACATGGAAAATTTTGATTTGACACCTGGTGTCAAAACGTACAACAGAAATTTGAATAACACAATTTTGGATGAAAAAGGAAATGGCAAAGAAGTGTAATAATGATCACAAGAACGAGGACGGCAAGAGCGGAACGAAGCGCACGAACACCATCTGCATCAGTCCCTCCGTCAGCTCCGAGCGTGTTGCTGGAAGCAGGTTCCGAAGCAAACAGCTCGTCGAGCGACGCGAGTGGGCCTAGGACGCCGCCGCCACGACCACCTGCGCGACGAGGACGCCCCCCACTGCCGGCACGCTTAGGACCTATGAGGCAATCTGCCTCACAACAGGCCCCCGCTACCGGTGGTGTAGTGCGACGCATGCGATGGACTACAACAATGAACGAGAACTGCATGCGCGCCTATTACGGGGCTACAGAGGGAGGAACCTGTCTGACTGCGTATCGTGACAGAATGCTGTCTCTGTTTCAGGTCCTTGAGCCGTCCGTCGCCGTGTCCGCCCAACGACTATCGGATCAAGTGCGGGCGATCCATCGGTGTAAGCTGCTGGATCAATCTACACTTGATCGGCTTCACTTAGAGACGCTTCCTGCTACCGCCGTCCCCTCCTCGGCCCAAGGCCCGTCTGCCACGCCCGTTGCTTCGAGTGCAGATACAATGCTGTACTCGGAGGCGACAATAGCGACGCAGGTTGACCCCGAAGCTGATGAAGGGGATAGCGCTGGCATGAATGTAAGTACTCAAGTAAAAGAGCAACTGGAGGCCGCTTTGGAGGACGTGATTCGTGAATATCGATTCGCATCAAACTCTAGGCCGCGAATACCACGTTTGCCGACACATAGACGTAATCTAGCGCTGTTGGGAACACTAAATGCTTTGCTAGCTCCGTACCTACAGACTAGCGAAGATTTGGTTGATACGCATTCTATTCTGTACTGCGGTGCCCTTGCCGCATGCCGTGTTGCCCGAGTAAGGTTCCCGGAAGCTGATCGAGCACCGCGGCCTGCGGTACCAGCATGGCAAGTGAGAATAGAAAAGCGTATCAACTCATTCAGGGTTCTCATTGGCAAGCTTATCTGCTTCAGTCGGGGTAACACCCGACCCCGAGTTATGCGTTTTGTGACACAGGCCTATGCCGAAACCGGAATCCGGCCTAAAGATTACATGGCGAATGTCACGGAACGCATAGACTATCTGAAGCAGAAAGTCTATGCGTGGGCTCACCGTATTCGTCGCTACAGAGTACGTGTGGATAGATAATTTCAGAATCGCCTCTTCCAAAGTGATCAGAAGAAGGTATATCGAAAGTGGGAGGGAACCGACCATCGTGTGGTCGACGGGCGGCTGCCTGATGCCAATGCCATGGTCAGTTTCTGGCGTGACATCTGGTCGCTGCCCGTCGATCATGTAGAGGGTGATTGGATGCGTGTAATCGAACGGGAATGTGAATCTATTGAGCCAATGGGGCCTATTACCATAGACCCCGTAGACGTTAGTTGTGCCATCCGTTCGGCCCAGAACTGGAAATGCCCAGGGCCTGACGGATTGCACAACTTCTGGATAAAGTGGTTTCGTAGTTCGCATCCCCGTTTGGCTACACAGTTTCAAGAAGCCCTAGAGCACGGTTCCATTCCCACTTTTATGACTACCGGTACCACCTTCTTGCTCCACAAGACCGGAAGTACCACGGATCCAAAGAATTATAGACCTATCACATGCTTACCCACCATCTACAAGCTCCTTACGTCCATTCTGACCACAAAAATTAACACACACATTGTGTCAAATAATATTTTGGCCTCTACTCAGAATGGATGTAAGGCTGGGTCCCGTGGTACGAAGGAGCTCCTCCTCATAGACATGACCATTAGCCAACAAGTTCGACGGAGCAGGGGATCCCTTTCTGCTGCATGGATTGACTACAAGAAGGCCTATGATTCGGTGCCGCACTCGTGGCTGGAGAGGATTTTAGAGCTGTATAAAATAAATACAACTCTGAAATCCTTTTTAAGTAACTGTATGCGGCAGTGGACCACAGCTCTTCGTCAACCATGCGGCGGTGACGGTTCCCTTGATCCGCAAAACTTGATTAAAATAGAGAGAGGTATTTTTCAGGGTGACAGTTTGAGTCCCTTGTGGTTTTGCCTAGCATTGAACCCTCTCAGCACTTTGTTGAAGGACTCAAGTCTAGGCTGTCGGCTCCGGAGACAGGGTGAAGTCATTAGTCATCTGCTGTACATGGATGATCTCAAGTTATTTGCACCGAAACAACGAGATCTGATGGAGTTGCTGAAAATCACACAGATTTTCAGCAACGCTATCAGAATGGAGTTCGGTGTAGATAAGTGTGCGGTCTTGCATGTGCAGTGGGGGAAAGTTGTAAAATCACCGAATGTACAACTTTCCGATACAATGACACTCAGATCTCTTTCCGATGCCGACTCATACAAATATCTTGGTATGTCACAGTCCTTAGGGATATCGGCGGAGGACGTCAAGAAATCGGTGAAGGCACGCTTCTTTTGTCGCCTAACAAAGGTACTTAACAGTCTCTTGTCTGGCGGCAATAAGGTGCGTGCCTTCAACGGTTGGGTGATGCCTCTATTGATATACTCCTTTGGCATACTGAGATGGACTCAGACTGAGCTGGACGCTCTGGACAGGAGAGTCCGCCAACTACTCACAACACATCGCATGCTCCACCCGCGCTCGTCTGTTATGAGACTGTACATTCCACGGAAATGGGGTGGTCGTGGCTTTCTAAATGCCAAGAACCTCCACAACCGTGAAGTGTGCAGCCTCAGGAATTACTTCCTTAACAACGAATGTGGGATGCATCGTGATGTTGTGGCAGTTGACAAAGGACTTACCCCTCTCTCCATGGCAATCGAGAACTGGCGCAAACCATCGGTGCTCACCGTCGAAGACCGCAAGGAAGTATGGAGGGGCAAGGAGCTACACGGGAGGTTTTATCGGGCCTTGACTGGGCCTGATGTAGACCTAACCGCCTCGGTAAACTGGCTGCGCTTCGGTGACCTTTTCGGGGAAACCGAGGGTTTTGCCTGTGCAATTGCAGACGAAGTAATGATGACGAACAACTATAGAAAATACATCCTGAAGGACGGTACCGTCGACATCTGTCGGGCATGCCGCCGTCCCGGAGAGTCACTCAGGCATATTATCTCTGGTTGTTCTCATCTTGCTAACGGCGAGTATTTGCACAGACACAACCTAGTGGCCAGGATCATCCATCAGCAACTTGCCATTCGATACGGCCTTGTCGAGACTGAGACGCCGTACTATAAGTACGCACCAGTGCCGGTTCTTGAAAATGGTCGTGCGTTGCTCTATTGGGATCGCTCTATCATCACGGACAGGAATATTGCTTGCAATAAGCCTGATATCGTGGTGGTCGACCGGTCCCAACGCCGAGCAATGCTCGTCGATATCACTATCCCTCATGATGAGAATCTCGTGAAAGCTGAGAAGGACAAAGTCAGCAAGTACCTTGACTTGGCTCACGAGGTAACCGCCATGTGGGATGTTGACTCGACGATCATTGTTCCGATAGTAGTTTCTGCGAACGGTTTAATAGCGAAGAGTCTCGACCGACATCTTAAGGGGCTCTCGCTTGACGGGTGGATCAAGGGCCAGATACAGAAGGCGGTGATTCTTGACACGGCACGTATCGTTCGGAGATTCCTCTCCCTGTAGCCCTAACCACCGGTAGCTTGGGCCATGCTCCGCTGCCAGTGGAACCCTAGATTTAAGTTTTTTATAATATTTGTGTTTTTATATCTATATATTGTAAAAAACTTAAATTTAAGATGCTTTTTTGAATAAATGTTAATGATAATAATCCCAATTAAGTCAATAAACAAATCCAATAATTTATATTACCTAAACACTGGACCATCACAAACTCTTCGGAGCCATAAACATTAACAATAACAGATTAATAGCGCACCTATAACTCTCCTTCGAGGATTATGTCGCTTCGGCGCTAGAGGGCGCGGGTAGACACCCGGTCGGTAATTAATTAACCAATCCAGTACCTGATTTATACCCTCGTTGGACGTACTATCCCTTCGTCGGATGCTGTGACCAGCGATTTATTCATTTACCTGAGCAAATTCAACTAGTTAATAATAATATGCCTTTTTTTTAATTTTCGAAATCTGATTTGTCGGTGGTTTTTTAATTTACGAATTCTGATTTGCCCGTGGGACCGTCACGTGACGGGAATGATCCCGTCCCGTGACGGTCCCACGTTGTGCGCCACGTCATTCGACCCTTTAGTACCCCCGTTTCATTATTAAAAAATCACGATTATTCAATGTCCTTTTACTTTTACGTTTACTACAATTTCTGAAATTTGATTTATGGATAAAAACTAGCCAATTCAAATCCTGAACTTGAATTACATCCCAGGTGAAATAAATGCATTGTGTAAGTAAATAATTGTCCGTAAATTATTAGTCTGAACTTAGCACCCAAATAGATATCAATTCTTTTGTCGGCGAAGACATCAACAACGCATATTCTATATATTGAACTTGGCTTTCATTTTACATTTATGTTTTTGATGGAATAAAAATTACATTAATCACTTTTAATAGAAAAAGCAGAAAAATGTAATAATTCACTCTCTATAACGTTTCCTATATTAATCCCTAATACCATTTTTCTAGCGAAGGTTGATACTCTATTCGGTGTATATAAAACTCTGAAATGACTTGCTGATCAAAAGAATCCAGACAATATTTGGGTTTAGTATAATAATTATGCAATCCTGTCCATCACATTGTCCACAGTAAAATAACTTCAGTTTTGCTTCTCTTCCGTGATATGCCTCAATTACTCACGTGCTTGACTATGAGTTATCCGACTTTTTCGCGTTAGTTCATTTGAACTCATTTTTAGACACGTTATAAGTACACCCAACGATATAAATATTATTTGAATGCTATTATTAAATAAAAACTCAAGAACGATAAAATAAAAAATTATCGCGACATGGCCCAATTTTCGCCAGATTAGTACGGGGAATCCGTATTACGAATTTTGAAAGTATTCTTATTTGGACAGATTTCTTTTCAAGCAGAAATATAAATGTATGTAATAAAATTAATTAATTAAAATATGTCATTTTAATCAGAGTTAAATCAGACTTATGTACAGTTGAACGTGACATTCCAGTAAAAAAGAAATCGGTTCAAACAAGAATCTGTTTAAAACGGAATCCTTTCAAAATGGAATCTGACAAATAAGTCCTTAATCCACAAAAAAATATCTTTAAGAAGCAAGGGGTATGCAGGATGCTTATAGGACTAACGGCCGTTGGAAAAGTTCCTCGACACGAAAGAGTGAGGCGGGAATGGTGCCCCCACGAGGTGGAACGACGATCTGGCGAAGGTCGTAGAAGAAAGGTTTGATGCGTAAAGGACCCTGTATACGATCAAACATGTTTGTCAAATTTACGCGTTTGACAAACTTATTTGTTCGTGTAGGGCTGTGTTTGACGCGTTTGACAAACTTGTTTGTTCGTGTAGGGCTGTGTTTGATGCGTTTGACAAACTTGTTTGTTCGTGTAGGGCTGTGTTTGACGCGTTTGACAAACTTGTTTGTTCGTGTAGGGCTGTGTTTGACGCGTTTGACAAACTTGTTTGTTCGTGTAGGGCTGTGTTTGACGCGTTTGACAAACTTGTTTGTTCGTGTAGGGCTGTGTTTGACGCGTTTGACAAACTTGTTTGTTCGTGTAGGGCTGTGTTTGACGCGTTTGACAAACGGACTACGTGTTTGATGTGTTTGAAAAGTATCTGGATTGACGTCGTGTTTCATGAAAACGTGAAGTTATCGAGCAAGTTTGACAAAATTATGTTTGAGCATTTACAGGGCTCGTAAGTCGGTGGATGCGAGCAGCGTATTGCCAATCGATTGTACCTTGGTTCTCTTATATCTTTGTAGTGTATAGCTTTCCGCTCGCGACTTCGGCTTTTTTCCCGTGAAAATTACTTTATGTCCTTCCCCTGGTCTCGAACTATCGCTATACCAACATCATAAAAAAATCATTCATCAAATTCGAAACTACTACTACAAACAAACAAACAATCAAATCTTTCCTCTTTATAATATTAGTATAGATAGACAAAGCTCATATTGGGACGGTACGTATAGGTACAGTAATTTTGCAGGAGTTTTTTTTTACTAATTTAACACTCCACAGACTCGTGGTCCGTGCTCTTTTCATGTAAACTTCTCGTTGTGATCTATTTTATTATTAATTATTATATTAAGACTTACGACTACTTTTTACTCCTAATCTAAGGTGAGTTGCGCAACTCAATCAATTAAAAAAATTTAATATATATCTTAGCAATTTTATACTTATATATACTTAATTATACTCAAATACTCTTAATAATATTATACTATATCTTAATAATTTATGTATGGACTATTTCACAATTTTTGGATCATTATAAATATTATGCCAGTATTCCTGGGTAATTTATGCTATCAAGATTTGGTCAGTTAATATACTCGTATTTGGCATAATATGCCAAATACGAGTATATTACGTCTGTTTTTTTTTTAGTTACACCAAGGTCGTCCACCAAAAGGCGTTTTGATGCTTCCACACCATTGATGAAGACTGAGGCAATGGTTCTTATTTTCCCCTTCACGACCGCCCCGAAACGAGTCGTCACTTTGTCCGACAGTTCTTTTGCCGTCTCGAGTGTGCTAGTGATGATCATATCTTCCTTCATTTGGAAGTTGTTGAGGAGCCACGTGGTCTTCCCGCACCCAGGCACACCGTCAACCCATCTGATTGCCAGTTTACCCCATGGTTCGGAGATCCAAGTTCCACTCACGGATTCCGCCGTTTTTAGAATTCGGTCCTCCAGCATGAAGCGGGTGCACTTGGCAATTACCACTATTGGATCATCGATCGGTGCGCAGAATGTGAGTGCTCCCCTTTCCTCAGTTGCTTCATGATCCACCAGCACCATGCCTGACGTGCCACTGTACGCCGCCATCTGCTTTTTATCTATAGGGCGAGTTCCCGCAACCACAGTCCCGGTGTCGTTGTTATAGACCACAACGTCCCCCCGTCCAGGAGTTCTCGTAGTTCTCGTAGTAACATGCGGGCATTGCAGGAGTTTCGGTAAGCGACCATTGCTTACATAAATATTAGTTACTCTTGTTTGGGTGTCTTCAATCTTTGGATTCTGTGCAAGTTGTCCTCAATTAGCTATCTCGATTGTAATTATCTCTAGAATAAACAACGTAATGATGAAAATGTGTCAAATAATAAATACTCGTATAATTTTGGGTAGACTAAGTTGTTGTTGGCTATTTTTTTTACTTTGTATTAAAAAGAAAACCTCTTAGCCTTCACCTCACTTGGTGATAAGTGACGATGAGGCTGAAGGTGGAAGCGAGCTTCACCTAGACTCCTCAATAACTGAGGAACTGGCTATCTTACCTCTAATTGTCGGAACACAACAACGTTATTAACATTGTTATTGTGGTGACAAACTTTTAGGTAAGGCGGTAGGGGCTAGCCAAGGCTCATAAACCCTACCATTTCGTAACCCAACTAAAATACAGAAGTTTTTTTCTCCCACTTAGAATCGAATCCCGGATCTACAGATCAAAATTGGGTCTCGACCCGACCACGGAGAGAGTTGAACTTTAAATACTTCACGCATGGTTCTGCCCTATCACGTGCTGTTCAGTTCCCTAGGTAGTACCTTAACTGCAAATATATCCTTATTTCCTTTCAATTCTCTTGCCGTACTTAAATTTTCCGAGCATTCCGTTCCTCATAACAAATTCGCTTCTGCTCCAATTAGAAGCCACGGAATCCAATTGTCGTTTTTATACATAAAAAATTATTCGGCCTCCGGGAGACGTGAAAGGATGCCGAGAAAGTAATTGTTATTATCCGTAACCACTCGAGTGGGCAACTTCCAGAAGATCCAACGGAAACAATACTGGCCTGTTACTAGCCGGATGATATTTTTCAAATACAAAAACTCCCTCTCGCAGCCGAACCGGTATAACAATCAAATGAAAAGGGACTGCGGAGCGGAACTTTTCCAATAATCATTTATATTGATAAGGGTCTAATTGTGTATTAATTAAATATAAAAGTGGTGGGCACTCTGCCAGGCGCAGCTCTGCTTTAAAAATTACAGTTAACCTTTTTTTTTGTGTAGGCTAAGTTATAAGCGTCGAGGAATATTAAGTAAGTAATATGTTAATATTTACCTACAACATTTCATTTTTGTTGGCTAATATTGACCTTTACATGTTGCCTGTTATACATTTGTTTTAATTAATACTTGTAAGAATTATAAGTAACACATTTAATACAAATTATATGGCGATAAAGGTGGTATGTAAAGAAAAATTGGATGATTCAAAAGAGCGATAAAAATCGAGTTATATTCGAGTATCATTCTGGATGTCTAATTTGATTTTGACTTTATCATCAATTTTTTTTTATAATTTTATAGTTATCAATATATAACTCCTAAAACAGCCTTGCAGGCTCTAGAGAGTGCACTTCTAATAATCACTTAACTATCATAATTGTTTTTTATTGATACTCCTATTTTGTTTTTCAACAAAAAATATTGAGTCAACCAAATAACTGACATTGTTTTACTCTTTACTCTTCCATAACTATTAGAAAGTCACGTTACATTTACTACTTTACCTTCTCAATAAACACAATTTCTCGCCTGTCAATAATCAGGAGGACGCGTACACTTTTATTCAAATCACTGGTGAAGAATCACTATCTCCAATATATAAAACTGTTTTTGTATTTAATATTTCATTTCTAATCTAATGAATAAATGAATACCAGAAAAAATTTAATCGTATTAACGCCATCACTATTGGGCCACCGAGCTCTTACCAGCCCCGACGAAATTTCAACTGTATGTCTTTTGTACTTTGTTAATCCAAAGTAGACTATTCACTGTTAATAACCATACTACATAATATTATATGAATATCAAATGTATGATACCATCAACATTCATCTACATAATAGGTATTAACAACCATCTGCAATGTTGAAAGTGATATGCACCCCGTTACCGAAATCAGTCGTCCATATTGTATATAAAAAAATATTTTACAAAAATAAAAACCAACTTCAAAAACACTGAAAAGTTAAAAATAATATAAGAATAGATACAGACAACATCACACTTCTATATTGAAGTCGGTGCCAAACGATGGTCTCCTAGAAAGTCTTAAAATTTGTCACTGACTTCAATATAGAAGTGTGATGTTGTCTGTATCTATTCTTATATTATTTTTAACTTTTTCAGTGTTTTTGAAGTCGGTTTTTATTTTTTGTAAATTATTTTTTATTTTTTAACTTTTTAGTGAATGAAATCTTTTTAGTGAAAGAAACCCTAATTAAATACCAGCTCACCTCAGCTGGTATTTAATTAGCGTTTCCCTGATTTTCATGGGATCCCATCATCAGATCCTGACTTTGGTGACTATGGGACTACCCTTGGAGTATACTCTATCGAATACAAAAAGAATTTTGAAAATCGGTCCACAATTGGCGGCGTAATCGCGTAACATACACACAAAAAAAAAACATACGTATCGAATTGAGAACCTCCTCCTTTTTTGAAGTCGATTAAAAATAGAGATTTGATCAAATTTCTCTGTTTAAGCTCATCGTTTTCGTCATTTACTATCAGATGAGGCGAAGACCAAGAGCTTCCCAATCATAAACAAATTGGCTGATGTAAACGCCATCACTTTGTCCCACAGCGTAAAGCTGTTTGGTAATATTCAAAACGGGCACTTTCGGGATTCTGTCGCATTTGTACTCAGTAAACGGAATCCTAATGAAGCCGGGATCCTTTAATTGCAAAGCAACGCAATTTGAATATGCTCTGTTTCGAATTTATCGTTTAGCACAGTATAGAAAAATTGCTATTTGTTATTTAAATTGAAATAACAATTACAAAAAAAATGTTTTGATTGGGCGCTTTTTACCCGACTTTTTGATAAAAAAGTTTAATGTAGGTATTTATCGTGAATAACATTGTAAAATGTTCTCGAATATTCCAGTGGCATTACGAGACTTTTAGAAAAGTCCAGAATGGCGTCGAGAGTCCTAGAAAGTTCCCGAGTCTGCTGGAAAGTTCTGCGAAAAGTATCGAATGTTCTGGAACTCTACGAACCTATAAGGAAAGTTCTGGAGGCGACTGTATGGACACAATCGCACGTTTGTCACTCATAGTTATCGTTTTGATCGCTTTGAGTAACAATAATTCTTGTTTGTCCACAGGTCGCAGGTGTGGTGGGCAGAGCTGACGTGCTGGCCTGCGTCTTCTTCCTGTCATCACTGTTGCTCTATCATGGGTCAGTAGTTTTGAAATTTTTGTAATAAAATGATCAGCACCACGGCATATTGAAATTTATAAAAATCATTGAAACTAAAAAAACTCTGCGTTTGTGTCTCATTTGTTATTTTACATACAGCAAAACGCTTGATCTTCATTTCACCTGATGGTAAGTGATGATAAGATCGAAGGTGGATGCGAGCTTCATCTATACTTCCCAACAACTGAGGAAATGCCTATCTGACCTTTAATTGCCGGAACACAACTGTGCAATTCACATCGTTATTGTGGCGTCCAACTTAGGTAAGACGGTGCAGTGGTAGCCCGCCAGGCGGTTAAGTTCAATATCATTACTTTTGGTCAATAATTTTATATTCGTTCAAAAGTGATTTACTTATCAAATTATTCTGTACCTATAAAAAACCGTAAACGTATTGTTGAAAAGCGCTTAGAGCTATGAAAATAATTAAATTTTCAGAAATTCAGTGTTTAGTGACTTTTTTCCATTGCACACACACAATTAATGTTTGATGTGATATTGTTTATGAGGTTAAGGGGCCACTTACCGGAGGGAGACTCTGTACCAGGGTCGTGTGCTTGGGTACCTCCGTCTTACCTATTTCTGCTGCAAAGCAGCAGTGCTTGCATTGCTGTGTTCCGGTTTGAAGGGTAAGATATGGCACTGAAATGACTGGGTACCGTGACTTTACATCCTAAGTCACAAGTTGGCAACGTACACTGTGGTACTTGTGGGGGTTGCAGTTTTGCTGCGAATCTCACAGGAGCCACATGTACTATAAGTCACTGCTACCACTTACCATCAGGTGGGCAGTTTGCTTGTTTGCCAACTTCCTGCAATAAAAAAAAAATTGGTTTATAAATGTGTTTATGGTAAGTAAATTTTAAATTATAAAGGACTCAAAAGTGATTGCAGATAGTTCGTGTTAAATTACATGGCGCTGCTCGCCAGTTCTCTTTGGCTTGAACTCGGCTAGAAATACTACCGCGTGTCTGTACTTCTTTTTCTTGTTGAAAAAAATAAATAAAAGTAAAGCTTACGTGGACAGTTTTTAAAAAGCTTAAAAATTAAAGCATTAAGATTCTTTAGAGACATATACTAAGCAGGAATTAATATTGTAATCTAAACCAATATTCGATAAAGTGAAGTAAGACTGTCTTCTTCGCAGTCGCGGCTTATGCGACTTTCTACTGGACATAACAATAGGTGCAAATTACATTCAGATCCCATCTGCCGGACGGACGTTCGTCTTCGTGCAGTGTGAATGGAGTCTCGGCTTAATTTCCCTATGTGGCTAAGGGGCGAATGTGGCTTACTTACTGCTCGGCAATTCTCCAATTACATAAGACTAACTGATAAACTATAATTGCTCTCATTTAATAATTTCATTTATTGTATACTTAATCTTACTTTTAAATAAATTAACTATTACTTATAGTTTTAACCCTTGACCCTATTACGTATTAAAAATTTTGAGATCTTTCTTCAGATGGACAGAGATCATTATTGTGAGCTTCTTTGTCTGTTTCGAATGTGGGGACATAAACTGTTTCGGTAAAGGAAAAAAATAATATTATGGAAGTCCTGTGTGATATTGTGAATATCTCTGCATATATAAATTGCAAGATATGTTCAAAACGAAGAAATATGTTTGAATCAAGAATGTAACAATGCCAAGCTGGTTCTGCTCAGTTCTCGTTCCAGCAATTCACTTGGGACATTCGCGAGGCACGAGGCTCCAATATATCATGATACTACATTACAGTTCGTAAAATCTTTTATACTATTGAGTTTTAAATATTAAATTCGATATATACAACGTTCTCTGTTGCATCGTTTTGTGTTTGTCTCATTATAATTCGTATATTATCCTGTTATTATTTAGTTTCCGTTATAGTGATTTGAAGTGATCCTAAAGTACTTAATATTAAATAATGTGTACTATTACTGATTTTATCAAAGCTGATTAACTAACAACTCTAGCTTTAACAAAATATGTGACAGTTTACTTTGAAATACGTTAGCCGTAGGTCTTGGGCTCACATATTTCAAAGTAAGCTTTTAAGGCGCATAGTGGTCCCAATGACCTTGCGTCGATCATCCCGCACTGATTACATAAGAGTGAGTGAGTGATCGTGAGGGGAATATTTAAGCAAACCTTTACGCGTAAGATGAATTATTTCAATAAAAAAATAATTAAGGCGAATAAGAAAAATCTAAAAAGACCATCCCCTAGAATATTGTTCACTTTATTTATTGAAATCGAAAGTACATGATTTAACCTAATATTTACGACGCGATTAGGTTTAAAGTTTTAAAATCGAGGCATGTTTGGGTCACATTTTAACCAAGTTATAATTAATTTATCAAAAAGTTAAAAATACCATCCTCTAAAGAATGCGTTGAATAATAACATATCTTTTTTAGACATAGATTTTTATAACATAGATTTTTTTATTCAATATTTATGAAGAGAACCGGTTTTTTCTGCAGTAATTTTTTATGATTGACCCTACTATGCGCCTTAATGTAAACTCTAATACTAATTAGATTAAATTTAGAAAAATAGTACTCTTATGGACCGATCAGTCTGCTGTCGCCTATATACATCATTTTTGTTCATTTTGAAGGAAGGTTGTTCACTTTTGTTTTAGAAGAGGTCTTTAGAAGTCTGAACTAGGTTGATATGGGACTAAAATATATCAGGTGCGAAATTGAATAATTGCTTATGATATAATTCTATTCGCCAACGACCCACAAGAACTACAAAGGATCGTCATCATTGTCACCATCATCACAGCTCGCATACGTCCCCACCGAGGGGCTCGAAGTGGCTCGAACCTATACCGTAGGGTTTTAGGCCTTAGTTAACCCGGCTGGCCCAGTGCGGATTGGTCGACTTCACATACACCATTGAATTATGCAGATTAGCTCACAATGTTTTCCTTCAGCGTAGGAGCGTCAGACAAATGTACATATGAAATTCGAAAACGAAACACACATTGATACATGACAGTCTAGAACCCTGGGCCTCCCGATTGGAAGGCAAGTGCCGAGTCCACAGTGGCACCGACGCTCTTAACTTAATATATCAGGTGCTAAATTGAATAACTTTTGATTTGCTGATGATATAGTTCTATTAAATAGTTAACGTAATAGTTTTAAAGCTAACAAGTGGCTCTGAAAACGAAGTCAGGTCTCGAGCATCATTCACTGTGTAGCAAAGCTCAAGTGGCAATAGGCTGAACATGAAAACAGATAGCTGGACTTACTCTTGGTGCAGAAATATCCTGGAATGAAGACTGGGACCATAAAAGACCCATCTGGAGACCGCAGATGTGGTGAAAGGACGACATTGTTAGAACGGTGAAAACAAACTGGATAAAAACAGATTGGAATGGAGAAAGTTGAAGGAGGTTTATACCGCCTAGTAGAAAAAGAAACTTAAATGATGATAATCTATATAAATAAAAATCAATGTATGTATGTTTTTCCTCTATGCGTTCCGAAACCATTCAGCAGATTGTAATGAGATAGGGTTTTCTGGGGACACCCGTGAGGGTGGCATTGCATTGCAAAGCATGCCGGGTACAGCTAGTGATTAATGTAGGTATACTGGATGCAAAAAGCGCAGGACTGATCGGTTTGGATGTATCCAACAGCAGACTTCTCTTAGCTGAAGTGATGATAGCGGTACTAATAGATTAATATTTTGTCTGTCAATTTCACACACCTTTCATCGATATACCTTTTAGCTTTTACATGATGAGCAATACCTAAAACTAACAACCTTGCGTTGAAATATAAATAGTATAAATATAACTGTATAAAACTAACTACTTATTGAATGATGTTTAGAGAGTAAGTACATTACTCGTATGTGTGTCGTATTTATGCACGAGTTAAATATTATTACTACACACCCCGCAGTTTCTCTTTAAGACTTGTTTAATCTCAAGAAGAAATTCCGGAATGCAGTAGGAAATAGACATAAAAATGAATAAACCGCACGTAGGAAACGTCTATTGAATTACGCAGACAATGAAATCCGCCACTCTAGAAAGTTGGAGTTTCCTGTTAGTAGTACGCACACTCAATGCGAAGTTTTCGGTAGTTAGCGGTGGTACTTCGCGGGAAATTTTTATTGTCACCGTGTTATGCAGACGGTTCAACTTCGTGTCGAGAATTTATGGACTTCTTTCCCAAATGTACAATCAACTTCATTGTTCTATCATGGAAAAATTACTTGATTTTATAAAGATAAGCTCTGGAGACTTTTATACAGAGTTACATTATTTGAGATGTTGCTACAGTCTACGTTACATCATTCCTCGGATATTTGTCAATCATTCATGTTTTTTTTTTTTTTTCATATGACATCCCTGTCATATGAAAAAAAAGCTCCTAGCCTTCGTCTCACCTGATGGAAGGTAACGGTAAGGTCGAAGGTGGAAGCGAGCTCCACCTGGACTCCTCAATAACTAAAGAACTGACTATCTTACCTCCAATTGTCGGAATACAACAATGCTATAAAAATTATTTTTATGGCGACAAACTTAGGTAAGACGGTGATAGCCAGGCGGGCTCAGAGGCCTTACCACAAACCAAACCGAGCATTTCTGCCTCCATGGGGAATACTCCGATTACTACCCTGTGGTCTCAACCACTAGACCATTCACTCTCAGAAACTGTCATTCTTCTCTAAGTATTCATTAAATCAACAACAAATATCATTAAACTACCTATTCTAAAATTCTTACATATTCTGTTTCTTTTGTTCTTCGTGAACAAGTGTTTTCAAAGCAGTTATCAAATGTTGGAATTATGGAGCAGTCTACAAACAATAATTGTGAGCAAGATGCATAGTTCCTGCAAACAGGAACTATGAATAGAACAGTCGAATTAAGAAAATTATTTCAGCTTCTATATCTACTATTAAAAAGACCTACCTATTAAAAACATTTTTAGGTTGGGCGGGAAGAATTAATCTTGATTAATAAAGAAGAAATGCATAAAAGATTTCAATATATTTTCTTCAAATAAGCAAAATTGAGTTAAAAGCTCCAGCCTCAAACCTCCGCCAGAGATTTGTCCTGCTTCACATTCCGCATTCTCGTACTAATTATGGAAAGAACAGTTTCCTTCTAAGGTCTTTCAAATTATTCAACGATTTAAATAGTATGTTTATCACGGATAATCGATTTGATTTGTTTAATGGCACAACTAAATATATGAAACGCTTGTTAACCGAAACGCAGATAAAATAAATATGATTTCTTTTTTAACAATGAAATCCCTCTATATGCGGAAGCTTGTAATTAGCGTCTAGATGTTAATTGTTTTATCCATTATTGTAAATGGTGGTGCCCGGAGTAGACACCAACACGTCGGCGTTTCGCCGAATGATGCTTTGATTGCTGAATCCAAAAACCGATACAGATAATGTTTACCTTGTCTCCGTTCAGTCTGCGTATGTAGCCGGTGGACTTCCTGAGCTAGCTCGAAGGAAGTCGCGGCTCCTGAAGTTCTGCGGTGGATCCACCGGTGGAGACCGGAGCACTACAAATGCCTATTAGGCCACCACGGCTCACACACGCGACGATAATACTTTTGCACAACACCAAGCGAGCTTTCGCACCCCGATATTAGGTGCGCCGCGCAAAACACAATTTGTTACTTAACTTATATTACATTTTATTCCGGCCCGGACATAACCTCTAACAATGTCATGACATTTCGACCCGACTCGACTTGTCACATGCGGCCGGCCGCCAAAAAGGCTCTCACTGCACAGACCACAATGCAGTGTTGCCACTCGCTCATCCTCGAGCGTAAACATCCCCCCGCTCCGGACAGTCCCGGACTGTCCGCCAAATCAGTCTAAGGGGAGGCGAGAAAGAGTAGCGACCGCGCGCTTCAAAACAGAATCCCCAACTAGGACCTCGGCAAACCTGGGCACACCATCAGACCCTAGAGTAAGTTGGACAATGCGTCCGCGACGCCAACGTAAGGGTGGCAGGTTTGGATCCTTCACTAACACGAGGTCTCCAACCCTCGGTGGGTTTGTCTTATCTGACCACTTAACGCGCTGTTGCAAAATGTGTAAATATTCAAGGTGCCAGCGGCGCCAGAAGCTCTGGGTAAGCTGCTGGAGCAACTCAAACCGCGAAAGGCGTCCTGGATTGATATCTCTATACGGATACTCGGGCAGGGCGTTAAGTGGTCTGCCTATCAAGAAATGGCCTGGCGTGAGGGCCTGCAAATCGTTCGCGTCGGTAGACAACGGACATAACGGACGCGAGTTGAGAACCGCCTCAATCTTATGAAACACCGTCGCGAGTTCCTCAAACGTGAGAATAGTCTCCCCAATAACGCGGCGAAGGTGAGTCTTGGCGGCCTTTACAACAGATTCAAAAATCCCTCCCCAGTGAGGGCAAGACGGCGGGGAGTATCGCCATGTTACCCCCCTGCGGGAGAGTGTGGATCCAATCTCAATATTATTTTTATCTAAAAATTCACAAACTTCTCTTATATGTCTATCAGTGCCCTTGAAGTTCGTCCCACAATCGGACCGAATTAGAGAAGGCAGTCCCCGGCGGGAGACAAATCTGCCTAACGCTGCTAAGAAAGCGTCCATGGTGAGCGCACTCACCACCTCCAAATGAACGGCTTTAGTGGCCAAACAAACAAACACACACAAGTAAGCCTTTTCAGTCTTAGCATTACGGAGTCGCGACGTTTTTATAGTGAACGGTCCCGCGAAATCAGTTCCAACTCCTAAGAAGGTCATTGATTCATTCACACGATCAGCAGGCAAATCACCCATTTGGGGCTGCATCGTCTCGGGGCGTAAACGATAGCAGGGCAGACATCGAAAGATAACAGATCGGATTATTCTTCGCGCTGACAAAATCCAAAACTCCCGTTGGAGGAGCGCGGTCAATGCATTACATCCGGCATGAGCATTCTTCACATGGTGATCAATGATCAACAATCGCACCAATGGTCCGTCCTTGGGGAGCAGCAGGGGATGACGTGATCTATAAGGCAAGTTAGCGTGCCTCAATCGGCCTCCTACACGCAACAATCCCTTATCATCCAGAAAGGGAGTCAAACGCACCAAGGGTCCCTTCAATTTGGACGTCCCGGTACGGAAAATCTTAAGTTCCGGTTCAAACGCTCTAGACTGGGTCATACGCACCCAATGCAAAAGAGCATCTTGGCGCTCCTGCGGAGAGAGGACCGGACACAAATCTTTGTCCTAAGGCCGTCGACAATTTCGTATAAATCTTTTTATCCAAGCGGTCACGCCGAGCAACTTGTCCAGAGAACTGTAGCGGTCTAATAAAAATTCCCGCTCTGGAGCCGCCATAGCGTGAACACGCAAGCCCGGATTTGGTACCTTCACCACAGCTGATGTGGAAGGCCAAGACGGCTGTAACAACCATTCGGGACCCCACCACAGAGTGTGGTCAATAAGCTGAGGGGCTTCGCTGCCACGTGATGCACAGTCAGCAGGGTTTATTTCACCTGGCACGTGGCGCCAAATCAACGGGGTCTTCGAGGCCTGTATTTGGGATACCCGATTGGCCACAAATACCTCCAGGGAGTGGACAGAGTTCTTAATCCAACATAGGACAACCTGACTGTCGGACCAAGCAAATAGCGACTCAAAGTCCACACTACGTCCCAGGGTGTCAACAACGTGGTTCATCAAACGAACCAGAAGAGTAGCTCCAGACAATTCTAACTTCGGAATCGTTAATCGAGTCCGAAGTGGAGCAACCTTACTCTTAGCAATTAGCAAGTGGAGCTTAACAGCTCCTCTATCATCGACCGTCCGGATATATACGACGGCTGCGTATCCACTCTCAGACGCGTCACAAAAGCCATGAAGGCTGGCCGTAAACCGTCCCTTAGGCAGTATATGTCTAGGGATACTAACCCGGTTAATGTCGGGGAGAGACGACATGAAGGACTCCCAATCTCGCAGCAAACGGCCCGAGAGGGGCTCATACCACGACACTTCGGCTGACCAAAGTTCCTGTAGGAAGCACTTCATCCAAAACACTACGGGACTAATCCAGCCATTTGGGTCAAAGGTACGAGCTACTGTAGACAAAACTAACCGTTTCGTCCAGACTTTGGGGCTTGGCAGCTCCAATCGATAGGTGAACGTGTCCTGGACAGGTCTGTATTGCACTCCCAAAACAGATAGTAAATCTGGAGTGTTGGCATTCTCAAAAATATGAGGCTCCTGCTGGTGGTCGTCTGGCAAGTCACACAAAAGCTGAGGTGAGTTGGACATCCACTTCCTCAGTTCATAACCACCAGCCCCAAGAAGAGCAATTAGTTCATCTCGCAAAATCAAGGCTTCCTCGACACTAGAGGAGCCCGTACAAATATCATCCACAAATGCATCCTCCTTGAGAACCAAGGATGCGCGAGGGTATCGTAACCGCTCACGTTCAGCGAGTTCCACAAGTGAGCGAATTGCCACAAAGGGGCTCGAACGCAGACCGTATGTATTGGTGTTCAGCTCGTAGACTAGCATGGGATCTCTGGGATCCTCCCTCCATAATATGAGCTGATATCGTCTATCGTCCGGGTGAATCACAGTCTGCCGAAACATCATCCGGATATCGGTCACAAAGACGACGGCATGGCGACGGAAGTTGGTCAATACATCGCCCACCTCGTGGTGCAACTTCGGTCCAGCATGCAGACATTGATTCAGCGAAACTCCGGTAGACGTAGGAGCTGACCCATCAAAAACAACGCGTATCTTCCCAGTGGAAGGTTTCAAAACCGCGTGGTAAGGAAGAAAATTATGTTCCTCGTTTCGCCAGTCCAGTCGCGAGACCGACATGTGCCCCAGTTGCTCATATTCTCGCATGAAGTCGACATACTTCTGTTTGAAGTCGGAGTTCCTACTCATCCGACGCTCCATGGACAGCAGCCGCTTCTCGGCCAACGGCCGGGAGCTGCCAAGTGAGGGGCGAACTGACAAAAAGGGCAAACGAGTGATCAGCCGTCCCGAGTGAAGGCGACCTGTATTGTTCTGGTAGAACAACTCACACTCCTCGTCTAAGGGGTTCACTCGCTTCACGGTAGGTGGCTCTTCCACCTCCCAAAACCGTTGAAGGACATCCGATAAGGTGGAGCTAACAGTTATGTAACTGTCCACCGATGGAGATGGTGGGTTATGCCTAACTGGTCCCATCACTACAAACCCAAGCGATGTAGATAAGGCTACCAGCCCACCCTTCTGTAACTCTCTCCTCTTCCCACAATACACGCGGCCTAGAACATCGGCACCGAGCAATAAGTGAATCGGACCGGTTCGGTGGAAGGAAGGGTCAGCCAAGGTCAATCCTGATGTCGCATCAACGACAGCGCGCGAAACGTGCTGTTGCAGAAGCTGACCAACAACCTTCTCATAAACAATCGCGGTAGCGCCAATTTTGGGCGCTGAAGAGAAGTGGGGGGAGAAGGAGAACAAAACCTGACCGATCGGATCCGGGATCCGCAGGTCTCCGATTCCTCGTACCGATTCAAGGTATGGAGATGTGTTCAAACTCAACTGCCGGACCAGCCAGCTGGAGGCAATGCAACCCTGAGCTCCCGTATCCAAAAGGGCGCGAACTAAAACAAAGGTGCCCCTCGGGCCCCACACCTGTACGCAGGCTGTTGGTAACAGCACCTGCTCCTGTGGGGGGATTGCAGCCGACAGTTGGTTTAATGAAAATCCTCCCGCATTCCCCGCAACGGGGGGGAAGGGGGGTTCAAGGAAAAATGCGTGCGCGGCGGAGGAATAGGGCGCTCAAGGCGCTCGAGCGGGTCCCAATCCGGCACGTACTGGCCCCGATCAAAGCGGCATCGGGGGGCCGGGCGGTGCCCATGATGGGCGAAAGTTGGGGGAGCCCGTGACAAACGGGGTCTCTCCATCAGAGGGGGAGAGAAGCGTATCGGCTCCCGGCGTGGCTCCCTAATAACCGCGGCCCAATCTCGCGGTGGCGCCTCAGAAGCGTCGCGTCGATCCCCCCCGCCCGTAGGGGGGGTGGGGCGCCCAATCCTCTCACGGGAGGGGGGGCGCCTCTCCAATCTCCGCGGAGGGGTGGCACGCCCCTCCGATCTCCTCGGAGATGTGGGTGACCTACGAGGGCCCCCGCCCGTGTGCGAGTCCCTCTCTCTTACCACCTCACGAGCGTCTCTATTGTTAAAGCACAAGAGGGGATGATGGGCCCCTCCACAACAGTGACAATCTCGTGGGTGGGGGCAAGCCGATGCCATATGAGCCCCCAGGCAGCGGTAGCACCAATTCCGCTGTTTGGCCATATTTCTACGCCCCTCGGTGCGTAGGCCAACAAATTTGGGACAGGCCGGCAAACGATGGCCATCCCGCTTGCAACACTTGCAAGGCATCGGCCTCTCCCCTTGTGGAGAGTTCTGCCGCACGGCAGTATACTGCTTGTACGGGCGGCGCTCTCTCCGTGGCGCTTCCCGGGTCGCCTCATAGCGGCCTGTACTAGGTCCCGGTATAGGAGCCAGATCCAAGTGGTCGGTCATCCGACACTCATCCTCCAAAAATCTGAGGAGATCCGAAAAGGGGGGTAGGTACGAGGCACTATTGCCCCCGTATCTTTGTTCAAAGCGCCCTTTCATCTCCATGGGAAGCTTATTGAGGATGAGGTGGAGCAAAATAAAGGACCACTGGTCCACCGGTAGATCAAGTCGTTTGAGCGCGTTAATAGCGCTTAGCAGCGGGTTCAAAATCTCCTTCCTCAATGAGGAGACCCGCGATACTCGTGGCAGCCCTAAAATGGCAGCCACATGTGTGTCCGCTAGCAAGCGAACATTCTGATACCGGGCAGTCAACAACGCCCTTGCAATATCATAACTGTCATCAATGACAGGTAGATGCTGGACAAGCACACCAGCCTCTCCACGTAAGGCAGAGAGCAAATAGGCCAATTTCTGGCTAGGGAACAGGTCGTCCCTCGAGTGGACCAGGCTATCAAAGAGGTTAATGAACCCCATCCAAGAAGCCAGGTTCCCATCAAAGGTTGGGATGTCCAAAGTGGGCAGTCTGCCCAGCAAGCCGGCCGGGGTAGGCTTGACCTCCCCGGGCGTGCACGACTCACCCCTCCGGACGGATAGGATTGCCTGAGCCTTGTTTATAATCACATCCGCCTGTTCAAAACACTGATCATAATCGGCATTAAATTGGTCGACTGCCCGCAACTCAGCGGCACCCTCGGCTGGGTGGTCGAGCAGATATTGTTGATGAGCAACGAAAAGCTGCTCCAATTCCTTCAAGCGAGCAGGTACTCCCTCATGCCGAATTAACAAAGCCTGTTCTCGGTCTGGTCGGTCTACCAAAGCGACGGCACTAGCAAACCATCTCAAAATCTTTTGTGCACCCGCGCGGGCACCACTAAGCGGGCTGACTGGCGGGACCATTTTGCACCAAAATTAATAAACACTATAATAATACACGGACAAACAGACCGACAACCGCAGACAATAAAACAGATCGGGAGGAACTTCAAAGGCAGAACAAAATATATAAACAAACCAAAATCAAGTGTAAATGCTAGAACTTAACTAGAACAACAAAGGCATTTAACAACAGAATTTTCAAACAAATTAAATTCAAGTATTAAGTTAATAACTTAACAAACATAATATTCAAAGGCAAACAAAACAAAATCAAATGTAAATGCTAAAACTTAACACAGCAAAATAGTGTATTACAAGTTTACAACAACAGCAAAGTCATTTAGCAGCAAAATTTTTTCAACAAATTAAATTCAAGTATAAGTTTACAACTTAACAAACAAAATATTCAAGGGCAAAACAAAGATATGAAAAAACAAACCAAAATCAAATATAGGTAAATGCTAGAACTTAACTAGAACAACAAAGGCATTTAACCACAATTTTTCATATACAATGACAACTAGTTAGGGAGATCGGTCCACAAATGAGATTGTAGTCGGTTTAAAATCAGCAATCAAAAACCAATTAATATGTATTGCCCATTTGGACAACCAACAAGATTACAATATTAATTGTACAATACTAATCAACCACTCAAATCTAAAAACCACGCTCTGCTACCAAAAGATGGTGGTGCCCGGAGTAGACACCACCACGTCGGCGTTTCGCCGAATGATGCTTTGATTGCTGAATCCAAAAACCGATACAGATAATGTTTACCTTGTCTCCGTTCAGTCTGCGTATGTAGCCGGTGGACTTCCTGAGCTAGCTCGAAGGAAGTCGCGGCTCCTGAAGTTCTGCGGTGGATCCACCGGTGGAGACCGGAGCACTACAAATGCCTATTAGGCCACCACGGCTCACACACACGACGATAATACTTTTGCACAACACCAAGCGGGCTTTCGCACCCCAATATTAGGTGCACCGCGCAAAACACAATTTGTTAGTTAACTTATACTACATTTTATTCCGGCCCGGACATAACCTCTAACAATGTCATGACATTTCGACCCGACTCGACTTGTCACATGCGGCCGGCCGCCAAAAAGGCTCTCACTGCACAGACCACAATGCAGTGTTGCCACTCGCTCATCCTCGAGCGTAAACAGTAAAAGTAGCTGTAAGCTTTCCCAACAAATAAAATAAAATAATAAAATAATAATAATATAGCTTTTCCAATGATTTTTTGAAACCTGATTATAAGGACGTTAATTAAACGAAATACAGTCTGTACGGCCTTCAATGAATTATTAATACCAAGAGCTGAAAGCAGTTTCTGGAAAACAATACACTTTTAATAATATCCTGTTTGTTATATCGAAAAGTTTCTTGGAACTGCTTTCCTTGATTGAAGTTGATTAACACTCATATTCTAGGAGCTTCATTTATTTTTATTCATTATGAGCATTTCTATACAAATATATGTAGAGACATAATCTGTCAACTCTATAAATCTACGCAATATTCTTATTTACTAAGCTACTATATAATAATATGTGATTTTCAAGAGTCATCTCGAATCGTCTTGCACGTAGACTTGACGAAGCTCAACCTCCGAAGTAAGCCAGGTTCCGACGGAGTTATAGCACCATAGACCACATTCACACAGTAAGGCATGTTATACAGAAAGCCAACCAACCTCTATGCGTGGCGTTTGTGGACTATAAAAAAGCTTTTGACTCCGTCGAGACCTGGGTCTGTTCTCGAGTCCTTGCAGTGGTGCCAAATTGATTGGCGCTATATGAAATTTTGAGATGTGTGTCTGACGCTGCTAAAATATCTGTCGTATTCCGTGGTCAGAATGGTCAGACTCACCTTGTCCTCATGCACCGTGATGTGAGGCAAGGGGATGCGATATGCCCGAAACTCTTATCCGCTGAGCTGCGGGATGTGTTCGGAAGTACTAGTAGCGAATGCATGCCACAGTTACTATTCGCGGACGATATCGTCGTTATGGCCGAAACCATGCAAGACCTACAGGAGATGATGAACAGCCTGGCTGAAGCTTCTAAACGCACCGGTCTCCAGATAAATTGGATAAAACCAAGGTCATGTTCAATGAGCTCATTGATCCGGGACAGGTGGCAGTAAATGGAGTGTCTCTGGAAGTTGTAGAATTATGTGTACCTTGGGCAAACGCTTCAACTAGGTAGAAACAACTGCGAGAGAGAAGCCAACAGAAGAATTCAGTTAGGCTGGGCAGAATTTCGAAAGTTTTCGTCCACTGCTTCCTCCCAGTCATAACTTACGGTGCCCAGACGTAGACACTCACGGCTCGACTAGTCCACGAGTTTAAAGCCGCTCAGCGATTTATGGAGAGGGCTATACTAGGATTATAAGATTTTTTTATACAATGATTAAAAACACCACCGTCATTATCACCATACCCTTTCCTCCTCTCCCTATCCCTCTTTTACGCAACATGTTTTCTATTTCCATCTCATCTTACGTCATCTTGGTACTAACATTCTTCGCATTCCTATCCTTCTCCATGCAACACATCCATACTTTTTGGGTATTATTATGTCCCGGTTTACGTCCATATCCATGTCCATAACTGGTACTATGACTCCTGTCATTTCATCATCATTGATCAAGAACCACCAAAACATCTCACCATACATTTGGCGTTTATATTTTTTACATACAATAGGTAAGCTATAACGCCAGGGATGGAAGGGAGCTTCATTTGGACTCCTCAATAACTGAGAAACTGGCTACCCTGCCTCATTATTGTCGGAACATAACTATATTGTTAACATGGTTATTATAGATCAATACCGAATGGTCTCAACTAGTAGACCACGGAGGTGTTAAAATATTATTAGAAGAATACTTTAGATACAAATTATGATAACTTTCTTTTTTCTTCGCCTCGTATTTCTATTCGCAGAGATTCTGCTTATGACTGGATGTATGCACGCACGTACAATACAATGATAATCTTCTAATTTCCTCTACACATAACGCGGAAGCTTTTGGTTTTCAATTAGTCCTTTATCTAACATGATGGTAAGTGACGATAAGGCCGAAAATGAAAGCGAGTTTTGCCTGGACTTCACCACAATAGACGCACTGGCTTTCTTACCTTATCATCAGGACACAGAAATGCTATTAACAATGTTATCATATCGACAAACTACGGCGAGTCAATTTTAGTTCGCAGTAGAAGCCCTATCATCAACAGAATGTCAATCATGAAACTGTTGGGTTTCAGGAGTTCGGGGAAGCCCCGGGTCTGGTCGAGTGTGGTTCTCGCTGCCCTCAGCATGCTGGCCAAGGAGACTGGGCTCACTGCGCTACTCTTCAATATGGTCTTCGATATCTACAGATCCTGGACTCCAATCAGTAGGTAATGAAAGCAGTATATTTAATTGCAGATAAGTGACAAACAATGATAAGTTTACGTTTGCAAATTGAGGCTAAAGAGTGTCACATTTCACATAGATGATTTAGTAATGAAACAGTAATTCGTGCCTATGTCATGTAATGGGTATTTTACATTCCAGGCCGCTTGCTCTTAAATGGGGATGGAAAAGCGACAGCTTGTGCGGCAGAGTCCTCCGCGCCGGAGCTGCCCTGATGCTACTAGCTATATTCAGGCTCACACTGCTGCAGGGGTCGCTTCCTGCCTTCTCCCCACAAGACAACCCGCCCGCGTTCCACCCATCGTTTGCAGTCAGGTAAAGGCGTCAGTGCGGTGACGAACTTGGAGATGCGAGGCCGCTGCCTTTCTTTGCGTGGACGTCGTAACTGACTCAGGGAGCTTACTGCAATTACACCTCTGTGACCAGGGGGAAAACTCGAAACTCTACAGCAGGTCGACGTGATGTAGGTAGTAACGCCCTCCTCATATACGGGTAGATCTATGTTCAGCAGTAAGCCGAATATGGGTTGAGTGGTATGTAATACGAATCGTTTAGGGATGTACCTTAAAAGGAAAAAACGGAACCCTTATATAATCACTTTGTTGTCTGTCTGTCCGTCCGTCTGTCCGTCTATCTGCCAAGACCCTTTTTCTTAGGAACGCGTAGAAATATCAAACTGAAATAAAATAAAATGCTTGGGGCTTACGGTCTCTTTCAGCTGTGAAAAAAAACATAATTTTACAGGAGGGAGACTCGGTACCAGGGTTGACGGCTAATATACCTCCGTCTTACCTATTTCTAACGTAAAGCAGCAGTGCTTGCATTGCTGTGTTCCGGTTTGAAGAGTAAAATAATATGGCAGTGAAATTACTGGGTACCGTGATTTTAAATCTTATGTCACAAGTTGGTAACGTATAGTCGACCAATAAAGTGGTTTTTACCATTGACACTCGACAAAGGGCTCAATTTAAATACTTAAAAATTTATATAGGACCCTCGTCGGTGCGCGAGTCCAACTCACACTTGACCGGTTTTCTTTTTTATATAACTGACGAACTAAATAGATTTCGTATTTTCTTACTAAGCCTACATCCAATTACGACGAATCAGAAGAAGAAATAATTTTGATCCTTTATAATTATTTTCTCGTTCGCTCAGTACATCACAACATATTAAGGTGATCCACATTTTACGTAGGTACTGATTAAGGACCATCGCATATTTCAAAATATGATGTTTTTTTGGGAGAACGGAAGAAACTTAGCTATCAAATTTGTCAGAAACTTTAACATTTAGGTACATGTATTTTATACCAACTTGCAACACGTTTCCCACAATCTGCTTTATACTGTTCAATAAATAAACGTTCACTCACTTTATAGTAACATTGCCTCGCGAATTTTATTTCCCTTCGCTTTAAATTTATGAAATGGCAAATTAACGATACTTTGTGGAACTTTGTGGAGGGATTACAAAGGCCAGGAAAAGACCCTTGTAATCCATTTCAAATGATTTCAATGTATACAGCATGTATTGTTTTATCGGCAATTTTCACTTCACTAAATCGTTTGTTTTTCGTAATAATATTAAAATTAAACCACTTACTTAGCATTAATTAGATAGATATCTTTATTTGCTCTACAGACACATAAATATAACAAAGAACACAGTGACGAAAAAAAGACAAAAAAAAAAACAAAGAAATCAAAAATCCACTGAGCAATGCGATGAGTCATTAAAAATCTGTCCGCCACACAAAAATAATATTATTACTCGTATGTATGGGTGCTGCAGCAGCACAAACATGCCCTAGCTAAACTATAACAGTGGCTCAGCGTCATGTTTGCTCATTGAGCAAATCGCAGGTTTTCAGCTACAAATTAGGACGACTACACTTACGAGTAATCTGGAAATTGGATTTCACGAGCTAACAATTCATACGTGTATAAACATGAAGATAAAATGTATATTTTCTTGTGAATGGTTTAAATATGGTGACCGAAAATTCATTATCTAAGCCACAATAATTCAAAACACACATAGCCTTCCACAAGAACAAGCGGGAGGTTGATACGCTTATCCACCTATGCTGACCATGGTGGATGAGAAGCTCCAGAGCCACGAAGGTGGCTTAGCACTGCGAGAAGGCAAAGTTGACTTATGATCTGTTTAGATGTTATTCCCTATCACTCCAAGAGTAGTCTTGAAGATTGATAACTTATTTTTCCTTATATGTGCTATAATCGTATTCTAGGTTGATGACATTCTGCTACTTGGCGGCGTTCAACTGGTGGCTCCTGCTGTGCCCGTGGACGCTCAGCCACGACTGGCAGATGGGTTCCATACCGCTCGTCACCAACATCTGGGACTCCAGAAACCTACTCACCTGCGCAGCTCTGATAGCGCTCGTGGCGCTGTCCTGTAGATGTTTGCTAGATTTAGAGGTAAATGTTGATAGGGCTTAAGGAAATATTACCCTGCTATAGTCACATATACCCTCACTGATATGTTAGGCATAGGTGTATTAAACACCCACACATCGCTAACTTTCTTGAATCTTGTGAATAAGGATTGAGGGTGGGCTCCGTTTTCGGGCACTTATTAACGCCAAGCTTATCGTGAGAATCTACTGAACAGAAAAAACTCAATTAGCTTTTAATTTTCGCACTTGTGATGTGTGACTTCTGCTTGGTGTTACAAGCGTCTATTGACTGTGGTGATCGCTTACCAACAAGCGACCAATATGCTCTTTTACTACTTTTGTAGTATAAAAAAATTCAATTCAACAATTAAAGGGCATGCTCAGACGCATACTTTTACTTTACAATACTAATTAACACTACTAATGTTATGTGAAATTAATTTTAAGGATACCTCCTAAATTCTGGTAAGTATCCCACTTTTTTTATTATGGACTTTGACGGTTCACGAATCATATTGGGCTTGAGCTCGGAGCGTGGGCTTGGAGCTGGCATGGAACGCGAAAAACATATTATATTATAGGACGTAGGTCCAATCACCTAACTATAAAAAACCAAGAACCTCTTTAATTCACTAGAAAACTTCCTCAAAATTGCAGACCGTTTTCAAGAACTGGCTATCTTACCTTTAATTGGCTAGATGACAAAAAAATTTTTTTTGCTTTTATAGAAGCTCATTCATATAATAAACAGAAAGAAAAAATTGGTCTTCGAATAACTATAAAAACAACTAAGATATAAGGTATTAAAGATTTTTCTCCATCTCTTTCTAGCAAAACGGCATTTTACATGGAGTTTATATGGCCGTACTCAACGATGACGTCACGGTTGATGTCGGATCTCTCTGTCTAATCGCTTCAAAATTAACAGCTTAAAATGCTTGTATCTTATGTATTTCTAAGCCAATTTTAATTTCACATGATTGCATCTTTTTCTACACTATTTTAATATTTTATGTCGAGATGTGAAAATTATAATTCAGTCATCATCCCAATTGTCGAAACACAATGCTGTTAACATTGTTATTATGACGACAAACTAAAAGAATATATAACTCCAGTTACAGAGGAGTACTCCCATCGCGGCCGGCTTGCTGTTGCTGGTGATACCGTACCTGCCAGCCTCCAACCTGCTCGTCACTGTCGGCTTCGTTGTGGCTGAGAGAGTGCTTTACATACCCAGGTAATTATAGATTCTGTGCATCCTGCAACAGCTATCACAGGTGCCACATGCAGGGCCGGATTTAAAGATCTGGAGGCCTCGGGGCAACAAAGGAGTGGAGGCCCCTTGGCCCCAAATTATTTTACTGATTGCCTGATTGGAGTGAACAAATATAGATCGATGATTTCTGTTAATATTTAATGTAATCATGTTTGTACAAAGAACTGTAGGTAAAGGTAAAACGCGAAGAAAAAAATGAAAGAAAAAGTTGTTTACTAGTCTGAATTTGATTTTTTTTCCGAAGTCTCTATTGTGGGGGCCCCTCTTTTGTGGAGGCCCCGGGGCTGTAGCCCCGGTTGTCCTCCCCTAAATCCGGCGATGGCCACATGCACACAAGATGTGCCCCAGGCTCACTCACCATCATCATTTCAGCCGAGAGACTGTTGGATAAGTTATCTATCCTCCTCAAGGATCTTTTTATTGATTTGTCCTGCGTTGCTCGCATCCAACGGCTTACTGCAAACTTCACCAGATTGTCGGTTCATTCATTTTGTGGGGGACATCAACGCAACCACTGCCTCTTGAATGACCTTCATCCTGTTTTGATGTCCATTGTACCTGCCGAATTGGATGAGTCGATTACCCCATTCTGTAAGTCGAGACTATTTGCCTCAGGTATACATACTCGTTAACAACTTCCAACTAAATACAACAACTCCAATCTTCACAGAAGTGAGTGAGACATGAGAATTTGACATATTTTTTGTCTTGTCTACACTCATTTCACGACCCATTGTTGGAAATCTTTAAATCAGAATACTTTATTTGTCTTAAATGTGGTACATTACATTGGTATCTATAATTATATACATATGTGTGGTACATTACATAGGTATTTACTGAGGTCATCAAGCACTGTGCCCAAGGCAAAATGACTTCATGCGCGGTGTACTCGTAAGACCAGGGCAACGTTATATCGCTGTAACTGTTTCTAGCTGCTCTGGAGGATGTGTTTAATTAAGCGTTTGGACTGGAGAGGACTCGATATTAACAAACGGCGAGACTTTCTTTCCACCATAGGAATTCCAGGCGCAGGACTGGATATCATTAATATTGATGGCAGTGCCAACTGCACGGATAAAGAGCTTTCCTTCTTCTTTCGATGTGCGCACTGCGACCGAATGGAATAAATTTCCGGTGTCTGTATTTCCACAAAATCATAATCTGGGATCCTTTTAATTAAATGTGAACAGGCACTTTCTAGGACAGCATGCTACATTGTAAACCACACCGGCGCTTACCATCAGGCGAGATAGTGGCAAAACGCTCTCTTAGCACATACTCGTAGTAATAAAAGACTAGGTACATGATTCCCCTTCGTGTTGCAGACGACATCGTAGTCATATCTGATACCCTGGGTGGCCTTACCCTTACTTTGTGAGCAAACTTTGAAGCGGGAAAACAATTAAGTAAATGTATTTCTAGAAAAGTTGGATCCACAAAACTAGTAACAGTTGATGTATTGCGATCCACTACAGTTTCATTGCTGCTAGCGACCCGCCCGCGTCTCCGCTAGCGTGAATTTTAAATGGCAGGAAGTGACTTTATTTAACAATGCAAGGATTTCTGTTGATTATTATCTGTGTGTAAATACAAGTGTTGCCTAGCGACTAAACTACGAGATACGCCTACCATGGTGGCTATAGGTGTTTTTTTTCCTTTTTTCTTTGTTTATCTTGTGGATATATTCTTGCTCCATCTCCCAGTGGCTATAGGTCGTTGGGACCATGAAGCAAATACTTTGTATTTGCTTCATGGTTGGGAGTGGTCGTTAGTGGTGCATAAATTGCAGCGTGGGGTGCTCGGTGCTGGCGGCGGCGGGAGCGCAGGCGCTGTGGCGCGCGCGGCGGGTGAGGCCCGCCCCCGCCCCCGCCCCCGCCTCCGCCCTCGCCTCCGTGCTGCTCTCCGCGGCGCTGCTGGCCGCGCTGCTAGCAGCCGCCGCACGCTGCGACCTGCGCGCGAGGGACTGGCGCACCAGAGACTCCCTGCTCAGGTGCGGACCTAGGCAGACGTCACTGTCGAATTTCAATGTCGCGCGACGCGGGGTCGAATCGAATGGGAGGGATCCTATGAGCGAACCCGACAACCCAACATACACGCTACAGAAAAAACTTGAAAAATAAATAAAAAAAAATCCACTCGGGCGGGATTTGCACCCACGTTTTCGACATGCCAAAACTTGTCGATTTTTTTGTTCTTGTATTGATTTATAAAATTTTCAACTTATTTGTCATTATTTCAAGAAGATAATGCCTTGAAACCTTTGTGACTTGAAACAATTCCATTAATTATTATTTCAAGTCACAAACACAAGTTTCCTTAATTTATTAAGCAATTTTCATAAGCTATGTAAAGATTTCTTAATTGGATGTTGATACATAATTATTAGCAGTGAACAAAGTCTACTTTGGTTTAACAAAGTATAAAAATAAATCAACTTGAAACGTGAGACCTCTTAATATGTGATCGGGGGTCAAATTGCTCAAGGCGTCAACCGGTGTGTCGAAGTCGCGGATTTAAATCCCGCCCGAGTCAATTTTATTTATTGTGTTGATTTATTAATTTTTCAACTTATTTGGAACTTTTATGGAACAAACCGAGTAAGTTTTTTTATTTGTGACTATGCAACAAATAAAAAAAACTGTTAGCTCAGAAACCCTTTAATTGCACCCGCCTGCCGGAAGCTCCGGATCAACGTGTTTCTCTTCGTGTTTTACGACAAGATGGAATACTTTTACGTACTTTACCTGTCAATAGTCCACAGCCGTGTATGGGACGGCAAATTCCTCGTGGTCCTACTAATTTGTCCTACTAGTGGGACCACGAGGGAGCCTAGTTCCTCGTGATCCTATACTGCAGAGAATAATGTCCTACTAGTGGCTCCACGAGGATGCCTAGTTCCCCGTAGTCCCACTGCGAAGATAAATTATTAAATGGTATATTTTCATGTTACTTTATGTCAAGTTCGAAGTCACCTCGAAGTGTGCGGAAATGTTCATCTTGTCCATTGTCGAAGTGATCCAGAGATTGGGAAACCCCAATAGACAGAAGTATCTTGCCATTTAGATGGGAAGCTTCTTTGATGCACTTACCTGCTGGTAGCTCCGGAGACTTGTGAATGTGTGTATCTTCTCCGCAGAACACAGAAAGAGGTTTCTGTGTTTTGTGGTCTTCTTCGCCTTATACGCCTACTTGCACTTTGAAACAGCTACGCTATGCATTCTTGTAGGTATAACGTTGTCTTTAACTGTTACTTTTTACGAAATTGTAACACTTCAGATTGGCTGCAACCGGCCGTAAATATGTATGAACACTTTTGGGGTTTATAGTTAGTGACTGATGTGAGTTTTAACGTTGTTTTCAGAGCGGACCTAGCCGTTCTGCCCAACAACGCCAAACTGCACTACAACTACGCGAACTACTTAAAAGATATTGAGCAGCAGGAGAACGCCATCAGGCATTACAAGGAGGCCTTAAGGTAACATCTTTGAGTTTGATTGGTATTTTGACTTAATTTCAAATACCTTTCTCACGAGAAATCCTTTTCCACGACTCTTATCATGACTCTTGAGGAACTTGGTGGCGCATGCGCTGAGCAAATGATTGCTAAGGTTAAGCAACGTTGGATGTGGTCAGATCTATGATAGGTGGCGAAAATACGAAATATCTCAAGCTCCTCCGTGCTTTGGAAGGCACGTTAAACAGTAGGTCCTGCGCCTGATCTCACCCCGGTCATGTTGGCTAACCGTCCCTTCGGACTAGGCGAGTGAAGGAACAGAGTGCACTGGCGATTGCGCAGTCACTTGTGCACTATAAAATCTCCTGCGCAGATGACTAGTCTCCGTTGATATTAGCCGCAGTGACCGAATATCGGTTAGAAGAACATTATTATCATGAGTCTTGATATTTTATTTTATTTTTATTTTTATTTTATTTTATTTGGAAAACAAACAGCTATATAATATGGTATGAGAACAGGATTGTGTAAACACTTAGCCTAGGAGTTTCCACTGATAAAAAATAACGAATATGACAAAGTTTGGAGTAAAAAAAAACACAGATAATAATACTAAAAATCAGGTCAAAGCCATATCATCATATTAACATAATAGAAATAAGCACTTAAGAGTTACCAAAAGTAGGGTAAGTACCCATATATAATATAAGCCCATATATGAAAGAGGAAAATAAAATAAATAAATAAAATAGCACAGGATGGTTAATTATATACTTATAATTATTAAAGCCGGGTTATATAAAGAATTTTTTACTTGCTAGAATTTTAAATGCGTTTTGTTTCATCATAAATATGTCTACATTTTGTGAATATGTTTTATTAAAGAAATCTGCTGAACGTATAAAGAAAGAGTTGTGGCGATATTTAGTGGAACAAGGGGAGTTTTCTAACTGAAGATAGTTTCTACGCGTAATTGATCTAAGAGGTACCACAAAACTAATTCTTGCTAAAAGGGATGAGGAGTCAATAATATTAATAATAATGTTATGCAGGAAAGTCAGATCGGCCGCTTCACGTCTCAACGATAACGGCAACATGTGGTGGTGTTTACAGCTCGGAAGATATTCTGTACTCTTGATTTTAAATTTATAGTTTAGAAATCGTAGAAACTTTTTCTGAGGTTTTTCAAGAATATCAATGTATTTATCGAAGCAAGGATTCCAGACTTGTGACGCATATTCGAGGTGGCTGCGAACTATGGAGCAATAAAGAATCTTTAGCGTTTTAACAGACTGAAAATCCTTAGTGACACGCATAAGGAACCCCAAGCTTTTCATGGCTTTGCTTGATATATTGGCAATATGTTTATCAAAAAGTAGCTTCGAATCTAAGATTATTCCGAGATCAGTTACATTGTTGCATCTTATTAGAACTTGATCATTGATCTTATAATTGACTATTATAGGTGCAGGAGATCTAGTGAATGTGA